>LR991082.1:14602500-17002500 GCA_905163515.2 Lymantria monacha | reverse complement strand
CGACCTTGGTGGGTGAGCGCGGTATCAGTCTCAGTGGTGGACAGCGGGCACGTATTGGACTCGCAAGAGCATGTTATAGACAGGTAACTATATATAATTACTCATTAGAATATCAGTTATTAGAGTATTAATGAATGCGAATACCTTGGTGTTTAAGTGCTTCCACAGTGAAGCTCACACAAAAAGATTTTTACAAACATTTCCTATTCCGGTATAACGAACAAACGAACAGGGATATGAAGTGATCATCCAAAGAGTTCGATTTCTAACCTATGCCCTATAGTGTATAAGATTTACTAAACGATACGATTTACGAGATTTACGAAATTACAATAATTTTAGTAAATTTTCGCATCCTTAGATTATTCAAAAAACTAAGGGAAGGTGAGGAATTCTGTATTATTAGAGGATTTCTCGATGACGTGTGCACATAGCAATGTATATTTAGTGCATTAAGGGTCAAAACAATTCTCGTTATTTAGTCAGACCCTGTGCTGGGTTATGAAATAATAAAAATATGGTTGATTACACAAGCTTGCTGCACAAAAAAAAAAAAATTGTGCAGCTCTGTTTGTCTCTATGGTCGATAATGTAGGTAATGTACAATATATTGTCATACTTTATTTTTACTCACCAGCTCTAGTTTACCTTCTACCCTCATTTACTTTTCCCCCCTGTCTTTTTAGTAAAAGGCCATTATTAGATAACATCGATAAAGTTTATGTTACTGTATCGTTATGGCTGCAGATGCCTGATGATGCGGCGTGCAGATGTTGTGTTAACAATCCTGATACATTTTGTTACGTTTGTGGTGAATACATACTAAAAGATCAGCGTAAATCGACAACATACACTGTGAATTGTCTGTATTTTGCTTACTTCGGTATTAAAATTGGACACCACGACAAAGTGTGGGCGCCTCATAGTGTATGTAAACTATGCATTGAACATATGTGACAATGGGAGAAAGGGACACGTAAGTCTTTGCAGTTTGGAGTGCCTATGATATGGCGAGAACAAAAAATAAAAAAAACAACAGGCAGTCATGGGGACTGCCTATAGAAGTGAAAACTATTAACTTAAGACTAATTGAAATAATAATAATTTTCTAATTTTTATATAAAAATAAAAACCTATAAGTTTTTCCCCTCCAAAAACGCTCAACGCGCCTAAAGAAGTTTTCACATAGCTATAGATATACTATTAGCATTAGCATGTCGGTGACGCGAACCTATAAGTTTTTCCCCTCCAAAAACGCTCAACGCGCCTAAAGAAGTTTTCACTTCAAAAATGTTATGATAACTGTTACTTTTGTATGACTAATATAGTGGGCATCAACAAAAATAATCAATCAACATGAGCTTAATGACCTTATCAGAGACTTAGATCTTTCTTAGGAACGTGCTGAGCGTCCAAATTAAAAGAAATAAAATGCCTTATCTCAGATTTTTAAGTGTCTACATATCGCATGAGAGAACGACGCTCATTATAGTTTATTTCATCTGATAAAAATTTACTAAAAGCTCTTTTATCTTTGATGGACCTCAAATACTTCAGTTAATGAAAGACACCACTAATTTTGAGACTGTTATGAATGATCTGGAAAGGCTTTCGTGGAAATCTTTTGTAGCAATTGCACAAAATTTCCTTGGAAATCATAAGGCTGATAACTATGTAGAATTAGTAGAAGAATTGCTGGTTCGTTTCAAACATTTAGGCTGTTATATATGATATATATAGCATAAAATTACACTATTCAAATTACTGAAATTTTTAGCATTTAATATGCTTAATTATTTATAAATACCCGATTACGAAACGAAAAATGATGTCATAAGCGGGGTTCGAACCCGCACCTATTGGGAATCCGGCCCAATCGTGCTGCCACTTACACCATCGTGAACTATTTTAGGACATGCAAATTTCGCTTCATATTATATCTTACGTCTTCGTCTTTCGTTTCGTAATCGGGTATTTATACATTACACTATCCCAATAGCCATCTAGATCAATTTCAACACAATTTAGGAGATTTAAGCGAAGAACAAGGAGAACGTTTCCATCAAGACATAAAAACGATGGAGAAAATATACCAAGGAAAGTGGGACACCCATGTGATGGCCGACTATTGCTGGGGAATCATGCGAAATAGCCCACGTCAGTTTCATTCTAGAAAATCACTTAAAAGGCAATTTTTTAATGTTTAATACCAAAAAAATATTTTTTTTTTCTGAAAACTGTATTTTTTTATATCTCTAGAACTAGAGCTGATAGAAAAAAAAAACTGATAATATTTTTGATATCACCATGTAAGACATACTTAAAATCAGGTCTAAAATCCCCGGCACCAAAATCGTTATAGGCCAGTGTTATAGACGGAGTTAATTTTGCTCTAGGATGTGAGGATGCCATATGAAATTATGACAAATATTTGCAGAAAAATCTCAAGACTCATTTCCATTCAATAAAAAAAAACGTGTGCGCCTTGGGACGCTTGACAGAAGTGATAACTTTGTGTACAATATTTAAAACTTATACGTATAAGCAATAAAGATATTCAAAATAAGTGACTAGAAACGTTACTGTCACGTTTTTAGACACTGAACACCAATTTCTTTTTTGTATAGGTATCTTTACAACTGTAATAAGTTTTACAAATAAATAATTCTAGTATTTGAATTCATAAAATTATTGTTTGTATATTCTTACTGGTTTTAGTATTGTGGTTTATGCATTACGCTACCTTTATAACTCTGCAATATAAAATTGTTTGAACTACGATAAAAAAAACATAGATAAGCTTTATTCTCTAGTACCTACTAGTTTTATTAGATTCTAGCTTCTGCCCGCGGCTTCGTCTGCGTAAAAGTAACTTTGCCAAAGTTAAACTATTTTCACAAGGAAACCCATTACCGGGATAAAAAGTGTACTATGTTAACACATAGGATATTACACGCCTCTTCTTTTTCTTTTTTTTTTTTTTTTGGTTCTGTTCGTCCATTCGGACAGGCAAAGGGATCAAAGCCCATACAGCCAAGTCTTATTTAATTATTTTTCATATGTTGTTCATCATTTCTTCATATTATGTAGCATTGTTCATCATTTCTTCATATTATGTAGCATTGTTCATCATTTCTTCATATTATGTAGCCCTTCACATGTTTATTGAAGAGCTTCAGTCATAAATAGCAGAATTTTGTGTTTGGTGTTCTTCACGTCGTAAATAAAATTTTCTTCGTGAAAGAGTAGTAGGCCGAAGCCAAGTCTTTTATTGTCAACATCATTATCATCCCGATCCATTTTAAATTTAGCCCGGTATTAAATATCTACTAGATCTACTATACCATATACTTATGTACTTATCTTTATATTATAATATAAATTCATAAATTTAAAGTAACAATATAAAAAAGAACCTGTGTTAACGACACAGTTTTGTATATATATCTATATAATATACATATATACACATGCACATATATGCATACACATATATATACATAAGGTAACGTTAATTATAATATTTACATTTGTACATTATAAACCTATTATTATATTTTATTTATAATTCAAATTCGTGAACGAATGTTTCTAAGTCTGTGTAAGAAAATGTGTCAAGAGCTGTGTTTTCAACATGGAGAATAGTTTTCAAATTTCGCCTACCGTTGAAACGATGAATTCATAAAGCGGCATGTGGCAGTCATGTGTTTTCAATAATTGCTGAAGTGAGCGCGGGATATCTTCAGCATTTTTATAGATATCCAAGAGGCGGTCTGTCAAAGATAATCTTTGCAGATTATATTGTGGACAATCAAAGAAAATATGATCAAGAGTTTCGATAGATACAGTACAAAAGTTACAAGTGGGAGAGTCTAAGAGACCAATCCTGTACAAATGAGCACCACAACGGGAATGTCCCAGACGTAGCCGACAAATTGTGGTATAAAATTTTCTGTTCAAGTAATTATGATTTCTAAGAAACCAGGGAGGAGAGATTTGGTTTTTTATATTAGCCAACCATTTGCCTTTTGTTTGGACAACTTGCTGCCAATAATCCTGAAATTCTTGCAACAATGTGGCTTTAATATGAGACTGTGCGTCTGTGTGTGGTATAGGAATGTTCAAGTTGGTATGTATCTGATTACTATTAACAATAGATTTAGCGAGATAATCAACCTGTTCATTTCCTTCCACACCTATGTGGGAAGGAGTCCAGAATAAAATTATATCTTTTATATGTGATAAGCAATGATATTTATCTCTAATTTTGTATATTATAAAATTAGTTTTAACATCACATTTAGGATACTGTAAAGCTTTTAGAATGCTCATACTGTCTGTAATAACTATCCATTTATTGTAAGAATGTTCTCCAATATACTCTAGCGCAGCATATAATGCAGCACATTCTGCTGTGTATATACTAGCCAAGGTATTTAATCTATGACCAAACCCACTTCGTAGTTTTTTGTCATAGACTGCTATAGATACAGCAGTTTTATTCTTGGAACCATCTGTATAAAGATGATTATAATTTTGCCACTCTCCCAACATACTATATACATCCTCCTTATGCTTTAATGATTCATTAATTACTATTTTAATAGGGTTATACTTTGAGTTATAAGAATTTAAATAACAGGGCCAAAGAGTGCTAGAAAATAGGTTATGATCACAACAAAAATGAAGCATATCAGACATACCTTGTACTTGATAATAGGTATTATTGCCAGTCCTGTTCACATAGTCCTGTGCCTTTAAGAGGAGTGGATGATTATTAATAGATGTTAGTTTGAGAAATAATTTTGACTGTAGATACTTAAATCTGAGTGCTAGTGGGGGAACATTACATTCTACCTGTAATGATACAATAGGAGTAGACCTAAGAGCACCTGTAATGATCCTTAAGCATTTATTTTGTATCTTTTCTAACTTGTTGACTAAAGTATTTACGCCCCCATAACAAAAGAAGGCATACTCAAAATGGCTACGGACTAATGACTTGTATAGAGTTAGTAAAATGCCTGGGTCTGCACCCCAGTATGTACCAGCTAATGACTTTAGAATGTTACAAGCCTTTAATGCTCGATTTTCTAACATTTCAACATATTTATTCCATTTAAGGTTGCTAAGAAATGTAACTCCTAAAAACTTTACTGAATTATCTATAGTAATTTCACGATTACCATAATATATTTTGACATCTCTTGTTCTAATAGACTGCTTTGAAAATATTACTACTTTGCTTTTGACAGCACTGACTTCCAGACTAAGACATTGGAAATAGAACTCCAATTTTTTGAGTGCTGCATTAAGTTCTAATGCAACATTTGTTAAATTAGGTCCTGAATTATAAACCACTAGATCATCTGCAAACTGCAAGTTTGGAACTTTATTACCTAAAACAATATTTATTTGATTTATGTATACTATAAAGAGCAATGGACTCAAAATTCCCCCTTGGGATACTCCTCTATATGAATATCGAGGCCCTATTAATTGGTTATTGACCTTAACATAAAGTTTACGACCATGTAAAAAACTAAATATCCAACAAACTATTTTTTCAGGAACATTTAAGGACAGAAGAATGGATGATAATTTTTCTAAATCAACATTATTAAATGCTCCTACAATGTCCAAAAAAACACCAGCTGATATCTTATTTTCAGCCTGGGCGCTATGGATGTCAAGACAAAAATGACGTAAACTCTCACAACTAGAGCGACCACATCGAAATCCAAATTGATTATAAGGTAGGAGGTTATTACTTTCAATATAAAATATAAGTCTTTGTTTTATTAACTGTTCAAATATTTTACCCACACAAGAGCTTAATGTAATAGGTCGATAAGAATCAGATAAGCTAGGATCTTTTCCGGGTTTTAAAATTGGAATCAAACAGTCGGTTTTCCATTCTTCTGGAACAGTGGAGTGATGCCACAGGAGATTTAACAGCTTTAGAAAATGATTTAAATTAGAGGGGTTTAGAAGTTTAAACATTTTATATGAAAGCCAATCCAAACCACATGCAGAGTCTTTTCTCGAAGATAAACCAGCTTTTAGTTCTTCTATGGAAAAAGGAGCAATCATGAAGGAGTTACCACTATTTAATGGTTTATTACTGTGAATATTTGTCAAATTTGTTACAGTATCTGGAGTGTATTTATGTAGAAAATTAGATATCCAATTAATGCTAGTGAAACTATTATTATTAGAGTAATAGTTTTTAAATTTCCTCATTTTTGCCCAAATCTGATTCATTGGTGTTAACCTATTTATAGATGAGCAAAAGTCTGACCAAGATTTGCGACGCTCAAGTCTTAAAACACGTTTTTTGTAAGCTTGAGCATGTTTAAAATTAATATAGTTTTGATTATTGGGATTTGATTTAAACAACAAATAAGCCTGCTTACAACCTTCTACCACTTTAGTACATTTCCCATTCCACCAAGGAAGCTGTCTTTTTCTTTTAGATATACAGCCAATATTGTTATGACGAGTTGTAGTTGCAGGTACTGAATTTTCCACTGCTTTAAGAATAATTGAACAAAAATTATTGTAAGATGTGAGCAAGTTACAATTATCTATTTCAAATGATTTTAATAACTCATTTACTAAGTTTTGATAAAGATCCCAATTTACTAATTTCAGATTACTGTGCGAAGGAATGTTGGATGAAGTTGAAGAAATTTCAGATTCGGACACTGCCACAGAGAATTTGGTGATTGTGGGCAGGTGATAGCTGCCTAGACAGTCCTCATGAACTTGCCATTCACAGCAAAGAAACAAAGAAGATGACACCATTGTTAAATCTAGTCCATTTGGTCTCCAAGAATTAGTACCCACTGTTGTGGGTTGACCATTATTCAGGAGTATTAAGTCATTGTCGTCCATTGAGTCCATAATGTCTCTACCTCTAGAATCAATTCTATTGCAACCCCAAATGGTATGATGAGCGTTAAAATCACCAGCAATTATTAATGGTTTTGGAATACTATGCAACAGTCTATTAAATTTAGATATCTCGAAATTAGGAACACTGTTACCAGGACTGTAAAAACTAACAAATGAGATTTCTTTTTGGTTGATTTTAATTTTGATTGCTACATTTTGCAAGGAGTTATCACAGAATGTTTGTAGTCTTTGAAAATGTATACCATTTCTGACGAAAATTGCTACACCATTGTGATCATTTCCACAATCATTTCTAATTATTGTATAACCTCTGATACAAAACTGCATATTTGGTTTAAGCCAAGTTTCTGAAATAAGAGCTATGTGTATGTCCTGTTCGTAAAGGATATTTTGAAGCTCAAGTCTGTTACTCAACAGACTTTGAGCATTCCACTGTACTATGTTAAGTTTGTGACTGTTGAATGTGAAGTTTTATTTTTATTCTGTATTGTATCTTTGATGGCTGAACTTATTGCATGTGAGCTAATGCTTTGATTTTGAGTTTTATTTAATGTAATCACTTTAATTATTGATTCTGTAATTAGATTCATTGCTGCTGGATTAGATAAAATTAAGTTAATAATGTCTTGTGTGTTTTCTATTTTATTTAGTGAAGGAAAGTTTGTTGGATGCTTGAATAAATCTGAAAATGGCATTTTAGTTTTATTTTTGCTATCTATTATTTTTTTTTGTTTGATAGGGCACTGACCAGATACTGAAAGGTGGTTACCTTTACAGTGTACACATACTGCTTTATCAATAGGAACAGTACATTCTTTATATGAATGATTGTCTGTACAAATTGAGCATCGCTGAGCATTTTTACAAAATTTAGCCAAATGATCAAACCTTAGGCATCGGAAACACTGCTTAACCGGTGGCACATAAGGTCGCACTGGTAGACGCCACATTTTTAAGTGTACGTAGTCTGGGAGTGAAGTAGATGATGCGAAAGTAATAATAACAGCCTGTGTAGGTTGTAATGTAAAACCGCTCTCAGATTTACTTTTTTTCATAATTCTTCGAACAGAAATAATTTTTTTGGTACTCGATAAAGATTTAAAAATTTTTTTGTTGGACATGTCGACAGGTACAGAAGAAATCACTCCCGAAAGTTCAGTGGCACTAGCTGGGATGGACGCCTTAATATTCTGTTCCCTTAAAAACGTTGTATTATCTAAAAATGTGTTGGCTAAACTAGGTCGTTCAAAAACTACTCCAATTTTAAACTTATTAATTTTCTTAAGATATTTAATGCCTTTGATGAAGCGCGATAAACAACTACTAAGAGTCAGCATGTCACGACTACCCAGTGGCTGTTCAGTGAGACTTTCTATAAATACTATGAATTCATGACCGGCACATGCATCTTCTGGGTAACGGCGACAATAATCAGTCACCCTATATGGTAAATAAAATTTGTCATCGTCCTCTAACATTGTACGTGAATCTGAATATTGGCTACTTTCGGAGGCAGAATCTGAAAAAGACTCACCTTTATCCCGCTCGGGCTTGGATTTTTTCCGCCTTTTCGACATTTCTTAACACTGACCTAAATTGCTATATACAAAGTTTTACTTATAATAAACTAATTAAATATTAGATATATACAATTAATTATATATTTTACTGCAATTATATGTAATATAATTAAAATAAAAAATATGTAATTAAAAAGACCGCCCTAAGCGTTCGAAAGTTCCCGCGCCTTTTTCCCTCTTCTTTTTCGTGCGTTTATTTACATTTTTGGTTCGTCCATTCGGACAGGCAAAGGAGAGAAATCCCATACAGCCTATTGTGAACGAACAGCTATGTTTAGCACTACGTCGTGAATGGCACCAAATTTCAAAAGATTTTTTTTTCTTTCATTTTCATTTATGGCGTTGACTAATAGTAAATGATAAACAATATAAAAATTATAAGCGTGCACTTTTGGATTTTCTAAATTATTCTTTTCATATATTTAAAATCTATCTGACCGACCGCATTCGCAACGACGACGTAAGAGAGCGAGTAGGTATGAAAGAGAGTATTGGTGTAAAGATGCGAAAGGGAATGCTCCGATGGTTCGGACATGTGGAAAGAATGCCGAACGAACGTCTGGTTAAGAAGATATACAATGCGAAAGTGGAAGGATGTAGGTACCGGGGGAGACCGAGACTCGCCTACCTAGACCAGATTGGTCACGTACTGAAAGAAGGTGGAGTCAAGAGTCTCCGAAACCGGCGAGCGTGTATGAACGTATGAAGAGAATTACTATATGTTGAAGAAGCGAGTGAAGTATGCAAGGATAGAGTTCTCTGGCACTCTGTTCTCTCTGCCTACCCGCAAGGGATATGGCGTGATGATATGTATGTAAAATCTATCTATGTAGCAATTTTTATTTAAATCTATTTAACGGTTTACGCGTGATTGAGTAACAAATATCTTTACAAACTTTCACATTTATAATATTAATAGGGTTGTATGTAATTTACTTTATCTTAATTTCGTGTTCTTCTCCACTTATAATCGTCCACTGTTGGACACAGATTATGAAGGCAGCACAAAGTTAGGGCAAACGTCTGCACAAATGGCAATGAATTCTAAATAATATTCCATTCCGAATTCCATGCAGCACAGTTCTTTGCGCGATGTAATTAACACCAATACAATCTATTGTGGCGGTGTTAATTGTGTCCGTTGATATTAATTATATGTTTGTAAACTCCCCCACGACACAAAGACTTATACATAGTTTGTATGTATAGGTTATTATTGTTAAATGTACGCTCTTCTGTTATCTTCGGAAGAATAATGGGTTGCTATTGCAGTTTCGAAATAAACATGCATAAGGAAAAATTATACTTTAAATATTGGCAATTGCACAAGGAAAACATTATTTTAAAACTTTTGTTTGTTTTGTTAATAATTCGGAAAATTCTATCTTTATATTATTTCATAGGGGTTTCTGGGGTAGTTATAAAATGGGCTGAAATCAACTAGGTAACATTTTTATCGTTTAATTTTTTTTTTCAGGATCTATATATTAACTATTGCACAACTGTCTTTACTGGCATGATTTTTTTGTGTCGTGTCTTTTAGCTGTTAGTGCATATGGCAGATGACAGCTTAGCTCGGACTATGTGAGGACGTGAGAACTGAGGAATTTCGTCCCAATCGGCATCCACGCCCATATGAAGTATCTAGGCTTGGCACGCGACGCAATTGGTGGTTTCGGGAGTATTGTTCCCCAGCTTGTTCGGCACGGCGTCCGCCTTCTTACGGCTTATGCTGAATGTGGGTGGAGCCAGCGTGGAATGTCGACGGCTGTAGGCGGGGGTGATCTGCTTAATGGTGCTGTACGGCGCACCCGTGAGGGCGAGGTGTCTAACCGTCCCACTCAGGACTCTTTTGTGGCGTCCAGAGAGAGTCATGGCAGTCAGGGTCATTCGTGGTTACCACACGGTGGCGACCGAAGCGGCGGGTGCATGTGTGAGGATGTCCGCCGGGATGTCATTGCCCGTTGGGTAACGTGGCTGGAGAGGCCTTGACTCGGTGTTCGCACTATTGAGAATTTGATCGCTGATTGAATGGGTGGAGCGGCGGCACGGAGCTCTCTCTTTCCAACTGGTGCAGGTATTGTCGGGGCATGGATGCTTCGGCAAGTACCTGTACACGATCACAAGGAGGTAGACGACTCCATTCTGCCAATAATGACGAGGACATGGCGCAGCATACGCTCGAGGTTTTTACGACCTGGGCTTAGCAGCGCCGTGGCCTCGTCGCTACCATCGGTGCCGATCTGGCGGATCTTCGTAAAAGCGATGGTCGAAAGCGTCAGGAACTGGGACGCGGTCTCGCACAAGGCGACGGCCGGAGAGGACGATCGGAGGCGGCGAAGCGAGTCCGAGAGGACATCCTCTATGGAGACTCGGTCCGCCGCCGGTGCCGTAGGTGGCGTAGGGGGCGTAGGGGCGAGTACCTACGCCTGATGCCGCCCTATACGAGGCAGCGGGTGATCGGACCGGCGATTATAGTCTTGTCGCCCGGAGTGAGGCTACACCGCGTGAGGACGATGCTCGGACGGTGAAAGTTGCCGGGGTATCGACTCGTGAGGATAAACCGCCGGATGGGCCACCGAAGGGAAGGACCGGGTTCCGGTGGCCCACTCGCATGGCGTCGAGATGTACATTGTAGGACGGGTCAAAGGGGTCGCGCGCCGCTTCTTCTAAATTTATCTAATTTGTAACTTTATCTACTTTGTAACAAAATTTATCTAATTTGTAACTTTTGAAAGGTTTTTATTAACATCATTTTTAATATTACTATTTATTTTTGGTAATTAATTATTACGCTTTTGCGTTTCGGCTAGTTTCCTGGAGTAGGATAAAGTAATCGGTGGCGTATTAGTGGGTGGCAGAGACTATCCGCCATTGCTCCACAGCCAGAAGTAGCCTCAAAATCGCGACGACTTGACCATTAGTACATCATATGGTCTAGTTGCGAGTTGTACACGCCTTCAAAAAAAACATACTAGCTAATTTTGTTTTACGTCATTTTATATAGTTCACAAAACTTGTTTTATCATGCTATGTGACATTTATCGTAGTCGTGTTAGGTGGGTGGCTAATGGTTTTTTTTAACAGCAAGGCAAGTAAATACATCGAATTAACGGACTTAAATTACGCGTCGATTAAGAACTATCATTTATGTTATGGGGGCGTCCATTAATTACGTAAGGTATTCGAGCCGAATCTTACTACATCTCACGTGAGATTGAGGATGGGGAGGGGATCGAGAAAAATCTTACGACACCTCACCAAGGAAGGAGGGGGAGGCCAAAAATGCCTCACGTAATTAATAGACACACAAATAATCATGGTACATGAAGATGTTACCCATGAAAGCAGAAGCGCTTGGATTTTTTTTGCTATCAATATAAATTACGGCTATAAATTGAACAGAAATATAAAATTTATTTATGACCAGATCGTGTGAATGTACAGATCCGAGGTTTGCTCGGAGAGGTAACAATAGTGTTAGCGTATTTAAAGTGCCTGTCTCACATTAAGGTCGATGAAATACGTAGAAGTATAGTATTAGTCGTTGAATACTAATTAATCTCAATACATATGTTGCACTGCTGGGCTCGAGTCTCCTCCGCAACGGGAGGGAAATTGACTTACTATACCACGCTAGTTAGACGTGTTGGTATAGGGTTTTGTTTCGAGTTTTTTATATGTTATATGCGTTTTATATCTCTTAGTCGTCTTTTACGATCACCCACGGGTAAGATTGGTGAATTGTATTCTTACTCCGTCACACACGGATAGTCATTGAATACTAGTTACTGATATTGTTTTGAATTATCGCTTGATATGACGACGCCGATTTCAAATCACGCGCTCGCACCCAAATATTTTAAATTTTACACGATTTTAAATTTAAAAGCCTGTTATATCATAAGAATTTTACAGCATAAGGGCTTTACGTATACTTTACATCTAGCACAAATAAAAAGATATATACGGTAACATATGACCAATAAAATACGTAACAAGTAATTATGTTATTAAAAGACGTGTTAATATTTGGTTTTAATTTATCAGGCTGACATCTATCTATTGGATGACCCCTTGTCGGCGGTGGACACGCATGTTGGTAAACACCTGGTGTCTGAATGCGTGATGGGTCTGTTGCGCCACTCCACTCGAATACTAGTTACGCATCAGCTACATCATCTCAAAGGCGCTGACAAAATCATCATTCTTCATAACGTAAGTAAATTTTTTTATTTCTTTTTAGACAAGACACTGCATTAAGGATTATTTTATTTATGCTGCTAGCTGCTGGTTTTAACAGCCTTTATCCGAACTATGGGTGAACTCTGTGGGCTCTCAACGTGGCATATTTTCTTGTATTGTGGATGACTATAAAAAACATGCTTATATAGCAACAAGGCATACAAAACTAGCATATCATCATTATCAACCTGTTTTTAACCAATTACTTGGGGTCGACTCAATATGTAGTCTTATTCCATTACACATGTTATTAAGCTTCTTCTTCTTCGTATATATATGTAACAAAGTTTTGGCAATAGTTATATAAATGACCGCCGGCGTGATATCAACTGTTATTGATGTTATTTATTGACTAGACGGCATCGTCGAGTTGGCCCAAATCGATATAAAGATCTTAATCGTCTTTTACGATACTCACAAGCAAGATTTTAATGTACATCGCTGCCAAAACACAGCACAGCAACAATCGCAGACATTGACATATATGACACACATATATGAACAGCCGCGATGTTATAGTTATAACATTTTATATATACAAGTGTTTTCGTTGAATAAATAGTGCACAATATACTACTAGTATAATTTAATAATTACGTCGGTATACACCTGTGTAGCTACATATGCCGCTTGCATTATCTTTCTTATTATTTCAACCTGGCGTAGTGAAAATGAGGTTGATATAACAGAATTGTAAAGGATATTTATACAATATTCATCATGGTCACTTACACTGCTCATTCTGCCATGTAAACTTTAAAAAAAAAGGTAAATAAAATATTCTGCACTAAGGAATCTTTACAAATTTCGAGATAAATGTGAGACTTTAAAAATAATACTACAATTAATGGCCACAAATTGCGCTTAGACTCAAAGCAATAATTTGTAGATCGTACAAATTACTGTCTTATACATGAATCGTGCCCGCCACATTTGTCATGGTAGGTCCGACCTTAACTGGGGATAATGACTCGCTGAGCAGACCACTGATGTCAAAGAATTGTTATTGGTGGTCATCCCAAATGATGATGGGGTGATGATTTGAGAGTGCCTGAAGAACGAGTCAAAATGAATAAATAGTAATAATAACCCAGTTCATTAGGCACACCTGGTCATCCTTATATATTCAATGTAAAATACTATAAATACTATAGTCGACAATTTAATTCAAATTTAAGAGAAGCGGTACATTTTAGAGCGTTCATCATTAGCTGTCACGTAGTAAACTCTATAATGAAGTACCCCTCAATCATTGAATTTGATAAAGGAATAAGGAAAACCTCGCGAATCGATAAATCAGACTAGAGCTATATATTATTTACATACATATAAGATTCATCGCCCTATTTATTGAATTTAATTCTGAGGTTTAAAAACTTCGAATTCGTGGCGTGAGTCTCATTTTTGCGCGCTTACTAAGGTCGAATCTGGCGTATCCACCCTATAATCAGGTTCTAGATATATTTTGCAAACTCATTGAATATTACACGCTGTGCCTTTGTTATGATAAGGATAAAACTATTACGTCTAACTTGTTATATTTAATAACCTTGACAACTTTCGTAATATATATTTATTTTAATTTAATTATAGTCAGATAACGTTATGATATTATTTGTTCAAATTATTTAGCATTTATTTTGCTACCTAGCTTTTATCGCACAAATTAAGTTCATATTTATATCTATTATATAATTATTCAAGAATTTATGTATTCGTGTTTTAATAAATTGATGGTGATATTTTAAACTGTGTGGTGAAGTTTATTTATGAATTATAACTTCATTTAATTTCATGGTCTGTCAATAAGACAAATTATCGTCTTCAACAGTAGTGCAATACGTGAAGGTTTATTAAAAAAAAACTTAATAAAAAAAAAATCTGTCTACAGCCACAGGCTGGTCTGTCCGTCTGGGTAGTAACCACATTTTCGCAGATAATCAACGTTTGAGCAGTGACGATGTGTTGTTGCGTTTCGTTCGATGAGCCAGAAAGCCGATAGCCAAACTTTCTAGGTGGGATTTGGGTTTTTATAGGTAGGCAGCAGCCGGGCGGTATCCCTGGTATTGCAAAGATCCATGGGCGGCAGTAACATTTGCCATCAGGTGCTCTACTTGCTCGTTTGCCACCATAAGCAATAAAAAATTGGTAAAATAAATCTATAGTAACTGTGAAAAAATAAAACCAGACAATTAGCCTATTTAAATATTATTGAAGATATTAATTTCATCCTACTTTCAAAATTATAAACATAAAATTGCAACTAATATAATAAATTGTACTAAAAAAGTATATTATTATTGTAAATAATATACTATAATACTGATTAATTACAAAGAAAACATAATGGCATACAAGTTGATGTACTATATTAGTCACAACGATAATAACAATGTCATTAAACTGTGACCTATTTAATTAACAACTACAGAAACACACATCCATTGCTTTATGTTCATCTTTTATTAAATAGCATCACTAGTCCAAATTGATGGCTGTAAGATTATAATGAACAAAGTTTATTGACTTATGTAAGTCTATAATCGACACTAGAAAGTATAAATAAACCCACAAAATTAAAATTGTGCACTAGACTAGAAAAACCTTTTAACTTTTTTAATTAAAAAAAAAAAAAAAAAATGCTTTCGTATTTGTGAATCTTCCGTGTGGTGACGGAGTAAGAATACAATTCACCACCCCCTATCTTACCCGTGGGTGGATCGTACGTGATGACTAAGGGATATAAAACCGATACGAGAGAAGGAACATTCGAAACAAACAAAGCCTATACCAAAATGTCTGACCAGCGTGGTATAGTAAGCGTCAAGGTCAATTACCTCTCCCACTGTGGAGGAGGCTCGAGCCAACAGTGGGATATTTATGAGCTGAGATGAGATGATGATTTGTGGATCTAGATTAGAATATAGAAGAAGAACTTTAGATGTAATTTCATTTTTATTTTATTTACTCACCTTTTTATTTTGTGGGTTACTATGTTTATGCTTTTTTACCGTAGATATTTTTAACTGAATTTGTGAAGGAATATGAATACAAGGTTTTTCCAACATTTTTATTTATATGAGCGTCATATAAGTCGTTTAAGGTCGCACATGCACGCCCATCTATCATTGGTACGCGGCATTGGTTTATTAACATCTATAAAAAACAGTGATACTAAATGACATACACATAACATTTATGAGAAGGCATGCTCAAAATTAAACCCTATATATAACTACTAACTCGTCTGACCTGCGGCTTTGTATCAGCGTAGAAGGGGCTTGATTTGACCCAGCAGTGGGATGTATGAGCTGAGGTGATGATATTGTATTGTATCTGCATTCTTAATTGATCGCTAAATAAATTTAGTTTGATAATGAAGGTAGAATATGGTGGATATAAGTCCTAAAATATGCCATCGAACTTAGACTCTTTGTCATAAAAACACTTAACCAATGCGAAATAATAATTATAAAAATAATAAATTATCATAAATTAAAAAAAAATATTCTGTGTTACATTTAGGTTAACTAAATACATTCGGCTACGAATACTACTAACCCTTACTTTGCTCGTGGACTAAGAGTTTTTTTTTTTTTTTTTTTTTTTTGCGTGGGAAATGATTGATTGATGATCGATGATGAATTTTTGATGATGATGATGGAAATGCCTTTACGCATGCCCACCTTTTAGGAGAGAGATGGGATATGCCGGGCTCGGCGGTAACTGTAGCGCCACTACTTGCTAAAAACCACACGCTATTCCTTCTTCACGGTTATGGCGAAGTCATGGGACCGTTTTCACATGCACCGCGACTTCGCCGGGCCGACACGTCCACAGTACGCGAACTCACCTCGGGAAAGTACCACTCTCTCCCCTTAGCAGCTCACTTAAGTAAAGCCTAGGAACAGGCGCTGACACCTCCTTAGGGCCTTATGCTTGGGATGGGACGCCGGTCGAAACCCTTACAACCGGTGCCCTAGATCCCATTCGCAGAGTAGAGGTACGTGCCAGGCTGGCTCGATTTCTTTTCTGCGTTCTCTGAAGCGGTAATGGGAGAAAATTTGCCTCTCTCTCCCGTTCCTCAGCCTCCCTGCTCGATACAACAGCTTCGCAGAAGATGACCATTGCTTGCCACGAACCTTCATCATCCACCATCTTATTTAAGACAGTGGGCAAGGACAGCTCCAAACCCAAGGTCGAGGACAGTTGATGTCGTGGTCCCGCTTCTGCAGGACACGATTCTAGCACATGTTGGGCGGTATCTTCCTCATAGCCGCATCGGCGACACACGAGTCTCCTCCTTACGAACAACATTACACAGATACCTCCCGAAGCACCCGTGTCCCGAAAGGATCTGTGTAAGTCGAAAAGTAAGCGACCCGTGTTTCCGTTGGAGCCACTTTGTGAGTATAGGCGTTATCGCCTCGAGCAACCGGTGGGCTCCTGAACCCCTTCGCGTATTTATCGCAAGAAGCCGTTCTCGCCATGTATTAATGGCCACCGTCTCAGCGTCGCTACGCCACCTTATTACATCTTGCGGAGAGGGTCGTTGGCTATGCTCTTGTACTTGCACTTTACGCCAGAAGACTGCAGATGCTACTTCGGCCTCTAAATCCCATGGCAGGGATCCGGCGAGTACACAGGCCCCCTCATGTGACAGCGTGCGGTAACCTCTGCACACTCATATAGCCATAATGCTTTGGACCCTCTTAAGCGTTGCCCTCTCCAGAGGTTTTAAGATACCGCCCCATATCGGTGCCCCATACAAGGCCATTGAGCGTATTACTGACATATAAAGATGGCGGCAGTTCGCATCACCTCCTCTGATATTAGGGAGTAATCGGACTAAGAGCTGGGCCAACTCTCTCTGATGCCGTTTGGTTAACAATTACATTCCCAAGGAGGGTTGACGTCTGGCAGGCGGCCGGTCATAAAAGTATTGCCAATAACTTTTACAATATGTAGTACTATGATGATGATAAAGAAAAGTACATATTATATCTACCCCAAGCAAGCAATTGGGATAAGAGTAGGCGAATGATGACGATGGAGCATGCTACCGTATAAGCAGTTCAATACAGCAACTTATAGATTGCTTCAAAGCTATACATTAAGAAACAAAACTAATTTTACTGATTTTATCGCGTTTTTGCATTTGATTTTTAATTGGCTGACGTTTCGAATACTTTACAGCGTTCATGGACACAGGAAGTCTGTACATTGTAAATATGTATACGACAGTACATTAAACTTCTTGGTGACTCAGTTGCATAATTCCTGTATTAAATTAATCTTTTGTTAAATTCACAATGACTAACAAACATACTGTAGAATTTCCGATATCATCCCATAATAAATAATCTGTACTTTAAACGACCTTGAGATTACATTGAAGTCAACCAAATAGACATAATTCCTTGTATTTGTGTTCCTAATGGCCAAGGACTCGACCCATAGAATATCTTTATATGTAAAGAATATTCCATTTAACGACATTAATAATTTTAATTTATATTAATTATTTATCGACGTAAGAGAGCGAGTAGGTATGAAAGAGAGTATTGGTGTAAAGATGCGAAAGGGAATGCTCCGATGGTTCGGACATGTGGAAAGAATGCCGAACGAACGTCTAGTTAAGAAGATATACAATGCGAATGTGGAAGGATGTAGGTACCGAGGGATACCGAGACTCACCTACCTAGACCAGATCGGTCATGTACTGAAGGAAGGTGTAGTCAAGAGTCTCCGAAACCGGCGAGCGTGTATGAAGAGAATTATGAATGTTGAGGAAGCGAGTGAAGTATGCAAGGATAGAATTCTCTGGCACTCTGTTCTCTCTGCCTACCCTGCAAGGGATATGGCGTGATGATATGTATACAGTATGTAATAATTTATCAACATTTGTTTTTATTTTAGGGTGAAATGGAGACTCAAGGTACTTTCGATGATGTATCTCGATCTCCTTTATTCTCGGAACTTCTTCAAGAAGAGGAACAACCAGAAGATACTATCAAGCCAATACAATTACGACAGAGGACACTTTCTATTCAGGTAACATTCTCAATTTGAATCAAAATTTATTAAATTCAATCTAATACAAAACGTTAATTAAGAATAATTCTTTTTTATGTACATCTATAGACGGTTGACCTTCACTGTTGAAAATAGGACTCGCGTATAGTAAGGGTAATGGCATATTCTCCATGCTTAGCAAGCGGTTTGGCGTTTGCAGTTGATTTAGCGTTGATCGTTTCTGGCATATTCCTTGATACTCTCTTAGCTAGTTTTGTGCTTGTCTCAGTAGAGGGTAGCGACGTGTTGTATTTTTAACCTGTTAGTATAGGGGACAAATTTTAATGCACCTTTATTTTTAATGCACATTAATTACAGTCGCATGGAAGCACGAGCACGCTACAAGAAGGAGCTGTACTAGATGAAATGCAACAAGAAGAAACTGCTGAAATGTCAGGAACAGGTACAGACACTTTTATTATTATTATACTGCAGATATATTTTGACTCCCTTGGCTTATTTAATATAATATATATTATCGCGTTTGTATTTGATTTTTAATTTCCCGACGTTTCGAACACTTTACAGTGATCATGGTCACGGGAGGACTAAGGACTGTTCGAAACGTCGGGAAATTAAAAATCAAATACAAACGCGATAGAATCCGTAAAAGTAGTTTTATTTCAAATGTGTAATACTCGCGGCACCTGTATGGGCCGATAGGGCCACCATAGGGGCGGCTCGCCATGAATTACTACAGAGCCAACGATTGGCCCTAATATTCTTATGTAAAGCCTATAGAACGGTTAGCACCCAGGCCTTGCCAGTGCTAGCGGGTGTGCTTCCGGTTGATTTGGAGATTCAGAGACGAGCGTCAATGTATTACACCACAAGGGAAACTATAAATACCGATTTCCTTCTACCGCGCGACCGAATTAAAATTGCTAGATTGTTTGCGCCACAATCCAATGTCTATGAAGAGCTTTTAACTGAATGGCAAGAAAGATGGGATTCATCATCGAAAGGCCGTCATCTTTATAAATTTTTTCCATGCATCCGAAAGCGCCTGAGAAAGTGTGGCTAGAGGTTGACCATTTTGTGGCCCAATTTTAACTGGACATGGCAACTTTAAAAGTAAATTATTTTCTTTTAAACTCGTACCTTCACCACTATGTCAATGTTCCACAGCTGACCATGAGTATGAACAATCAGCACATCACATTCTCTGGGAGTGCGATCTCTGGCGAAACGAGCGTAACCTTATGTTAAACAGTTTGCAAGTTACCTGTGGAGTAGTATATTATACGGACCTTGTGGCAACTCGAGAAAATTTCCGTGCGTTCATGCGTTTCTGCCATACCTACTGTAGCAATCAATCTTAACGCTCACATATAGGCCCCGTTAAGCTCTTCCGTATCCGTGGTGCCGTACGGCTGCGCTTATCGTAGCCGTACACCTCTTTAATTATTGGCTGACTAGTCATTTTGTTTTCCTGTCTCCCGCTTTGCCTAGGAGGGAAGTGGAATCACTCTTTCCAACTCCTCCTCTTTAACCTTTTCTAATTAAATTTGTTGCGGGTCCCAAGACAATTAAAATCATATCCCGGGACTGCCTGAGGGTCAAACCTTGGTGTCATTTATAGTGACCATTGTAGATCCTGGCTTACAGGAGTTATAATGGTGGGAATGTGTGGTGGGATTAGTCCCAAAAAAAAAAAATACTCGCGTAAACATTAGAAGTCATTATAATATATATTAATTTTATTTTTTTACATAAGTTGAAATGTGGAATGTTGTAATCACGGGGTAAACATAAAACTCACAACCCACTGTCTTGCTCGTGGGTATCGTAAAAGATGCCTAAGGGGTATATATGCAGTTCATAAACAATTATGCAAGAGAAGGAAAATTCGAAATAAAATCCATCTGAACAGCATGGTATAGCAGATTAATTTCTCTCCTATTACGTAGGAGTTCTGAGCATAGTAGTAGGATGTATATGAGCCGAGATGGTGATCATCATCATGGTAAAGGTTACAATAATATAACTAGACTACCCATGCGAGTAGTTGACATTATTAATGTAATACATCCTGTATTACGTTGTAACTATAATCAAGTAACGACATGTTTATATTCTATGATAAACTCTAGTTCTTAAACATTGATACGAAAAAAAAAAATGTTTTTTTAACGAAAACATTTTTACTTATTTTTCATAATTATATTATTTTAAAATATTAAAATTTAAATATTAGTAAGTGAGATGTTTAATATTAAAAAAAAAACTAATATACAGGGTGGAAGTGGACCGCTCCCGAAAACAAAGACAGGTGACCCTACTAGTCCCACTTGTCGAAATCGACTCGGATGAAAGAAATTTTTTTTTCACTACGTATTTTAAGTTTTTTCACATTCCATCGTATTAGGACAGTGCCATGTAACGATAATTCCATAAAAAATACGTAACTTTAATCAGATGAGAAAAGACGCAATCTATTCAAAACTCACGATCATATGTTCAAGAGATCAACGATCACGCGTGGTGAAAAAAAAAATTTTTTTTCATCTGAATTGATTTTTTCCCTAATCTATCATTACAAGTAGGACTAGTAGGTTTACCTGTCTTGGTTTTCGGGAGCGGTCCACTTCCACTCTGTATACAAATTATTGTTATAGCTTTCGTCGCAAATAAATCCTCTTTAGCTTATAATTCAGTGAAATTGTTAATGACATGTAGCTTTCATATAGTCTACTTTCTATTAGTTACTTCTTAGTTTAACTAAAAAGGGGGTTAAATACTAGAGAACTGCGCATAACAAATTGCTAGTAAAATAGTGTAGTACATGAGTGGATTAACAAATAAGATTAATAACAATGAGTTTTTATTGCGGTATTCCCAAAAGAAGTATTTTAGTTTCAAAATGATTTCTTGTGTACATCCTCATTGCTTAAATTGCATCAAATTAAAACAATAAAAGATTCATTATCATCTACAACTCACTTTATATTGAGTAAACGTATACTCGTAATACTCGCATGCGATATCAATCAACGTGTTGACTTTTTAAAATTTAATATTTCGTTAAGATAATTATGGGCTTCTGTAGAAGTTATCTGATTGACATAAGGGTCTCATTTGAATTTTGATATATGTAACTCTTAAATTAATTGAGAATCACTCTAATAGGTTTATGGTAAAATTGGTCGGTCTAAATATTACGTCATCTGTGGAGCATTTCTAGTATATTTGCTTATACACATCGATAATTAGGACAGAAATAACGATTACATAGGTATTAAGTAAACAGATACCTGTGTTTTGCAGGTCGCGTAACTGGAGCTGTGTACCTTGGATACTTCAGAGCTGGTGCCGGTGTGTGGCTTATTTTGTTAACTGTACTGGGAATCGTCTTGGCCCAAGTTGTCACATCAGCTAGCGATCTTTGGTTGACGTATTGGTAAGTATTTATTAAATAGTTAATTTTATCTACCCGTGGGAGTCGTAGAAATTGGCTGAAGGATTACTATGATAATAAAAAGCAGCACTCACCTAAAGAATCAAAGGTGATCGTCCTTCCGCCACAGAATTTTGTCATCTACTTATACAGTATTAGTTATTAATTCCAAGCTTTTTTTTGATACAAATAGTGCCAGTAGTGTTTAAGCAAAAAAATCTGTATCTATTAGGTTAGGGTAGTCTGTATTAGTTAGCCGTTCATTACACCGTTTACACACAATTTTTTGTTCGAAAAAACGTATTGAAATGTTAGTAAACATGTAGTTTACATAGCTATATACATCTTTCGTCCATCCATTGACTTTCTTAAAAGGAAATAATTGACTATTGGCAGATGGTTTTCTTCGTAAGTGCTGCTATATATTCTCCTGATAATCTTAACCGTATTTAGAACTCATGAAACGTCCTTCCGTCATAAAACAAAGTACTTATTATTTTTTTATGTTTTCAGGATGAATAAAGTAGAAGCACAACATACACCTTATGATAATTTATATATTAGAGACAATGAGACATTTAAAATGATTAGTGACGGTAACAATACATTCGATAGTATTGCAAACGACAGTTCTGTCATCAATGATACAAATGTATTTTCAACAACAGAAGCTACATTACCTATAACAGCGTCACCAAAACCTACAATAGTAGGCACTATGTTGGCAACGGCTCTAACAATGCAAAATATAACATTAAACGAAGTATCTACATTAGAAAAATACAACGATCCTTACTACATTTACATTTGGGCGATTGCAATCCTGGGCTGTATATTGTTGACAACTGGCAGGTTAGTTATATTTAATTGTAAAATTATAGCGAATTATTCCATTTATATATATATATATATACAAGGTGGAGACGACCATACGACAATAATTTTAATTTAGTGTATCTGATGACTTGCCCAGCCGGTATACAAACTTTGAATATAATATGTCGTATAGTTTAGCTACAGCACATTACTTTGTATTATTAACATTTACCCCACTCTGTATAAAAAATTAAAATTATATGCCTATCACTACGAGATCAATGACCTCGGCTGCATTGGTATCAATTAATATGAAGGTAGTACCTACATATCGCCATGTTACCACTTCAAGTCTTCGCCAAACGCAATACAAATCAATGCATATTATACCTTATTCCTGAGTCTCAAGATCCATATAAACCGTGTCATCAGACTTAAATAAGAAATTTGAAACTACCTAATGCGGCATAATGAAAGAAGATCCCGGTTTCATCAAGGTCAACTAAATGTGCGAAAGGGACAATTTTTTTTTGTTTCGCTTTATTGTTCAAAAGTATTATACCTAATAGGTCTGTAGGTCAGTGTGGCATCGTGATCCTGTGACGTGAACGTCGCGTCGCATGCGGTATTGATGATTTGCAAATTGTGACTGCTGCCTACCTAGTCAACTACTTTTGTTTATGACGTTTAAAAGTGTGTTGTGCGACATAGGAAGTTTTTTTTCTAGTGAACATGTACTATCTGAGTAGGTAACTGTAATTTTTTAAGTGAATTGTGCTAAATTAGACGCTTACTTTGTGTTAGAATAGTAATTTTTCTCATTTACAATGCCTCGTTATAATTACACAGCTTCGGAGTATACAGATATGATTTTAATTTATGGAGAATGTCACGGAAATGCAGCTTTAACCATACGTACGTACCGAGAGAGGTATGGAAACACACGTGTTTGTCCTACCAATGGCCGGACTATTGTACAAGCTGTCCAGAGGTTACGGGATAATCAATCCTTACTCACTCATATGGATAGTGCTCCTTCGCGTGTAAGAGCCACCCTAGATGAACAAATTTTAAATTATTTTGCTCGCCACCCAACATCTAGTCTGCGTAGAGCGGCTCGTCATTTTCGTGTAAACCATAAAACTATTTACAAAGTTTTAAAACGCGATAAACAGAGGCCTTTTAAATACAAGAAAGTACAGGCGTTGTTACCAAGAGACATGCCGGCCAGAGAAGCCTTCTGCCATTGGATGTTACGAAAAAATTTCGAAAACCCCGATTTCTTATACAATGTAATGTGGAGTGATGAAAGTACATTTACAAGGAACGGATTATGGAACCGCCAAAATCTCCGGTACTGGAGTCACCAAAATCCACATCTAACACGAGAGAGTTCGCACCAATACAGGTTTGCCGTCAATGTGTGGGCTGGTATACACAGGGATACTATAATTGGACCAATTTTTATTGATGGAAATTTAAATGCGGCAAAGTTTCTAGAATTAATTAACGGGCCTGTTACTGAGTATATGGACGACCTTTTTCTAGACGTGCGTAGACAGATGTGGTACCAACTAGACGGTGCGCCTGCACATTCCGTGGTTGCTGCCAGAGAGTGTTTGTCTGGAATTTTCGGACATCAGTGGATTGGTCGGTATGGGCCAACACGGTGGCCAGCGCGGTCACCAGATCTCACACCATTGGACTTTTTCTTGTGGGGTTATGTGAAAGATGATGTTTATTTAACAGACGTTGATAATGTGGAGGACTTAAAAAATAGAATTGTACGATCTTTCGACAAGTTAAAATACATCGCCGTCAATGGCGACCTGTTAACAAGAGTTCGGAATAATATTTTAAGACGATATAATTTGTGCGATCGGGTCCATGGCGCACATATCGAAAATTTAAAAGTTTAAGGACCAAGTGAATTATTAAAGTTATCGTGATTATAAATTTAATAAAATAATCAAGTGAGAATGAATACCGCCCAAAACCTTAAGTGTAGGTATTTTATTTAACTACGTTCCGAAGTCGTAAAATATGACACGACGTCGCTCGCCGCTTGCACGTTGTCTACAGGTTAGTGAACTAATATTTACAAACGTGTTCTATTTTGTTTCAATATTTATGATAAAAAGTTTGTTTGAAAAAAATGTTTTTTAAATTTCCATGTGAGCACTTTTTTGATAGTTTCAAAATACTCCTATACACTAGTATTGACGGTGTTTTCATTTATTGTCGTATTGACATCTCCACTCTGTATATATATATATATATATATATATATATATATATATATATAGCTTTTTAGGATAATCCAACTAACGAAAATTCTAAATCCAACAACAAAATTTAACTCGTGAATTTACTTAGAATTTACCTAAGTCCTATCTACCTTTACCTAAGTCAATCTAAATTGAGTTATTGGCGAAATCTCGTGAACGCCATTTATAAAAAAAAAAAAGTGTGTGTGTCAGCTCCGACGCACGACTGAAGTTTACTCCTTAAGTGCGATTATCAAAACAGGCGCAAAAAAAGCTCATTTGACTAAAAATAATATGTAGGTATATATTTTTATTTACATTTATTAAAACTGTTCAGTGAAGTATTATCTTACGTCAGAAAGTGAAAGGTGCGCAGAATAGGTTGCGCACCAAAAACGTAACGAGGTCATTCGATCACTAGATTTTACTCCTCAAAATTTTCTCATACCGGAGCGCCTTATATGAAAATCGATTCTTAAGGAGTAAACTCCAAAAAATATAGCGTAATTATTAAGGTATTGAACTACCGTAACAAGTGTCGTGGGTTGGATGCCCATACTTCGGGCGCATTCTAAAGAAAATTACATAAATAAATATAATAAATTGCTCGTGTGGTGAAGGAGTAAGAATACAATTCAATACCTTCTAGAAGACGACTAAGCGATATTATTATGCATATAACATCTAAGCAAGAGAAGGAAAACGGGAAATAAAATCAACCCAACCCGTTTGACTAGCATGGTAGGTATTTATGTTTATTTCCCTTCTTTTGAGGAGCTTTAGCTCATCAGTGGAACGTTTATAAGCCGAGGTAGGTAATATATAGTAAAACGTGACGCTACCTGGACAAATCCCTTGGTACTAGTCCTAATTATATGTATTTTACTGTAGACAACTGTAGGATACATTTATTACTAAATATTAAATAAAAGCACATTTCATAAACAAACAAAAGAACAACAAGATTCAAACGAATTCTTAACAATAAAAATTCCATGTGAATAATAAATTTCTTATGTTTCGAAATAAAAACCAGCTTTCATATTGGCAGCTGAGGTCAAGGGATCGGTACCAGTGGTCAGCCTAATCTCGAGGGAGAGGAATACACTAGGCAATGAGGCCGTACGGCGCCCTACCTGGGTCTGTAAAAGAAAAACAAAAAAAAAGAACTTCTTCGTGCATAATGATATACACTAAAAGAACTTTCTTTATTCAAATCAATTATAGATTCTTTTCTTTGCATCTAGCTGTGTGGTAGCGGTTACGAATACTACCAACCCTTGATTTGCTCGTCGATGTCGTAAAAGACGACTAAGAGTCTTATAACGATGTGGGCCAACTCCATCTGATGCCATTTGGTAAACAATTACATTCCCAAGGAGGGTTGACGTCTGGCAGGCGCCCGGTCATAAAACTATTGCCAATAACTTTTACAATATGTACTATGAAAGAATACTACATACTGTATCGACCCCAAGTAATTGGGATAAGAGTAGGAGAATGATGATATAGATTATTTGCGTCATATATCTAGATGTTTTTTAAATACACTAAAATAAATACATAATATTAAATTATACTTTTCTTACAGATCTATGTTGTTCCTGTGGGTATGCATGCGTAGTTCAATAAAACTGCATAATCAAATGTTCAGTAATATATTGGCTGCGACGATGCGTTTCTTCGACACCAATCCATCTGGACGCATCCTTAACAGATTTTCTAAGGACATGGGCGTCGTTGACGAGATTTTACCCAGAATGTACTTGGACAGCATACAAGTAAATATGATTTTCATTTTATTTTTCATTAATTTTAAGTTTAACACTTAAAATCAGCGTATTGTATATACACTGATTATAAATAAATTCTAAGCACTGTTGTCTTGTCCGTGTATAAACGGGGTAAGGACATAAAGGTCGCCATCCCTTCCTTTGCCGTGGGCAATCGTAAAGGACGACTAAGAAATTCAAGCAGATAATATCGCTGCAAGAAAAGAAAAATTGGAAAAATATTTAGCAATCCGTCTAACCAACGTGATATTAATAAGTCTATTCGTGGAACTTACAATCGACTATCTTCCCATATTAACTTTACTTTCATCAATGAATCTATCTACGTATACCGTTGGCTTCCCAAAGGTGATAATCGCCACATTTGGTTGGTGGTTTAGCGATCGCAGTTGGTGTTATAATTTTCGCAGGAGAGTGCTGCTGCCGATCCTAATAATCATTTTTATCATCATTTTAGCTCATATACATCCCACTGCTGGGCTCGACTCTACGCCAAAATTGGAGGAATATTGACTTAGTATATCATCATTCTCCTACTCTTATCTCAATTACTTGGGGTCGATACAGTATGTACTCTTATTTCATAGTACATAATACATATTGTAAAAGTTATTGGCAATAGCTTTATGACCGGCCGCCTGCCAGACGTCAACCCATCTTGAATGTAATTGTTGACCAAACGGCATCAGATGGAGTTGGCCCAGGTCGTTATGAGTCTTTTAGTCGTCTTTTACGACATCCACGAGCAAAGTAAGGGTTGGTAGTATTCGTAACTGCTACCACATAGCTAGAATATTGACCTAGTACACACTAATATTTATGCTTATATATAATATATAATAATGTTGTATTTTACAGATATGCATGGTGATGTTAGGCATATTGGTTATGGTGGCTGTCGTCAGCCCTTATATGTTGTTGACAACGGCAGTTTGTGGTGTTTTGATGTACATATGGACAACGATCTTCTTATGCACGGCACAAGGCCTCAAGAGGTAATCGTCATTTCTCTCTTATTCTAATGTTGTAAGAAAAAAGTTTATACCATATTGGTCAGGTTAGTTGGCATAGATTTATTTTGTGATTTTCTTTTTTTATATTCGTCAGTTTAGTGTGAGAAAGCACATAACACTACCAGTTACACATCTTGTCTGTCTTTACGATCTATACTTCACTACACTACGTGGATTTAAACCCACATCTATTGGCAATCCATTCCAA
The DNA here is from genome assembly GCA_905163515.2 of Lymantria monacha. NCBI lineage: Eukaryota > Metazoa > Arthropoda > Insecta > Lepidoptera > Erebidae > Lymantria > Lymantria monacha. The sequence continues at coordinate 16,974,188 of LR991082.1, read as the reverse complement.
TCATCTTACTAATTTAGACGATCGTTATTTCACGTAAAGGAACCAAATTTTCTCCTGTGTCTCTTCGTTTTTATTCCACATGCCATATGACGGAGAAACGTTTTAATTATTATTTATTAAGTTAAAAATCATACTAAAATTAGGTTTTATGATTGACCTTATGTTTCGAAATGTGCGGCTGAGCGCACCGTAACCCATCTCAATAGCGGTAGAACGAAGAAAAATGAGAGATAAAATTTTATACTATAGCACAACTTTCGTTTTATTCCGAGGTTGACCCCTTTTGCGCAGTAAAATGTCAACAAATCATCAACTCCATATAAAAATAAAATAAGGCAAACCACAAACTTAATGCTTGTTTTCATTACAGCTTTGCAACTATACAATTGGTTTAAAAATATTGTTATAACTCAGCCAAACGTTGGTTAAATAAAAGCAACGCTGTCCTGCTATTCTTTTATTAGCATCGGTACCAATGTTCGGCCCAATGGCAATGGGGAGGGAATACGGTGGGTTATGGGGCCATGCGCCATCCTTACGTCGCCCCGGACGGAATGGACGGCGTGTATCCAGACCATAGACAACCATAAACAAAAAGAAATCGGTTTATTAATTGAATCGTCAAATATGAAATAATTTAGAATATGTCTAACTGTTTGTTTGACTAACGCTAAAAACTTTTTAATATAAGCAGCTTCAATACAACAATATTAAAAGAAGAAGAATAAAATTATATGTAATAGAACCTCTGTTCTATTTTTCTTGTCAGAGTGGAGGGTGTGACACGCAGTCCTGTATTTTCCCATGTGTCTTCAACGATGGCTGGACTGGCTACCGTACGTGCATGTGGAGCTCAAGAAATGTTGCGGGTCCATTTTGACGACAAGCAGGATGTTCATACCGCTGCTTGGTAAATAAACATTAAATGTAATAAAAAAAACTAAACAAGATGTGTTTTAAGGACATCAGCCCACATTCGTCCCACTGTTGGGCTCGAGTCTCCTCCATAATGGGAGGGTAATAAATATACTATACCACGCTGGTCAGACGTGTGGGTATAGGGTTTTGTTTCGAGTTTTCCCTCACTCTCATATATATTATGCATTTTATATTCCTTAGTCGTCTCTTGCGATTACCCACGGGTAAAATACGGGGGGTGGTAAATTGTATTCTTACTCCGTCACCACACGGAAAATTATTGTCAATAGCGCATAATCGGGCAATATGTCGGTAGTTAGGCATAGGTTGCGACCTATTATGGAGGGTTAAGCTAACCAATAATTACTCTTTTAAGATTTAGCGGTAAACTATAGAGCTAAAGCTTTGATTGCACATATGGCGTCGCGGTTAAGATATCGACTTAACATGCCGGTGTCGTGGTTCGATTCTCATGCACGATAATACTTTGTGCGATCCGCTAATTGTTGTTTTTAATCTGGGTGTAATTGGTGTCCCTTAATCATACCTGTAAAGTCCCCTGCAATATAAGAATTGTTTTTTAGTGCAGAGCCTCATAATCCTGTAAGTTTATGTCACTTATCCGCATATCTCGTTGCAGGTTCTTGACCATAGTAACAAATACAGCATTTGCCATTTGGCTCAGCCTCATATGCGCTGTATATGTTATCATAGTGGCGTATACATTCCTATTACTTGATGATGGTAAGTTTTTATATTATTTATTTAATGTTCTTTGTAACAGCGTGAGTCTATTGTCATTTATATACAATTCTAATTGATAATTATGTATCTTTATATAAGACCTCTTTACGTAACTGACCACTAATCACACAGGTCTTGTAATTTGTTTGAATTTTTTATTGCTTATGGTGGAAAATGAGCAAGCAGCACACCTGATGGTAAGTGTCACTGCTGCCCATGGACCTTTGCAATACCAAGGGTATAGCTAGGCCGTTGGCTTCCAATACAAACCCCAAACACACCCAGCTGGGCTTTCGGCTCACTCACTCACCGAGCGAAGCGCAATAGTACGTTGCTGTTACTCAGACGTCGATCTTCTGCGAGAATGTAGTACTATCCCGGACGGACCGGCCCGCGGCTATAGACAGAGAACCGTCAACAGCGTGTTCCTACCGCTACTTACTATTTAGTAATTAAAATTATGAATAATTTTCAAACAGGTACTACGAAATCAGGCAACGTTGGTTTGGCTTTAAGTCAGGGCCTGATTCTAGTGAATATGGTACAATATGGAATAAAGCAAACTACTGAAGTGATATCACAAATGACAAGCGTTGAACGAGTGTTGCAATTCACATCATTACCATGTGAGAAAATCGATGGGCCCTCGCCACCGGCCGGTTGGCCGCAACGTGCTAGACTTGTTTTTAAAGATCTCTCACTAAGATACGATGCGGAAGCTAGTCCGGTTCTCAAAAAACTTAATATTGTCATCGAAAGCGGATGGAAGGTAAGTAAATTGATTGCATATATGGCGGAGTGGTAGTAATCGGGTGCAGCTTATGAGATCTGATCCAACCATATTCTTTTGCATTGTAATTGAATTTTATATTGTAACGTCGTGCACAGGACATTACACTAGTGCTAATTCTTACTAAATACGTTGTAAACAATTTTCTATAAAAAGTCAGTAAAAATAATAATAATAGCGCGCATACAAACGCACTGAGTTTTTTTTGCTGAATCTTCTCAGTAGAGATCACGTTCCAATCCAGTGGTAGTTCAAATATTTAAATATTAAAAATATGTAAATGCCTTCACGGAATTAGTTTAAAGGTAATAAATAAGTTTATATTTGAAATTATTTAGCGACACGGGTCGATTCATCACGAAACATTATTTGAGCGAAGAAAGAGTCTTTAATAAATATAGAGAGGCAGATGTGACATTAGAATAAATTAATATTTACAAGTGTATTTCATGCATCCCCATGCAGTGATGAATTGAGAATACATCGCTGCCACGCCTGTCACTGCCTTTCGCATGGAAGTAACATTTCTAACAGGCTTGCCAAGTAGAGTAGCGATTGTGGTGTTTTTGCCCTCTTTTATAGACCTAAGGTCTAAAAATGAACACTGATAGATTGATGGATGGCTTCATGTGTTATTAGTTTTCTAGGAGTATAGAAGAAGGGATCATTCTCCTTCTGATCTCTCAACAGCTTTTACAACTCCTTTTTTTTTGAAAGGATATGATATGGTCACACTCCGCTCGAACCGTCCAAAGTGATGGAAAGCCGTTGTGTAACCCCATAACCTATTATATGTCAATCCAAATAGCGATGCGATCTTATCGTCATTTAAAATAACCACCGGTATCAAGAGGTTTTACGACTCATACAGCGAAGTATTAGTAATACATTGTATTCAAATTTTCAGAACACTTACAATTACTCGTCAATAAATATTGCATGTCGATCTTTGGAAAGAAGCAATCTGTTAACTTTGTAGAGCGATGTCTCTGTCGTAAACTGTGTGACATTTATTAATGGATTTTGAAATCGCAAAAAGAGGCGTATTTTATTTAGTAACAAAATTCATAATTGTTTTAACTGCTCCTACTGGATATCAGACTGGCAGTGCTTCTTGCGACGTCACACTGGTAGTGTGCGACAGGGACAGCGCTCTACTAAGTCGAAATTTGTCGATTATCTCTTTCCAAGGGTCGATGTGCATATATTAATAGGGTTAGTACCCTATTAATATATGCACATTGATCTTAAAGGAAGCTATATTTCTACTTATGTAGGTAATTGTAAAAATATTCTTTGGTTTACTTCTTTTTGCATTTGTGTGTTATTTGTGAACATATTAACTTGATATCTATGTTCCTCTATTAGGTTGGTGTTGTTGGCCGTACAGGAGCTGGCAAATCGTCCCTAATTTCAGCATTATTTCGATTGGCGCCAATCGAAGGTCATATATTTATCGATGACGTCAACACTGTAGACATCGCCCTAAAGGTATTGTCTACAATCTAAATGCATTAAGTATATATTTTTATACATATTCGTATAAATAAATATTTTTTCTCTTTACAGGACCTGAGATCCAAAATATCAATTATACCCCAAGAACCGGTTTTGTTTTCAGCTAGTTTGCGCTATAATATGGACCCCTTTGATAAATACACAGACGCTGATATATGGAAAGCTTTAGAACAGGTACCCATAAATTACCATATCATGAAATTACTACTTCTTTCGTTACAGAGCGGATTTTTCTGAATGATAAGGGTAGGAATAGGACCATAACATAGTTATTATTCGTCATTATATTCTGACCCTGTCACCAGTCAGATAATAAATCAAACCACAATTCTATAAATAAAACATTACGATATGTTAGTTGGAAATTACTGCACATGGACCTCGACATTATCAAGGACACTTGGCTGCGCCCTTAATTGTTTATCGTGAGAAAAGAGCTTTCTAAACGATATAGTGACCCTTTAATACCGCGTAGGAGCAGTTAGACAATAGAAAAGAGATGTCGGTCTAAATCAATCAGCTCTTTGAAGCGCTACCGATTAAAGAATTTATTAAACACAATGAGAGATCCGAAGTCTTACCGAGACAAAAGAGCTCTCTAGGTATAAAGGGTGAAACTTACTGCGGTGTTAAAGTAGTTAGATACTAGAAAGGAGAGGTCGGCACCAAGTCAATCTATAGAGTCTATAGAGCAGAGAGACTCGAAGTCGGGGAGACTTCGAGTCACTTCAAAGACTCCAATCCGTCCGTAAAATTGGGATGATCGACATTTTGACATATTTGTGTAGGTAGTTAAGTATTTTTGATGTTAGAGATTCTATTATTATTTTTATCAAACCTTACAATTATTTTAATTCAATCTTATCTGATTTAAAGGCGTAAAATATTGTAATAGTGTCCCTAGTTACTTGAAATTTAAAAGTTATTTGGGAATGCTATGTGTACCTACGGTATTTATTTTTACACATCTGCATAACTATTTGAAAACAAGCAAGTAATATTTTAATTACAGGTTGAATTGAAACGTCATGTGACAGCTTTGACCAGTGCAGTACAATCGGGTGGATCAAATTTCAGTGCTGGACAGCGACAACTATTGTGCTTAGCACGTGCTGCCCTTGGGCGAAACAAACTGCTCGTCCTAGATGAAGCCACAGCCAACGTGGATCCTAAGTAATTATTAATTTATTGTTTATGGCAGTAAACCGCGACCACATACATGATAATAAAATACATACACACATACAAACCATCACGCCATTTCCCTTGCAGGGTAGGCAGAGAGACCAGAATGCCAGAGAACTCTATCCTTGCATATTTCACTCGCTTCCTCAACATTCATAATTCTCTTCATACACGCTCGCCGGTTTCGGAGACTCTTGACTATTTTTTTTTTTAAACCTTCGCATCTGAGGCCAAGCGAGATGACAACAGCACTCCTACCCCCATGCTGGCTCGATCGCTCTATGGTACATCAGACCACAGAGCCATCCCGCCACCAGGAAGATAGCAGCCGTCGCTACTCCTTCTAGCTGTTTGTCCGCCATGACGGTTATTAGCTCGTGCAACTTACCTTCCACACAAGCTCTTACATTCCACGTGCCCACCCGGCACTCTGCTCTCCTCGACTCGCCTGACTGGGCAAGGCGTGATGGGTGGCGGCCCCCATCGCCGCGATAATAAAATAATGTCAGTTTTCAGCAGCAACACCTAAATTTTAAGTGACACCTAAGACTAGTTAATTATCAGTGTTACATGTTGAATGACATCTAACATTAATCAGTTATTGATATTGTTTCTTATAGATATATCTTATGTATTACCTACACACAATGTGAATTTAGGTGTCTATGGTGAAAATGGATATAAATCCAGCGTGATACTAATGCCCCTTTTCACCCAAAAATATCTGAGTCCTAGGTCTAAAGTATTATAAATATTATAAAAAAAATGATATTTTTTTTGTATTAAATAATATTTAAATTATGTAACTTCTAAGTCGTTAAAAATATAGTGTTGCTTAAAATTTAGTTGTTCTTGATGAAAAGAAACGTAAGAAAACTTAATTATAAAACTATATGGCCATCGATCATTTGGTAGAAAGTACCAACTTTTTATATACATACATATAAAGCCTTTCTCTTTTTTCTTTTTCTTATTCAGTCCATATGGAGACGTTCTATTGAACAGCAAGAAGATCCTCACAATGGAAGGATAAAATTATTCCACTATACCACGCTAGCCTCTTTCTTTAGCTTAATTTCGTTTGTTTACATTGTCTGGTCGTCACCATGCTAGTTAGACGGATTGACTTGGTTTTTTTGTCGAGTTTTATTTCTCTTACATCGATATTGTCTGTATACTATATCTCTTAGTCATCTTTTTTGACACTACAGACATGAAATGGGGTGGTGAATTGTATTCTTACCCCGATTAAACATACATTTGATACTAGAATTACTTAATCTACTATGCCAGCAGGTAATCAAGAAATATTTAATGATAATATTATTTCAACGGACTTACTAATTGTATGGTTTTCTTTTTTCACAGCACGGATACTTTAATTCAGAAATCTATCCGTAAATATTTCGCAGACTGCACTGTTATAACAGTGGCACATAGGTTGCATACCGTTGCAGATGCTGACAGAGTTGTTGTAAGTATCACCTTTATAATTCTTCATCTTCATCTGAGCTCATATATGTCCCACTGTTGAGCTCGAGCCTCTCCTCCATAATGGGAGGGTAATTGACCTACTATACCACGCCGGTCAGACGTGTTGGTATGTAATGCTTTTGAGATGACGCTTGTATTTATTTTATTTCTCATAAAATTCGCATACCGTAGAGGCCTTATATGAAAATCCATTCCTAAAAATTAAACTTTAAAAATTACACTTCAAGGTAATGGAAGCAGGTGAAATCGTAGAGTGTGGCCACCCGCATGAACTGCTACAAAGTGAAGATGGACACTTCACACGTATGGTGAAACAACTTGGACCTGCCGCTGAGCTCAGTTTACGTGAACTAGCCGCATCTGCCCACGTGCAACACATTCGTTACGTTGATGCCGACGATGCCAACCAGGCATAGTACTTATACACGTCGCCTAGAACCACAATACATCAAGAACTACCAGTGCCATGAAGCACGTGGCGAACATAAAAAGTGTTACTTTCCTTTAATTGGCTATTATATATTATTATATATAGTATGACTATTATATACATACCTACATTTATATAACACGAACATTACGTACCATTAGTGAAGCGTTTATTACGTAAATACTGTAACCAAACAATGGCCTGTTTATAAATTTTGATAATATATTATTCAACATTTTCTTAACGCTCACCCGTGGTCCAGGTAAAGCTATTAAAAGCCATTTGCGGCTATCAGTTATATATATATATACACACACGAAAAAAATACGTACTACGCTAGAGAATCAATTCATTTTTGGATTGAATGTTTTACCTTATTTTGTATTTTAATTGATTAAAATATAATGTAAAAACAATGCAAAGACCAAACTAGTGTGAGCATACGAAATACGCTCAATATTTACGATACGGTGTATTTTATTATTAAATTACCCAGATTTTTTAAACTTAATATTCTAAACAATAACTATGTTTATTAAAAACAGCTTCGTAGCTCCAGAGGCATGAGGATGAGACTGATCATGAACTCCCAGGGGGAAATTCTCGTAATTCGAATTTTATCTCGATTTCGTAATATAATTTCTTTTCTCAAGCGGGATCGGTCCTTTTCCAATGAGTCTTCGAGAAGGGATCAATCTCGCATGTGCAAAGTTCAAACTCGAATTTGTATCTCAATTTCGTAATATATTCGTATGAGAATTGACCCCTGGATCGAGTAATTAAGGATCGTAGGACTATATGGCGTTGGGCTTCCTTCAAACATGAAAATGGAAAAATATATTTATTAATATATATTCATATAGGTACCTATATAGAAAACACTGCTTTTCAAATTAGTCCTCTTATTTTATTCTTCTACGGGAACTACTGATAATTGTAATTATAGGTTATTATTATCTAGAATTGATTTTTAGTATGTTTAAGAGTTATAGTGATTTATGAGATATCTTAATTAGTTATTACCAAAACAACTTACTAGCGGTCGCGATTATAATACGAGACTGTGCATTTATTTTTAGTTAACCATAGATACATATAATGTACTTAGTTGAAATTCGAATATTACAATTTATATTAAGATAATCATCATCATAAAGCATAGACTTCCAAGGGAACCTTCATAATATAATACATACTACTTAAGCTTATAAATAGCTCAATATCTCTTTTGTTATTTGGGAATGATATTGATAAAACAAAATTAAGTATCTACTGCAAAGTATGTTCAATTTGCTTTAAAACATTTTATCAAGCATAAAACGATAGTATCAAATATATAAAAATGATTAATTCATTTTCATTTCAATTAACTTAAAAAATTAAACCTGCCAGTACTTTAAATATTTATACTTAATTTTTAATTGAATATTGTCACAATTAATTGTTATGTTTTCAATGTTACCAATATTATAATATGAAATACCAAAAGTGCTCAAACATTCCGTCTAAGCACTTAGGCGCTGTTAAAAATACTTTCTATAATTACTTAATCCCTGTGATTTTTATGTACCAACTATTATTATACATATAGAAACAGCATAGTTTCAATGTTGCTACTTAATATTTTGAATGTGCCTATGTCAGCCAGTGTTGTGCTTGATTGATACTTCTGTGATCATGTATATGCCTTATTAAAGCTATACAAAAAAAATAACCTAAAGTTTGAGATAACTGTTGAATTTTTAAATAAATAAATAAACAATGATGAGTGTATGCATATTTTTATTTCAAATATATTCTTCAAAAATGTATGTGTAAAAATAATTCATATTAGTTGCACTTTTCCATTTTTAACAAGATTAGATATGGGTTTGTACTGTAGAATGTGTTGAGAGCCCTCTGAAAAAAAGAAAATAACTATTTAGCCATTGGCAATGTTCCAAAAATTAAAAAAATAACAGCTGACCTTCAACTATGTCTGGGAGAGTGTTAGAACCTTTGAAACTGTCTGGGCGTTTGGGAAACATCTTTGAATAGTTGACCAAGTAACATATATAAAACTCAGATTTTATATTATGACGTAAGTAGAATTATTATGTATTAAACTTTAAAGGCATCTGGCAGGGGGTTGCCACCCTACAAACTGTCTGGCAACAGATGGTATGATATTCTAATAGCATCCTGTAGAATATACTAACAAATTGCGCATTATGCTATAATGTTTTTGGGCAGCAATTATGCTCACCTTTGCTACCTGTTACCTGCCAAAGCCACCACGGTTCGAGATTTATAATATCCAAACCTTCTTACCTGCTATAGGGTACTTGCACAGAAAATTTTTTAGCCTTTATACTTTGTGGTAGGACTGGCGCTCACGGGCTCTCCCTCTACTAAGGTATGGTCTTTACAAATCCAAATAAATATATCAAAGCTAGAAAGCAAGCACACAAGAATTTAAGGTTGTTTTTGGATAATATCCAGAAATAACAAGTCCAGATTGTGGGTTTACTGTTTATGCTTTCTAACATGTACTTATCACTAATGTGGAATTAGAAATTAATAAACCCTTTCAAAAGTAGTTTTTATAAGCAATCAAAGTTACATTATCATTTATTTATAATGAGTTATTTTCCACTGTCACCTGTGTGGTGACAGTTAAGAAAATAATATATCACCATGCTTTTCATTTCTATAGGAGTTGTAGTGGAAGCATCAGGAGATAGAGGAGCATCACTTTATAGGGAAATTCATGTTACTAACTGCATAATTATTTTACAACTCTGAAAATGCAGTTTAGAATACAATATGTCTTATTGTACAGCAAAATATTCCTTCACATACTAATCAACTTCTGCCTATCAGCTTTACCTTTGATTGATTCCACTCACCAATCTGCGTGTCTAAGCATGGTTTTCACATTTATCCTCCTTTAGGTAAGACCTATATCCAATATTGGATGAGCAGATACACTGAAGAATGGATGGATGGATTTAATGCTAACATAAGTAAAATAGTGTGGCGACAGAATAAGAATGCAATTCTCCATCCCCATCTTACCCGAGGGTGATCATAAAAGACAACTAAGGGATAAAGTATGCATACAACATCTATGCAAGAAAAGAAAAATTCGAAATAAAAGCCTATACCAACACATCTGATCAGTGTGGTAAGTGGTGGTAAGTAAATTTCCCTTCCTAATGTGGAGGAGGCTCGAGCCCAGCAGTAGGACATATCGCTTGGCCGGAAGAATAGTGTCACAACTCTAAAAAATTACAATTTTCATTATATTTCAATTTTTGATGGTGGAGGGTTGTTAATATTATAAGTTCACCCTATCAACTCTTCATCGTCATTCTTAAGGATATTATGCTGACGTTCGTGCATTTGGAATTGCTGCTGAACCGAGCTGAAAAAAAAGAAATACTTATTTTGTCCCTCATGAAAAATTTGGCTTTTTTTAATTGTGTCACTATTCTTCTGGGCAAGCGATATATAAGCTGAGATAAAGCAAAATTAGTCTTTTTCCCTAAAATTAATGTGTGGCAGACAACCTATACTAATTACCTTCTAAATCAATTTCCTCATCTTCACCAGCCAAATCTTCTAAAACTACACCATTCACTGTATCATTTGCTTTTAGAAACACATGACTATGCATATTTGGTTGCTCTGCCATTTTATTCATTTCAAATAATTGCATATTCCCAGGCATTTTATTAAGTACTACTGTTTTCATATGATTTTCCATATTGATTAAATATTCACTAGCATATTTATATTCTTGTGGAGTCAAATAATTTGTACCCGATTCCATCCTTTGCCTCTCTTCATTTAAAATTGGAATACAAAATTTCTCTATTTTATTTAGCCTAGTTTTTAGATAATTGCATATAATAAATTTTATTCTACTTAATTCTAGTTTGTGAATGGAGGCTTTCAGATCGGTTTTAGGCAACTTATTTATGTTACGTTCCATGTGTTGAATTTGACCTAACATACACTCTACCATATCATTTCGATGTGGAAGTATTTCTGGAGCTAATCTTTCATTCTGCCAAGCACATTGAAGAGTTTTCAACACTACTTCTGCTGTGATTTCTTCTTCTTCATTATCACTTACGTCTACATTATCTTCTGATAAATCCATAACTTAAAATAAAAAAAAATATTCTTATTTTATATTTATACTCTTAGTTAGATTATTTTTGTACATATGTTGTAGAAAGAAATAAGAATAAGCTATAAAATCTACAAACAATGAAACAAAATAAGTGTCACTTTGACTTGTCAGTGTCACTCGTTTTATGCAAGCATCATTACTAACTTTCTAAAATATTACTTCTAGTCAAATAGTCCAAAATTACCCTATTTAGAAACCTTCCTTAAAGAAATATTCTGTAAAATGTAATAAATAATAGTACCTATATTAATAAGGAATAATTATGATATGGGGGACTAAAGCAATAATTCACCACTCTCGGAGGGCTGATTGTCAATAGCAAGGAGTTTTGGCGGGAATATGGAAACGTCATGTCGCGTTCTTGGATTATATTCATTTCTTTAGTATTTTATAGTGTTATCAATATCTATATATATAAACACGTTGGTTGACTGACCTATCAACGCAGAGCCAAAATTACCATAGTTTCCTTTTTCTTTTCAAATTACGTGCAAATATTCTTAGGCAAAAATAAATAAACACGTGTTTCAGAATTTGCCAATTTTCACCTTCGGGAATGTAAATTAGTCCTAAGAAACTGATTGAACGGATCATTAGCGCTGAGCCGATACTACTGAAGCTAGAAACACGAAATTTTGACCATAGTTTTCTTTTATGATGTAGAGGTCCACTAAGAACGTAGTTTACGAAATTTCCTCCCTAAAGGAGTGTAGCAGAGTGGCAAAGGTGTAACAGAGTGGCAAAGTTTGTATAGGGAGAAAAAATGTATATTGATTCTTTTCAAATTACCTACAAATATTCTTCGGCAAAAATAAATTAACACGTGTTTTAGCATTTGCCAATTTCACCCTCTTGGGGTATAATAGGCTTAAGAAACTGGTTGAACCACTCTTTAGTGCTGAGCCGACACTAATAAAGATAGAAACACAAAATTTTGGCAGTACATACATACATATCATCACCCCATATGCCTTGCAGGGTAGGCAGAGAGAACAGTGCCAGAGAACTCTATCCTTGCATAATTCACTCGCTTCCTCAACATTTATAATTCTCTTCATACACGCTCGCCGGTTTAGGCGACTTTTGACTCCACCTTCCTTCAGTACGTGACCAATCTGGTCTAGGTAGGTGAGTCTCGGTCTCCCCCAGTACCTACATCCTTCCACTTTCGCATTGTATATCTTCTTAACCAGACGTTCGTTCGGCATTTTTTCCGCATGTCCGAACCATCGGAGCATTCCCTTTCGCACCTTTACACCAATACTCTCTTTCATACCTATTCGCTCTCTTACGTCGTCGTTACGAATGCGGTCGGTCAGCCTAACTCCACAGATTTTCCGTAGAGATCTCATTTCGACCGCATTAATTTTACTTTTATACTCTTTCATACCCAACTCTCGCTTCCATACAGTAATGTTGGGACAAGCACTGCGTTATGTATTGCTACACGTGCCTTCTGGCTGAGGTGGTGGCTGCCGAGAAGTTGCCCCAACGCTCCGTTCACTCTATTTCCCGCATTCACTCTTCGCTCTATATCAGTGGTGTATCCTCCATCTCGGCTAAATCGACATCCAAGATATATAAAATACGTCACGAATGGCGTAGTAAATTTAAAGAAATTTGCTTTATTATGTTGGCACTTTAAAAATTTATGGTAAACCCATGTCCAAACGAAAAAAATGGATTTTTTATTTGTAATAATAAAACAATAGCAATGTATAAAACTTCACAAGCCCTCGACAGCACACTAACTAAATCAAATTTTTAAACACAGTAATAATTATTTATTTTAACAAAAATAATATTTAATTAAGTGTTTCAACTTCACTAAAATTATTTAGGTTTTTATTTATTATAGCTCTGTGTACACTCATCATGGCCAGACCATTAAGGCGATCTTCTACCATGATGCTTCTTAGTGGTGTATTTATGTAATAGATTTACAAGTTTGTTTCAGATTTTCAGTTGTCATCTTTTGCATCTGCGCCGGGTGTAACTTAGATAATGCGAATGATGGCGTGTTTTCTTCAGCAAAACAAGTGAAGGTGGTGAAAAGTGAACGTTGTCCCGTGGGCATTATGCGACTTCAGTGATGGTTTGGTGAGGAATTAGCTATGAAGGAGTGACTGAGCCATAATTTCGTGAAAAAGGTATCAAAACATGGGCACAAGTGTAACAAGATACCGTTCTTGAGAAGGTAGTGAAGCCTCTTAACAACACCATGTTCAATAACCAAGAATGGTCCTTCCAACAAGATTCGGGGCCGGGTCATAAAGCTCGGTCTTCGCAGTCTTGGTTGAAAACGAAGGTTTCGGACTTCATCAGAGCTGAAGACTGGCCGCCGTCTAGTCCCGATCTTAATCCGCTGGATTATGATTTATGGTCAGTTTTAGAGAGTACGGCTTGCACTAAACGCTATGATAATTTGGAGTCCCTAAAACAATCCATACGATTGGCATTGAAGAATTTTACCATGGAAAGAGTGCGTTCTTCTATTGACAACTGGCCTCAACGTTTAAAGGACTGTATTGCAGCCAATGGAGGGAGGATACTTGTGTTCGGGTCGCACAATGAGCGATCATAGAATTGTTGCCTTATTCCCGTAGTGCGCACGGTTGCTGCCTGACCACACCATAGCACTGCGCAGTCACTTTCTTATCATCCTGTCTTTGGAAATATTGTACCAAATGACACAGAGCAAAGGCAAAAAATATGTTCGTTGCATATCGAAAGCGATTAAAGAATTATTTAAGAATCAATAAGTTATCATAATACGTTTATCATAAGAATCAATGTGGGAGTCCAGATGGGCGACTCAGTGGTCACTGGTCTGCTCTATGCAGATGATGCAGTCCTGCTGGCACAGTCAGCGACTGACCTGCAGACCCTAGTCGACACAATGACAGAAGATTGTAAGAAAAGGGGTATACGCGTGAATATGAGCAAAACCAAAATAATGATCTTTGAAAGAGATGAAGCCAGAACAGATGTAAGAGTAAAAATAGGTAATGATGTACTAGAGCAAGTGGATGAATTTGTATATCTTGGATGTGATTTTAGCCGAGATGGAAGGTACACCACTGATATAGAGCGAAGAGTGAATGCGGGCAATAGAGTGAACGGAGCGTTGGGACAACTTCTCGGTAGCCACCACCTCAGCCAGAAGGCACGTGTAGCAATACATAACGCTGTGCTTGTCCCAACATTACTATATGGAAGCGAGAGTTGGGTATGCAGAAAAGAGTATGAAAGCAAAATTAATGCGGTTGAAATGCGATCTCTACGGAAATCTGTGGAGTTAAACTGACCGACCGCATTCGCAACGACGACGTAAGAGAGCGAGTAGGTATGAAAGAGAGTATTGTTGTAAAGATGCGAAAGTTCGGACATACGGCAAGAATGCCGAACGAACGTCTGGTTAAGAAGATATACAATGCGAAAGTGGAAGGATGTAGGTACCGAGTGAGACCGAGACTCACCTACCTAGACCAGATTGGTCACGTGCTGAAAGAAGGTGGAGTCAAGAGTCTCCGAAACCGGCGAGCGTGTATGAAGAGAATTATGAATGTTGAAGAAGCGAGTGAAGTATGCAAGGATAGAGTTCTCTGGCACTCTGTTCTCTCTGTCTACCCTGCAAGGGATATGGCGTGATGATATGTATGTATGTATAAGAGTCAATCCGTTACTACAAAATGTGCATTGGCAATAAATACCAGATTTTATTGTATTTTTAATTTAATATTTCGACGATAATGGCTTACACATAAAAATAGATATATGCTGTCGCGAACTTTTTTGTAGAACTATTTAAGAGGTACAGTTCCACCATTCGTCTAACTTTTAAAATTTCTGCAGCGCATGCAAGAATAGCTTGCATATTTTTATTTTTATTGTTTATGGCGGCAGACGAGCAAGCAGCACACCTGATGATAAGTGTCACTGCTGCCCATGGACCTTTGCTATATACCAGGGTATAGCTAGGTCGCTGCCTACCATTACAATCCCCAAACCCACGCAGTTGGGCTACCGGCTCTCTCGCTCACCGAACGAAGCGCAATAGCATTAGCATATTGCCATTACTCAGACGTCAATCTTCCGCGAGAGTGTGGTACTACCCCGGACGGTCCGGCCCGCGGCTGCAGACAGAAAACTGTCAACAGCGTGGTCCTACCACAATAATGGGAGACAATATCTGTCTTAAGTGATATTTATCATTATGTTTTAGCCAATTTACAAAATATCTTTATAAATTATAGCTTATGTGTTATTCTGATGTATAAGCAATCTTAATGTAAAATTACATCAAAATCCATTCAGTCTTTGCGTGAAGGAGTAACAAACATACATGCACACATCCATACATTCTTACAAACTTTCTAATATTAGTAGGACTATACCTGCAACAGTTGCTAGTGGGAAGGTTAGTTTTCCTAAGCTTAAGGTGATAAAAGCTTATTTGTAATCGATAATATCTCAATCTAGATTGACGAACTTTGTAAATCAAGAACGAAATCACTGAAAACTTTAATTTTGAGAACCTTATCAAAGAGTTCGTCAATAAAAGACAGTAAAATTAAACTTTTATTAGTTTTATAAATATGTAAATGGTTATTTTTTTGAATAAATGTTTATTTTGTAAAAATAGTACATACATACATACATATCATCACGCCATATCCCTTGCAGGGTAGGCAGAGAGAACAGAGTACCAGAGAACTCTATCTCTGCATACTTCACTCGCTTCCTCAACATTCATAATTCTCTTCATACACGCTCGCCGGTTTCGGAGACTCTTGACTCCACCTTCCTTCAGAACATGACCGATCTGGTCTAGGTAGGTTAGTCTCGGTCTCCCTCGGTACCTACATCCTTCCACTTTCGCATTGTATATCTTCTTAACCAGGCGTTCGTTCGGCATTCTTTCCACATGTCCGAACCATCGGAGCATTCCCTTTCGCATCTTTACACCAATACTCTCTTTCATACCTACTCGCTCTCTTACGTCGTCGTTACGAATGCGGTCGGTCAGCCTAACTCCACAGATTTTCCGCAGAGATCACATTTCGACCGTATTAATTTTACTATCATACTCTTTTCTGCATACCCAACTCTCGCTTCCATACAGTAATGTTGGGACAAGCACTGCGTTATGTATTGCTACACGTGCCTTCTGGCTGAGGTGGTGGCTGCCGAGAAGTTGCCCCAACGCTCCGTTCACTCTATTTCCCGCATTAACTCTTCGTTCTATATCAGTGGTGTACCTGCCATCTCGGCTAAATCCACATCCAAGATATACAAATTCATCCACTTGCTCTAGTACATCATTACCTATTGTTACTCTTATATCTGTTCTGGTTTTATCTCTTTCAAAGACCATTATTTTGGTTTTGCTCACATTCACGCGTAGACCCCTTTTCTTACAATCTTCTGTCATTGTGTCGACTAGGGTCTGCAGGTCAGTCGCTGACTGTGCCAGCAGGACTGCATCATCTGCATAAAGCAGAGCAGTGACCACTGAGTCGCCCATCTGGACTCCCACATTCATATCGTTCAACCTTTGGAGACATTTATCCAGATATATGATAAACAGCCTGGCTGACAGAACGCACCCCTGCTTAACGCCGATATTGACGTCAAACCAAGGCGACATTCCATCATCCAGCCGCACACAGGCTCTACAGCCCATGTAACTGGACTGCACAGCCTGTAGCAGTTTACCGCTAATACCATACTCCGGTAAAATGTCCCAAAGTTCCTTTCGTACAACCGTGTCAAAAGCTCTCTCCAGATCCACAAAACTGCAGAAAACCCTCTGACCTAGAGCCAGATGCTTCTCCACAATGTTGCGCCGAGAGAACACTTGATCCATGCATCCCCTTCCACTCCTGAAACCTCCTTGTGTCTCACACAGTAAACCATCGGACACCATCCTCATTCTCCTTTCAATAATTTTTCCATACACTTTTGCTGCCAAACTGGTCAAGCTTATGGCTCTGTAATTTGCGCAGTCATAACGTGAACCCTTGTTTTTAAACAAAGGCACGATGACTGCGCTATTCCAGTCCCTGGGAACCATTCCCGAGCTCCAACATAGATTGAGGAGCAACAGGAACGCCTCCCAGACACAAGAGCCACCAAGCTTGATCATCTCGGCAGACACCATATCAATGCCCGCTGCCTTACCATTTTTCAAACTTCTTATCGCCCATTCAACTTCATCCATACTGATGCCATCGGAGGACGCCGTTGTCGAATGTTGATCTACCAAACCACATCCAACACCGGCGCCAACCGTAGCATCCGCATACATATCGCCAAAATATTCACTCCATCGGCTTAACACGTCTTGTGTTTGTGTAAGAATTTCTCCACCTTTAGACCTTATTTTATTCATTCTGAAGGCTGACCAACCACCCCGTGACTTCTTCACCTCCCTCCAAAAGAGTTTGGTGTTACCCTCGAAGTTTTTAGTCAGCCTATCTTCTTGCACTCATACTTGCTCTATCCCGTTTCTCTTTCACTAAGGCCTTGGTGTCATTCTTACATTGCCGATTTATTTCTTTCTTCTGTTCAGTCATACTGTCATTCAGATTCAAAGAAGAGACATAGTCCAGCCACGCTTTCTTCTTTTGCTCTACGGAAGCTGCCACTTCCGCATCCCACCATGCATCAACATTTGTTTTTCTATGCTTCTTTGAACTTCCACATACTTCTTTCGCTGTATCTACCATACTCTCTTTCAATACTCTCCAGCATTCTTCAATGTCCGATTGCGGCTGGCTTGCCATCGTCAGCCGTTCTCGGACACCCTCTGCATACTTTTCTCTTACACACTCTTCTTGCAACCTTTCAACCTTTATTCTTTCAAGCCCTCCGAAGTGGACACGCTCTCGCCAGTGCCTCCACTTTCTGAACAGACCACTAAATCTCGCAATAACGAGATAGTGGTCCGTGTCGACTGTGGGGCCTCTGTAGGCTCTTGTGTCCAATATTTTGCTTCGGAGGCGACTGTCTACCAAAATTAAATCTATTATGCTTTTCTGTTCATTCCTTCTCCATGTATACATATGGATGTCCTTATGTTGGAAAAATGTGTTTGACACAATAAGGTTTCTCTCCATGCATACATCCGCTATGAGCCTACCTGCGTCGTTCACTCTCTTATCACCAAATGGACCAAGTACGTCCTCATAGTCGGGATGCTTGTTCCCCACCCATCCGTTCAAATCTCCGCATACAATCACGCGTTCACTGGTTTCTGCCATATCCAGAACTTCCCTAACATTGTCCCAAAACTTCTCTAGGTCTGATGCCACCGAGGATCCTACGGGAGCATATGCTACAACCATGAATACCTTGGTGACACCTAGTTTTATACGGACCCAGAGAAGTCTGGGATCATACATTCCGTAATCCTTCACACCTGAGGCCAAGCGAGAGGACAACAGCACTCCTACCCCCATGCTGGCTCGATCGCTCTGTGGTACACCAGACCACAGAGCCATCCCGCCACCAGGAAGATCGCAGGCGTCGCTGCCCCTTCGCTTGGTCTCTGTTACACAGAGCACGTCTAGCTGTTTGTCCGCCATGACGGATATCAGCTCGTGCAACTTACCTTCCACACAACCTCTTACATTCCACGTGCCCACCCGGCACTCCGTTCTCCTCGACTCGCCTAACTGGGCAAGGCGTGATGGGTGGCGGCCCCCATCGCCGCAACTGCCGATGTTCGTACCGACGGGGGCGGGCCGGTACGCGTCGCCTCCGGGGGACGCCCTAACCCGCATTGCGGTACGCATATCGAGCCGGATTAGCAGTCTAATTAGACTGGCAGGGGACGCGAACGAGCACGCTCCGGACTATGCCCCCCATAAAAATAGTTATTTAAAAAAACAGGTTATTTTATTATACGCATTCCCTTTTTCGTATAAAATTCAATTGTAGTAGGGGCGCCGCAGAAATCTCGCCCAGGGCACTGGTAGTGCTAAAACCGGCACTGCCCTTGCTCAATCTGTTTCTTTAAAATCAAATCTCCCGCGTCAATTCGCAGCCTGTATAAATCCTCGAGAATACCTTCACCATAATGTTTTTTATACCTGTCAATGCTAAGTCGTGTGACCAGTATTTATGGAAGGTAGAAACTAAGGAATACCATCTTGTATGGGGGATTAGTCAAAAAAGTGTCCACTTGTAAACAGCAAATTATTGTTCGAACACTCACCGAAATAGCGCTAGTGTAGCAAGGGGAAATGATATGAATGTAGCAGTAATAAGCAGAGTGAAGTGTGCTGAGTTACGTAGTCAACTGTGATTTGATAAATAATGACCTATGAACCTATGAAATTTGTGGCGCTCTTTTTAAAATGCTTCCACTTGCTACTATAGCGCCACCTTGCCACCTTAATTTGCTCCCGTTCATTGGACACTTCTTAATACACTGAGATGTTACTCCTTACTCTATTCTCCATGCCAGTATTATATTACTCTATGCGTGTGACCCGCAAAACGTAATGCAGGAAAAAATTGATTTTATAATTTTGCGATTTTCTTCTTTCTGAATAAGATTACCTACATATATGCACACACCATACCTATCTCCTTTTCCGTATAATTGTAGATCTTGTACATAGGCTAGCTAACTTTAACAGTTAAAGGACAAAGTGACACTCCTTTATATGCATTAAAAAATTATATAATAAATTTTCAATCGTGTCGATTTAGGTTCAGCCTTTGAAGTTCGCTATGGATACTGATACTCTTCGACAACAAGAATTGTTTTATAATTTTTAAAACGGTATGTAAGCCGTTAATTAACTTAACTCCTTACAGGGCAACGTATGTCGTTATTGTGGACATTGGTCTAGTAGCCAAAACTAGGTGGTCTCTGTTTTGGTCTTGAATTTCTTGCGTATTTCTCGCAAGACCAAGACTATTTTGGGTAACACTAAATCGTCACCACGCATCGTATCCATCCTCGCCTATTCCATCCTCACTCAATCACATCCATCCATCGCATTCATACCTATACTTCTCCATATATCTTATTCATCCCCATCCGTCATCATTAATTACAAAATTACTGTGTAGTGTATTGCACGCCTCTAGCGAAGCGAAGCGTTGAGGTCTTGCTCTACTCTCGATATATGAAAATCAAGCACTTTTGAAACCAGAATATGATTGTATTTTTCTCACATTGCACTTATAGAATAATATTAACATATGTCAAGAAAAGAATTCGTTTAAACGTAATTGATATTTTTAAAAGAAATTATATATATTTTTGTTAAAAGATAAAAAAAAAGTTGATGAAGAAATATTCGAGGAAGTTGGATAAAATATTCTGGGTCTTGCACGATCACGACCGTAAAAAATAATGTATCAAAATATTTCTTTTTTTAAAAGCTTTATAATCGCAACACGTTGTTTCCTTTCGAAAATGGTTTGGTAAATCTTTGTCGTTTAATTGCAATTAATAAAAAACTGAACTTCTTATTCATTAGTGTATGGTGTATGTACCTATACCTTATGAAAATTGGGTTCGTTAACATTTTTTTGTTCGTCCATTCGGACAGGCAAAGAAAACAAATTCCATACCGCCTATTGTAAACGAACAGCTATGTTTAGCACTACGTCGAGAATGGCACGAAATTTCAAAAGTATTTTTTTTTTCATTTTAATTTATGGCATTGACTAAATAGTAAATGATTAATAATATAAAAATTATGATGCGTGCACTTTTTTATTTTATCTCACTCTCGTCGGCTTGATTGTAAATATACATTTGTGTTTTTCGTTTATTATTACGTCACACGTATTTTTGTTACATCGAGAGAAATCACAACGATTCTAAAGAAGTTTTACTTCAAAATTGAGATATTTTAAACAGCTTAGCAATAAAATGTTTTGCATGAAACACAAAACAATTCAAACGAGATAAAATTTTAATCTTCAGTAAGATAGTTCAACTTATAAGCATTCAATTTTATATCTGTTATTAAAATATGTACATTTAAAGCTAAGTTTTAAAATTAAAATATTTACAGAAAAATGGAAGAAAGTAGAATAAGGAATAAAAACAAAAGGCGCAATCAGACATCGAAAAATCCCTCCGTATTACTCTCTATCGGTAATGTGTCTAGAAGCCTGGCAGCATTACCACGTTGAATAGCAATGCTAACTCTGATCACGTGAAGCAAATAATTTAAACTGAGTGTCAATCCACCTAAAACCAACACAACAGCTTCTATTTAAAAATGTAATGATTTTAGAGCCATTTTGAAAATGGACCGAATTAATTTGTACTCCTATGTAATACGCAAAACAATAATACACAGAATAAACATATAATAAACATATAAAATACAGAATAAACATATAACAATATGTACAATATTATTGTTATAAAAGATTTTAGTCATTTATATTTAAAGTTACTTCGCATTTTTAATAAAATTAACTGTACAATTGACTCTATTACTTCCTAGTAACCACTCCACCAACTTATTCGTGTGATGACGGAGTAAGAATACAATTCACCACCCTCTATTTTACCCGTGGGTGATCGTAAGAGACGATTAAGGGATATAAAACGCATACAACATCTATGCAAGAGAAGGAAAGCTCGAAACAAAACCCTATACCAGGGGTCGGCCATCCTTTGAGTCGCAAGAGCCAAAAATTAGAATTTATAAAAGTTTAAAGTTTTTAAAGAACCACAATTTTTTTTTGGCAACAATAATTTGTGCGTAATGCTCGTTAATCAATTCTGAACCATTTTTAAATCTTTTCTTTATAAGATATTTTTTTTGCGTATAGAACTAAAGAGCCGCACCTTCACATCCAAAGAGCCGCATGTGGCTCGGGAGCCGCAGGTTGCCGACCCCTGCCCTATACCAACACGTCTGTCCAGCGCGGTATAGTAGGTTAATTTCCATCCCATTACGGAGGAGGCCCGAGCCCAACAGTGGGACATATATGGGCTGTGATGATGATGATGATGATTAACTACTCCACAAAAGACTGGCAGTTACTATGGTGACAATTTTAGCTTACTTCCCTATATTTTTAAATTGCGCGATTCAAATTAAATATGGATTTAGGTAAAGTTTAAGCTACTGTTATATATTATCTAGTACTTGCTTTTATCGTAAAAAGCCTAGAAAAGAATTCCTGAACAAATTAACTATGTATGTTTCAAACGAGCGTAGCTGCGTGTATAAATAGTTTACAATAAAGTAATACGTTCGACGGTAGATGCAAAGACCATACTTAAGTCAGTCAGTAATCCTGTTAGCAATACAGGCGAATACTTCTTAGTGACCCCATAATGATATTAGCTCCGTAAGCCACCAGAAATACAGAGATGTACTATTTGGAATAACAATTTATAAAAATTGACTTCAAATTGTAGTGGCGTAATAATTTAAGTTTGGGCATTTTGCGCCGTTTGTGTCGCGTTCGAAGATTACGAAACTTAACACGGTTAAGTCGTAATTTTTTTTTGCGATCCACAAATGAATATTCTTTTTCCGGATGTAATTCACCTTCTGCCAGGCCAGCCACAGATGTCAAAGTTTCGGTACCAATGGTCGGCTTAATATTGATAGGGAGGGAACACGGTGAACTCATCGTGTCCCATACCTTATGGCGCAGTACGCCGTCCTTCCGTCGTCGCCTTAAAGGGAGCGCATGGGGGGGTATGCGGTACCCAACTTCACAAGAATTTATTCCTTATTCTAGGAATATTTCCTGTAAAAAACTAACCGAATTGACATATTGGAACTAGAAAAAGGATGTCGTTTTCATTACAAAAAAATGTCTTTGTTACCTACTACAAAAAATGTCTTCTCCTTCCAATTAATTTTAAATTTTTTTAGGTAACTTGTAACTAAAAACCATTATTTTAGTTTTTGTATCGGTCAGCACTCTCAATAGCAAATATTGTAAGTAAATTTGTAACAATTATTAATTACATATAATCTGTGAGTTTGTCTGTGTGCGTGGCGCCCCTTTACATATATTTAGCGAATACCCCGCCCTTTTTTTTTTTTTTTTTTTTTTTTATTTTTTATTGGTGGGCTATGGGTGCGTCTCGCCCCGCTGAATCGGTCCGGGGTGACGGAAAGGCGGCACGTGACCCCATAGACCCACCGTAATACCTTCTCTCTTCGCCGTGCGAGCGGACCACCGGTACTCGATTTTAACTTCGGTGGCCCGCCCGGCGGTTTACCCTCGCGGGTTCCTCTCGTCGACGCCCCGACAGATTTCGCCGTCGGGGCGTCGCCCTCACGCGGTGGCCTCACGTCGGGTGACCGGACAATTCCCCGGTCCGATCACCCGAGGCCTCGGTTAGGGCGGCATCAGGCGCAGGTATTCGCGCCTGCGCCGCCCCGGCCGCTGACGGCGGCCCGGGTCGCGGGATTCCTCCCGGACTCGTTCCGCCGCCTCCTTCTGCGAGATGACAGCCTCGCAGAAGGCGGCGACCGCGTCCCAGTTCCTGACGCTGTCGACCATCGCTCTCGCGACAGCCGGCAGCGTCAGGTCGGCACCGATAACAGCGACGAGGTCACGGCGCTGCCGGTCAAAGCCCGGACACGCCTCCAGCGTGTGTTGCGCCGTGTCCTCGTCACTGCTGCAATGGTGGCAGAACGAAGTCCACTCCCTACACGCGACCGTGTGCAGGTAAAAGCCGAAGCATCCGTGCCCCGACAACACCTGCACCAGTCGAAAGGAGAGGACTCCGTGCCGCCGCTCCATCCACTCCATCAATACGGGCCGGAGAGCCTCGACGGTGACGACACCGTGTCTAGGCCTCTCCAGCCGCGTAGCCCAACGGGCGATGACGTCTCGGCGGGCGTCCTCGCGCCAGGTGGCTATCTCGCTCAGCGATGGGGAGCCACCTTCGTCGCGCAGTGAGGTCACCCGCCGGTAGAGGTCGGAGAGCATCTCCGCCTCTAGGTCCCACGGGGGTGTCCCGGCCAGTAGGCATGCCGCCTCAGTCGATACCGTGCGGTACCCGCGAATGGCTCTGACCGCCATGACTCTCTGGGGTCTCCACAAAACAGCCCTGAGCTGGACGTTCAGAGCCCTCGCCCACACGGGTGCGCCGTACATGGCCATAGAACGGATCACCCCCGCATACAGCCGTCGGCCCTCGAAGCTGGGTCCGCCCACGTTCGGCATGAGCCGCGAAAGGGCGGACGCCGCGCCGACCAGCCGGGGAGCAATTCGGCGAAAATGCTCCCGGAACCACCATCGCCCGTCGAGCACCAGACCCAAGTACTTCATATGGGCCTGGATGCTGATGTGGACGGAGTTGACGACTAGCGAGACGCCGATTGGCGGCCTTACGCGTGGCCCATGGAACAATAGGGCCTCCGTCTTATTTAGGGCCACCCTGAGCCCCAGCGCCTCGATTCGCCCGACCATCTCCTCGGTGCCGAGAGTGGCCAGGCTCGCCGCCTCTTCGAGTGTCCTGCCCCGGGCTGTGACGAGCGTATCGTCAGCGTAGCATATCACGCTCAGCCCGGGGGGGAGACTCCCTCTCAACGCCCAGTCGTACCCGATGTCCCACAGAGTCGGCCCCAGAACCGACCCCTGTGGAACGCCGCACGACATGGACGTCCGCACAATGTCCCCTGCGGGACTCGCGCAGAGGACACTGCGCCCCTCCAAATAGTCCGCCACCAGCCGCCTCAGGTACAAGGGCACCCCATGAAATCGGAGCGCCTCCCTGATGCAGCTGAATGGCAGACTATTGAATGCGTTGGCGATGTCCAGCGACACCGCCAACAGCACTCCCCCGCCGGTGACAGCCTCCGCGGCCGTCTGCCTCAGTCGTAGCAGGGCCCCGATGGTCGAACGCCCCCTTCTAAAACCGAATTGAGCGTCCGACAGATCGGGTCCCACCTCCTCCAGGTGCTGGACGATGCGGGCAGCGAGGATGCGCTCCAGCAGCTTACCCACATCGTCGAGGAGCACGATGGGCCTGTAGGCCGACGGCGAATCCGGGGGCCGTCCCGGCTTTGGCAGGAGAACCAACCTCCCCTCCTTCCAGCACTCAGGGAACCGTCCAGACGCCAAACAGGCGTTGTACAGCTGCCTGAGGCGAGGCTCGAGGTGCTCGAGGAGCGACGTCAGCACCCGGACTGGTATTCCGTCCGGGCCGGGAGCCGTGGTCGCGGAACGAATCCGCGCCACAGCTGCTCCCACTTCCGTCTCCGTCACGGGCGGAACACTCTCGTCGTCAGCCTCCCGGTCTTGTTCTGGCGAGGCCATGACCGGGGGCGTGTGTTCCGACTGCCGTGGAAACAGCTCCTCGACCACCCTACAGAGGAAGTTGGGCTGGAGGGTCTCGGTGAGGGGGGGGCCCTGCGCGCGAAGCTTATTCAGCGACGCGCGATACGGGCGACCCCAGAGGTCACGGTCGAGACCGTCCAGCATCTCCTGCCAACTCGCACCCTTGGCGGCTCGGATGGCCAGCCGAAAGGCCGTCCGCGCATCGCGGTACGCCTCGTACAGCTGGCCCTCCCGCTCAGCGTCGCGGTGACGCCGCCGGCTGCGGGTGTAGGACCTTCGGGCTCTGATACATGCCGCACGAAGGTCCGCCAATCTTGGGGACCACCAGTAGACCCCCTGCCTCGGAGGTAGACGCCGCCGCACTCTGGGCATGGCCGCATCGCAGATCTGCGTTAACGCACTGCGGATGCGGACAGCCTCGGCGTCCACCCCGTCCGCTGGGGGCGGTGAGGACAGCCACGTGTGAACGATGGCCGCCTCCGCCAGTAGGTCCCTGTCAAGACGACCCACAGCTCACCGCGGAAACGCGGGAGCTCCGTCCGCCCTGTGACCCCTACCGGGGTCCCGGAGAGGGGAGACCTCCATCCGGATGTACCGGTGGTCCGATAGGGTCTCCGCCTCCTCCAGGACACTCCAGTTCCTCACCCGTGGTGCGACAGCGGGGCTAGCGAACGACAAGTCCACTATCGACCCGCCCTGCTGCCGCACACACGTGTTCACTGAGCCCCGGTTAAGAACACAGAGGCCCAGTGAAGCCGCCCACTCGATGACCGCCCGCCCGCGGTCGTCCGTCATAGGGGACCCCCACGCCGTGGATTTGGCGTTGAAGTCCCCCAGAACCAGGACGAGGCCCGGTGCCAGTCGCCGTATCGAGGCCTCCAAGTTGGTGAGGGAGGCCCTGAAATCGTCCATTCTCCTGGTAGGGGAGAGGTATACGCTGTAGAGCGTGACCCCTCCCCACTCCGCCGCGACAAATTCCTCGCCCCTATCCAAAAGAGACAAGGACGGGGAGTGCCGCTGCGTAGAGACGACGATTGCCGCAGTACCGTTTCGGCTGACCACCCAATTGGGGCGATCAGGCACGCAGTACGGTTCCGCGACTACGGCTGCACCAATCGACCACTCCGCCATGGATTGCAGGAGTAAGTCCTGCGCACCGGCGGAGTGGTTGGTGTTGGCTTGCAAGAGGTGGTGCATGGATGGTGTAGCCATTAACGGGCTGTATCCATGACCTCCCCCTCGCCGGCGGGCGATCGGACCGCGCTAGGAGCGGGAGCGGCCGTGGTCGGAGGGCCGCCCCGCCCCTTTGGGGCCGAAGCTGGAGGTTTGCACGCCCCAGAGCCCATGCGGTGCTTGGCGGGCTTATTGCCCGCCGCACACGCGGGGCAGTGGGGCGGGGCGGCGCAAGATGCCGCCACGTGCCCGGTTTGACCGCAGCGGAAACACAGTCCGCCGCAGTCGAAGCAATTAGTGCACGTCGGTCGAGTATGTCCGACCGCCATGCACTTATAGCACCTCGCAGGCCGGTGCTCAAGCACGGTCACCCGCGCCGAGCTCCAGCCCACGAGGAGCCTGCCTGAGCCGGCCAGTTGCCTGACCGACTCCACCGGGCACTGCGCCCAGGCGGCACCTACGCCGCCCGGACCGGGGCGGATGACACCAACCCGGACGGTGTCTATGGGACACCCGGTTCTCGAGGCAATAGCCTCCCGGATGTCTTCCACCGTCACGGAGTCGTCCAGACCCGCGATGCGCATTTCGGCGCACTTGACGGGCCTGGCGATCCTGATGCCACCCTCCTCGGCAAACAAACCTCGCAGCTTGTCAGCTACGCTGTCGGCCGTCTTGGAGCCCTCGGCCCCGGGGAACTCGAGGATTCGAGCCCCTGTCCGGCCCTTGCGGGTCCTGGCTTCGACGCCTCCAATATCGGAGACGTCTAGCTCCCGCCGGGCCTTCCTCAAGACGGCCTCGTAGCTGAGGCCCTTCTCAGCCGCCTCAGGCAGCACAGTGATCACCACTGCGGCTGTCTTCGGCGACTTGAGCCCCTTGCGCGGCCTCTTCTTCTTACCGGCTCCTGCCTGTGGAGCGGGAGCGGGGACCTCAGCGGCGCGCTTGGCCTCCGCTCTCCTCCTCTGACCGCGACTCTTCCGGTCGCGCTCGGCCACCTGCCAACCCTCGGGCGCAGCAGGCGCGACAGGCGCGGAAGGCGCAGTCGTTGACGCGCTGGTCGTCGCCGGCGGTGTTGTTGCCGACGATGACTGCGGTCCGGCAGGAGCCGGTACCGTCCTCTTCCTTGGCTTTGGCGCGGGCCCCTTGGGCTTGGGCGCCGCCGCGGCCGTGGCGTAGCTGCCCCCCACGCGGCCACCCTGACAAGGCAGCGGGGCGGGGGCTGATGCCACATGCGGCCGCTTGTCCGCGGCGAGAGGCGGCCGGACACGTGGTTCTGGAGGCAACCTTGCCTCCAGAACGGCCATGCGCGCATCGACGAGTTTTCCGACTGCGTCGATGATTTGGCGCAAGGCCTCGTCCGGTAGGCCTCCCACCGCAAGTATCGGGGTCGGCTGGGCCTCTTCGGGGGCCCGTTCCGCAGCGTCTGGCGGCTTTGGCGCCGCAGGGACGCTAGCCGGCGGCATGCGGTCCGCAGCGAGAGGCGTCATCCTCACCACGGGGACCAGTTTCGCCGCGGCGGCTGGGCCAGCGCCAGCCAGCGACGCGCGCTTCGCAGCGGCTGGCGTCTTTCTCGCCATGGGCACGGGTGTTACCGTCACACCAGTGCCCAACGTCGTCGGCACCGCGGCGCGAGGCGGCTTTGGCGCTGCAGCGGCCGCTGAGTGGCCGGCCTTGGCCGGTGGCGCAACTGGCGCAGGCGGCGCGAGCAGCGCCATTTGCGCCTTTAGGTCGGCCACGTCCTTTAATAACTGGCGGTTTGCCCGCCGCATCCCCGCCAGCATATCCCCCAACTGCCGGTTCCGGGTCCGAATGGCGGACATCTCGCCATTAAGGCGGGCATTTTCGGCCCGCAGGTCAGGGGGGTCGCCGTTGGCGCGGGCAGCTACCGCCGCCGCCCTTTCCTCTCCCGAGGCCCCTCGCCCTCTTCGGGAGGCGACCTTAGGTGGCGGCATGTTGGCCACGCTCCCTTCAGAGTCGGCACCCGAGCTGCCACCCTTACTCAGGCGGCGCTTCCTCTGCGAGGGGAGGGCCTTCTCCTTGGTCGTCAGCGTTGTCGCTGTCGGCGCCGGGCTCTTTGCCACAAGACGCGCTGACGACCTGGCAGGGGCTTCAACAGCCGGCCTGCTATCCTTCTTGGACGGCCCTGCGGGAATGTCACCGCCCTCGTCCATTTTGGCGGTAGAACCGCCACCCCCGTCTTCTCCGGACGGCTCTGCGACATCGCTGTCGCCCTCGTCCGTCGACGGCTCCGTTTCGGCTCTACCGCCGTCCTTCCTCGCTTCCGCGGCGGCAGCCTTTCTACGCGCTCGCCGCTCCTCCAAACGCCGTTTGAAGCTGGAGGTCTTCCCCCGGCTCCTCCTGGGCGACCTTCGCTTCGATGTTGTTTGGGCCTCTGCGTGTTGTGCCGGACCCTCGGCGGACGCCTCGAGTCCCGAGGACGAGGCGTCGTTTCGGTCAGTTTTCCGTTGGCATGACCGGGCCTTGAGGTGGGAATCACTATGATCCACGTAGTTGTTAAAATTTAATTTCAGAGTATCCATAGTTAAACCCACGAGTATGGGAGATACTATTACGTCGACCCGGGCAGAGATCCCTGTACCCGGGCAAGCCTACATTTACCAACCAGGGGGGCAGCCGGTACCCTGGCTGGAGCGTGCTAAGAACAGAACAACCCATCTGCCATGCATCTTCTCGCCGCACGCCAAAACTTAAGATTATGGGTGATTTCCGAATTCGAATGTACATTCGAAATTCTTTATAGAGGTTGTCTTCCTCGCGGTCCGGGCGGTTAAGCCAAGACCCTCGTTCCTGAAACTAAGACAAGCAAAGAATCAGGTTTACGATTTGACGACGGTGGCGGTGGAACATGCCTGCCCAGCCCTCAAATGAATGAGTGACTGAGCCCGTCGCGGATTCGCGTCCGGTCACCTTCTACGGATAGAAGGCTAGGAGCGAAGCGCCAGATATTCGCTACGGACGACAGTACAACAGAAGAACTGGGGACCGCCGTCCGCACCCAGGGTACACCGCGTGGAGGTTTCTGACATCGTACCCCAGCGAATACCCCGCCCTATAGGGCGGTCGCCTAAATACATAAATAATATAATACTTTGAAGAAAGCACATCTTTTGTATTACAGAGAAACATTTAATTAATCATCAATCACTATAGAATAGATTTAATTTGTCATTTGAAATAAAACTACTTTTACGGATTCTATCGCGTTTGTATTTTATTTATAATTGCCCGACGTTTCGAACACTTTACAGTGATCATGGTCACGGGAGGACTGAGGTGTCTTACGTCCAATATGTCATTGTTATTACAGAAATTTATTTATATCTACCCTATAAGATATTGAATTTTGACATTTAATTTATTTACATAAAGTTATGAAAACGAAAAAAGCGTATGGGTGAAAAGCGCACTCCGTTTCCCGAAAGCAAAACGCTGCTTCCACTGTACCGACACAGTTTTACCCGAACAGTGTACCGCCACCACGTTTCGTCACCCAAAAAGGTTGTGGTTCAGAATTTCAAAGCCTTCTACAAAAAAAAATCACTTCATAAATTTCACTTCATCAGTTTCTAATGACTTTTCACAGTCGAATATATTCCAAATACCACTCTGTATAAAAAAATAATGTTCTATTAAGGTGAAGTAAGATCTTAGATATGTAAAACTATATCTTATTATGAATATTGATTTTTCTATCGACGTCACTACTGAGCCAGTTTGCATATAAAAGATGCAGTGAGTATGGCGGGCCACGAGTAGCCTCCCCAGACTCGGCAACCCAACAGCGTTGCGAGATTGGTACACCAAAGACTGGAGTAGTTCGTTTAACGATTTTCTTCAGTATTTTTTTTGTAACCATCTCGCAGCTGGCTTTCCTCCTCAATTTTTAAGTAAGAATATATTTAGTTTTGTATAATTTTAACGATTTTAAGTGTCTTTAAACTTTAAACGCGTAGTGTGGGCCGTTAAGTAACTTAGGTCTTCTCAGTTAAGTAAGTCACGTACAGTATTCAGAATACGTTGAATTTTATCAACTCGATTTTGTGTTGGAATACACAATCATCAGATCAATATTATACGTACTTGAATCTTATTTCTCATCATCATCCATGTAAGCCTCCATCGATGTAGAATGTAGGCCTCTCTCACAAATGAGATGACAGTGTCTTAATCGCAACGCTTGGCAGGCAGGTTGGCGATCGCAGTGAGGTATTATACTTTTCGTAGGAGAGAGCTGTTACCTACTCTCTTTTGAGAGATTAGCCGGTTTTTAAAGCTTCCACGAGCAAGTAAGGGGTGGCGATAATTGTATTCTTATCCCGACCCTACACGGCAAATTTCTATATTTTCTTATTTCTGTTTAGGTTAAATTATATCCAATATGTCCTTGACAATGGATCCTGGGCCAGGCATGGCCGCACTTCAGGCGTGGGGCGGTCAAGTTGCAGCCTATGGAGCATCCAACCAAACTGTCGTAGACAAAGTACCACCAGATATGCTTCATATGGTCGATCCTCATTGGTAAGTCATTAAGAAATTGAAATTTTAGTGTTGCTTTATTGTTTTACTATATAAAACTAAATAATTTGTATACAGGTACCAGTTTCCTCCAATGAATCCATTGTGGCACGGACTATTGGGTTTTACTATCGGTGTTCTCGGATTTATTTCTATCACTGGTAATGGCATGGTCATCTACATTTTCATGTCCACCAAAGTGAGTATTTGTCATTATAACTGAATTATAATTAAACGCATCAATGATATATTGACCGATACGGCCTAAGTATTGACCTCTCGTGGCGGTATCGTAGAATCAATTCCTAGGACTTTATGTACGGTGTAAAAATTATTATTTTGAGTTAGTGTGTTGATGTGTTTATTAGTAACATTTTTGCAAATTTCTTTGCGATATAAACCTTTCTTTTCATTTTTCTTGCACTAGTGTAGAGTGTTGTCATCAAAACTATTGTCATTAAAATGGTAATCACCATGAATGATATATTACATATTTTATATACAAACTGTGGCAGTTCTCAATACCGTCTACTTAATTAACGAATATTGTCATAATTTTCACTAGTTTCTACGTAATATACCTATAGACTAAATTAATCTGAAATAATGGACCTTACAAGAGTTACAAATGTTGAAAAGTGAATATAGGTATTACGATTCCAGAATTCAAACACTATCACTTTCTTTGATATTGCTTGTCGTGAATGTCAACGACGAAATAATATGTGAGATATATTTTTGCACTATTAACTGCACATTGTAAACCGCATTTCATGCAATAAATTTCACATCATTTCTCTAAGTAGCTCTATAGACCTAACAGTATATATTATACTATTAGGTGTGTCCTAAAATGATGATAATTAATATTTTGAATTTTACTCCTTAATTGAAATTACTACCAAGAACAATGTTGAAAATCAACTTACTTTGTGGCAATCAAGATAGGTTTATAAAAGTAATTGTAAAAGCTGCCAGTATTTTTATTCATTTTGTATTGATCATAGCAGAAACTATAATTATAAATTGAGTATATTAATATATATGTTCGCATTAAACAGTTTTTAGATAAGCACGATTGCAGACAGAAATATATTTCAGTGGTTTATGAATATTTTTACAGAGCCTCAAAACTCCGTCTAACTTACTGGTAGTGAATCTCGCTTTTTCCGATTTCCTTATGATGTGCGCTATGTCTCCGGCAATGGTTGTTAATTGTTATAACGAGACTTGGGTTTGGGGTGAGTATTCTAATAACATATTAACATATTTATTCTTCTTTATTTTTTCTGCGTATTTTTTTATTTTTTTTTTATTTTTTTATAAAAGACACCTCCCTGCACTAAGGAAAATAATCCTTGTATCGCGGGGGCCTTTACAAACATGCAATTAACGCAGACAAATTACACCCAGACTCAGAACAATACTTTGTGGATCGCACAAAGTAATGTCCCGCGTGGGAATCGAACCCACGACACTGGCACGGAAGGTCGGTATCTTAACCACTACGCCATCTGTGCAGTCATTAACGTGCAAGGTAATCAGTCTCCTCGCATTTATATTATTTTTTCGAGATTATCTTCTCTGGCAGTTTATTGGTTACTTAAGTCCTTTAGTAGTTTATACGACACACACAAGTAAAGGGTAATGAAACATTATTTTTGGTCTTATATGTATCAAATTATCAGCCCATATATTATGTTCATATATCCGTGTGGTGACGAAGTAACAATACAATTCACCACCCCCTATCTTACCCGTGGGTGATCGTACGAGACGACTAAGATATAGAACGCATATAACATCTATGCAAGAGAAGGAAAACTCGAAACAAAACCCTATACCAACACGTTTGACCAATGTGGTATAGTAGGTCAATTAATTAATCACTTTCCATTATGAAGGAGGCCCGAGCTCAACAGTGGGACATACATATATGGGCTGAGATGCTGATGATGATGATGTGTTCCACTATTAGCCTTCTCTAACATCGGAGGGAAAATGACTTACGTTAGCCAATCAATTTGAAGTAATGTTGTTTTGGATTTTCCTTCTCTTGCAGTTATATTATTGCTTACATCATCATCATATTTCTACGTTGCAATATTGGGCTTGAGCCTTCACAATAGTCCCTCCTATTGTAATTGAGCTACTTACACGACGCTGGTTAGACGGGTTGGTATAGGATTTATTATTGGTAGGACCAGGGGCGGCTTTACCTATAGTGCAGAGGATGCGGTGCACCCAGGCGCCGGGTGTTAAGGGGCGCCGAAAGCCATTCGGGAAACATAGATTCTTCACTGTAACGCTCCGTACGGAGTCGGGCACACCGAACGCAGCGAGTGCCTAACCATCTATAAACGTAGTGGGTGCGTTATTTGACAGGTTTCGGTAGGTTGCTTTGTCGCCATGCTCACTGTAACTTCATAATCCGATCGCGTTTACCTGGTTTCGTGTCAAAATAACGAGACTAAGCATGCGACAACGCATTCCAGCGAGGTTCAGAGTTTTGATACAAGAGGGCGCCAGGTTATTGATTGCGCCCAGGCGCTACATGTGCTAGAGCCGCCCCTGGGTAGGACCACGCTGTTGACAGTTTTTTGTCTACAGCCGCGGGTCGGTCCATCCGGGGTAGCACCACACTCTCGCAGAAGACCGACGTCTGAGCAATGGCAATATGCTGTTGCGCTTCGTTCAGTGAGCGAGAGAGCCGGAAGCCCAACTGGGTGGGTTTGGAGTTTATATTGATAGGCAACGGCCTAGCTTATACGATTGGTATTGCAGAGGTCCATGGGTGGCAGTAACACTTACCATCAGGTGTGTTGCTTTCTCATTTGCCACCAAAAGAAATAAAAAAAAATATATATTTTGAGATTTTCTTCATTTGTACATACTATACTCCTTAGTCGTGTACGACACCCGTGGACAAAATAGGAGATGGTGAAATATATTCTTAGTCCATTGCATTGCTACATGGACAATTCATCATTGTTTCTCATATAGATGTATAATGCTACTATTTTCGTCGTATTTATTTATCGTCACTATATAGGTCCGCTTGCTTGTGAAATTTACGCCTGCTGTGGTTCCTTGTTTGGGTGTGCCTCGATATGGACCATGACGATGATCGCCTTCGACCGTTACAACGTCATCGTAAAGGGTATCGCTGCGAAACCAATGACCAATAATGGTGCTTTACTACGCATACTTGGTATCTGGGCCTTTTCCCTTGCATGGACTCTCGCTCCTTTCTTCGGCTGGAATCGGTAAATTTGTTACATTAAATTATTTATAACTATTATTAGAAGTGTGATGTATTTTAAGCTGTGTGTACCAACCCTTACTTTGCTCGTGGATGTCGTAAAAGACGACCAGGAGCCTTATAACGACTTAGGCCAACTCCATCTGATGCCGCTTGGTCAGCGATTACATACCCAATAACTATTACTATTATAACTTTTACAATATGTACCATGAAAGAAGAGTACCTACATATTGTATCGATCCCAAGTAATTGGGATATGAGTAGGAGAATGATGATAATGAATATTATTAGAAGTATGTTATATATTTTGATTGGCAACTTTATTCACATTGTTGAAATCAGCTATGACGTTATTATTTAGGTAAAAGCCTGTCTATAAGAATTAAGCTAAAGTTAAGCTATGGCTGTTTTCAAAGAAACTGTGTGGTAGCGGCTAAGAATACTACCAACCCTTACTTTGCTTGTGGATGTCGTAAAAGACGACTAAGAGCATTATAACGAACTGGGCCAACTCCATCTATTGCCGTTTGCCCAAAAATTACATTCCCAAGGAGGGTTGATGTCTGGTAGGCGGCCGGTCATAAAACTATTGCCAATAACTTTTACAATATGTACTATGAAAGAAGAGTAAATATTGTATCGACCCCTCGAATTACTTAATTGGGATAAGGTTAGGAGAATGATGATAATGGCTGTTTTCAAAAACAGTTTTTATGTGCAATCAAGTAATTTACGTTTTTAGCTTAAGTTTTTGTTGTTTTAAAAAAGACCTGCACTAAGGATATAACTCTAGTATTACGGGGAACTTTACTACCACTTTACAAAAATGTAATTAACGCAGATAAATTACATTCTGAATCATAACAATAGTTTGTGGGTCGCACAATGTATTGTCCTGCGTGGACTCACGAATCGAACCCTCAACTCTAGCGCGTAGGTCGGTATCTTAACCACTCCTCCATCTGTGCAGTCGTGTCAATAAACCATATTTTACATAAATGATTTAGGGAATTTTATTAATAATCTATTACTAATAACTGGTAATAATAAGTGAACGCATTGATAATTGATGTGTGACGTCACAATCACATAATAAGTGAACGCATTGATAATTGATGTGTGACGTCACAATCACATAATCAGATCCATATCACAAGCTATTATGAGTTACTGCCGTCTGAAGTATTGCTCATTACTATATTTTACCGTAGGTATATGACGCCACAATCCATTAATACCTAATTAATCATAAATTAATGACTTGCTTCCATGTAAAATATGTTTTTAACTAAAATAAAAAGATTAAAAGAGAGAAAATAAAGAGTAAAATGAAATGAACACTTGAATCCATGTCTATTGTTAATCCATGCTGAGAGTTTTATTGAAAGTTTAACATGTTATACTGAGTACTTGCAGAAAAAGTATAAGTAATTTCTAATGTTTAACTTATTTAATGTTCAACAGTTATGTGCCAGAAGGAAACATGACTGCTTGCGGAACTGACTACCTGTCAAAGGATTGGTTTAGTCGCAGCTACATTCTGATCTA
Source organism: Lymantria monacha (assembly GCA_905163515.2). Classification (NCBI taxonomy): domain Eukaryota; kingdom Metazoa; phylum Arthropoda; class Insecta; order Lepidoptera; family Erebidae; genus Lymantria; species Lymantria monacha. Next base: position 16,938,112 of record LR991082.1, on the reverse strand, counting down.
CTCCGTCTTTGTATACTTCATGCCTCTCTTGCTGATCATTTACTCTTACTTCTTCATTGTTCAGGTAATTCAAATGAACGAATTGCTACGATTTTTTTATTAATTATTATTGTAGCCGGCGTAAGTTAAAATTGTCAAGTCAAAAACCTATAAATACTATAATGTTATTGTCTTATATTAATTTAAGAAACCATTCCTTTTTTTTTTCTTTTTTTTTGATTCTTTTTTTCTCTATGTCGATTCTGCTTCGTCATACACGAAGCAAAGAGGGTACTAAATTAAAAGGGCTCCACAGCATTCCCTCACTGTTATTACTTGCATTAAAACTAAGATATAATTTCATTTATAAAAGCTTTTGATATTATTTTATTATATTTGCCACTATACCGTTTAAACTCCATAAATAACTAGTAAGTACCTAATTATGTCTATATTTCAGTATAAAAAATTAAATGGATATGTTTTATATAGGCCGTAGCAGCTCACGAAAAAGCGATGAGGGAGCAAGCAAAGAAAATGAATGTAGCTTCTCTCAGATCATCTGAAGCGGCAAATACAAGCGCGGAATGTAAACTAGCAAAGGTTCGTTTAGAATTTTTATTTTACAGCTTATATATCACTAATCATCATTATCATCTTAATTCGTATACACTGCTGGGCTGGAGCCTCCTCTACAATAGCAGTTCTAGATGTAGGAGTTCGTGTAGTGAAGGAAGGTCGAGGCTAGTTACGATTGACCTACTATACTGTTATATGAGAGAAGGAAAACTCGAAACAGAATCCTATACCAACACGCCTGACCAGCGTGGTATAGTAGGATAATATCCCTGCCGTTTGGTGGCGGATTGAGCTTAATAATTGGGAAGTATAAGCTGAGATGATGAATTATACTAAATTAGTCAGACGCGTTGGTTAAGGGTTATTTTTTTGACTTTACCTTCTCTTAGAGTCTTACATAGATGTTATATGTATATAATATACTTTAGTTGTCTTTTAGGACACTTACTAATATGATATAGGAGGAGGTGAAATTTATTTTTACTCCGTCACCACAGGAATAGCACAACTTGGATGTTCATATTGTTGGTACTTTATTTTAGGTAGCTCTGATGACCATCTCGCTATGGTTTATGGCATGGACTCCATACCTCGTGATCAATTATACTGGTGTATTTGAAAGTGCACCAATAAGCCCTCTCGCTACTATTTGGGGTTCCCTCTTCGCAAAGGCTAACGCTGTCTACAATCCTATAGTTTATGGTATCAGGTCTGTATACAATAATTTATATATAATATAATTGTGATAGTTACTGTAGTAATTTTCTTGACAAACTTATCATGTAAGCTTATTATGTTACAACTATGATACACATATACGTAACAAAAAAAAGAGTGCTTAAAGCTATCAAAAATACAGTGTAATTATATTTTTTTATTAAAGACAACACCTTGCATTAAGGAAATAATTGTTGTATTGCGGGGGACTTTGCAAACATATAATAATTAACGGACACAAATTAAATCCAGCTTATTTTATTTTCTTTTTTTTTTAATTTCTTTTTATTGCTTCTGGTGGCAAACGATGCAGTCTTATTTCTCTTATAGAAGCACTCCTTTAGAAGCACTTTATATTTTTAAGCTGTCACCTCGTAGATAGGATGGGTGATTGGTTTAATATAAGATACCTCTATGTCCAAAATTAAGTTAGTAGGTATACTTACATGGCATATATAAGGCTTTTTAGGCTTAACGATATCAAAAGGGATCAAGTTATTAAATTTATTTTTATTTTAAATAAAACTGTTTTTACGAGTTCTATAGAGTTTGTATTTTAGTCCTCCCGTGACCATGAATGCTGTAAAGTATTAAAAACGTGTGGAAATCAAAAATCAAATACGAACGCGATAGAGTTCATAAAAATAGTATTATTTCAAATGTGTAATACTCGTGTAAATATCAGAAATTTATTTTTATTTAAAACTACTTACATCAAATAAATTTAATTTACAGCCATCCTAAATATCGTGCTGAACTTTACAAGAAGTTCCCATCGCTCTCGTGCCAGGCGTCGCCTGATGAATCTGGTTCAGTGGCATCCGGCGCCACCGCCGTTTCCGAGGAGAAACCCGCAGCGTAAACGAAGCCCGGATAAACAATATTATTGAAAAACTCAACGATGACCAAGCATATCAGCACACTGGACACGAGATTATGCCAACGCGATGCTATTTATTATTTTTATAAGCAAACGTTTACATTTGTACAAAGCTTAAAAAATAAACTCGACCACAGAGCGTGAGCTAGTTGCAAAATATTCAACGTGCCTTCACAAATCGGCACCTGCGTATTTTGAGTTCACGTTTTGTGTAATGAGTTGAACTTGCACACTTTTCTTATACCTACCTAAATGTGCTATAAACATAAGTCGACGACATATAAAAAAATGTAAAAAAAAAGCGTAATGAACAATATGTCGCCAGACTACCCTTATCCATGAGACTGCTCCTCTTAGTTAAGCGATGCTGTAGCTATGTTTATATCAAAGGTTGCGATCACGTAGACACAGATGAATAAACTTAGCAAAATGGTTCAAGGCCACATCAAAGTTCGTTTTATTTTCCTTAATTACCTATCTACATATAAAAATACTACCCCGTGTGATGATGAGATAAGAAAACAATTCTCACCACCCCTTACTTGACTATAGGTGGCGTAAAATTTGGCTAAAGGTTTTACCTGGAGAGTTTATAACTCTCCTGGGAAACACCATCCCGTCGTGATCGCCAACTCGCTTGCCAAGGATGGTGATTCATCATCATCATCATCACAGCCCATATATGTCCCACTGTTGGGCTCGGGCCCTCCGTAATGGGAGGGAAATTAACCTACTATAACGCGCTGGTCAGACGTGTTGGTATAGGGTTTTGTTTCGAAATTCCTTCTCTCGCATAGATGTTATTTGTATTTTATATCCCTTAGTCGTCTCGTACGATCACCCACTGGTGAGATAGGGGGTGGTGAATTGTATTTTTACTCCGTCACCATACAGAAAACATGGTGATTGTACGAGTATTGTGAGCATGGTGATTGTGCCTTCATTTTTGGACATGCCTACGTCCAGCGTTGGACCATGAAAGACTAAATTGTTATGATGATGATGATAATAAATAGATGCCTACTGATCTACATTGCGTATACGAGGATTAGCTGTAATGATATAGATACGAGTGATTAAACATTTCAATTAATTGCTATCATCATCATCAACCTGCTCTTATCCCAATTTGTTTTGGGGTTGACGCAATATGTCTTCTCCTTCCATACAACTCTATCAGACGTCATCTCTGTGGTCACTCCTTGTCTATCCATGTCATGATTCACGCCGTTCATCCATCTTTTCTTCGGTCTTCCCTTACCCCTTAAGCCTTCAACATTCATACTTAAAGCTTTCCTCACATTACTTTCATCTCGTCTCATCACATGTCCATACCATGTCAATCTTTCACTCCTTAATTTTTTCGTCACTGGCGCAACTTTCAAACTTCCTATTATATGTTCAGTCCTTATTTTATCCATTCTTGTAACACCACACATCCATCTCAACATTCGCATCTCCGCTACATGCAGACGTCTCTCATCCGTCGCTTTTGTCGCCCAACATGCTGATCCATACAGTACAGCAGGTCTTATTAGGCTTTTATATATTTGGCCCTTTAATTTAAGGGGTACTTTGGGGTCGCATGTTGTACCCGTGACCTGCCGCCATTTCATCCATCCCACATCAATTCTGTGCTTCACCGCACGATCCAAGTCGCCATCGCTTTGGATAAGAGAACCGAGGTATCGAAAGTTCGAGCATACTGGGATAGGTACTCCATCCTGAGTTATGGATGTAAAATTGGAGAGACCGCCGAAATCGCAGAACATGTATTCTGTTTTTGGTCTGCTGATTTTCAAGCTTACATTCTCCAATTTACAGCGCCACTTTTCCAGCATGCTCTGTACCTCCAGGCCCTCTTTCCCGACGAGAACAATGTCATCAGCGAATAGCATGCACCAGGGTGCCTCTGCCTGTATCTCCGATGTTAATGCATCCATTGTCAACAGGAAGAGGTAAGGACTTAACGCCGACCCTTGGTGCAGACCTACTTCGAAACTGAACTCGTCGGAGTCTCCAGCCGCTGATTTCACGTACGACCTAGATTGTCGGTACATGGCACAGATTAACCTAACATACTTCACAGGTACACCTTTCTCGTTCAGTACCTACCACAAAACTGTTCTCGGTATTCTGTCATAGGCCTTCTCGAGGTCAACGAATACCATGTGCAAGTTTTTATGTGCACCACGATATTTTTCGCACAGTTGGCGCAGTGCAAACATGGCATCCGTTGCCCCGCGGCCGAACATAAATCCGAACTGGTTTTGAGTGATCTCACTTTCTTCTCGCAATCGTTTCTCAATCACTTTTTCCCACAATTTCATACTGTGTGACATAAGCTTTATTCCTCGATAACTACCGCAGTCCTGAATATCCCCTTTATTTTTAAAAATGGGCACTAGCGTACTATTGCACCATTCATTGGGGATTACTTCGTCGCGCAGCAGCTTATCGAAGAATAAAGTTAACCACATATGCCCATCCTCTTCCAAAATCTTCCATACTTCAACTGGTATACCATCGGGCCCTACAGTCTTTCCATTTTCATACTTCTCACTGCTTCTCTTCTCTAATTGCTATATGTGCACAAAATTTCTCTTTGACTGCTCAAATTAAAAGTAATAGGATTATTTTTGGAATACGAATGCAATCAACATATCCTACTATATCAGGAAACACTGCAATATGGGGAAATATTTCTTTTTATACCCGACATAGGTCAACATCTTTCGTAACAAACGAACTGAAAATATCAAATAGGTACCTACATTATTGCGCAGTCAATCAAAGTTATAATTTTAGCTTTTCATTTAAAGTTTCCTGTTGCGTAAAATCGTAATGCGGCTAACATCTATATATTGGGCGCTCGCTATATAGATGATTCTAAAGTTCGTTGGTACTTACCTAAGTATTTGGAAAAAGGAGCAGTAATAAATAACATGCTACAATGGTTTTCGTAACTCGCAAACTTTCTATTGTTTCCCCGACTCAATTTTACCACACTCGAGAAAATGTTTCCAGGCAAGGACAAAAATTACAACTGCGAATAAGAAACGCCCTCACTGAGGGTGAGTCGAGTTAAAGAAATTTCGAGGTAACGATTAAGCCAATGCCAAGATGAGCACGTGCCGAGGGCTGAATGGTATGAGGGTGTATAAACATTTCATATCGCTGACGTTGCGCCTCAACTCTCAAGGTATCTTACTAAAAAGTTAAAATAAAATAAAAGATTTTTTTTTAAAAACAATGTTTTATTATTTGTAAATAAAATGAACTAAAAAGTTAAAAATAAATTAACTCTAATAAGAAATATAATATAAGTTCATTGTAACCTTTAACGATAATTAGCTTCTTCGTCTACGACAAAATAATTCCATATCGTACATAATTATATATTTTTAACACTAAAATTTTACTCCTTAATTATTAAGTCTGTCCGTTTTATCACACTCCCAGTTTTATAAATAAAAGCGTATCATTAATTCGATAGCTTCGAAGCTAGATAGGGGTGCAAAAAAGGTCCGAGCATACGCCAAATCATTTAGTTTAAATTCACTGCTACTATTGCCAGATATTGCCCTTGTGGTGAGGCAATTAAAATACAAATGTCGTCACCCCTTACTTGTCTATGGGCGTCGTAAAAATCAGCTAAGGATCTAGCAGAGGAGCGGGCAGCAGATCTCTCCTGGGAAACGTGTAATACCTCACTTAGATCATCAACACGCCTACCAAGCTTTAACCCCTAAGTATGAGGGGAGCCTACGTCCAACAATGGGTGGAAAAATACCGAATGATGATGATTACCAGATATATTGAAATTAGAAGAGCGGTGGGGGAGGTCGTTGACCTAATGGCTACGCCACATTGCACGCGTGAAGCCACAGGAGAAAGCTAGTAGGTATTGGATACCTATAATATAATCCACTCAGTAACGTTTTTACGTATCCGCCCAAACCTTCAAAATTCCACTGCTAGTTAGAGAAGCTACAGTATACGAAGTTATAATACAATACCTTTTTGGTTTACACCCACAGATAACTATAATTTATAACTTCATGTCTACTGTTGCTAGGTAACCGCAAAATGCAAACAAAGCATGGAACATATGTTAAAAAAACAATGGCCCCGTTTAGTCATTTCTTATCAAGTAAATGTTTTAGTGCAATACGTTTACGATTAAGGTGAAAATAAGTTATACTTAGAAAATATTAGAAAAAAAAAAGGCCATGGCATGTAAAACGTCATTCGAACTACATCATCATTTCCCTAAATTGGCGGAAGAGTCTGGTTTTACTTTCAACACACATCGTCCTAGAATCCATATAGATTGGAACAAAATTAGTAAGTTTTATTTATAAGTGATTTTAAATAAAATAATCTATCATAACAGAACAGCAAAATAGAGCATTAGAACCTACATTGTTAATAGCCGTACAAAAATCATACATATACATAATCATACATAGGTATACATAATCATAAGAGGTCATCCTCTACATAAAATTTGTACTTTGATATATCTAATTTGATTTACTCAGTGTAGTAACAGAGTAGAATACAATTCAGCGCTTCCTTTCTTGTCCGTGGGTGTCGTAAAACACGACTAAGGGATCTGATATAAGTACATATCATCTATCCAAGAGAAGAAAACTCTATGTAAAACCCTATAGGCAACCGTTTTACTAATCAGCGTGGTCGATTTCCCCCTCTCATTATGTAAGAGGCTTGAGCACAACAATGTACGTATACGAGCTGTGATGATGGTAATGAGATGATGATTTATGTAACTTTTTCATAGGATGAATTGATGACATACACAATCTTTGCTATATGTCCGCTATCATTACCATACATTTTGTGGATCGCACTAAGTGTTATCCTGCTTGGGAATCGAATCCGTGACATTTGGCTTAGTATGTCAGTATTTTAAACACTAAACCATCTGTGCAACCGACTTTCAATATCAACATAATATAATAACTGCGATCGCCAATCTAACCGTGAAGCGTAGCGATTATGACATGATCCCTATAACGGGACCGTCCATTAATCACATGAGGTTTGAAAGCAGTGAAAGGGGGTCGACGAATAACACAAAATATCACAAGGAGGGATTGTGTAGTGAGATATCACTAGTATTTAATCTGTCGTTGAGCGCGCGACCTGGTTGAGACTGACCTCAGGGCTCAGCCATAATCCCGGCTAAGATGAAAAATCCATCCGCCGGTAACAGCTAAAACACGATAAAAACAACGATTCGTAAACATTTAAAAATAGTTTATGAGCTTAACTCGTCGTTGCCCAGCAACGTTCCTGCCATTGCCTTGTAATTAAGCCCATTGTAATTAGGTCCCTGCCTTGTAATTAAGCTCAGTGCGAACAGCTGACAATCCCCGCAATACAAGAATTATTTCCTTAGTGCAGGGTAGTTTAAAAAATATATGTTCATGTACCAGTACAATATATCTTTAGCATGATTACCCCTTCTTTATTATTTTTATGCCAGTCAAAACCAACCTGCGACCTTAACAGCTACGGCATTTTTATAATGGTTCCTAATTTTCCAGAATTAAATTGGATTAAACTTATTTACTCACCTGTATTGAAGTTCAATATTCTGAATTTTTTAAAATAGTTTGTACTAAAAAAAATCAACGCGATTTTTCATCTTAAACCTCACCATATATCATCAGGGTGAGAGTGGCTAAAATCTGGTAAAAAAAATTTCACGTGATTAATGGACGACCGCTATTGATGTGAGGCCTTGTGGTTAGACGTGGATAGAGCGATAAATGGAAAATAATAGGTAATTGCATTTTAAAATTTATTACAGGACTGATAGACATAGATAGCTTGATAAAAGAGAGAAAATTTGTTATTATTGAACAACATCTAAATGATGTAAGTATTTAATAGTTATCGTTTGTTGTATATCCATCTATGTACTTATTATATAATATTTTTGAACTATTTATATAGTAAACCAATTATTTTTTTCATTTAACCAAAGTCGTTCTATTCTTTAATGTCGCCTAATTGATATACGATATATCAGTGTCGCCTTTCAAGACTAAGAAAGAAGGAGTTAGGTAAACCAATTTGTCGTGACATTGCCAACAGATTTCTAGGTAATAAGGATATTTGTGGATAATACAATGAATATCTAGGTTCTTATTATCCTACCACACTTTCTAATAATATTATAAATGTGAAAAATTCTGTGAATGTATGAAAGGAAGGATTATTCTACCAGTATCTTTACACAGATACCTTTGTTAGGCTACGACAAAATAACATTTCAATAAATAACAATAAATATATAAAGTGGTGAAATTATAACGACAGTTGCGAACTCGTGAAGTTTACTTATTAAATTACGTATATTCATTTGACAGTGATACATTTTTATGTGCATACGCAGCATTCTCCAAACAATAACACTAGGCCAAGCGCCGGGTCTTTTTTTTTGCAACGTACGGGACCTGGTATTTTTTTTTGGGAATAGGTTCAAGGTCATCCCCTGAATGTAAATCCAAGTTGGCGCGGCGGGGGAGGGTTCACTTCAGCCGCCATCTTGGAAAACACGTTTTATTGAATATCTCGCGAACTGCGCATCGTACGACAAAAATTGCAGAGACCATTATTGTAGATAATAATATTTGCCATCTTTTTTAGTTGAAACTTTTTTTTGTATAACGCATAGGTTTTTAATTATAGCGAATCAAACTTTTTACAATATGGTTTTTACTAAATATTTATTTAATGGTCAATGATAAATTAAAAATAATGGTAACTGAATTGTAGAACATGAAATTACCTATAAATTTTATAAGAAACTTTTTCTCGTAGCATTTATAGTCTAAGAGCTGCAGCTTAGTAAAACTTGCAACTCGTACATTATCAGTGGCAATATTGCTCGCTGCATACGAAAACCATTTCATAACGCATAAAGTGGCATAAAGTGTTCAGAAAAATGCCAATACAGCTGTGCAGCAAATCAATTAAAATTATAAATAATGTGGAGAACAACTAATAATTTGTCGATCTTTATTGTTACTTAAAACGGTATCATCATAAAAGATTGTCTATGTAGCAAAAAACAATAGTACATCCCGCTACATCGTAAGAATTGTAATAGTTATTATTTTTATTATTATGTATCTCCAATTGTTATCGAAATCACTAAAATGAAAAGAATTTTACGAATGTTACTTCAAAAAAACGGAAAAACATTTGTTTACACAAACAAAAAGTGGCGCATTATTTTACGGGGCGAGTCTTATTTTTTTCGATGTCGAGGGAAGATACTCATCGTCTTGTGGATCTATCTCTTCTGCCTCCGCCATATCCGAAGGAGACGAATCAAAGGTTGGGTCTTCAGTTGGGATGGCATCTAATATGTCTGGCACGTTGTCGCATGTTTAGCCGCTGCAATTGGAGCAAATAATCAAACATTTGAGAACAGCTTTTCGGCATCCGCAGGCAGCTCCGCAATTTTTGGTGCATTTGCACGATATTATTTGCAACAAACTCGACGGTGCAGGAGCCATAGCAGTTCGAATTGGTTCAAGCCCTTGTGCAGTTCGCTTCCAACCCCATTTTTCAGCGTCGTGATAAAATCCAAGGCAAGTTTGAACCTGGTGGTACACTCTGAAAGAATGGTAGCATGCCGTATCTTGTGTTGGAGGTAGAAGTGATAAATTCAACCATGTCTTACTCGCCAATTTCCCGAAGCATTTGTAGCGAAGCGAGTTAATAGAGACTTCCGATTTTGTAAAACGGTTGGGATTTATACCTGATTACTGTTGGAATGTTAAGAGGGAGAAATTCCGAACGACCCGAAATATATACTACAACTTATAGTGACATAATTGAATATGCAGCATTATAATCTCATTTACAGCGTTATAGCTCTTAAACTATAATTGCTACGAGAAAAAGTTTTTCATAAAATTTATAGGTAATTTCATGCTCTACAATTAAGTTACCATTATTTTTAATTTATCATTGACCATAAATATTTAGTAAAAACCATATTGTAAAAAGTTTGATTCGCTTTAATTAAAAACCTGTGTTATACAAAAAAAAGTTTCAAATAAAAAAGATGGCAAATATTATTATCTACAATAATGATCTCTACAAATTTTGTCGTACGATGCGCGATTCGCGAGATATTCAATAAAACGTGTTTTCCAAGATGGCGGCTGAAGTGAACCATCCCCCGCCGCGCCCACTTGGATTTACAATCAGGGGACAACCTTGAACATATTCCAAAAAAAAAAATACCAGGTCCCGTACGTTGCATTACAAACCTACTTTTTTTGCTACGGCGCTTGGATTACACGACTAGCTAGTAGACATGCGCGAAACAGTACTTCGCGAAGTGATGTTATATGGCACTACATTTCATGCCGAGTAATATTACATTTTACCATCACTTCAAACATCACACATGACATTTCATTTAATATAAGCTTTAATGTTCTGCAAATAGAGCTCAAAATAAATATTTATCGACCGCAGGCGTAGCGCGGTCCAGTCGTTCTATCCCTCTCACTCTCCTGAAAAGACACAAGGCGCGTTTGAGAGATAGATAACCATTACCAAATTACCGAACATTGCAGAAATACAGAACAGTACACGAGTGTTCGGCGTCATGTTTAATGTGATGTGTGATGTTTAATGTCATGTCATGTTTAGTCGCGCAATGAGTAATATGACAGTACGCGGTCGGGTAATATTACGTGTGATGCATCACTCGCATTACTTACACATGTCTACTAGCTAGCACAACTCTATGATTCACGAGTCGCGCTACAAGCTCAAGTTACTTTAATGTAGCATATAAAGCAAAAGTGGCTGTCAATCATGTAATATGATGAAATGAGCACTCGAGTCCTTATGTCATGCAAAGAATTGTCATTTCGTTGACTTAGGTCTGTCATATTCACGGAGCAAATACAAAGAGGAGCTGTTGTAATGAATATTTTCTATGAAACAATGCGTGTCATTTACAGGGGGTGAGGGGGGACGCTGCTAATGGAGAAAGTGAGACAAGTAATAGTACTTGTCTCACTCCCTCCTTTATGTCCATCTACCGGCTATTAGCACAACTACTAATTTCGTATATTGTATGCAGTTGAGCTATCTTGCATTAGATGTCAGTAAGTGTATGATGTAACAGGGACGTACTCAGAATTTACTTATATCAAGGAGTGCTAATTTTTTTTTATTTCAAAGATACAAACAAATCTTATTAGCTGTTTGCTCTATTCAAATACAAATGTTTATAATCAAATAATTCTGCATAGCGAATAGGTGAATGACTACTGTTTTTAACCGCAAATTTCTTTATAAAGCTTGTCAGCATTCTTCATAATGTTAATATTTTATGAAAAATCCATTTTTTCTTTACTGTCATTCTGATAAACTCAGAAGTTTAGAAACCTTTTTTTCCTTCATATTTGTGTCCTTTTCATACGACCAAATAATACAATTATTTGTTTGGGTTTCTAACAAATTGTCGAATGAAAGTAGTTGGACTTTTAGTAAATATGTTAGTTACACGGTATTATTTCCTTCCTTTTGTCTTTTCCATATAAAAAAGAATCAAACCACTCTATTAAACTAAGGCTTTATACAATTGATAATGCAACAATGGTGTCAATGACCAAGACATGTAAAAGAGTATTTCAAGCGAGCAGACCAGCCCCCCCCCCCCCTGGTAGCAACCGTTTGATTGACGCACGGGCCATCTAAAACTTAGCCATGCCAAAGGTAACTTGAAGACCCGGTCTTCGATGCCACCACCATTTTGAATATTTTTGTGACGTGCTCAACCTCGTTAATCTTATCAAGAAATTGCATCGAGTGCAATTACATTATTAATAAATAAAGGAGAAAGGGTGACATTGGTTCCAATAATAAAAATGAAATACTTTTTTGTATCATATATTTCTTGAGCTATACCTAGTCTTGCCCTAAATACAGTAACAAAAAAAAACCTTTTTCTATTGCAAAAAATATTTATGACTTTTACAGTGTTAGTTTAATACATAAATATAAAACAATTTAAAATATAAAAAGCTTGTTCGAAGTGGTTTCTATTGGCTGCAACACAGTCCTTTAAATCTTCATTGTTAAAATGAGAAGAACAAATCTTTGTATATTTCGTAGGAGTCCAGTTTTTCTATTAATTTTTGAAATCCATTGCTTCTAACTTCGTCATTGGACGGTATTCTAAAACATACAAAATTTACAGTTTAATTATAATAGGTTCATTTAAAGTAGTGTAAAAAATATTTTTCTTTGATGAAAAATCCGAATGTTATAATTATATTCTAATTACGACCCTGGATTTTTGACACTTTTATAGTTCTTCATAGTTAACGATAGCTGGCGTATTGCTTACAAAATAATTATTAACTACATATAAAACTCATATTTTTGTTGAGGTAAAAGGCTTTGGGTATAAATTTTAATACTCATGGTTATTAGTTATTACAATAATCTTAATAGTTTGAACTGTATGTGCTTTTATTGTTCTGGGTCCTATTACGAAAAGTGGTGCCATCTAGCGTTGAGTAAAATTATTTCTGAACATGATACCGACAAAAGAACTTTCTAGAAATTATTTTGATAAATTATGAATAAATATACTTACAAATGGAATGTGATTCTTTCCATAGCATCTGTACGTTTATTGAAGTAGTTTTTACATGATAAAACACAACACTTCATGGTTTTTTTCGTAATAACATAAAAATACACCAAAAATATAATTTTATGCACCGTCCGAACACCGTCAGCGACGACAGAAGACTAATAGGCCACGCCTACTATTGATGTTAACGTGATGACGTCAGGGCCTACTTGAGAATCACAGTGCACAGTTACTTAGGCCGTCTCCTCTTTGTATTTGCTCCGTGGTCATATTACATATTACTTGCGTGTCATTTTGCTACATGTACTAATCTTTCAGATTTAACAATTGTCATGTCATTTCTATGAAATTACATCTTTATATGAAGACTTCTAATGTTTACGCGAGTATTACACATTTGAAATAAAACTACTTTTATGGATTCTATCGCGTTTGTATTTGATTTATAATTTCCCGACGTTTCGAACATTTTACAGTGATCATGGTCACGGGAGGACTAAGGTGTCTTACGTCCAATATGTCATTGTTGTTACAGAAATTTATTTATATCTACCCTATAAGATATTAAATTTTGACCCACATTTTTATACAAAATTAATACAAATTCATTGCCAGTACAAAAAGAGAATGATTCTATATATAAAATGTATATTGTTTATGATTTGTTATTATTAAAGTATTTAATTTATGATAATTATTATTGTGGCAATTTTACATTTTTTACAAAACTAACAAAACAATATTTAGCGCTTAAAAACTTGCGAAATAAACCAGATATCGTCATCCTGCGCGCAGATAAGGGTAGTGCTACCGTGGCAATGGACACGTCGTATTACAATGCAAAAATTAAACAACTTTTGTCGGATGAAACTACGTATAAAAAGGTCAAAACAGACCCGACCAATACTATTGTAAACAATACAAAAAAGTTAATTAAAAACACTCTGATGCATTACATCTAGACGTGAAAAACCTTATACCATCGTGTGCAAAACCATCCAAACTGTATGGATTGCCGAAGATACATAAACCAAATGTTCCACTGCGACCAATAGTAAGTCAGATCGACACACCGACTTACAAATTAGCTCAGATGGTTGCAAAGGTCCTCTCACAACTTCTAGGACACACTAGTGCATTTGTGAAAGACTCTTACCATTTTGTTAGCGAAATTAAAGATCTACATCTCGCTGATAATGAATCTATGGTCAGTTTTGATGTCACATCACTTTTTACTTGCTTACCTGTTGAGGATTGCCTCAAAACTGTAAAACTATCTGACAATAATATGCCCTTGGAATATGCTGAACTGTTACGTCAATGCCTAACAACTGGCTATTTAATGTGGAGTGATGAATTCTACAAGCAAATAGATGGAGTGGCCATGGGCTCGCCAGTCTCTCCCATTGTTGCCGACATATTCATGGAGGACTTCGAGGAGACTGCCCTAAGAAGCTCGCCTGTCACACCCAGGTTCTATAAGCGGTACGTAGATGACACATTCACAATATTACCATCAGACAAAGTAACCATATTCCTTAACCATCTTATCTCCATCACTCCAAAAATTCAATTCACTATGGAACTGGAGTCAAATAACTCTATAGCTTTCTTAGATATTTTAGTTATTCGTAAACCCAACAACACCTTGAGTCATACAGTGTATCGCAAAGCAACCCATACAGACAAATACTTGAATGGTGATTCTCACCATCCCCCTTCACAGTTAGCTACCGTTTCAAAATCTTTGTTACAGAAAGCACAAGGAATCTGTGACGATGAACACCTGGCTGGGGAGCTGCAGCATGTCAAGCAGGTTCTACGTGCAAACAAGCTGCAAGTTCCTCGCCCCCGTCGCGGAGACCGTGTGAAACCACCAACAGTTGAACGTCTCCCTGCAGTCCTACCTTGTGTAAAAGGAGCCACTGACAAGATTGGCTATAATCCTAAAACATGCTTCTATAAAAACCTATTTTAAGCCACTGAAGAGGATTAGTCAGTTCTACCATCTGTCAAGTGCCAGATCCCTCTACAGGATGCAGGAGTTTATAAATTAGACTGTGACTGTGGTCTCTCTTATATATGCCAAACAAAGAGATCTGTAAGAACTCGGATCAAGGAACATATAGCTGATGTAAAACACCGCCGTCACACTAAGTCTGCAGTCTGTGAGCACAGTCAGGACCGCGCCCGCCATTACATCAGGTTTGATAAACCACAAATCCTCGCAAAAGAACACCAATACCTGCCTAGAATGGTTCGCGAGGTTATTGAAATAAAAAAACATAAAAATTTCAATAGGGAGGATGGCTGGGTATTGTCATCAAGCTGGGATCCTGTTATTCACTTAATTAAAAATAAAACTAAGAAGACCACTACAAGACTGCAAGACACTGTGAGCACTTATTGTATAGATTTGACCCACAATAATAGTTAAAATAAAAAAAATAATTTTAGTAAGATAAAGTAGGCCGCCACTCAAAAATTCAATAATAAAATTAGTATCATGCCTCCTGAGTTTTCTCACCTGATCTTTCTCAGTGTGGCCGTGTTCCGATCCGGTGTTAGCTGAATAGTTTTGTTAGTTTTGTAAAAAATGTAAAATTGCCACAATAATAATTATCATAAATTAAATACTTTAATAATAACAAATCATAAACAATATAAATTTTATATATAGAATCATTCTCTTTTTGTACTGGCAATGAATTTGTATTAATTTTGTATAAAAATGTGGGTCAAAATTTAATATCTTATAGGGTAGATATAAATAAATTTCTGTAATAACAATGACATATTGGACGTAAGACACCTTAGTCCTCCCTTGACCATGATCACTGTAAAGTGTTCGAAACGTCGGGAAATTAAAAATCAAATACAAACGCGTTAGAATCCGTAAAAGTAGTTTTATTTCAAATCTTTATATGAATATTATTTTAAAATGTTTTATAGAGCATACTCATATCAGTAGATACAGTAGAGATTATCTGTGTGGTGACGGAGTAAGAATATATATAATACATAACACCTATCCAAGAGAAGAAAAGCTTGAAACAAAACCCTATACCAACACGTCTGACCAGCGTGGTATAGTAGGTCAATTTCCTTCCCATTACGGAGGAGGCTCGAGTCCAACAGTGGGACACATATGAGTAGAGATGATGATGATGATGAGATACAGTAGATGAATATTGTAATTAAATTTTGTTTGTATTAACGAAAAGACAGAACAGAATTATATTAAAGATCATCAAAAAAAAAATCATCTCGGGCAGTATTTTCAATGCAACGACAAGTGTGAAATCCATATCGATCGCCCGATCTTGAAGAATATGTCATATAATACAATTATATTTTACTTAATTGTCACATAATACAATTATATTTATACTTATTGAAATGCTAACAGATATTGGACTGTGTATTTGAATCAGAGTTTGATGTTCGTATACTTGATGAAGGCGTTATGAAAATGTTCAGATTAGCACAGCTTGCTGTCGAATATCAACAATTTTGCCGACACTATCTCGACCGTAGCGTATATGTATTAAGACAAGAAATAACATCGTTAGCACAAGTACGTATCTAACTTATTTTACTTATTTCATGCTTGATTCTCTTGTTGCCCTCTAATTGTCTCATTTTAGGAATTAGACACGTGTAAGAAAGATTTACGAGATAAAGATGAAGAAATAAGAAGATTAAGGAAAAGATCCCGCCATTCTTTTAAAACTACACTTCCGTATGGCAATGACAATATTGCAGCTTTGATTTTAAAAACTCTTTCACATAAAGGTGATATACTTTCTTCACCGTCTAATGATTCAATGCATTATAATAAATGTAACTATTGTGATAAAGTATTTCTGAATCAGCTTTACTTGAAAAGTCACATAACCAGACGTCATGGAAACGTAATAGAAGTCCCCCACAAGGATAAACTAGAAGATAATATCAATAACGACAGTACAAAATTAAGTGCTGAAATTACAGAACTTAGAAATAAGATCATAGAAATGGAAAATATTATTTCAATGCAGAAAAATCAAACTGCTAATCGGATATATGAATCTCAAATTGTTACAGCTGTAAAAGAAATACAAAATGAAAATAATACTGAGAAAGTAAAAAAAGATACGAAAGATGCAGAAGTATCAACTAATAACGAGGAGTATTTTCTAAACAGAATTGAAGAATGGAAGAAGCAAGAGCACGAAAATTACAATAAAGAAATGCATAAGTTACGAGTCCAAATATTGGAAACAATTAATACAATTAAAGAAAAAGAAAATCAAGATATGGTGCCGACTGAACCTAATGTAATAATTGAATTACATGAAACAATCAAACATCAAGGGACAGAAATATTAGCTTTGAAAAAAGAGTTGAATGATTGTGTGAGTACTTGCTGTGATTTCAAAAACTAAATTATAATTGAACTCGTTTAATGAATTTACCACATTTCAGAAATCTAGAGCTGAGAAAGAAAATGCTGAAAGAAACAAAATTGCAGAAAGTCAAGAATCATTTTGGGCAAATCGTAACGAAGTACAATCGAAGCAATATGAGCTATTGCTTCAAAAGTTGAACGACGTTGCCAAAGATGCGAAGGAGTCTCGCACTCTCGCGGAAGCAGAGAGGAAACGAGCTACACACCTGCAAGATTTATTACAACAAAGTTTAAGTTGCAAAACAACCGAGAATGTGGAAACTGTTGTTGAAGTATGTCAATATAAAATAACTAAACTAAACTAGTTCTATGTTTTTTCTAAGTATCCTTCTATTTATGAATATTAATGGTTTTATGTTTTTAGACGCCTCCAAAAAAAATTTATAGTATGCAAAACAACAACAATTCGTCGCATACGCGACCTAGTCCCACTAAATCGGAACTTAAAGCAGATGACAACAGTCTCGAAAAACTTCATCGCAAAGCTCAAGAATTGCTTAATATTGCTTCAATCTCTTCAAGTTCTTCCGATGCTTCAGAAGCTATAGTCACTAATTTAAATAATAAAGCAGTGGAAAATGCTTCTTTACACAATGAAGCGAATTACAAAATTAATAAAATTGACATCAGCAATGACGCCAAAAAACTGAGTAAATTTGATGAAAATCAACCATCAAAAATACGAGATACTAAGTTATTAAACGGAAAACGACTAAAAGTGAAAAAAGAAATAATGAAAATGAATCACCGTAAAAATTTAAATATTAAGAACGGGCCCACACCAGCGGGCAGGTATATAATAATATTATGTTGTTAAATTAAAGGTCATAAAAATGATAAAAGTAATTTTCATACTGACTAAAATTTATTTTCAGTCCCATGAAAGTAGTGAGAGCTAAAATACAAGAAGAAGTAAACACGCACTTAGTATCCGCCGGCGTCGATCCGCTTAAATCCAGATTATTAAACAGCGTTTTCCGAAAGCAGCAAATGCAACTTCATCAGCTTCAGGAGTTAAAGACTAAGGTAAATTTTGCAAACAGATGATAATACATATGATGTATTATGTACCACACCATGGTCTTGTTAATTACTATCTTTGTAGCCAATGAATGATTTCCGTTGCTTATACTCAAATTATCTACCATAAAAATCTTAAGACAGTTTAACACAATTTCTTGTCCTGTTAGCAGTTGATATAAAAAGAGGAAACAGAGGAATCTCTATAACTCGGACCTCTAAGTCATATTCCTCAGTAAAAGAAAATGACATTATCTTCCACTAAACTCCTAAATACGCGCTATCTCAAATTTTACCGCCATTTTAGCGTAAGCGACAAAAATCAAATTTTACAGGAGAAGGTTTTTTTGAATATTTTTAAACAGAAATGTTCTAGTAAGTTAAATTTTCATTTACATTAATGATTTTCAGACATTTACATATATAATTGAAAATAAACAAAAATAATTATTATTTATGCTATTTATGGCGTTTACATTATTTTTTGCTGTCATAATCTAAAGCTATTTTGGCGTTTACGATAAAAATATCTATTAAAATAACTACTTATATTTTTCGATCTATACGAAGAACAAAGTTACATCTGATTATGATACCAGATAGTTTTTGTTGTAGTTATAAAGCTAAACTGATCTATATATGTATATACATATAAGAGGAAATAATATTAGGGGTTAATGCAGTGGTGGACTAACAGGGGGGTGGAAGGGGCGTCCCGCCCCGGGCTTCTGGTCTTGGGGGGCCCCAAAATGCCTCCGCGTTCACCTGATCAAATCCTAAACAAGACTTTAAAAATGTGCTTAGTAGCTTCATAATTTCAGCAAGATCAAAACACTACAGACGACACAGTGAACGCGTGATTGTATGCGGAGATTTAAACGGATGGGCGGGGACCAAGCGTCCGTCCGACTATGTGGACGTACTTGGTCCGTTTGGTGATAAGAGAGTGAACGACGCAGGTAGGCTCATAGCGGATGTATGCATGGAGAGGAACCTTATTGTGTCCAAATACATTTTTCCAACATAAGGACATCCATATGTATACATGGAGAAGGAATGAACAGAAAAGTATAATAGATTTAATTTTGGTAGACAGTCGCCTCCGAAGCAAAATATTGGACGCAAGAGCCTACAGGGGCCCCACAGTCGATACGGATAACTATCTCGTTATCGCGAGATTTAGTGGTCTGTTCAGAAAGTGGAGGCACTGGCGAGAGCGTGTCCACTTCGGAGGGCTTGAAAGCATAAAGGTTGAAAGGTTGCAAGAAGAGTATGTAAAAGAAAAGTATGCAAAGGGTGTCCGAGAACGGCTGACGATGGCAAGCCAGCCGCAATCGGAAGAATGCTGGAGAATATTGAAAGAGAGTATGGTAGATACAGCGAAAGAAGTATGTGGAAGTTCAAAGAAGCATAGAAATACAAATGGTGTTGCATGGTGGGATGAAGCGACAGCTTCCGTAGAGCAAAAGAAGAAAGCGTGGCTGGACTATGTCTCTTCTTTGAATCTGAATGACAGTATGACTGAACAGAAGAAATAAATATATCGGCAATGTAAGAATGACACCAAGGCCTTAGTGAAAGAGAAACGTGATATAGCAAATATGAGTGCAGAAGATAGGCTGACTAAAAACTTCGGGGGTAACGCCAAACTCTTTTGGAGGGAGGTGAAGAAGTCTCGGGGTGGTTGGTCAGCCTTCAGAATGAATAAAATAGGGTCTAAAGGTGGAGACATTCTTACACAAATACAAGACGTGTTAAGGCGATGGAGCGAATATTTTGGCGATATGTATTTGGATACTACGGTTGGCACCGGTGTCGCGTGTGGTTTAGTAGATCACCATTCAACACCGGCGTCCTCCGATGGCATCAGTATGGATGAAGTTGAATGGGCGATAAGAAGTTTGAAAAATGGTAAGGCAGCGGGTATTGATATGGTGTCTGCCGAGATGATCAAGCTTGGTGGCTCCTGTGTCTGGGAGGCGTTCCTGTTGCTCCTCAGTTTATGTTGGAGCTCGGGAATGGTTCCCAAGGACTGGAATAGCGCAGTCATCGTGCCTTTGTTTAAAAACAAGGGTTCACGTTATGACTGCACAAATTACAGAGCCGTAAGCTTGACCAGTTTGGCAGCAAAAGTGTGTGGTAAAATTATTGAAAGGAGAATGAGGAAGGTGTCCTATGGTTTACTGTGTGAGACACAAGGAGGTTTCAGGATTGGAAGGGGATGCATGGATCAAGTGTTCTCTCTGCGCAACATTGTGGAGAAGCATCTGGCTCTAGGTCAGAGGGTTTTCTGCAGTTTTGTGGACCTGGAGAGAGCATTTGACACGGTTGTACGAAAGGAACTTTGGGACATTTTACCGGAGTATGGTATTAACGGTAAACTGCTACGGGCTTTGCAGTCCAGTTACATGGGCTGTAGAGCCTGTGTGCGGCTGGATGATGGCATGTCACCTTGGTTTGACGTCAATATCGGCGTTAAGCAGGGGTGCGTTCTGTCAGCCAGGCTGTTTATCATATATCTGGATAAATGTCTCCAAAGGTTGAACGATATGAATGTGGGAGTCCAGATGATCGACTCAGTGGTCACTGCTCTGCTATATGCAGATGATGCAGTCCTACTGGCACAGTCAGCGATTGACCTGCAGACCCTAGTCGACACAATGACAGAAGATTGTAAGAAAAGGGGTCTACGCGTGAATGTGAGCAAAACCAAAATATTGATCTTTGAAAGAGATGAAGCCAGAACAGATGTAAGAGTAACAATAGGTAATGATATACTGGAGCAAGTGGATGAATTTATATATCTTGGATGTGGATTTAGCCGAGATGGAAGGTACACAACTGATATAGAGCGAAGAGTGAATGCGGGAAATAGAGTGAACGGAGCGTTGGGGCAACTTCTCGGTAGCCATCACCTCAGCCAGAAGGCACGTGTAGCAATACATAACGCAGTGCTTATCCCAACATTACTGTATGGAAGCGAGAGTTGGATATGCAGAAAAGAATATGAAAGTAAAATTAATGCGGTCGAAATGCGATCTCTACGGAAAATCTGTGGAGTTAGGCTGATCGATCGCATTCGTAACGACGACGTAAGAAAGCGAGTAGGTATGAAAGAGAGTATTAGTGTAAACATGCGAAAGGGAATGCTCCGATGGTTCGGACATGTGGAAAGAATGCCGAACGAACGTCTGGTTAAGAAGATATACTATGCGAAAGTGAAAGGATGTAGGTACCGGGGGAGACCGAGACTAACCTACCTAGACCAGATCGGTCATGTACTGAAGGAAGGTGGAGTCAAGAGTCTCCGAAATCGGCGAGCGTGTATGAAGAGAATTATGAATGTTGAGGAAGCGAGTGAAGTATGCAAGGATAGAGTTCTCTGGCACTCTGTTCTCTCTGCCTAACCTGCAAGGGACATGGCGTGATAGTATGTATGTATGTATGTATAAATTATTGTGAAAATTTTATGGAAAAAAAACGTATTATGTTTCCAGAAAAATCCTGCATATAATAAGGCGAGGCATTCAATATTAGCATTCTTAGATGCAAACACAACGGATTTAAAGAAAGAAATTAAACTGATCCCAGACTATATATCTCCAACAAAAGTAAAAAAGCCGTTTAAAAATATAACTTCTGTGATATCCAATGTCAAAGCAAGAGCATTGTCTCTTGTAAAAGTGAATGACTCAAATTCAAAAGAAAAGCAAATATCACAAAATACTGAAGTAGCAAAGCGAGCAATGTCTTTGTTAAAGACTCCACCGGGTTCCGCTTCAACTAGCCCTATAATGGTCAAACGTAGTCCATTACGGGCATCTAATGTAACCCAAGACGTTCAAGATACAATAAACGAAATAGCAAAGTCTAAGAATAAAAATTCAATTAAAAAATTTAGATATTCATCAAACGCATCGAAGATGCTGCAAACAAGTTTACCCGCGAGTTATTTCGAAAATGATTCTGAAGAAAGTGATCACAAACATCAGAATTCCATAACTATCCAAAACTCTAAATCTATTGAAAGTTTAATTAAATCTCCAGTTAGAAGGCCATCGTCAGTTGCAAGTGATTTTAATCAAACTGCTCATAAATATACTTCAAATGATAACTTATTACGTACGCAATCAGTTGGCAATCTAATTGAGCATACCGCAAGTTCGAATAACATGATTAAAAACGAAAATATAAAGCAGTCAGATAAAAAAAAATATAACAGTGATGATGTTGAATCTGATTCCGATAGTCCACTCAAACAAATTTTTGTAGATAATGGCGACCTAGCCATAGTTAAACAAACCAAAAGTGTCTTAAAAAATGCGTCTTCAACGTCGTCATTAAATAAGAAAAAGGTATTGTTTGATATGGATGCTATACAAATGAAATCCTTGAGTGCCTCTCCATCACAAAGTTTAACCGAGAGAAGTGATGGAAAAGAAAAATATGAATTAGGTTTGGTTAATTTTGATGGCGAGGAATGGGATATTTCAAGGTAAGCATAGTCGTCATTCTCCTACTCTTATCCCAATTTCTTGGGATCAATACAATATGTACTCTTCTTTCATAGTACATATTATAAAAGATATTGGCAATAGTTTTATGACCAGCAGCCTGCCAGACGTCAACCCTCTTTGGGAATGTCATTGTTGACCAAACGGCATCAGATTTGGCCCAGGTCATTATAAGGCTCTTAGTGGTCTTTTACGACATCCACGAGCAAAGTAAGTGTTGGTAGTATTTGTAGCCGCTACCACACAACTTTTGAAGGTAAGCATAGTAAGAAATAAAAAACCACCTAAAGGAATAATGTCCATTTTATGCCTAGTACTATGGGCGTAACACCAACATGTAGAAAATATATTATATTTCTGAAACGCAATATAATATTACTCAGTTTCGTAACAGGAGCTCAAAAAATAATATTCTTTTTGTCATAGAATTGATCATTTACCTAACGGCAATATAAGACAACGAAATAAATATATCATTTCACATTACATGTATTAGAGATATGTCCATTCTGAAGTATTTGACCACTGGAGCATTTAGGGCTCTACCTCATTCTCTTGTAAATGAATGATTTCTAGTGGCTTTTTCAAAATTGCCTGGGCGTTGTGATAATAAGCTTACTTTAGTCCTAAAATTGCACTATAAGACTGAAATTACATTGCTATAAGAGACAGCGGTAACCTTTATTTTTGAAACTAATTCCACCAAACATTCCCTCTATTGTAATCCCTGTAAGCCAAGATCCATAATGGTCTCCAAAACTGGCATCGAGGTTTTATCCTCAGGGAATCCTGGAGATGCTTTTAATTGTCTTAGGACCCGCAACAAATTTAATTTGTAGAGATTAAAGACGAGGAGTTGGAAAGAATGATTTCACTTCCTTCCTTCCACGACATTTGGTTTCCTTATGCCTTACTTTGAAAATTTAAAGGAACCTTAGGGTTGATTTTTAGTTATGAATTAGTTATTTTTTATTTATGTCATTTTATTTGATTTTTAATCTGATTAATTGTTAATATGAATCTCTTAGGTTTATTACTGAAATACAAAAAGCATATAGATTTTTAAATAATAGAAAAATCGATTTTTCCTTAAAAATCGATTATTTATTTTTATTAAAATCGATTTTTGGGAAATCAATTAATATTGAATAAAAAAAATCGATTTTTATTTAATCGATTCTTTTCCATTAACTTCACATCCCTAGCAGAAGGAGCGTATACCGTTCCACCGACGCAACCTCTCCATCACCACCAACTGAAAAGCCTCTACCATTCAATCTTTAAGCCAAATACAATATTGTCTATAAAATATAGCTTGATCTCTGTGACAGTTCTCACTAGTTCCGCACGTTTACGATGCAGTCCGTATTTCTGTCGATATAATTCCTTATTTTTAAAGTTATTTGCTACTGCAATTGAAAAACAATGTAAGAGAATCTTATTGAGTTTCGATCAAATGGATGGGTGAATCGAGTATAAATTTAAAACAATTTATGAAAATATTATTGAATTTAAATTAATGGATTTTATTTAATTTAAACTAAAGCTGTTAATTAATTCCTTTTATTATTTGAAAGGAATACATCCAAGTTCATCGTCACTATTATCATCATCGCGGGAGCATTCCTGTAGGTTTATGATAAGTTCTTGGTCACAGATTATTTCATGAATAATCATGTTTATTTCATAAAATAAATTATCTTTTTAATATAATAGAAATGGTCTTATTAATATTTTAACTGATGTCTGAATACTAAATTAACACAATTTACTTATTTTATAGAGTAACAAGGTTAATATGGTTTATATAGGTAATGTATTGGTTTTACTTATTTTATAAATAATTAATAAGAATGTTGTCAATTTACGTTTATCGATTGTCCCATCTCTATCTTATTCTCAGCTCAGTATGATCTTGTACTTGCGTAAGCACTATACTTTTATAAAATGGTTACTAAGTATTTTAAAACATATGAGGTACTAGTTTTGGTGTAAATATTCATACTTTTATATTCATAATTCAATTGAGATGTAACTGGCATCTAAAGAATGAAAATATAGGCGATATAATCAATTGTGGTAGGACCTTGCTGTTGACAGTTTTCTGTCTACAGCCGCGGGCCGGTCCGTCCGGGGTAGTACCACACTCTCGCAGAAGATCGACGTCTGAATAGTGGCAATGTGCTATTGCGCTTTGCTCGGTGAGCGAGAGAGCCGGAAGCCCAACTGGGTGGGCTTGGGGATTTTATTGGTAGGCAGCGGCCCAAACTATACCCTTGGTATTGCAAAGGTTTATGGACGGTAGTGACACTTACCATCAGGTGTGCTGCTTGCTCATTTGCCACCATAAGCAATAAAAAAAAATACAAATTAAAATTGTAAACATGACGCGTATTCATAATTATTTCATCGGTTTTGTCGCTATCTGTCACAGAGATCACGCTATATTTTAAGGACTATAGGAAACATGGACATTGTTCTTTTAGTTCAAAATAATAATAATCAAAGACTACTAAAGTACTAGTTCAAAGTATATATCTATCATTATCTAAACTATATTAACTGTTTTCAGCATTGAAAATGAACCTCTAAAGAACGATACAAAAATTCAATACATAACACGTACCAGTCCAAAGATCACAGAGTTAAAGAATAAAATTGAATCACAATTGGCGCGTCGTAACGACACTTCAACCACCGCTCTTGTTGGAGGCGTGGACGTACTTGCGGGTAATATGTTAAAGCCCAGCAGTATTGGCGGCAGCAATACCAGTCTCGGCAGTTCCATCTTAGATGACTCGGAAAGTGTACCAATTACAAATCAAAAAAATAAACCGAAGAAACTGCCAGTGAATGAAGATAGCGATATAGATGTCTCTGATTTTAGTATAGATGGTGCTAAAGTCAAAAAGAGTGAATATTTCTAAATACATGCTCACTTAAGTCTGAATCCTTGAAATCGATAAATAATTGTAGGTATTTAATATATTTTAGGTAAAAGCTAAGTAGGTAGTGAGAGAAATACAAATATATCTATTAATCTGTTATTTCTTTTTTAATAATTTTAACTTACCTAAAATCGACAGTTAGTGATATCACATTAAATTCAATGTGGTCGCGCGTCTATGATAGTAACAATAAGTAGTAAGCCAGATCCATACGACAGACATCCGGACGTCCTCGATTATTGTTTTTAATCACTTTTTTCTTACTTTAGACAAAATAATTGCTTTTTAAAATATCAAATACGTTTAAAAGAATGTTGTTTTATTTGACTTATGTATGTAATATTAAAGTATAGGTATATTAAAGTATACGTTAAAGTGGCAATGGGCACGCCACATCCTCCACTCGAACGACCCACCACTCGGACTGATAACATTATCAAGGTCGCAGGAAACTGTTGGATGCAGGTGCGTTGCAAATGGCATCCTCGTATGGAGGCCTATGTCCAAAAGTGGATATTTACGGGCTGATGGATGGATGATGTAATATTATCCTATAAGTGCAGTGTGGGAAAAATAGTTATTTTTAGTTTTGAAAAGTCCTTGATTTTCATATTTCGTGAGTAGAGCATCACCTCAATAATAACTAAAAATCGTGGGGCACGTCAAATATCTACAATCGTCGATTAAAATCTTCGTTTTGTAGTTTCCCACGGTTTTAGTCTAATCAATGCATATGTTTAAAATCTTTATATTTCTAAAATATCATCTTTTGACATACTTACATTAATCTATAATACAGTGCATTCTTAGGAAATATGTGAACATACACACATACATACATATCATCACGCCATATCCCTTGCAGGGTAGGCAGAGAGAACAGAGTGCCAGAGAACTCTATCTCTGCATACTTCACTCGCTTCCTCAACATTCATAATTCTCTTCATACACGCTCGCCGGTTTCGGAGACTCTTGACTCCACCTTCCTTCAGTACATGACCGATCTGGTCTAGGTAGGTTAGTCTCGGTCTCCCTCGGTACATCCTTCCACTTTCGCATTGCATATCTTCTTAACCAGACGTTCGTTCGCCATTCTTTCCACATGTCCGAACCATCGGAGCATTGCCTTTCGCATCTTTACACCAATACTCTCTTTCATACCTACTCGCTCTCTTACGTCGTCGTTACGAATGCGGTCGGTCAGCCTAACTCCACAGATTTTCCGCAGAGATCGCATTTCGACCGCATTAATTTTACTTTCATACTCTTTTCTGCATATCCAACTCTCGCTTCCATACAGTAATGTTGGGACAAGCACTGCGTTATGTATTGCTACACGTGCCTTCTGGCTGAGGTGGTGGCTACCGAGAAGTTGCCCCAACGCTCCGTTCACTCTATTTCCCGCATTCACTCTTCGCTCTATATCAGTGGTGTACCTTCCATCTCGGCTAAATCCACATCCAAGATATACAAATTCATCCACTTGCTCTAGTACATCATTACCTATTGTTACTCTTACATCTGTTCTGGCTTCATCTCTTTCAAAGACCATTATTTTGGTTTTGCTCACATTCACGCGTAGACCCCTTTTCTTACAATCTTCTGTCATTGTGTCGACTAGGGTCTGCAGGTCAGTCGCTGACTGTGCCAGCAGGACTGCATCATCTGCATAAAGCAGAGCAGTGACCACTGAGTCGCCCATCTGGACTCCCACATTCATGTCGTTCAACCTTTGGAGACATTTATCCAGATATATGATAAACAGCCTGGCTGACAGAACGCACCCCTGCTTAACGCCGATATTGACGTCAAACCAAGGCGATATTCCATCATCCAGCCGCACACAGGCACTACAGCCCATGTAACTGGACTGCACAGCCTGTAGCAGTTTACCGTTAATACCATACTCCGGTAAAATGTCCCAAAGTTCCTTTCGTACAACCGTGTCAAATGTTCTCTCCAGATCCACAAAACTGCAGAAAACCCTCTGACCTAGAGCCAGATGCTTCTCCACAATGTTGCGCAGAGAGAACACTTGATCCATGCATCCCCTTCCACTCTTGAAACCTCCTTGTGTCTCACACAGTAAACCATCGGACACCATCCTCATTCTCCTTTCAATAATTTTACCATACACTTTTGCTGCCAAACTGGTCAAGCTTACGGCTCTGTAATTTGTGCAGTCATAACGTGAACCCTTGTTTTTAAACAAAGGCACGATGACTGCGCTATTCCAGTCCCCGGGAACCAATCCCGAGCTCCAACATAAACTGAGGAGCAACAGGAACGCCTCCCAGACACAGGAGCCACCAAGCTTGATCATCTCGGCAGACACCATATCAATGCCCGCTGCCTTACCATTTTTCAAACTTCTTATCGGCCATTCAACTTCATCCATACTGATGCCATCGGTGGACGCCGTCGCCGAATGTTGATCTACTAGACCACATTCGACACCGGCGCCAACCGTAGCATCCGCATACATATCTCCAAAATATTCACTCCATCGGCTTAACACGTCTTGTGTTTGTGTAAGAATGTCTCCACCTTTAGACCTTATTTTATTCATTCTGAAGGCTGACCAACCACCCCGAGACTTCTTCACCTCCCTCCAAAAGAGTTTGGTGCTACCCTCGAAGTTTTTAGTCAGCCTATCTTCTGCACTCATACTTGCTCTATCACGTTTCTCTTTCACTAAGGCCTTGGTGTCATTCTTACATTGCCGATATATTTCTTTCTTCTGTTCAGTCATACTGTCAATCAGATTCAAAGAAGAGACATAGTCCAGCCACGCTTTCTTCTTTTGCTCTACGGAAGCTGCCACTTCCGCATCCCACCATGCATCACCATTTGTTTTTCTATGCTTCTTTGTACTTCCACATACTTTTTTCGCTGTATCTACCATACTCTCTTTCAATACTCTCCAGCATTCTTCAATGTCCGATTGCGGCTGGCTTGCCATCGTCAGCCTTTGTCGGACACCCTCTGCATACTTTTGTCTTACACATTCTTCTTGCAACCTTTCAACCTTTATTCTTTCAAGCCCTCCGAAGTGGACACGCTCTCGCCAGTGCCTCCACTTTCTGAACAGACCACTAAATCTCGCAATAACGAGATAGTGGTTCGTATCGACTGTGGGGCCCCTGTAGGCTCTTGCGTCCAATATTTTGCTTCGGAGGCGACTGTCTACCAAAATTAAATCTATTATACTTTTCTGTTCATTCCTTCTCCATGTATACATATGGATGTCCTTATGTTGGAAAAATGTGTTTGACACAATAAGGTTTCTCTCCATGCATACATCCGCTATGAGCCTACCTGCGTCGTTCACTCTCTTAGCACCAAATGGACCAAGTACGTCCTCATAGTCGGGACGCTTGGTCCCCACCCATCCGTTTAAATCTCCGCATACAATCACGCGTTCACTGGTTTCTGCCATATCCAGAACTTCCCTAACATTGTCCCAAAACTTCTCTAGGTCTGATGCCACCGAGGATCCTACGGGAGCATATGCTACAACCATGAATACCTTGGTGACACCTAGTTTTACACGGATCCAAAGAAGTCTGGGATCATACATTCCGTAATCCTTCACACCTGAGGCCAAGCGAGAGGACAACAGCACTCCTACCCCCATGCTGGCTCGATCGCTCTGTGGTACACCAGACCACATAGCCATCCCACCACCAGGAAGATCGCAGGCGTCGCTGCCCCTTCGCTTGGTCTCTGTTACACAGAGCACGTCTAGCTGTTTGTCCGCCATGACGGATATCAGCTCGTGCAACTTACCTTCCACACAACCTCTTACATTCCACGTGCCCACCCGGCACTCTGCTCTCCTCGACTCGCCTGACTGGGCAAGGCGTGACGGGTGGCGGCCCCCATCGCCGCAACCGAAGTTCGTACCGACGGGGGCGGGTCGGTACGCGTCGCCTCCGGGGGACGCCCTAACCCGCATTGCGGTACGCATATCGAGCCGGATTAGCAGTCTAAATAGACTGGCAGGGGACGCGAACGAGCACGCTCCGGACTATGCCCCCCAATTTATTTCAAAAATGTAACATTGTATACATATTGGTAACCATGACTGTATCTATTTAATTATTTTTTAGCTTTAAGTATATTAACCGCAAAATTACCATGACTGTTTACAATAAAACCGTTTAACTTAATTTTTTTTTTAACTTTGTTTTTATATCTCATTCTATTTAATTCATCAAAGGCCTCATTATTGTAAGGTTTCTTGCCCGTTAATTTATTATCATCTAACTCCTCGATACGTAATCCCTCCAAAGATCTCACTCTACTAAGAGCCACGTAGGCTTGACCTTCCTCAGGTACTTACCTGACACGGGGTCTTCGGTAAGTACCTGCACAGGATCGGACGGGAAGAGGCCCCTGGATGCCATGAGTGTGGCGCGCTAACTGATGATGCGCGTCACACCCTAGAAGTATGTCCCGCCTGGGGCCCTCAGCGCCACGACCTGTTGGCGGTGATAGAAATAGACCTGTCGTTTTTGACCATCATATCTAAGATGCTTGACAGCGACAGGTGCTGGTCGTCGATGGCCTCCCTCTGTGAGTAGGTCATCTCTTCAAAGGAAGCCGCGGCGCGGATACGCGAGGCATTTGCTTCTGCAGACTCGCTCCGTAGGCGGCGGCCAGGAAGGGGAGGCGCTGTTACGCGCATCTCCTCCCGCCGCCTTGACTGTCGACAGGACGTGGCCAGATGGCCTAGCGTTGGGGTGTCGGGGATAGAATGTCAATAGACGATCTCTCCGGCATCTCGTAAAAGCGCGGAAGGGACCGCTGTGGTTTTAGTGGGTATTTCGGTCGAACCATCTGACCGGCGAGTCCTACACACCCCCTCGTCTGTCACCGGCGAGGGCTAGTGCGTAAAGGCATTTCCACAGCGTGAGCAAAAAAAAAAGGGTTGACCTTCCTCAAATAGTTCCGCGCCTAAGTATATGACTGCGTGATCTACAGTGCCGACATATCATTTTTATCCACTCTAATGCCATACAGTTCTCAGCGCGATTTAACCGTTTACCTTAACTTGGGTGGTGTACCGCTAATGACGTATCATTTTTAGCCACCCTAACGCCACACAGTCTTCGACACGATACGAAATCTTGACTGGGGGGTGAAAGTTTCAGATACAGCAGCCATCTTAGACTTTGATTTTGTATAGTGCACTGTATTCTAGTTGTCAAGCCCTTTCATTTGATACCCATATTGATGGGACTGAAAAAAAAATAGATTATCCGCTATTTTGTAGCGGCGACCATTTTAGATTTTGTATAGTGCACTGAATTCTACTTATCAAGGTGTGCTTTCCATTTAATACAAAAAGTGACGCAGTGTTTCGATAAAGCGCTTTCCATTAACGACACTGTTGAACACAGCTGTACACTGTTCGACACTCGAAAAAGTGGTGTTTGACAGATGCTTACCTACTTTCATAGAGTACTTTAAATATATAGGTACTACTTTGCTTGAATTAAGTATCATTACTTAACCTCGCAATTTATTTACGGCATATTCTAGTAATTTTAATTGAGTAAATTTAAACATTAAATTGAGCTTGTCTCTTACTGCTAATTAAAATTTAATAAAAATGTTCAATTGTAAATATTGCACTATTGAAGGGAGCCCTGATAATGTGGTTATGTTTATAAATTATTGAGGCAAGACTTTGTCAAGGAACTTGCATTTAGGTATACAACGCCCATAATTTTGCGATATCGATGCTCTCTAGTGTTATTTTGAGACAACTAACTGTTTCATTTAAACTTTTACACAGTGTTTGGCAGTGTTCCACAATGTACCGCAGAGTCCCTCTGTGTTAACTAAATGGAAAGCAACCAAGGCCTTTCATTTGGTACCCATATTGATGGATTGAAAAAAAAATAGGTTATCTGCCATTTTAAACGGCGACCATCTTGAATTTACAATAAATTTTAGTATACATAATTGTATTGTCACCAGAACCAAAGGCGTATACCAAATTTCAGATCAATCGGTTGTCAGGTAATTTTAATTATTAAATTTGACCCAAGAAAAAAATAAAATAACGGAGTTAAACTAAATAAAACCGTTTCAAAAATATAAATAAAACAAGCTTATTTGGTGAAAGAAAACGTGCATTTGACAACAGCTCAAATAGAGAATGTAACACAACGCGCGTATTTTGATAAAAGAGTAATTTTAACTGTTTAGTTCTTTTTTTACCCATTAAAGCCCGTTTTTATTTATTTACTTAGTAATAACTTCTCATTTCCCTTCTTCACCATTATTCAGCGTTTGGCCGCCCTCTGCTAGATGTAGACCTTCCTCATACTCATAAGCGAGATAAAGCTATAATCGCCACAATACATTCCCAAGAGAAAGCTGCTGCCCACTCTCCCCGTGCAACCCTTAAAAGCCATTCATAAATTATGTAAGACGTTTAGGGGTGGAGGGGATAGCTGGTTGACTGAATATTATAATTTCTGAATATTATTACTATAGGCAGGGGGGTAGTGAACCTCCCCAGATCCCTCTGTCGAATTGTCGCCCGTAGCGAATCTCTGGCGCGAGGGGGGGTTCCCCAGCGATGGGTTGAGCCCCAATTCGCTCCTGACCCTCTATTTGTAGAGGGTACAGGAGGCGAAATTTCGGACGGGCCCGGTCACTCATTCATTTGAGGGCTGGGCAGGCTTATGCCACCGCCGACATATCGTAAACCTGATATCTTGCTTCAAGACAAGTTGTCGTGAGGCGTAGTATCAGGAGCGAGGGTCTTGGCTTAACCGCCCGGACCGCGAGGAAGACAACCTCTATAAAGAGTTCGAATCAACATTCGAATTCGGAAATCACCCAGAATCTTAAGTTCTGGCGTGCGGCGAGAAGATGCATGGCAGATGGGTTGTTCTGTCGTTAGCACGCTCCAGCCAGGGTACCGGCCGACCCTCTGGTTGGTAAATGTAGGCTTGCCCGGGTACAGGGATCTCTGCCCGGGTCGACGGTTTTTCTCCCATGCTCGTGGGAATTGATATGGATTTGCCTATTTTACTCTCAAAAGACGGGGATCCTACGGATTCCCACTCTACGGCCTTGCTAAGCCAACAGAAAACTGGCATAAACGACGCCTCGTCCTCAGGACTCGAGGCGTCCGCCGAGGGCCCGGCACCATCACAGGAGGCCCCAAAGATGAAGAGGCGTGGGAGACTCCCGAATAGGGGGAAGGCTTCCGGCGCCAAAAAGCGACAGGCGGAGCGGGAGGAGCGGCGGGCTCTCAGGGAGGTTGCCACCGCTGGACCCCAAGATGATGGCGGCGGATCTACTGCAGGGCCGTCAATGGACGAGGGCGACAGTAGTGTCGCAGAGCCGTCCAAAGATGAGGGCAGTGGATCTGCCGATAAAATGGACGAGAAATGCGGTAATTCCGCGGAGCCGTCCAAGGAGGTCGGTGCGATACTGACGGCAAGGGAGGAGGCCCTCCCCTCGAAGGTGCGAAAGCGCCTCTTGAACAGGGATGGCAGCTCGGGCGCCGATTCCGAGGGGAGTGTTGTCATCATGCCTCCTCCCAAGGTGCCGGCCTCTCGCAGAGGGCGAGGGGCCGTGGCGTCGGGTCGGGCGACCCACTCCCCAGCTGGCAGAGCAAGTGGAGGGGCGGAGGCTCGTAAGCGGGCCGACGACGAGGCGGCCGCCGCGAGGGTGCTGGAGGTGTTGTCCGGCATCCCTCCCACAGAAGTGGCGACCGCTGGCGCCCGCGCGAGCGGTGACGCACTGGACATGGAGGCCCTGCAGGCCGAAAACGCCCGCCTAGGTGGCGAGGTGTCAGGCCTGCGGGCCCAGAACCGCCGCCTAGAATCGGAGCTGGGCGCGGTGAGGAGGGAAAACCGGATCCTCACCAAGGACGTGGCCGACCTAAAGGCGCAAATGGCGCGGCGTATGCCGCCTGCGCCACCTGCGTCGTCGGCCAGTGCCGGCCGCCGAGACGTCGCCGCAGCCAAGCCGCCCCGAGGAGCTGGCAGGCCAGTGGTTCCCACCGCGCCGAAGAAGCCTCCGACCGCGGCGCGTGCGCCGCCGACCAACACCAGTGCCAGCACGCCAAATGTCGCCGTCGTGGAGCAGGCCCCGGCAGAGGTCCAGCCGGCAACACCGATCCCACTGCCTGCGGTGGGGGGCGTGTCGGACGAGGCCTTGCGCGCCATTATCGACACCGTCGGTAATATGGTCAATGCGCGCTTGGCCGTTCTGGAGGCAAGGCTGCCTCCGGAACCACGTGTTCGGCCGCCTCTCGCCGCGGACAAACGGCCATATGCGGCACCAACCCCCGCCCCGCTACCCTGTCAGGGTGGCCGCGTGGGGGGGCGCTACGCCGCAGCCGCGGCTGGGCCCAAGCCCAAGGGGCCCGCTCCAAAGAGGAAGACGGCACCGGCTCCTGCCGGACCGCAGTCGTCGCCCGCACCGACACCGCCGGCGACGACCCGCGCACCCGCGACTGCGCCTTCCGCGCCTGGCACGCCCGCTGCGCCCGAACAGGGTTGGCGGGTGGCCGAGCGCGGCAGAAAGAGTCGCGGGCAGAGGAGGAGAGCGGCGGCCAAGCGCGCCGCTGAGGTCGTCGCCCCCCAGGCAGGAGCCGGAGGAGGCAGCAGCAGGTCGAAGAGGAAGAGGCCGCGCAAGGGGCTCCGGCCGCCGAAGACAGCCGCAGTGGTGATTACTGTGCTGCCTGAGGCGGCAGAAAGGGGCCTCAGCTATGAGGCCGTTCTGAGGAAAGCCCGGCAGGAGCTCGACGTCTCCGACATAGGAGGCGTCGAAGCCCGGACCCGCAAGACCCGGACAGGGGCTCGGATTTTGGAGTTCCCTGGGGCCAAGGGCACCAGAACGGCCGATAGCGTGGCGTCGAAGCTGCGAGGTCTGTTCGCCGAGGAGGGTGGCGTCAAAATCGCCAGACCCGTAAAGTGCGCCGAAATGCGCATCGCGGGTTTGGATGACTCCGTGACGGTGGAAGACATCCGGGAGGCCATTGCCTCGAAAACCGGGTGTCCCATGGACACCGTCCGGGTTGGCGCCATCCGGCCCGGTCCGGGCGGCGTAGGTGCCGCCTGGGTGCAGTGCCCAGTGGAGTCGGTCAGGCAACTGGCCGACTCAGGCAGGCTCCTCGTGGGCTGGAGCTCAGCGCGAGTCACCGTGCTGGAGCACCGGCCTGCGAGGTGTTTCAAGTGCATGGCGGTCGGGCACACCCGGCCAACATGCACTAATTGCTTTGACTGCGGCGGACTCTGTTTCCGCTGCGGTCAGACTGGGCATATGGCGGCATCTTGCGCCGCCCCGCCCCACTGCCCCGCGTGTGCGGCGGGCAATAAGCCTGCCAAGCACCGCATGGGCTCTGGGGCGTGCAGACCTCCGGCTTCGGCTCCAAAGGGGCGGAGCGGCCCTTCGACTCCGGCCGCTCCCGCTCCTAGCGCGGCCCGATCGCCCGCCGCAAGCCAGGAGGTGATAATGGACACAGCCCATTAATGGCTGCCCAGTCCACTCACCTCCTGCAGGCCAACACCAACCACTCCGCCGGTGCGCAGGATCTCCTCCTGCAATCCATGGCGGAGTGGTGGATCGGTGCAGCCGTAGTCGCGGAACCGTACGTCGTGCCTGATCGCCCCAATTGGGTGGTCAGCCGGAACGGAACCGCGGCAATCGTCACCTCCACGCAGCGGCACTTCCCGTCCTTATCCCTCTTGGATAGGGGCGAGGAATTTGTCGCGGCGGATTGGGGAGGGGTCACACTGTACAGCGTTTACCTCTCCCCTAACAGGAGAATGGACGATTTCGGAGCCTCCCTCACCACCTTGGAGGCTTCGATATGGCGACTGGCACCGGGCCTCGTCCTGGTCCTGGGGGACTTCAACGCCAAATCCACGGCGTGGGGGTCCCCGATGACGGACGATCGCGGGCGGGCGATCGTGGAGTGGGCGGCGTCACTGGGCCTCTGTGTCCTAAACAGAGGCTCAGTGAACACGTGTGTGCGACAGCAGGGTGGGTCGATAGTGGACTTGTCGTTCGCTAGCCCCGCTGTCGCACCACGAGTGAGGAATTGGCGTGTCCTGGAGGAGGCGGAGACCCTGTCGGATCACCGTTACATCCGGATGGAGGTCTCCCCTCTCCGGGACCCCAGCAGGGGTCACAGGGCGGACCGAGCTCCCGCATTTCCGCGGTGGGCTGTGGGGCGGCTGGATAGGGACCTACTGGCGGAGGCGGCCATCGTGAACACGTGGCTGTCCTCACCACCCCTAGCGGACGGAGTGGACGTTGAGGCTGTCCGCATCCGCAGTGCGTTAACGCAGGTCTGCGATGCGACCATGCCCAGGGTGCGGCGTCTACCTCCGAGGCAGGGGGTCTACTGGTAGTCCCCAAGACTGGCGGACCTTCGTGCGGCGTGCATTAGTGCCCGAAGGTCCTACACCCGCAGTCGGCGGCGTCGCCGCGATGTTGAGCGGGAGGGTCAGCTGTACGAGGCGTACCGCAGTGCGCGTACCGCCTTTCGGCTGGCCATCCGGTCCGCCAAGGACGCGAGTTGGCAGATGCTGGACGGTCTTGACCGTGACCCCTGGGGTCGCCCGTATCGCGCGTCGCTGAATAAGCTTCGCGCGCAGGTCCCCCCCCTCACCGAGACCCTCCAGCCCGACCTCCTTCGTAGAGTGGTCGAGGAGCTGTTTCCGCGGCAGTCGGAGCACACGCCCCCGGTCATGGCTTCGCCAGATCACGACCGGGAGGCCGTC
Source organism: Lymantria monacha (assembly GCA_905163515.2). NCBI lineage: Eukaryota > Metazoa > Arthropoda > Insecta > Lepidoptera > Erebidae > Lymantria > Lymantria monacha. Next base: position 16,901,593 of record LR991082.1, on the reverse strand, counting down.
GAGAGTGTTCCGCCCGTGACGGAGTCGGAAGTGGGGGCAGCCGTGGCGAAGATTCGTTCCGCCACCACGGCCCCCGGCCCGGACGGAATCCCAGTCCGGGTGTTGACGTTGCTCCTCGAGCATCTCGAACCTCGCCTCAGGCGACTGTTCAACGCCTGTCTGACGTCTGGACAGTTCCCTGAGTGCTGGAAGGAAGGGAGGTTGGTTCTCCTGCCAAAGCCGGGACGGCCCCCGGATTCGCCGTCGGTCTACAGGCCCATTGTGCTTCTGGACGATGTGGGTAAGCTGCTGGAGCGTGTCCTCGCTGCCCGCATCGTCCAGCACCTGGAAGAGGTGGGGCCCGATCTGTCGGACGCTCAATTTGGGTTTCGAAGGGGGCGTTCGACCATCGGGGCCCTGCTACGCCTGAGGCAGACGGCCGCGGAGGCTGTCGCCGGCAAAGGAGTGCTGTTGGCGGTGTCGTTGGACATCGCCAACGCCTTCAATAGTCTGCCATTCAGCTGCATCAGGGAGGCGCTCCGGTTCCACGGAGTGCCCCTGTACCTCAGGCGGCTGGTGGCAGACTATTTGGAGGGGCGCAGTGTTCTCTACGCGAGCCCCGCAGGGGACATTGTGCGGACGCCCATGTCGTGCGGTGTTCCGCAGGGGTCGGTTCTGGGGCCGACTCTGTGGGACATCGGTTACGACTGGGCGTTGAGAGGGAGTCTCCCCCCCGGGCTGAGCGTTATTTGCTATGCTGACGACACGCTCGTCACAGCCCGGGGCAGGACATTCGAAGAGGCGGCGAGCCTGGCCACTCTCGGCACCGAGGAGATGGTCAGGCGAATCGAGGCGCTGGGGCTCAGGGTGGCCCTAAACAAGACGGAGGCCCTTTTATTCCATGGGCCCCGTGTGAGGCTGCCCATCGGCGCCTCGTTAGTCGTCAACTCCATCCACATCAGTATCCAGGCCCATATGAGGTACTTGGGTCTGGTGCTCGACGGGCGATGGTGGTTCCGGGAGCATTTTCGTCAAATTGCTCCCCGGCTGGTCGGCGCGGCGTCCGCCCTTTCTCGGCTCATGCCGAACGTGGGCGGACCCAGTTTTCAGGGCCGACGGCTGCATGCGGGGGTGATCCGCTCAATGGCCATGTACGGCGCACCCGTGTGGGCGAGGGCTCTGAACGCCCAACTCAGGGCGGTTCTGTGGAGGCCACAGAGAGTCATGGCGGTCAGAGCCATTCGCGGGTACCGCACGGTGTCGACAGAGGCGGCGTGCCTATTGGCCGGGACACCCCCGTGGGACCTAGAGGCGGAGATGCTCTCCGACCTCTACCGGCGGGTTACCTCAATGCGCGAAGAGGGTGGCTCCCCATCGTTCAACGAGATAGCCACCTGGCGCGAGGACGCCCGCCGAGAAGTCATCGCCCGTTGGGCTACGCGGCTGGAAAGGCCTAGATACGGTGTTATTACCGTTGAGGCCCTCCGGCCCGTACTGATGGAGTGGATGGAGCGGCAGCACGGAGTCCTCTATTTCCGGTTGGTGCAGGTCTTGTCGGGGCATGGTTGCTTCGGCAAGTACCTGCACACGGTCGTGCGGAGGGAGTGGACTCCGTCCTGCCACCATTGCAGTAGCGACGAGGACACGGCGCAACATACGCTCGAGGTATGTTCGGGCTGGGACGGGCAGCGCCGTGACCTCGTCGCTGTCATCGGTGCCGACCTGACGCTGCCGGCTGTTGCGCGAGCGATGGTCGACAGCGTCAGGAATTGGGACGCGGTCGCCGCCTTCTGCGAGGCTGTCATCTCGCAGAAGGAGGCGGCGGAACGGGCCCGGGAGGATTCCCGTGACCCGGGCCGCCGCCCGCGGCCGGGGCGGCGCAGGCGCGAGTACCTGCGCCTGATGCCGCCCTAACCGAGGCTTCGGGTGATCGGACCGGGGAATTGTCCGGTTACCCGACGTGAGGCCACCGCGTGAGGACGACGCCTCGACGGCGAAAGCTGTCGGGGCGTCGACAGGAGAGGAGCCCAAGAGGGCATACCGCCGAGCGGGCCACCGAAGACAAAGATCGGGTACCGGTGGCCCGCTCGTACGGCGAAGAAGAGGTGTTTGCAGGGTGGGTCAATGGGGTTGCGCGCCGCCTCTTCCGTCACCCCGGACCGTTTTGGCGGGGTGCGACGTCCATAGCCCACCGCAAAAAAAAAAAAAAACCGGAGGTGTCAAGGGACACCCGGATGGAACGAAGTTCTATTTTAATTATATAATTTTTTTCTGCCTTAAGCGATTTTCATCGTTATATTTTAGCCAATTTGCAAAATATCTTTATAAATTATAGCCTATGTGTTATTCTGATGTGCAAGCTATATTACTATAAATTTCATCAAAATCCATTCAGTAGTTTTTACGTGAAAGAGCAACAAACATGTTCACATCCATACATTATTACAAACTTTCACGTTTATAATATTAATAATAGGATATACAATTCCACTAGACTACCAAAACTTTTCGGCCCCGAGCTCGAACGCGAGCCGGCCACGCGGCCCGGTCACGGGCGAAAATAATTTCGTTGCGCATTATTTTGATTTTGCTATATCTCTTAAGGTATTGATTTAATTTGCATGGTCTGAAGGAAAAAAAATATCTTCATGAAATGCTCGAGCCAACTAATGTATTTAAAATGATAAGGATTAATACAGTATTTGTGTAAATAGCTTTTCAATTACCGTTTTATAATAGAACATTTTTTAAAGTATTAAAATGGATATAGTATGTTATCCTTAAGAGATAGATATATACCATCGCGGACTTTTTTGTAGGCCTTTTTAAGTTGTATAATACTGTAGTACTTTATTTTGATCTATTTCGTAGGGTTCAGCCAGCGTTTGCAATGTAAGCGCAAAATAATGTGTTTATTTGCGACATCACATTAGAAACCTCTAAAATTATCAGTGTTTCTCTAGTACATTATGCATATATTATACATATAAACCTTCCTCTTGAATCACTCTATCTATAAAAAAATCGTCGCGACACCACACTGTTCAATGCGAAATAGAAATGAAAATATCTGGCTTGCTTTCTATAAGAGAGAGACAGACAGAGAAACATGCGACGCCGCACAGCTTACAATAGCTTACTATAGCAAAAAGTGTCGTGACAACTTTTCGTAAGAATTTTTTCCGTCTAGCCCCCTTTCACAACGCGCGATAAGGAACTTCGTTCCAAAAAAAAAAAAAAAAGGGGGGTAGTGAACCTGACATTACGTAAGATATTAAATTTAAAATTACTTATTTTGGTCAAAACTGTGATAGATTAATGTTATTGCAGTGAGTTAATAATACCTACTTGTAGTAAGATTGTAATAAAAGATATTTTCAGAATTAATGGTTATATTTGATCAATAGGACCTTTTCTTACAAAAAATGTTATTAAGGGGCAGGGGGGAGTAGTTGATAACTTATATTGTCTTACGGTAGGGAGGGAGAGGCCAAATCATTCTTCAAAACCACTTACATAATTTATGAACGACCCGTTAACCGATTTTTACGACACCATGGTCAATGGGTGTTTTTTTCGAGTATTTTTGGATTTGGTGGGGAAAATTATATTCTTATCTTGTCGCCACATGGATATCATCATTTTTTAATAACAACGTTCATATAATATAATTATTACTACCAAGAGGTTTATAATAGTTACCTATATTCGAACTTCGATAGTATGATATAGGGCATCATCATTCTCCTACCCTCATCCCAATTACTTGGGGTCGATACAGTATGTACTCTTCTTTCACAGTACATATTGTAAAGTTATTGGCAATAGTTTTATGACCGGCCGCCTGCCAGACGTCAACCCTCCTTGGGAATGTAATTGTTAACCAAACGGCATCAGGTGGAGTTGGCCCAGGTCGTTATAAGGCTCTTAGTCGTCTTTTACGACATCCACGAGCAAAGAAAGGGTTGGTAGTATTCGTAGCCGCTACCACACAGCACAATGAATGATAGTATGATATAGGGCAATAGTATTAATAATATACCAAAACAGTATTAGCTCCAATAGTATCACCACTAAGTAATTTATCCAAGTTTTCTTAGGCCAAGGAACTCGCCAACACGAAACTGGCTTAAAGGCTCGCAGTTTACTACTCGTACGAAGTGAAAGCGGTACAACACATTGAATATTCTCAAATAAAACAAAGAGTGCTTTATATATTTTATTTTGAATATGAATACGTCTACGCCTCCTTCTTGGTATCGGTCTTGCCACCACGAATTCTTCCAGTTCTGCGGGCGGCAATAAGACCAACCTTGCGACCGGCAGATGTTCCTCTCTTGACAGTCGAAGCCTTACCTGTAAAAAGTTATTAACAGTAAATAGACTTTCTGGAAAACTAACAGTATTTATTATATATTTATATGCCGAATGACAACGGGTTAGATTACGGTTGTTGCTACCCCTCACCTGTCTCTGGGAGCTGAAAAAACCTGCTAAGGGACCTTATCGAGGGTGTGGACCACCAGCTCTTTCCGGGAAATTATAGCACCAGAGATCGCCAACCCACCTTCCATGAGCGCCGTTAACGATACTACACCGTCAAATGCTATAAGGTCTTTGACCAGCAATAGACTGACTTAATTAATCCAATATCTTAAGTGCGCTACTACTGTTGTACTATTGTAGTTGTACTACTACTATTGTAGTGTCTGTATTTGAATCTAGGGCAGACATGTGTAAGTAATGCGAGTGATGTATCACACGTAATATTACCCGACCGGGTACTGACCCATTACACATTACGCTACTGAACATCACACATCACATTAAACATGACGCGAACACCCGTGTACTGTTCTGCATTTCTGCAATGTTCGGTGTCTGGCAATTCAATATTTATTTTGAGCTTTATTTTCAGAATCTTAAGGCTTATATTTCTTGACGCCGCCCGCCGTATATATAGAGCGCTATCGCATTACGCATCACACATGACATACTCGGCACGAAATGTAATGCCATATCACATAACTTCGCGAAGTACTGTTTCGCGCATGTCTAATCTAGGGTAGGACAAGTGTCAATTTAATTTTTACTAGATTTATTATATACGGCAACAATGTCGAAGTTTGTAATTATACCAAATTAGCGACACCATTATCATACTATGTGGAACTAAGTTCGTTGTCGACGACAACACCTAAATTATAACATCTAAGCCAAATTGCCTTAGATATTATCATCATCACCATTTAGTTGTCCGATACGCGGTCGCCACTCGAGAACCTTTCGTCCCCATCGGTTATCGGTTCGTCGAGCGATGTGGCCTACCCAATTGCCACTTCAGCGTAGGTGCGTTACGTCGGTTACACCCCTTCTGCGAATTTGCATATTGCGGTTCCTACCTCGCAGAGGAATCCCGAACATAGCCCGCTCCATAGCTCGCTGAGCCAGTTTGAGCTTAATCATAAGGCCTACATTTAGGGACCACGTTTCCGTGCCATAAGTCATAACTGGTAACACACTCGTCATGGATCTAAGTTCTCGACTCATTTTGGAAGATCATCGCCCAAGCTAAGGAAAGACTAGTTTGTGTTTTTTGCGCCAATTTCTAGGATCCTTTCACTAATTTAGAATAAAGTGACGAGGTCTCTTTTGTAAACTTCTGCTTTCTATAAACAGATGTTGATCTTCTTTGGCAGATAATGATTAACCAGTGTTTGATATTAGATAAGTCTCTATTACTTTGGAGAGAGCTCATATGGGTGCTATATATCAGAAAAACAAAATGCCCAGGCGGAAATCATAATTAAACTTACCTATGTGTTGATGGTTACCACCACCGTGAGGATGTTCAACAGGGTTCATGGCAACACCACGTACGTACGGCCAACAGTTACGCTTAACCTTGTACTTGTGGTACGCACGACCAGCCTTCAGGATAGGCTTGTCAATACGTCCGCCACCAGCCACAATACCTACAAAATTATTATATTAGTATAAAAGTCATATATGATAGTATATTGTTATGATGATAAAATATAATTTCAGAAAGAGCCTCTGTGTAATCAAATAACTTTCAGAGTAGGTAAGTTCTAAGTCATCATGAATACATACATTTTCACAATATAATACAAAACAATATCCCAGCAAAATGTGAATAAACTTTCAAAAGTATATCTTATAAACATGGTGGAGTGGTCTTAATACCTAAACCTCACGTCATGGACATCTCACATCCTACAATTCTTTGTGTTATACACAAATAATTGTTCTGAATATGAATATAATTTGTGTCCGTTTATTTTATGTTTATAAAGGCCCCTACAACAATGATTTATTGTGCCTTAGCACAGAGCGGTCTTGAAATAAAAAAAACAATCAAAAATCCTTGGATATTTAACGTCAACTGTGGCTTGTATTAGCTTTCAAAGATTAATTTCTTTGTTCCTTGTAAATTTTTAGCACATAGTGAAAAATAATGTGAATGACTCAAATAACTAAGCAGAGGAATCAATTTGTTAAGTTACTGTAGTGTGTAAAATATAAATGTCAATGTTAGACTGGTGATATAGTATTTTATAACCTAGTAGCGCAGATGGAACTGATATCAAAATACCAGTGATTAGAAAAGAATAACAGATGACAAAAAAGATTATTTAATTTTTTTTGGTTGAATGTACATTCTACATCCAAAAGTAATTAACAAACTAATTGGCGGTTGCACATATAAATTAAGGTCAGCTTGGAGCAGCATAGACTTTATTATGTAGTCATTTGATATCATTCACTTAAAGATAAGTGTTGATAGAGTAATAAAACAAAATTTCATACAGACTGAATCGCAAGCAAAAACTAGAATAATATCAATGATGGACATCAACATTATTTTCTGAATAGACATTTCTCTGTAAACCGGGCCACTTTTGAAAATTTTATTAGGCGATTCATTAAGAAGAAGAAGAAAAAGAAGAAAATTTTATTAAATGAAAACTCTACTTGACATAAAGTAACCTTTTTCTATCAAAAATAATATGCACCTTAAGAGCCATTTCACAAAATATTAACGCTCCAGTTTAGGTAAAAGACTGTATAATTGTTTATGTGTGCGTAGCAAACTACAGCTGCGGTATAACGCGAGCGTCGAGAAGGAAAAAGCATTCTTGAGCCGTAAACGTGATGTGATTTGATAAGACATTAATTATATGAAAATAAGTTATATATTTTAACTAGTTGTTTCCCGCGGCTTCGCTTAAAAACACAAAAAAACTTAAAAATCGGCTGAAGGATTTTTTTTTCTGATTAAGAGTAATAAAAATAAAGAATTTGTTGCATTAAATTTTGAATAGAGTATATATCTGATAATTACTGATTTTTTTTGGCCGAACATATAAGTATTATTGATAGATATAGGACTCTGAAATTGAATCTGTGGCGATTTTTCGGTAAAATAGTTGTGGGAGATGGGCCACTACGGATCGAGCAAGTAACTTAGTAAAAGTGATACATTCAGTGTCAACACAAAATATTGGCCCATTTTTTTACATGTATTCAACAATATCTGGGTGTTACTTAAGACAGTAGTTGAAGAGCCCAAAATGTGAGAATTTCGTGCGTAAACGTGAAATGGCTCTTAATTATGACAAATGTAGGAATCTAACAATTTATTTAATTATTCAAATAATGTTGTCGGTAATGGGATCTTATCTTCGTTCAACATTTCATGAACAGTTTCCCTACTCATATTCGAAGTGCTGTGTCACATAGCCTAAAAGCTTAAGGCACTTTCTATTATTGTAATAGATGAATTATCATATTAGAATAGAATTAACAAAATATAACCCACACATTTTGTTACTACCTTTCAATGAAATCCTAATAAACAGTCCCCTGGTCAATAGTCCATCCAAACATTATAATGTTTTTACTTCAAGGTCCTGTCTTTGATATGTTTGTCAGTATATATGGACTTATGGAACATGTTCCATAAGTCTATAATCTATGGAACATATGCTCCATAAGTATACACAGAAAATCTCTAAAAGAGCGAGATTACAAGAAGAAAAATGAATAGAAACAAGAGGAACTTAGCAAAAAAGCCTTAAGAAAAGAAAAATGCTAGGATTAGGCTAAATTAAAAATGTGTTAAATATTTTTTAAAGTAGTGGGTATATGTTGGATTCTTATGCTGTTTACTATTTAATAGGTTGATATAGGTATATTCCCTGAACAATGTGTTTCATATAAGAGGAGCAGCCTAGGTATTTTTTTCAGGGTAAGTCGCCTAGTATACAGAGAAATTCCATATAAGCTTGCATGATCAGTGCATTTCAAGTGTCAGTCCCAGCCTTTAACTGAACCTACAAATCCTATAGATTATTAATACAGTAATAATGTGAAGTACTTTATTAACCTGAATTTAAATATAAAGAAAAAAAATTGACAGTTTGAATACTTACCAACCATGCCTCTGTTACTGGATGGAAGAACTTTCTTAGCTCCAGAAGGTAGCTTTACTCTGGTACGTTTAGCATCGGGATTGTGGCCAATGACTGTAGCAAAGTTGCCAGAAGCACGAGCAAGGCGACCCCTGTCACCCATCTTCTCTTCTAGATTGCAGACAATGGTGCCCTCAGGCATGGCTCCCACAGGCATTACATTGCCTAGGATAATAAATTTCACATACAATAATATATCATTACATAAGGCCAAATAAGAGATCCTACCTACATAATCCACAGAAATGTAATAGATTTATACCAAAAATACCAAAGAAAGAAAAAACAGACTTATCCACTAACTCATATTCTTATTAACGATATGACTACCGCAGTGCGGGTTAGGGCGTCCCCCGGAGGCGACGCGTACCGACCCGCCCCCGTCGGTACGAACATTGGTAAGCCGCCACCCGTCACGCCTTGCCCAGTCAGGCGAGTCGAGGAGAGCAGAGTGCCGGCTGGGCACGTGGAATGTAAGAGGTTGTGTAGAAGGTAAGGTGCACGAGCTGATAACCGTCATGGCGGACAAACAGCTAGACGTGCTCTGTGTAACAAAGATCAAGCGAAGGGGCAGCGACGCTTGCGATCTTCCTGGTGGCGGGATGGCTCTGTGGTGTGGTGTACCACAGAGCGATCGAGCCAGCATGGAGGTAGGAGTGCTGTTGTCCTCTCGCTTGGCCTCAGGTGTGAAGGATTACGGAATGTATGATCCCAGACTTCTTTGGGTCCGCATAAAACTAGGTGTCACCAAGGTATTCATGGTTATAGCATATGCTCCCGTAGGATCCTCTGTGGCATCAGACCTAGAGAAGTTTTGGGATAATGTTAGAGAAGTTCTGGATATGACAGAAACCAGTGAACGCGTGATTATATGCGGAGATTTGAACGGATGGGTGGGGACCAAGCGTTCCGACTATGAGGACGTACTTGGTCCATTTGGTGATAAGAGAGTGAATGACGCAGGTAGGCTCATAGCGGATGTTTGCATGGAGAGAAACCTTATTGTGTCAAACACATTTTTCCAACATAAGGAAATCCATATGTATACATGGAGAAGGAATGAACAGAAAAGTATAATAGATTTAATTTTGGTAGACAGTCGCCTCCGAAGCAAAATATTGAACGCAAGAGCCTACAGGGGCCCCACAGTCGATACGGACCACTATCTCGTTATTGCGAGATTTAGTGGTCTTTTCAGAAAGTGGAGGCACTGGCGAGAGCGTGTCCACTTCGGAGGGCTTTAAAGAAGAGTGTGTAAGAGAAAAGTATGTAGAGGGTGTCCGAGAACGGCTGACAATGGCAAGCCAGCCGCAATCGGACATTGAAGAATGCTGGAGAGTATTGAAAGAGAGTATGGTAGATACAGCGAAAGAAGTATGTGGAAGTTAAAAGAAGCATAGAAAAACAAATGGTAATGCATGGTGGGATGCGGAAGTGGCAGCTTCCGTAGAGCTAAAGAAGAAAGCGTGGCTGGACTATGTCTCTTCTTTGAATCTGAATGACAGTATGACTGAACAGAAGAACGAAATATATCGGCAATGTAAGAATGACACCAAGGCCTTAGTGAAAGAGAAACGTGATAGTGCAAATATGAGTGCAGAAGATAGGCTGACTAAAAACTTCGAGGGTATCACCAAACTCTTCTGGAGGGAGGTGAAGAAGTCTCGGGGTGGTTGGTCAGCCTTCAGAATGAATAAAATAAGGTCTAAAGGTGGAGGACATTCTTACACAAACACAAGACGTGTTAAGCCGATGGAGTGAATATTTTGGCGATATGTATGCGGATACTACGGTTGGCGCCGGTATCGCATGTGGTTTAGTAGATCAACATTCGGCACCGGTGTCCTCCGATGGCATCAGTATGGATGAAGTTGAATGGGCGATAAGAAGTTTGAAAAATGGTAAGGCAGCGGGCATTGATATGGTGTCTGCCGAGATGATCAAGCTTGGCGGCTCCTGTGTCTGGGAGGCGTTCCTGTTGCTCCTCAATTTATGTTGGAGCTCGGGAATGGTTCCCAGGGACTGGAATGGCGCAGTCATCGTGTCTTTGTTTAAAAACAAGGGTTCACGTTATGACTGCGCAAATTACAGAGCCATAGGCTTGACCAGTTTGGCAGCAAAAGTATACGGTAAAATTATTCAAAGGAGAATGAGGATGGTGTCCGATGGTTTACTGTGTGAGACACAAGGAGGTTTCAGGAGTGGAAGGGGATGCATGGATCAAGTGTTCTCTCTGCGCAACATTGTGGAGAAGGGAGGCTCTAGGTCAGAGGGTTTACTGCAATTTTGTGGATCTGGAGAGAGCATTTGACACGGTTGAACGAAAGGAACTTTGGAACATTTTACCGGAGTATGGTATTAACGGTAAACTGCTGCAGGCTGTGCAGTCCAGTTACATGGGCTGTAGAGCCTGTGTGCGGCTGGATGATGGAATGTCGCCTTGGTTTGACGTCAATATCGGCGTTAAGCAGGGGTGCGTTCGTCACGTCACGTGCGCGTTGTCAGCCAGACTGTTTATCTGGATAAATGTCTCCAAAGGTTGAACGATATGAATGTGGGAGTCCAGATGGGCGACTCAGTGGTCACTGCTCTGCTCTATGCAGATGATGCAGTCCTGCTGGCACAGTCAGCGACTGACCTGCAGACCCTAGTCGACACAATGACAGAAGATTGTAAGAAAAGGGGTATACGCGTGAATGTGAGCAAAACCAAAATAATGGTCTTTGAAAGAGATGAAGCCAGAACAGATGTAAGAGTAACAATAGGTAATGATGTACTAGAGCAAGTGGATGAATTTGTATATCTTGGATGTGGATTTAGCCGAGATGGAAGGTACCCCACTGATATAGAGCGAAGAGTGAATGGCGCGTTGGGGCAACTTCTCGCTAGCCACCACCTCAGCCAGAAGGCACGTGTAGCAATACATAACGCAGTGCTTGTCCCAACATTACTGTATGGAAGCGAGAGTTGGGTATGCAGAAAAGAGTATGAAAGTAAAATTAATGCGGTCGAAATGCGATCTCTACGGAAAATCTGTGGAGTTAGGCTGACCGATCGCATTCGTAACGACGACATAAGAGAGCGAGTAGGTATGAAAGAGAGTATCGGTGTAAAGATGCGAAAGGGAATGCTCCGATGGTTCGGACATGTGGAAAGAATGCCGAACGAACGTCTGGTTAAGAAGATATACAATGCGAAAGTGGAAGGATGTAGGTACTGGGGGAGACCGAGACTCACCTACCTAGACCAGATTGGTCACGTACTGAAGGAAGGTGGAGTCAAGAGTCTCCGAAACCGGCGAGCGTGTAGGAAGAGAATTATGAATGTTGAGGAAGCAAGTGAAGTATGCAAGGATAGAGTTCTCTGGCACTCTGTTCTCACTGCCTACCCTGCAAGGGATATGGCGTGATGATATGTATGTATGTATGCATATTCTTATTTTCATAGAAATTATTAGCTTTTTTTTAAATTTATATATTATTTTAAATGCAGCCATTCTGTGATTCCTATGTGGTAAGAGGTTAAGAATATATTTTGTGACCACATACTATTTTGTCCTGGAGTCATAGAAACTTGTTTAAGGAATGGAATGGAGCACTTTAAGGACCGTTTTAAGGACCAGAGACAAGTCTACCACCCGTAGTGAGATTAACTGCTTTAGCGCGACGCCCCAGCAATAGACATGTGTAAGTAATGCGAGTGATGTATCACACGTAATATTACCCGAGCGTGTACTGGCCCATTACACATTACGCGACTAAACATCACACATCACATTAAACATGACGCGAACACCCGTGTACTGTTCTGCACTTCTGCAATGTTCGGTGTCTGGCAATTCAATATTTATTTTGAGCTTTACTTTCACAACGTTAAGGCTTATATTTCTTGACGCCGCCCGCCATATATATATAGAGCGCTATCGCATTATGCATTACACACAACATGTAATGTCATGTGTGATGTTTGAAGTGATGGTAAAATATATATATATTACTCTGCATGAAATGTAATGCCATATCACATCACTCGCGAAGTACTGTTTCACGCATGTCTAGCCAGCAACTTTGTTGTTCATTGCCGGGGTGTTGATGGTGAAGATACCAGAAAAGAGTTACCCACTGGGCTTGCCACAGACGTCAAGGAAGCAGTACTAGTAGTTGGCCTAATAACAATGGGGAGAGTACACAATGGATTCTGGGGCGCACGCCACCCCTCCGTAACCCCAGACAGAATGGGCAAGGTGTATCCAGACCATAGCCTGCCAAAAAGAGCAATGTTCTGAAAAACTGGTAATATCAACTATTATCATTAAAATATTAATATTTAGGGTCACTTTAGACATTTAAAATAACTAAATAACTACAAATTCATACATTTCCTCTTTGATGTCAAAATAATAATGTGTCAAAAATCCAGTTCTGTATTAAATCATTTGTTATGTATGAATTTATTTTTAAATTGTCAAAATTCATTCTAATTTCAGTTTGCCAGATTCTATAAGTTTAATTTCTTCTATGTGATGTCACAAGCAGATTCCACTACAGTTCTACTTGTATATAGGTTAATATATACAAGCTAATTTAAATATCAGTATTATTATGCAAGGCTAATTTAAATATACGGTACTCACCAACTTCCAAAGTTGCTTTCTTGCCACAATAAACAAACTGTCCTGTGTATAATCCTTCGGGTGCAATGAAGAGCTCCTTACGTGTTTTGAACTTGTAAGGATCACGGAAATGTACAACAGCTAGTGGAGCACCACGGCCTGGATCATGGATAATGTCCTGAACAAATAGGAATGTTAAGTCTTCTATCATTTAAATTCACAATGTTAGTAAATGTAACAGCAGCTGTCAGAAAGAGCCTCTGTGTAATCAAAGATATTTCAGAGTAGGTAAGTTTAAAGTCATCATGAAAATTAATCTCATATATGTTATATTACTTTAGTCTCTCAAAATATATATTCAAATTTATGTCCATAGATTTTCATATGCCTTAGGTACTCAAGGCTTGTTATAGGTTAGACTGTTTATATCTATACAATTATTCATTACAAACCTTTACAACTCCCTTGATGTAACCATGTCGTTCGGCATAGTCCAACGAACGAAGTTTGGGCGCTCCTTTCCTTTTTTTCGTGTGAGAAACGAACACTGAACCGGCACCTTTACGTTGAGCACGAATCACACGACCCATGATTACTTCCCGTCACTGTAAGTTTAATCATCTTTGTGAAAAATGTAGCCATTGTAGTGCGAGTACATTAACTATTGTGAATATTTTAGACTTTTTGAGAAGAATTCAAGAATAATCATTACGATATTGTAGGATTGAAATCCCTTTAGTAAAATATACGTACATCTCTCAGACGGACACTTTTGAAAGAACTAATCAGTGTTACCAAAATAGCAAAAAACATTATCCAATTTTGCTGCCAGCTTTTTCTCGAAAAAAAAAACGAAACACAAAGAAAAATTCTATTGGGTTGCCAAAAACCACATAATAAAAGTATTTATTTAATCTCTATAGCATTATATTTTTAATTATAATTTCATTATCTCAAAACGTGTTCTATAATGTAGATTTTTGTTGATTTGATTACTGTATTTTTGTAACACCAAAAAGTGCAGTCTAAATAAAATTAAAAATTAGATTTTTGGGCCTGATAACCAGAGATGCGATTTATTCGAAATACTTCTATTTAAAATGCAAATACAAAATGCAAAATACCTATTTTGTATTTTGCATTTAAATGCCTTTTAGTAAAAAGCATTTTGTATTTTATTTGAAATACCTTTCGAGATGTATTTAGCATTTTTAATGTTCATTTCAAAATGCAAAATACTTTGTGATTAAGTTTAGCCAACATTACCAGTCAAATAAAATGAAATGAACGAATGACGCTTGTATTGCCGAATTTGACAGATAGAGACATCTGCTAGCCATGCGCGTCCTTTTTTATTTGATTTGATTACCTACTTTTATGATATTGAAGTGTTGTTGTTATCCCTACAATACTGAAACGGCTATGTACTGTACTACAACAAGATAAGAGAAAAGAAAAGTGAACCGAAGTAAATGGCCACACAATTCACAAAATGGAGCTATGGCTCTCGTTTCGTTAGTCTAGTTTTTTTACATTATTTTAAGTGAGTATTATTATTATTAATAATATAACATAATTCATTGATATGCGTACTGATAAATATGACCAAAATGTTCATAAGGTGCCATGTTATTAGACATTTTTGTTTGGCTCGGCATTGTGTCTCTATTTCTAATGCTAGGGCCGCACCTGCGTGTATCGTCCCGAAGTAATTTGTGGCGAAGCTTCGTACGTTTGGTACACTAGAAAATTATCGCGATAAAACTGTGGTCACATTAGCGACTTCGATATTTTACACGAAGTATCGTGCAATAATTAAAAATGGCCGAAATCATTTTCATGCGTTTAACTATGGATGACGAATTGCTTTACTATTACAGCTATATTATGCTAATAATTACATAATTATATTTTTGGATCCCTTCATGGGTTCCGCTTCATAATGGTGTATAAATTCTAACACCATTTTATTTCCCCACTCCATATTTATTGATTAACTGGAGATCCTCGAACGCGTGTAAACACAACGAAAATTTCCCCCGAAATGAAAAACGCTAGTCTAACCACAGAGCGCGATATATTAGCGCGCTAAAACCCTTTGACTTATCGCCACCCAAGCGATACTGCACACGAAGCCCGAATGTTCGCGACGATAGCCAATAATGACCGGTCACATCTGCGTCTATCGTCACATTGCACGAAGCATCGTGACGATACACGCAGGTGCGGCCCTAGCATAATGATAAATACCTAAAATAAATAAAAATTTCTGAGATTTGGTCAAAAGGTATTTTATTTTGAAAAAGTATTTTGAAAATACCTATTTTGCATTTAGCATTTGAAATACAAAACGCAAAACTATTTGGTATTTTGCATTTGAAATAGTAAATCAAGTATTTTGCATTTTGTATTTAAATGCTTAAACCATTTTGTACATCTCTGCTCACACAACATAATCGTATATAATAATCAATACATAATCACACAACATAATAGCGCTGTGTACAGATTTCGGTTTAGAAACTATTGCGAATACTGTTCAAAAGTTATTGAAACTACCTACCACAATTGGGATATCAATTATAATTATATAAGTTTGTATTGCATACAATAGGTGGTTGAGGTTTGTAAATATGTAACTTTTCATAGATAATCAACAATTCTCATTTAGGTTTAATTTTTTGTCTTTAAATAGTCCTTTAGAAAATTGAAATCTTATATTTTCAAAGTTGATTAGTTTTGTATTTGCATTGTATCTGACTGTATATATAAGCAGAATGCTTTTTTTGTTTATTATAAGCCTAATTTATGTAATATTGTACTTCAAAAAAATATTTTTGTAATTTGGTTTAAACTGATGGCACCGTTGCCAAAGCTTCATTAAATTTAAAAAAAAAAACACAATATTCGGAGGCTCCGAGCTAATGACCGTGGCCCCTTAAAGTGCTCGCGTGAGATTTGTTTCTCAAGTAGAGCCCTGAGCCAAGTGCCTAAGCTGAAAACTGATGACGTCATTGTTATTTCATCCCAAACTGAGATCTGAGGAAACGTTCGACCTCTGAACGTTTCTATCGGCAGTTATACAAATCATCCTAGAAACCATCCACAACCAATCCACACCAAGCCATCAACAGGCTTGATCCAAGACTCTAAATTCCAGTTAATGGCCCACTATGCTAATAAAATCCCGGACATCAGCTTATACGAGATCAGAATGGCTCTCAAACAACTGAAAACGGTAGGGATGGAATTATTGTAAATCGTTTGAAGGCAGGTATGTTGGAATAAAAAAAGAATATTAAAGTGAAACTTCTTTAGAATCGCTGTGATTTCAAACTCGATGAAATGAAAAAATAAGTCCATAGAGACACAAACACATAAATGTATAGGATTCAGCCGGCGAGAGAATGATATAGAACACATTAGACGTTCTCGGTCTTCTCTTCGTAGCATCCCTATTATCTGATCCCTCACTAGAGAGATAGAGATAAAGAGAGATAGAGAGAGAGAGAGATAGAAAGAAAGAGAGAGAGATAGAATGAAAGAGAGAGAGAGAGAGAGCTCTTCTATGTTCTTTTGAAAACGTATCATGTGTGTCACTCATTCATCATCATCATCATCATTTCAGCCTATCGCCGTTCACTGCTGGACGTAGGCCTCCCTCATATTACGCCACAGAGTGCGGTACTGTACCGCTTGCATCCATCGACGCTCAGCAACCTTCACCAGTTCCTCTATCCACCTAGTGGAGGGGCGTGCTACACTGCGTTGTCTGGTACGTGGTCGCCACTCTAGAACGTTTCTTCCCCAGCAGTTGTCGGTTCTTCAAACGATGTGGCCTGCCCATTGCCACTTCGGGGTGCTAATTCTTCGTGCTATGTTGGTTACACCCGTTCTTCTGCGGATTTCCGTTTTTCGGATACTATTTCGCAAAGAAATCCTGAGCATGGCCCGCTCCATAGCATGTTGAGCAACTTTGAGCTTGGTTATGAGGGTTACATTTAGGGACCACGTTTTCGTGCCGTAAGTAATGCCATAAGTGTGTCACTGCGTGAATAAAATTATCTAAGAAAGTTTCTAAGTACTTTTGACGGGAACTTGAAAACGTTATGTGGTGTTCTTGTATTATATTCAATATCTTAGTGTTATAATGTGTTGTATTAGATAATTTTGATGGCATTTTATGTAATGTGATGCGGCGGAACTACTGGGATGTAGTGAATATCATATAAAAGTGCTTAACAACGTTTTCATTTTCCATCAAAATTCCCAAAAGATACCATTAACAGTGTGGCCATAGCATTGTTGATGGCGACAATTTGTCTTAGACAATGACTAACCTGAAAGACTAAAAACGTGAAGATATTTATAACTCGACACTGGCACCAATAGCTCGTATAAGTAGCTGATTGCCAATACAAAAGAAGAAGAAGAAGAAAATTATCTAACAATAAGGAAGTTTCATCAAAATTTTATTTATTCACATACAACCATTTTTCTAATACTGCGAGTAAAGTCTGCAAGTTGGTGGGTCCTAAACACTAACAATGCCGCAAACTGGTCTTAAAAACCCTTCAAAATTATTATTTCGTTCGGAGGCGACGTTCTAGAGACTATATGTCCACGTCTACAAGTTGTTTTCGAAGGTTATTACAATGCAACTCACGCGCAAGCTCGATGACTTCAGCTGCCTGAACAAGCCGATTACCGAAAAGATTATAGTAGGTACCATAGACCACATCCACATGCTTCGGCAGATTACCCGGAATACCTAAGAGTACAATCGGCATCTGTATATAGCGTTTGTGGACTATAAAGAAAGTCTTTGATTCTATCAAAACTTGGGTGGTTCTGCAGTTCCTTCAACGGTGCCAAATTGACTAACGTTATATCGAAATGCTGAAATGTTTGTGTAGGATTGCCAGAATGTCAGTCTGCTTCCGAGGTATGAGTAGTATCCGCGATAAGAAACTGATCAAATTGCAGAAAGGTGTAAGACAGGGACACATCATCTCTCTGAAACTGTTCACCACTGCATTTCAAGATGTCTTCAAAATGTTAGACTGGACCGGACTCAGACAGACATCAACATCAACATTCAACAGCGAATACATCGTTCACCTTCAAATGGTTATGATGAAGATATGTTACTCATTGTTTAGATTGTTTCAGGTTCTGCCTTTTCATTTTGAACGAATGACAGGACAGGCTTATGGTAGCTAAAATGGGTAATAAATGCTCTAGTTTCAATTTCATTCATATATCTTTGAAACACGGCGTGAATTACTGTTTTCGGTCTGGTTAATATGAAGTGGAATTGATTAAGAGCAACGTTTGCACATTTTTAGATAATTTTTTGTATAATGAACTTGGAGCGCTGTAGCTAATGTCAAATTCACATTAAAAAAAAAATATATACATATATATATATATATATATATATATATATATATATATATATATAGTGCCACAAACTTATCTGACCCGGTGACAGCGTCGCTGTTATCGCATTTAGTGTTGCCAGTAGATTCTATTTGCAATAAAATCGGTAACTACCCCATGTGGTAACGAGTTTAGAAAACGATATTCGACGCTCCTTTACAAAATGTTCTGTCAAAGTCGTCAAAAATGGATTTATAGCATTTTCACCCGTGGGCTCACGGATGGGAAGTTGATAAATGTGATACAAGCATCAATGCTTATTATCAGAGATGCGATTTATTTGAAATACTTCTATTTAAAATACAAAATGCAAAATACCTATTTTGCATTTAAATGCCTTTTAGTAAAAAACATTTTGTATTTTATTTGAAATACCTTTCGAGATGTATTTAGCATTTTTAATATTCATTTCCAAATGCAAAATACTTTGTGATTAAGTTTAGCCAACATTACCAGTCAAACAAAATGAAATGAACGAATGACGTTTGTGTTGCCGAATTTGACCGATAGAGGCACGTGCTAACCATGCGCGCGGACTTTTGGCGGGAATCTAAAACGTCATGTTGTGCTCTTGTATTATATTCGATATCTTAGTGTTTTAACGTGTTATATTAGATAATTTTTATGGTGTTTTATGTAATATGATGTGACAGAACAGCTGGGATGTAGTGAATATCATATAAAAGTGCTTTACAACGTTTTCGTTTTCCATCAAAATTCCTACAACATACCATTAACAGTGTCACCATAGCAGTGTTGATGGCGACAATTCGACTGACTGACAGACAATGACTAACTTGAAGAGATTAAGAACGTGAAGATAATTATAACTCGACACTGGCAAAAATGGCTCGTATAAGTAGCTGATTGCCAATACATAAAAAGAAGAAGAAGAAGAAGCTGCAACTTAACTTTGACATTGGCTTAAGTATAAACAGAGCCACAACAAAAAAAAAAAAAAAAAACCATGCGCGCCCTTTTATTATTTGATTTGATTAGGTATCTACTTTTATGATATTGAAGTGTTGTTGTTATCCCTACAATACTGAAACGGCTATGTACTGTACTACAACAAGATAAGAGAAAAGAAAAGTGAACCGAAATAAATGGCCACACAATTCACAAAATGGAGCCATGGTTCTCTTTTCGTTAGTCTAATTTTTTACATTATTTTAAGTGAGTATTATTATTATTAATAACATAACAGAATTTATAGATATGCGTACTGATAAATATGACCAAAATGTCATACATAAGGTGCCTGTTGGAATAAAAGAGTGTTTATTGTAATATAAGATCTTTTTTCCTACAAGTTTTATTTTTCTATCTTCGTATATTGTATTTTGATTTTGAAATGCTCTATTGTTTTCTTGTTTAGTAAAACGTGTGATGTGTGTCAGTGCATGAATAAAATTATCTGAGTAAGTTTCATCAAACTTTTATTTTATTCACATATAAACCTGACTCTTATTACCAAGAGTAAACTCTGCGAGTTGGTGGGTGTTAAAGAGTTACCCCACTAACAGGTTATGGGCCCAGTCACCCCAATAACAGGCTATTTGCGTTCGTGACGAAGATCGGAAAAATGGCAGCAGCTGGTAACGGGAGTTCGCCAGTAAGGCAGAACTCAACGATGGCGCACACAGAGAGTAGTTCAGGCAATGTTGGCTTATCAATGGAGAAATTGGATGGTAGTAGCAACTATTCAACGTGGAAGTTCCAAATGGAGCTGCTTCTGATAGACGCCGACTTGTGGGAGTATACAAGTGTTACGCCTGAAACTACCGATACGCAAGGTATGCGGAGAGACCAGAAAGCCAGGGTAAGGATTTGTATGATGGTCAAATCACATTGCCAGGTGCATGTACGCAAAGCTAAGACGGCGAAAGATGCTTGGGAAGCATTGAGAGTTGCGTTCGAGGATAAAGGTTTGAATAACCGTTGTCGTTTATTAGCTAAGTTAGTGAGCATGAAGCTGGAACAGTTCCCAACTGTGAGAGATTATGTTACATCAATGATAATGGTAGCTCAGGAACTACAAGACCTAGGAAAAGAGGTTGATGATGAACTATTGGCTGCTTTACTTCTCCAAGGACTTACGGTGGAGCTCCAACCTATGAGATTGGGTTTAGAGAACAGCAACATGGCACTTACAACTGACTATGTAAAGACAAAACTTTTTCAAATGGAAGATAACTACATGGCGAGTTCGAGTGCAAGCCAACCGACATCAGCATTACTAACAAATAAGCATAAAGGCAAGAGTAAACCCAAGAAGGTCAGAGAAAAGATCAAATGCTTTATTTGTGATGGACCACACAAGGCGAAGCAATGTCCAGAGAATCCTAAAGCGCAGAAAGAAGCTTTTCAAGCCTACGCATTGGGTATGACGACGACACCAACACCAGGAGACTGGGTCATTGATTCTGGCGCGTCGACACATATGACGAACTACAAAGCTTGGTTCAAAGGAAGCTTGAAGAAGACTCCTAGGGTGTTGAGAGTGACCTGTGCGGATGGTAATGAAGTTTATCGTGAAGGTGAAGGTACGGTTGAATACGAGTCAGTGCCATTGACAATCAACAATGTTACGTATGTACCTAAGTTAGCTTCTAATTTGTTAAGTGTGAATGCGATTGCGAGAAAGGGTCACGTGATTGTGTTTACAGAGAATGGCTGCGACATCTACAAGAAGAATGAATGTGAGGTGCGTGGTAAGGCTGTTGTGAAAAGTGTGGCAGAACGGGGCATTTATAAGATTAAGTGCTGTCCAAGGGGTTCTGTGCTGACTACAACGGATTGCGATCAGCAGAGGCTGTGGCATCGGAGGATGGGGCACCTTGGCATAAACAACCTCAAACTTCTTAGAGATAAGATGGCGACAGGGGTGAGTTTTCCTGACAACTCTTCTAATCTAGAGTGCGTATCTTGCATAATGGGGAAACAAACCAAACAACCGTTTCGCAAAAGTGGTGCGACGAGAGCTACGAAACCATTAGGTTTAGTACACTCGAATGTATGCGGACCTATGCATATTGCTTCCATTAGCGGGTATAGATATTTTTTGACATTTATTGACGATTTTACACGTAAGACATTTGTATATTTTTTGAAACTGAAGAGTGAAGTTTTTGAAAAATTTACAAATTTTAAAGCGTTTGTAGAGAATCAATGCGGCAAGAAAATTAAGATCCTGCGCACTGATAACGGAACCGAGTTCGTCAATAAACAGATGGATGATTTTCTGAGGAAGAATGGAATCCAACATCAAGTCACGATAGACTATACACCAGAGCAAAATGGAGTGGCTGAGAGAGCAAATAGGACTATCATCGAGAAGGTGAGAACCATGCTCGAAGACAGAAATTTACCGAAAGCTTATTGGGCAGAAGCAGTTCAGACATCGGTTTTCTTGAAGAACAGATCGCCGACCATTGCCGTGAAAGGAAAGACGCCGGAGGAGGCATGGACAGGCAAGAAAGTTGATCTCAGTTTTGTTAGAGTTTTTGGCAGCAAAGCGTTTATGCACATTCCAGACTAAAAAAGGAAGAAGTTAGATGCGAAGAGTATGGAGTTAACCTTAGTTGGATATTGCGAATATTCTAAAGGTTACAGACTTATTGATATTAAAACGCACAAACTGTATAAGGCAAGGGATGTCATATTTGTTGAAACAAAAACAGAGAGAGATGAAAAACAAGAAGGGAAGGAGAAACAGCAGCCTGAAGTTTTGATGTTAGAGATGCAGGAACAAAGCCATACTCCGGCAGAAGTAGTTGTTGAGGAACAACAGGTTGTAGGTTTTGAGCCTGATATGACCATGGATGTTCAGACTTCAGAAGAGGAACAAGCTGACACTCTAGGAGAATCGTGTACTCCTCTAGTCCCTGAACTTGAGTCAACGGTGGATGATCAACCTCAAGAAGACTTTTTAGACTGTGAATCTGACACAACTGTCAATGATCAACCTCAAGCGGTGGAGCGGAGATATCCACTTAGAGTGAGAAAAAAGAAGGAGTTTCCGGACTATATGCTCTATCAAGCTGCAGAGTCGGAAGACCCTACTACAGTCCAAGATGCACTATCAAGACCTGACAGTAGCAAATGGCGAGCAGCAATTCAGGAGGAGATTGATTCGTTGAAGAAGAACAACACCTGGATCGTAGATTCTAAATGGTTATTTAAAATCAAAGAAGAGGCGGGAAATAGACGCAGATACAAAGCTCGACTTGTGGCGAGAGGGTTTAGCCAGAGATGGGGCATCGATTACGATGAGACGTTTTCCCCGGTTAGAAGGCACAGTTCTTTGAGAGTTCTCCTCGCAATTGCAGCACAGAGAGGGTTACATATTGAACAGATGGACGTCAAAACCGCGTTTCTGAATGGAGATTTAGGTGAAGAAGTCTATATGAGACAACCTGAGGGTTTTCATGAAAAGGGAAAAGAAGACTACGTGTGTCTACTTAAGCGATCGCTTTACGGTCTAAAGGAAGCCCCTTTTTTTTTTTTTTTATTGGTGGGCTATGGATGCGACTCGCCCCGCCGAATCGGTCCGGGGTGACGGAAAAGGCGGCGCGCGACCCCATAGACCCACCGTAAAACCTTCTCTCTTCGCCGTACGAGCGGGCTACCGGTACTCGATTTTTGACTTCGGTGGCCCGCCCGGCGGTTTACCCTCGCGGGTTCCTCTCGTCGAGTCTAAAGCAAGCCCCTAGAGCATGGAACCACAAACTGAACAATGAGCTGTTACAGTTGAAGTTTAAACGGAGTAAAAACGAGCCGTGCGTATACACGAGATCTCAGGGTAACAAGATTATCATTCTAGTGGTCTACGTTGATGAGATGCTCTTAATTTGGAATAACGCGGAAGAGCTGCGTAAAGTAAAAAGGGAACTCATGACAAAATTTGAGATGAAAGATCTTGGTACGGCAGAGGATATTCTGGGAATACACATTACACAGAATGACACTGGAATCAAAGTTAATCAAGAGAATTATATCAACAAAATTTTGAAGGTTTTCGGGATGGCAGACTGCAAGGTTGCATCGACACCATCAGTCACAGGTCAAAGGCTAGAGAAGCCTGGACCAGAACACAAACCTGATTCGGAGATTCAATATCAGAATTTATTTGGTTCACTGATGTACTTATCTGTTTGCACAAGGCCGGATATTGCACATTCAGTAAACTATCTTAGCCAATTTAACACCTGCTATGCTGAAGAGCATTGGCCAGCGGCTAAACGTGTGCTTTAAAATGCGCATTTGAAGCCGAACCGTCCTGAGGATGCCTCGTTTAGAGGCGAAACACGTGTCGAATCTTTATTCGAAGTTCTGCGGAAAATTGCAAGTAGAAGTTCTGGAGGCGGTGCTCATCACAGGAGTAAGATTTTCTTATATCCTATTCCACCTTGATCCCATCCCGTATTCCTTCCTTTTTTGAGGTGTACGGTATATTGATTAACCGTGGGAAAGTGGTGGGTTTTCCTTCCTCTCCTCCATTTTATAATAAGAATAAAACTTAAAAAGTAGTAAAGATATCAGCTGATACATCTCGTAGGTTGTCGTCCGACTTCGCAACTGGTGTAGGTGTACATCATGGAGGCCATAATTTTTATCTGAAATCAGTGCAACAAAATTATTACTTTTTTTAGATATGTATCTTCTATATAAACCTCAATTTAGACAAAAAAAATTGCATTTTTTAGAGGGCTGTGAAAGTAAGTCATGTTTTTTACCTTGTTTTTGTTTATTGTTTAGTATAAAAAAATTAGTTAAAATGAAAAAATCGCTTCTGATTGAGGTTCATATTCAGCACAATTATGTAAAGTAATCATATACTAAATTTGAAGATGATTGGTTAAAAACTTTTTAAGCTAGAGTGTACACTAGTTCGAAAAAACTAGTTTCAAGAAAAACGCGTTTAAAAAATAAGTGATTAATAAAGTTAAGGTGACCGTCTCTTTTTTCTCATGCAATAATTTCTCGCGACATAAATTATCAGCAATAATTTCTTGTTCAATACTTTCTCAAAGGCCATATTTCTCATTGTCAAAATTTATTTGGTATTATTAATTATTATTAAAATTAATATTTATTTAATTATGAATTTTGAATGATAAAGTGATAATAAAATATTTGAGAAACCTTTTAAATGATAATTTTTTGTTCTGTGAGAATTTTTTAATCAAGAAATTTTAAGTGAGAATTTTTTGCATGTGAGAAATTTTTGTATGAAAATTTTTTTATGAAAAATTTTTGTTTCGAGAAATTGTTACCGGTAAATAAAGCCACGGTGTCAAAAGTTAATATAAAGTCGTATTAAACGAATTGAAACAACTTACCAATTAATCAGCTATTCCAGCACCATATTGTAAGCCTTCTTCACTCTTTTTAACACTTTCTAACATCTGCCCATGTTCCTTTTCTCTCTTAAAAATATATACCTGGAAGTATATGAATGACTACCTTCTCGACCCTAACCGACCACTCCGTTCAGCAAATTATGTTCTCGGGCGCTGTACCGAGCGCACTTACTAAACCACTTGTAACTTTTGAACGAATAATAATTTTGACCTGAAATTTTAACTGTATATTTTTCAATAGTTTTACAAGCGATTTATAAAAAAAAATTGAATTTTTTTTAAGCCTCTACACGTATTTCCCCCCTTAACACAATAATTATGATCTACAAGTATAGGGCAAATTTTTTGTAATGGACATATTCCAGGTATGCCCAAGTCATTTGAATCGTCAGTCACTTAATCATATGAATCATCACTTTCAGTCTCACGTCACTGTCTAAAGTCATAATGAAATGCTCATCTAAATATGTATCCCTTTAACTGTATTCGTTTTCAATATTTTTTCACGTGATTTCAGTGATTTTTCCATTCGTTTATAGTTACTTTATTAATAGCCTCTGCAATTAATTTAGGCGTTGTGGAATTAAAGTTTTTAATAGTCTGCTCTGCTATGTTTCGTTTCATTAAGCTCCAAATAATTTCAATTGGCTTTAATCGCAATGGTATAATGGAAACCTTAACACGCTAAACCCATTGTTTTTAAGGATTTCGTCAATTTCATAACTTCGCTTAGGCTTGTGTCTTAATTATTTCATAAAGCTACGACTTTATATTACCATTCATTCCCTTTAAAACCTATCTCCTCTTGAAGTACAATCACTAACTTTGGTACTGTGGGAATTTCTTTTCGCACAAATAGAATACTATTGTATTATTTGTATAAATATATAATAATTATATTCAAAATATAATTAGACTCTAAGAACAAATTAATTCATTATATTTAACATGTAACAAACTATACTTAATGTTTATTAATAGTGTTCTTTCTTCTTTCAAAACTAACAACACTAAACTTTGGCTATTCATACAATTTTTCAAAAGGTGTTAATGATGCCTGAAGATATTTTTCTTCCTTCATATAACTTAAAACTTGTAATATAACATTATACTGCATCGCATTTCGCATTTTAAAACCACAAAAAATAATTAAACACGGAGTAAACAACCAACAACTGAAATATTTGCATATGGGGAGGACGATTGACGTTTAATGACATTCCAAAATGGCGTCATTAGTTCATCAATTTGCCACCGGGTCAGATAAGTTTTTTTTTTTTTTTCTTTATTTAAAGAGCTTTTTCACAATTGCGGATATGACACTCTGTAGGTATAATCAAAATATAATTTTGTTGAAAAAAGGCGGGAAGTTTCGAAGAGGGCGGCCGCGTTTTTTACTTAAAATTTTTAAATATCTTTTTCGTGTATCAGTGGAGTATATTTTAGTTGTATATATGTGTTATATTAATATTTGTGCATATTTATAGTAGTTTTAGTGTATATAAAATAGTTGGTAAGTCTTTTTAACTTATGTAATACCGTAGCTTACAATATGAACGAGCCACCCGACCCAGGAGGCACAGTTCCACTGGCAGGGAATTATGTTACCATCTGCTCCGAATCTGGGATGGATACTGATTCATCCGCAAAAAAAGATAAAGGCCATAAGCGCATGCGATTGCATAAAATGTGCAAACATTGTAACAAACGCAGGAAACAATCATCTAGCTCTAATACGGACACTGCTTGTGACTGTACTGATAAAAGTAGACATACACCGGTCACTACTACCACCAATGTTGCTTTACATTCCGCAGTAACGGGGATAGTAACGCCACAAATAGATACTCAATTATCGCTACCAACCCCAATTACAAGACCCGCTTATAATTCTACAGACCTAGGACCTTTCGTAGTACATATTCAGAGGCAAAGCGATCAGGCAAATGATGGCGTCACATTTCACCCTATTATGTTTGGCAAATTTCTAAAACAACATTGTTTTAAGAATATTTTGAATGGAAGTTTGAAAAGGATAGGTAGAAATAGGATCTCATTAACTTTTCATAATTATTTAGATGCTAATGCTTTTATAGAACATCCCAGTCTTAAAGAAAACAATTTTAAGGTATTCATACCAACCTATAATGTTTCGCGAATGGGTGTTGTACGTGGAGTCCCCACAGATTTGTCACCTGAAGATATTATAGATAACTGTACTCTTCCAAATGGTTGTGGCAAAATTTTAAAAGTCCGCCGAATAAATTTAAAGCAATTGAGAGATGGTGAGATGACATGGATGCCATCACAGACAGTAGTTATAACATTTGATGGACAAGTTCTACCAGATCGAATTTATATGTGTTATACCACACTTTCAGTTCAAGTATACGTCTACCCTACAATCCAATGTTATAATTGCTGTCGGTATGGTCATACAAAGCTACAATGCCGATCAAAACCACGATGTTTTAAGTGTGGTGGTGAGCACTCAGGTGATCTTTGTGATGCTAATGAGGATAATGTTTCGTGTTGTCTATGTGGAGGTATTCACTTTGCTACTAATAAAAATTGTACAGAATTTGGTAGACAAAAAAATATAAAATATACCATGGCAGAAAAATCCATCTCATATGCAGAGGCTAGCAAAGTCCACCCGCCACTTTCAAAATCATACTCGGAGATATTAACAACTCCCAAAAATCAATACCCAAAAACACTTCCTAGTAGCCTAAACCCTCAGATAAGGACAGGTCAGGGCTCAAATAGGAAAACCATTTTTGTTAAACCTAAAAGTGTGCCTAAACTAGTTAAAGGTTATGATCAGAAGCTTCATCGTAACTTAACCAGACAACCTTCACTCTCTCAATCAAATGGTGGAGCCCTTTTAACTGACAAGCGTGATGATAGTACACATTTTGCCATATCTGACATTATTTCATTGTTAAACAATTTAGTACATTCAAACATAATAGAACCGACCAACGCAGCTAAACTTACAGAAGTAATATCTATTTTAAACACTCATTATGGATCACAGATCCAAAGCTATCCAATGGAACTGCAGGAGTGCAGTTAATAAAAAAAGTGATATTATATATTTACTTAATAAGTACATACATACATACATACATATCATCACGCCATATCCCTTGCAGGGTAGGCAGAGAGAACAGAGTGCCAGAGAACTCTATCTCTGCATACTTCACTCGCTTCCTCAACATTCATAATTCTCTTCATACACGCTCGCCGGTTTCGGAGACTCTTGACTTCACCTTCCTTCAGTACATGACCGATCTGGTCTAGGTAGGTTAGTCTCGGTCTCCCTCGATACCTACATCCTTCCACTTTCGCATTGTATATCTTCTTAACCAGGCGTTCGTTCGGCATTCTTTCCACATGTCCGAACCATCGGAGCATTCCCTTTCGCATCTTTACACCAATACTCTCTTTCATACCTACTCGCTCTCTTACGTCGTCGTTACGAATGCGGTCGGTCAGCCTAACTCCACAGATTTTCCGCAGAGATCGCATTTCGACCGCATTAATTTTACTATCATACTCTTTTCTGCATACCCAACTCTCGCTTCCATACAGTAATGTTGGGACAAGCACTGCGTTATGTATTGCTACACGTGCCTTCTGGCTGAGGTGGTGGCTGCCGAAAAGTTGCCCCAACGCTCCGTTCACTCTATTTCCCGCATTCACTCTTCGCTCTATATCAGTGGTGTACCTTCCATCTCGGCTAAATCCACATCCAAGATATACAAATTCATCCATAATAAATACAATCCCTTTATATTTGCATTAGTAGAGACCTGGTTAAAACCAGGTTCAGCCTTTAGAATTCATGGCTTCTCCTGCCTAAGAGATGACAGATCTGATGGGTATGGGGGAGCTGCTCTCCTAATTAAAAACTCTTTATCTTATTCACAGATTCCTATAGTTAACTATTCTACCTTTTCTGCTGTTGCTTGTATTATAAATAAAACCTGCTTTTTATCAATTTACATTCCCAAACCTTCCTGTCAAACATTTCTGCACATAAATAGTTTACTATCTACACTGCCTAGACCTATTGTAGTCATGGGTGATTTTAATGCACACCATAGAGTATGGGGCAGCTCTCTAACCAACAGCCATGGTGAGGATCTTTTAGATGTGCTAGATGGGCAGAACTTATGTGTGATAAATGACGGTTCATCAACTCGCAGAACTGGCCCTTTAGAAAATGATAGTGCAATAGACTTAACAATAACATCTCCTAGTTTAGCTTCCGCTATCTCGTGGCACATTTTATCATCCACATATGGCAGTGACCACTTTCCTATATTAATAACTTTACTAACATTTAAAATAAAAAATATTCCTAAACCACCTCCTCGCATGAAGCATAAAATATTGGAGGAAAAATGGGGTGAATACAAACAGTATGTAGAAGATAAAATTCAAACACTAAGACAACATTCTGAGGATATTTTTAAAAGTTCTAACAATCTAATTAACACTATGATTGAAGCTGCTGATGCAACTTTCCCACTTAAAACATATTCTTATAAGCCATCATCGCCACCTTGGTGGGATTCTGAGTGTAGTATGGTTGTTGCTGAAAGAAAAGAAGCAGAAATAAAATACAATTTAAGTATGTCTCAAGAAAACTTTACTGAACTCATGAACATTATATCAAAAACTAAAAAAATCCTGAAAGACAAGAAACTTATAGGATGGAGAAATTTCTGCTCAACTATTTCTCCTAATACTAAACCTTCAGTTGTTTGGCGTAATATAAAACGCTATAGAACTGGAGTTAGTGACTCAAAATTTGAGACTATGCCACCTTCTTTGTGCGATAGCTTACTGGACAAATTGGTTCCACCAACAGCACCAGTTAGAGACTTGGTTCTTACACCGATTCTACAATATCCGAATGCATGTCCGTACGGGTTAGACGCCCCCTTTAGCTTGGAGGAACTAAAAGGTATTTTATCAGTAACCACTGATACTGCACCGGGTTATGATGGTATACCATATTCTTTTTTCTCACATTTAGGAGACATAGCTTTAGTTTATTTTCTTGACGTTATCAATTGTGTCATAATGACAGGTGTCATCCCTACATCTTGGAAAACTCAAATTGTGTTGCCCTTTTTAAAACCTAATAAAAATCCCAAGGACCCTTCATCTTATCGACCTATAGCTTCATCTCCAGTTATGGGCAAAATAGCAGAACATTTGGTAAAAAATAGAATAGAATGGTACATTGAGAATCAAAATATTTTATCTAACACGCAATATGGTTTCAGGAAAGGCAGAAGTGCTATAGATGGTATTAGCCTTTTTGCCACTGACATTCGCTTAGCCTTCTCACAAAATAAGTCTGTAGTGGCTGCATTTTTAGATATTCAGTCCGCATACGATAATGTTCTCATAAATATATTATGTATCAAATTAATTCAAATTAAAGTTCCGTTGTTATTAGTTACCTTCATTAAAAATATGCTTTGTGGACGAAAAATACTTCTAGATTCTACTGGCCTAGAAAGAATATCATGGCAAGGTCTACCTCAGGGTTCTGTTTTAAGCCCACTTCTTTATAATATTTATACCTATGACTTGAGAGCATCCGTTGGCAATTCTGTGAATGTATTACAATATGCAGACGATTTACTAATATACTCTATTAACAAATGTAGTCATTTAGCATCACAAGAATTATCATTGGCACTAAAGTCGTTAAAAGCATGGTTAGACAGGCATGGGTTAGAGTTATCGGCCTCTAAAAGCACCGTCGTGGTGTACAGTCGGCAACGTAATCAGCCACGTGTAAATATTCATTACGACGATTCTGTAATACCTGAAAAATCGCATACAAAATTCTTAGGAGTTGTATTAGACTCTAAACTTACTGGCCATGCTCACTGTGAATACGTCGTGTCTAAGTGTGAGAAAAATTTAAACTTAATCAGATGTCTTACAGGAGTTTGGTGGGGAGCGCACCCTTCTTCTTTAAAAATTATTTATAATGCATTAATAAGAAGTATATTAGATTATGGCACATTTCTATTAGAACCCTGTAGTGTATGGGCAATGAAGAGGTTAGATGGAATACAATCTAAATCTATGCGGATAATTATGGGAGCAATGAAATCCAGCCCTCTCAATGCCTTACAAGTAGAGTGTGGCGACCCGCCCCTTTACTTGAGGCGACAGTTTTTATCTGACCGCTACCTATTTCGTTTATGTCAGTCACACAACGAGCTTCTGCCTAAAATTCGACAGTTAACAGCATTAATACCTGAATCCTCTTACTGGAATCATAAAAAACTACCTTCTTTAGTAAACAGTTTTAATAAATTTAATAATCTTTCAGCCCCAGTTTTCAATTGCGAGCGTTTACCTATTTTTCACTGTAATTTTCATAGTCTTATACATACTCCCACAATTTACTTTAATTTGAACATAAATCGTAACGTTGTTGATGCTAATAACGATTTCAAAGCAATAGTTAACGAGAAATGGCAAGGTTGGCATAAAATATTTACCGATGCTTCGAAGCACAGTCAATCTGGTAGAGTAGGAGTGGGCATATTCCACAAAGAATTTAATATTGTACAAAAAATTAAGTTTCCCTCTGAAACCTCTGTTTTCACTGGGGAATGTTTCGGAATCGTAAAAGCATTAGAATATATTTTAATTTTTAAATTGGAGAGATCTATTATTTTTAGCGATTCTAAGAGCGCACTACAAGCTCTATCTAAATTTCCATTCAAAGTTAAAACTCACTATCCACTTATATACGAAGCTAGACACAAGCTGCTTTTGTGCTTAAGTGCGGGATTGCATATCAACTTGGCATGGTTACCAAGCCATTGCGGCATAGATGGAAATGAACGGGCTGACAGATTAGCTAACGAGGCTGTGGAATGTGGCGATATCTTTCCATATCATATTTATCCTCAGGACCTGCTGGCATTGCCTGGTGCTTATCTCAGGGATTCTTGGGAGAAGATCTGGGCACTGTCTAGCCGATCAAAGGGTTCACACTATAGAATGATACAGTGCTTTATACCAGCGAAACCTTGGTTCTGTAGTGGCGCTTTTAACAAGTTACGACTTGGTAGAAGAGCTATTACAGTCCTAATCAGAATGCGTTTAGGGCATACATGCGTACCAGCTCATTTAGCCAAAATGAAAATAAGAAGTGATCCATACTGCAACTGTGGCGAATTTGGAGACTTAAATCATATGTTTTTTTCCTGCGTCTTATACAACCATGTTCCTTTTTATAATACGCTTGTTACTCTTAAACTTCCGTTACCTACTAATATTTCTATACTCTTATCATCCTTAAATCCTATTATTTACGATTGTCTAATCTCCTTTATTGTATGTAATAATATTTATTTATAATCCTATCCTGTAGATATTTTTGTATATTCTCCTCTCCCTGATCCACGATCCTCTCATTCCTAAACGCTAATTCTCGATATATATTTTAACTTCCTTAATTTTTGTACATGGCAAATGTCTTCGGACGATGCCAAAAAAAAAAAAAAAAAAAAAAAAATATAATTTTGTCTTAATAATAATTTAAACTAAATATTGTTAGCTTTTCTATGACTCAGTGCATATTTGACCATGTCCAGTATCAGTTTCACTTCCTCCAACAGAGGGTCTGTTAAAGTGAAACCGATACTGAGCTGTGATCTGAGGGCCTGGTTCCGAGCACATCTTGTCAAGATATGATACACATCTTCATCGTCTTCTATGCAAACATCACATTTGGGTGATGGTACTTTCCTCATTTGGTTGCCAAATTTATTTAACGGCATGTGTCCGGAACGAAGCCGCATCAACAGAGTCAAGTCCCCTCTAGAATAGGAACACTTATCGAGCCATGGCTGAGGCATAGGTGCCGTCTGGATCGTTCTGTACCAAATTCCTTTCTCCTTTGAACGTTGATCAAAATATTCTTTCCATTTATGTAAGCAGGTATTTTTAACATTTGGTATATGTTCAGTGTAATGAGGAGCAACTGTAACATCAATACCTTCTGAACTAGCTTGCCTGGCAAGTAGGTCAGCTTGCTCGTTACCATATATTCCTATATGGGATGGAATCCATTGGATTTTAATTATTTTACCCTGTCCCATAAGCTTTATGAGAGACCTAATGATAACATAAGCAACATGAACGCCTCTGAAGGTTGTAGAACAACGGGCCAGGTGCTGTATTGCATTTTTGGAGTCTGTTAGTATTACAATAGATTTATCATTAAGTGTTTCTATATAAGACAAAGCTTCTGAGATAGCAACAAGCTCTGCATGCATTATTGAAATATTAGAGTTTATTTTAATTTTAATAAAGTGTTGGTGGTTATCATCATAAAATGCTACTCCAATAGAATTATTTGCTTTTGAAGCATCGGTATAAATCTTAAGAAAACTCAAAAATCTGTTTAAATATTCAGTACATTGGTTTTTTAAAATCGTATAATTACAATTATTTTTGGCACTATTCATAAAATTTAAATCTTCTATAAGAATATCAGAGAGATCTATGCCAGTAATAAAAGTATCAAATGAAAACATTTCTAGTTGCGAGCTTGTATATATAAAAACATTTTGCAACGAACTGTAAATATCTACTAACAATGGTGTCTTATTATATCTTGAAATTGAGAAATTTTGAGAATAACTATTTCGGAGCTTGTCTAATAATGACAAAATGCTACTACCACCCATTGATTTCGTTTTAAGTAAAAATTTGTAAGCTAAAAAATTTCTTCTTACGTCTAGCGGAGGGAGACACAGCTCACATTCCATGACGTGGTATGGCGTTCTTCGTATAAAACCCCCAATGACTCGTAAACAATAGTTTTGAATGATGTCTAACTTATGAATATATTTTTTTGGGCTGTCATTGTACAAGAAGCTACCATAATCTAGACGACTTCTTATAGAACAAATGTATAGACGCCTTAAATGTTTTTGGTGGATGCCCCATCCTGGGCCTGCGAGAACCTTTAAGGCGCCTAACCATCGTTGTGCTTTTTGTACTATATCATTTATATGTGTGTTCCATCTTAAACGTCGATCCAGACGCAGACCCAAATACTTAACATTATCTGTCAGTGACAAGTTAGTGTTACTTACTTTAATTGTTAAAGGATATTTATCGTACCTACAACCCTTTGAAAAAAGACATAATTTACTCTTTTGAGGAGAAATCTCGAGGCCTAATTCGTCTAATACTAAAGTGACCATATTCAACACATTCTGAACATCAGACTCGGCTTGAGAAAAATCATTGCCTGTTACGTAAATTACCATGTCATCTGCGTATTGAAAAATCTTAACATCCTTATACATTAATTTACAAATTTCATGTGTGGCTATATTAAATAACAATGGCGAGATGGGATCGCCTCGGGCTAGTCCTTTCGCCGTATACCGTTGTGCCCTTAATCCATCTATAAATAAGGATCGTTGCGTAAGAAAATTATATAAATATCGACATATTTTGGAACCTACTTTTAAATACTCAAGAATCGTTATAAGTTTATGTATATCAACATTATTGTAAGCATTGTTTATATCTAGGAAACAACTTAAAGTGAAATGATTCTTAACGAAACCTAGCTTTATTTGAGACACAAGACTACTTAGATTATCTAAGCAAGATCGTGTTCTTCTAAAACCTACGGTAAAGTCGGAAAAAATGGTATTCTTTTCTAGAAACCATTCTAGACGTTTATTTAAGATTGAGTGAAAAGTTTTACATAACCACGATATTAATGAAATTGGCCTAAGAGAAGAGATGAGCCCTGTATCCCGACCTGGTTTAGCCAGTGGAAATATACGGATTTCGCGCCATTGATGCGGGACGAATTCATTGTGTAAAAATAAATTAAAAAGAGAACATAGTATTTTTTTCCTTGCAATGGTAGGTTGTTAAGCATAGAGAAAGATATATCATCGCGGCCAGGAGCTGTATCTGAAATCTTTAAACTTTTCATTAACTCTTGTAAGGTTATGTCTTTTTCCAAAGCTGTGTTTGTAATTATAGTATCATTGTAAGGCGGTTTATTAATTACATAATCCGGAGTTAAACTGTAGAGAAGTTCGATCGCCCGATTTTCATCTACATAATTGTTTTTGGGATTGTAATATCCCTTAAACCACTTCATTTGTCTCCACATATCGCTGCAAGATGTTGTGTGGTCAATTGATGAACAGAATTCTCGCCATGAGTCACTCTTCGCCTGACGAATCTTTCTTTGAGATTCTTTGATTTTTGTTTGTAATTTAATCAGATTTTCTGGAGTGGGGTTCTTTCTGAACCGTGATAAGGCTAATCGACGTTCAGCTACTAGCTTAGAAAGGTCTACACTCCAATACCGTTTCGGCTTAAAATTACTGGATGGACTATGAATGGGTGTAATTTTCGGGATGTAAAGATCTGCCGATTTGTTCATAATCTTAAGAAAACTGTCGTAAGTATCTTGTAAATCAATAATAAAATTAGACAAATCCTCTTCTAAATTTAGGGAATAATTTTGCCAATCAGCTTTTTTAAAGATTCTTTTTTGCTATTATCATGCTGTGCCAAACACTCGGTGGAAATTTTAATAATGAGGTGGTCACTACCTAAAGATTCATTCATAACGGTCCAACTAAAGTGAACTGCTATGTCCGAGGAAATTATTGAAATGTCGGGCGAAGATTGCTGCAGCGTCCCGTCAACTAACTTAACTCTGGTGTGAGTTCCATTATTCAATGTGAGAAAATTGTAGTTAACTAATGAATCGAATATTTGATTGCCATCAGTTTTACACGACCAAGTTCTGTGATGGCCATTCATGTCCCCTAAAATTACAGTATTCTTATCGAACATTGAAAAAATGTGATCCCAATCCTGTTGACACGTCGTAACCGACGGAGAACAGTAAATGGAGACAATATTGTTAATTGGCTGACAATTAAACACTTTAACGTGTATTATTTCAATACCAGGATTACGAGATATAATTTGGCATACCTGAGCCTTAACTGAGCAATGAGTGATAACTGCGACACCTCCATAACCATCGCATCTATCTTTTCGAAAAACATTGTAATTATTCATCCTTAAATTAATTGCATGATCCAACCACGTTTCATTAAGCGCTGCAATATGAATTTTTTGTTGTATGAGTAAACTTTCAAGTAAGCATAATTTATTCCGTAAACTTTGGCAATTCCATTGTATTACATTCAAACTAATATAATTATTAACCACCATAATCTGTGAAGAAGTATTTTAGACATGGCAACTGAAGGATATTATTAATCAACAAAGATGTTATCCATTCCATAATAAATTGCGCGCAAGTTTTTATCTTGTCAATTATATTAGATTTTTGTCTGAAAATTAATTTTATTTTGTTTATTAATTTCTCTATATGTTCCATGAAGGTGTTGTTTGTGTTACTTGTAGATTCTCTGGTAATATTTTCACTAGAGTTTTCTTTTTCTTTTGTAATCGACTCACAATCAGAATCCGAACAATAATATGAGCATGAAAACGGCAAGTCATTTATTTCGTGACTATGAAATCTACTGTTTTTCTTAGACTTCTTCTTCTTTTTTTTTGGGTTAGTATTATTCGTATTTGCAGATGTAATGGGGTCGATTTCTTCTCTTGCCACTGTTTTCTCTGTGGAAATGCCCATACTCTCTGTTGTTGGTGTTATCCATGCGGGGGCGTACTGTGGCGTATTTGTTTGTGGAATATTGCTATGAGTAATTGTATCCTCTCTATTTTGGTAATTTTGTTTGGTTATTGTTGGCGGTACATACATCGAAAAGACTTGTTTATAAGTGCAGTTATACTCTGCCATTATATTTCTAATCTTCTTTTCTTTAATAAATATGGGACAGCTCTTATCTAATGCCATATGATCACCATAACAATTGATACATTTGTATACTGTAGTATCACAGTTAGCATGATTTTTGCTACAACATTTAGGACAGACTACTTTTCTATAAGGACACATTTTCCTAGAATGCCCAAACCGCCAGCAGTTCCCGGTAACGCAATGTTCCATTGCGTTACTGGGAATATATAGGGTTCTACGTGTGTTCTAACGCCATACATGTATACATACGGCGGTAATGAAGGTCCCTTGAAGCATAGCCTAATTGTTTCGCTTTCAGTCCAACCCGTACCATCGTCTTTGCGGCGAGTTAGTCGTTTTATAGCAATAAGTTCCGAATCACACGTAATACTGTTAAATATTTCGTCATCTTTATCCTGTAGGTCCATATTTTTAATAATGCCGTAGGTGATCCCAACTTCAAATGCTTTTTGCATTTTCCAGCCTTTTTCAATAATTACCGTGCAATTAAGTAGTTTCTGTAAGCTCGATTCGTTATCAAATTGTATAAATATTTTATATGGGTTGATATATTTAATCTTTATGATGTTGAGAATATTATTGTATTTCAATAACTTTGCTAGTTGAAATTGTTTGGGTAAGGGGTCTTTGTGGGTAATTGAAACCTCTACTTTCTCTTCTGCAATACCGTGATTATCGTTAATATTATGAGCAGGCCGTTTGGGTTTAGTGACTACCTGCCAAATTGCCGATTCTGCCATGTTAATTTTTCGCTTACGTAATTGTTCTTCATTGCTATTTTGCGTTTCAATAATGATTTCTTCCGATTGTATAATGTCTTCTCTCTCCGATATATTTAAATCCACAATAGTTGTCACATTCCTGTGAGATGAGTCACACATGTTGTTTACGCATTACACGGGTCAGCGCTCAGGTTGCGGGTAGCTTTCGCTGCCGCGTGCCCGAGCGATATGCACAATCGGTACTGATAAGCCGATACAATAAACCGATATGAACACACACACGTCCAGCACGATTAAAGGTTGGCTCAACACTGTCAGATAAGTTTGCCACCAGGTCAGATGATTTTTTTTTGTTTATATATATATATATATATATATGTATATATATATATAATATAGGCAATTTGTCATAATTCTTTTTGAGAAATCGCGATACTTTATTTAGGAGTGTATTTGACCAAACTTTCATGTATGAATTCAATGATTCCGTGATATTTGATATCCGTGTAGTGACGGAGTAAGAATACTATTCACCACCCCATATCTTACCTGTGGGTGATCGTACGAGACGACTAAGGGATATAAAACGCATATAACATCTATGCGAGAGAAGGAAAACTCGGAACAAAACCCTATATCAGCACGTCCGACCAGCGTGGTATAGTAGGTTAATTTCCCTCCCATTACGGAGGAGGCCCGAGCCCAACAGTGGGACATTTATGGGCTGTGATGATGATTTATTTGATTGGTTGGGTAAATATAAATTGCTAAAATTAGAACCTTACTAATTAATGTATCTAAGTCTGAGCTTCTAGTTAATGAATATTCTTTACAGAATATTCCTCCCACTCTCATATCGATCCCATAACTTGTGGCTTCTTTAAGAATCTTAGCTAAACAATCTGAACATTTGTCGCACGTAGCAGACTGATATTGATCTATCATAGTTACTTACTACATTAACTTACCCACAATGTTGCCAAAACTATTCAATAATTTAGAAAATCCAAAAGTGCACGCCTCATAATTTTTATATTATTTATCATTTACTATTAGTCAATGCCAGAAATAAAAATAAAATTAAAGAAAAAATCCTTTTTTAAAAAACAAGCTTTTCTTATTTGCTAATAAAATAAAATAAAAAGTTAAAAATAAATTAACTCTAATAAGACATATAACACTTTATAAGTTCATTGTAACCTTTAACGATAATTAAGCTTCTTCGTCTACTACAAAATAATTCCATATCGTACATAATTATATATTTTAACACTAAAACTTTACACCATAATTATTAAATCTTCCCGTTTCTATCACAGTCCCAATTTTATAAATAAAAGCGTGTTACATTTTGATGGTATGATTTAGAACATTTAGCACCTTTAGCACCTTATTTTCATATGACCAGCTTCCAGGTCCAACATCAGACCCTGGTTACCATATCAAAGTACTCGTCAAGACGAATCAAACAAGTCCAAACTCGATGGAGTTGCGTCGTTTAATTACGGAGTTCCTATGGCCCGCTTCCAGGTTGATCGTCAGACCCTAGTTACCATATAGTATCAAAGTAGTCGACAAGACAAATCAAACGAGTCTAAACTTGATGAGTTTGCGTCGTTTAATTATGGAGTTCTTATGGCTAGCTTCCAGGTCCATGATCAGATCCTGGTTTCCATATAGTAATTAAAGTACTCGCCAAGATAAATCAAATAAGCCCAATTTCGATGGGGTTGCGTCGTTTAATTACGGAGTTCCTATGGCCAGCTTCTAAGTCCAACGTCAGACCCTAGTTACCATATAGTCTCAAAGTGCTTGACAAGACAAATCAAACCAGTCTAAACTTGATGAGGTTGCGTCGTTTAATTACGGCGTTCCTATAGCTAGCTTCCAGGTCCATGATCAGACCCTGGTTTCCATATAGTATTAAAGTACTCGCCAAGACGAATTAAATAAACCCAATTTCGATGGGGTTGCGTCGTTAAATTACGGAGTTCCTATGGCCAGCTTCTAAGTCCATCGTCAGACCCTAGTTACCCTATTGTCTCAAAGTACTCGACAAGACAAATCAAACGAGTCTAAACTTGATGAGGTTGCGTCGTTTAATTACGGAGTTCCTATGGGCTAGCTTCCAGGTCCATGGTCAGACCCTGGTTTCCATATAGTATCAAAGTACTCGCCAAGACGAATCAAATAAGCCCAATTTCGATGGGGTTTCTTCGTTTAATTACGGAGTTCCTATGGCCAGCTTCCAGGTCCATCGTCGGACCCTGTTTAGTATATAGTATCAAAGTACTCGTCAAGACGAATCAAACGAGCCCAAACTCGATGGGGTTGCATCGTTTAATTACGGAGTTTCTTTGGCCCGCTTCCAGGTCCATCGTCAGACCCTGGTTACCATATAGTACTAAAGTTAACGTCAAGACAAATCAAATGAGCCCAAACTCGAAAGGATTGCGTCGTTTAATTATGGAGTTCCTATGGCCAGCTTCCAGGTCCATCATCAGATCAGCTCTATGTCACAATAATATTGCATTGTCTTCCGATTTATATATGCATGCTAAATTTCAGCTCAATCGGAAACCGGGAAGTGGATCAAATTTAACTTGCAAGATTTGATTACAGACAACGGGACAGGTGAAACTAAATATAAGCTTGTAATGAAAGAAAAGAAATACTTTTGAAATTTCGTGCCATTTTCGACGTAGAGCTAAACATAGCTGTATAGGCTGAATGGGATTTATTTCCTTTGCCTGTCCGAATGGACGAACAAAAAAATGTAAACGAACCCAATTTTCATAAGGTATACATACACTAAAGACTAAGCAGTTTAGTTTTTTATTAATTGCAATTAAACGACAAAGAATTACCAAGCCATTTTCGAAAGAAAACAGCGCGTTGTGATTATGAAGCTTTTAATAAAAGAAAAACTTCGATACATTCATTTTTACAGTCGTGATCCTGCCAGATACAAAATATTTTATCCGACGTCCTCGAATATTTTTTTTACATACATACATACATATCATCACGCCATATCCCTTGCAGGGTAGGCAGAGAGAACAGAGTGCCAGAGAACTCTATCTCTGCATTTTTTTTAATCAACTATTTTCTTACTTTAAACAAATAATTGCTTTTTAAAATATCTAATACGTTTAAACGAATGTTTTTTCTTGACATGTGTATTATAATATTATCCTATAAGTGCAATGTGTGAAAATTACAATCATTTTTATGTTTGAAAAGTTCTTGATATTCATATGTTGAGAATAGAGCAAGACCGTGGCGTGCTATATAACAATATGAAACACGCATATATTAAACGAAAACCGAAACCGGCGAGCGTGTATGAAGAGAATTATGAATGCTGAGGAAGCGAGTGAAGTATGCAAGGATAGAGTTCTCTGGCACTCTGTTCTCTCTGCCTACCTTGCAAGGGATATGGCGTGATGATATGTAATTATGTATGTATGTAATATATTAAATATAATTTCAAAACACTAGATGTAGATGCTATTTACACGTTCCTTCAATAAATAACCGCATGCGGACTCGTACATCCTATTGCATAGGTTATTGATAGAAGAATTTTATTAGGTTCGTAAAGGTTACAGTTTCACTCTAACTGTAACTCGTTGCTATAACTGGTTTCATGCGTAGCATCTCTACTTAATCTGTGCTGGTTTCAGCAAACACACTTGGCTAAATTACGAACATAAATACATAAATATAGGTCACGTTGCGACGATTGTGGTCACGTTGCAATTGGCGTGGATGAATCTGACGTTTTATAACGTCGTACTCATCTGCACTAATCTGCAGTGGTTTCCAGCGCGCTTATTGTGATCGCTTCATCAGTAACTTTACGTTATTACAAAGTAAAACATTCTAAAAGTTCTAGAAAGAAAATATAAAACGATTTGGATGCATTTATAGCGTATACTCTTATGTTATATATTAATGCACAAAATTAAACTTTTCAAAACCATATATTCGTTTGTGTCATTATTTCGATAAACTTGTTACAACAAATAGTGATTTTGTCATATATATATATATATATATCAATTGATTTAGTAGTGTTAAAATTCGTTGAGAATTAGGTATAAAAATCCATACAAGTAATTTTGTCCAAAATTTTGGATATTTTCTTGGCAAATACTCTTTGGATTTAATGGAGGTGAGTGGCAAAACAACTGATGTTATCTACCTGATGATGATGACTGATGTTATTTTTGATCTAAATGGAAATTAAAAATTAGAATTAAATTTTGATATCTTAGTGTAAATTTTATATAACCATCAATTGTCTATCAATATTCAAGGTAAACATTTTAATAAATGTCTGTTATTTAGCTTTAAATAGTTGTAACCTATTTTTAAATATGTGTTATGATATACTTTATTTTTCAATCTGTAGTTTTAAAGGTTTTACCTGTAGCCTCAAAAGCCAGCGAGGATCCCTTAGCTGAAGCTAGTAATAACAATAACCTTAAAAGCCACTGATGACCCATTAGACTAGTAAATACGATGTAAATTAAATCAACATTTGCCATCCATTATGTATAGTAGACGTCAACATAAATTTTCTATTCTATTTTTAACTGCTTATGGTGGCAGATAAGCAAGCAGCGCACCTGATAATAATTGACTAGGTACTGCTCATAAGTGGAGCAATAACAGAGGCATAGCAAAGTAACTGCCTGTTATGAAAATGTACTCCTAACTGTAACTTGTACACCCCTGTAAACCGTGTTAAAACAACATGTACAACAGGTAATCTGTTCTTACATATATATTACATATGGTATACAAGAATACACAAAACACAGAGATACACACCTCTCCATGGCTGCAACCATCTTAGTCTTCCTTAAAGTTTGTTTCTTTTCTGTTGCTTCCCAATCATTGAGCAGATGTATATTAGACTGGGCCAAAAAAAACGAACAATTTTTTTTATTAACAGTACTGTGAAAATATTGTTCATGATGACAAAAGAAAATTATTCTGAAAACTTGAGCCCTTAATATTAATATTAAGAGGCGCATCATTATGATTATCGATTTTTGAACAGCTACTGAATTTTTCACACAAAATTCGGACATCATGAATTTAAAAAAAATTTCCATTTCATATCTTTGAAGGAAATTAAATTCCCTACAAAAAAGCTCTCTTAATAAATTAACGTAGGACGAGCCGTTCCCTTGTAATCAAGCCTTAAACATTGGTATAATTTTTAATTTGGATTCTGGATTTTTTTAACCACTATAAATATCAATACAGTCAAAATCTGTTATAACGACATCGAAGGGACTGCTCATATTCAGTCGTAAAAACCGATAGTCGTAACAACCGATGATGTTTAATGTGTATCGTGCAAGTACAAACAAATCGAATATTAGTTCAACTATGTACATTTTGTTTATTACACATAAGTACAATGCATATTATTTTTCTGTGTGCATAAAATCGGTAATTTTATTCTGCTAGTGTTAGAAGTGTTCCAACTTCTGTGCAAAGATATTTTGTAATTCAAGTTGGATTTTAATTAACGTATCGTCATAATTACTCTGGATGTGGAACTGTTCATTAAAAAGAACAATCTTTCTTAATACACTAACAGCAACAACAAAAGTAACAAAGTAATTGAAGAGATATGAACAAGCGGGTTTTGACTCTACTGCATGCACGTGTTTTGTTTCTAAGAATTAGAAAAGACCCTACACTAAAACTAAATCCTGTTTTCTTTCCTGATTTTAATAGCCATTGAAGACAGATGTGGATACCGATTCAAATTGTTTACAATACAGCTTAGTTGGTCGTTGTAACAGTACTAATTCTCCGAAATATTAGTTAAATGTAGTCGTTGAATGAGGTATGTCGTTATTAGCAATGTCGTAAAAAGCAATGTTTTTGATAAGTCATATAGCATTCAGCCGGGACCTTTGTTCTGGGTTATTATAACCGGTATGTTGTTCTAAACAATGTCGTAGTAAACAGTTTTGACTGTATTTTTATATAGCAAATAATTATTCTTAAGTAAAATTTCATACTCCACAAAAAAGGTCTCTTAACATTTTTTATCCAATTCACTCCTTTCAAAGTTATTCGACTTTAAAATTAAATTCAAAAGTAATTAACCGTTTACTTTTTTAAAGTCGAATAACTTTGAAAGGAGTGAATTTGATAAATAATGTTAAGAGACCTTTTTTGTAGAGCATGAAATTTTACTTAAGAATAATTATTTGCTATACCTATAAAAATATTGATATTTATAGTGGTTAAAAAAATCCAGAATCCAAATTAAAAAATTAAAAAAATATATCAATGTTGATTACAAGGGAACGGCTCGTCCTACGTTAATTTATTAAGAGAGCTTTTTTGTAGGGAATTTAATTTCCTTCAAAGATATGAAATGGAAAAATTTTTAAAATTCATGATGTCCGAATTTTGTGTGAAAAATTCAGTAGCTGTTCAAAAATCGATAATCATAATGATGCACCTCTTAATATTAATATTAAGGGCTCAAGTTTTCAGAATAATTTTCTTTTGTCATCATGAACAATATTTTCACAGTACCGTTAATAAAAAAAAATTGTTCATTTTTTTTTGGCCCAGTCTAATGTATATTGATTTCATCCTACATTTATCTGGAAATGCTGAATTCCTTCACTACTGTAAACCCCTTTGCATCCTCCCATCTAGCCATGTGTCTATAGTATTTCCTATCTGTGTGATC
Source organism: Lymantria monacha (assembly GCA_905163515.2). Classification (NCBI taxonomy): domain Eukaryota; kingdom Metazoa; phylum Arthropoda; class Insecta; order Lepidoptera; family Erebidae; genus Lymantria; species Lymantria monacha. The sequence continues at coordinate 16,857,340 of LR991082.1, read as the reverse complement.
ACACAGGAAATAAAATAGACATGTCTATTTGGCAGTAAAATTACATTAGTAAATATTATTGTTGTTATAAATTATATTTTTCTTTTATAAACTGAAATGCAAAGCTGACTATAAATGAAATGTAATTCACCTTTCATATTGTTGCTTGCACCATCTAATAGGATTTTATTATGATGTCACTCACCCTTGCTATCTACTACTTAAGCTTTCGTTTAATACCCATTAGGATTTTGACTTGAAAAGAAACTGTAAGCCACCATCATGAAGTGATGTCCATATTGAATATGAGATGGTATCACTAACTTTATTATAATTGAATAGATTGCACAGAGAGTGTGATTAAAATGCTGACCAAGACTTGTGGGTTCAATTTCTCTGCAGAACTATATATTGTGCAGTCCAAAATTTTTTGTTCTAAGTCTGGGTATAATTAATGTCCTTTAATTATATATCTGTAAAGTCTCTTGCAATACAAAGATTATTTACTTAGTGCAGGGTTAACACTCAAAAACGGAAAAAGTTGTTTTGTACTCAAGCCCTTTCTTTTAATAACCATATTATGGTGATTAACCAGAAAGTGTCTTGTTACTTTATCGATTTTATATTTAATTAAAGCCTTTTCGTTTAACACTTACCCTACCTGATAGCTCAAATTACCCAATTGCTTCCAATGATTGGAAGAGTATGAATTCTCAAATGAGCAACAGGTTCGTGGAATCTGTCCATGCAGTCGGGCCAAAATTCTTCAAGATTGATCGCGCAATTAGATGCAACGAACTTTCTGACCAGACTGTTAAACTCTTGAAGAGAATTCACCGATTTGATGCGCAGCGTATTATAGAAGCGATACAGCGGAACTGTGGCTCGGAAGTGTTCGCACGTAATTTGTCTATCGGGCAAAGCCAAATGTCTAAGCTACAATCCGATGACGGCCATGTCATTTCATCCCAGAATCAGATCTTGGGAGTGGTCGAAAGATTCTCTGGGCAATTGTATAAATCATCGCAGGACCCTGTTATTGGCTTAGTCCAAGACTCCAGGTCCAAGCTAACTCTGCACTGTGTTGAAGAAATCCCAGACGTCAGCCCGTACGAGATAAGGATGGCTCTGAAAGAAAGAACGGAAAGGCACCGGGAGATTACGAAATTACAATAGAGCCGCCGATTTTAAAACCTCTATAGAGGCTGTTTAATGCTGTAAAAGTTGTAGTACCATAAAGCACATCCGCACGCTACGCCAGATTATACAGAAGACCGAGGAGTCTGAGATCTATATATCGTGTCTGTATAGAAACATTATTATGTCGGTCCATATTGAAGAAGAGTACGAACGAAGTACCTACCGAAGCAATTGCAAAAAGGTGTGAGACGGGGCGATGTTATAGACGAAATTCACGTTTAATGCCCGTATCATTTTTGTACCGGTCCTAATTGGGCATGTGATACTCAAAGTAGCTAATAAACGTTCATTAATCACCCCAGCAGTATCCTTTTTTGGATAGAACTCTCCAAGGCAGAATAGTGCCGTAATCGCCATACTTGGCAGGTGGGTTGGCGATCGCAGTTGATATAGGTGCCCAGGAGAGTGCTGCTACACATGTCACTGGTAATCCATCAACCAGTTTTACAACTCTTACACGAAAGTAAGGCTACGTGATATACTGTTTCTTGACTCATTTCCACACGGGTGCTAACAAACGTAGGTTAAGGATGTCTCCACACATATCAAGCCCGACATGTGTCTGGGTTTTGACCGTGCCGAGATCATGCATCCCTGTCCTATTTTAATTGTTACCCCATCCGATATGGGGAATTTTTTCTTACAATTATTTGAAATCGGTAGACTCGGAATCTGCTATTGTATAAGTTGACATTTTGTACCGCTATATTGCTCCCTCTATGGGTGTTTACAGAGAATCTCTCATGTACCTTACCAATAACAACGCACCAAAACGAACTGTGGCATCGTCTCTGTTTGTTTCATTAATACAAACGGACATTTTATTTCATTGACTTGTCTGGCCACACCTTGTCCAAGTGATCGGGGTGATAGAAAAGCAACGTAGAGCCCCATGACCTGCCTTATTTCCCCACCGTCCATTATTCGGGCCACGGATACGATTTTTTATATAAAAATAACTTGTTTTGGTCCAATATTCGTATTTCTATTTGTAATTAGAATAAAGCTAAGAATATTTTACTGTATATGTATTTTGAAATATACAATATATTAATAATAATTTGATATGAATTTGTTATTATAACAAGTGATAATGTTGCGATCTGTTGATATCGTATCACTAATGTCCTACTGCCACAGCAATTTTGTCGACTTAGGTATTTCACAATTATCTTTATAATATGACTAATTTACAAGATATGTATGTATGTATTGTATGGTAGCGGCTATGAATACCACCGACCCTTATATTACTCGCGGATAACGTAATAAACAGCTAAGAGCTTTGTATCGACTTCGACTATCTCTACATGGTGGTGACTAGTCAACAATTACATTCCCCAGAAGGGATCATCAACCAGACATCATCTGGCAGGCGGTCAGTTATAGGTTGCCTAGTGTAGCGACGTCCACCGGAACGTCATTACGCGTTGGGCAGTCTGGCTGGTGAAACCTCGGTTCGGTATTCGGAATGTGGAAGTTCTCCGGTGTGTTGATGCGAGTGGTTGGGTCGGTGACACAGGGTCTCCTTTCGACTAATGCAGGTTTTAACGGCGCATGGTTGCCCGCATTCGGTCGCGAGGAGGGAGGATGACAAGGACACGACAGCACACACAGGTCTGCGTGGCCTGAGCAGGGCAGGCCTGTGAACTCGTCGCAATAAATGTTGCCGACCTGACGCTGCCGATCATCGTTAAGACGATGCTCGACAGCGTACTACTAACATCTTCTGGTATGACACGCCTCGCCGCCGGTGCGTCTGTCCTCGCAGGCGCAAGTGATCACTACTTACAACTGATGCTACCCTAGCTGAGGTCGCGGATGGACAGACCGCGAGTAGTCCGTCACCAGCAGTGAGGTTGACCGCGTCCATCCAATGGCGATGGGGATGAATTGTGGAGCCGCACGCCGCCTTTCCGTCGCCAACGACGCATTTTCTATCAAAAAAAGGTCATCATTCATAAAACTATGGCCACAACTTTTTGCTGTGTGTAAAATGGGAGAAGATTACATATTGTGTAGACCCCAAGTTATTGAAACACGAACAAGATATGCTTACAAATTACTTATAGAGTGATCTTGAAGTGTTAGGCTGATACAAATTTTCATAAAAATCTAATATTTAGTATTAATGAGGATGTACATACATCTATACCTCATGAATCCTGTATCCTATCCTATAGAAGGATTAAGTAACATACTTAATCCTTCTATCCATGTTTGTGCAGGATAATTTCATTTTTGCCCACATTTCAGGTCAAATAGAATACGAATGTTGTTAACATAAAATTATAAAGAAATTCGTATTATCATCCATATAAGCGAGGTGGCGGGTGGATCGACTAGGGAATAATTAGCCGACAGTGTAGGTCTGATGTCTGATGCCGACAGGTTACTAGGTTTTTCACGATAGTTGGTTAGGCCAGCAAGGATTCTGGCCAGGCCAGTAAAGCCGTGGCCCGCACTTACAGTGGGTTATAAAACCTTAAATAGTCATTCTGTTGCTCCTAAAAATTGAGTGGGGTGAGGCATGACCTTTCCAAAAAGTGATATTAATAATAGAAGATCAGATTATATTAAATCTAAAGTATTTTGTTTATGCGCAAAAAGCCACCGGTCTAATGTTAGCCTGCCTTGACAACTACGAAATTTGTATACTCTGTAAAAATTCTAACAATAATAAAGTTACGAACGCAAACTTTTAGGCTTTCTTACACAATTTACGAATTTTGCAAAACCCTAAATTATTTTGTTGTATGGATAAAGTTTCAATTTCATAATTTCAATCTTTGTGTCGAAATTTTATAAAAAGCTCTACATAAATAAGTGGTGCAATACTTGCCTTCTTGGCGTACTAATAAAGCCAATAGCTTGAAATCCTTTTATCAATACAACTAAACAATATTAAGAACAATTATCATCAAATAATATTCATAAAAAAAGCTTTTTTATATTTAGACCATTATCGTCATCAGCGTATTAACGTCCTCTGTTGGATATAGGTCTCGATGGGTAATCGCACTCTTGGCTAACTAACGAGTTGGCGATCACTTGAATGTTTTAAGTTTCTCAAAAGAAATGGTAGGTACCTACTATACATTCTGGAGACTCCTCAGACGATTTTTTACTACTGTCACGGTAGACACATCAATATTCACACGAATAGTACATATCCGACCATACTATATTTAGAATTATTATGAGAAAAGCGTGTTTGTGATTTTGGGGAATGATTCATCCAATTCTATTTAATTTAATATCGAAATTATCGTAAGTTTGCACATATTAGAAATATATATAAATATATAAAAATGGCTCACATAGGATGGTTTACGTCGACCCGGGTTTCGAGTCAACATCCGATACTCGTCATCTGTAGTGTAAATTGCATGTGTAAGCATTTTGATTACGTAGCCATGTCATCATCATCATAATTCTAATTTATCATTGTTAAGCATAGTCGTTAAGGTTTCTGTGAATAATGTAATCAAGGGCGTAAGCCGAGTTAGGCAGCCAATGTACTATGAAAATAAAGATTGATGCAATGACTGAATGCTATTTCTATAAAATAATTTTAAACCAAGTGCGATTTAAAGATGTAGTAGATATTAGACATGCGCAAATCATTACTTTGAAATGTCATATCACACCATATTACATTACGCAGAACGTAATATTACTTTATGATATTACAAATGTGATACATATCATGATATCACATTTGTAATATCATAAAGTAATATTACGTTCGAGTTCGATTCGCATAATATTGTAATCCGAATTTTGTAAATTAATATTTATTATTTTATGATATTTATCACATGTTACCTACGTGTGTTAAATATTAAATTTTTACCCGATTTGCGTAATATGATTAATGTGTAAAATAGTCGATTGATTTCGCTTCATACTTTTCCGGCTTAGAACTGACAATCTTCATATACTACTTACTTTATACTTTTTATTTTTCTTTGTTTTGATAAATTGTAGGTTCAAGGTTCTACAATAATGTTAACGGGCATAAGCGCGATCATGGTATAGGTACATATACATACCCAGTCATTCTCCAATAGTGAGTGAGACAGGTAGATTTAAGATCTCTTATTTTGTACAATACAATAATCCGTTGAGGAATTAGCTAGCAACTCAAGCAAGCAAGCATTACATTACGCGAAATTCGGGCTAGAGCCAAGAGTGCATATTATAACGATCGAGTAATGTATTGCGTGATGTGATGTGTAATGCCTCGGTGTGTCGCGTAATGTTTAATGTGATATTACCCGCCCGAGTATTATTACGTTTTGATATCAAGCGCATTACTTACACATGTCTAGTAGATATACGTAACTTCGTAATATTTTAATCGAATTGTGACGAACAATATTATTCATTTTATATTCATTCATTTTTACCATGCAGATTGTGTTATTGAAATAAAAGTATGTGTACCGTAACATGGATACCTAATCTTTTACGTATGAGGGACATCATGACTAATCACTATATAGGTATATACTTGCTCGTATATGTGTATCCAGTAGTGTCAATTCTTTTTTACTTTCAGACATTTCAGAAACATTCATAAGAGTAAGTGAGCAAGCACTCTATTTAATTGGCCCCCACCACTAGGATATCCAATAAGCAAGTCCTGCCATATCTTAACCAATAAAATTATATAACTGTCCGTCGTTAGCAGTGTTTCCACTTTTAGGGATTTCGCCCTATTTCAGGGCGAAACTACAAATTTAAAATATGGTTTAGGGCTATTTAATATTTTTAGGGATTTAGGGTATTTTGGGGTAAAATGACCTGGTGAAAATCGTTGAGCGTCGTTGGATTCAGGCGGCACAGGACCGCACTCTGTGGCGTAACATGAGAAAGGCCTACGTTCAGTAGTGGACGGTGATAGGCTGAAATGATGATGATGAATTCAGATTTGACTTTAAAAATGTTTTCTATTTGATAAAATACGTAGACCCACAAATTGCACGACGGTTGCAAAATCTTTCTTTAAAGGATGTGTCAGCCATTTCAGTTTTTTAAGTAATAAATGTAATATACAAAAAGCTGATAGTGAATGGCGTCAAGAAGCCCTTATTGAAACGAATTATTTCAAGGTAAAAGTGAAGAAGAGGTCACAAAATTACCAGCGAAAGTATACTGGAATAAAGTGTTGAGCTTAAAAGATCACAAGGAACTTACAGATACCAAAACCACGAAGTTGTGATTTCACTTCTATTAGCACTGCCATCATCGAATACTGAGGTGGAAGGATTATTAAGTATAATAAAAAATGTAAAACTTATTAAGGAAATAGGCTTCACAGTGAAACCCTCAACGGTTTGTTGCATACCAAACTACGAGTAGGTATGACAGGCTCGATTTTAGAACCCAACAGACAAATATTGAATGCAGCTCAAAAACTTAAGCCCAGTGCTTCAGCTTCAACATCACATTGTTCACCATCTACTTCTTCCACAGATTAAAATGAATTCTTCTTATGATTAATTGTTTACTACCTCTTATTAATTGACGAAAATTAAAATAAATATTCAAACCATCAAGTTTTGTTTTATTTTGAACTCATTTAAATTTTGCGCCCTAAATCAAGGATTTTCAGAGAATAATTAAGGTATTTAGGGCAATTAATAGAAAAATCTAGGGTAAAACTAAAGTCTGATAGTGGAAACACTGGTCGTTAGTGTCATTAATTATTAGAATATGCATTTTGAACTGTTCACCCAAGCGTTCAGTTGTAAAACTTATCCAAAACTAAAGTAAACGATATATTTCGCTTTTGTTCAGGCTATTTTAGAAGAATACCTATAGAATCAATGCAAGAAGCCATCAATTTAGTGCCCTTACCCTTCAAATATATAAGTTAATGTTATCATCCAAACATGATGAAATATCAAATCATTTACTTCGTTACATTCGTTACTCAATGCCTATTCGTTCATATGCGTGAAAGACACTTCACCTCCTCACCTATACTTGTATACCTACTATACGGGTTCTGTAATTTTTAATATTGTCATCCCGCTGAAATGGCAAATGGTGCCTAGTATAAGATCATTTTGTGTGTTTCTGAAATATTTAACTAATAGTTTCTGTTTTGTGTATTCGATAAAACGGATATCAAAATTAGGTGTGTTACAGTAGGTGCAATGTGGGCAACAACATAAGAATGTCAGTGTCCCCAGAGACGCTACCCGCGTCTAATGTACACAGCCACGTAGCGGAAACATCTGGTCCTGCACAACCTACTGCGACTGCTGGCTGTGCTCCTCGTAGAAAACATATTGTGCACTGGTTCAGAAAAGGATTACGGCTACATGATAACCCAGCGTTGATAGAAGGTTTACTTGATGCAGCCACATTCCGCTGTGTATTCATTATTGATCCGTGGTTTGCCAGTTCCTCTAATGTTGGCATCAACAAGTGGAGGTAATTTTGTCTAGGATACTTTTATATAGCACTTAATTTATATTATAGATGTTTACCTAAATATCTTCCTTTCCAGGTTTCTATTGCAATGTTTGGAAGACCTAGATAGCAGTTTACGGAAACTGAACTCGCGATTATTTGTTGTCCGTGGACAACCCGCAGATGCATTACCGAAATTATTTCGGGAATGGGGCACCACTGCGCTTACATTCGAAGAAGATCCAGAGCCTTATGGGCGAGTGCGAGACAACAATATCAAATCAAAATGTCGAGAAGTGGGTATTACAGTTATATCCCGAGTATCTCATACCCTCTACAAATTAGAGCAGTAAGTGATTCTTAAGTTCTTATATTGTATTGATAAGGCTGAAAAAAAGTATATTTCACTTATTCACGTTATAATTCACTAGCTTTATGTAATTCCCCAATCGATTTAAGTTTTCAAAAAAAAGGGTCTATATTTCCCTAGTTCAATTTCACTATATTAGGACTCGTATGTGTGATAAAAGTACCCAATAAAAAAAAAATAAACATGAACTATATTTGCTCAAATTGCTCATCCCTAAAAATTCTTACTAGTGAGATATTTAATGGGTTTTGAATGTTGAAATGTTGTTGTTTTCAACAAATGAAAAAATGTTGAAATTATATTGCCTTTTATTAATATACTATAGGTACTAGATACACTGACTCACAAACTACCCATTTCGAATTTTATTCAGTATTAAACCAAATTATGCAATCTTGATTGTACATATTTAAATGCGTTGACTTTGACCCAACTTATCAACGTATCGAAGATTTTCCAAAAAAAACTCGCCTTATATAAATTTCTAAGTAGGTATTAAAAAATATACACTTCGCGCAAAAATTAAAGAAACAAAAAAATTTTCGAAAATTTTTTGGCAATTTTCAACAGGCTGTATTTCAATGAAAAATGGTCGTACAGAAAATAAAAAAACATAGCTTTTCAAGCTTGAAGACTCTAGTTTGCGAATTTTTTGGTTAAAAATTTTTTAGAGCACCGGTAATCATGCGATTCTTGAATAAAGCAGAAAGAAAAAAAAATCTAAATTCTTTAAATTTTTTTTTTCGCTCTACGGACATGGAAAATTTTTTTCGACCTAGACTAATGCATAGGTCGTATAGCCTGTTTATTCAGCTTCAATTAGCTTTTTGCAAGAGTCAGATACGACCATTTCTCTTCGAGATATCGAATTTTGAATGCAAAAGGATCCTTTTTCACTCAACTGCCGATATCTCTGAAACTACTGGTCGCCCAGCGAGCGGACAGGGGGTCGGTCCAGGGAAACCGCTGAACCAATCGATCTACCGATTTAGGGGGGCCCTTGGGGTACATTAGACAGTAAAATTTTCTTCTAACCTATGCATTTCTCCTAATATTGTCGAAAATACAGTCGATTAATCAAAAAAAGGGAAAATGGCATTTTTTTGCTGTTTTTTCACGTTAACGTTTCAGGTGGAAAATTTTTTTTTCAACCAACCAAGACAGAATTTTTTAACGGAAATTTTCTGGAGAAAACGAAAACCCCTGTCCGCTCGCTGGGCGACCAGTAGTTTCAGAGATATCGGCAGTTGAGTGAAAAAGGATCCTTTTGCATTCAAAATTCGATATCTCGAAGACAAATGGTCGTATCTGACTCTTGCAAAAAGCAAATTGAAGCTGAATAAACAGGTTATACGACCTATGCATTAATCTAGGTCGAAAAAAAATTTCCATGTCCGAAGAGCGAAAAAAAAAATGTAAAAAATTTAGAAAATTTTTCTTTGTGCTCTATTCAATAATCGCATGATTACCGGTGCTCTAAAAAATTTTTAACCAAAAAATTCGCAAACTAGAGTCTTCAAGCTTGAAAAGCTATGTTTTTTTTTCTGTACGACCATTTTTCATTGAAATACAGCCTGTTGAAAATTGCCAAAAAATTTCGAAATTTTTTTTGTTCCTTTAATTTTTGCGAGATGTATATAAATATACATAACATGTAATAGTATATAAAAAAAGATATATTTATAAAATTACATAATATATGTATATATATATATATATATAGCATTATTCCGAGAAATATTTCCAAAAATAAAATCGAAAAATCTTAATTTTACGTGATTTTGCACGTGCACTTCGAGTATTGCTGACATTTTCACACATTTTAAAAAGGCATAAAAATATTGCAAGTTTGTGTAAATAGAAAATAAATGAATTGTATTAAATATATGAAGTGCATTTAAAGGACGCAAAATTCAAAAAAAGCATTATTGTACTCGTGTCATAGTCTTCGGATGGTCACTTAATGCGATCGTGATTTATTTCCGAGCTGTCTTGTTCTTGGGAATATTAACTACTTGGGATACTTAATGTGCTGTGATAAATGTTATTAAGTAACATCGTCTTGATATATCTAATATTATTTTAATTCTTGATCACCTTAAACAACAAAGTATTTATGCGTAATCGTTATTTCGATAAATCAACAAAGTTGCAGTATGGCTACGTTGGTGCTTTACATATTTACATAGCCAATTAAATTCAACTCAAGGAAAATAATACTAAATAATCGAAGCTTGCTTTAATTAATTGTTTTCTTAGCACGGTAACTTATTGAACTTTTGTTCATTACATTTTTAAAGGCTTGCTAAAAATACAAGTATCTATTTTTAAACTTTTAATGATACGATATCATGAAATATAACATGTTCTTTCAGAATAATAGAACGTAATGGTGGCCGGGCTCCCCTAACGTATCATCAGTTCCAAGCGTTAATAGCTAGTATGCCGCCACCGCCACCAGCCGAGGCGTCTATATCAGCACAGACACTTAACGGGGCCATTACACCCATTGCAGATGATCACGACGAACGATTTGGTGTACCAACCCTCGAAGAACTTGGTTAGGATTTTTATTAATTAAAAGCCCTTTATTTAGTGTTTGTGTGCAAACTATCTACATATTTGTTCAATTCAGTAAGCGTAATTTTCACGATTTTATTGTTTTGAATATCTAGTATTTGAATTTATATTTTAATTTAGCTTTTTAGCATTCAAGCTAACCCTTAAACAGTTTTTTTTAGTATATTTTTATTGGTGATTATAATTGACTTTCGCTTTCAATAAGAAATACGTTGCTTCAGTCTTTTAGTCAAAGACAGCATAAATTAATGTTTCTACAGATATTTTGTAGTTTTTTATATTGTTTTTAAACGTGTTTTGTAATTAAACATCAGGATTTGAAATCGAGGGATTGAAACCTGCCGTTTGGATCGGCGGCGAAAGTGAAGCTCTAGCTAGACTAGAGAGGCATCTCGAAAGAAAAGCTTGGGTGGCATCGTTTGGTAGGCCAAAAATGACCCCACAATCATTATTAGCCAGTCAAACAGGATTATCACCATATCTGAGGTAAATATTACTTTATATTTCTAGTATTATTGTGATAATGCACGACAGTAAAAAAACGTAAATATAATTATTTTGTTTTAGATTCGGTTGTTTGTCGACGAGGTTATTCTATTATCAGTTGACAGACCTTTACAAAAGAGTAAAACGTGTAAGGCCACCGTTGTCTCTACATGGACAAATATTGTGGAGAGAGTTTTTCTATTGTGCTGCTACAAAAAATCCTAATTTTGACCGTATGGAAGGTAACCCTATATGTGTGCAAATACCATGGCAGAAGAATCAAGAAGCTCTAGCAAAATGGGCTAATGTAAGTGACTTGTGGCTCCTTCCATAAACTTAAAGCTGATACTTAATATCCTCCGGTAGTATTATATTATATTTCGAGTTACATTAAAAAATAACAAGTGTATGGACTGGGAGTTAGACTCTCTATACCTTCACTTTTATGATTTGATGAAATTGAAATTCGCCGAGGCATACCGCGAAATTAAGATCCGAGAATAAACTTTTTATCTGACTGTTGGATCCATCTCCTCTCAAATGAATAAGTTTAAGAGACACACGGGTGGGTAAAATTCCTATTTTTCTTATTTTTTTAATACCGCTCTGCACTAAGGATCCTTGTATTACGGGGAACTTTACAAACATGCGTTTATCGTAGACAAATTACACCCAGACTCAGAACAACAGTTTGTGTATCGCCCAAAGTATTGTCCTGCGTAGGAATCAAACCCACTGGCACGGATGATCGGTGTCTTAACCACTTTGTGCAGTCAAAAATGCAATTAGCGAGGTAAAATATGAGCGTTTTCAACAGAAATAAGTGAAGAATACAACGATCTTGTTCTACGTAAGATAAACGACACGTTCGTTCTCACTTGTAATATATTGCTAATCTCTGAGTAAGCACAGACAAATATTTGTTTTTTTTTTACTCCAACAACGTTGAATAATGTTTTTTGATCATTTTCTCTCCACTTCTTAAGAGTCATTACTTATAAATACCCGATTACGAAACGAAAAATGATGTCACAAGCGGGGTTCGAACCCGCACCTATTGGGAATCCGGCCCAACCGTGCTGCCACTTACACCATCGTGAACTATTTTAGGACATGCAAATTTCGCTTCATATTATTTCTTACGTCTTCAAGGTGACGCATGCCATCTATCGGACAATGTTTACACATTGTATAGGCTTAATACTTCAAACTTTACAGTTAGAATTGTATTAAACGATGACACAACCTTGTTATTCAAATTACTGAAATTTTTAGCATTTAATATGTTTAATTATTTATAAATACCCGATTACGAAATTCATTACTTGTCAAGATTAAAAAAAAAATCTATATTTCCTCTCTAGATGGACTAAACAAAATGAGATTAAAAAAATAATTTTAAATTATGAATTTGTTTCGATTATTAACGTGGATATTTAAAGTCTGTCTCTCAAAAGTAAGCTGTAAATTCACTACTTATTGCAATTATAAATTGCGTGTTTGTGAAGTCCCCCGCAATACAAGAATTATTTTCTTAGTGCAAGTAGTGGTGTCTTTTTTTTTTAAAAAAACGACCTACTTCTTTACCTTCCTAAGGCAAATATAAGCCAGCCTGCCAACCGCCCAAGTCGGTGTCTATAGTTTATAATAATTTGAAGGTTTTCTTATAGGGTCAAACAGGATTTCCTTGGATAGACGCAATAATGATACAGTTGAGAGAAGAAGGTTGGATACATCACTTAGCGCGGCATGCCGTCGCATGCTTCCTCACTAGAGGCGACTTATGGATCTCATGGGAAGAAGGAATGAAGGTAAGACAATTTTCACATAACGACTAGCTCGTCGAGCAAATCTCAGTGACCAACAACTAGATAATTTTCGACGAACAAGAAAAAATATTCTTGCGCCTGATAACAAAAGGAAGAATGAGGCTGCTAGAACCAGAGTGGCCTAAACTGCATTTTTGCAACTTTTAACCTAATTGCAATTTCTTTTTCAATTCAAAATCTAAAAATGTTAATCTACAAAACCACAATGGCCTAAAATTGTTTACAAGCTCTTAACAATAGATGGCAGTACGAGTACATTTTCGGCATATGTTCAAATCGATTAAATTGAATTTAATTTTAACTTTCTCCATATTCTAAAACATGGTTCTTGTAGATAGGCCGCTCTGGTTTTGGCAGCCTCAAATGTTGTATATCACAAGGTGCTTCTTCATCTTGCTGACACATCATTAAAATACTTGATTTTTTAATTATATATATAATTATTTTTTAAATTTATTATCATCAGTTAGGTGGAACGAAGTTGGACGGGTTGGCTAGTTTGGTATAAAATTCTTTATGTGCTGTACTGTATGGTAGCGGCTACGTCTACTACCAACCCTTACTATGCTCGTGGATGTTGTAAAAGACGCCAGAGCTTTATATCAAGCTGGGCCAATTTCTCCTGATGTCGTTTGGTCGACAATTACATTACCAATGAGAGATGACGTCAAGCAAACGGTCGGTCATGAAACTATTGCCAATAACTTTTTCAATATGTATATACCTATTGCGTTGATCCCAAGTAATTGGGCTAAGAACAGTTTAATTATAATGATATCAATAGAATTTTGTTCATAATTTCATTGGTATTATTTTTTTACGCTGAACTCTATAATAAAACTAATGTAACCAAAGGGAATGTAGGTACCCATAATACGTGACCAGTTCAAGGGGTCAGGCGGTCTTCTAAAATATTACTTGGCGCTTGAATAACATTGAAGCTTTTCCTGGACTACATATGGTCACAATAGGATGGGGGTTAAAATTGCAAAAATTGGGGTAGGTGGTATGGGTAATTTCTTAAGATAATCCTTTTAAATTATCTGTTATATTGCTCCGATGGTTCGGACATGTGGAAAGAATGCCGAACGAACGTCTGGTTATACAATGCGAAAGTGGAAGGATGTAGGTACCGAGGGAGACCGAGACTAACCTACCTAGACCAGATCGGTCATTTACTGAAGGAAGGTGGAGTCAAGAGTCTCCGAAACCGGCGAGCGTGTATGAAGAGAATTATGAATGTTGAGGAAGCGAGTAAAGTATGCAGAGATAGAGTTCTCTGGCACTCTGTTCTCTCTGCCTACACTGCAAGGGATATGGCGTGATGATATGTATGTATGTATGTTATTATTAGTTCGCGAAAAATCGGTCAACTTGATTACATCAGTCTAAGCTGAAACAGAAAGCCAGACGAGATATAGACCGATAAAAATAATGCGTTTGTCATACTAATTCATAATTTTTAATAGTGGTAGGACGACACTGTTGACAGTTTACTGTCAACAGTCGCGGGCCAGTTCGTCCGGGGTAGTACCACACACTCTCGCAGAAAATCTACATCTGAGCAGTAGTAATGTGCTACTGTGCTTCGTTTGGTGAACGAGAAAGCCGGCAGTCAAACTTTCTGGATGGGCTTGGGATTTTCATTGGTAGACAGCGGCCTAGCTATACCCCTAGTATTGCAAAAGTCCATGAGCAGTAAAACTTACCATCAGGTGCGGAGGTTTGCCATCAAGTGCAATAAAAAACAGAGATATTTGATGGTAAAAAAGACACCTATGTAATTGGAATACGCAACTGAATCTTAATACACTTAGTCAATCCAATTATATTAACAAATTTTGTTCTGCAACGTTTTATAGAACAACTGCATGAATAACTATACATTATATTTAATTGTATTTACGGCATAACTACTAAGTGCTGGTGCACATTAGGTCGAACCGACAGTTTTATCGTAGTCGGTTTGACGGATCTACTGTTCACACTTCAAGCTGCCGATCTGACCAAATGTGAACACAACTGTCATTAATAGCTGTTTATCGTTGTATAAAGCAGTTTAGAATTGGCTTTTACTTACAATGGAGGGAGTTGTTTCGCCTCTCCGAAGTGTGAACAGCGCCACACAAAAAAGTATGCCAAAATCGGGCACGATCGAAATCGTGGCTGAACGTCTGATAAATGTGTCCGACATCTTTGTCGTTTCTGTAAAACTATCGGTCCGACCTAATGTGAACCAGCTCTAATGAATTATGGCCCGAATTTTGTTCATGTGATATTCATATGTGGACGTTCTCCATCGCAGGTATTCGACGAACTTCTGTTGGACGCAGATTGGTCTGTCAACGCGGGCATGTGGATGTGGCTCTCGTGCTCCTCATTTTTCCAACAATTCTTCCACTGTTACTGTCCCGTCAGATTTGGCAGGAAAACCGACCCGAATGGTGATTTTATAAGGTAATTCTTGTCATCTTTTAGCTTATCAATGTTTACCATTAGACATGGACTTTCTCCCAGGGGAGATATCGCCATAATCGTCGCATTTGCCCCGAAAACAGCCGCTGCAAACTCCTGAGAAAATTACTCAGCCGGTTTTTAAGCCTCCCACAGGATACTAGGAGGTGATGAGACATTGACGACATTGTATTCTTCACCACACGAATGATTGCGTACATATCATCTCAGTTCATATACGTCCCACTGCTGGGCTCGAGCCTTTTTCACAATAGGAGGGAAATTGCACAACTACACCACAGTAATAAGAGAGGCAGACATGATATAGGATATTTCAAGTTAACTTACATAATATTATATCCTTTAGTCGTCTTGTATGACACCCACGGGCGAGAATGTGCAAAATATTACTTGCATGTAATGTAGTATTATCTTTCCGTGTGGTGACGGAGTAAGAATACAATTCACCACCCCCTATCTTACCCGTGGGTGATTGTACGAGACGACTAAGGGATATAAAACGCATATAATATCTATGCGAGAGAAGGAAAACTTGAAATAAAACCCTATACCAACATGTCTGACCAGCGTGGTATGGTAGGTCAATTGCTCTCCCATTATGGAGGAGGCTCGAACCCAACAGTAGGACGTGTATGAGCTGAGATAATGAACAATATTATCTTTCCGTGTGGTGACGGAGTAAGAATACAATTCACCACCCCATATCTTACCCCTTTTTTTTTTTTTTTTTTTTTTTTGTGGTGGGCCATCGACGTCGCACCCCGCCAAATCGGTCCGGGGTGACGGAAGAGGCGGCGCGCAACGCCATTGACCCACCCTGCAAGCACCTCTTCTTCGCCATGCGAGCGGGCCACCGGTACCCGATCTTTGTCTTCGGTGGCCCGCTCGGCGGTATGCCCTCTCGGGCTCCTCTCCTGTTGACGCCCCGACAGATTTCGCCGTCGAGGCGTCGTCCTCACGCGGTGGCCTCGCGTCGGGTGACCGGACAATTCCCCGGTCCGATCACCCGAAGCCTCGGTTAGGGCGGCATCAGGCGCAGGTATTCGCGCCTGCGCCGCCCCGGCCGCGGGCGGCGGCCCGGGTCACGGGAATCCTCCCGGTCCCGTTCCGCCGCCTCCTTCTGCGAGATGACAGCCTCGCAGAAGGCGGCGACCGCGTCCCAATTCCTGACGCTGTCGACCATCGCCCTCGCGACAGCCGGCAGCGTCAGGTCGGCACCGATAATAGCGACGAGGTCGCGGCGCTGCCCGTCCCAGCCCGAGCATTCCTCGAGCGTATGTTGCGCCGTGTCCTCGTCACTACTGCAATGATGGCAGCCCGGAGTCCATTCCCTGTGCACGACCGTGTGCAGGTATTTCCCGAAACACCCGTGCCCCGTTAACACCTGCACCAGTCGGAAGGTGAGGACCCCGTGCCGCCGCTCCATCCATTCCATCAGTACGGGCCGGAGGGCCTCAACGGTAATGACACCGTGTCTAGGCCTCTCCAGCCGCGTAGTCCAACGGGCGATGACTTCTCGGCGGGCGTCCTCGCGCCAGGTGGCTATCTCGTTAAACGATGGGGAGCCACCCTCTTCGCGCATTGAGGTAACCCGCCGGTAGAGGTCGGAGAGCATCTCCGCCTCTAGGTCCCACGGGGGTGTCCCGGCCAATAGGCACGCCGCCTCTGTCGACACCGTGCGGTACCCGCGAATGGCTCTGACCGCCATGGCTCGCTGTGGCCTCCACAGCACCGCCCTGAGCTGGGCGTTCAGAGCCCTCGCCCACACGGGTGCGCCGTACATGGCCATTGAGCGGATCACCCCCGCATACAGCCGTCGGCCCTCGAAACTGGGTCCGCCCACATTCGGCATGAGCCGAGAAAGGGTGGACGCCGCGCCGACCAGCCGGGGAGCAATTTGGCGAAAATGCTCCCGGAACCACCATCGCCCGTCGAGCACCAGACCCAAGTACCTCATATGGGCCTGGATACTGATGTGGATGGAGTTGACGACTAACGAGGCGCCGATAGGCAGCCTCACACGGGGCCCATGGAATAGTAGGGCCTCCGTCTTGTTTAGGGCCACCCTGAGCCCCAGCGCCTCGATTCGCCTGACCATCTCCTCGGTGCCGAGAGTGGCCAGGCTCGCCGCCTCTTCGAGTGTCCTGCCTCGGGCTGTGACGAGCGTGTCGTCAGCATAGCAAATAACGCTCAGCCCGGGGGGGAGACTCCCTCTCAACGCCCAGTCGTACCCGATGTCCCACAGAGTCGGCCCCAGAACCGACCCCTGCGGAACGCCGCACGACATGGGCGTCCGCACAATGTCCCCTGCGGGGCTCGCGTAGAGAACACTGCGCCCCTCCAGATAGTCTGCCACCAGCCGCCTGAGGTGCAGGGGCACTCCATGGAACCGGAGCGCCTCCCTGATGCAGCTGAATGGCAGACTATTGAAGGCGTTGGCGATGTCCAACGACACCGCCAACAACACTCCTTTGCCGGCGACAGCCTCCGCGGCCGTCTGCCTCAGGCGTAGCAGGGCCCCGATGGTCGAACGCCCCTTCCGAAACCCAAATTGAGCGTCCGACAGATCGGGCCCCACCTCCTCCAGGTGCTGGACGATGCGGGCAGCGAGGACACGCTCCAGCAGCTTACCCACATCATCCAGAAGCACAATGGGCCTGTAGGCCGACGGCGAATCCGGGGGCCGTCCCGGCTTTGGCAGGAGAACCAACCTCCCTTCCTTCCAGCACTCAGGGAACTGTCCAGACGTCAGACAGGCGTTGAACAGTCGCCTGAGGCGAGGTTCGAGATGCTCGAGGAGCAACGTCAACACCCGGACTGGGACTCCGTCCGGGCCGGGGGCCGTGGTGGCGGATCGAATCTTCGCCACGGCTGCCCCCACTTCCGACTCCGTCACGGGCGGAACACTCTCGACGGCCTCCCGGTCGTGATCTGGCGAAGCCATGACCGGGGGCGTGTGTTCCGACTGCCGCGGGAACAGCTCCTCGACCACTCTACGAAGGAGGTCGGGCTGGAGGGTCTCGGTGAGGGGGGGGCCCTGCGCGCGAAGCTTATTCAGCGACGCGCGATACGGGCGACCCCAGAGGTCACGGTCGAGACCGTCCAGCATCTCCTGCCAACTTGCGTCCTTGGCGGACCGGATGGCCAGCCGAAAGGCGGTACGCGCACTGCGGTACGCCTCGTACAGCTGGCCCTCCCGCTCAACATCGCGGCGACGCCGCCGACTGCGGGTGTAGGACCTTCGGGCACTAATGCACGCCGCACGAAGGTCCGCCAGTCTTGGGGACCACCAGTAGACCCCCTGCCTCGGAGGTAGACGCCGCACCCTGGGCATGGCCGCATCGCCGCATCGCAGACCTACCCCATATCTTACCCCTGGGTGATCGTAAGAGACGACTAAGTGAAATAAAACGCATACTACATCCATGCAAGAAAAGGAAAACTCGAAACAACTCTCTATACCAGGGATGTACAGACTTATTAAGATTAGGGGCCACTCGGGCAAATTATGAACTGATGGCGGGCCGCCAGAAGTATAGGTAATTAAAGACAATAAAGAATTGATAATAATGTATTAAAATTGAAAAAGAATTTATTAATTTGAAGCGTGGCACTGCATAGTGCTTACAATCTTTTTTATATTTGGCTCAAATTTACTTGTAGCAACACGTAAAACTGCTTCCAAACTTTCATTTGCAAGGCGGTTTCGATTTTTTGTTTTATTATTATTTAGTGTTGAAAAAGTTTGTTCACATATATAGGTAGAACCAAATGAGCTGGCACATTTCAGAGCGTTTATGCGCAACTCTTTGTACATATTTTTATCAATGCAGCGGTAAAAGTTCAGCAAGTCTCCTTCGTTGAATTTGTTGCGTAAATCTTGGTCGTTTTGAATGTCGATAATTTCTAACTGCATTGACTATGGCGCATTTTCAACTGAAATCGTGAAAGGATTGCTGAATATGTCCAACAGAGGTTTCGCTTTTTTAAACTCCGAAAATCTGTCTTGAAAAGATTGAATCAAAATATCTAGCTTTTCTACATAATTGAAATTAATCGCAGTTTTGTTGAATTTTTCAGCCATTTTCTTATAATTCGGAAAATGATTGTAATTTCCAGAATTCAATTGCGATCTGAAAAGTGTCAGCTTGCATTGAAAGGATGATACATGAGCATAGAGCTGGGATATCAGTTGATTTTTGCCTTGAAGCCGTGTGTTCAAGACATACAAATGTATATAATTTGTAATGTCAACTAAAGAAGCCAAATCACACAACCAATCAGGATTTTTAAGTTCCGGGACATCCCTTTGCTTTTCGGCCAGAAATATTCCGATTTCTTCTATTAAATTTAGAAATCGTTCCAGTGTCAATTCACGACTTAGCCACCTTACTTCTGTATAATACAGTAAATCTCCATATTCGCTTTCGATGTCATCAAGAAATTGTTTGAATTGCCTGTGATTGAGTCCTCGTGAACAGAGGGCTTCTTGGTGTATAATGCAGTGAAACTGCATGAGATCTTCAGCGTTTATGTTTTTTTCTTGCAGATGCTTTTTCAGTAAAGTAACTAGCCCGGAATTGACACCAATCATCGAAGGAGCACCATCAGTCGCAACTCCCGATAATTTTGATAAGTCCAAATCAGTTTTTGAACACTCATCCGAAAGTACATTGAGTATATCAACTCCTTTGGTTTGACCTTTCAATGAACACGTTCCTAATAACTCTTCTAAGACTTCAAAATCTTGAGTAACACCTCGTATGAATATGAGAAGTTGAGCTGTGGAACTAATATCAGTGGATTCGTCGAGTGCTAATGAAAAAAATTCAATGATCTTAGTTTTTTCAGTTAATTGTTCCGCAATATTACCTGACAAAGACATAATTCGTCTTTGGATAGTCATACGATTCAGTCGAATTTTCTCAAACTTTTTTGCTGCTTCTGGACACATTTTCTTAGCGGCAATTTCTATGCATTCTTTTACAAAATCCCCATCACTGAAGGGACGACTTCGCTTTGCTATCATTCGAGAAATTTCATAACTAACTTCTGTAGCTGTTTCTGAATCTTGAATGGGTTTTGTAAACATAGCTTGCTGTCCCATAAGCTCCCGTTTTGAAGACAACATTTTTTGCTTTCTTAATTCGCCTGTAAACTTTGTAAAAGTAGGATGCTGCGTTTCATAGTGCCTTTTTACATTACATTCCTTTGCAATCGCAACAGAATTCTTGCAAATTAAACAAACGACTTTGTTATGCGAACATACAAAAAAGTATTTCTCAGTCCAAATTTCTTGAAACTGCCGATTTTCATCTTTAACCTTACGTTTTTAATAGGTCCTGGCTTGTCCATGTTGCGTTCTAATCCTGGCTAGGATTAACACAGCACCTAAAAACAATTACAGTACCTACTTAAATTACCCATCCTTTTTTAAATTATCAAAATTAATTGATTAAATAGGTAGGGAAACACTTATTAATAACAGAGTTTTACTTACGATTTCACAACACAATTGTACACGGCACTTGACGGGTTAACACTGCAACAGGAAATCTACGTTGAATGTGGATCAAAATATATGACACCGGCTAGTCGAGTTAAAATCTACACTAGAACTATTGCCTTCCAAAAACACTATTAAACTGCACTTATTCTCAATCACTTATTACTTCGCTTTGTATTTTCGCGCTTATTTCTTTCTGTTGACACTTCACTCAAATTAAAACCAAACTGTCGGTTGCTGCGGTTAGCGTGGCTTTTATATTGCGCGTATAGAGTCGAAAACTGTCTGGAGAAATCTCGAAACCGACTCTGGAAGTTTCGTGTATCTACCTACGCGAGCAATCGGGAATTCGGGACTATTGCTATCTCGCTTGCTCACACCGCGCTAGAAAATTCTTAATTTCTCTAATATTTTGAACTTTATATAAAGGCGGCAAGCGATGTTACTTGACTTAGTATTTTTGGGCGCTTGAGGCGGCGCGGCCACGGCGTCGTTTTATTCATGAACTGGCGCTGTATTTGAATGATTTTCATAAGTTTTATGGACGTCGCTCACAATATCAAAAGAAACAAAGTACTTTAATATTTTGTAATAATCTTAGTAATTATAATAAAACAGTTTTCAAATTAACACCAACAATATAACCCGTGGATAAGCCGCCACCGCGCTGCCCTCGTCGCCGCGCCGCTGGCCGCCGCGCTTCCTCAAGAAAACGAATTTAACCGAGATCAGCACAACATTACCGACCGCTGTTACCGACGCACGCACGGCGCACCGATAAGCGCACTTAATAGCGCGCGCGCGAGATTCAAATTACTTTTCGAACATATTTTTTTTGGTTTTATACTGGAATAGAATTCAATATTTTTCGAATGTACGAGAGTATTATTTTTGCTGTCGGCGGGCCACCAGTATTCGACCGGCGGGCCGCGGTCTGTGCATCCATGCTCTATACCAACACGTCTGACCAGCGTGGTAAATTTACCTCTCTTTATGGAGGAGGCTCGAGCCCAACAGTGGGACATATATGACCTCGGATGATGAATTTAACGGACACAAATAACACCAAAACTCAAAACAAAAATTTGTGGATCATACAAAGTATTGTCCTCCATGGGAATTGAAATTACGATACTGGCACGGTATGACGGTATATTAACCACTTCGTTATTTTATGTCTGCCTGGATATCAGATTGCTCGACTATCCTCTATAGGTCACAGTCTTCAATTGATGCTCATGAAATTTTGGAACATCTTTAATAAATAGATGGAAATTATTTTTTATGATTCAGTTATTGTACATTTTTAAAAATGGTAAAGATAAAATATAAGAAAATCATATTTGAGCTATTTAAAAAATGTTACAATTTTTTTTACAAATTTGCGAAGTTTACAGCTTATACAGCCAAGTATATAAGAAGATAAAGATGCTTCGGTTTACTGACATAAATGTGCAAGTCTTGCATTCTAATTAGTAGGTAGGAAATGCGGTGGTGCGTTTCTCTATTACACGAAAATGAAGTCGCATCAGTTTCATCTGTAGAGAGTTGGTTAATGCACTAACCGAATCAGTATCGATTACCAGCCTATTTCTAATATTATGCAAAAGGTAAAGCCTTTAGACGAGTAAGGATACTAATCATATTAAAATTAAATTACTAAGATTTATATCCTTAGTAACTGAATTATAAACAGGAAATTATTATAATTCTTTTTATTATTGAGTATACTGGGAATTATTTTTATTAAGTTTTTTTATTGATAATTATTAGGTGGGGTATTTGACTATCTTCGGCATAATATATTTTCGTTAAACGATATGTCTGTCAGAAATGCTCTAAAGAAATATAAAAAGATGACATTTGTCAAGTTGCTTTCTTTTTTATAAATGATATGTTTTATTAGGAAATACATCCCAGCTCTAAAGAACATGCCAACAAGATACATTCATGAGCCGTGGGTGGCGCCCGAGGAGGTGCAACTTTCGGCGCGATGCCAGATTGGACATGACTACCCGCTACCTATGGTGGACCACGCTAAAACCTCCCAAATCAACATTGAACGTATAAAGCAAGTCTACGCACAACTAGCCAAATATAAACCACAAGGTAATCAAGTTTTTATAAACCGTAAATAATCATCTATTCGATACAAAAAAAATAAGGGAAAATGGTGGAACAGATAGGTATCTTATAGAGTTTTGTATTTCTATCGACTTACATACCTCATATGACGATTATATACTAATAAATTTTGGAAAGTTCTAAGTTTAACCGTCCATGTGGTGTCGGAGTAAAAATACAATTCACCACTCCCTCTAACCCGTGGGTGATCGTAAGAGACAACTAAGGGATATAAAATGCATATAACATATATGCAAGAGAAGAAAAACTCGAAACAAAACCCTATACCAACACCTCTGACCAGCATGGTTATAGTAGGTCAATTCCCCTCCCATTATGGAGGAGGATCTAGCCCAACATTGGGATATATATATATGAGCTAAGATTAACTTCAACAGGGGACATCGACAGGTTCGTAGGTGGTCATCCCTTGCTTGTGTTTTAAAACAGCCACAGCCGAGACCACCTCCCTAGTCGGTGTATCGTATTCTTACTACGTACGAAATGAACGTACTTATATTCGTTCATTTTAAATGTACAATAAAACTGTAACGAAATACTATATGTCGCTGTTCATTTGTTATTTTATCTCAAAATATTCCATCCACCAGCCTGTAGACGTCCACTGTTGGACATAGGCCTCCCCACGAAAATGCCACTCAGAAGGGTTCTGTGCCCACTGCATCCAGCTCCTTCCTGCTACTTTTCAAGATCACAAATATTGAATTACGTTCATTGTTTCGCGTAATTAGAAATTGGACTTTGAATTAACATGCCATATTCTCTCCAAATTGCCATTGTTCTGTTCACTAGTATTTTCCTTGATCTTAGTGGCCAGCTCGGCATCCAAAGTAAAATTTATCATTTATGTAATAATTGAATAGTGGTATAAATAAAAAAATAAAACTACTTTTATTACAAGATTACAATTGGTGTGTCTGTATATCTAGATTAAAATATTAGGAGCTCTTTAGACCTTGAAATTGGTTATTCTAATATGAAATTGTTAAATTTGATATAAGTTAATCTGTCAAATCTCATAGTGGTTTAGAATACATTTTTTACGTGAGATTACAGTTTCTTGTTATTGTTTTTAGGTACATTGAATCCTCATGCTGTATCACGTCCGAATGTAATGCAATCCTCACCAAGTCCGACATCAATAATCGCAAGCATCAATCACTCCAACTATCTGTGCAGTCAAACATTAGAAAATCAAACAACAGCTGCACAGTTCATAAATTACAAAGATAACGATACATTCCGTAGGCCAGGGAAGAATATTAACAGAAACAATACTGAAACACGACCATTTAAACATGTTGTTATAATGCAACAAAAACAGCACAATAATGTCACATCACCACAATCCGGGCACACAAAACAATCCAAAATAAACTATATTAACAATGAACAATTAGATGTATTATACAAAACACCTGAAACAAAAAATGAGAAACAAGGAAATTATGATTTCAAAAATTTAATCATTAATAATTATGTACAAGGGTATTCTCCTCAAAACGTGTACGACAATCAACAGAGTAACAGGAATGAATACAATCAACAGAATGCAAGGAATGAATACAATCAACAGGGTAACAGAAATGAATACAATCATCAAGCAATAAAAATTAACAACTATACATATGATAAGCAAAAATACTATTTGTCAAATATGGTCCGCCATCACGAAGCACCACAGAACATGTCGACGGACAATCTTAACTGTGATTCTAATCTTAGTTATAGAGAAAGCTCAGATGAAAAAATTAAAGAGCAATCAAATGATTTGCAACAAGTTACATTAAACTCTGATGGTACATATTCTAAAGATACTCATCAAAATAAATCTTCAAATAAAAGTCAAGAATAACGTGATGATGAAGAATAATGATCTTAAATTAGCTGTGTCTGTACTTAACACAGTAAATATAATGTTTATTTAAGTAATATAATAATTTGTGTAGGGAACTTGAAATTTTCTTCGATTAAATGACAAAATGGTAAAAGTTACACAGATTTAAATCGATTAAGCTGAAAGTCACGAAAGATTAAAATTTTTAGTGTTTATTATTTAATTTAATAAATATTGTTATAGTACCTGATATAGATATAATTTGTTCAGGCTCTTATATTATTATAACTGATAAAAAATAGAGTTAAGAAAAAAATAAGTAAAATGCTTATAATAAATGTTTGTTGTATTCATAATATCGTTTTAATTCATCCATCGGCCTATCGACAGCTCATATACATATACAAGGGCGTAGCGAGGTACAGGCAGGGAGGGGCAGCTGCAACCTATAAGAACGGTCGGTCGATAATGCTCACGAGCTTCATACCCAGAGATGTACAAAATACCCTGTACAAAGTATCTGAAATACAAAATGCAAGATACTTTTAAATTAAGTATTTCAGATATAGACTTTATTTTAATGAATTTACCTCCACTACTAATGTGAGATCCTCATATATTAAAAACCACAAAACAATATAGTCTAGGATTTTTTTAATCTGCCCCCCTCTCTACAAATCCTGGCTACGCCCTAGTACATATACCGATATATTGATCTACTATCTGTTTACTGCATTAAAAAATATTTATGTTTATAATTTGTTTTAGATAATATATGGTGTAAATAAATTTGCGATGGTCAGCAAATTTAAATTTTCAGCTAAGGCGATGCTCGGAACTGGGATGCGGTATCCGCCTTACGAGACGACTGTCTCGCAGAAGTAAATAATTATATATATATATATATATGTATTAATGCGATTAAGAAATGCGATCTCTACGGAAATTGACGGAAAATCTGTGGAGTTAGGCTGACCGACCGCATTCGCAACGACGACGTAAGAGAGCGAGTAGGTATGAAAGATAGTATTGGTGTAAAGATGCGAAAGGGAATGCTCTGATGGTTCGGACATGTGGAAAGAACGCCGAACGAACGTCTGGTTAAGAAGATATGCAATGCGAAAGTGGAAGGATGTAGGTACCGGGGGAGACCAAGACTCACCTACCTAGACCAGATTGGTCACATATTGAAAGAAGGTGGAGTCAAGAGTCTCCGAAACCGGCGAGCGTGTATGAAGAGAATTATGAATGTTGAGGAAGCGAGTGAAGTATACAAGGATAGAGTTCTCTGGCACTGTTCTCTCTGCCTACCCTGCAAGGGATATGGCGTGATGATATGTATATATATTAATATATGTGCAAAAGAAAGAAGATCCTAAATAAAACACTACCAATCTGTCTGACTAGCGTGGTATAAGTCTCCTTCTTTATGGAGAAGGTCTAGAGCCCAGCAGTGGGGTGTGTGTGAGCTGAGATGATAATGAAATGAGGGGTTGCCTGTTGTTAAATAAAATAAAAACATTGTTCATATTTCACTAATTCATTTATTTAAGTCTAAAGAAGCTACTGTTTCTAAATGTTGTTTAACAGCTTTTTTAACTTTTCTAGATTTCTTGACATCTTCCTTATTAGGGTTGACCTTTTTATTTCCAGTTAATTCTTTTTTAATACTTGCCAAAACAGATATCTGAAAACAAAAATTTCATATCAAAATGAAATAATATCATTTGTAACAATAAGTTTTGGCCAGTTAAGGTGTGCATATAAAGAAATGATTTTATAAACAAAACAGAAGTATTTGCATTATGCATTAATATTTAAATTAGTCAATGTCTGAGCAGTGGTAATGTGTCGCATTCTGTTCAGTATGAGAGAGAGCCAGAAGTCCAACAAACTTCTGGGTTTTGGTGGGCAAGCTGCGGCCCAGCTGAATGCCTGGTATTACAAAGGTTTGGTCATGAGAGCGGCAGTAACACTTATTATCAGGTGTGCCACTTGCTTGCTTTCCACCTTAAGTCATAAACCTGTATCATACCTTCATCACACCATTGAAATAAATTATTGAATATAAGCCTCACCAAAAAGTTAATTTTGCCATAATCACCACAGCGTTGGTGGGCAGGTTGGTGATTGCAACCACAAACACTCAGCTCTTTATACAACACCCAAAAGTCAGTATGAAGTGGTGACACTTTATTTTTAACCCATCAACATATGTGCTATAATAATCTACTATCAGACTGTTGCAACCACCACTGAAAAATTGGTATCTTTTAAATTGTATCTTACATAAAATTGCAAGCAAAATATTTAGTGTGAAGGTCAAAATTATGGTCACATTACTAGCACCAGGTAAGGTGTAATTCTTATTGAAATATAGTACAAGACTGGATAGACTGGGCCTCACAAGCAGTTAACAAAAACAAGTTTAAATATTAGAGCAACTTTTCACATCAGAGAGAAGATAAAAAGACACTCCATTATCTAAGTATCATGGACATTTCAATATCAATATAAGACCTGTCCTCTATAACACTTATGCATTAGTGTCCTACACTAAAAAAACATCCAATTTTATTTATAACATTATATTAATATAAAATATGAAATTATTGTTCTTACAAGAAAATTCCAACTTACTGTTTCAGGTATATGTACATATCTAATATTACGACTTTGTAAAAACAGGTTTTCACATTGAAATTCATTCCCTTGAGGATCACAATATACTAGATTACTAAATGAAATATTCATGTAACTGTAATGAGAAAGATAAAATTTTTAGTTTCATTCACTTTGTAAGATGCAATAAATATATGTAAAGAGCCAAGAGGTATTTAATTGCTTACCCGTCTACATTATCCACCATTCCACAGACATAAGCATCATTACGAAGGTCAACAGTAATGTTTTGACCTTTCAAAGCTTGCACAAGACATAAGAGTGTATTGTGATAGAAAAACTTCTCTTTAGATGTACCAACAAACATATTAACAGATTTATTTCTGAAAATTGAAATTCTTAAATGATGAACTATTAAATTATAAAGGCAGGCAACAATAAAAGCATTTTTGTGTTTCATAATTTATTTTTATAGCTATAATTATTGTTTTTAATTTTTATACCTATTGTATTTGAAATATATTTTGGAATCAACTAATTAACAATAACAAGTCTTGTATCTTGTTTTGATTTTAATTCTAACTCTGCTCTAGTTAATATCCATCCTTCAGTATTATTTTCAGCCCAAATATAATAACTCCCCCTATCTTTAGGGCCTGACACTGGTATACAAAATCTGGCTGTTTTGTCATCCGAAGAATTGTTTACAGAGTCTGTTATCTTAAATCTTTTATCTTTGATGGGTTCCCCTAAATAATGCACGGCGCCGGGGTGGGAACGTAACCTTTTCATAGCACCTTTGTAGTAATCATAACCTCTTACTCTGTCTATTAACTTTTGCTGTAAGTAAAACCCCGTGCAACTAACTATAAGACCGCCCCAGGCTGCAATTTGAACAAGTCTTCTTGTAGTTATTGTCATTTTAATAAAATATTCTATATTACCTATATTTTTATTACAGTTTTAAGAAAATTATAATATTACTAATACTGCAATAGCACTATGAGATTGAACCGAAAGAAATAAACACGAAGTATAGATACACTTCGTGTATCTATACTTTTTTTTTTTTTTTTTTTTTTTTGTGGCTCTGTTTATACTTAAGCCAATGTCAAAGTTAAGGAAGCAATGGTAGGAATTATAAAAGGAATTTGGAATCGGGACTTCAGAAAATTTGATCAGGGAAGTAGGGATAAAGAAAAAAAATAATAATTTAACATACATAAATATATCAATACGATCATCAGAGTTATACATAATATAAGATAGAGAATAATATAGAGTAAGTACAAAATAGAGTAGTAATACATACAGATTAAATTCTAATATTATTTAAAAGCAAAAAGTTGTTTAAGAGAAAATAAATATCTGAGTTAGCAGGAAATAATAGAAGGGAGACATGAGTCGGGAATGGAACACAAAGGTCAACGAGGTCTTGAATAAATGCCTCTCGGTCATATTTTGGACATGAAAATAAAATATGATTGATGTCCCCTACATCATCGGTACCACCGGTTTTTATTGTGGTAGGACCACGCTGTGGACAGTTCTCTGTCTACAGCCGCGGGCCGGTCCGTCCGGGGTAGTACCACACTCTCGCAGAAGATCGACGTCTGAGTAATAGCAATGTGCTATTGCGCTTCGTTCGGTGAGCGAGAGAGCCGGAAGCCTAACTGGGGTGGGTTCAGGGTTGTATTGGTAGGCAGCGGCCTAGCTATACCATTGGCAAAGGTCCATGGGCGGCAGTGACACTTACCATCAGGTGTGCTGTCTGCTCGTTTGCCGCCATAAGCAATAAAATAAAAAAAAAAAAAAAAAAAAAAAAAAACCACAGTCGCAGATGTCGGAATTAATAATTTTTAGTCTATAAAGATGGGAAGGTGTGCAGGCATGTCCTAATCGCATGCGCATCAAAACTGAAGTAATCGTCTTGCTTAGAATAATTTTAGAGAACCATGGGCGAATCGCGATTGAGTGTTCAGTGCCGGTTGCATAATATTGGCCTGTTTTTTGGCTGCTCGCTGTCCATGACTCATTCCAAGCCACGCGGAGATATCTCTCCGGTAGCGCAGAAAGGTCTTCACTATGGATTAGGTATGGGAAACGGTCCCCAGATTTCACCGCATCTTTTGCCAGATCGTCAGCGATAGCATTGCCAAGAATACCAGAATGGCTTGGTATCCAAGCAAACGCAACAGAGTATCCCTTAATTAAGCACTGATATAATTGTTGTCTGGTTTCTACTATAACGGAAGGGCTATGAGTCTTAAATGGAAATTTTTGAAGGGCTTGTAAAGCACTTAATGAGTCTGAGAAAATTGTACACTTCTTAATTTTGCATAAAAGAATATATTTCAGAGATTTAAGGATGCCAATACACTCTGCAGTAAATATAGATGTTTCTGGCGGACATTTTATTTTCTGAACGATCTCATATTGTTGATGATAAATGCCTACACCGACACAATCTTGCTGTCGTTGTTTCGACGCATCACAAAAAATTAAATGTGTCTTCGGCCATCTCTCGTGGATTAATATATTAAACTGAGAATTTGCACCAGGATCACTCTTAACGATATTTAAATCGAGATGTATCTCTGGTGACAATGTAAGGCACTCATAATTATGAGAAAAAATGGGAAGGCGTTTGTAATTCTTAATCGGAGATGATAATGCGTTAGATTTTTTAAGGCTTTTTATCAGACAAGGGATTGATTTGTGTTTCCAATAGCTATATGAATTTACACAGTCGGAAATAGCATTTAGAATAGGGAGAAGAGGATGATTAGAGAAACGAAGTGAACGGAACAAGAATCTGTCTGAAAGATATTGACGTCTTAAGGAGTATGGTGGGTCAACACATTCCACTTGTAAAGCGTTCCGAGGGCTAGACTTCATAGCACCAGCGATTATTCTGAGAGCTTTAGACTGGATAGCTTCAAGTTTTTTCAAGCCAGATACGTTGCATGGTTCTAACAAAAACAATCCGTAATCAATAACGCTTCTTATCATGGCATTGTATATTAATTTAAGAGACCAAGGATGTGCTCCCCACCAAACTCCAGAGAGACATCGCAATATATTAATGCGTTGTTCGCATTTAGCGGATATATAATCACAATGAGGAACCCCTGTCAATTTCGAGTCAAGTATTACACCCAAAAATTTCGCCTGGTTATTAAAAGGGATTTCCATATTGTTATAAGTGACAGATACGGTAGGGATATTTCTAGATCTGGAAAATACACCGCCAGTGCTTTTAGAAGCACATAGACTTAAACCATTGTAATCCATCCATTTTTTTAAGAACTTTAAAGACGACGTTAAATTGGTACAAGCAGTTTCTATAGAAGTGTCAACACAATATAAAACTAAGTCATCAGCATATTGTAAAACCTTAGAGGTACTATGAAGGGCAGATTCTAGGTCACACGAGTAAACATTGTACAGTAATGGACTCAGTACAGAGCCTTGAGGTAATCCTTGCCATGTTGTCCTAGATCTAGATGAATCATTATCTAGCAAAAGTGTCCTTTGATGGAATAAATTAAATATGAAATTAATTAAGGGAGACGGAACGTCAAGTGATCTTAATTTGTCTCTTAGAATACTAAGAACTACGCTATCATAAGCAGATGTAATGTCTAGAAATGAAGCAACTACCGATTTATTATGAGTAAACGCCAAACGAATGTCTGAAACGAGAATACTTAAGCTATCTATAGTGCTTCTACCTTTTCTAAAGCCAAATTGAGAATTTGATAATAGTGACTTGTTCTCCAAGTGCCATTCTAAGCGGTTTTTTATTAGATGTTCTGCAATCTTAGCCAATACGGAAGACAAGACTATTGGACGGTATGAACTCACATCGTGTGGAAGTTTATTTGGTTTAAGAAATGGCAACACTAATTGCACTTTCCAACATGGCGGCACGTCACCTGTTGTCATTATAGTGTTTACAATATTTAAATAGTATTGTAAAGCCAAGTCCCCAGTATTAGCCAAGAATGAGTATAATATCCCATCAACACCAGGTGAGGAATCTTGAACCATCGACAGAATTCCCCTTAACTCGCTCATACGGAAAGGGGAACTCAGTTGATAGGTATCACTGTTTGTCATTACAGATGGTGGTATAGAAACTGTTTCTACTTCTACAGGGACTGAAGGAGGAGCTAGTTTATCTAAAAAGCTATCAGATAGTGATGAAGGAAGTAAAGAAGTGGATGAATTAAATGCTGATTTAAATCGCCTTATGTTACGCCAAACAATGGATGGTGGGGTTTGGGGATTAATTGATGAACAGTATCTTTTCCAACTCTCTAATTTCTTTTTCCTTAACAGAATGCGTGTTTCTTCGATGGTTTTTATAAGAATATCATAATTTTCTACTGACATATTGCAAGAATATAGTTTTTCTGTTTTTTTTCTGTGTTTTACTGCCTCAGTACATTCTTTGTCCCACCACAAAGGTGAAGGTATTTTTGAACTAAATGTATTCTTTCTAAGGAAGACTGTATCCGCAGCTTCTGTTAAAACACCAGAAAATGCTTGAACACAGAGATCAACTTCTAGATTGACAAATGGCTCAGGTAAAGAAGAAATTTTACTCTCAATTATCTCGTTATACTTATCCCATTGAGAGTCATTTAAAATATGTCTAACACGAGGACTGTTTATTCTTTTCTCTGCATTTGGTTGAGGAAATGAAATCAAAATAGGAAAGTGATCACTACCAAAAGTAGAGTTAAGAGTGCACCATGATAGCATAGATGATAAATTAGATGTACATATTGAAAGATCAATTACACTGTTCCTGTGAGTTGGTTCTGTCCTCCTGGTTGGAAGACCAGTGTTAAGAACACAAAGATTATGTTCATCAATCAAGTCCAATAATGTATCTGCATATTGGCTAGCAATAGAGCTGCCCCATGACTGATGTTGTGTATTGAAATCTCCTAAAATGATGTATGGTTTTGGAACTACTGACAATATATTATTAACTTCATGGAAAACTGCAAGAGAGGGATGAGGTATATAAATAGACACATATGAGATATTATTTACACTAATAGCTACTATGGATAAATTTTCACAATGAGATGGTAATGGAATTTGTACAAATGAATATGAATTATGAATGAGTAAGGCTACACCACCATACCCATCTAATCTATCTTCTCTAGTGATAGAATAACCTTTTATCTTAAATAGAGAAGTAGGTTTGAGCCAAGTCTCTGACAAAGCTAGAAGGAAAGGTGTATAAGTATTTACAAGGTATATAATTTCACTTTTTTTATTGATGACACTACGGCAATTCCACTGGAGCAATGTTGTTAGATCCATTGTTGGTGAGTAAATTGATTATTGCAAATAGTACAGGGGCAACGTTGGACGGTAAAATATTTGTATTTAATAAAGTTTGGATCAATGTAATAATAGTTTGTATAACAGGTTGATGACTACTGTCATCACTAATATTAGATTTAAATTGGAGTGCGCTACCATTTGGCAATGTAGACATATTGTTATTGATAATGTTATTGTGAGCTATTTTATCATAGCCTATGTTTAGTTTTGGAGGTGTTTTAGGTTTCTGAAATATTGTTTTTGTGTATGATTGTTTTTGTGCTGGAATGTGTGACTGTACTGAACTATCAATAACTGTAGGTGGCATGGAGATATTTTTACTATATTTTATACTACTTGTCAATGCTTCTGAGTAAGATTTTGTGGATGGAGGGAACAGCTTAGAAGATTCTATATAGGAAACATTGTTTTGTGCCATATATAACTTAATTTTTTTCTGTCTGCATAATTCAGGACATATTTTGCTAATAGCAATATGTGATCCAGAACACAAGCAGCATACTGTGCAGTCTTCACTAACACTACAGCTACTGCCAGTATGTTCTTGTCCACACTTAAAGCATCGAGGCTTAGAGCGACACTGCATTTGAGTGTGGCCAAACCGACAGCAACTGTAGCATTGAATTGTCGGGAATGTATATAAATCTACAGGTAGGGCGTTGTAGCAAACAAATACTTTGGACGGTAGAACCTGCCCATCAAAAGTTATCACCACTGTTTGTGATGGCTTCCATACAGGAACCTTATCCACAATGGACTTAAAATTGAGCCTTCTAATTTTAGCTATTTTTCCACATCCAGGAGGAACCACCATATTTAGTTTAATATCCTCATCAGTCCATTCAACTGGAATTCCCTTTATTACACCAATACGAGAAATATTGTAGGACGGTATAAATGCAGTAAAATTTTGTTTGGTTAAGATATCATTTTCTACAAAAGTATTTGCATCTTTAAAGTTGGTAAACTCAAGCGATAGTCTGTTGCGCCCTATTCTTTTTAAACTGCCGTTGACGATATTATGTATGATGTTCTTTTTAAGAAAAGTACCAAAAGTAATGGGGTGCAGCACAGTGCCGTCACTCGGAGAAGTTTGAATTTTTTGGACATGGATTAGGAATGGGCCTACGTCGGAGGACTGGTATAAAGTTCGTAGTTGGGATGAAGTTTGAGATGTGTTGGTAATTGTCTGCGGCTGTGGTACTACAGCAGGGGCTGTAGGAGGACTCGAAATTGAATTTTTTGAGTTAGAGTCGCTATCAGAACCCAGACAATCTGGGCGGCTGTTGGCGGTCCTCTTTTTCTTTTTAGAGCTAGTAATGGTTTTAGTGCGTTTATACGGACGTTTAGTAGCAATTGAACCGTCGGTGTCCATTCCGGACTCACAGGAGACGGTTACAAACGCTGCGGGTTGCGGAGCTGTCCCACCGGGGTCGGGCGGCTCATTCAATTTAATAAGAAAATTTAAAAAAACTTACCAGATAAGAAACACTAACTAATATTACAGAAAAAATATATATTTACAATTTACAACAAAGTAATACCACCACTGATCAAATATTTTAAGGAAAAATCAATTTTAATTATTAAGGTCTGAAAAACGCGCCCGCCAAAATCGAACGCTTCCCGCCCTTTTTCTATCTATACTTCGTACACGAAGTATAGATACACTTCGTGTATCTATACTTCGTGGAAATAAATTTAAAAATTTTAATATGTAGTACTCTGTGAAATAAATATATAGTAAATATTAGAGGTGAAGCGTATATAGGTAATAGGTATATACTGAAACAGAACTAAAGGTATATTGATCTATGAACAGAACTAGAGACCCGGTATGAACTTAGCAGTATCTAGGGCAGATACCCGGTATGTAGGACAGGACAGCTACCCGATAGGTATTGAAAGAGATCTGCAATCACAGATTAAGTAGTAATATAGACGGACATCTATAGAACAAAATTTTCAACCGTGAGCAATTTAGAGCATAACAGTTCACACACACAAACACAGAGAGAGAGAGAGAGCACACACGCACACACACACATAAATTTATACGTATTTTCGTTTATTGCGTTTGCTCAGGAAACATTTATTTATGATAGTACATTAACATTATTTATTACGCATAGTAGATATACATACATACATATCATCACGCCATATCCCTTGCAGGGTAGGCAGAGAGAACAGAGTGCCAGAGAACTCTATCTCTGCATACTTCACTCACTTCCTCAACATTCATAATTCTCTTCATACACGCTCGCCGGTTTCGGAGACTCTTGACTCCACCTTCCTTCAGTACATGACCGATCTGGTCTAGGTAGGTTAGTCTCGGTCTCCCTCGGTACCTACATATAGTAGATATACAGATACGTCAAAATAATTATAAGTTATTATTCAAATAATAATTATTGTTTTCACTTCATATTTACATACATCAGAACGTTCTAACAGAACTATAGTCGAGAAAGCACGTTCTATGTTACAGGATGCGGGACTTCCTGTTCGTTACTGGGCAGAGGCTGTTAATACAGCTGTATATTTCAAAAATAGAAGTCCAACAATTGCACTGAGGTCTAAAACTCCTGAAGAGTCCACCATGACTGGTATAAAAATTACCTAAGCCACCTTAAAGTTTTTGGGTGCAGGGCATTCAAGCATATCCTCGACGAAAAGAGAACTAAGTTCGATCTCAAAAGTTGCGAACTAATATTCGTTGGCTACTGTGAGGAATCGAAGGATATAGGTTAATAGATACTAAAGATGATACATTACACAGAGCTTGTGATGGAGTATTTATGGCGAATCAATTTTATGGTAAGGTAACTAATGTTGAGAAGAATCCAAATTCAGTAGAGATTAATAGGTCTAAGCAGGACCATGAACTGAGGTATGAGAAATAGGTAAGTGAAGAATCAAAAGTGATTATACAGTTAGGAGAACTGGAACCTGAAGCTATGGAAGATTGGTTTGACTGTACACCCGACACTTATGATGAGACACTCTCGGAGGAAGAGATAGTACAGCAAGATCAACTAAGTGACAGTGATAATACTGTTACAGAAAATCCTGAAGTCTGTCTTCTACAAGAGAAAGGAGATATTCTTAAAGAGAACGGAAACTTAAACAATTTCCTGATTTTGTGACCTACAAAACTACAACTGATGAAGATTTTCCTCTCACTGTACAGGAAGCTCTATCAAGAGCAGATTTAAAATTGTGGAGAGCTGCAATTAAGGAGGAGCTAGATGCCTTACACAAAAATCAGACATGGACTTTAGTGAAACCAGAGCGTACTACCAATATTGTTGATTCTAAATGGATCTTCAGCATCAAAACAGAGGCTGGGAATAAAACTCGGTACAAAGCTCGGCTTGTAGCCTGTGGTTTCAGTCCAAGGCGAGAAGTACATTACGATGAAACTTTTTCTCCCGTAGTCTCTCAGCAGAATATGTCAGCTTATCAGAAGCAGCAAAAGAGGCTGTTTTTATAGCACGTTTTTTGAAGGAGCTGATATCTAGGGAAGATTCACCTATGGTTATACATACGGACAGTCAATCGGCTATGGCAATAGCCACAAACCCTGTACACCATCAACAAACCAAACATATTGATGTGAGTTATCACTTCACAAGAGAAGTCATAGAGAATGGCATAATAAAATTACAGTATTTAGAGACAAAATACATGGTTGCTGATCTGTTAACGAAGGCATTACCTAGAGAGAAACAAATGTACTGCCGAAAGGAGATGGGTGTGATAGAATAGTCCATATAGAAGGTATGTGTTGCATGAGAAGCTTGTATGAGTTATAAACTAGATAGTAAGCCAGAAGGAAACTCTTGAGGAGGAGTGAAACAGGTCTGCAATCGTTTAATGGCTGGAAGTTTATGTAGGCCGAAGAATGTATGCGTTTTAAAATATGAAGTGACATTCTATTCTGTTACATTCCAATAAAATATATGTAACATAACTCTCTGTTTTAATATACTTATTAAAATATATAAGTAACAACATTGCGGTTATGACACCCGCTACGCACCGAACATTATGATGCTACGATCAACACGTTTTCAATACATACCTGGTTGTAACTAATAATTTAACACCCACTCTCATCTGTTACGATCACGTAACACAGCACCTCGCCGCGCGTTGCCTCCCCATCCGAACCTTTCCCCGCGCGCCGGGGTAACGCGTCATGAAATGACCACGAGTCATACAGTATACGAACTACGAAGTTCCTCGAATGTTTACGAGACCATCCGATCGTGCATAAATTGTAACGTACGATGACGTAATGGTTAAGGTACTGACCTACATGCCAATGTCATGGGTTCGATTCCTACGTAGGACAATACTTTTTATTTGTTTTTGTATTTAAGAAGACACCTCCATGCACTGAGGCAATAATCCTTGTATTGCGAGGGGCTTTACAAACATATAATTAACGCAGACGAATTACACCTAGACTCAGAACAACAGTTTGTGGTTTATGGATCACAGACTCAGAACACAAATAGTTCTAAGTTTGGGTGTAATTTGTATTGAATTAAAGTATTGAATGTTCCCCTGCAATGCAAGGATTATTTCCATAGTGCCGCGTGTTGTCCTTAAAAATGCCTTATTGTTATGCCAGACACCATCAACGTTCCAAAAACCTACAGTGCGTGTAAACATTTATAACCACGTTCCCTCTCCATTATCAGGTATTGAATATTACGTAGCGGTATACTACTCACTTCGTAGAATAAAAGCACGACGAGGATATCTTAAAGCGATCCAAGCCCTTACCCCGGTGCGAGACCCGCACACGATCGCTATGACGGTACGGCCAGTAAATACCCATACCTGTACAAAGGTACGGGTGCGACACCCAGTGCGCGACGGTCTGACGTCATACCTGTTTGACAAGGTATGGGTATGACGTAGAGACCTGCTCGACCGCAAGCTGTACAGCAAACGAAATTATCCGAACTGTTAAAATGTCCCCTGATGGTGACCGTATTAAAACGTATGATTTAAGCTTTCTAAACGAATTTGTTTTTATTTGTTTACAAATAAGGAAGTTAATTGCTTAATAATAAAAATGATATATATTTATTTTGAGAAATTGTTTTCAAGAAAATCTGTTATTTACGATTGATTATGAAGATGAAGGTAATTTTATATAGAGATTTATATAAAGAGTAATATATAGTCGATGAGTAAATAAATTTTGATATAATTAAGCATTAAGTAAATATCTTGAGACATTATACGGTTACCTCTCACTCATACAGCTTTAGTAAATATCCGTATTTATTTTATATAATTATTGTTTTGTCATACCTAACACCATCAATAATACAAATAAAAACACAAAAAAAAACAAAATTCAAGTTATTACAATCAATTTTAAATCAATAAATAACATTTAAATTATATTTATTTATACTATACGTGTGGTGAGTAAGAATACAATTCACCACCCCCATCTTACCCGTAGGTAATCGTACGAGACGACTAAGGGATATAAAACGCATATAACATCTATGCAAGGGAAGGAAAACTCGAAACAAAACCTTATACCAACACTTCTGACCAGCGTGGTATAGTAGGTAATTTCCCTCCCATTACGGAGGAAGCCCGAGCCTAACAGTGGGACGTTTATGGGCTGTGATGATGATGATGATTATACAAGTGACATCTAGCAAAGCTAGAATACGTCATTTACATAATTCATCTTTCATCGAAATGTAACGCGATCTGTAAATTTTCAATACGTAATCAAATTATATTTTGAGTGAAAAGATAATATGATTACGCATAGATACCAAGATAAAAATATTCTCATTTAAAATATATTTTATTGTAAAAAAGCGTGAATGTTTATTACTAGCTATTATAAAACTTTTATCGTCAACTATTAGTAAATGTAGAATCACTTTTTAAATATTTTAAAAATCATCCCTCGCTTTATACAATAAAATATAATTCTTTGTTAATCAATTTAGACTTTATTTTATTGAAATCTATTTTTTACTTTTTTGTTCGGTTATATATTAGAGCGTGCTTTTACTTTCTTTTACTAATATTATTACATTTTTAGTTCAATACTAAGAAATGATCGATTTTACTCATGTGGTTGCTATTTCCAGTATTATACCTAAGGTTGCGATCTATTGAATGTTATTATATTACATAGTTTTGATAGTTATTATATTAGATAGTTGTTATATTACATAGTTTGCCACCAAAAAAAGGTCGTTAAGACTAGCTTCTAAACGTACCTATAGGTATTCAGAGCTCGGGTTTCTGTACCGGGTATTTGGTCATACCCGTAACTTCCAGATCGTGTATGGAATATGGCAGGTATATCTCATATAGTGACACAAACTTATCTGACCCGGTGACAGCGTCGCTGTTATCGCATTTAGTGCTGCCAGTAAAATTCCATTTGCAATAAAATCGGTAAGTACTTCCCCATGTGGTAACGGGTTTAGAAAACAATATTTAACTCCTTTACAGAATTTTCTGTGGAAGTCATCAAAAATGGAATTATAGCATATTCACCCGTGGGCTCACGGATGGGAAGTAGATAAATGTGTTACAAGTATTAATGCTTATGAACACATTATATTATGCTTACTAAAGAAACAAAAATGTAGTTTTTATAAATAATTATATTT
Source organism: Lymantria monacha (assembly GCA_905163515.2). Taxonomy (NCBI): domain Eukaryota; kingdom Metazoa; phylum Arthropoda; class Insecta; order Lepidoptera; family Erebidae; genus Lymantria; species Lymantria monacha. The sequence goes on along the minus strand of LR991082.1, from coordinate 16,817,841 downwards.
TAACACAATAATTATGATCTACAAATATAGGGCAAATTATTTGTAATAAACATATTCCAGGTATAGTCATTTGAATCGTCAGTCACTTCATCATATGAATCATCACTTTCAGTCTCACTGTCACTGTCTAAAGTCATAATGGAAGGCTCCTCTAAATATGTATCCCTTTAGTATTCGTTTTCAAATTTTTTCACGTGATTTGAGTGATTTTTCCATTCGTTTATAGTTATTTTATTAATAGCCTCTGCAATTAATTTAGGCGTTGTTGAATTAGAGTTTTTAATATTCTGCTCTATTATGTTTCGTTTCATTGAGCTCCAAATCATTTCAATTGGATTTAATCGCAAGTGTATGGTAGAATGGATTTCGTCTATTTTATAACTTCGCTTAGACTTGTGTCTTAATTATTTCATAAAGCTGCGCCTTTGTAAGCCGTTGATTCCAAAAATCTATCTCCTCTTGAAGTACATCATTAACTTTGGAATTGTGGGAATTATTTTTTGCACACTGTAAAATTGATGTATTTTTCGTCTATTGACACCGAGATCAAAATCACCAACTTCAATTTTACTTTTCGTCCTCTTCAGTCTTTTTTTTTGGTGTAGAAATTTTTACTCCACTCTCATCGGCCTGTTCTTTTTTCCTTTACAAGTTTTTCTTACAAATCGTTCTCCAACCCTTAAAAAAATATTTTTTACATTAAATACATATATATTTTCTGATCATAAACAGATGATGATGTATACACAGAGATACATATATACTAACTATGTACTTACAAGAAAATTATGTTACAGTTAATAACAATCAAGTACATTCATTACAATTAAATTTACATAAATAGAATGCTATTGTACTATTTGTATAAATATATAATAATTATATTCAAAATATAATTAGACTGTAAGAACAAATTAATTCATTATATTTAACACAACAACTTATACATAATGTTTAATAATAGTGTTCTTTTTATTTCAAAAACTAGCAACACTAACCTGTGGCTGTTTATATATTTTTTCAAAAGGTATTAATGATGCCTGGAGATGTTTTTCTTCCTTCATATAACTTAAAACTTGTAATATAACATTTACTGCATCACATTTCGCATTTTAAAACCACAAAAAGTAAATAAACATCGAGTAAACAACCAACAACTGAAATATCAGCATATAGGGAGGACGATTGACGTTTGATGACATTTCAAAATGACGTCATTAGTTCATCAATTTGCCACCGGGTCAGATAAGTTTGTGGCACTATACTAGTAAATATAAAATGCCAGCCACTTAGTCTGTCAACGACAGGGACAAGGTCAGTGAAAAGCCGTGGAGAAAATATCGACATTATTGTTTGCTATATCGATATTTAATACTAATATTATTGGGAGGATATATCGCTATTAGTTCGATATTAAAGAGTAGATGTCGAGGATCGATATTTTTAATATTTTTTCATAAATTATTTAATCTACAAATATCATTGTAGATTAAGCTACTGTTCTTCAATAATACTATATTGCGTTTTACTCTTTCCCCTATTCTTCTTTTTTATGTATTCGCAATCAGCTACTAATATAAGCCATTATTGCTAGTCGAGTTATATAGACTATATAGTGTAGTGGTGAGTCGTATTAATCGTCGCTGTGAAATATCAATGATAATTTAAAATCACATCTTGTAATACTGACAACCAAACACCAGTAGCAGCGACTGTGATCTGACGATATATCTTATAAACACATAGAGTTAGGTATATGTATAGAGAAGCTATCCCGAATAAATATTTTGTTTCATTTTGGTAACAGTTAATCTAAAGTCCGCTGCAGCGCTAAAAGAATAAACAGGCAATCTAACGCAAACATTGAAGCACAGCAGAAAGAGCAGAAATACGCTTTGCTGGCTACATGGTTCAAAGCTAGTTTGAAACCAACAGTTTTCAGAGAACGTGGCGCGGATAGGACGCCTTTACGCTCGCGTACCGTATATTTACTACATACAATGATGTCATGGTGCCTTACCTATCAAAAGAACAAAAAAATGGTTACTCAAAATTTTTGTTCAAAGGCTCAAATGGGAGCCAGTCTGATGGTACGACATTCACGGAGACGTCATTTTATAAAATATTTATAAATATTATTTATAAATTATTTTTATTATTTCTTTTTCATTTTTATTTATAAATAAAATATAGATGCTATAGTTGTATTGGAAAGTTGGGTTTTACACAATTTATTGAAGAAAAAGGCTTGACAATTTTTACTAAGGAAAAATTTTTTTGCTAAAATATCCCACGCATTTCTTTTTTTGTAATAGTTTTATAAGCTTTACAATTTAACTCCCAAAGGCAGGGCAAGTCTTTGTATAACTCGAGAAGTTGAGTAATAACATCGCGATCGCATTCTGTCTGTTCACGCGCAGAACGTCGTCACGTGCGTCTGCGCTCACCGCTGCAGCGTGACTGTCGTTCATTTGGTTTGAAGCATAGAGTATTTTAAATATATAGGTATAGAGGTAACAGCAAAGCTCAGGTACAGACGCCATCTGTCGATAAGTGGTGTAAATGGAGAGCGGCCTCCTGGGCTAGAGAGGATTCAATTATTCATTAAAATTAATATAATTTTTCTAAGTAATTTTCAGAAGTAAAATCTTTATAGAATTGATTTCACAACTGAAGATTATTAAAAGACTCTTAAAGAAAAACAAATAAAACAACAGTTTACCTTATTATAGTGCTTTCTTTTATTATAATACAATATTTAACAACATACAACATTTTAATTATATCACTGGTCTCCGTGGGTATTACACATGGGTCAGGTTAGTAAAACAAGCGTTGATCGGTATCTTGGAAACAAAAAATAGTCGTCGGCGATAACAAAAAATACTCACACAACAAATAAACAGAACAGAATAATCACAGACTAATATAAGCTTACGCATAGAATAATGTCAAACTCACGTACAGTGTGGCCAGATTTAAATTGATCATTATGCTAGCTACTCATTTAATTTCTGCTAAAAATCTGATATTATTTTTGGTATAAATGTTAAAATTCTGCTAATAGATAAGTTTTAATGTGTACTAGAGAAAAACGCAACTCAATATTTTCAAATAAAAAAAATTCTAAGTTCTATCAACATTTTTATATAGAACTATAGAGTTTTGAACTATCTTAACCATATTTTTTGATGGCGTAAAATTTATGGATCCAGACTGTTCTTTAACTGCTTGTTTGACATGTAGAATTGCAGCAACATGTTCATTTTTAAAAATTTTTCGCACGTCATTTTTTATATTGTTCATTTGAAAAAATATGCGCTCACAAGATGTACATGTATAATCATAGATAAAATCATCATAGCTTTTGCGAAATAATGTACTTGGGGAGTGTGGGTACAATTAATTCCATCTGCCTTCGTGATTTTTGAAATGTGGTGGATATCGGTACTTTCATCAATGACTACTGAAGAAACAAGGTTTTCTGGCACACACTGCATGTTGAATTAGCTTTTTGTTTAAATATATGTATTAAACAAGAAGCCAATTCAGCATGCAATTCTTTTCCAACTTCAGGTTTGAGAACATTATATGTCAATGCAGCAGCTTTAGTGCGTTTACATAAAAATGATCTTGCAATTACTGAGTCATGCAAACATTTTTCAAGTAACTCGTTCAAATGATCCATAACTCTAAATGATAAATTATGTTTTGCCAGAAACATACACATTTTAATTTCAGCTTTTTTTACCTCTTCAGTTATAGACGTTTGTCTTATGTTACATACAGATGTGAATTGTTTACTAACTACATTACAAGTATTTTTAGAGCAACATAAGTAAAAAGAGTCTCTTACCAGCGACTGTCCAGAATAATCACATTTTTTTTATGTTTCACTGAGTTTACATGTTATTTAAAAACAGAAAGTCATGAAACTACTGTTATTACATACTTTACAAAAAGCGGCATTGCTCTCATTTTTGGATCTTCACAAGCAAGATGAAAACATTGCATCCTTCTCCCATTCAACACGATAGTTCTGGTCATATTTTCTGACGTGGACGAAACAATTGACTAACGATATCTGCGCATTAAATGTATATTACATACAATTTCAAAGCAAAATATACATTTAAGGGGTATTTTCCCCAAGAATGAAAGGTGCCTTCAGAAGAAAAAAAAATACGTTCTATAAGAAAGACAGGTTTTTTTAAATATGTTTACCGCAACTACCGAATGGTAATTAATTAATATCTAATCCCGCTAGTTTCCTGCGGAACTTTTTCAATATTATGCCAAAATCTGCCTAATTTTAAAGTCTGCGACACAATCTACTGTCATAAATTTGAGATTGAATTCTGCTAAAATCGCAGAATTCTGCTAAATTTGGTCACACTGCTCGCAAGATATTTTTTTAAATGGCTGCCATGGCGGCAGCACGTTTCTTTTTACGCAAAATACAATAAAATGTATAAAAATTAACATGTGATTTATAAAAATAATAAGAGTTAAAATGAATGTTTTACTCAAATACAAATAAGCTCATATAATATAAATTAATTTTATATTATTTTTATCGTAACAAAGCTTAACATTGGCGCCATCTAACGCAACAGGGTAGAATTAAAAATCTCATACAAAATTTCTATAGGCGAACTGTTAACACACTGGTTTGAAGCAAGCGGCTAGATGGTTTCAAACAAGATTTAATCGAACGCTTGGCCAGTGGTTTGTAGCGCAAGCCTCGCTACCAAGGGCGTTTAGAGGTCATGCGAAATTTGGCATCAAACATCTATCTACACTGTTTGAAGCCGTTGCTTCAAACCACTGTTTGAAACCGTGTAGCGCATACTTTACGCGTTTCGTTCAACGTTATGTAACAAAGTGTCTTACTATAGATGTTACACCGCAGAAGTGACACAGTTTTTGTACCTACAAACATTCATTAGAACTCATACAGCATACTCTATTTCAAAGTGTATTTTCAGTAGTTAAATAAATAAAAATAATAGTAAATTATAAAAGAAAATGAACTATTATATGTTTATATAAACTTTGCTTTAACATACGACAATAGTTTTGAATATCCGTGTGATGACGGAATAAGAATACAATTCATCACTACCTGTCTTGGCCGTGGATATAGTAAAAGGTCGCCTTTAAACGATATAATATGCATATACTACTATACTATCAAGAGAAGGAAAACTCGAAACAGAATCCTATACCAACCTGTTTGATCTTTGACAAATAAGTATCAACTGATAACACAAACTAAAGGAAAAAGAATATAAATAATCAAAATACTTTCTAGACACTACGTCAAGTCTGTGTTTAGTCACACATTTTTACCTCCAACCAGTGTAATTGAACATCTGCGGGCTTTAGTCTATAATCAAAGATGGCGTGACATTTAAATGTAGAATTTTTTTTTTATTGTGCTAATTCGATATTATTACCTATTTGTGCACTTTAACAACAAAACATTTTACTTAGTTAAATAAAGAATTTTTTCACATCCACATGTGCAAATTTTGATTGGTATTATTCGAATTATCATATTAACAACGCTGCTCTGTATACACCTACAGTCCATGATGGTCGCAGTCACACTAAAGTGAGGTGTACGGATTGCAGTACAGCTTAGTCGAACAAAGCAAGTGTTCGGAACGCGAAATCTAGTACGTAGTACATATATATCGATGCATATATATAATAAAGTATCAGAAGGGCCTACGGAGCGGTCTCGGCTGTCATCCTCCATTGTGGGCGTATTGAAGGCAGATATAAAAAAAATAAGAATACGATTACACTGTTCTTTCTTGTATAATTCGGTATTAATACACGTACATGTTAAATAAACAACAATACCTATTCTAGATTACACTCGATTAAGAGCCAATAGGTTAGAACGTGTCGCCACGTATCCAGTTATCAAACGTAATGCAGGACTGTCTCCACGTATGGCGCCACTTACTACCCTATTCGGTGTTACCCGCTCTATTTCTTTATTTTAACATAAATTTTACGTAGCGCATCAAAATATCAACAATCGCACCAATTCAAATTTTAAACAATTCCTTTTACAAAATTTAGTATTATTTTAATCAAGCATTCTTTAAGAATTAACAAAACCAAATTTAGTTGAATCGTGCGCCGTCACGGCCGTCCTGGATTTTCACACGTCCTCGTGTGCATTGCTTTCATCTGTGGGCAAAAGACAGAGATTGACACTAAGATCGACTCGGTCACCCTGACCAATTAATAAACTACTTCTTACTTTAAAGAAGTTACACCAAGAATTTACGATTATTAGTTATCACATTCGCTTAACTTAAACACACAAGTCATCATTGTAAAAATATTGTCTCATACACATCAGTCAGTGTCATATAGATCATTCAGCTCTACACATACTAGTGAACGCCACGCAGGCCAGTCAAAGCCACACAGGCTAGTCAACGCCACACAGGCTAGTCAACGCCACACAGGCTAGTCAACGCCACACAGGCTAGTCAACGCCACACAGGCTAGTCAACGCCACACAGGCTAGTCAACGCCACACAGGCTAGTCAACGCCACACAGGCTAGTCAACGCCACACAGGCTAGTCAACGCCACACAGGCTAGTGATCATAAGCAAAAATAATATTACTAACCTTTGCCGTCATCGGCACATTCCATATCGATTTGATTTACGTGGGTTTCTAAGCCACCACTTAACTCTAATGGAACGTAACATTCGGGCAAAGCACGAACACGATCATGTGCGTATTTATACGTTCTATCAGAATTAAGGGCTTTCAGTAGATATACCTCGTCATCCAATAGCTCAACCACCCTATAAGGACCTTTAAATTTGGAATCCAGTTTCGTCTGATTGCGTTCATGATTTTTCAAAAGGACATAATCGCCTACTTTAAACTTTTTCAATTTTGCTTTACTTTTATCGAACCTGATCTTTTCTGAATACGCACTAGCTTCTATTTCTCGTGCTGATTGTTCTCTAACAAAATTTAAATCAATATCTATATCGTCTGTATCTAATGCCATCAAGTCTAGTGGTCTTGCAACCTTTCCGATTCACAATTCCAAAGGACTTGCTTTTGTCACCCGACTTATAGTACAGTTAATAGCTAATTGAATATCAGGCAAAGCATCTTGCCATGACCTATTCTTATTTGCCTCGACAGCAGTCAACATATTCTTTAAAGTGGACATTACTCGCTCTACTTGACCATTTGCGCGACACGTACCAGTGGCTATAAGATGTAAGTTAATATTATGTTAATCACATAAATCTTTAAACTCTCTACCTGCAAAACATCGACCCTGATCAGTTATAATACGTGTAGGTGCACCAAACAATGAGACGTTATATCTCAATGCCTTAATGGCGCTATTTGTATCTATACTAAGTGTATGATGTAGTATCACATATTTCGTAAACCCGTCTATATACATAAAAACATATTCCTTCGTGTCTTTTTTTCCACTTAATTTGCCCGTTACATCCATGTGGATGGTGTGCCATGGGATCGTGGTCTTTGGGATAGGGTGTAATTCAGCTTGAACTTTGCCCGAGTTAGACTTGACCATTCTACAAGTTATGCAATTTTCCACGAATTTCCGTACGTATTTGTTCATATTCGGAAACCAAAAATAACAATAGACTTTTGCCAGGGTTTTTCCCCATCCTAGGTGCATGACGCTTTCATATACATGATTTATAATAGCCCACTGAAATGCTTTAGGTACTATGGGTAACCAATAACTTTTATTGTTCCTATCAATTTTTCGGTAAAGAAGACCTCGCCTAAGTTCATATGTTTTAGCAATATCGCAAGTTATTTCAATCATTTGAAGTTTATTTATAAAATTGTTTATTTCTTCATCTTTGTGTTGTTTGGCCTGTAACCAGTTGTCTGAAATCTCTGTCAAATTAATTCGCTTTCGTTGGACACTGATTACATCCTTTGCTTTAGATGGTAAAGGATTACGTGAAAAGAAGTCTACGTGGTTCATATATTTACCCTGTCTGTATTCAATATTAAAGTCGAAGCTCTGTAAGCAACACCACCACCTATTTACACGTGGTGTGAGGTCAATCTTGGACTTAGATGCTTTGACAGCGTTAGAATCCGTCACCACAGTAAATTTTTTACCTTGCAAGTAATGGCGGAAATGCTTGACAGCCTTCACTACTGCTAGCGTTTCCAGCTCATAGGAATGATATTTTGATTCAGCACTAGAAGTTCGGCGACTGTAGTACTCTACTACATGCAGTTTACCATTAATGCACTGCATGAGTATTGCACCATAACCTTCAGAGCTTGCATCAGTGTGTAGCTCTGTGGGGAGCTTCGGGTCAAATATGGTTAATACAGGTTCATCAGTCAGTATGCCTATTATGTCTTTTCTAACTTTCTCAAGTTCGGGAGTCCAGGTGATTTTACCCTTACCAGAAGTAAGACCGTAAAGAGGAGTTGCTTTTTGTGAAAACCCAGGTACGAACTGTCTAAATTAGGAAGCCAAGCCAATAAATTGGCGAAGCTGAGTGACAGTTTGGGGTGGTGGCAGTTCAGTAAGGGCTCTAATCTTTCGTGGGTTTGGTCTTATCTCACCAGCCGACACCTCAAATCCCAAAAATTCGACTTTTGTTTTAAGGAAACTGCATTTCTTAATATTTAAGGAAAATCGTGAGTCTGTCAAAGCTTTAAGGACACGTTGTAATCGCTCGAGGCCGTCATCTATAGTACCTGACGGGATGATGACGTCATCAATACAAACAACAGCAAACGATTCTGTTAGCGTCCCCAAAGCTTTATTGATTGCCCGTTGATAGACTGACGGTGCATTTCGGAATCCAAAAGGCATGGACAGATACTCGAATTGCCCGTCTGGTGTAAAGAATGCAGTACGCTCTACAGAATTTTCTTCAACTGGTATCTGATGATACCCGCTAGCCATATCTAAGGACGTAAAATAATTTGCCCCAACTAATCGCTGAATTTGGTCTGAAATAAGTGGCAGAGGGTATCTGTCAGGTACTGTATTACTGTTCAATTCTCTATAATCAACACAGAGCCTATCAGTCCCATCTTTCTTTTTAACCAATAAAATAGGATTAGCAAAAGGGGAACAGCTTTCACGAATTATGCCAGCAGACAAAAGTTCTTTAATTTGCTTGCGTACCTCACCTCTTTCATCAGGGCTCAATCTATAAGGCCTACGCTGAACCGTGCGATTGGGATCAATGAGTTTTATTATCAACTGACCCGTATTGACCCTACCAGTAGGTGTACCTTCTACAAAATGACTAGAATTTATTTTTAATAACGAAATTAACTGTTGCCTTCCGTAGTCAGGTACGTCGCTGTCTATTCTTTCAAAGTTATCAACTTTTAGGCCTATATCACATACAGAAACCACATTCACTTTATTTAGCACAAGGGATTTCTCAAAGATCTCAATTGAAAAGCCCAATGTAAGTATATCCCGTCCTATAATTATATTGTGTGAAATACTAAAATCGGGTACTATATGGAATAACAACTGTACTGAGTAACCTTGGATTGAAACTGTCGAAAGAATTTGCGTATTACAATTTATACGTGCATTACCGAGCCCTAACAATGTTACTGCATTGTACTCTCGTTTGCCTGAGAATCGTTCCGCTAAGCATTGCTTTATCAGAGAACATTCAGCACCAGAATCAAAACAAAAAGGAAACATCTCACCCGTTTCAGTTGAGAGTCGGTCAGTAGCTGGTTGGATGGTACAGACATTCACCCGTCGTTCAATCCGTGAATCACTAGCTTTTGCATCTTTACTGGGGCACCGCGGGGCAATATGGCCCTGTTCGCCACAGTTGAAACAGTTTGGGGTGATCGTCTTCTTCTGCGCGTTGATTTCTTTTGATTGCTGAATCGAAGTGGAACCCAAAAACTCAGATTGTGTGTTAGATATGTTATTATTACTATTATTGCCTCGACATTCACTGGATATATGGCCTAGCTTGCCGCAATTATAGCATCTACGAGCGTTCCATATACGTGGTTTCTTCGCTTCTGCAGCTGGAGTAGTCTTCTCATATGTCGGCGGTCCCCTCTTTCTAAAAGTGAAGGCCATGAGTTCTTGCTGTAATTTATTGCGTGTTTCAAATTCAGTAGTAAATGCAATTCTTTGCAGTCGGGGTTCGATTTTTGTAGCGTGTGCTAAGGTTAGTGCGATTGCAATTTGCTCAGTCGATAAGGACTTCCACCGTGCGGTTATAGCGCTCATAAAGTGATTTGCGTACGCAGACAAGCATTCGCCTTCTTTTGGAGTGCCGTCAAGTAATCGCCATAAATTTGCAGCAGGAGTTTCCACAAAATCGAACTTAGCTAGAAATAGGTCTTTTAATTCAGGCCACGTTATTCCAGGAAAACTAGATTGAGCAAGCCATGAACGCAGTTCCCTTGAGTGCCTTGCTCATTGTTATTATTAAATTACTACACGACTGGGGCCTTTCTTTTAAACATAAGTCCACTGTTTCACACCAAGCACGTGCGTCATAGTCTTGACTATCAGGATTAAATTAAGGCAACGTGATTTTTATTTCAGTTACACGTGGTTCTTGTAAGATACGTATTAATTCCAACATATTTCGTTGCTGCGTTTCAAAAAGGAATTTCCAACGATTGTGATCGATCGATGGTTCATTTTGTAATGGAAAATTTTCACTCTGACCTGAATGCTGTTCATGTGGTGCCTCCGCGCATCGCACTTCTGATAATAAAGTATCAGAAGGGCCTACGGAGCGGTCTCGGCTGTCATCCTCCATTGTGGGCATATTGAAGGCAGATATAAAAAAAATAAGAATACGATTACACTGTTCTTTCTTGTATAATTCGGTATTAATACACTTACATGTTAAATAAACAACAATACCTATTCTAGATTACACTCGATTAAGAGCCAATAGGTTAGAACGTGTCGCCACGTATCCAGTTGTCAAACGTAATGCAGGACTGTCTCCACGTATGGCGCCACTTACTACCCTATTCGGTGTTACCCGCTCTATTTCTTTATGTTAACATAAATTTTATGTAGCGCATCAAAATATCAACAATCGCACCAATTCAAATTTTAAACAATTCCTTTTACAAAATTTAGTATTATTTTAATCAAGCATTCTTTAAGAATTAACAAAACCAAATTTAGCTGAATCGCGCGCCGTCATATATTAGTCATATGCAATATGTATCACTGCGCTGAAAAGAAGGATAAATATTGTTTCACTGTAAAGATACATATCACTCATTTAGCTCACTTACCTCAGTAGTCCACCACATTATTAAATCACTTTAAATCTATCGCTCACTTTAAATCTATCACTCACTTTTAAACTATCGCTCAAACAAATCTATCACAATTTTTTCCATGATGGGCTTCGCTTTTATTGAAATTACGTCCTTGCGTATTTGTCGATAGTAAAGCTTAATTTTTAATGTATATTATCGTTCTACAAAAACACTTGCGCATACAGAGAATTCTATTTAGATTTATATTATTAGAGAAAAAAGGTTCTAGGGCGAACAATTTATTGTATTTACAGTTCCTATAATAATAACTAAAAGCTAATAATTATTAAAATATATATAAACACTTATCCGTGTGGTGACGGAGTAAGAATACATTTCACCATCCTCTATTTTATTCGTGGGTGATTGTAAGAGACGACGAAGGGACATAAAACGCATGTTATACATATGCAAGAGAAGGAAAACTCGAAACAAAACCCTATACCAGCACGTCTGACCAGCGTGGTATAGTAGATCAATTTCCTTTCCATTATGGAGGAGGCTCGAGCCCAACAGTGGGACTTAAATTGAGCTGAGATGATGATGATATAAACACTTGCGCAAATAAATATACAGTTTTATTACTAAAAACGTCTATAAAAATAAGTTTTATTCAACACTCGATCACGTATTTACAAAATACCTCGGGAGCAACTAATTACCCATAAAAAAGAATTTCAAAATACTTTATCGCTCTAGTATCATAATATCAAAAAAGCATTACTAGTTGGTTATAATAAACGAAATACAAATATATTTTCTAATAATAATTATTAAATTTTATTTCTAAAGAAATAGAGTGTATTCTTTTTTGACAACTTAATTACATCAATACGAAAACAGTGTGAAATATCGTCGGCGGGCTACGCAGCGCACCTATTTCGCTCATTTTTCGTTACCTTGTGAGAGTGAAACATTCTGCGATTCGAAGTGAGCGGTGAGCTACTGATAGAGAGAGAGAGAGAGAGAGAGAGAGAGAGAGTACACGCTATTGGTTGGTGTATTTTTAAACGAGATTTAAAAAATAGTTTGCCAAAGTTTCACTTCTGATATGTGTACTTTGTACGCACGCATAATTTATTTAGTTTATTTATGTGGTTATTTTTGATAACATAAACTGTATATAAAAGTAGTATAGAAACTACTTTTATTTAAAGTTTATAGTAAATAAATGCTTATTCACAATACTGGACATTTTTCTAAACACTATTAAGTGATTATGCTAATATAAACATGTAAATAAAAACATAACGTATACCTATAGTCCTTAAAATATAGCTTGATCTCTGTGACAGATGGCTACAAAACCGATGAAGTAATATTGAATACGCGTCATGTTTACAATTTTATTTTTTATTTTTTTATTGCTTATGGTGGCAAACGAGCAAGCAGCACACCTGATGGTAAGTGTCACTGCAGCCCACGGACCTTTGCAATACCAAGGGTATAGCTTAGTCCGCTGCCTACCAATAAAATCCCCAAATGCACCCAGTTGGGCTTCCGGCTCTCTCGCTCACCAAACGAAGTGCAATAGCACATTGCCATTACTCAGACGTTGATCTTCTGCGAGAGCGTGGTACCGTGTGTGTGGATCGGCCCGCGGCTGTAGACAGAAAACTGTCAACAGCGCGGTCCTACCACTATGATCGCCTATATATTTATTCTTTACGTGCCAGATATATCACAACTGAATTATGAATATAAAAATATGAACATATACACCAATACTTGTACCATATATGTTTTAAAATACTTAGTGACCATTTTCTAAAAATATGATGCTTACGCAAATACAAGGTCATACTAGACTGAGAATAAGATAGAGATGGGACAATCGATAAACGTAAATCGATACCATTCTTATTAATTATTTATAAAACAAATAAAATCAAAACATTACCTATATAAACCACTTGGTTACTCTATAAAATAAGAAAATTGTGTTAATTTAGTATTCAGACATCAGTTATAATATTAATAAGACCATTTCTTTTATATTAAAAATATAAATTCTTTTATAAAATAAACATGATTATTCATGAAATAATCAGTGACTAAGAACTCATCATCAACTACAGGAATACTCCAGCGATGACGATAATAGTGACGATGAACTTGTATGTACTTCTTTTGAATAATAAGCTTTAGTTTAAATTAAATAAAATCCATTGATTTAAATAAGATTTGATTGAAATTCTATAAGATTTTCATACATTGTTTTTCAATTGCAGTAGCAAATAACTTAAAAAAATAAGGAATTTTATCGACTAAAATACGGACTACATCGTAAGCGTCCGGCACTAGTGAGAACTGTCACAGAGATCAAGCTATATTTTATAGACTATAAATAATAATTTGTTCCTTTTGTAAATAAGTAAATGTCTAAACATTTATCTAAAATACGGCACGGCGGGCGGTAGCGTATTACTTTTCTTTCACTGATGTGAAAGTGTTTACTAACTGTTGACATACGACTATCAAGTCGTATGTCAACAGTTAGTAACATCATATCATCACTCACTGCCATGGTATAACACCTGTGTGATAGAGCATACATCCGATTATTGCATTACAATATTACTGGAGTCAACTGGAGTTATAGAGCGCTATCGCATTACGCGACATGAAATGTCATGTGTGATGTTTGAAGTGATGGTAAAATGTAATATTACTCGGCACGAAATGTAATACCATATCACATCACTTCGTGAAGCACTGTTTCGCGCATTTCTAAACCTCTATGGACTAAACTGAAATATCAGCATATGGGGAGGACGATTAACGTTTGATGACATTCCAAAATGGCGTCATTAGTTCATCAATTTGCCACCGGGTCAGATAAGTTTGTGGCACCATAATTTTCTACACATCTTTAGTCTTTTCAGTTTAGCCATTGTCCATCAGTAAGTCAAATCGTCGCCATTAAAAGTGCTGCTGCCACACTGTTAATGGTAACCACTGGGAATTTTGGTGGAAAACGAAACCGTTGTAAAGTACTTTTATATCATATTTACTACATCCCAGCGATTCCGTCGCATCATATTACATAAAATGCCATGAAAATTATCTAATATAACACGTTAAAACACTAAGATATCAAATATATTACAAGACCAAAACATTACGTTTCAGATTCCCACCAAAAGTCCCTTTCCACTATTAAAGTGAAATGTAATTTTTGGCAGACTGTCAAGGAAGGACCTCTTGCGTGTATTTTTTTTTTGTAAAATAGATTGTTTGTAAAATTCTGTATAATCGGGTTTTTATAAATAATCAAGCATATTAAATGCTAAATGTCGTAGTAATTTGAATAACAGGGTTGTGTCATCGTTTAATACTATTTTAACTGCAAAGTTTGAGCATTAAGTCTGTACAATGTATAAACAATGTCAGGTAGATGGCACACGTCTCCTTAAAGACGAAAAGATAATACGATGCAAGAATTGAATGTCCTACAATAGTTCACGGTGGTGTAAGTGGCAGCATGATTGAAACGGATTTCCAATAGGTGTGGGTTCGAATCCCACTTGTGACATTCATTTTGCGCTCATAATAGGGTACTCTTATTTATTATTTAAATATTTTAAACACGACTTTACACTTTCGGCTTCGCTGGTAGTAGTCCACCAGCACAGCCTGAAGTTTAATGGTGCAATGTGTCATCCGCCTTTTGGCGTAGGCACGTTTAGTGGTTTCTCGCTCGTGGTTAATATTAGAATGTGCTAGAGTCGAGACAATGCTAATTATTCACGAAATGGCGGTGGCTTAAGGATTGAGCTACACACGGTGTGGAAATTCATCATAGCGGATTGCTATATTAAATAAAATTATAAAAACAAGAAAAACATTAAGACTCACTTCTTCACAAATTCGTAACAAAAAGAGCTTAAGCGACTATGTCGCGGTCTTGGATATTCGTCACTTACTCATTTCAAAATGTATCACGACTATACGATATAACATTCGCATAATCTCGTTTCCTCTCAAACCTTTCATCACACAAAAAGTTTGTGGCTTATTATTTCAAAGTCCTTCAATAAGGACTTTCAGTAGAAAAAATAAAACAAATGTTAAATTATTAGGTACCTACCTATTCAATACTCTTTAACTCACAGACTTTTCGTCACAAAAAAAGTTTCATGCAGATCACAATATCAAAGACTTAGGATAAAAGATTCACTTTAAAAAAATATTATATAATTACATTAATTATTGTACTTATTTATAATTATAATTATATTATTATATATATTTATAATTATTTATAGTGCCTTACAAATACATTAAGTGTCAATAATTATTATTTAAATCCATAGATGGCGTTGTAAAATATGAACTGGGGGGGCACACTTAAAACATTTCTTATTTTTACTGACCGTCGCGCCGCCTACAGATTGGTTGTACAAACTTAACTGCTGCCATTTTGCCTTGCCTGTCAAACGTTTGACAACTGAGAATTGTTATTTTTTGTTCCTAGCATAGGTACTTATTGTTATCGATCTATTCTCGGTTATTGATATTCTTTCTGAAAATTATCTCAAGTTTCATTGTTAGGCTTATATTATTATTGTTTAGTTATCAGCTGATATGTTATTTTTTATATTTCAGGGTAGCTTTCATAGTAAAAGAAAATTCTATGTAATTACACATGCACATGTAGATATGTATATATATTACTTTAACTTTAGTTTACCGCCTAAACTCTGGGTGGCAGCACTTTCCATACATACATATTTTATCATCGAGTTGCCACTCTTTTTCAGTTTAATAACTTTACTCTTTGATATGAACCAAGCAAGTCCATAGGTGAGGTTTTAAAATAAATACCAAGCAAATCCATAGACGGCACTGTTCACTATGATTTCATCTCTATTGTAAAGGCAGACAGTAAATTTTAACTTTCTTTCGAAAGTTATATATAAGCTTGGTATAGAAATAGGAAGTTATGGAATATTAGGGTAAATAAAACCATGTTAAAAAAATAAACAATATAGATAAAACCACAGATTACTTAATAAATAACAGATACTTCACTCAGTACAAAATTACCAATACCTACTGCTATAATAGCCTAGAGCTGGCTGGCCGACTCGCGTCAGCAACTGCTGCATGCTAAATTGTGCCTAAATGCTCAAGCGTAC
Organism: Lymantria monacha; assembly: GCA_905163515.2. Taxonomy (NCBI): domain Eukaryota; kingdom Metazoa; phylum Arthropoda; class Insecta; order Lepidoptera; family Erebidae; genus Lymantria; species Lymantria monacha. Next base: position 16,801,356 of record LR991082.1, on the reverse strand, counting down.
AGTTGTGATTGCTTCGTACCGCGCGATCCCACAGCAATCGAAGGGCTGCCTCAAAGAGTAAAATTATATCAACTGAAAAAGAGTGGCAACTCGATGGTAAAATATGCATGTATGGAAAGTGCTGCTACCTAGAGCTTAGGCGATGAACTAAAGTTGAAGTAATATACAATATATACCTACGTATCTACATGTGTGTATGTAATTATATAGGATTCTTTTTTACTATGAGTCCTACCCTGAAATATAAAAGAAAAACCATATCAGCCGTTAACGAAACCACAATAGTATAAACTTAACAATGTAAATTGAGATAATTTCCAGAAAGAACATCAATAACCGAAAATAGATTATTGACAATAAGTACATACGCTAGGAACACAAAATAACAATTCTCAGTTGTTAAAATTTTGACAATCAGGACAAAATGGCAGCTATGTTTGTACAAACAATCTGTAGGCGGCGCGACGATCAGTAAAAATAAGTAATGTTTTAACTGTGCCCCCCAGGGCTGCCTCTTCGATAAAATTAACATAAATAATGATTTGTGTCTATTTTATTGAGAACTGTGAATATGTTCTGACTATAGGTGGTAGTTTAAAATTGTATCGTTTATAATATATTTTTTTTTATAAATAGGTGCTGACTGTGCAATACATCTAAAACATAATTATAGAGGTCAGTGTGTAGGTAAAATAAAAAGAATATTTAAAAGTTACATGTGTTTTATTTTTATATATTTTTTGAAAAAATTTGATTATTGACATTTATCAATTTACTGTTACTACGCGTTCACTTCAAGATTGCCGTCGGCGATCGTTACGACGTCACAGTTGTCAACACCATTGACAAAACCAAAACAATGAAATTATTGTTGATTGATTTTGTTACACAGAAATGCTTGGCAACTTGATAAAATATGAAATACTATGTTTATCCTTACTAATATTAAAAATTGAAATGTGAGTTTGTTTGTTATTCGCGTGTTATTAGTTAACTCGACCCATTATAGCGAAATTTATTACAAGTTATTATCATTATTAGATGTTTCAATAGTACAGAAAAGGACAGAGGATACTTATATTAACATACCACGCGTGCAAAGTTGCTGGTGGAAACTATTACTTATTTTTATGTAGATCGATCGATCAAATCGCATAAAGCCGAATCACCCGTGTTTGTTTGTTTACACTAACAGCACAAGTTAAGACAGGTCACTGCGCGCGGCTTGTGTTGAAAGTTTCGTAGGTAGGTATTTGCGCGACTGTCCGTCAAATAATATCACAATTTTATTATAGTAAAAAAGCTTTTTAAATGTTGTTAAAATAGTGTTTAAGCTAAGTATGACGTTTCTATGTAACAAAAATATGTCAATCTGTATCTGAAAGGCAAGCTAATGCTTATTATACCTGCCTTTTAAAAATAATAAAGAAACGACAAAAATAGTAATAGTTTATCACTTAACTTTCTTCATTGACAGGTAAATGGAAAAATGTTAGGTGTTTATCCCTTCTTTTACTTGATTTGCACCTATCTACTGAACATAAGGCACCAGACGGCATCGTACGTACGCGTATAAATGAATGGAACGAATAAAGTTGAATCGTATGCGTGCGTTTCGCTTGTGAAAACCGCACTGAATTTGGTCCGCAGACGGCCCGCAACCGCTTGGCCAGGCGGTAGGTAATTATAGCGCGTAAGTACATGGAGTGACGTAGGCCTGATAAAACTAGAAAATCTTGTTTTATTTATGACACATAGTAGGTAATTGTGGATGCCCCTAGAAACCTACTCTCGGCAATAGTTCGATAAAACGGCACATCACTACTTTATCGATAATGACGAGTTTTATTAGTTGAATCGTCACTAGTTAACCACAGATAAATTATTGACAATGTACTTTGTGCAATATAGTTATCGGTGCAAAATCTGAAACAACACCTTACGTTAAAAAAAATACTGTAAAAACTGAAACGTAAAAATATATAATACTATAGTCGGTTTTTTAACCTCAGAGCCACGAACAAAGAGTAAAGTTATTAAATTGAAAAAGAGTGGCAACTCGATGATAAAATATGCATGTATGGAAAGTGCTGCCACCCAGAGTTTAGGCGGTGAACTAAAGTTGAAGTAATATATATACATATCTACATGTGTATGTGTAATTACATAGAATTTTCTTTTACTATGAAAGCTACCCTGAAATATAAAAAAAAACATATCAGCTGATAATTAAACAATAATAATATCAGCCTAACATTGAAACTTGAGATAATTTTCAGAAAAATATCAATAACCGAAAATAAATCCATGACAATAAGTACCTACGCTAGGAACAAAAAATAACAATTCTCAGTTGTCAAACGTTTGACAGGCAGGACAAAATGGCAGCAGTTAAGTTTGTACAACCAATCTGTAGGCGGCGCGACGGTCAGTAAAAATAAGTAATGTTTTAAGTGTGCCCCCCCAGGCCACGAAATATAGATAGTGTATTTATAATGTATTTATACTTCGTGCTCAGAGAATTAATAATTATAATTGTCATAACATGCGTTACCAGTTTTTTGCAATTCTTAAATAGTTATGTGCCGCTTTCGGCCTATATGCCACGCGTTTTTCGATAATTTGCGTTAATATAAACAAGTATCGGTTTTTTACAAGTTACCTTGAAAAATGAATAGATATTTATTTAGGTTTTATACATTCTCGAAAAGTATTGAATCCTTGAATCCGGTTCTTTGTCACTTCGATTACTACATGTTGACTTTTTAAATATCTACCTATTTATTATCAAATAACAAAAGTCTATACAAAACAAATATCACCTATTAGGCAATCATGTTTTGCTGATGTTTCAATTTTTAATTACAAGTACTAATCACCGTTTTAGATTAGTTTTTTTATAGGCACCGGTTATAAAGAAAATAGCATCTAGTGTAGTTACTATGTTTAGGGATGATATATTAAAAATATATTATTGCCACATTTTTCAGTAAAACAAAATAACTGCCGTAATATATGGTAATATAACATATATAACTTGTTTATAATTGTAAATCTTGTCAAATTCTAATAATAGTCGTAACTTTTAAAAGTTCTACTCCTTTCTAAGAGAAATGGGTTTAGATTGCCGTTTTAGCATGTACAGAAAAAACACTGATGGCATCTTTTAAATATATATTGTTTGATTTAAAGACATTGAAACACTTGACTATGTAAAGTCGTACGTCCCTATGTATTAGTATATATCGCATCATCGTGGTGGTGTCATGAATACTTATGTGCTTTTAATGATACGTTTTGGAATAGAAAACTTTAAAGTTAATCGTCTAACGCTAGGGCCGCACCTGCGTGTATCGTCACGAAGCTTCGTGCAATGAGGCGATACACGCAGATGTGACCGGTCATTATTGGCTATCGTTGCGAACATTCGGGCTTCGTGTGCGTTATCGCTTGGGTGGCGATAAGTCTATAAGGGTTTTAGCGCGCTAATATATAGCGCTCTGTGGTCAGACTAGCGTTTTTCATTTCGGCGGAAATTTTCGATGTGTTTAGACGCGTTCGAGAATCTCCAGTTAATCAATAAATATGTAGTGGAGTGTTGAAATGGTGTTAGAATTTTTACACCATTATGAAGCGGAACCCATGAAGGGATCCAAAAAAATCATTATGTAATTATTAGCATAATATAGCTGTAATAGTAAAGCAATTCGTCATCCATAGTTAAAAGCATGAAAATGATTTCGGCCATCTTTAATTATTGCACGATACTTTGTGTAAAATACAGAAGTCGCTAATGTGACCACAGTTTTATCGCGATAACTTTCTAGCGTACAAAACATACGAAGCTTCGCCACACATTACTTCGGGACGATACACGCAGGTGCGGCCCTAGCATTATAAATACAAATTCTTAGGTTTCGATATACCGGTATTGTAGGTATCTAGGTATACCACTTCACAAAACGCTGGCAGCATTATTTGCAAATTTGACATTTGCATGTGTCAATTTGGTCTCTGAGAAAAAAAAAACAGGCTATAATACTGATATTGTTAACATCTTATTTTTAAAACGTGGTAGAATTAGTCAAACAATTTATTTTCAGTGAACTAACTCTAATATAATGAGCACTTCTAGAGGAAGTCAAGCGAGACAGCGTCCGCAGAAGTATCAAAACAGAACAGCATTCAAAAATGATTTACATGACACCAGTCACAAAACCAAATTAATAAATTCGTTAGAAGTTACAGGAGTATGTAAGCGCTGCAAAGACATTATAGAATGGAAAATTAAGTATAAGAAATATAAACCTTTGTTGGCCCCGCGGAAATGTGTAACCTGTGCTGAAAAAACTGTAAAACATGCCTACCACATGCTGTGTGCACAATGTGCAAAAGATAAACACATATGCGCTAAATGTTGTAAATCAATTGAGGTAAATAATCATTTAGTAAGGGTATCGCTGAATATCAGTTTTCTGATTTTAACCTAATCACTTGATTGATTTTATAAGCACTTTTTTTTACACATATCTCTCATTTGTGCCCGCTTTTCTTCTATGCATACTTCATGCAATTTATTGATCATTTTTGTTTGCTCTTTTTTCCTGAACTCAATATTCAAGTCATGACAACAATAATACTTAAATCTTTGCTAATATTACTTCCATCCCATATAAAAAATTGCTGTTATAACTGTTATGAAATAGTAGTTATAATTCGATTTTTAAATTTAGGATGCAGCAACAGGAACTGACATCATAGAAGATAATCATAATTTAGATTTGAAAACCCTGCTAAAAGATTTGCCAGAAAGAAAACGAAGGACTTTACTGAGGTAATTTTAGTTTGAATATACAATTCATTTGCATTAGATATCATACCTACTATAAAAAGTTGTCATGGATATCCTACAACACTGTATTGTTTTAATATTTTCAGACATATAAATAAACATGAAGATGGACAGCAAAATATTACACCGGAAATAAAAGCACAAATTGAAGATATGCTATCTAAAATGGTTAATATTGACTTGGATGATTTTTCTGATGATAACAGCCTTTCAGAGAGTGATGAAATAAGTGTATAAAGAACCTGTTTATTTTATGATGGAAATATTTATATGATAATAAATAGTTATATTTAATGATATTTGTGTTTTAATGGATTTATAGATGATTAAAAATGCTCAATTAATAATAATTATCAGCAATTGATATGACATGGGAGTCCTGACAATTATTTTTTTTTATATTTAGATATAGTATGTCTATTGGGTCAGTATGATAAAAGATATAAATATTTATGATATATATATGTACCCATTTATAATACAATTATTATAGGTATATACATCGTGACATTTATATCGTCTTACAAAAGAAGTGCCATAAAAGTATCCAACCAAAGAAACATATCCAACATATTTAATTGTTCAATAGTGGTAGTGATTAAAAAATAACAAATTAATTTAAAATTAATATTTTGTGACAACCTGGTTATAATGTTATTTTAAACAAAAGAAATCATACGGCATTCCGCATGATAATAAGTGGTTAATGTAATTACGTTGGCCAATCACAGCTACGAAGTCCACGTGGACTGCTATTCCAAAGCGTACCTATGCCTAGGTAGTACTACACAGTACGTAGGTTATGTCGAGTAGGCCTACCTAGCCTGCCGCTCGCTACACGCTGTTCTCTTACTTAGTAATAATTTTAGTAAATAATATTCCAGTAAATATTTTTTTTACTAATTGTACGAATGAATACCAGATACTGGATACGTTAACTGAACTGCTTTTGTAAGACGACAGAAATGTCACCGTGTATATTTATAGCTGTGTTGTAGTGGCTATGAATACTGCCAACCCTTCTTTGCTCATGGATGTCGTAAAAGTCAAATAAGAGCCTTATAACGACCTGGACCAACTCTATCTGATGCCATTTGGTCAACAATTACATTCCCAAGGAGGGTTGACGTCTGGCAGGGGGCCGGTCATAAAACTATTGCCAATAACTTTTACAATATATACTATGCACATTCACACACAGGCATAATTACATGCACATAATCATATATACACACACAAGCAACACACACGCACACAAAAGAAACATCACATATACACCTACACACCCACACCACACATACAAAAGTACACAAATTAATTTAAGTAAATTAGAATATATTGTATAAAAATAAAGTGGAATTAACTAAACACCAACTCGTCTGGAGTTAGGAGAGGCTGGTAATCTGTCATACAGGTCGTCCTAGTACAGATGCCAGTCTCTCACACAGATACTAACAATTCTTATGTTAATTATCCTAGATTAAGATCCATTTGTTACTTTTCTGTGTGAGAGAGAAATAAAAAGCTATTATTATTATGAAAGAAGAGTACCTACATATTGTATCGAACCCAAGTAATTGGGATAAGAATAGGAGAATGATGATTATAGGTATATATATATACAGGGTGGAAGTGGACCGCTCCCGAAAACAAAGACAGGTGACCCTACTAGTCCTACTTGTAATGATAGGCTAGAAAAAAAATCGAATAGGATGAAAAAAAAATTTTTTTCACAAATATTTTTAAGTTTTTTTTCACATTCCATCGTATTAGGACAGTGCCATGTAACGATAACTCGATAAAAAATGCGTAACTATAGGTACTCAGATGAAAAAAGACGCAATCTGTAACAATAATGTCATAGAAAAACCATAATTCTTCCATGCCACACAGATCTAAGCGCTCTTCAGTGCTTTCTTCCTTGAGGGATCACAACATGTCACTATAGAATTGGTACGGTCTGCAAAGCGAAGGCATGCCATACTGATCTAAGTATGAGATGCATTTAGATCACTAAGGTCCCAATTTTGCAACTGAGTTCTTAACGTTTATGGAAAACCAAGGTGATCTAAGTGCAATACAGAAACAAAAAAAATGTCATGTTTTGTTATTTACCTCATTTTCTATACTCTATCCTAAAATATGGTAAAATATTTTTTTACTTTTTATTTATTATAATAAATAAAAAGTAAAAGTTCTTGTAAGAACACCAAATATTTTCAACACAAAATTGATTGATTTAGTTAGATGCGCTTGCGATAGTCTTTTATCTTACTCTTAAATATCTTAATCGAAAGAGTGTCAAGTAAACTTTAAAAATGGATAAAAGAACCAGAGCTGAAAGAATGGTGAATATGGCATTACTAGCTTCATAGCGGTCATCTTCATCGACTTCAACAAGAAATGGAAATATTTGCTAATTTCTATGGTTTCTAAGTGTACATATCTGTGTTGTGTTACGTGGGCAGGTGTGGAGACTAACATCTAAGATACAGGCTCGGCCTAGTTTAGATGTTAAGGCTCAATTTGGATTATGTACTACTACTATGTATACTACTAGATTAAGGTCAGTTTATTTATTTATTTATTTAATCTTCATGCACAATATAAAAGTACATAGGCGGACTTAATGCCATAGGTATTTTCTTCCAGTCAACCTTTGGGTGATGATGAAATAATATAGTAGGTGCCATTTATAAAGTAAACTGTTATGAGAACTACTGCTAATTATGTTAAAAAAAAAAAAAAAGAAATGTATATAACTAAATAACAATAATATGAAAAATAATAAACCCTATATATATTTACATATAATACATACTCATAGAAAAATATATACACAGATACACATACACGTACACACACACATATACACATACACCTATATAAATATACTCTCGAAGATTTATGGAGAGCAATCTGCCAAAGAATCAATATAAAACTTACGAACTCTAGACTTGAAAATGTCACGTGTGCTGGACATCCTGATTTCAAGAGGGAGGGCATTCAGAGTTTATATGTTGTTTCTTAAATAAATAAAAAAATAAATGGAGATTTTTCTAGTGATCATTGTTCTTATCATCCAGAAACAAAATCAAGAAAGTTCCACAGAATTAGAAGACAATGAAAGTATGTAATGTGTACATAATGTTTAATGAATATGGTTAGAGATTTTACTTTTGAGTGATTTGCAGCATTACGCATCTATACCTGCTATTATTAACTTCTTTCTTAAAACTCTTTATAATAATACTCACACGATAATTTGTAATTGCATCATTTTGCTTCTGGCTTGGGCTACAGCTAATGCTATTCTTTACAGACATTGAATAAATCAGAAGAAATGTAGAGGGTTCTGTTGGTAATTTGGGGGTAGTAAACCATGCTGATTCCGATAAACGAGTCACAGGAAGAAAAAGAGTTTGAAATTTCGATAGTTGAGCGAAGAATATAAGAAAGAGAAAAGGGACTGCAGGTCAAGAATATCGCAACGTACGAGGTAACGTTGTCACGGTCAAACAATTTACACCAGTTGTTTGTAACTGTAAGTTCAAATGCAGTGAGCAGGTTTCATCTGAAAATCAAAAAGCAGTACACGAATTGCATTACCAGCTCACGTCGTGGGATGCTCAAACAAGTTTGCTGTGCAGCGCGCTGTAAAGACTTGCAAACCAAAACGCCGAAAGCAAAGACGATCACCGTGTACTTTCTCGTCAGTGGCCATACTTACCTGCTTAACGACGCCGATTTCTCTTTCATTAGTCGAGAACAAAAGAAAATGGTTAACATCTATACAACAGAAGATTGGATGAAGCTTGTCCGTGACTGCAGAAAGCAAAAACCTTTTACAGTGCGAGATATGAAAATCAAGTTTCTTGATTTTGAAAGCTTCACAGGACTATTCAAAGACTACCAGATAGTAATAAGAGAAGGCACAAAAATTTCTAAGATGCGTAAGATAAAGTTTTGTAAATATTCAAGTTTAATCAGTTACAATGATGATTACACAGGAACATACGAAACTGTTGATTTGAAACCATATCATATGGATTCTGAAACATTTTTTGTAAACCTAAAGAATTATGTTCCAGAAAAGGCCAAATACAAGACCAATAGCATATCAAAAAATGCAAGACATAAGAAAAATTCTAAAATGAATTCCTCCCAATGATCATCACTTTTACCTGACATTACCATATTGTTTCAAGAACAAGAGGCAATCAGGAAGCACTGATTGATAAAGACTTGTTTCCTGCTTTGTTAGGTGATGATTAAAAGATATATTTTCGTGATTTTTAATGATGTGGTTTTGATTATTAAAGTTCTACCTATATTGTTAATACATTTTTCAAATTTGTGAACTGCCATAGTGATCTAAGTGATTTTTTTCCCGTATAATTAAAAATGTTGGCTTTATTAAATCAATTAAATTGACAAAATGTGTTCCCTTTTTATTTTAAACTCATCAGAGGTACATTAAACTAAAATATAATAATATAAGGCTCATAAATTTCTTACAACAAAGCCTAACGCGTTTCCATAATTTTCTCGAAAACATACTTTTGTGCCCTATATCACTCTGGTTCCAACGTCGTCAAATGTGTGCAGTGCAAAAAAGCTTTTACTACCCATGTTTTACTAAAAAACGTTAATTGATGTTTTTTTTCATTATATTAAAACTTCATCATCAGCATCATATCATCACGCCATATCCCTTGCAGGGTAGGCAGAGAGAACAGAGTGCCAGAGAACTCTATCTCTGCATACTTCACTCGCTTCCTCAACATTCATAATTCTCTTCATACACGCTCGCCGGTTTCGGAGACTCTTGACTGCACCTTCCTTCAGTACCTGACCGATCTGGTCTAGGTAGGTTAGTCTCGGTCTCCCTCGGTACCTACATCCTTCCACTTTCGCATTGTATATCTTCTTAACCAGACGTTCGTTCGGCATTCTTTCCACATGTCCGAACCATCGGAGCATTCCCTTTTATTAAATATTAAAACTTAATTACAGCTATCGATATTTTTATTTCACATACGCACCAGACTTCCCTTATTCAGTGCGGCACAGGATGATTAAGCCCTCTATGTTGAATATCGCTATAATTTTTAAATTAAACAAGTTGTTTACGAACGGCTTCAGGTGTATGTCAATTAATTCATTATAATTAATATTCAAAGCAAAAAAAAAACATATATTTTTACATGCAGCCAAAAAAAGGATTTAAGTGTCTTAAATTTTACAGGATCTATAAGCCTTGTGCCGCCACAATGGAAGTTTTATTACCAGGTGTAGAGGCCTTGTACCGAAGGAATGGAAAGTATTGAAAAGTTACTGTCGCAGCAAACGTGTTAAAGGATGTTCCTTCCATCATCAAAAATCATTATCAACAGATTGTTATAAGTACTATATCATATTAATAAGAAACCATATTCGAGATTTAATATGTGCGCATGTGACAAATGTAATCATCATTCTTCATCGCTCTTATCCCAATTATTTGAGGTCGACGCAATATGTCATCATCTTAGCTCATATATATCCCACTGTTGGGCTCGAGTGTCATTCATAATGAGAGGGAAATTGACCTACTATATCAAGCTAGTCAGGCATCTTGGTATAGGGTTTTGATTCGAGTTTTCCCTCTCTTACATAGATGTTATGGGCGTTTTATATCCCTTAGTCGTCTTCACGATCACCCACAGTTAAGACTAGGGGTGGTGAATTGTATTCTTACTCCGTCACCACACGCAATATGTACTCGTACATATTGCGAAAGTTTTATGACCGGCCTCCTGCCTAACGTCAATCCTCCTTGAGAATGTAATTAGTGACCAAACGGCATTACGTGAAGTTGGTCAAGGTCAAGCGCTTAGTCGTATTTTACGACATCCAAGAGCAAAGTAAGGGTTGGTAGTATTCGTATCCACTACCACACTGGACATGTGATAAATGTAATGTCCACATTAACAACCACGCCTTGCATATTCTAGGTTCTATATTGAAATCACATTTGTATAATATACGTATCATAATTTAATAAATAACAATAATTTACAAATAAGAAATCTATGAAGTGTCATAAAACTTACGTAACGATTATATTAAACAAATCTCTTAACAATTATTATTTTCTTTATAAAGGTAACAAAGTGCGTCGATGTTCTTCATTGATAAATATCAGATAATGCCCAATTGTCTTAGCTAAAAAAAAAAGATGATATTAATATTATTTACTACATATTAATACATTTATTAATTAATTAAATGAAAATTTAAAACAAAAGTACTTACAAACCCTTGCCTTTCCTTTTCTTTTTGCAGCACTAATTTAGTTTGCATATCATCAAATTTTACAATAGCCGATAAAACTTTAGCTAATGTAAGGGAATGCATGCCAGAACCAGTGAAATATTCGTAAAGTATGTTTCTCAAATATTCTAACTCTGTATTTTCTTGTAGTGAATGTAAATGTCTTAAACTTACAAGTGCTTCGTCTAATCTCCTTTCAAGCTTTTCATTACTTACTTTTAATTTTTCATTCTTTTCTTGCATTAGCATTACATTACCATCAACAGATTCTTTTATTTGTTCCAAATCCACTAATCTTTTCTTTAATTTGTTATGATCTTCCATTAAAATATTATATTCTTCCATAGTGATAGTATCAAGCACTTCAGTTTTATTTAATGTCAGTGTTTCAGTTTTAGGGAAATTTTGAGTTTGTATTTGATCTTTAAGTTCTAAATTTTCTTCAATTAATAGAGCATTTTCTCTTAAAAGATCATCAACTTTATCATTACTTAACTGGACTTCCGTCTTCAAATCCAGCAAATTAGCTGTTACTTCAGTATTATCTACCGACTGTTCACTATTAGCAATTGATTCTCTGAGTTTATCGTTTAGCATACTATTCTCTTTAGATATTTTAGTTAAATAGGTTTGAAGTCCTTCAATGTCTGATTTAAAACGTCTGTTTTCTTCTTTAAGTATGTCATATTCAATTTTTAAAATATATTTATTAGATAATTCGTTGTTGACATCATTTTCCTGTTGCCTTACTCCCTCATTAACAACGTCGCAAGTTTCATCATTAATTTCTTTTTTACTGACTTCTGTTTCGCTGTCCTGGTTGTTATTTTTGTTATTTGTACTTTTCTCAAGCTTTTGTATTATTTCATTTAAGCGTTCTTTTTCAGATACCATATCCGCGTGTGATTTACGTATATCGCTGACTTCTAATTCTAAATGTTTGTAATTATCCGCTATCGTTTTTGCTTGACTATTCAAAGATATATTTTGAAGAGTTAAGTTTTTATTATCCTCTTGGAGAGCGTTTACGCAACCAAGTTGATCGTTTAATATTTTCGTCTGATCTAATAAATCTTTATTTTTACATTTAACGTCATTCAATTCATTTGAAATACTCTTGTATCTATCTTTAAGTGTATAGAGCTCAGTGTGCGTCGAATTGATTTCATTTGCCAGACTATCAACTTTTTCAAGCAAACTCTGCTTCTCATTTTCTAACTTAGTTATTTTCTCAACAGATTCCATGTATTGCTTTTTTTCGAAAGCCATGGCTATCTGCAAATTTTGAAAATTAATTTCAAATTCATTAATTTTGTGTAATAAATTTTTGTTTTCTTCCTTTAATAAATTCAAATCATTTATAGTGGTTTCATGTAGATTGGTAATTAGTTTCACTTCATGATCTGTAGTATTTTTTTGTAATTCTAATTCATTTATTGTAGACTTCAAGTTATTATTCTCGTCTTTTATTAAATCTAGTTCTTGTAACACAGATTCATATCTTACAGAACATGATGTAAGTTCTTGTTGTAACAATGAATTTTCTGTTTGCAAATCATTTTGAATGTTTGAATTTAAACTGTTTTCATTTTTTACAACATTGTTTAAAGTATTATTTATTTCCTCAAGGACAGATGTCAGTGTTTGATTGTTTATTACTTGTAGAGATTTAGCTTCACTAGATATTGATTTAGTTAGAGCTTTGACATTGTTGATGTCACTCGCCATTAGGAAACACTTTTCTATTACTTTATTCTTTTTGCTTACTTTTTCTTGTAAATGAACATTCTCCGTTTCTAGATTGGATATTAGTTGACGAAATTCAATATTTTGTGTTTGTAGCAATTCATCGTTAGTCAATAACTTTTCAATTTCTGACTGTAATTTAACTAACTCATCTCGTTCTTCTTGAATTTCTAATTCCAGATTGTTACACTTATTCTTCCAAAGATTTAACTCTTCAAAAAGTTCATCTTTTTTAAAATCCGCAACTTCAAGATTTTTTATAATATTTTCTTTCTTTTGAAGTTCACTTTCAAACTTGCTTATCTGATTACTTTTTTTGGTATTTTCTTCACTTAGCTGTGTGTTTCTATTTTCTAGATATGCATTCCTGTCCATCATTGCTAGTTTTTCAGCTGTTTCTTGTTTAATTTGTAACTGAAGAAATTCGTATGCTTCGTCAACTTTTGATTTTGATTGTTCTAAGCTTTGACTTTTTTTAGAAATCTCTTCAATTTGTGACTCTAAGACGGTATTTTTTGACTTAATAGAAGTCAGTTCAGTGTTTTCACTAATGAGTTTCGTGCGTTCCGCTTCTAATGATGTTAAGTTTTTTTTATAATCATTAATAATTATATTTAGAGATTGTACCTCTTTTTTGGTAACATCCAAACTATCTTTGAGTGACCTGATTTCTGATTCTTTGCTCTCCAATTCTTTATGTATACTTAATTTATTTTCTGCTAAAGAAATAGCGTATTCTTCTTCTCTTTTACTGAATATTTCAATTTTACCTCGCAGTTCATTTATTTCTTCTTGAGCTTTTTGATAATCGATTTCAAGTGTTGACTGTTCCTTACTTTCATTAAACTCGTATACATTTATTTTATTTTGTAATTGTTCATTTATATTATTCAATTCTTGAATTTTTTGTTTAGCTTCTATTAACTCTTCTGTTGCAAGCTTCATTTGATCAATTTCCTTGTTCTTCTTTTCAAGTTCGTTCATTAGTGTTTGTAATTCTGTATTAATTTGAGAATTTTTCTCTTTATTCGCTTTAAGCGAATCTTTATATTTAGTCAATAATTGTTCCATCTTTTCTATTTTATTATTTAGTATAAGTATTTCTGCTGAATCTTCATTTGTTTGATTTACTTTATTATCATTGGACACATTAAAATTGATTAATTGTACGTCGCCTTCTCCTTCATTGGATTTATTTTGATTATGATTGTTGTCATTATTACTGCAAACATCTGAGTGATCTTGCATTAATTGAACTTTAGTGCTGAGTGCTTCAATTTTCATATTCTTTTCTTCAATCTCAACACGCAAAGCTTTTTCCAGGTGGGCCTATAATAAAAATAATCTAAGTTAACAATACTGTTACGTAAAATAATACTTTTTATAATACATTGTTTTGTAGGTGGTGATATTTATCAGTAACAAATTCTATTATTACAAAGTTTGAATCAATTATAGCAAAATACACTGTCAAATTTCTAACCATAATTTGATACATTTTTACTAAAACATTGGGCGATAATAACAATAACCGATCGCATTCGCAACGACGGCGTAAGAGAACGAGTAGGTATGAAAGAGAGTATTGGTGTGAGAGGAGATGCAAAAGGAAATGCGCCGATGGTTTGGACATGTGGAAAGAATGCCGAACGTCTGGTTAAGAAGATATACAATGCGAAAGTGGAAGGATGTAGGTACCGGGTGAGACCGAGACTAACCTACCTAGACCAGATCGGTCATGTACTGAAGGAAGGTGGAGTCAAGAGTCTCCGAAACCGGTGAGCGTGTATGAAGAGAATTATGAATGTTGAGGAAGCGAGTGAAGTATGTAAGGATAGAGTTCTCAGGCCCTCTGTTCTCTCTGCCTACCCTGCAAGGGATATGGCGTGATGGTATGTATGTATGTATCGGGCAATGTAACATCCATGTGGTGACAGAGTAAAAATACAATTCACCACCTATCTTACCCATAGGTGATCGTAAGACGTTTCTTACGAAGAAGAGTCGTTACTAAGGGATATAAAACGCATATAACATCTATGCAAGAGAAGGAAAACTCGAAATAAAACCCTATACCAATACGTCTGATCAGTGTTGTATAGTAGGTTAAATTCCCTCCCATTAATAGAAAGGTGGATGTGCATAAACATCACAACTTCTCACATAAGCCATGATTTAAACACGTAAAACTATTTTCAAATACTAATCAACATCATCATCATAACAGCCCATATACCAATGTCCCACTGTTGGGCTGGGGCCTCCTCCGTAATGGGTGGGTAATTAACCTACTATACCACGCTGGTCAGACGTGTTGGTATAGGGTTTTATTTCGAGTTTTCCTTCTCTTGCATAGATGTTATATGCGTTTTATATACCTTAGTCGTTTCTTACGATCACCTATGGGTAAGATAGGTGGTGAATTGTATTTTTACTCTGTCACCACACGGATAGATCAAATACTAATATAACATTGAAATACCTTCGCACTTTGTTCCAAAGAACATTGTTCACGTAGTTCTGATATTCTTCTTAAAGCTTTGTCTTGTGTTTCAACTAATACACTCTGAAATCAAAAGTCAGTAATTAACTGCCATTGTTAAACATCGAAAACCACAAAAACATGACAGGCGACGTATAAGCGGCCGGGCGGGCCACCGAAGAGAAAGATCGGTTACCGGTGGCCCGCTAGCTCGGCGAAGAGAGGAAACGCTTGCAGGGTGGGTCTATGGGGTTGCGCGCCACCTCTTTCGTCGCCCTGGACCGATTTGGCGGGGCGCGACCACATCCATAGTCCACCGTAATAAAATAAAAAAGGCGTATAATCGTTTGTGTGCCTTCAGTCACTTCAATTTGTCAGTTTTATTAGATGTATAAAAACGAAAACATGCAAAGGCATGTAAGCATGTTCAAAAAAAGTGAAATACTTTATTAAATAGTCCTTACCCTTGCTTTAGCGTTTTCTCTTTCTAGAAGTTTATAATGGCGTGCAAGATCGCTATACTGTGTTCTGTATTTCGTGTATCTATCTTGCGTACGTCGATATGCAGCATAAAGTTGTTCCTTTGTTACACGATCTAAACTGACAGTGCCACTAGAGAATCCTCTTTCTTCGGCTTCACTAGCTGATACTTCCATATCAGACTAAAATATATAACAAAAACTATATTACTATAAAGTTCAAGACTTTTTAGAACGTTTGTTTGAATGTGTAACTGTAAATGTAATTTGTACGTCTGAAAAACATTTTTTTTGGATTCATGAGTATGTAAACTAAAAAACTAAATTTAAAAGCTGTAATAATATCATGTAGTTAGACTAAGTTATTAAGCTTATCAATCGTATCAAAGCCAAACGAGGTCAAAGGCAAAAATGTGTGACGAGATCTATGTTTTTTTTTTGTTTTTCATGACACAACAATGTTTATTGATAAAGGGCATATCAACAGAGAGAGGCCGAGAGAAGGATACAAAAAACACTCTGCTTCCCTCCCTCTCAAACTGGCTAAAGATATTATTAAAATCTAAGCGGCCCTCTACATATTACCTCGGAGTTTTGGCTGGAATTTCAAAATATCATATGGCGGTCTTAAGTTTTAATTTAGCTGCTGAGCTCGAGCCGCCGGCAGTGTGGAACTAAGAGGGAAATTGACCACGATGGTCAGACTTTTTGGTTGGTAGTTGGTTTTATTTAGAATTTTCCTTCTCTTGCATATATGTTATATGCATATTTTATCCCTTTGTCGTTTTTCACGATCACCCACGGGTAAGATAAGGAGTGGTGAATCGTATTCTTACTTCGGCACCACAGAGAAATAGGTTAAAAGTTTTTATATGGCAGAAAAATTACCGCGTTGTATGACACGTATAGCGGAATGGTTAGTGCAAGTATGGAATAAATCATGCCAGGACTACTTAAAAAAACACGCGAATGAAACGAAAATTATAGGTCATGTATCACTGTACATACTAATGGCAGCAAGATAAAAATCTATCATTTGATTTATGTAAACCTATTGCGTCTTCGTGCACTCTCTGTGCTAACAGGAAAAAGCTGTTGTAGTCTTACCGATCTACTAAAGACAATGCTTTGAATTAATGACAGACAATAACTAGTATGTAAGAAAAATCTGCTTGAAAAACAAATTCACAAATAACCTTACCTGTAAATGATACATTGAAGGAGTCTCATAACTCGGTAATCTGAATGAGACATCACTGGCTAGAGAACTGTTTGATAATCGCCTTTGTCTTTGATTGTCCTGAAAAATTAATATCATCGTGACCGTATAAAGAAAATAATATACTTCTCACAAAAATTAAGGGAGCAAGAAAAAAAATCCAAATTTTTGGGGAATTTTCAACAGGCTGTAACTTATACAAAAGTGGTCGTACAGCAAAAAAAAATCAAATTGTAGCTCTAAGTGTCTAGTTTTCGGATCTGAGTTTGAAATTTTTTTTTGAAAATTGTTTTCGAGTAATCTTAAGAAAACCACCGAAATAGAAATTTTCGATTTTTTTTTTGTTTTTTTTTAATCTACGGACGTGGAAAAAATTTTTTTTGACTTAACCTCCATATGGACTGGATAGCTTAGTTATTCAGCTTTAATTTGGTTTTTTTATAAATCTCAATACGAGCATTTCTCACTGAGATATCGGTGTTTGAATGGAAAAAGATCATTTTGTCTTTGATTACCAATATCTCAGCAACCAATGATTGCACAGAAATTTTTTCAAAAATTCAATCAAGCGGGCAAAGAAAACGGTTGGCTGGATTAAATTGAAACTTCGTAGGGTTTTTGTGTGTATATTGAACAGCAAAAGGCACATTAGTGGTTGCCGCAATATTTTTGTTTGGGTGCTTGATTTTCCAAAAAACGACAAAAAGCCCATTTTTGCTGCTTGCTGGTTGCTTTTTCAAATTCATGTGATTGAAAAAAAAAAAAATTTTTTTCAAAAATCACAAGATTCGCTATTGCGCCTTGTAGAGAATTTATTCAAGTTTTTAAAACCAACCTCAAAATTTCTGTGCGATCATTGGTTGCTAAGATATTGGTAATCAAAGACAAAATGATCTTTTTCCATTCAAACACCGATATCTCAGTGAGAAATGCTCGTATTGAGATTTTTAAAATACCAAATTAAAGCTGAATAACTGAGCTATCCAGTCCATATGCAGGTTAAGTCAAAAAAAACTTTCCACGTCCGTAGATTAAAAAAAACCCAAAAAAATTTCGAAATTCTTTTTTTCGTTGGTTTTCTTAAGATTACTCGAAAACAATTTAAAAAAAAAATTTAAACTCAGATCCGAGAACTAGACATTTAGAGCTACAATTTGTTTTTTTTTTTTTTGCTGTACGACCATTTTTGTATAAGTTACAGCCTGTTGAAAATCCCCCAAAAATTTGGATTTTTTTTTCTTGCTCCCTTAATTTTTGTGGTATGTATAAATGGCAATTATAGTTCATCTAATCTAAGAAGTGCATTTTGACGTTTCGCATTTTTTAATACACTATAACCTTGGTCAAACGTATACACATGATCGCGAACAATAAATCTGAAATTTTGAAGAACTATTAAGTTATTTACATAATTATCGTTGCGGGTGACTTTCTTGTACCATAATCTAATGTTGAAACTCGTAAAACTAATTTAAAATTAAAATAACATTGTAAGTATTAATTGTCATTGACCATCTTACAATGTCACGTCATCACGTTCTATACAGTAGTGCTTGACAACTTCCAAATCACGAATATCCAAATAATCAGTAAGAGTATTAGAATAATATTATTAATCGAATAGAGATTTTGACAGAAATGTACATTTCGACAATTAAATTGATATGGAAATAATTATTACTGTTCGCGACGATGATAATTCAAGTAATAGTAGTGATTCTGAATAAATAGCTATTTTCAAATCCAGTTTTCATTTTTACTTAACCGAATCCTACTAAATATGATGAATAGATTTTATGCTGAAATAATTAAATTTGTTTAGTACTAATTTAGCACTTAATTTATTCCTCTTCTTTTTGAAAAAATAAAAATATACCGATTATTAATTAAAAAGAATCAATATCGATTTCTCACCAAAATCGGATATTTTCGATAGCGATTATTTGGTTCACATACCTAGACAACTTACTCTGACAGCTGTCAAAGTGCACTTCTTAGATTAGATAGACTATAATCATTATGTAGTCTAATACCTCACTGCCATGGCAATTTTAGAAGTATTATAATCTAAAGTAGTAGCTTAACCATTGTGTCAGTTTCACATCTAATTTCGAATTTGAACAAACAGCTCGCCACTTCTTCTTGCAATCTGGAGTAATGAGCGCGATCTTATGTTAGACAATCTGCATGTTGCGTCTGGGGTAGTTTTTTTTTTTTTTTTTTTTTTCGGTTGACTATGGATGCGTCTCGCCCCGCCGAATCGGTCCGGGGCGACGGAAAGGCGGCGCGTGACCCCATAGACCCACCGTAAAACTCCTCTCTCTTCGCCGTGCGAGCGGACCACCGGTACTCGATTTTTGACTTCGGTGGCCCGCCCGGCGGTTTACCCTCGCGGGTTCCTCTCGTCGACGCCCCGAAGATTGTCGGGGCGTCGCCCTCACGCGGTGGCCTCACGTCGGGTGACCGGACAATTCCCCGGTCCGATCACCCGAGGCCTCGGTTAGGGCGGCATCAGGCGCAGATATTCGCGCCTGCGCCACCTCAGCCGCTGACGGCGGCCCGGGTCGCGGGAATCCTCCCGGACTCGTTCCGCCGCCTCCTTCCGCGAGATGACAGCCTCGCAGAAGGCGGCGACCGCGTCCCAGTTCCTGACGCTGTCGACCATCGCCCTCGCGACAGCCGGCAGCGTCAGGTCGGCACCGATAATAGCGACGAGGTCACGGCACTGCCCGTCCCAGCTCGGACATATCACGAGCGTATGTTGCACTGTGTCCTCGTCACTGGTGCAATGGTGGCAGGCCGGAGTCCACTCCCTATACGCGCCCGTGTGCAGGTAGAAGCCGAAGCATCCGTGCCCCGACAACATCTGCACCAGTCGAAAGAAGAGGACTCCGTGCCGCCGCTCCGCCCACTCCATCAGTACGGGCCGGAGGGCCTCAACGGTAACGACACCGTGTCTAGGCCTCTCCAGCCGCGTAGCCCAACGGGCGATGACGTCTCGGCGGGCGTCCTCGCGCCAGGTGGCTATCTCGCTCAACGATGGGGAGCCACCTTCGTCGCGCACTGAGGTAACCCGCCGGTAGAGGTCGGCGAGCATCTCCACCTCTAGGTCCCACGGGGGTGTCCCGGCCAGTAGGCATGCCGCCTCGGTCGATACCGTGCGGTACCCGCGAATGGCTCTGACCGCCATGACTCTCTGTGGTCTCCACAGAACAGCCCTGAGCTGGGCGTTCAGAGCCCTCGCCCACACGGGTGTGCCGTACATGTCCATCGAACGGATCACCCCCGCATACAGCCGTCGGCCTTCGAAGCTGGGTCCGCCCATGTTCGGCATGAGCCGCGAAAGGGCGGACGCCGCGCCAACCAGCCGGGGAGCAATTCGACGAAAATGCTCCCGGAACCACTATCGCCCGTCGAGTACCAGATCCACGTACTTCATATGGGCCTGGATACTGATCTGGATGGAGTTGACGACTAAGGAGGCGCCGATTGGCAGCCTTACGCGTGGCCCATGGAATAATAAGGCCTCCCGTCTTATTTAGGGCCACCCTGAGCCCCAGCGCCTCGATTCGCCTGACCATCTCCTCAGTGCCGAGAGTGGCCAGGCTCGCCGCCTCTTCGAGTGTCCTGCCCCGGGCTGTGACGAGCGTGTCGTCAGCATAGCATATCAAGCTCAGCCCGGGGGGGAGACTCCCTCTCAACGCCCAGTCGTACCCGATGTTCCACAGAGTCGGCCTCAGAACCGACCCCTGTGGACCGCCGCGCGACATGGGCGCCCGCACAATGTCCCCTGCGGGACATTGTGCGGGCGGGGAGGATACTGCGCCCCTCCAAATAGTCCGCCACCAGCCGCCTCAGGTACAAGGGCACCCCGTGAAATCGGAGCGCCTCCCTGATGCAGCTGAATGGCAGACTATTGAATGCGTTGGCGATGTCCAACGACACCGCCAACAGCACTCCTTTGCTGGCGACAGCCTCTGCGGCCGTCTGCCTCAGGCGTAGCAGGGCCCCGATGGACGAACGCCCCCTCCGAAACCCAAATTGAGCGTCCGACAGATCGGGCCCCACCTCCTCCAGGTGCTGGACGATGCGGGCAGCGAGGACACGCTTCAGCAGCTTACCCACATCGTCAAAGAGCACGATGGGCCTTTAGGCCGACGGCGAATCCGGGGGCCGTCCCGGCTTTGGCAGCAGAACCAACCTCCCTTCCTTCCAGCACCCAGGGAACTGTCCAGACGTCAGACAGGCGTTGAACAGTTGCCTGAGGCGAGGCTCGAAGTGCTCGAGGAGCGACGTCAACACCCGGACTGATATTCCGTCCGGGCCGGGGGCCGTGGTGGCGGAACGAATCTTCGCCACAGCCGCCCCCACTTCCGACTCCGTCACGGGCGGAACACTCTCGTCGGCCTCCCGGTCTTGATCTCGCGAAGCCATGACCGGGGGCGTGTGTCCCGACTGCCGTGGAAACAGCTCCTCGACCACCCTACGGAGGAAGTCGGGCTGGAGGGTCTCGGTGAGGGGGGGGCCTGCGCGCGAAGCTTGTTCAGCGACGCGCGATACGGGCGACCTCAGGGGTCACGGTCGAGACCGTCCAGCATCTCCTGCCAACTCGCACCCTTGGCGGCTCGGATGACCAGCCGAAAGGCAGTCCGCGCACTGCGGTACGCCTCGTACAGCTGGCCCTCCAGCTCAGCGTCGCGGTGACGCCGCCGGCTGCGGGTGTAGGACCTTCGGGCACTGTTACACGCCGCACGAAGGTCCGCCAGTCGTGGGGACCACCAGTAGACCCCCTGCTGGGGTCCCGGGGAGAGACCTCCATCCGGATATACCGGTGGTCCGACAGGTTCTCCGCCTCCTCCAGGACACTCCAGTTCCTCACTCGTGGCGCGACAGCGGGGCTAGCGAACGACAAGTCCACTATCGACTCGCTCTGCTGCCGCACACACGTGTTCACTGAGCCCCTGTTAAGAACACAGAGGCCCAGTGAAGCCGCCCACTCAACGACCACCCGCCCGCGGTCGTCCGTCATAGGGGACCCCCACGCCGTGGATTTGACGTCTAAGTTCCCCAGAACCAGGACGAGGCCCGGTGCCAGTCGCACCTTTACAAGGTCGTAAGGAGAGAAAAAATCTTTACCCACTGTCTTAAAATTAAGCACAAATATAATAATATACATAGTTTTCAGTATTTATCAAATGTTATCCCTCTTTTTTTTTGCGGTGGTCTATGGAGGCGGTCACGCCCTGCTAAATCGGTCCGGGGCGACGGAAGAGGCGGCGCGCGACCCCATAGACCCACCCAGCGAATCACCTCTCTACGCCGTGCGAGCGGGCCACCGGTACCAGATCTTTGTCTTCGGTGGCCGGCGGACGGCAAATGTTATCCCTCTAAGGTTGTAAAATAGAGGATTAAAATTTGCGGTTATTGTGTACCCTGTGTCGTGAAGATTTAGTGTTCTTAAATATATGTCACCAACTAAGTAGTGACGACACATTGTATTAATTCGTGGTAGTCGTAAAAAATCAATCGTAGTAGTAGTCTGTAATTAGATCACTAGCTTTCTGGATGGTCGGAGCATAATAGTAGTCGTCGGCGGCTCCTTTTCCGAGACCATGACCATTAATGCTGGTGTACCACAGGCCTCGGTGCTGTCCCCAACGTTGTTTATCCTGCATATCAACGACTTGCTCTCAATAGAGAGTATACGCTGCTATGCGGATGACAGCGCGGGATGATGAGCGATACACCGAGTATCAGAATGTCCCTCGGAGCATGTTACAAGAAAAAAAAAAACGGGCTCAACTTGTGTCTTAAGTCGAGCGCTCTCTAGGGCGGGCCTCGGAAGGGGGTGAACGGAGCTTAGTCCAGTTCAATCCCACTAAGACACAAGTTTGCGCGTTCACTGCGAAGAAGGATTCGTTTATCATGGCACCTCAGTTCCAAGGAGTAACTCTCCAAATTGCCGAGAGTTTTGAGATGCTTAACATCGAACTGTCGAGCAAAGTCCAGTTTAAGAGTCATTTGGAGAAAAAAGCTAAACTGGCAAGCAAAAAGCTAGGCGTGCTGAGCAGAGCTAGGCGGTACTTCACGACGAGACGTCTTGTGCTATACAAAGCACAAGTTCGTCCTCACGTGGAGTAGTGCTCTCATCTCTGGGCAGGCGCGCCTAAATATCAGCTAGACCCACTTGACTCCCTGCAAAGGCGTGCTGTTCGAATCGTCGATGATGCCAATCTCACGATCAGACTGGAGTCGCTGGAGCAGCGGAGAGACTTTGGGTCACTCTGTGTACTCTATCGGCTCTCTGACGGGGAGTACTCTGAGGAACTGTTTGACTTGGTACCACCGTCACCATTTTATCACCGTACCACTCGACACCGCAGCAGGGTTCATCCATTCCACCTGGAAACGATACAGAGGTCAACTGTACGTTTTCATTGCTGTGTTTCCCGAGCGCTATGATAGGTCCTTCTTCAAACGCGGTTTGAGAACTTTCTTCACGATAGGCAACGACCTAGCTGGGCTCCTGGTGTTGCTAAGTTTCATGTGCAGCAGTATCACTTACCATTAGGTGTGCTGTTTGCGTGTTTGCCACCACCGGCAATAAAAAAAAGGTAGACTGAGGGAGCCCTAGGGGAATGGGCAGACTTATATAACCAACTTCGATCACCTGGCATAGTGACTATATCATTATCGGTCTTTGTGGGGAGGCTTATGTTTAATAATGAAGATCCAATGCTGATAGATGGATGAATTTGTGACAAGTATTTTAATTGTTGTTAAAAGCAAACATCATGGACATACAAGAATATCCTGTGAAGTTATACTGTATCCCATTGTTTCTGCAGTTGGCTGTACAAGTGAGACATCTTGGAATGTATTTTGTTGATTTGCTGGTGGCTGAGATTTTGCATGATGAGGCTGTTGCTGTGCATCTGAAAGTAATGAATTTAATTACCTATGTAACTCTTAAATCCCATACAATAACAGGTAAATTCTATTAGCATCCATTAGAGCGTGAATATTTTGTAAATAAGTTATATCTAAATAAATGCATGAACAAACCGCGATTGACTGTACGGTATATTTTAGGGTTAATATCACAAGTGTAGCCCGCCTTTAGTTTATTTTTCCACCTTGTGGCCCTTGGCTGTCAAAAGGTTGCGGACCACTGCGTTAGATGTATAAACTTGCCATCTCATCTACTTTTATAACCCAGTCTCACCGCAATTTACTTGCTTCTATTATACAATGCTTAGGCGTCTTATACGACGACAGCGAAAGGATGTGTGGCTATTGCATTTTTACTCTAACAGTACATATCATTACAATATTAGATTACCTAAAAATATTGTGTCAAAAATAACATCATCATCATCCTGTTCCTGTGGCAATCACATTGCCCATAACAATGTGTCCTGGCAATAGTTTTATGATCCGTCATCTGCCTGTCGTCAAACTTTCTTGGGAATCTAATTGTGGATGAAATGGCATCAGATAAATTTGGCCAATGTTGGAGTAAAATTCAAGCAATATAAGAATCAGTAGTATTCGAAACCAACATCAAACAGCAATTACATGTCTTAAAAATATACAAATGTAATATCCAAAAAAATTATGTAATGTGTACATTAAATATTAATGAGTACCCATTTATTTTTGTAATTTATTATAGATAAAAAATTAAGGTCATGCAAACATATTTAACATTTACATAATAAAAAAAAATATTTAATTGAAACTTTATTACATTATAAATTCAAATTTAAACCCATTTATTATGTATGAACTCTACAGGGACATTTACTTATTGTATTTTTAAAATATTTATCTTCTCAACTCATATACATTCCACTAATAGGTACGGGCCTCCACAATAGGAAGGAAATTAACCTACTATACCACACTGGTGAGATGGATTGGTACCGAGTTATCCTTCTCTTGCCTTAAATGAATCCAATAAACTATTACTGAATCAATATGCGATCGACATTGACAAAATCTGGTAAGAAATTCGGAGGGCCTTTATGCTATCTTTTTTTAAATATGGTATTTAACATCTGTTTAGTCATCTGTACGTTTACACACATACTAGCTAGATGACCTTCAAACCACCATATAATTCCTATATATAATGCTAAAGATTATGGCTGCACCAGATCCCACAAACAGTATATAACTTTATATTAGTACTTATCACTTACCATTATCACCTATGGAGAACAGATCACTATTTGTGATATCAGATATGCTACTTGATGCAGATGTAACTGCAGCCTGAAAGGTAACATATTTATGAATTTATCAGTTATATAAATATGTAGTAACACATCATAATTTAATTAAAAATATTTATTAAGTGCTATATAATTAAAGTCACACTTGGCCTTATACTATGTAATTTAATAAATAAATAAATTAAAGTCGCCACCATTCTCTGTATGGTTAAATCTTTTAATCTACGCAACAAATTTTAATCTGGTTTTCGTCAATATATGAAGTTATTCATAGGAAGGTTTTTATGTATAATGCATGCATATTATAGTACAAAAGCCAAGGATTTAAAGAATTTGTTTAGTGATGTCAGAAAATGTATATTCTTATGTACAATATATACACAGGTTACTGATTTTATTACTAGAATAACTTAAACTAGGTGTAGGTATGACATCATAAAAAACATTAAAGTTCGTTGCAGACTCCTAGCTCTGCCCAATCCCAAGATAAAGTGATTTGTTTCTTATCAAAACAGTAAGTTTGTCAGCGTACATTTACCTACAGGTTAAAATTAAATCGGCGACCTCTATATTAAACTAAGACAAAATTCCTTAAAATCTTACATGAGTTACTGTATATGGGATAATGAGCTAAAAACAACTCAATAATTTAATGTAATATATTAACTACACATGCAAATATGTGATAGAAAGATTTCATCAATTTAAATAGAGTGAAATACTAAATTTAAATCAGGTATATGAGAGTTAAATAAATAAATTATTTCTGTACCACAAGCCATATTTGTGAATATTTATGATAAAAAAGGGAAAGTAAAATGGAAATGTAAATAATGACCTATTTAATAATCAGCTGTTAGTGTAACATTCTCTTGTTAGTGTAATCATTTTGTTTACAAAATAACATCATTAATAAAAATATATGTAAGATGCCAGCTACAAATAGAAAGAATGAAGGACTAGAGATTATAGCCTGACAGTAGGTATCCAACCAAAACTATTCAAACTAAAATAATAAATTCATAGTTGTAACTAAAAACATAATGAAAAACGTTTTGTAACGTTTAATTAATATCATCATATTATATATAATAATATATGTGCTAAAGATACAGAATAAATTACTTCCTAATAACAAAGTGATAAAAGATGAGAAGTAGATAACAAAAACATAAAACCACAAAAAGGAGGTCAATAATGTGCCAACATAGATAACGTAACACTGCAGTAAAACAAAGTACCTGAGCAGCCTGAGCGATTTGCTGAATCCTCTGTGGAGAGGATTTCACCTCTTCTGCTAATTTATCTTTTAATTTTTTGAACATTTTCTCAATATTTTTTACAGCATTCCAAAAGTTTCAATAACATCACAATTTTCAATAACACAATCCTTGTTGTAGTAGCTGGGATAACTAACAACAAATAAGCACTGAATAAACGTTCGATCACGAAAAACTCGTAAACAGTTACATATAATATATACTCGTGAAGCACTAGTTAATATTACTATAGAAAAGTATGCGTGGGATACCACTGACGACGTACACATGAAACTGAGGAATACATGATTCCTTAAATTTATTTCTCAAATTCCAACAATAAGCGAAGTGACATCTAACCCAAGACCCCAAGTCACCATTTACCACAGAATATAAATAATTATTAATTAATATTTAAATATTTACTATACTCTGTAATTTTAATCAATGGTATTAGTGCCACAAACTTATCTGACACGGTGACAGCGTCGCTGTTATCGCATTTAGTGTTGCCAGTAAAATTCCATTTGTAATAAAATCGGTAAGTATTTCCCCATGTGGTAACGGGTTTAGAAAACAATATTCAACTCCTTTACAGAATGTTCTGTGGAAGTCATCAAAAATGGAACTATAACTTTTTCACCCGTGGGCTCACGGATGGGAAGTAGATTAATGTGTTACAAGTATTAATGCTTATGAACACATTATATTATGCTTACTAGAGAAACAAAAATGTAGATTTTATAAATAATTATATTTTAACACAATAACTATGAAATAAAACTACTTTTACGGATTCTATCGCGTTTGTATTTTATTTATAATTTCCCGACGTTTCGAACACTTTACAGTGATCATGGTCACGGGAGGACTGAGGTGTCTTACGTCCAATATGTCATTGTTATTACAGAAATTTATTTATATCTACCCTATAAGATATTAAATTTTGACCCACATTTTTATACAAAATTAATACAATTCATTGCCAGTACAAAAAGAGAATGATTCTATATATAAAATTTATGTTGTTTATGATTTTTTATTATTAAGGTATTTAATTTATGATAATTATTATTGTGGCAATTTTACAATTTTTACAAAACTAACAAAAACTATTCAGCTACTACCGGATCGGAACGCGGCCACTCTGAGAAAGATCCGGCGAGAAAACTCAGGAGGCATGATACTAATTTTATTATTGAATTTTTGAGTGGCGGCCTACTTTAACTTACTAAAATTAATTAAATTAAAATTTAACTATTATTGTGGGTCAAATCTGACTGTGGTCTCTCTTATATAGGCCAAACAAAGAGATCTGTAAGAACTCGGATCAAGGAACACATAGCTGATGTGAAACATCGCCGTCACACTAAGTCTGCAGTCTGTGAGCATAGTCAGGACCGCGCCCGCCATTATATCAGGTTTGATAAACCACAAATCCTCGCAAAAGAACACCGATACCTTCCTAGAATGGTTCGCGAGGCTATTGAAATCAAAAAACATAAAAATTTCAATAGGGAGGATGGCTGGGTATTATCATCAAGCTGGGATCCTGTCATTCACTTAATTAAAAATAAAACTAAGAAAACCACCACAAGACTGCAAGACACTGTGAGCACTTATTGTATAGATTTGACCCACAATAATAGTTAAATTTTAATTTAATTAATTTTAGTAAGATAAAGTAGGCCGCCACTCAAAAATTCAATAATAAAATTAGTATCATGCCTCCTGAGTTTTCTCGCCGGATCTTTCTCAGAGTGGCCGCGTTCCGATCCGGTAGTAGCTGAATAGTTTTTGTTAGTTTTGTAAAAATTGTAAAATTGCCACAATAATAATTATCATAAATTAAATACCTTAATAATAAAAAATCATAAACAACATAAATTTTATATATAGAATCATTCTCTTTTTGTACTGGCAATGAATTGTATTAATTTTGTATAAAAATGTGGGTCAAAATTTAATATCTTATAGGGTAGATATAAATAAATTTCTGTAATAACAATGACATATTGGACGTAAGACACCTCAGTCCTCCCGTGACCATGATCACTGTAAAGTGTTCGAAACGTCGGGAAATTATAAATAAAATACAAACGCGATAGAATCCGTAAAAGTAGTTTTATTTCAAATGTGTAATACTCGCGTAAACATTAGAAGTCATTACAATAACTATGATCTACAAATATAGGACAAATTATTTGTAATGAACATATTCCAGGTATAGTCATTTGAGTCGTCAGTCACTTCATCATATGAATCATCACTTTCAGTCTCACTATCACTGTCTAAAGTCATAATGGAAGGCTCCTCTAAATATGTATCCCTTTAGTATTCGTTTTCAATTTTTTTCACGTGATTTCAGTGATTTTTCCATTCGTTTATATTTATTTTATTAAAAGCCTCTGCAATTAATTTAGGCGTTGATGAATTAGAGTTTTTAATATTCTGTTCTATTATGTTTCGTTTCATTGAGCTCCAAATCATTTCAATTGGATTTAATCGCAATGGTATGGTAGAATGGATTTCGTCAATTTCATAACTTCGCTTAGACTTGTGTCTTAATTATTTCATAAAGCTGCGCCTTTGTAAGGCGTTGATTACATTTAAAATCTATCTCCTCTTATATCTCTCTCCTCTGAAGTACATCATTAACTTTGGAATTATGGGAATTTCTTTTTGCACACTGTAAAATTGATGTATTTTATGTTTATTGACATCGAGATCAAAATCACCAACTTCAATTTTACTTTTCATCCTCTTCCGTCTTTTTTTTTTTGGTGTAGAAATTTTTCTCCACTCTCATCGGCCTGTCCTTTTATCCTTTACAAGTTTTCTAACAAATCGTTCTCCAACCTTGAAAATATTTTTTACATTAAATACACATATATTTTCTGATCATAAACAGATAGATGTATACACAGAGATACATATATATACTAACTATGTACTTACAAGAAAATTATGTTACAATTAACAACAATCAAGTACATTCATTACAATTAAATTTACATAAATAGAATACTATTGTATTATTTGTATAAATATATAATAATTATGTTGAAAATATAATTAGACTCTAAGAACAAATTAATTTATTATATTTAACACAATAAATTATACATAATGTTTATTAAGTGTTCTTTTTATTTCAAAAACTAGCAACACTAACCTGTGGCTGTTTATATAATTTTTCAAAAGGTATTAATGATGCCTGAAGATGTTTTTCTTCCTTCATATAACTTAAAACTTGTAATATAACATTTAGTGCATCACATTTCGCATTTTAAAACCACAAAAAGTAAATAAACAACAACCAACAACTGAAATAACAGCATATAGGGAGGACGATTGACGTTCGATGACATTTCAAAATGGTGTCATTAGTTCATCAATTTGCCACCGGGTCAGATAAGTTTGGTTTTTTTTCGGCGGGTTGGTGGCGTGAAGGCCGGACGTCAGATCGCGCTTTGGTGAAATAATTACAATTTAGACTTTTGACGGCAATTTGAAAACGTCATGTGGTGCTCTTGTATTATATTCGATATCTTAGTGTTTTAATGTGTTATATTAGATAATTTTGATGGCATTTTATGTAATATGATGCGGCGGAACTACTGGGATGTAGTGAATATCATATAAAAGTGCTTTACAACGTTTTCGTTTTCCATCAAAATTCCCACAAGATACCATTAACAGTGTGGCCATTGCACTGTTAATGGCAACAATTTGACTTGGACAACGACTGACTTGAAAGACTAAAAATATTTATAACTTGACACTGGCACCAATAGCTCGTATATGTAGCTGATTGCCAATATACCTATAAGAAGAAGAAGAAGACAATTTACTGTTGAATTATCAATATTTTGTGTTTTTGTGTGTTAGTGAAGGTTTATTATCCTTTTCAAGTAAGTTTTTAACATTTTATTCTAAGTTTTGTGACGATGGACGCTGATCCGCCTGACCCGGGTGGTGGCGTATATGAACCGCGGTCCCGCTCGCGGTCTCCAAATGTTATATCTCGGCCCATGGAACCTTTAACAGATATTATAGAAGCCGATGATCATCTTCAGGTCTGTCTAAATAGTAGAAAACGAAGCAAAGCAACTAATAATTTCTCGACATACCCACCTTTAAAAAAAACTATATCCGACCCATCACAATCCACGCCTTCAATTCAACATACATATTCCCATCCAGATTTCGAAATGAATAAAGGGACATATTCGGACACTGATGTTGAACCCTTCTTGGTCCACGTAAGTAGAGCGTCTGAAGAGCCTACGTCTGGCATATCCTTACACCCTATCAAGTTTGGACATTTCTTATACCGAAACAATTTTAAAAATATAATCCGTGGAGGTGTTAAACGTGTAGGGAGGAACAGAATTGCGGTCGAATTTAAAACTGCCGTTGATGCAAATCTGTTCCTTACCCATCCTGCCCTAAGCGCTGCTAAGTATGATGCTACAATCCCTTCATATAACATCACCCGTATGGGTATAGTAAGAGA
The DNA here is from genome assembly GCA_905163515.2 of Lymantria monacha. NCBI lineage: Eukaryota > Metazoa > Arthropoda > Insecta > Lepidoptera > Erebidae > Lymantria > Lymantria monacha. The sequence continues at coordinate 16,770,248 of LR991082.1, read as the reverse complement.
AGTACCAGTCGAGTGGTCACTCGAAGAATTCGTGGCATCTATCGAGGTACCTTCTAACTATGGCTTAGTTATAAAGGCACGTAGACTTAATAGAAGAGTCTTGAATGAAGGGACTCTTAACTGGATTCCTACGCAGACAGTAGTGCTAACCTTCCTAGGTCAAAAACTGCCACCACATATATATAGTTTTTACACATCAATGCCTGTGGAAACTTATGTCCTTCCCTCTATACAGTGCTATAAGTGCTGCAGATTTGGTCATGTCACCACTCAGTGTAGGTCTAACCCTCGCTGTTTTGTGTGTGGCCAAAATCATGAAGGATCATCATGCGCTAAGAAATCCCCAACCTGTCTATTCTGTTCTGGCAATCATCAGGCTAAGGACCCACGATGTCCTGAGCATATTCGCCAAAAATCGATTAAACTAGTGATGTCACAGGAAAATTTGTCTTACCTAGAGGCTAGTGCAAGATTTCCCCAAGTCAGGAGGTCATTTGCTGACACCACTAGAAATACACATCTATCTCAAAATGCTCTTCACCCCTCTGTAAATCCCCAAATTACTGGCCAATCTCCATCTCAACCAACCTCCATTATGCCCACATCTGTACCAGTTACCTCCTATAAAAAAACTGTGGTGATCCCTCGCCATCTGCCTTCTCCAGCAGCCAGTCCAGGCTATGACATTCATGCTCATCAGGCAATTATAGAAACCCCTGTCTCTACCTTCTCTAATGGCTGTGCCATTTCAGGCCCATCATCAAATGACAATTTATTTGAATTACTCCTTTCCACATTAATTAACATACTCTCCAAATTTAGCGATACTGAACTACCCACAAGTACACACCAAAAACTTACTCAGCTTTTTTCTATCGTCAATAACATTCCCAGCAATCCTTCAATGGAACTGCCGGAGTGTACGTAACAAAAAATCTGATCTTATATTCCTCATAAACAAACACAAACCTGTTATTCTTGCCATCCAGGAAATGTGGCTTAGGCCCGGTGCCCAGTTTAGGGTACCCGGTTTCTCATGTTTCCGGGATGATAGAAATGACGGTCGTGCTGGCTCATCTATCTTGGTTTCCAGATCCATAACATTCACCCAAATTCCTATCCCGAATCATTCTGATACTTTCCATATAGTTGCTGTACGAGCTCTCAACACTTCATTTGTATCTATTTATATCCCTGAACCCAATCGTACTATATTAAATGACATATTTAATATCATTGCTAGCATACCAACCCCAGTAATGATGCTAGGAGACTATAATATTCATCACTATTCTTGGGGCTCGCACCATTGCGACCCATTAGCTCTTCCATTTCTTGAAAAATTAGACAATCTCAATCTTTGTATTATCAATGATGGATCACCTACCCGACGAGTAGGACCTACTCAAAATCTCAATAGTGCTGTAGACCTAACCATCTGTTCTCCCAGTATCTCTCCTTCAGTATCCTGGGAAATACTCAGTAGTTCATATGGAAGTGATCATTTCCCCATCCTCATCTGTATCTTATCCTCTAGGTCCCCTATCCCTACCACTTTATTTAATCCACGACTGAAACACAATGTAGCCAGAGCTGATTGGACACAGTATACAGCCTTTACTGATGAGAATATTGCCTCCTTCCCTCCAGTGGACTGCACTAATGTGCATAATACTTACATAGAAATGAAGAAGGTTCTTACTTTATCTGCTAATATGTGTATCCCTCTCAAAAGAGCCCCTAAAAAGAATGTCTTCCCTCCAGCATGGTGGGATGCAGACTGTTCTGTGGCAGTTAGAAAAAGAAAGTCAGCTGAGTTAAATTACTCCCGTAGGATGTCAATAGATAATTATTTAACATATAAAAAAGTTGCAGCGGAAACAACTAAACTGTTAATAAATAAAAAAAGATCAGGATGGCAATCATTTTGTGAAACCTTATCACCTACTTCCCATCCATCCATGGTATGGAGAAACATTAGAAGGTTCCGCTGTTCCCTTCTGAACAAATATACTGTAACCTCAAATGATTATGCAGAATGGATTGATGAATTTACCATTAAATTAGCACCAGCCACTGTCCCATCCCATGAGGAGCTACACATCTACTCAAATAACGATATTTCTGAACAAGGATTCAATGCCCCATTTTCCAAGGGGGAATTTAGTCTAGTATTAGATAGTTTGAAAGACTCCTCACCTGGAATTGATGGAATTCCATATTCCTTTATATTTAACAGTGGACCTAATACAAAGAAAGTCATTCTTTGTATTCTAAACCATTTTTTTGCCCTAGGCATTCCTCCTAAAGAATGGAAAACACATATTGTTATTCCAGTCTTAAAACCAGGTAAACTAAGTTCCGATCCCACAGGTTACCGTCCCATTGCCTTATCATGTACGCTTGGGAAAATATTAGAACATCTCATTAAAATCCGCTTAGAATGGTTATTAGAAAATAGAGATATTCTCCCAAAAAGCCAATTTGGCTTTAGAAAGGGGCTTGGGACCATGGATAGTCTTAGTACTCTTGTCACAGATATCCGTATAGCATTTTCAAAAAATAAATATTTGGCCACGATGTTCCTCGATATCGCCTCTGCCTATGACAACGTCCAACTTCCTGCACTCAGGCAGAAAATGCTCCAGCTGAGTATCCCAGAGAAGATGGTAAACTTCATATCAAATTATCTCTCCGCTAGAACTATTATAATTCATGTTAATAACTCATCACTCTCTCCAAGAACTGTGTTTAAAGGACTACCTCAAGGATCGGTCCTGAGCCCCTTACTATATAATATATATACCTATGACATGGAACAGTCAGTAAACTGTTTCTGTAATGTGCTACAGTACGCTGATGATTTAGCACTCTATACAGCGGCTGATAGTATAGTCGGGGCTTCTTCACGTCTTAACTCTGCCACAGCATATTTGCAAGAATGGTTAACTCCACATGGATTGGCAATCTCTGTCCCTAAAAGTAAAATAGTAGTGTTCACTCGGCGCCAATTAGTCCCTAACATCGCTATATCTTATGAAGGCCAAAACTTTCCAGTTGTAAACAAAGTAAAATTCCTAGGTGTCATTCTTGATTCTAAATTAACAGGTACTCATCAAGTTCATAATATTCTTAAAAAATGTGAAAAAAAACTGCAACATTCTACGTGTCCTGTCAGAGGCATGGTGGGGTTCCCATCCATACTCACAGAGGCTTATTTACAATGCGCTCATCCGCAGTCATCTGGATTACGGTTCATTCCTTCTTGAGCCGTGTAATAAATCAGCTCTGACTTCTTTGAACAAAATTCAATATAAATGTCTACGCATTGTGATTGGGGCCATGAAGTCATCTCCTATTAATGCCTTACAGGTGGAATGTGTAGAACCACCCCTAAAGCTCAGAAGGCAATATTTATCAGACCGTTACCTCTTTAAAACCTATCAACTTTCCTCTCACCCTCTTATACCAAAACTACATCAACTATCAGAACTTGTCCCAGGTAGTGACTATTGGGTCCACAAAGAACCCCCTTGCTTGTACAATAGCCATCTCACAATAAAACATTTCCCTTGCCATATCTTTCAATGCAATCAGATCCCTCTCTTTAATACAAATTATGCGGCCATAATATACCAACCAAATATTACTCTCAACCTAGGCATTCAAAAAAATTCCCCTGGTGCAGAAATCCAATTGAGATCTGCAATACAAGATAATTGGAGGGACTGGCTGATAATGTTCACTGATGCTTCAAAAAACATTGAACAGAATTATCTTGGAGCTGCAGTATGGATACCAAAATTTAAAATTATCCTCAGCTTCAAGTGCCCTACCCAAGGCTCAATTTTCACTGGTGAATCCATTGCTATACTGGAGGCATTGGCATATATAGAATCACATAATCTTAATAAATCCGTTATTTTTACAGACTCCTTAAGCTGCTTGGCAGCAATCAGGTCCAATTTGTTCAAGTCCAAAACCAAAACCCCAACTATTCTAAATATTAAACAGTCACTCTATCGCTGTCACAAGAAAGGAATTCTTGTGAACCTTGTATGGATTCCTAGTCTTAGCGGAATAGAAGGTAATGAAGTGGTAGATGCACTAGCTAAGGAAGCTGGCCTTGTTGGAACCCAGTCAAACAATGCAGTTTACACCCAAGACCTAATCCCTTTAGCTAAATTAAAAATGAGTTCAAACTGGGACAGAGTCTGGCAAGATTCTAGTAGAGTCAAAGGTAAACACTATAGGTCCGTCCAGGTAAGTATACCAGTAAAGCCATGGTTTCATAGGTGCCGAGATATTAACAAGAAGGCCACATCGGTTATTTGCAGCCTACGACTCGGTCACGCGTGTATACCAGTGTACTTAGCCAAACTCCGGGTTAGAGACTATTCATTGTGTGAATGTGGCTTGGACGAAGGAACCCCAGAACACATTTTCTTCAGCTGCTCTAAAACTATATCCTCTCTCTATGACCTTCTTCCTCCCTCCATCCCTCTCCCTTCAGATTTCAAATCTCTCCTTTCCCAAGTTAATTCCCCATTCATATATATTTTGAGTAAATTTATTAACTCTACTAACATAAAATTGTGATTGTCTGAACTAATCTACTAATATGGATATATATATTGTGTGTGTCCTTTGTTCAAGGTAAATCAACAGATGTTAGACTCCGTAAATTTTCCTAAATATTATTTACTTACTTTCACAAAGCCACCCTGTCAGTCATAAACATACTAAGCTTTTGATACATTTGACACCTTGCAGCAAAATTACCTCAAAATTACATGGACATTGGCGGAGTTAGCAGAATCGCCATTAAACACAAGAACTGAACTGAACAGATAAGTTTGTGGCACTATACATATATATGTAGTGTGGAAGGAAAGAGAACTTGTATTGAACGGTCCCACAGAAAGTATCAGTATCAGTAGCACTGCGGTACAGAATGATAAAATAATATAAATATAGTGAAAAATATTATAAAAGTGGAATAGTGAATTGAATAGAGACAGATGATTTCTATTAGACATGTATAAGTAATGCGAATGATGTATCACACGTAATATTTGAAAGAGGTCTGGAATCGTTTACTGGCTGGAAGTGAATGTAAGCTGAAGAATGTATGTGTTTTAAAATATGAAGTGACATTACATTTTATTCTGTTACATTCCAATAAAATATATGTGTAACATAACTCTCTCTTTTAATATACTTATTAAAATATATAAGTAACAACAGGTTATGGGCCCAGAATACGCTAGAAATTAATAATAGCATATTGCAGTAAATAAATTGTAGCTGCCCTGGTCGCCAGGAATTTATTAAAAGGTGAGAGTAGAGATACAGAGAAGTCAGTAGCAGATTCAAGGCTTCCCACTATTCAGATATTACAAGGAAGTAGTAAGGCTGGTGGTTTAAGAGTGTTGTTATGTGGTGTATTTCTATAAGTAAAAAGTAAACTTCGTAGTCTCTCTGTTAAATCGTTACGCATGTAAAGTTCACTTGACATTCTGGTTTTAAAAGTTCGTACCAGGCGTTCGGGTAATCCATTTGTGCGTGGGTGATATGGCGAAGATTTAATGTGGGTAATGTCTCTGTTCTTGCAATATGTTTTAAATATATCAGATGTGAACTGAGGACCGTTATCGGCAACTATTATTTGTGGTAGTCCAAATGTCGTAAAGATATCCTCAAGTTCACTACAAAGTTAGTCAGCAGTGATTTTGTTCATAGGTTTTACTTCTATCCATTTAGATAATACACCACATAGAACCAGCCAATATTTGAAATAAAACTACTTTTACGGATTCTATCGCGTTTGTATTTGATTTATAATTTCCCGACGTTTCGCCAATATTTACCGAGAATTGGTCCAGCGAAATCAATGTGGATTCTTTCCCAAACGTTATTTGGAATTGACCAAGAATATTTTGGTAGTTCTGGATTGTTTGGCTTATTTTCTTGACATCCTGAACATGTTTTCACGTAATTATCGATATTTTCTTCGATAGATGGCCACCAGATATAGAAACGCATTAATGCTGTCATAGCTGAAATTCCTGGATGTCCCTTATGAATATATTTTAATGTTAACTTCCTCATAGACGTTGGTATAATAATTCTACCTTCCCTCATTATTATGTTATTTTCGACAGATAGTTCGTTGCTTTTCTTAAAATATGTTTGTATGGTATTATCATCATACTTGTAAGTGTTCCAATTTGTCTTTATGTATTGTATTACTTTCATCAGCGTTGCATCCTTTTTAGTTTGTTTTTTGATTGTTTCTTCGTTAATAGCTATCTCATTTATCATTGGTGTATCTAATTTTTTAACGATTCTGTTAATTGAATATTCTGCTTGAGTTGGTTGTTCGTTAGGATTTGGTAGTCTAGATAATGGATCGGCAAGTATATTGTTTTCCCCTTTTGTATATTGTATATCGTAATCATAACTCCCAATTACCAATGGCCAACGGATAAGCCTATTGTTTACCAGTTTCGGAAAGTTCCTATTAGTTCCAAGTAAATGAATTAATGGTTTGCGATCAGTCACTAATGTGAATTTTGACCCACGTAGAAACTGATCAAATTTTTAATTCCAAAAAATATCGCAAGTGCTTCTCGTTCAATGACTGAATAGTTGCTCTCAGCTTGTTTTAATTTCCTTGATGCAAATGCGATTGGTCTATCGCTCTCTTTAATTTTATGATATAGGTAATACAGCTCCAATACCTTTTTCAGATGCATCACATGCCAGAAAAAGAGGCAGTTTCTCGTTGAAGGAAATAAGAGGTTTAGACGTTGAGATACATTATTTAGTTTTCTCAAATATTGTGTTTTCATTATCTGTTCATTTCTATTTTTGTCTGTATCCTGTCAAAGTATGCAACTCCGCGCTAATGCTGTGTAGGTTTGGTCTAAATCGCTCGTAAAAATTTACTAACCCGAAAAAGGATCTTAATTCTTTTACGTTATTAGGTGGCGGTGCATTAAGGATGGCTTTAATTTTAGATTGCGTTGGTTTAACACCACATTAATTAATTATTATGTGCCCAAGGTATTCTATCTCGTTTTCAAAAAATACAGATTTCTTTACATTAAATTTCATCTCAGATTTATTCAGTCTTTTCATAAGTTCTGCTAATATTGTTAAGTGTTCAGTATCATTTATTCCCGTGACAACTATTTCATCGAAATATATTGCTATGTTGGGAATATTATCTAACAACGCCACGAGGTAACGTTGAAAAATTGCTGGAGCTATAGTAATTTCAAATGGCGTTCTAATGTATTGATAATAAACTTTCTGTGTTAATATTGTAAATATTTTTTTGATTCTGGTGCTAATTTAAATTGTAAGTATGCGTCCTTTAAATCGATTTTAGAATATTTCTCACCTTCTGCGAGACGTCTCTAGTGGTCAAATTGTGGTACTGGGTGAAGATGTGTTACTAATACTGGATTGATAGTGTTACGATAATCGCCACATATTCTTATCTTACCGTTAGGTTTTACAACGTTGACAGTTGGAATAGTCCATTCGATGGGTGTCTTGTTTGGGTCAACCTTTTCAATAGTTCCCTCTTTTGATAGTCGCTCAAGTTCTGCTTCGATATTTTTTCTAATACTAATTTTTATTGGTCTTGCAGGTAAATGTTTTGGTACAGTGCCAGGTTTAATATGGATATTTACTTCATAGTTCACACTAGTTTGTCATTAAAGAGATCTTTGTGTTCACTGATTATTTGTTTGAGTGGTGTTGTTTGAGTGGTGTTGTCTGAGTTTTGATTGAATATACCGATTTGGGGAAAGTCATATCGTACATTTCACCCCATTGTAGTCCAAACAGCATAGGACTTGCATTTTTTTATTACGACAACAGGCTATATTTTTTGTTCCACCTGTACTTCTACCTTTACATCTGTTATGCCTTTAGGCTTCAATTTATAGTTACCATAGGCACGGAGCTTTGACCCAATCATTAACTCCGGAGCTCTAATCTTTTTCCAAAATGCTGTGTTTATAATAGAATAAATTGAGCCCAGCTCCCAGTCCATAGTAAACATTTAAAGAAGTCTGGTTGGAAATGTACATGAAGTATATAACAATAGGATATTGACAAATCATGTTATCACGCTTTATAGCAGTCTCATAATTTATAATTATTGAAATATTTTGAAGTATGTAAATACTTTAAGTTTTATATGATGCAATTTCATTAACTAAACTAATCACCAAAATAAATATTTTTTTATATTTCAGTGTTATTCACTCCATTTGTATTCGTTTTAATTAGATTATTACCAGTTGCTACACTAGCGCTATTATCGTAGGCTTTTGAGTTTCATTGCTGTTTCGGTACTACTATTACTGGACAATCAATTTCTCTTCCTAAGGCGCGCCCCGTACACGTACAATAATATTGCACAATTTTTTTATTGTCCAATATTATTGAATACCTCCTTTGAATCCAAACGTTCAATAATATTCACTCAATAAAATTTAAAAAACACACGCAATATTTTCACGCAAGCAACATGTTGCTCAGACATGTTTGACAACGAAATTTCGGCAGCAGTAGGCAGAAAAGAACTAAAACTGTATTCTTGCTCGTCATTATTCTCGATTTTAATATACGACCTAACCTACACTATACTATGACTAACCAATCGCGACCTCTTCAAACAATGAAATGAAAAATATTGCGCAGTATTAGGCCTAAACGGTGCAATAAAAAAAAATTGCACAATAAAATTTAAACCCACTCAAACTTTTGTTCAATTATTACGCAATATTTCAATACTAGCCCTACACATAGAATAATATTATACAATCAGATGATTGTACAATATCATTCAACGTATAGGGCTAATATAGATATAGTTTGTGCAATATTATTGTACGTGTAAAGGGCCTTTGCTCTTTACTTTAGTCTTTATTGTCACAGATTAAAGAATATGGTTTATTAATTATTGTGCTCTTTCAAATTCAAATTCATTTATTATGTATAAACCCCGTGAGGGCACTTACATATTGTCAGTATTAACATTTTAATTTTAATCTAATAAACTACCACCGGATCGGAACTAGACCACTACTGAGAAGATCCGGCAAGAAACTCAGCGGGTTTGTCTATTATTATTTCTTTTCATTTTTTTATATATATAAAAAGAATAGTACATGAAAGAAATAGCTCCAGTGTGATGCCCTTCGAACCTAATAGTTTAAATACAATGTAAAATAGCCAATGTCTGGACCAGATCCCACAAGCGGCACCCGATCACGAGTTAACTACTAGAGCAGCCATCACTGCCCTCAACCACCTAGAAGGGAAGGGAGGGACCCGCTCGACACAGCTACCGCAAGTAGACCTTTCAGTGAGCATGACCAATACCATGTATTACTAACGCTAACCAAAGTCAAAATTCGTTAGGCAAAACACGCTACGCTTCACAGGTATGTAAGATCATTATAAAAAAACATAAAACAAACAGTGTACAAAGACAAGATAATTGCTGAATGAGGAGCTGCTCATAGCCAGTCTGTACTATCGCTTAGATAATCCGAGATTTTATAATAACCTTTCTTACAGAGTCTGTTCTTGACAGCCCTTTTAAATTTATTCACAGGCATGTCTCGGATATCTTTTGGCAGTTTATTATAGAAGCGTATACATTGCCCCATAAATGACCTATTAATTTTTTCGAGACGAGTCGTGTGTACAACTAATTTGTCCTTATTCCGAGTATTAACACAATGAATGTCACAATACCTTTCAAAATTATTGATATTTCTTTTTACATACAATACGTTTTCGTAAATATATTGCGATACAACAGTCAGAATATTTACTTCTTTACCTCTACTTGTGGAGGGCACAAAGTGTTGGCGTCGGCTACAGCAGAGTACTTACTACTTTTGTCATCAGCAATCTTATTCTGTAGCTCCCACAGGGAGTCAGCTTTCAAAGCAGAGCATGCCTACACTGGATTTATCGGTACAAAAGAGATGGTGCTCTATTAAAGAATGAGATATAAGAATCACGTCACTGACGTCATCTTAAAAAAAAATTGACATTTTAATCCATTATTAGCGATGAGATATAGGTACTTGCAAAAATCCCATACCAGGGCTCCTAAGTACGAGTACATAAAAATACCAGGGTCGAAAACCAGGTTTTAAAATACTTGGGGTCGACGCAATATGTACTTGTCTTCCTACGTATTGCAAAAGCTATTTGCAATAGTTTTATAGCCGGCCACCTGCCTGAAGTCAACCCTCCTTGGGAATGTAACTGTTGACCAAAACAGCATCAGGTGGTGTTAGCCTAGGTCGATATAAAGTTTTAGTCGTCTTTTACGAGATCCGCGACCAAAGTAAGGGTTGGTAGTATTCGTAGCCGCTACCACCCAGCGTATATAATGTAAACTAAATACCACACATACTAAATATACCTATACTTACTTAAAATATTTAGTAAACAGAAAATTTTGTTTGGTATGTATTCTAGTTTTTGTTTTGTTATACGTACGTCAGCTTATTTAATTGATCAACCGAATAGAACGTGCATTAAGTACATACACAGATTTCGGTTCAAGGTCAAGGGTTCGGCCTTTATCACAAATACTTGGGCGCACTCGAACACGGCAATCCCCTCCCTGCGCGCCTCACCCGCCTGTACTGAGCCCCGCGCTGCTTACGAACGTGAGTAAAGTGTCCAGCCGGGGCGGCTTCCATATTTGGAGATACTTGCATAGGAATTTGAGCCGTATTCCATGTCGTCGTAATAAAAATCGTGTCAAAATCGTATAAATAAAAAAATACTTTGAAGTTCAAAGTATTTTTAATTTACAAATTAGATTGTGTGTCTTATTCGCATTGTGGTACAGATCGTTTTCCCATGCAAGTATTTTTAGGTGTACTGTTTCAAGTTCTTAGCACATCCGAATTATGGCACATACTTTAATACTTGCAAGTATTGTCTGCTGCGTACCAGGGCGCCGTACTTTGAAGGGTAACCCTGGTTTTAAAACCTGGTAACGTAAATACGTCTCATCTGTATGTTACTCTATGATTTGACCATATTATGGTCACCATAATATTTCTTACTCTGTGTATTTTATAAGATTTGCGTTCGGCGTTATTTCTAATTAAATATCTATTACTTGTTTTTAAACGTTAGTTTGGTAAGATAATTGTGATTTTACAGTGTTTTCAATCATCAGTGACGAAATTGACGCTTTTAGTGTTGTGTTACAGCAACTTATGAGATAAAAACTCCATTGTGAAATGTTTACGCTTTTGTGTTATTTATTAAGGTGTTAAGAGATAGAGACTCATTATATATTTTGTAAAATACTGACACTTTTTGTTATTTTCTACAAAGGCTGGAAAGAAAACTGTAAAGTATGTAAAATTGTGGTATGACTTCAAGTAAATATCGTACAGAGAATGTCTGATATGTTGTATTATTTAACCATTGTAAATCCTTTTACAAAGCATTTTCGTTTGTTGTTTTTGCACAATGTTTATATATTCGAATTTATAAACATTGTGCAAAAACAACAAACGGAAATTCGATAGCTGAATATTGTTGTGAAATGAGCGGGATATTTAAAAATACAATTACATTTTTAAATATCCCGCTCTACGAATGTTTTCAATGGATTAAACTGGAGCGCTAGTGTGCACCGTGTAAGCAATTCTAATGTATGAAGTTGACGTTCTCTCCGAGTATATTGTTCTGTGGTAGCTCCAGAGTATAAATTTCTACGTGATTTGTTAGCGTTGGCGTTTTTATTCTTCTTAATTTCTTGTGGTGAGCTATGATTATGATATATTTCCTTAATTATTTTAAATAAAATCATACCGGTTATTTATATTTAGTTGATTTCCATTCTAAAGTTCGGTTTGTGGACCAACAGATTTCTAAGTGGCACCTGCCCATTAATCAATGAAATATAATTGTTTAATTGAACGCTGTGAATCCTCGTTTGGCCCGGTGCACTATATGTTTAAACTTAGTGTATAGGTAGTTATTGTTAACCTACAAACATTTTAATACATATTTTATCTTGCCGTAAAGGTGATCAACTGAATTTTTATAAAGGAACTATCAGTATCTACGTAGACTAATTTTATACTTACACGATGCTTCTTTTCAATTATTAACCTTACTGCAGTTAGAACCCTCTGAAACCTCTGCGTAATATCCATTTTTGTTTTGATAAACTTGTGTATAAAATAATATGATATTAAAAATTATGTATTTTCAGGTTGGTAAAATATAAGCAAAATGAGTTTTGGCAATAGGCGGAAATTCGGTGGTATGGCAAATCAAGGCTTTCCTCAAGATTTTCCACAAGATTGTCCACCAGATTTTCCACAAGATTTCCCAGATGAAGACTATCCACCAGAAGAATATTTTGATGAAATGGATGATGGAGGATATGATGACTATGGGTATTATGAGACTACTTTTTTATATGAAATATTTTTCTAATAATGAATAATGTTATTTTTTATTTGCAATCAGGATGACTTAAAATTAAATAGATTCTGCAGAAATTAAAGTTCCACATTACGATACCTATCTTGTGCAAAGAAAAAGCTGAACATATTTTAAAATCTATCTAAATATTAATGTTATTAGGGAATGAATGCTAAATACAGGACCTGCTTAAATGATCTTTAAAGTTACCATACCTAGTCACAAGGGCGGGGCAGGGGGGTAAGATCCTCACTATTTGGATTTTTTTCTTGTAGTCCACTTTTAAAATTTATTTGGTTTCGGTGGACCCCAACATTTCTACTAGCCCTAAAATTCAACAAAATGTTCATACATTAGATCTAACTATGCAAATTTGCATTGCTGATTTCCAACAATGAATTAGTAGTTTTTGAAAAAAAAAAGGAATTGATTGGTTAATTAATTAAAGTCGACACATTATACCGAATATGGAATATGCAAATTTTTCACAAGTAACAGTCGCTGAACGTCTTAAATTATTATCTGCCTAAATTGGTAATTGAAGTCAAACCAACATTTTAGTTCTTCACTATCAAAAGCAGATACATTTTCAGGGAGCCCCACTTGTCAATTGTGAACCACTATTTTTTTATCATGCGAACATAGTCCTCATCAGGTCTTCCGTGGAACCCTGGGAATCCACCTGAGATTCTATGGCATAGGGTATAATTGAATATATGCCAGATTTTATAAAAGACCATCTGAAATTGTTTATACAGCATACATTTTTTTTCATACTTGCACTAAAGAAATAATTCTAAATATTTAATAAGATATGCAGGGGATATTACAAACATACAATTAATGGACACAGATTATGTCGAAACTGAGAACAATTACTTGTGGATCACAATAAGTATAATAATTGAACGCACAACAGTGCTACTGTAGGTTAGTGTCTTAACTACTATGCCATTTGCTCAGTCCAGATCAATGGAATTCATGTCTTGACTATGGTAAAGCAATAAAAATTTAATGGTGCTTGATAGTGTTTATCAATTAAAATATAAAGAAAGCAAAGGATATAAAAGGTTTTTCTTATTTGTTAATTTTTCACTAAGGTGGTTATATCTTATTTGCCCCAATTTGTTAATTTTACTTTCTTCTACAAATATGTATAAAAAATTTACATTGTTAAATATTTTTCTTAATAGGTAACTTTTAAGGTTTCTATAAAGAGCTTCCCACACCTTTGAAATATTTTATGAAATAACATTTATTTCATAAAGTATTGGTTAAAATGTTTAAATTTCTACATCAAATGTTAAACTGCACACAAAATTACTACGTTTCAATAACTAAAGAAATAATTATGATTATATTATTTTATAACCTTTTGTTGAAAGGTTATAAAATAACCGCCTGGCATTGGCCTCACTGATCAATTGGCCTTATTTATCTTAGTTTGTTTTTCCTTTTATCTTGAAATCCAAAGTCTGAAACTTTTCACTCAAAATTTTTAGCATTTCCCTTGAAATTCCAGTTATTGACATTCCTCTGTATAAGAGTAAAAATATTCTCAGGAGTCCCAAATTTAGAGATTGTGCCCAGTCACATGTGTTAATCTAGCACTTTATTTTTAGTGACGACTGGCAAAATAATGGACCAAGGGGCAATATGAGAGGGGGCGGTTGGGGAGGTTTCGATGGACCCTGGGGTGGACCACCTCCAAATTTAAGCAACATAGGGCCTGCGGGATTTGCTTGGGGAAGGGGATTTGGGCCAAATGGACCACCAATTCGTAGTTCAGCTCCTAGAAATACTGTTATTCGATACCTTATGAGTAAGTAGAATCTTAATAAAGTACAAAATTTTCTGAGTATATACTCAGAAAATAGCTTGTTAGTTATTTTTTTGATTTGAAACGTTGAGGTATATGTACTATGTACTAGAGAAGTTGTTTAAAACAAAAAAGTTGTTAACTTGATGACGAAGGGTCTGGGCGGGCGTGGATGCTATAGACTGATGGATGAAAGCTGCTGCAAAGTTTAACACATTCATAGTGTTTCTATAGAAAATTAAAATTGATAGTAGGTGAAAATGATTATCAATAATAATAATAATATCAATGTTATTGAGAGACCTAGTAAAAGTGACTATATTATAAACATGAATTTAAAATTTGTAAAATATTACTGCTTTGTTTTAAAATGTAGGCCCTCCTTTGTTTTATGTAATATAACAATTACAATATGGTCATAAAATGATAACGTTAGTTTTAAACATTATTTATGTCGTCCAACCAAATGATTATAAGATGCAGCGCTAACACTAAAAGTGTATAAAATTGTCTCACACTAAAACATCGTAAGAGCCATGAATTTTCATAGTGTAGCTCAACATGTGGGTACTATAGATTTTATAGGTCAGAGGTGGTTTATGTATATAATATTGTAGGTACAAAAACAGAATTCTATTCTGTTTAAATGTGAATTATTAAGTAGTTTAATAAATAAAAATAATAGTAAAATATACAATTTCTAATGTTATAAACATAACATAGTAATCATCATCATCATCTTGCTCTTATCCCAATTATTTGGGGTCGACACAATATGTCATCCTTTTCCATACGATCCTATCAGACGTCATCTCTGCCGTTACTCCTAGCCTATCCATGTCATGCCTCACGCAGTCCATCCATCTTTTCTTTGGTCTTCCTTTACCCCTTAAGCCTTCAACATTTATACCTAAAACTTTTCTCACAACATTACTTTCATCCCGCCTCTGCACATGTCCATACCATGTCAGCCGTTCACTCCTTAACTTTTCCGTCACTGGCGCAACTTCCTCTAATGTATTCATTTCTTACTTTATCCATTCTTGTCACACCACACATCCATCTCAACATTCGCATCTCCGCTACATGCAGTCGTCTCTCATCCGTCGCTTTTGTCGTCCAACATGCTGATCCATACAGTACAGCAGGTCTTATTAGGGTTTTGTATATTTTGCCCTTTAATTTGACGGGTACTCTGGGGTCGCATGTGGTACCCGTGACCTGCCGCCACTTCATCCATCCCGCATCAATTCTGTGCTTCACCGGAATAAACATAACATAGTAATATTAACATAACATAGTTATATATTCGTATGACGAATATATACATAGTCTGTATAATATCTATATTGTCCCCTTCAAAGTAATCCCCCTCGGATATAATACACTTGTGCCAACGTTTTTTCCAATCCTCAAAGCAATTAAAAAAATATTTTTATGTGATCTTGTTCAGCCCCTTGTCGATGCTGTCTTTATCTCCTCAATCGTGCCGTAGCGTCGTCCTTTCATGAGCCTCTTCAGTTTTGGGAACAGAAAATAGTCACAGTGTGGCCTCCTGTGACTATTCGGTCTGGGGAATACGGTGGCTGCAGCACCATTAGTGTGTTGCTTTTGGCCAAATATTCGCGCACAAGCAAAGACGTGTGTGCAGGGGCGTTATCATGGTGCAATAGCCAGCTTTTGTTCTTTCACAAATCTGGGTGTTTTCGGCGTATTGCTTCACGCAAATTGCACATAACTTGCAGGTAATATTCCTTATTGACCGTACTACCCTGTGGCAAGAATCCATGATGCATCACGCCCCTGCAATCGAAGAAAACTGTGAGCAAAACCTTCACGTTCTTCTTCTTATGTATTGGCAATCAGCTACTTATACGAGCTATTGGTGCCAGTGTCACGTTACAAATATTTTCACGTTTTTAGTCTTTCAAGTTAGTCATTGTCTAAGTCAAGTGGTTTAACAGTGCAATGGCCACACTGTTAATGGTATCTTGTGGGAATTTTGATGGAAAACGTTATGAAACACTTTTATATGATATTCACTACATTCCAGTAGCTCCGCCGCTTCATATTACATAAAATACCATTAAAATTATCTAATATAACACGTTAAAACATTAAAATATCGAATATAATACAAGAGCACCACATGACGTTTTCAAATTCCCGTCAAAAGTCCAACCTTCTCGTTTTGGAATAGGTTAAAATCGCATACGAGTCGAAACACATCTAAACACAACAGCTGTCAAAATTAACTAAACATTCAAAATGGCCGAATTTATTAGCATAAGGGACATGAGTACCAACATAACACTACAAAAAAATCAAATACACGTAGCCCGCGGAAATTCAAAATTCCCGATACTTTTTAAGCAGACCTCGTATTTATATTTTATTGTCTCTAAACATTAACTAGGAACACATCAATACCTACTGTAATTGATCATATTTGCGTAGGCATAGTTACTACTCTATGCAATTCGATCAAATATGGCCGCAGCGAGAACAATTCAAGATGGGTCACAATGCATAATATTTAATGAACATAATTATGTTTCATAGATAATACTATACACTTACCCGTTATAAATCACTCCTTGACTCTTATTTGATTTTTTTGAGCGTTTTGTACAATACCTTACTACACATGAAGGTATTTTCATCTTAAACTACTTTTCACTCAAACACGTAAAGTTACGACAACAGTCCGGCGTAGACTAAACGTGTTTGTATACGCTCGAGGTTTGTGCCGCTTGGGCAGAGCAGCGTCGTGAACTCGTCACAATCATCGGTGCTGACCTGACGCTGCCGACCATCGCCAGGGTTATGCTCGACAGCGTCAGGAACTGGGACGCGGTCGCAACCTTCTGCGAGGCAGTAGTCTCGCGGAAGGAGGCGGCGAAGTGCGTGTGCGAGGAGCGTCTCCTCGACGACGTGAGTCGTCGCCGGCGACTGGGGCGGCGCAGGCGCGATTACCTGTGCCTGATGCCGCCCTAGTCGAGGCCGCGGGTGACTGGATCGGGGAATTAGTCCGTCACCCGCCGAGAGGCCGACCGCGTGAGGAAAGACCGATATCCTACCCGAGGGGGGGACGTCGGTCGAGGAGAGGGTACTCCTCAGGGGTATTCCGTCGGGACAACCACTGACGTCAAGTCACTCTGCTCCGGTGGTTGGCCCAACGACGAATGCGACGTCACGGGTGGGTTATGGGCAGCAGTGTGCCGACCGTAAACCACCCAAAAAAAAAAAAATGGACCACAAAGAGTGTTACAAAAAAGCTAGTTGCGGTGCCTTCTCTAGTACATATATCTCAATGATTTGAGTAGAATTCAAAATGGACATTTACACACATTATTTATGTATATATTGTTCCCGATGTATGAAATTAACTAACTATAGTGACATACAACTTAAAAGTAGTCCATGCCTACAGTTCTCCATGTTATTTCTAATCCCAACCACAATATTTTTGCATTTAATACGTTTTATTTATATGTTATTCAGCATGGATAAATAGCTAATAATGACATAAAAAAACTTGTTGAATGCTAATTGTTGTATTATTCAATAAATAATTTTTTTAGACTGTGGTGTTCCAAAAGAACAATTGAAGAAACTCCCTAATGACTTTTTAAGGCTTATACAACCTGACTTTTGTGGTCTTTGCAATGTTTACCTGGAGTCTTACTTCTTTTGTAAGTACATTTTAATTTTGTTAAACAAAATAATATAAAATAACTCGCAGAACAAAACCATTGCATACCAAGGGTCGGTGAAGAATCGATACAGAATACTGGGTAACTCAATTCCTATATTCCATTGTTGCTATAAAATCTACCAACCTAAAATTTAAGTCATTGTTATTTTTAAAGGCCTTTTATCTTAAAATCATTACTGTTGGACGATATATATATTTGTTCATATATACATATAAAATGTAGACAGGTAGAGCGATGATTGAAAAAATACGCCTACTATGATTACCTACATTAATAAAATTACGAACCAAATTGTCGTCTATTCTGTTCTTGAGACGTATAATTCTGTAATCAATATTCGCTTGCATTGCATACAGTAATTTATATGTGCCGGATAGGAAGAAGCAAAATGAAAAAAAAAGAAATTCAAATATTCGGCGATAGATATGTTAAAGATAGTTATCATATTGTGATTAATATCAACAAAATTAAATTAACATCTACAGAAAAAGCTCAGATTATACTATTTGTGGGCTATGGCTAAGGCTTATCATGTCTACTCGCCCATCACAGGCCTGACGTTAAACTTATCTATGAATTTGTTAATTAGACGATAAAATATACAATTTATACTCGCTTACGGATATCGAATAGTCACCATATGCAAAAAGTGCTAATTTATATGAAACAGCATTAAAGATATCGTCGCAATTTACTTCCATATATATTTCGCAATTAATAGCTGTACAGGTATATTGACATACGCCCGTTTGATTATTAAGTATTTAGGGAGTTTGGGTTTGTCAAGAATAATTATTATCTCTAGTTACGCGCATGTATATTTGAATTCTGAATGGGTGTCTTTTCCACGTTTATATTGGATATACCATCATAGGTAGATTCTTATAAAATAAATACAATTAATGTTTTTTTACCTTGCTATAAAATATACACTTGGTATTTCGTCTCAACTGATACAAAATTTTTACTCGTATGACATTTTTTTTATTAATCAAAAACGGTATCAATATTCGTCCAAACGAACTTATATGGTCGTCCGTCTAAATAACACTATAATAAGCTGTTATTTATAACACGTCTCTTTATTTATATATTTAATAAACATTATATTAGTATCGAAAGGAGTTTGCATGATTTGAACAACATTACGTAGATATTGAGTGCATATTATAATCTATTTTTAAAATTTGACAATACGCATCGCACTTATTTTCTTATAGTTTTTAGATATTTCTACTCAAATTACTTGGATATATGGTCCAGTTGTAATTGTGAGGCACCTATAGAGCCAAACGAATGCCGTTGCTGCTTTATTTTTTTAAGAGACTATTTCTATGTATATAATTTTCGTGTAATATTAACTATAAGTGCGCACGTGCTAGAAACTCTCAAGAGGCGCCACTTAAGTTGAGGAATATCATCTTAGTCTTATCCTCCGTTAATTCCACAAATATACGTAATGTAGTCTGTCCTTCTGGCAGTAAATAACTTTCAAATGACGAAAGAATTTTTAAAATAGTTACAGAGTTCCAGAGATTACCATCTACAACTTAGCTTTTTTTTTTAAATTACTAATTATGATGGTTAAGAATTGTATATTTTTTAATTTGGGACTAATGTCACCGCATATTTTAACTATAGTAGCTCCTGTATATCAGGTGCCACAATGGTTTCCATAGATGACATCGATGCTCGACCCTCAGGAATTCCTTCAAAAAATATATCACAAAAGAATTAAGAGGAGTTGGAATAATTGCATTGGAGATTAAGAATTATTTACTAGAGTTCTAAATTTTCAAAATAGTGTAATTATGATATATTTTATGGTCACATCTTATTATATCTTGCTATGAGAAATATTAGCAAATTCTATAATTATTTCTGTTAAAATTTCTTTGCAGCTCGCTCACATTATGTATCCCATCGTCATGCCAAGAATCAAAAGAGATGGTTGAATCCAGCTGCGATCGGATTCCAACGTAAACCAGAGGTAACAGGACAATTTGACAATGTAATGTTTCAATAGGTTCCACGCCTTATCTATGGTTCACATAATTTTAGGATGTTCAATATAAAAATAGGTCCTTCTACACATAGGATCTAATTACTATCTATTGTCTACAAACATAAGGAAGTAGTACTTAGCAATACGTATTATTTTTACCACGCCTGACAGCATGTGTTTATACAAACATAATGAATTTAATACGAGACTGGCAACATTTAATAATTTTGAAATTATTTAGGGTACAATTATAAACATACATTAAGTAGTACAACCAATTTCTTATTTTTTTATTTATTAAATACATACTAATTATTCCTACATACCTAGAAACCGAGTATATAAGGCCAAAAAGTCGCTTACTTTTTGCTCTAAAACTTATGAAGAAAATAAATAATTCACTTGTGATGCTGCCTACATTAAAAAGTCTGAGCTGACTTCATATGTGGGCAGTAAATATCAAGTGAAGATTATGTGAACGTTTATATCTGGAAGAAACTTACATTGTAACAAATTGCCTGCCTACACGTTAGTCATAACGTGGGGTTCAAATGCAAGCCGTTTCATATAAGCCTAGAATAATAAGGAGACTTGCTTACTTGAGATGTTACCTTGATTGTATGAGAACACTGCTAACTCGTACTGTGCCGGCGTGGTGAACTACACTTAAGAGTCTATATTCTAAATGAAGGCATATAGTTTGCAAGTAGCAACGCAGACTGTATATATTAATATTTAAAATATTTCTCAATATTGGGAATTAAGTGCTAGAAATTATTAAAGTTTTTTTATAGCATCTACATTTGCTGCTAGAGCAACGAGTCATGGAGGAGCATTAAAATATGATTCGTCATTATGTAATCTACTAACAAGCTCTTTCATAGTTATAAAGTTATCTCTGTGGTCTTTACATGTTTCTTGTAATGTTTTTTCAATCGAAAATAAACTATTAATATGTTAAAAATGTAGGCTTGCACAATCGATATTTCCTATGAAATGATTCCTACGATATTATATGAATAATAATAGGTATTCTGGATTCTCTTATACATAAACCAATCTTTGCAATGGTTAAATCTATGAAAAATATGTTTTATGATTGAATTTATTGTCAATTCAGAATAATAGAGAATTTAGAAACTGAAAATAAAAAATATGTTGAAATATCACATAATGAAGAATAAATAACGATAATAAATATTACTTTATTGAGTGATAGTTCAGCGTACTTGTTGCCGATATGGTAAGGTACCCTTCTTTGTGTGAAACATAGTTCATACCTACGATAAAATGCCAACACTCATTTTGAGAATCTTGCTATTTTATGCTTCTATATTATTTTTCGCGTTTTAATGAATTCTTTTTTCTTACAAGTACTCTTAATTAAAATTTTTACTGGTACTCATAATTCAAATTTTTAAAGTACTCCTAATTCAAAATTATCCAAGTACACTTAATTCAAAATTTTACAAATACTCTTAATTCAAATTTTACAAGTACTCTTAATTCAAATTCTACAAGTACTCTTAATTCAAATTTTTACAAGTACTCTTAATTCAAATTTTCACAAGTACTCTTAATTCAAATTTTCACAAGTACTCTTAATTCAAATTTTTACAAGTACTTTTAATTCTACACTCTCAGTTGGCGTGTAGGCATTTAAAGTCTTGTGTACATTTGGAATAAGTTCCGGTCGTACCAAGTAGACGCGACGTTGCTCAAAGGGATAGGTATCCCAGAGGTTTACGGCTGAGCGGGCTATCAAAAACAAAAGTATAAAAAAAATATAGGAAACTGAATTTCAAATGGTTTTATACAAGAGAGCACAAATAATTACACACTTATCTTTTTTTGGAAATCTACTAGCAACTGGTGTACTTTCATAACTAACTATCCCGACTTTCATGCTTTTATTAGGCAATATCTTTGCGCACGTCCGTCTTTCTATCCACGTAATTTTTAAAACATCCTATCCATCTTTTTATCCGATTGTTTATTATGTTATGCTTTGCTCTACCCTTGCAGTCTTGCATATCCTACCTAAAGTTATCCTGGCAACACTGTTCTTATGTAGTATCTCTATATAATCAGCTCTTTCTACTTTTTTAGACTTAAATTATTCCTTACTATATCTATTGTTGTTACCCGACATTGTCATAAAAAAAATATTTAAAGTTGCGAATTATTTTAGGTACCGCTGAAATCTCGCGATTTGTACTGCGAGCTTTGTGATGTTCACATCACGTCTAAGAGTCACGCAGACTCGCACTACAGTGGCAAGCCGCATCGCGCGTAAGTATAAACTTCAATTCATTTGTGGCTAATATCAAAATTGAAATTCAATTGTGTTACACTTATTCTACAATACAGCAAAGGTTACATGCTATCTTATGACGCAGAGTATCAATTTTCGCGAGCGAATTTTGTACACCATTAACAAAAAAAAATTGTTACAGGATTGTCGATGGTCGCAAGAATCCCAAAAATGCTAAATTGCTGCGTAAAAACCAGGCCGCTCGCTTGTAAGTAACATTATAAACATTGCATATGTTATAAAAACTCATCACGATAATATTTCTCGTCATCATCATCACAGCCCATAAAAGTCCCACTGTTGGGCTCGGGCCTCCCCCGTAGTGGGAGGGAAATTAACCTACTATACCGCGCTGGTCATACGTGTTGGTATAGGGTTTTGTTTCGAGTTTTCCTTTTCTCGCATAAATGTTATATGCGTTTAATATTTCTCATAAGGCATAATTAACGACAACTATTCGAATCTTGTAGAAGTTAATTGCTATCTGGAAACTTGGTCCTAAGTACCCGTTACAGTTGTTTAAGTGAATAATGAACATCCACTTTAATCAGCTCAGACATTTGTCTAGTTTAAAAGTTTTAAAATAAAATACAAATAAAATTTTATGAATATTCTTGACAATATTTTGCATGTTCCAGGGATCAGCTTATTCGACGGGAGAAGAGACACCTTAAAAACATTAAGGAAGTTGAAAAGGAAGAAGAAACAACTGTGCAAGAGAAACCAATTTCAGCAGAGCTGTATTGTGAGATATGCAAGGTAAGGTACTTATAAGTATTTTAAGTCAAAACCAAATATGATTTATATCTTACTAGTCTACTTTTACAACTTCGTTTGCATAAAAATCATATTTGATGTCTCCCTTAAATATGATTTTCATTATTTGTTAGGTAAACTGAAAATATCAAAGCAAAATTCACCCCACATTTTACACCTTTAGGGAGAAGGAGAAATCGATGGAGGCAGCGTGTCTGTTGGCCGGGACCCCTCCATGGGACCTGGAAGCGGAAATGCTCGCCGGTTTGTATCGGCGGATGTTGGGGGTGCGAGCGGAGGGCGGTGTGGTCTCGTTGAGGGAGCACACCGCCTGGCGCGTCGACGCCCGCCGAGACGTCATTGCTCGTTGGGCAGTCCGGCTGGAGAGGCTTCGGTTCGGTGTGCGGACCGTGGAGGACTGCCGGCCGGTGCAGATGCAGTGGCTAAAACGGCGGCACGGGGTGCTTTCCTTCCGACTGGTGCAGGTTTTGACGGGGCATGGATGCTTCGCCAAATACCTGCACACGGTCGTCAGGAGGGAGAGTACACCGTCCTGCCACCACTGCGATTGCGACGAGGACACGGCGCAGCATACGCTTGAGGTTTGTGCCGCTTGGGCAGAGCAACGTCGTGAACTCGTCGCAATCATTGGTTCTGACCTGACGCTGCCGAACATCGCCAGGGCGATGCTCGACAGCGTCAGGAACTGGGACGCGGTCGCAACCTTCTGCGAGGCAGTAGTCTCGCGGAAGGAGGCGGTGGAGTGCGTGTGCGAGGAGCGTCTCCTCGACGACGTGAGTCGTCGCCGGCGACTGGGGCGGCGCAGGCGCGATTACCTGTGCCTGATGCCGCCCTAGTCGAGGCCGCGGGTGACTGGATCGGGGAATTAGTCCGTCACCCGCCGAGAGGCCGACCGCGTGAGGAAAGACCGACATCCTACCCGAAGGTCGGTCGAGGAGAGGGTACTCCTCAGGGGTATTCCGTTGGGCCGACCACTGACGTCAAGTCACTTTGCTCCGGTGGTCGGCCTAACGACGAAGGCGACGTCACGGGTGGGTTACGGGTGTGCGTGCTTACGCCCCTCTGTCGCCCCGGACGGAGTGGTGCGAGGAGTGCGCCGACCATAACCCGATAAAAAAAAATCCTTTTTAGTTAGTTCCTACATTACAAAAGTAAGATGCTATCTAGTACTTATTTGTGCTGATTTTAATTCAATAAAATATCAAATAAATAGAAAGAAAGAAGAAACAACCCCTTTGCGCTTGAATATGATATTTTTTTCTGTGAGTATTTACGTCACAAAAATAAACTACAATCAACATTTCATACTTATAGTTTTAATAGTTTCGATTGATGAGTTTGTTAAACAACGAATGCGTCCTCACCTCTTACTTTCCCGTGAGGGTCGAAAAAACTGACTGAGGGATCATCAGGTGAATGGGAAGCAGTATTCTCCTGGGTAAGTTATAACATCAAACTAGGATCGTCAACCCCTTGCTAAAGTGTAATTGAATGTAAAAAGTGAAGATTGAGTTATTATTCCCTCGGGAAAGGACAATCTCCAACAGCGAATAACGATAGTCCGATAAATAGATGGATCTTTCTGTGTGGTGATTAAAAGAATACAGTATCATCTCTTTCTCTCCCGTGAGCGTATGTATGTACTAGAAGGGAAATTGGAAAACTTGAGGCTCTTACCTAATAATACGCAAATGCTCTTACCTAATAAAGATGTCTATGCACTGTAAACAAAACATGAAACAGATTAGGCATAACAATTATTGTATTTTTACAGGCTCCTGTTACATGCAGCGAACAAATGACAATCCATTTGAATGGCAAAAGACATCTGGCTAAGGAGAAACGTCATATTTTGAATATGATGAAGGGAAATACTGAAGAGGGTGTGTTTTGTTTTTCTGTTAAGCTATGGAACTGGCTCAGCCAGTCTTAAGTAAAATAATTTGTATCAAGTTCGTTCCTTGTCACTCGATTTCACAATCTACCTGTTAATTAATGTGACAATAGTTTAATAGACCGATGGTTACGCTACTAAAGCTTTTCTTTTTGGTAGTTTTGGAAGAGAATATATGATGACATTTAAGCTGACATCTCCGCATCAATTTCATAATTCTAGTACCGTCATTTTCCAGCGCTTATCTCAGTATATCATGTCTTCAACTTCTAAGATAGTTTGAAGAAAACAAATCTTACTGCGTATGCTTAGTTTTTTAATGACCAAACACTTCATTATATGGATTTGGCATAAGTCGGTTTAGAGTTTTTAGAAGCTTTTACTAGCTACTTCGCAGTTTCAGAGCCCTCAAATTGCCTATTTGCCATTCCATAAGATCCGAATCTAGAAGAACTTTATACATTAGCAAAATACCAAATCTGAGCCATAATTATGTGATTGTTTCTGTGGAATGAATTTCTTTTTTGTTTTTATATTTATTTATGAAAATAGTTACGAATATAAATCAACACTTCTCCTTTTCATATGGATTTTTTTAAAAGCCATTCGTAACAAACATCGTGGCTATGCGTAAGGTTACCGTCACTACTAATATTAGGACAATTATTAGCTTAAAAGAAGGATCTGTCATATAACGTTAACGTTTTGTTTCTAGGTGCTAAGAAGGCAGGTGAAGCAGCAAAGGAAGAATTCAATAACGGTAATTTCTATATATTACTTCTCAAACATGGTTTTTTGTTATTGAGCAATATCCCCCATGATTCTGCAGCACTTTTAATATTTGATAGACCATTTTGAAGATTTTTTTACTCCTCTATAGACGATAAATAATATTTTAAAGAAATATTTTCATTGAAAAATTACTTCATTTATAAGCAAAGTTATTACGAAAGTAAGTTTATTAAATGGTATAAACATACTGCTCCATGGTTACAACTATGTGCATAATAAATCTCTATTAACTGTGTGATATATTCTCATGGGACTTTTAGTTAGTTTTATAATTAAGAAATCTAAATTTATTTTCAACTTTATAAACCTGGTCATCTTTATTTTCTCCAGAAACAGTTGTACAAGTCAATAGCGGTAAGTGGTATACTAGATCCGTTCGTAGATTCTGCTTTCATACATATATTCTATCCCATGATCTAGTATTTATTATACTCACCTTTCAATACAAAATGCACTTTCCATTTTTGTCTTAGAATAATAAAGTTAGGTACTTTACGTGTTTAAAAAAATGAAGCCAAAAATCCTGTTTGTGTGCAAGCGATTACACGACTACACACGCACACTATTATAAAATGGGATGACCTCTACAATATAGTTTGCCCAAAACTGTGGAAAATGAAAGGCGTTATTTCTTCGACATTGACGGGCTCCTTTTTGTATTTGATGTTTTTATTTAGCCCCTTGTTTCTTAGTCGTTACCTCGACCTTAACTCAATACCAAAGAAATCAGTTTTAACCTTACATTCTATATTATAACTTCAAAATTTAATTTGGATTAATAAATAATGAGCAGAACGCTTGCTTACAGCTCGCTACTAATTTGTGTAATCAATGTAAAGTGTGTCTACAGAGGACGCTCAAAAGTTCACATTTCAATGAACAGTATTATGCCCGCTGGAAGCGGTATTGTATAAGTGAGCTACGACCCTAAAGTAACAAGATTTTTTTTTTAAATTCACACAACTTTTGCGTGCATAATCTCTACTTTTATGTACCTACATTAGTTTGCTGGCAAGCCAAGTTGACGCTTTTGTAGAGTGTAGATTTTCTCCCTTTTTTAGTTTATCTTTTCTCTGGCCTTAACTTGTGGATATGAGGGTATGTATTTAATTTTATGATAGAATATTATAATGTTTAAACTATTTATCCACATATTGTAAACATTTTAACTATAAACATAGTTACATCATTGATATCTTTTATCGAATTTGTATTTGTATTTTTTTATAAAATAGCAATCTACGCTGTAATTAATATTTGTGAAGATTTATAAATACAATTAGACTAACCATTTGTAAGGCTCTATAATAATATCTGTCAGGAAATTGAAAGTGGCATACTCGATAGGAAACGTTCCCTAAGTATTCTACCGTAGAATCTAAATCTTACGTAGAATCTAAGATCTTACGTACAATTTCTACGTAAGATCTATCTAGTAAGTTCACTGTGCCGTCACCATATAAATTGGAAGTAGGTAACGTTAATGTCTTCAAAGTTGAAAACTAGTATTGCGGCAATTGGTGAATATTAGGATCAAAGTAAAAGATGATCTAAGAAGCTCAAAGAAAAAAAAAAGTAGTGGTTAAGATATCGACCTTCCGTGGTTCGATTCCCACCCAGACAATACTTTATGCGATCCAAAAGTGTTGTTCTGAGTCTGGGTCTCTGTAATTTGATGTTTGTAAAGTCCCCCGGAATACAAGGATTATTTCCTTAACGCAGGGTGGTGACTTAAAAAAAAATACATAAAGATTCCTGACTTTCATGTCCTTATTATAGGAATAATGAATCCGACTTTTTTTTTGTTTTTGTCGTTTCATTTTATTTTTACTATGTCAATATTTCGAATACTACACACTTTTCATGGTCACTGCAGTACCAAGTTACTTATCGTACTTATTGCGGACTTATATCTCTACCCACTTTATTTATGAATTTTCTCCTATTTTGATTAATTGTCAAAATAATTATATTTAAACAGATAACTTACTCCACCGTTGACTTTTAATACTGTGAATATCTATACGAAATGCCGTCGCACCGTCATAATAAAAACAAAATTAAAGCGCGATAAAGTCTTTATCACAAATGAAAAATATATTTAGTTTAAGTTGACCATGATTGAAATAGGATAATGTTCTTTAGATGTTACAGCTATTGTTCTCACGCGTCATATCTCTGTAGTGCTATATATTACTGGTTTATGTACAGATTAAGTTTATAGTAGGTATATGTAGCTTAGATTGCTGTACGGTGAACGCTAGGAATACTATTAACTCTTACTTTGCTCGTGGATATCTTAAAAGATGCCTAAAGTATTTACAACAGCCATTACATCTGATGTTGTATGGTAAACAACTTCACTCCCAAGGTTTGACGTCAGAGAGGCGACAAGTAATAAAACTTTTACTATAATATGTAATATAGAAAAAGGTTTTATTGATTAAATTCCAAGTAATCGAGATGAGAGCGGGATGCTGATGATAATTTAGCTTCGATTCCGCTACTATGGCATGATAACTGTTTCAGAGGACGAAGATGGTGATGACGCTGAGGATGACGAAGCCAATGAGGCCGCTGACGGTAACGATGGTGCCGATAATCAAGAAAAGGAAGAAGAGAAGCAAGGTGGTGATGATTACGACTGGGGCAACGGTAGTGGAGCATGGGAAGACGAAGCTCAGTAATTTGTCACTACAATTATAATACGGTAAATATAATAGATTAGAAATTTTAATTTTGTATGGTTTATCTAAAGTCTATCCGTTTGGTGACGGAGTAAGAATACAATTCACCGCCATCCTATCTTACCCGTGGGTCATCGTAAGAGACGACTAAAGGATATAAAACGCATATTACATCTATCCAGGAGAAGGCAAACTCGAAACAAAACTCTATACCAACACGCCTGACCAGCGTAGTTAGTAGGTCATTCCTTCCCATTACGGAGGAGGCTCGGTCCCAACAGTGAGACATATATGAGCTTAGATGATGATGTAAAGTTATTAAAAATTTGAACGAGTCTTGTTTTTGTTACGTCTCCTTGTTTTTTGTAATGGCAGTCATACGAGTCCATTTTGCTGGTGTCGAGTTTATATACCTATATAACAACTTTTATCTAAAACATATATCGCTTCTTTTAAAGTCATTGTCAGTTAGTAAATGAAATCGTCGCCTTCAACGTACTATGGCCACACTGTTAATGATGGTGTCTTTTGAGAATTTTGGTGGAAAACGTAAACATATGTAAAGTATCGTTATATTATTAAAATGTCATCAAAATTATCGTTTATTAAGATATTGAATATACTACAAGACCAAAAGTCCTTTGCTAAATGTCAATAATTATTCAAATGTGTCGTCGGGACTGGGGATGAGACAAGATCAATACTATAGTCGTCTTGTGACTAGAATAAAAAACAATAAAATGGGGAATAATAGTTTCTTTTCACATCTACATACCTTTATACCAGTTTTGATGCTATTTTTTTATATCTGTTCAGGTAGATTCAAGAATGTTTTAGATTAACAATTGGACCCCGCAGCTGGCGCTGCGATCGATTTATAGAAATTCTATTTTTATTTTCTAAGATTTTCACTCACAACAACGTCTGTTGAGTCAAAGTATAATAATTATAATAATAAACGAGAAAATAAAACTTATACATGTATATATGATGAAGTCAAAATATCATATGTGATTATTGTTAATAGAGACAAGTCATTTAATATACAGTACCCAGCAATAAATATTGCACGTCTATTCTTGGAAAGAGGCATACGTTTAATTTCGAATTCGTAGAGCGTTGTCTCTTTCGCACACAACATGACTTTTGACTTATGTGACTTTTGTCAGTGGTATAACCACAAATATGTGCGTCTAAAACCACAATTTAGAAAAAAAAGTAGGTGTATATCATTTAATAATAAAAACTCAATTGTTTTAACAACTTCTAATCTATACAAGTATGTCAGTACCTCGTGCGACATCATACAAGTAGTGTGCGGCAGGGACAATGCACTACAAAGTTAAATAAGACAAGTCGATTGTCTCTTTCCAAGGATCGATGTGCAATATTTATCGCCGAGTACTGTACAACCTGTTAATTCATTTGATTTATTTTTAATATGAATTGCATTTAACACCATTACAGTTTCATGTAACAAGTAAATTTATTATTATTTAATAGGGTTTTCTTTGTTTACAGAATACGTCCGGTTAATATTCGGAGTTCAAATGTTTGTAACATTCCTTTTCAAACTTCTAAACCATGGTAATAATATAATTCTTCTTGCGTGTACTGAATTGAGATTTTATATATACTTGTAGTATTACACAATAGAAAAACTTATATGATATATAATTTCACTAAGTATATTAATTATAATGATATGTAATGGGATTTTAAATATTGTTCCACTGCATGCAAACGTAGTATTTGACTATAATTACTTGTATTGGTCTCTTTGAAGTAATAAAAGTTTTTGCTTTACAATCGTTTTTTATTTCACTATTATAGCTTTGAAATGTTTTGTATTACGTGAAAGAAAAATGTTAACAAGAACGTTTAAAGCACACACTAACGAACTTCCTTCTCCTAAGTCACATTTTTCCGTTACGCGCCATATTTGAAGTGAAATTTCTTTCCACGCACGAGGGTAAAATTTTTACAGATGAAACGCGACACGAGAAGTGTGGCACGAGAGAGAGAGGAAGAGAGAATTTTGAAACCCTTTCGTCGCCACGGACGGCGTGTGCCCAGACTATAGCCTGCCAATAAAATAAAGTACGCAAATAAGCGTTTGATGTCACCGGCTATCTATGTGCGTTTACAAATAGCATGATGAATTATAAAAAAAAATATATTTATAAGGATCTCGAATATTTTTAAAGAATGCAACACGTAAATTGTTTTTAAAAATGTTTTGATATGCCTATCCCATTACTGTATAGTACTTTTATGGCAACAGCTCTTAAACTATATTATAGCTAGCCTACCTAAATCACCTTTGGACTTATAAATAGTACCTACTATTTTGTATGAGGGTTAAATGTTTCCAAGCATTCTTGCGTCAGATGGATAAGGTATAATTCATCCTCGCATATTTTTTTAAGTATCTCCTCGTAACGTTTTTTTTACACGTAGTACAAGACAAATATGTAATAAGGGACTATATAATATAGATAGAAGCGTGAGGAACAATCTTTTTTTTTATTTCTTATGGTGGCAAACAAGCAAGCAGCACACCTGATGGTAAGTGTCACTGCCGCCCATGGAACTTTGCAATACCAAGCTTAGGCCGCTGCATACCAATAAAATCCCCAAACCCACCCAGTTGGGCTTCCGGTTCTCTCGCTCACCGAACGAAGCGCAATAGCATATTGCCATTACTCAGACGTCGATCTTCTGCGAGAGTGTCGTACTACCTCGGACGGACCGGACTGCGGTTGTAGACAGAAAACTGTGAACAGCGTGGTCCTACCACTATTAATCTTAAACTTATTTACTTCTACTTTAATTTCTTCTCATTATTTCTGTTTTTTACACCACCTTTTTTTTTTCACCTCTCCGCTGCCTCCTGCGAGAAGACTGCCTCGCAAATGCGGCCACCGGACAGACGAGACACCACCTTGCACTAAGGAAATAATCCTCGAATTGCGGGGGACTTTACAACCATGCAATTAACTCAAATTACACTCATTGTCTCTTAATAAATATATTGTTACATTAACAAGGGTATAAGAACAAGGTGATTTTTAAAAATATAATATCTCCATACCTTACTATGAGCAGATTGGGCAGTGGCACTTACGAAACTTATAACATCCATTGTATTCACCAACTCGGCTGGCTTGAAACGGAGAACTCAAATTAGAGATATATTTATTGCAAAGAAAACGAGAATTGCCTTCCAGCTTTAATTTTAATATCAAACTCCGCTAATTGGACCGGGAAGTGGGAGTATTAAAATAAATTATACAAATATTTATATGTCACAGTTTATATTTAAATGTCAAATACTAGTATTTTTGACTGCGTAAGTATCGTTGCTACAAATGTATAAGGAATATATACTATCCGAATGTGAGGTAGTAAATGAGAAATTTTAACAGCGAATATAGACACGAAGTAAAGATGGCATAAAAATAAGTATTGTCGAGTTCCTCTATGATGCATGTAAACCGGTGCGACTTCTGTTACAACAACGTCTTCGACTTCTACGACGTGTGAAACATTTGCTTGAGAACATTATAGCGATGGCTAGAAGTACCAATAGAACAGCTAGTAAAGCTACTTGAACTTTTGGGTTCTTGATGTCTATAGCACTGGATTGAGGTTCGAGACCTTTTTTTACTTTTTTCATACTCGATGAACTACTCTTGGACATTCTAGTGCCCGATCCATCTATTTGACCCATTTTCGTTTTCGATAGTTAACTGTAGCTTCAATTAATTATAGTTTCATTTCCATTTGATTAAGTTTTTATATATTTTTAAATTTAAACCATTTCTATTAATTTATGTGATATCGGCTAGGACTATTGTGACTTAATAGAAAATTTTGATGTTTACTGACAGCTTTCAGAAGAGAATTAGAAAATATTTTTTTAACTGCCCTTTTTAGTAATAAATAGATTGGTTGGTGACGATGATAAGCACACATAGGAATATTCATCAATCAGTTTATCGATAGCCACTATTAAACACGGGCCTCCCTACGTAGCTGGAATAATGTGTAAATTAATGTGTCCTTATAGAATATATTTTCGGAGTCTTATGTTATCAACTGGTTGCTTACAATAATCAGCGATAGCCGATAGCGCCTATTATTATGATATTTAGTTTAAGTTTATATTTAAACTATTCAACCAGAAAGAAGTGCTCGTTAAATACGTTTGTTAGTAATATAACTTAGCTCAACCACAAGCAGACATGAATATCAGCATCGTTGTGTGCCTTATTTTTTGACACGGACCTGACAGTTTTCCGTCTGCAGTGATGGCCAAATGGTCAGCGTGTCCTGGGTATCACGTCATCATTATCGCCCTCTCGCAGAAAATTGACGTTTGAGTATTAGTAATATGCTACTGCGCTTAATGTACCTACTGAATGAGAAAGCCGACGTCCTAAACTTTTACGGTGAGCAGAGACCTAACTCTGACATTGCAGAAAAGGTTGGCGGGAGTGCTGTAGTCGTCACCTGCATAGTAGGGCGGACGCGGGGGCTGCTTTTGCGGCAGGGCGGGGAAGGCCTTTTTATTGCTCAGTAAGGAGCGATTCCATCCATTATGAGTTTCACGAAGGCCTTGTTATAGTACTTGGCCCGGCTCTGATGCGGGACCATTCTTTTCGGCGCCCTTGGGTAGCCACGGTAGTTGGCTGGGTGGCTAACCTCTCCGCACAGAACGCACGAGGGTGGGTCGGTGCAAAGGGAGATGTCCTTGGGACGTTCACACTCCGATGTGTGGCGGTCTCCAAGATACTACGCATCTTGGACGGGCGAAACAGTTGTTGGACGTATGTCCATACAGCTGGCATTCATGGCATTGCGTCAAATTGCCCGTTTTGTAAGGGGATTCTACTGATAACCCAGATAGGCCACATGTTTTGGTGACTCTGTATATGCCTTTACCCTCTGGGGTATTTGTCTCTCTTTCTTATAATTCTCCTTGCTGTAACGACTTTCTGCCGAGCAGTAAGGAGAACTCGTGAGGAAAACAATTTGTTTTGAAAAAGACGGTTTATTGTTCCACTTCGATGTCCATTAAAAACGGTTGGGCGTAAGCGTGCGAAACACTCGGGAGCGGACGCGAGACGGTGGCACAAGCGCACACCAGTACCACAGATTAAGTAAAGATGCTACGCCAGTACGGACTAGGAGGACCATCTCAGTGTATTAAGAAGTGTCCATTGAACGGGAGCAAATTAAGGTGGCGCTATAGTAGCAAGTGGAAGAATTTTAAAAAGAGCGCCACAAATTGATAGTTATAAAAATTCCAAAAATTATCAATGTCTAATGATTTCAGTATCATAACATATAATACATATCACATAACATATATTTAATTTAGCAGATATTTGACGTTTTGTAATTTTTATGATTCATCAATAATAATGACAAAAAAAAAGTTTACACAATAGCACTTTTTTCAATATGCGTTTTGAATAATAATTTTTTCGATAAGTTTTTCTGACAATTATTATTATAAAAAATTGTTATAGTTAACTTCTGTATCTTTAAATAGTTAATAAAAAAATGTATCAACAAAATTTCATAAAAACAAATCACTATGCACGTTATTTCAGGAGTTTCATAGGTTATTATTTATCAAATTACAGTTGACTACGTAAATAGTTGAGATTTTAAATACTGCATATTTCTTAACTACAGAAGTCAAGAGAAATATTAAATTTTTCAACTCAGCACACTTCACTCTGCTTATTACTGCTACATTCATATCATTTCCACTTGCTACACTAGCGCTATTTCGGTGAGTGTTCGAACAATAATTTGCTGTTTACAAGTGGACCTGGGGGGGCACACTTAAAACATTACTTATTTTTACTGACCGCCGCGCCGCCTACAGATTGGTTGCACAAACTTAACTGCTGCCATTTTGTCCTGCCTGTCAAACGTTTGACAACTGAGAATTGTTATTTTTTGTTCCTAGCGTAGGTACTTATTGTCATCGATCTATTTTCGGTTATTGATATTTTTCTGAAAATTATCTCAAGTTTCAATGTTAGGCTGATATTATAATTGTTTAATTATCAGCTGATATGTTTTTTTTATATTTCAGGGTAGCTTTCATAGTAAAAGAAAATTCTATGTAATTACACATACACATGTAGATATGTATATATATTACTTCAACTTTAGTTCACCGCCTAAACTCTGGGTGGCAGCACTTTCCATACATGCATATTTTATCATCGAGTTGCCACTCTTTTTCAATTTAATAACTTTACTCTTTGAAGTGGACACTTTTTGGACTAATCCCCCATACAAGACGGTCCTCCTTACTTTTACCCTCCATAGTACGGACACACGCCGAATGTTGTTCGTTTTGAACACGAAGTAGTTTTGAAAAAAGGCGAGAGTTGACAGTTTTTATAAATAATTTGCCGACATAAATGTTGCCGCTATAAAAATAACTGGCAATTAATAATCATTTACTAGTTATTTATAATTTTAATACAATCATGTCTTTTTAAAAATAAAGCTAAACGTAATCCGTTTATTTCACATAAATTCTTTTCAAACTCTTTAACAATACCCGATTTACAGAGATAGGTAGTCGAATCATTCTACCCCGAGATAGAGGCCGATTGTTTTAAGTCAATTCGGCTGCATTAAAAGTATTTGTATCATTGATTAAATCTATTCTTTACAAATGACTGAGCCTGCCTGAATCGATTTAGGTTAACTGATAACATGAACTGTCGCAGGCGTTAAAGGCGTTTTTCTGAAACATGCCAAGTGTTTTGAGTCGTTTCTGATAAACCAAAAAAAAATATTTTGTCTCAGTAATCTGATTACACAAAAAGAACCCAACCTGTCCGAGTCCTTTCAGTTATTTCTTTCAATAATATTGCAGATCAAAACTATTTTTCAGAAAGGAACCAATCAGTTTGAGTTTATTTTGGTTTTTCGACATTTAACAAAGTAGGATTGACTTCATTTAGCGAATACATTTTGTGTGCTCTTCATACTGTGGGTTAGGTCGAGGTAGCGAAGAAAACAGTTTTCGTGTACCTTTTAAAAATAGAGTTTTCGGTACATGACAGATTCGACCTTGAGTACGATGGTATAATTAACTCCATTTTGACCAATGTGTGGTTTGAGTTCTTGCTTAACTGTGTCCACTTTATTTTTCTTTCTTTGGTCTTCTCTTGCCCATTCAGCGTAAGTACCTATTACTTTCCTCTCTTTTATTTTTATCCCATCTCATCACATGTCCATACCACGTCAAGCCTTCACTCCATAAACTTCCCGACATCCTCTAATACGCTCGTTCTTTATTTTATAGATTTTCGTCACTCCACACATCCCTCTCAACATTCACATCTCCACTACAGTTCTTCCATCCGTCACTTTTGTCGTCCAACATGCAAATGCATGCAATACAGTAAGATTTAAGTTCTGTAAATTTTGCCTTCAATGTAAGGGATACTCGGGAGTCCTATGTTAACGAATCCATTGTCTGACCATCCGTGATGTTTTCTAAAGCTGCATGATTGCAGGCCATGATCACAAAGGGCAAAAAATTAAACAATAGTGTTTTGGTTAAATTATATTAATAAATCTATGCCTGCGCTTCAGGTAGTGTCGTGATGATGTCTGAATCACCAGGGTCAGTGATGGCAAGGGTACACACTCTGTAGTATTTACCGCAGGCTGTGCCCAATTCAATGTTGTTTCCACTGTAGTGATGGACACCTGTTTTTGCCAGGAGTGCATAGTACTCAATCTCAGATTTCCTATAAAAAATGACAACGAATTATTGTAATTATTCTAAGTATATATATTTGTTACTTGCCTAATTTGCAGAAAATTTCTAAATGAAATGATTATTTATATGGATTAGCTTATATCTATGGCTTCCCTCATGTCAGTGTAGATTTTCATCATCAAATTTATCCTACAGAAACCACATATTTTCCAAAATACAAAATTTTATATAATCTTATCATTATAATCATTAAATAATAAACATCATTTTAACTTGTGCATTTATAATAGTAGCAAGATAAGACATGCATAACAATTTATCACAACAAAATAGATTGTTTTATAACCTGATAGTAAATACATTTAGCTAACAGAGTAGCACATAATTTGAGGGTGTTCTCCATGCAGTTGGCATAAAATGGGGGAAAAAATAGAGCAAAGAATGAGTCATCCTAAACTTAATCAAATATACTTAATATAGCTATTTATCTAAAGTATGCGCTACACGGTTTCAAACAGTGGTTTGAAGCAACGGCTTCAAACAGTGTAGACAGATGTTTGATGCCAAATTTCGCATGACCTCTAAACGCCCTTGGTAGCGAGGCTTGCGCTACAAACCACTGGCCAAGCGTTCGATTAAATCTTGTTTGAAACCATCTAGCCGCTTGCTTCAAACCAGTGTATTAACAGTTCGCCTATAGAGATTTTGTATGAGATTTTTAATTCCACCCTGTTGCGTTAGATGGCGCCAATATTAAGCTTTGTTACGATAAAAATAATATAAAATTAATTTATATTATATGAGCTTATTTGTATATGAGTAAAACATTCATTTTAACTCTTTTTATTTTTATAAATCACATGTTAATTTTTATACATTTTATTGTATTTTGCGTAAAAAGAAACGTGCTGCTGCCATGGCAGCCATTTAAAAAAATATCTTGCGAGCAGTGTGACCAAATTTAGCAGAATTCTGCGATTTTAGCAGCATTCAATCTCAAATTTATGACAGTAGATTGTGTCGCAGACTTTAAAATTAGGCAGATTTTGGCATAATATTGAAAAAGTTCCGCAGGAAACTAGCGGGATTAGACATTAATTAATTACCATTCGGTAGTTGCGGAAAACATATTTAAAAAAACCTGTCTTTCTTAAAGAACGTATTTTTTTTTCTTCTGAAGGCACCTTTCATTCTTGGGAAAATACCCCTTAAATGTATATTTTGCTTTGAAATTGTATGTAATATACATTTTATGCGCAGACAAAGTCAATTGTTTCGTCCGCGTCAGAAAATATGACCAGAACTATCGTGTTGAATGGGAGAAGGATCCAATGTTTTCATCTTGCTTATGAAGATCCAAAAATGAGAGCAATGCCGCTTTTTGCAAAGTATGTAATAACAGTAGTTTCATGACTTTCTGTTTTTAAATAACATGTAAACTCAGTGAAACATAAAAAAAATGTGATTATTCTGGACAGTCGTCGGTAAGAGAGAGTCTCTTACCGACGACTGTCCAGAATAATCACATTTTTACTTAGGTTGCTCTAAAAATACTTGTAATGTAGTTAGTAAATAATTCACATCTGTATGTAACATAAGACAAACGTCTATAAGTGAAGAGGTAAAAAAGCTGAAATTAAAATGTGTATGTTTCTGGCAAAACATAATTTATCATTTAGAGTTATGAATCATTTGAACGAGTTACTTGAAAAATGTTGGCATGATTCAGTAATTGCAAGGTTATTTTTATGTAAACGCACTAAAGCTGCTGCATTGACATATAATGTTCTCAAACCTGAAGTTGGGAAAGAACTGCATGCTGAATTGGCTTCTTGTTTAATACATATATTTAAACAAAAAGCTAATTCAACATGCAGTGTGTGCCAGAAAACCTTGTTTCTTCAGTTGTCATTGATGAAAGTACCGATATCCACCACATTTCAAAAATTACGAAGGCAGATGGAATGAATTGTACCCACACTCCCCAAGTACATTATTTCGCAAAAGCTATGATGATTTTATCTATGATTATACATGTACCTCTTGCCAGCGCATATTTTTTCAAATGAACAATATAAAAAATGACGTGCGAAAAAAAATTAAAAATGAACATGTTGCTGCAATTCTACATGTCAAACAAGCAGTTAAAGAACAGTCTGGATCCATAAATTTTACGCCATCAAAAAATATGGTTAAGATAGTTCAAAACTCTATAGTTCTATATAAAAATGTGGATAGAACTTAAGATTTTTTTTTATTTGAAAATATTGAGTTGCGTTTTTCTCTAGTACACATTAAAACTTATCTATTAGCAGAATTTTAACATTTATTCCAAAAATAATATCAGATTTTTAGCAGAAATTAAATGAGTAGCTAGCATAATGATCAATTTAAATCTGGCCACACTGTACGTGAGTTTGACATTATTCTATGCGTAAGCTTATATTAGTCTGTGGTTATTCTGTTCTGTTTATTTGTTGTGTGTGAGTGTTTTTTGTTATCACCGACGACTATTTTTTGTTTCCTAGATACCGATCGACGCTTGTTTTACTAACCTGACCCATGTGTAATACCCACGGAGACCAGTGATATAATTAAAATGTTGTATGTAGTTAAATGTTGTATTATAATAAAAGAAAGCACTATAATAAGGTAAACTGTTGTTTTATTTGTTTTTCTTTAAGAGTCTTTTAATAATCTTCAGTTGTGAAATCAATTCTATAAAGATTTTACTTCTGAAAATTACTTAGAAAATTTATATTAATTTTAATGAATAATTGAATCCTCCCTAGCCCAGGAGGCCGCTCTCCATTTACACCACTTATCGACAGATGGCGTCTGTACCTGACCTTTGCTGTTACCTCTATACCTATATATTTAAAATACTCTATGCTTCAAACCAAATGAACGACAGTCACCTGGGGGGGCACACTTAAAACATTACTTTTTTTTACTGACCGTCGCGCCGCCTACAGACTGGTTGTACAAACTTAGCTGCTGCCATTTTGTCCTGTCTGGCAAACGTTTGACAACTGAGAATTGTTATTTTTTGTTCATAGTGTAGGTAGTTATTGTCATCGATCTATTTTCGATTATTGATGTACTTTCTGAAAATTATATCAATTTTCATTGTTAAACTTATATTATTATTGTTTCGATATCAGCTGATATGGTTTTTTTTTATATTTCAGGGTAGATCTCATAGTAAAAGAATATTCTGTATAATTACACATACACATGTAGATATGTATATATATCACTTCAACTTTAGTTCACCGCTTAAACTCTGGGTAGCAGCACTTTCCATACATGCATATTTTATCATCGAGTTGCCACTCTTTTTCAGTTTAATAACTTTACTCTTTGACAGTCACGCTGCAGCGGTGAGCGCAGACGTACGTGACAACGTTCTGCGCGTGAGCAGATAGAACACGATCGCGATGTTATTGCTCAACTTCTCGAGTTATACAAAGACTTGCTCTGCCTTTGGGACTTAAATTGTGAAGCTTATAAAAATATTCGTCAAAAAAGAAATGGGTTGGATTTTTTAGCAAATAATTTTTTCCTCAAAAAATTGTCAAGACTTTTTCTCAATAAATTGTGTAAAACACAACTTTCCAATACAAATTCTTAAGATTTAAATTTAGCGGTTGTCTTAAAACTCGAAAACGGGACGCAAGAATGCCGAAAGCGAAGCGTTCCAAAAAGCATATGGTACAGATATATTTTAGAACGAGATTCTTCTGTTGCCCTGGACGGATTTAGCGGGATGACCATTACATAGCCCACCACCAAAAAAAAAATAGGTAGGCTTTAGGTAAATGCAATTCATTGTCCATAAGCGTACAGATATATTTTAGAACGAGATTCTTCTGTTGCCCCGGATGGATTGAGCGGGATGACCACTCCATTGCCCGCCGCCAAAAGAAAAATATAGTTAAGCTTTAGGCAAATGCAATTCATTGTTCGTAAGCTTTGAATAAAATGATGTCTCCTTAAATGTCGTACCATCAGACTGGGCCTTTGAACAAAAATTTTGAGTAACCAACTTTTTGTTGTTTTGATAGGTAAGGCGCCGTTACGTCGTTGTAGTGAACATACGGTACGCGAGCGTAAAGACGTCCTATCGGCGCCACGTTCTCTAAATAATGTTGGTTTCAAACAAGCTTTGAACCGTGTTGCCAGCAAAGCACATTTCTGCTTTTTCTGCTTCAAACCACTGTTTGAAACCGTGTAGCGCATACTTTAGGATGATTTATTAAAAATGGGCTATATTAATATAGTCTCCTTACCAGTCAAAGATCAGCATGTGAGTTATAGACTACTCCATAGGTTTCCCATGTGAATCAGGAAAGCAGTATTAATAATAAAAATGAATATTATACACGTTGCTACATGTAATCATAAGATATAATTAATATTCTCCACATAAATATATAACCAAATTGTTCAACTGCTTCATGAAACACATTCAAGGGAATCCATACTTCTTTGTCCAAAGACTCCATATGCTTCCCGATGACAAAATATTGGGAAACTCTACTTCTCAGTAGTCTCACCTTAGTGGGGGAGCATTTTTGGCGATGATGACCAGCTTAGCCTTGCCCTGACGAAGTGTCTTCAAGGTTTGTTTGTATCCCAAACAGTACTTGCCAGATTTCATAACCAACGCCAAGCGAGAGTTGATAGACTCAATGGTCTTTTTCTGAAATACATAACAATTATGAAGCAGTTACATAAATCGCGTATATTAAGTAAAATAAATATATTGGCTATACCTGCCAATAAATTTTAGTGCCCACATATGTATATACAATTCTCTAAAATGGTCATGAAAATGGACTACTATACCACGCTTTTCCGTGTAGTGACGGAGTAAGAATACTATTCACCACCCCACATCTTACCCGTGTGTGATCGTACGAGACGACTAAGGGATATAAAACGCCTATAACATCTATGCGAGAGAAGGATAACTCGAAACAAAACCATTGTGTTTGGTATAGACCAACACGTCCGACCAGCGCGGTATAGTAGGTTAATTTACCTCCCATTACGGAGGAGGCCCGAGCCCAACAGTGGGACATTTATGGGCTGTGATGATGATGATACCACGCTCATCGTAGATGTCGTAGTTTTGATTAGAAGGAACTTCTATTGCAGTGATCATATCCATTTTACGACATCCGCGGCAAAGCAAGAGAGCGATGAATTATATTTATACTCCTGTCCACACATGAGAAATTGTCTAATATGTCAAATAATTAATGCATTATAAGAAAAACCTAACCTCAAATGTATGACACGTTCTCAACCTTACAAATTATAGAATTAGTAAGCCTATCTTGTATCAAACTTATTTTGGACTAAAATCTTAAGGATTATTGACATATTAAATAAAAATAACCATATGTATCTAGTCCGTAATTTGTAACACGTGTAATATCTTACCTGTTTCTTGGCCGCAACCATTGTGATCCTTTATTTTACCACCTATGACTGAAAATTAATAGATTACAAACTTATTATAATTTAGTTATATGTTCGCTAAGAGTTAAAATTATATTATAGAGAACACAATTCACAATTATTCCTACATAAATTGCATTAGCGCACCTGTTACAACGACGCGTTGCGATGAAAAGAGTGAATAGGGAGTGCCGCGAAAAAAGTATCGATACTTTCAGGTATCGAGTACTTTGGCTTTCGTTACCTATACTTTTGTGTTCGATATTTTGTATTCGATACTTTCAGGTAATGAGGATGCTTGACATCTCTCATAAATCTTGTAAAAATATCGGGTTTGACTATGGCCTCTAGACGTTCACACTACTGCAATGTTTGCCTAAGTAGTCACATTATCACCATACTTTAATTACACCTCGCACATAATTATATAATAATAATAAGAAAAGAATAAGAACCTTTTAAAAAAATTACTAACTTCTCGTTGACATTCTTGCACTAGAAACGGATAAGAAACGTTCGAACAATGATTAACTTTGATCTTCAAGCTGTTCTGCCACAATAAAAGAACAAAGAAATGTACCACGAAAAGATGAACATAACAGTTGTAATAATTAATAAGATAATGGGCAAATTTATGAGACGGTTTTATTAAAAGAATAATAAAATTACTCGGTTTCAAAATATATCGAAATGAAGTTCTATATACTTAAATTGGATTGTTCATACAGTTTAAATATTTTATAACCTAATAATAACAAAATAATGGGAATTGCTAGCAATGGAATTCCCTAAAAACTAGGGATTTTTTTTATTAAAGAATGAAGGTGAGAAGGGAAAGGATTTGGTAAATCTAAAGCAGCTACTTGAAACAATTCAGGTTTATACTAAGCAGTCGTAGAAGTATATATAGTGAGATACTGAATATAACCATTATTGTCCATTATTATCATCATTGTCCTAATCTTATCCTAATTACCTGGAGTCGGTATTGCAAAAGTTATTGACAATAGTGTCCTGACTCGTTGTCTGCCTAACGTCAACCCATCTTGAGAATGTAATTGTCGACCAAACGATATGAGATAGAGTTGGCCCAGTTCGATATAAAACTCCTGATCATCTTTTATGACAATCACGAGCAAAGTAACGATTGGTAGTATTCATAGGCGCTACCACACATATCGTAACGACGACGTAAGAGAGCGAGTAGGTATGAAAGAGAGTATTGGTGTAAAGATGCGAAAGGGAATGCTCCGATGGTTCGGACATGTGGAAAGAATGCCGAACGAACGTCTGGCTAAGAAGATATACAATGCGACAGTGGAAGGATGTAGGTACCGGGGGAGACCGAGACTCACCTACCTAGACCAGATCGGTCATGTACTGAAGGAAGGTGGAGTCAAGAGTCTCCGAAACCGGCGAGCGTGTATGAAGAGAATTATGAATGTTGAGGAAGCGAGTGAAGTATGCAAGGATAAAGTTCTCTGGCACTCTGTTCTCTCTGCCTACCCTGCAAAGGACATGGCGTGATGGTATGTATGTAATATCAATTAAGGAATATTTCTATTACTGCATAAATATCAGTTATCACATTTGCTTATGATAACTTGGACCAATAATTTGCTCTTCGAAGCTCGACTTTCACACGTGGGTATTCTTTTCATAATATTGTATATTATTGTGGCGATGCCTAATATTCTGACTAAACTTTTAAGTAATCGATATGTGCATCGAATTTATTTCCCTATCTTAATTAACATAAAAACGCAATTTGAGTTCAATATTTATATTATTAATTCGCAACTAAATAGCGTAGTCGATAGCTTTCCAAAAGAATGTAACTCAGAACGTTCCTGTAACACTTGCATTCAACGTGCAACTGATGATCCTTTTCTAACAACGTTTT
Organism: Lymantria monacha; assembly: GCA_905163515.2. Lineage (NCBI taxonomy): Eukaryota > Metazoa > Arthropoda > Insecta > Lepidoptera > Erebidae > Lymantria > Lymantria monacha. The sequence continues at coordinate 16,726,600 of LR991082.1, read as the reverse complement.
GATATGATAACGTCTTATAAATCGATTATCGTGGGCAGCACGCACCAAATAATTTCACGTTCCGCCTAAGCCGAGCGTGCAAGCGAGAACGAGGCACAAGCGGTAGAGAGGCTTAAGCGTTCGGCTTGTGACGCATCTATCTGTTTTCCACTCTCTCGGGCCTCGGCCGATGAGTACGAGTAGACTAGAAGATAGAGAGCACACAACCTACACGTGAACTGTTTTATCAACTGTTTATAAAGTGAAGTGAAAAGTTAATGTTGTTTCCATTGTTTATTACAACAATAATTGCGTAAAAAAAGGTAATTCATTTTTTAGTTTTAAGCATTTGATGTAAACTGTTTTGTTAACCGTTTATAAACAGTGAAGTGAAAAGTTAATGTGGTTTCGATTGTTTATGTTTGTCCAATTCATAAAAAAAAGCAATTTTATCAATGTTTGTTTTCTATCCAGTAAAACGATATTAAATCTTAGATAAAAAAGGGAGGGGGATTCGAGAAATCTTATGTATCCTTACATGACGAGGGGGTGTCAAGAATCATCCAAATCATCCTTACGTAATAAATTAATAACCTCATATATACATATCATAGATTATAGTAATTTTTATACCACAACAGATTTTTTTATTGCGTTTTCATAAAATAATAAGTACTTCAAATGGCAATCAATTAGGAAATGGATAAAACGTAATATATGTAAATGATTTGATAATTAAATTTAATAAACAAAATATCCGTGTGGTGACGGAGTAAGAATACGATTCACCACCTCCTATCTTACCCGTGGGTGATTGTAAGAGACGACTAAGGGATATAAAAACGTAACATCTATGCAAGAGAAGGAAAACTCGAAACAAAATCCTATACCAACACGTCTGAGCAGCGTGGTATAGTAGGTCAATTTCCCTCCCATTACGGAGGAGGCTCGAGCCCAACAATGGGACATATATGAGCTGAGATGATGAAACAAAATATAGATCCTTGATATCTACTTTTTAATATCGAACCATTGATTTATCGTCCAAAAAAGTATTAGTAATAGATGTCGATATTTCTAAAGAATATTGTTGAAATATCGATATTTTATCAACAGTCCTAGCATACATGTACGTAAAAAATAATATGTGTACGTGAGACTGTTGTCCGGAATATGAAAGTAGTTGTCTTATTTCATATTCAATATGTGTTTTAACGTGTTATGTTACATTAAATAAATTTGATGGCTATTTATGTAATGTAATGTGAACGAACTACTGGAATATAGCGAATATGTTATAAAAGTGCATTACAACATTTTCGTTTGCCGCCTAAATGTCCAGAAGATACAGTTTACAGTGCGGCCATAGCACTGCTGTTGGTGACGGTTTGACTTATACTGACATATACTGATAGACAGTGACTAACATGAAGATATTAGGACGTGAAACATATTGGAACAATGGTTGACACTGGCAACAATGGTTCGTATAAGTTGCTGATTGCTAATACAAAAAAATGAAGATGAATGTGTACGTGTATACAATGAATATGTAAATACAACTTCAACAGTTGTTCACTCAACAAAACGTAAAACTATTTTTTTTTATTGCATATTGTGGCAAACGAGCAAACAGCACACCTGATGGTAAGTGTCACTACCGCCCATGGACCTTTGCTATACCGAAGGTACAGATAGGCCGCTGCCTACCAATACAAACCCCAAACCCACCCAGTTCGTCTTCCGGCTCTCTCACTCACCGAACAAAGCATAATAGCACATTGCCATTACTCAGGCGTCGATCTTCTGCGAGAGTGTGGTACTACCCCGGGTGGACCGGCCCGCGGCTGTAAACAGAGAACTGTCCACAGCGTGGTCCTACCACTTATAATTTATATTATTAAAATTTGTTTCACAGAATTGAAAAATACTCTGTTGAATACTTATTCAATTGAGTATTGGTTTTTTTATATATACCTACTGATTTTGTCTTTGTATACCAATTTTGACATTTGAGGTGATGTGCTATATCATCTACTGATGAGCATGAGCGATATTGAGAAAATAACCATTTACTTTCGATACTACACTATCTAATTAATATCAGTATTATTTATTACAACCCCCGTATTCTAAGTCGTAACCTCGAAATCGCCTCCACTCACATTCAGCTAAGGAAGTTTCGAGGATCGCCTCGAACCTTCCTCAACATCGGTATTCATAATCGTAAACTTGAGGAAATTTTGAGATTCCTCCAGTAAGGAAGAGTGGAGGTAACACGTCACGAATGACGTCGTAAATTTAAAGAAATTTGCTTTAATATGTTAGCACTTTAAAAATTTATGGTAACATTTTGTTCCCTGGCTTGTCCAAACGAAAAAAAAATATTTTTATTTGTATATGAGAGCAAATCAATACATCGTATTACACCAGGAAATACTGCAATACGGTGAAATAATATTTTTACGCTTACTTAATCTAAAGCGTTGGCAAGTTTGGTCACAATTCTTGACACTATTGATTGGCTGATTTTATGCAAATCATGAAAAAATATATCTGAAAATATTAAATAACGGTTACTATGATAGTGCCTACTCCATTTAAAGTTATAATTTTAGCCAATCACTTGAAAGTTTCCCGTTATATAAAATCGTAAAGCAGTTAGCACTTATATAGTGGGCGGAATTGGTACCTAAGCGTAGTTAGTTGTTACGTTTACCTAAACTTTTTAAAAATTCGTGTGATATTCCTTTAGATTTTTTGCAGAACGCAAATAGTATCGAGGTAAATAATTGTACGAATTATCATACAAATATTCAATAAACTCATCCTAATTTGACAATAAATTATATGTGAAAACATCCTTAAGGTATCCTCTGGGGGGGCACACTTAAAACATTACTTATTTTTACTGACCGTCGCGCCGCCTACAGATTGGTTGTACAAACTTAATTGCTGCCATTTTGTCCTGCCTGTCAAACGTTTGACAACTGAGAATTGTTATTTTTTGTTCCTAGCGTAGGTACTTATTGTCATCGATCTATTTTCGGTTATTGATATTTTTCTGAAAATTATCTCAAGTTTCAATGTTAGGCTGATATTATTATTGTTTAATTATCAGCTGATATGTTTTTTATTATATTTCAGGGTAGCTTTCATAGTAAAAGAAAATTCTATGTAATTACACATACACATGTAGATATGTATATATATTACTTCAAATTTAGTTCACCGCCTAAACTCTGGGTGGCAGCACTTTCCATACATGCATATTTTATCATCGAGTTGCCACTCTTTTTCAATTTAATAACTTTACTCTTTGGGTATCCTCAAGGCGTATCGCAACGTACCTTACTTTGACAGATGTTTCCTCGACTCAACCTTACCTCACTTGAGGAAATGTTTAAAGGTAAGGATGAAAATGACTACTGTGAATACGAAACGTCCTCATTGAGGATGAGTCGAGTCGAGGAAGTTTCGAGGTAACGACTTAGAATACGGGGGTTAGAGTTGCCAGAGTTAAGTTGAATTCAATCCTTTCGTTGTTTGTAGAAAAATATGCGATTGATGTGATATAATGAAGTAAAAACATTTACTTCTAAAATGTTTCTAAATATAAATAATAATTTATTACCGACATGTTAAAGCAATATTATTTGTTGCTACGTGTAAAGCCTTATTAGCGGTATAGGTTTTCTTTTATTTGTATGAAATACGGACACCTGATCTAACAACCGCACCTGAAATCGTCAACTCCTTGAACTCGTCGAAACCTTGTTTTATTTAAGACATATAGTAGGCCGATGGTTTACTGTGTGAGACACAAGGAGGTTTCAGGAGTGGAAGGGGATGCATGGATCAAGTGTTCTCTCTGCGCAACATTGTGGAGAAGCTTCTGGCTCTAGGTCAGAGGGTTTTCTGCAGTTTTGTGGATCTGGAGAGAGCATTTGACACGGTTGTACGAAAGGAACTTTGGGACATTTTACCGGAGTATGGTATTAACGGTAAACTGCTACAGGCTGTGCAGTCCAGTTACATGGGCTGTAGAGCCTGTGTGCGGCTGGATGATGGAATGTCGCCTTGGTTTGACGTCAATATCGGCGTTAAGCAGGGGTGCGTTCTGTCAGCCAGGCTGTTTATCATATATCTGGATAAATGTCTCCAAAGGTTGAACGATATGAATGTGGGAGTCCAGATGGGCGACTCAGTGGTCAATGCTCTGCTTTATGCAGATGATGCAGTCCTACTGGCACAGTCAGCGACTGACCTGCAGACCCTAGTCGACACAATGACAGAAGATTGTAAGAAAAGGGGTCTACGCGTGAATGTGAGCAAAACCAAAATAATGGTCTTTGAAAGAGATAAAACCAGAACAGATGTAAGAGTAACAATAGGTAATGATGTACTAGAGCAAGTGGATGAATTTGTATATCTTGGATGTGGATTTAGCCGAGATGGAAGGTACACCACTGATATAGAGCGAAGAGTGAATGCGGGAAATAGAGTGAACGGAGCGTTGGGGCAACTTTTCGGCAGCCACCACCTCAGCCAGAAGGCACGTGTAGCAATACATAACGCAGTGCTTGTCCCAACATTACTGTATGGAAGCGAGAGTTGGGTATGCAGAAAAGAGTATGATAGTAAAATTAATGCGGTCGAAATGCGATCTCTGCGAAAAATCTGTGGAGTTAGGCTGACCGACCGCATTCGTAACGACGACGTAAGAGAGCGAGTAGGTATGAAAGAGAGTATTGGTGTAAAGATGCGAAAGGGAATGCTCCGATGGTTCGGACATGTGGAAAGAATGCCGAACGAACGCCTGGTTAAGAAGATATACAATGCGAAAGTGGAAGGATGTAGGTACCGAGGGAGACCGAGACTAACCTACCTAGACCAGATCGGTCATGTACTGAAGGAAGGTGGAGTCAAGAGTCTCCGAAACCGGCGAGCGTGTATGAAGAGAATTATGAATGTTGAGGAAGCGAGTGAAGTATGCAGAGATAGAGTTCTCTGGCACTCTGTTCTCTCTGCCTACCCTGCAAGGGATATGGCGTGATGATATGTATGTATGTATGTATGTATATAGTAGGCAATTGTGGAGGACCCTAGAAACCTACTCTCATCATTATGTTGATAAAAAGGCACATCACTACTTTATCGATAATGACGTGAAGTTTTACTGGTTGAACCTCACTAGTTAACCACAGATAAATTGTTAAAAATGTACTTGGTGCAATATAGTTATCTATAGTTATCTGTGCAAAATCGATACAGCGCCTTACGTGTAGGCATGCGTCCGATATATCAAAACGAATCTGAAATCGGTTTTCAGTCAGAAATCGTATCGTATCGATATTCAACACTATACAAACTGATTTTAGAAAACGTATCTCGACAGAAACTAAATCAACACGCGCAATCGTTTTCTATTGCTAGTTTTGCAAACCAAACCACCAATATTTAAAAACTTACTAACTCTTTCACTCCGCCAATCGATCGCCTAGTTAGAATGAGAGAAAGCGAATTTCATTTAAATTCGCCTCCTTTCATTCTAACTAAGCGATGGTTTAGTGCAGTGAAAGAGATGAAGCAAATTGTCATCAGTTTTGGATTTTGGCGGTTTCTAAGAAACTATGAATGGCAGATTGAAACGAAACAGAATTACAAGAAGTAAGGAATAAGATCTATATCAGAATGCAACTACTTCCATGATAATATTACACAATACTTAATGATAGTTTAAGTTTTGTGTTTGTAAAATAGATTTTTTGAATTATTGGAGAATTTTAATGCACAGTTGACCTTGGTGACACGTACGGTGTGCGTGTAATGTTATTTTTGTGTTCTCGTGAACTATATAATTAGATAGGTATTTTATGATTCAATGCTATACTAACGTATGTTAGTATCATACATACGATTTGATGATAAATAAGAAATAACTATTAAATTTAATGTAAAATGGTTAGAAAAAAACCATACAAAAAAAATGTACATTATAATATAATCATGCAATCATTGTAAATATGACGATTTTTAAATACGCCAGAAAGTTTTGTATCATATCCAAAACAAAACATTTTTGCTAGTCTAGTACTCTAGTTAAGCCTAGATAAAGCATGAAGGAAAATCGTACACCTAAATCCAATCAACAAAGAAATTAAAGAAAAATATTTTGAATGCGTTCGTTCGTCTGCGTTTTTCGTTTGCTACGCTAAAATAACTAAAACCATCGAATATCGATAGAAACTAAGGGAAATCCGCTCCGCCAACGGCTCTGGAAATCGATTTCTGAAATCGGTTTTTGAAATCGATTTCAATATCAGAAATCGAAATTGTATCGGTTTGCGTAAAAATCTGTAAACGCCCATCTCTACTTACGTGCCATTTGTAAGCTTCGGTACGGTAAGCTAAGTACGGGATTTTTGGCGGGAATCTAAAACGTCATGTTGTGCTCTTGTACTATATTCGATATCTTAGTGTTTTAACGTGTTATATTAGATAATTTTTATGGTGTTTTATGTAATATGATGTGACAGAACAGCTGGGATGTAGTGAATATCATATAAAAGTGCTTTACAACGTTTTCGTTTTCCATCAAAATTCCTACAACATACCATTAACAGTGTCACCATAGCAGTGTTGATGGCGACAATTCGACTGACTGACAGACAATGACTAACTTGAAGAGATTAAGAACGTGAAGATAATTATAACTCGACACTGGCAAAAATGGCTCGTATAAGTAGCTGATTGCCAATACATAAAAAGAAGAAGAAGAAGAAGCTGCAACTTAACTTTGACATTGGCTTAAGTATAAACAGAGCCACAACAAAAAAAAAAAAAACAAAAAAAGCTAAGTACGGACTTTTGGCGGGCATCTAAAACGTCATGTGGTGCTCTTGTATTATATTCGATATCTTAGTGTTTTAACGTGTTATATTAGATAATTTTGATGGCATTTTATGTAATGTGATGTGACGAAACTGCTGAGATGTAGTGAATATCATATAAAAGTGCTTTACAACGTTTTAGGGCCCCCGCTGATTGCGACTTTTTGTCGACGTGACTTTTTGTCACTCACTCAAGTGCAATGAAAACTATACTGAGTGCGCTCATTATGGTGACATGATAATATGGTGACAAATAGTTGCAGCGGCAGGCAACATCGGAGTGACGTGACTGTCACTCGCCCTGTACATTACTATGAGGGCCGCCGCTGATTGCGACTTTTTGTCGACGTGACTTATTGTTATTGTCGCCTGCTGTCACCCACGATGCGCTGACTGAATCTGTTCTTGGACAACAAATCACGTTCATTTTTGTAATTCGTCGTCATTTTTATAACTTCTTATTGGAAACAAGAGTAAAATACTATTTCCTCCCATAACCTTCTTTTTAAAATTATATCGGAATATTGCTTTAAGTTTTTTGCATATAATGCAGGCCTCTTCTCTACCTCCTCTATTAATAATTCATTGTCAATGTCTTCCTCTTGCAAAGAAGACAACATCTTTAAAAGCAAAACACAGCCATACTTTAAATAACATACATCTACTCCGAACGCGTGGCGCCGGCCGAGTGACAAAAAGTCACCAGTGAGTGGACTTCCATAGTAATGTACAGGGCGAGTGACAGTAACGTCACTCCGATGTTGCCTGCCGCTGCAACTATTTGTCACCATATTATCATGTCACCATAATGAGCGCGCTCAGTATAGTTTTCATTGCACTTGAGTGAGTGACAAAAAGTCACGTCGACAAAAAGTCGCAATCAGCGGGGGCCCTGAGAGTCCACTCACTGGTGACTTTTTGTCACTCGGCCGGCGCCACGCGTTCGGAGTAGATGTATGTTATTTAAAGTATGGCTGTGTTTTGCTTTTAAAGATGTTGTCTTCTTTGCAAGAGGAAGATATTGACAATGAATTATTTATAGAGGAGGTAGAGAAGAGGCCTGCATTATATGCAAAAAAACTTAAAGGAATATTTCGATGTAATTTTAAAAAGAAGGTGATGGGAGGACACAGTATTTTACTCTTGTTTCCAACAAGAAGTTACAAAAATGACGACGAATTACAAAAATGAACGCGATTTGTTGCCCAAGAACAGATTAAGTCAGCGCATCGTGGGTGACAGCAGGTGACAGTAACAATAAGTCACGTCGACAAAAAGTCGCAATCAGCGGCGGCCCTTAGTTTTTCATCAAAATTCTCACAAGATACCATTAACAGTGTGGCCATAGCACTGTTGATGGCGACAATTTGACTTACTGACGGACAATGACTAATCTGAAGACACTAAAAACTTGAAGATAATTATAACTCGACACTGGCAACAATGGCTCATTTAAGTAGCTGATTGCCAATACATAAAAAGAAGAAGAAGAAGCTTCAGTACGGACTTTTGGCGGGAATCTAAAACGTCATGTGGTGCTCTTGTATTATATTCGATATCTTAGTGTTTTAACGTGTTATATTAGATAATTTTTATGGTATTTTATGTAATATGATGTGACAGAACAGCTGGGATGTAGTGAATATCATATAAAAGTGCTTTACAACGTTTTCGTTTTCCATCAAAATTCCTACAAGATACCATTAACAGTGTCATCATAGCACTGTTGAGGGCGACAATTCGACTGACTGACAGACAATGACTAACCTGAAGAGATTAAGAACGTGAAGATAATTATAACTCGACACTGGCAAAAATGGCTCATATAAGTAGCTGATTGCCAATACATAAAAAGAAGAAGAAGAAGAAGCTTCAGTACGGACTTTTGGCGGGAATCTAAAACGTCATGTTGTTCTCTTGTATTATATTCGATATCTTAGTGTTTTAACGTGTTATATTAGATAATTTTGATGGCATTTTATGTAATTTGATGTGATAGAACTACTGGGATGTAGTGAATATTATATAAAAGTGCTTTACAACGTTTTCGTTTTCCATCAAAATTCCTACAACATACCATTAACAGTGTCACCATAGCACTGTTGATGGCGACATTTCGACTGACTGACAGACAATGACTAACCTGAAGAGATTAAGAACGTGAAGATAATTATAACTCGACACTGGCAAAAATGGCTCGTATAAGTAGCTGATTGCCAATACATAAAAAGAAGAAGAAGAAGAAGCTTCAGTACTTTCAGTAGGGACTTTTGGCGGGAATCTAAAACGTCATGTGGTGCTCTTGTATTATATTCGATATTTTAGTGTTTTAACGTGTTATATTAGATAATTTTGATGGCATTTTATGTAATTTGATGTGATAGAACTACTGGGATGTAGTGAATATTATATAAAAGTGCTTTACAACGTTTTCGTTTTCCATCAAAATTCCCACAAGATACCATTAACAATGTGGCCGTAGCACTGTTGATGGCGACAATTTGACTTACAGACAGACAATGACTAACCTGAAGAGACTAAGAACGTGAAGATAATTATAACTCGACACTGGCAACAATGGCTCGTATGAGTAGCTGATTGCCAATACATAAAAAGAAGAAGAAGCTTCAGTAGAAAAACCACTGTTCTATCTGTAGTAATCTGTATTATACGTAGTACAATACATATTGTTTGTTGTTGTAATGTTTAATCTGTGGTACAAAATATGTTTCTGTCATTTTGTGAGTGTGATTCTGTGTACATGAGAAATGTACAGTTAAAAAGTTCTTCGCAGACTTATTACACAATGAACCGACATGACTGACGACTAAAATATAAATCTATTATAATTTTTTAAACTTATTTTACTTGACATTGGCGAAGTTGTGGTTAATCACTCACAGAGGCCATTCATTAAGAACAAGAAGAAGAAAAAGTTCTTCGGTATCAATTTTTTCTTAAATCTTTTTGGACTGAAAGTAATAATAATTAAGAAACCCTACCAAGTTCTTCAGATCATAAATTTGTCATGGCTGAGAAAGATATGAAAAAAGTGAAAAGTTCAGGGCCCTCAGGTGTTGGTAAATTGTATTTGATAGCATATAACAGCATCTTATCTATAGGGTAAGTTTATTTTATTCCATATTTATATGTATATTACAAGATTCTATTAAACCTAATATTTTATATTGCTAAAGTTAATGCCGTTGAAAAATTGGACATTTAGGGTGTCACAAATAGGTCAATATTAAATGTTCAGAAATGCATCATAAGAATTTAATTATGGATATTGCTATGTTGGCGTTAACTCTTTAGTCGCTTCTAAGAAGATAAGAATGTAATGTGACAATGCCCTTATAAGACATTCAAGCTGCATTTAGGATGCATTGACAATGTACACTACCGTCCAAAAGTTTGGAAGCAGCAAGGTAAAATCGAATAAAACCAAACTAAGTCATTTAAATTTAAATGTATTGATAAAAAAATAAAGAACAAACAGAAACTAACTTAAACAAAATAAAAAAATAATATACAATGGTAAATTAGATTAAATTTTAGCTTCATCAAAGTGTCCACCTTTCTCCTTTATAATCTTCTCACATATTCTGGGCATTCTATTAATCAATTTTTTAAAATAATCTTTATCTAATTTGTTCCATTCGTTCTCTAATAGCTGCCACAAATGTTCTGAGCTCGTAGGACAACGACTTTTCACCCTCCTGTCAAGTTCATCCCAAACAAGTTCAATGGGAGAAAGATCAGGGGATTGAGATGGCCATTGCATGATGTTTAAAATGTTTTCAGCTTTTTTCTTGTTTAAAAAGTTCTGGCACAATTTAGACGAATGCTTAGGATCATTATCCTGTTGAAAAATGAATCCAGAACCAATGAGACTTAGTCCACTGGGTATGGCAGAATCTTGGAGAATTTTTAAATAGCCTTCCTTGTTTAATTTTCCGGTTATCCTCACAAGATTGCCGGGTTTACTGTTGCCAAAACACCCCCAAACCATGACATTACCACCACCATGTTTGATGGTAGGCACTGTACATGCCTCTGAAGCCCTCTCTTCTTTTGACCGGCGTACAAAGACACGTCTATTGGATCCGAAAATCTGAAATTTTGATTCGTCACTCCAAAGGACATTTTCCCATTGTTCTATAGTCCAGTTTTTATGCGCTTTTGCCCATTCTAGTCTATTTTTCTTATGTCGATTTGTTAGTTTGGGTTTTTTAGCAGCAACACATCCTCTTAATCCCGCAGACAGTAAGCGTCTTTTAACAGTAGTTGTTGAAATGGGTGTTTCTCGCGTATCATTCAGAGCTGCAGTGATCTGTGGTGCAGTTAAGCGTCGATTCCGTTTAGAAAGAACTCTAATGAAGTTGTCCTCTTGATTTGTTGTGGATTTGGGCCTACCAGATCTCTTTCTATCTTCATTTTTCCCCGTTTCTTGTGTGTGTGTGTCTTGCTAGAAAGCAAGGGTATAGTGGACACCTTTACAAGAAATTCCGAGCCTTTCTGCGATTTGACGTTCACTGTATCCTTCCTCGCGTAGAGTGCAAATAGCGCTTCGCTGTTCAAGCGTGATTTGCTTGCGTTTTGCCATTTTCAGAAGAAAAAATACGGTCAAAGTAGTAGCCGATATCTTTCGAATACAGACAATGTTAATATCACAACTTTCACGTGCCAATGCTCAAGTGCGACTGAATAAGGTCTAAAAAAGTTAAAACCAGCAAACATTATCAATAAAACTACACCATTGCATAGGATAAAGTAGCCGACGGATTAAGTCATAAAACACGTGTTTCGTCAATATTAAGGAATTCCATAAAACTTGATGAATGTAGGATAATAATCCTTTTGTGTTTGTGTAGACAGTCGTAAAAGGTTGTAAAACTTAAGATTATTGCTAATTTTTACCGCTATTAGTCGGCATTTATTTGTTTTGTTTGAAAACAGGTGTGCTTCCAAACTTTTGGACGGTAGTGTATGTGGTGAACATTCTGTAGTTAAAAATATGTGAATTTATATTAAATTAACAAAAAAATAAACTTTATGCGTATTTCTTCTATACTTTTGTAGTAGTACATAAAGTTTAAGATATAAGTTTATTTTTTTTGCATAGAGAAATTGATCAGGCCGTGTGAACTGAAACAATAATACTCAAATGATTGTGACAATATTACTTAGATACTTTTGTAATTATTACCTGTATAGAGATGCATTATTAATTTAATGTATTATTAAATATTTACTTTCCCATGGGAGGTTAAAAAACTGAATGAGGGGTTATTAAGCAAAATAGCATATATAGGACCTTTCTCTTGGAAAACTTATAACGCTAACTGCAGCCACAATACAGACGGGTTGTCTGTATTGTAGCTACAGAATTCTCCACTTGGGGAAGCCTATGTTCAACAGTCAACATGGATAGCATGATGAAAGGAATGTCTGTAAAGTTGAAGTGGTGTAAGGATTTTATTTAGGTATATCATTATTTTCTGTGTGGTGACGGAGTAAGAATATAGTTCACCACTCCCTCTCTTACTCGTGGGTATTGTAAAAGTCAATTAAGAGAAATAATATGCTATATCATCTGTGCAGGAGAAGGAAAACTCGAAATAAAACCCTATGCCAACATGTCTGACCAGCTCAATATAGTAGGTCATCAATTTCTCTCACATTATGGAGGAGGCCTCAGCCCAACATTGGGACATATGTGGGCTGAGATGAAATGAATGATGATATCATATGATGGAAATATGTAAGATATAAATAATTAATACTGCAAATAAATAATAGTCTGTTGTTTAATAATAATCTTAAGCTGAAGTTTAAAGCCTCAATTACTGTCACTTGAAGTCTGCTATGGTTTTGAACCTCTGAAGTATTTTGAGACACTTAATTATCTTGGCATCCATAATATTATTTTAACTCCTATTTATCTTTACTAGTTAGAAAAGATAAACAGAAATTGAAGAAAAGTTATTTTACTTCCATCATGCAATGCTGAAGATTGAATATAAAGTGATCAGCAAATAAAGAAATAGTTTTCCAGTTTTGATAATTGTGGCAATAGAGAGCATTTTAATAAGTATTAATGCAATTAAGCTAATAATTGATTAAGTTCAGAAACAACTTTCTAAATTAGATATTAATACTATTTAAATTACACTTGTGCTGCTATTTCGTTTCATACATTTGTAAATAAATTCTTATAATTTTTTTTATTTTGATACATAGCAACCTGTTATGTCATAATGCTGCATTATAGGTTAACACTTGCCAAGTTGTAATATCGTAAGTGTGATATAGGAATGTATCGTAAGAGTCACAGTGGGTGATAGTAAGAGACGACTAAGAGATATAAAATGCATATAAATTATATGCAAGAAAAGGAAAACTCGAAACTAAACCCTATACTGAAACGTCTGACCAACCTGATATATTAGGTCAATTTTCTTCCTATTATGGAGGAGGCTCGAGCCCAACAGTGTGAGGTCTATGATGGAATGAGATGATGAGGTGAATGATGAAGCAATCCCATTTATTGAAATAAACATATTCACACATTTTACATATAAATAATTTATCTGATTTTACATAATTTAATCATCATTCTCCTACTCTTATCCCAATTACCTACTTGGGATCGATACAATATGTACTCTTCTTTCATAGTACATATTGTAAAAATTATTGGCAATAGTTTTATGATCAGCCACCTGCCAGACGTCAACCCTCCTTGGGAATGTAATTGTTGACCAAACGGTACCAGATAGAGTTGGCCCAGGTTGTTATTTGGCTCTTAGTTGTCTTTTAGTTAGTTCCACGAGCAAAGTAAGGGTTGGTAGTATTTGAAGCCGCTAACCACACAGCTTTTTACGTAATTTAAACTAATAATTATTTCTGATAACAGTGAATAAAATATTTTGAAAATGTCATTTGTTTCAGATGGGCATATCTACTTTTGCAATCAGTAGCTTACTTTCTCGATCGTGGCACATTAGATTCTTTTTGGACAGAAATAAAATGGACTGTATTTATTGTCCAAAATGCAGCTGTACTTGAGGTAAATATATATATTACTTGAATATCACTCATGCAGTAACGTCAATGTTTTGCCTCTACCATTTTTTTTAAGAACAGTCACATCATTTTACAAGAAATTGCTGATGTCATGAATATTTTTTCTAAATAGAGGCCTTGTGGAATTATTTTTATGTAATGAATAGATTAATATGGTCAAACACTTTAAGTACTTATAGGTATACTGTTTAAGAAGGCCTTCTGGAATATTATAGCATTAGAATTGTTACTGCAAACATAACCCAATTCAAAACAATGTATACCACATACTAGTGTTCTCATCAGAATTATGTTTAATCTCATCTGCCTAATTTAGCACTTGCTGTCCATAGAAAATATATTCTTTCACAGTCCATATATTTCCCAATACAGGGTATACACCTCTATCACAATGGAAGGGACCTACCATGTTAGCTGGTAATATCATTTGGTATAGAGTTTCCATCGTTTGGTACGTTTCTACTTCTATCCCTTAATCGGATTTAGAAAAATCGCGGTTAAATAAGGGGGTTTCATTATGTCTATATCTCACGTTACATAGAAAATAAGTATGCAGAGGTAAATACATTTACACAAGTGACGTATTATACAGAGCATTCTATCAGAAAATTGCTTATCATATGTTAGAATAAATTATAAATACCCGATTACGAAACGAAAAATGATGTCACAAGCGGGGTTCGAACCCGCACCTATTGGGAATCCGGCCCAACCGTGCTGCCACTTACACCATCGTGAACTATTTTAGGACATGCAAATTTCGATTCATATTATATCTTACGTCTTCAAGGTGACGTATGCCATCTATCGGACAATGTTTACACATTGTATAGACTTAATACTTCAAACTTTACAGTTAGAATTGTATTAAACGATGACACAAGCTTGTTATTCAAATTACTGAAATTTTTAGCATTTAATATGCTTAATTATTTATAAATACCCGATTACGAAACGAAAAATGATGTCACAAGCGGGGTTCGAACCCGCACCTATTGGGAATCCGGCCCAACCCCCTTTTATTAATTAAGCATATTAAATGCTAAAAATTTCAGTAATTAGAATAAATTGTTTGAGTGAATTATCAATTTATTTTAATTTTCCACAAACAGACAAATTCACTGCAAATAAGAATCTGTTCATATTAGTTTAGTTCTCGAAAGCACTGAGAATCCAATTTACGAACTATACTTCCATCCACCGATCAGCATAACATAACTCCTTAAGGAGAGAAAATACAAAACTACACGCTTAACAGGTGGGTTGACTATCGTAGTTGGTGTTAATCCTTCACACGGTTTTTACTATGGATAAGTAAGTGGTATTAATAGCTGTGTGGTGGCAGCTATAAAAACTACCAAGTTATATTGTTTGTAAAAGTCAACGAAGACGGCTTTATATCGATCTGGGCCACCTTCATCTAATGTCGTTCGGTCAACAATTATATTCCTAGCGAGGTTGACCTTAGGCAGGCGGCCGGTCATGAAACTTTTGCTCTATGTACAAAGAAAGACGTGTACATATTGCATCAACTCGCAAGTAATTGGGATTAGTGATGATAGCAGAGTGATGATGAAGTAAGTGGTGTTGATACATTGCATTGTTAACTCGTCACTAGAGGAGGAAGTAGAAAATCAGCAAAAGCAAATCTAATTCTTTTAAGTAAAAGATAAATTGACCACCATAAGCCTGCGCTTACCTGCAAAATGAGGTAATTACTTTTACGGGTTCTATCGCGTTTGTATTTGATTTTGAGTTATCGTAATAACGATGACTTACCTATTGGACGTGAGACAGCTTAGTTCTCCCGTGACCATGGTCACTGTAAAGTGGTCGAAACTTCGGCAAATTACCTAAATAGAAACGCGATAGAATCCGTAAAAGTAGTTTTATTTCAAAAAGTTATAGCAAGTGTCTAATTCTGATGTCATTACTGGCGTGAAATCAATTTACAGCTCATCACCGATCTGTAGTTGTTCGAGGAATGGTGCTTGATGTGGCATAATATGTTGGATATCATTCCACATAAAAGCCTTTCTTCTTCTAGATGGATTAGCGGAGCGTGACCGCACCGTAACCCGCCGCCAAAAAAAAAAGGTGTAATTTGTGTCAGTTAATTGCATATTTGTGAAATAATACAAGGATTATAATAGTAATACAAGGATTATTTCCTTAGTGTAGACTCCAGAATGTCGTCTCTTAAAAACAAAATTATTTCGGTATTTCTATGCCGGCTTCACTGTTGTCAATAGATCTCAATATTTCGAATATTATATTAGTAGCTTCGTTATATAAAAGATTATTAAACATCATAGTTCTTGCTAACTAGTGGTACCTAATATTCTTTAACTGTGCTAAATAAATAAATTGTTAGAACATTTTAACATTTTACAGTTGTATAACTGTATATAGAGTTGTATATTTTTAGCATTAGCACATGCGAGGAATATACGAGTTTTAAGATAGAAATGATTAAGTCAATAACGTAATTATTTAAGTAGAAATAAGACTGAGTAAAAGGATACTACCATTATGGTTGAATAATTTAAAATTTGCCGTCGTTCAATGCAAAGTAAACACCAAATCTTAGCGGTTAACATATGTAAAGCGATTATTGTACAAATGGTCATATATTCAAGGACGTTTGACGTAAAACAGTTTTGCATCAAGGACTAATTTACAGCAAGTAGTTTTTTTTTAAATAACTTCTTCCACTGGGTTATTAATTATTGTATTCCGGGGGCCTTTACAATTATTCAATTAAGAAACGAAAATAACACCTATAATAGATTGAGATCAATCACTTCTGGATCAACAAAAACTGTCGTACATGGATTGAATGCACTACTCTCGGGCATTGGAGGTCGCTACTTAAACCGTTATCTATGCAATTGCTATAATTATATTGATAAAACATAATGAGATATTCATTATGTACTTTATGCCTAAAATAATAAACAGTTAAGTGTCGTTTTTGGTCCGTAAAGTATTATTTATTAATAAGTATATTATGGTTATGAATGAACATGGACAAGACAAAATCAAGTCAAATGTTCATGTTATGCCAGTACCGAACCTAGTTGGCAAAGCAATTCTCGAAGTATTCACTCAAAGTGATCGACAACATAGAGAATAGCATTTGCAACTTGGACTAGTTTACCTACGACAAACAGTCCAGTTAGGTAGATACAATTACAACACGAGAAAGAGACGAATCCTACTCGGCTGGGCAGCATTCGGGACACTTAGGAGGATATTCTCATCTAATATATCTCGGTGTCTGAAAACACAGATTTATGACCACTTATGACTTATGGCACGGAAACGTGGTCCCTAAATGTCGGCCTCATAGTACGCTCAGAGTCGCTCAGCATACTATGGAGTGGGCTATGCTCGGGATTTCTCAGCAAGATAGGATTGCAAAAGTTGTTAGCTTTGGTTTTGGCCGTCTGTCTGACATCAACCCTCTTTGAGTAGTAATAGTGTACAAATACACATTTTATATATAATTTTAAAATGGGCAGCGCAGAAAGGTTTTCTTTATTGATTTACTGAAACTAATAACTTAGGTTGGCATTTCACTTTCTGCTTTAATTGTTATCAACTTTTAGAGATTTCATTAATAGATTTTATTAGATAGATGATTATTCTACTTCTTCATTTTGCCCATTATTCTTCTAAGTTCTTTATTCATATTTTTGAGTGTATTGATAACTAATGTATCAATTGCCATAACTATATTTCGTATACAAGGATATAGAGAGACTTATCTAGAGATAAGGATGTTATGCTCGGGCTTTAGAGGCAATGTATCGCTATAGATTTTGATGCTTAATTTGTAAATCCAACATAGCCTACGTCGTTTAAATATCGGATAGTGAACGTGGGTGCTATTTTAATACATGTGCACCCATATGAGTTTATTAAAAAAAAATACGATTAAGATAAGAATGAAACAATACTATCGATCAAAGTTTATATGACGAAAATGTGATAATATCATGTTATCTAATCGTTTGTACTGTGATCACAATACATTAAACCAAATTTCTTGTACAATATCCTAGGTAGCTATATACCTGCGTGAGGTTAGACTGGGGTTCAATCTGCTACTCGTAGGGAAGTCGACCTCATGAGGGCGTCGTCCCGGCAATAAAACGTCGGGGCGATATGATAATATTTATACTTTGCAGTAACATATATACCATCACTTTAATTATCATCCTTCTCTTATCGCATTTACGTTTCTTCCATCGTACATATTGAAAAAAAATATTAATTAGATATAATCGACAATCGTCTACCTGACGTCAGTTTTTCCTGGAAATGTAATTTTTGAACCAGGTCGATGTAAAGTTCTTAGTCGTCTTTTATGACGTTCACAAAGCAATGTAAAGGTTGGTAGTATTCGTAGCCGCCACCACAGCACAGGATTTTTAATCATAATTGACAAATAATTCACCAAACCAATATGTATGATGACTTTGAAGAAGGTTAATTGTAACTAATATCAAGTACAAATACAACTTAATAGGTACTAATAAGTGAAGGCCCGTACCCGCGCTACTATAGGGGGTCAAGTCTAATGATTAGGTACTATGTCCACACAGATATTGTTGAAATTTATATATTTTAAATGTTATCTTTCCAGATAGTCCACTCCATGATACGCTTAGTGCCATCAGGTGTATTTGTAGTTTTCCCACAAGTGTTCTCTCGAGTGTTTCTGGTATGCGGTTGTCTGATGGCCACGCAGACGGGCTCGGTCAGCCCTGGACTCCCACTGTGCATACTCGCCTGGTCAATCACTGAAATTATAAGATACGCATACTATGCGCTTAATTTATTGAATAACGTGCCACAAACACTACTGTTTTTAAGGTAAGTCATTGCAATTAAAATGTAACTTATTCATAGTTCAACGAAGTTGAACTCACATACTGAAATTAACAATTCATATTGAATTTTAACTCAAAAGAATCGATATTTAAATAGCTAGGTATATATTTTATGTAGTAGTAATACATTACTATAGAAATCTTAAAAACTTTAAAGATATTAATACCCATTTCTATATCATAAAATTGTTTTAACAAAAGATTCTATTAATAAAATAAAAAGTAGTCCATTACTAATGCTAATATTTTAATACATTTAGGTTTGTAGAAAGTCACGTTCTCATTTTATTCAAGCTAAAAAAATACCGATTTTAGTGCAAAAAAAACCGGAGGTGTCAAGGGACACCCGGATGGAACGAAGTTCTATTTTAATTATATAATTTTTTTCTGCCTTAAGCGATTTTTATCGTTATATTTTAGCCAATTTGCAAAATATCTTTATAAATTATAGCCTATGTGTTATTCTGATGTGCAAGCTATATTACTATAAATTTCATCAAAATCCATTCAGTTCAGTAGTTTTTACGTGAAAGAGCAACAAACATGTTCACATCCATACATTATTACAAACTTTCACGTTTATAATATTAATAATAGGATATACAATTCCACTAGACTACCAAAACTTTTCGGCCCCGAGCTCGAACGCGAGCCGGCCACGCGGCCCGGTCACGGGCGAAAATAATTTCGTTGCGCATTATTTTGATTTTGCTATATCTCTTAAGGTATTGATTTAATTTGCATGGTCTGAAGGAAAAAAAATATCTTCATGAAATGCTCAAGCCAACTAATGTATTTAAAATGATAAGGATTAATACAGTAGTTGTGTAAATAGCTTTTCAATTACCGTTTTATAATAGAACATTTTTTAAAGTATTAAAATGGATATAGTATGTTATCCTTAAGAGATAGATATATACCATCGCGGACTTTTTTGTAGGCCTTTTTAAGCTGTATAATACTGTAGTACTTTATTTTGATCTATTTCGTAGGGTTCAGCCAGCGTTTGCAATGTAAGCGCAAAATAATGTGTTTATTTACGACATCACATTAGAAACCTCTAAAATTATCAGTGTTTCTCTAGTACATTATGCATATATTATACATATAAACCTTCCTCTTGAATCACTCTATCTATAAAAAAAATCGTCGCGACACCACACTGTTCAATGCGAAATAGAAATGAAAATATCTGGCTTGCTTTCTATAAGAGAGCCGACGAGCGACGCCGCACAGCTTACAATAGCTTACTATAGCAAAAAGTGTCGTGACAACTTTTCGTAAGAATTTTTTCCGTCTAGCCCCCTTTCACAACGCGCGATAAGGAACTTCGTTCCAAAACGTATTGACCCAGCTCTCATTAGGTATTCCTAAGTCAAAATTGCGTGTGTTGAAAATTATTTAAACTTGTTTTTTAATGGACAAAATTTCATTTCAGATATTCGACGTTCCTGATCTTGTATCCTACTGGAATAACGGGAGAGCTCATCTGTCTTTATCATTCACTCGACGAGATGTACGAAAAACAGCTGTTTACAGTTTCCATGCCCAACGCATGGAACTTTATTTTCAACTTTTATTACTTTGTAATCATCTATATGTTTTTGTACATTCCTATTTTCCCCTATCTGTTTGGTCATATGTTGAGTCAAAGAAGAAAAATGTTAAGCAAAGATCCTAAAAAAACGAATTAAGTTTAATTATGATATCTACCTCACTCATCATATTGATGGGTTATAATTTTAAAAGAATCTCTATAGTCAAATCAACATTCTTCCCGGTGGAACTGATACAAATAATAATTTATTACAAAAAGTTTTAACTTGCAAATAATAAAAATAAAAACACTCCTAATTTTATCATATTATGTAAAGGGTTTCCTTTCAAGTAGGTAAGGATGAGCGTGAACTGCTAATGCAGATGTAACGACTACCAACGGCAGTTAAAATCTTGCATTTTAATACTAAATCCATCCATCGTACTTGAGATAGCAAATAGAGAATACACGTATTTTTCCACACATTTTATAAAGTGGAGAAAGGATCGTGACCTTTGCAATTGTCGCCGCAATTGAATTGTGATCAGGGTAACATTATTGTAACCCCTTACTGGGTGAAATCCACGAAACTAGTGATTTATTATGATGGTTATCAATTAAAACTGCTCAACAAGCAAATATTAGACAAGAATTTTGCTATCTGCATAGTCGGGGGTTGAGAGTGCTACCAATTGTACAGGGCACTTAAATTAGAGCACCAGCATTCCTAGACCTCTGCATGCTAGAACTGAGAAAACTGTGTCAATAAATTAATGATTGCCGAAATTTATGCGACTTACAAACACTTGCGAATTAACACTATTTTAAGAGATTATGAAACAATGTATGCTTTTGCACAAAATCATCAACTAGGTAGATTTAACCTCTCTTGCTATTTTAACTATAAGATTAAGAGTCAAAGTGTACGCTGTCATCGAAGTGTAGATTTATGAAACTATTACGTACATATAAAAACGAATTTTATTGAAATATGAAAAGTTAATGTAATCGAGTTATGCGTAACCTGGCAACACGTCCCGTTCTTGTCGCGACAGTCCCGTTCTTGTCGCGACAGTCCCGTTCTTGTCGCGACAGTCCCGTTCTTGTCGCGACAGTCCCGTTCTTGTCGCGACAGTCCCGTTCTTGTCGCGACAGTCCCGTTTTCAGATTCCCATTTTGAATACCAAGACCATATTGGTCTTGGTATTCAAAACGGGGGTCTCAGTCAATAAATATTTTGATATGAATACTTGTGCTGCCATTCCCACTTGAAATCTTGACACATATTTTAAACTCATATGTTCCGCTGACGAAAAATAAACGAGTTTGTGACTACAATCTATAGTCTATCTAATCTAAGAAGTGCATTTGGACAGCTGTCAGAGTAAGGTGTCTAGGTATGTGAACCAAATAATCGCTATCGAAAATATCCGATTTTGATGAGAAATCGATATTAATTCTTTGTAATTAATAATCGGTTTATTTTTCAAAAGGGAGATGAAATATTAAGTGCTAAATTAACACTAAACAAATTTAATTATTTCATCATAAAATCTATTCATCATATTTAGTAGGATTAGGTTAAGTAAAAACAAAAACTGGATTTGAAAATAGCTATTTGTTCAGAATCTATAGTATTACTTGAATTATCACCGTCGCGAACATTAATAATTATATCCTTATCAATAAAATTGTCGAAACGTACATCTCTGTCAAAATCTATATTCGATTAAATATATTAATCTAATATTTTTACCGATTACTTAGATATTCGCGAATTGGAAATTGTCAAGCACTACTGTTTAGAACGTTATGACGTGAAATTGTAAGATCGTCCATAATAATTATTATTTACAATGTTATTTTAATTTTAAATTAGTTTTACAAGTTTCAACATTACATTATTGTACAAGTAACTCACTCGCAACGTTAATTATGTAAATAACTTAATATTTCTTTAAAATTTCAGATTTATTGTTTGCAATCATGTGTATACGTTTGACCAAAGTTATTGTGTATTAAAAAATGCGAAACGTCCAAATGCACTTCTTAGATTAGATGAACTATAATATTAATTATTTCAAATTATATAAAATTTCTTATTATCACCTATATGCAAGCGTTCTGTTCTGACATGTAATAATAATTAGTTTTCATTACATTTTTTTTAAAGATTATAAAAACGTAGTAATAAAAAATGATGTTTACATTAGTTATGACTAAACATACCTGCGTAAAAAAAATAATGTTCACGTTAGTTATGACTGAACATACCTATGTAAAATAATAATGTTCACGTTAGTTATGACTGAACATACCTACGTAAAATAATAATGTTCACGTTAGTTATGACTGAACATACCTATGTAAAATAATAATGTTCACGTTAGTTATGACTGAACATACCTATGTAAAATAATAATGTTCACGTTAGTTATGACTGAACATACCTACGTAAAATAATAATGTTCACGTTAGTTATGACTGAACATACCTGCGTAAAAAAATAATGTTCACGTTAGTTATGACTGAAAATACCTACGCAAAAAAAAATGTATAAATCAACATTCAATTTGAGAACTTACACGTTCTTTGAAATCTGTTAAAAAGATGAAGCGAACATATAAAAATAAACAAACAACAACAGCTTAAACGGGTTTTAACATTTTATTTGATAATGACATAACAATGATATTTGAAGACGATTCGTATATGGATGGTTAGATAGAATATTTAAAGGCATATACATATATTTATTGAAAGACTTAAAAGGTTAAGGTAAGCTTCGTATGCTACTTTGTTGTAAATTTTATAAATGGTGTTTGTTATATAAGTTGTGGTTTATAAATTGGTATTTATCTAAATCGGGTAGACTGGTGCATTATATTGTAATAATATAAGTTGTTTGGGTTATGGACATTAATATTTAAATAAAATATTTTTATATATTCAAAAAGTTTTATTTACATGTGATACTGCTTCACAACTATAGTTACATACATACATATCATCACGCCATATCCCTTGCAGGGTAGGCAGAGAAAACAGAGTGCCAGAGAACTCTATCCTTGCATACTACACTCGCTTCCTCAACATTCATAATTCTCTTCATACACGCTCGCCGGTTTCGGAGACTCTTGACTCCACCTTCCTTCAGTACGTGGCTAGGTAGGTGAGTCTCGGTCTCCCCCGGTACCTACATCCTTCCATTTTCGCATTGTATAGCTTAACCAGACGTTCGTTCGGCATTCTTTCCACATGTCCGAACCATCGATGCATTCCCTTTCGCATCTTTACACCAATACTCTCATACCTACTCGCTCTCTTACGTCGTCGTTGCAACTATTACAACTGTAGTTGACTGTATAAAGTCCTGGATGGCAAAGCATAATAAAGAGGGTTCAACCATAATATCACATTAAGGAGATTTACGCACTATAACTTCGTAATTGGTAATAAACAAAAGCCTTTACCTCTACTTATGATCATTTTGTAGAATAAATATTATTGTATACCAGTAACTAGGAAATCTGGGGATATCATAGGTGGGAGATCTGTAGGTATGCTTGAGGTACACCTTTGTGATAATGATGATTCACTGCTATATTGCTGATAACCCTCTGGTGGGCTCGAAACTCCTCCGAAATGTAAAAAAAAATATCCACTATAGCGATGGCTTAGTGGAACAGATGGACTGGTTTCATTTACAGGATTATTTCTTATGCAATTATGTTAACTGCTTGCGTGCCTTGAGTCGCTTAAACACAAAGTGATCTACCTATATTATTTCGATTCGGTAATATAATAACTTTTATCATTTTTTTTTCTTTTCAAATAAAACTACTTTTGAGGATTTTATCGCGTTTGTATTTGATTTTTTAATTACCCGACGTTTTGAACACTTTACAGTGATAATGGTCACGGGAGGATTTTTATCATTTTTAAAAAAAAAAGACCACCCTGCACTAAGGAAATAATCCTTGTATAGCGAGAGACTAACATGCAATTAACGCAGACTAATTACACCCAGACCCAGAACAACACTTTGTGGGTCGCACAACTTATTGTCCTGCGTAGGAATCGAACCTGTCATGAAAGGTCTATATGTTAACCACTACACCATCTGCGCAGTCGATATCTTATATCCCTATAACTATAGAAAAAATCCTGCCATTATTTTAATTGTTTTTAGCAGTGATAAGGTATCATAAAAGCATTTTTTAGAAAATTACTAGAAAGAGAAAATTATATTATTGCAAAGTACGTGCGCGTGACTGACATTTAGTCCAGTCAATTTACCGAAAAAAATAATCACTTTTGGTTTTTTGGGGATTATGAAGGATCGATAGGGGGGTGTATTCTGAGCATACATTCCAATTTGAGGGATTCTGGGGAGGTCAGCTCAAGGTCATTTCGATGAAAACGCGGTTAATTCGATATCTCGAGAACGGTTAGTGTTAGGTAAAAAAATATAGATACATTTTCTCTTCTAAATTAAATTTACTAACTTTTTATCTGAAACTTTTATTATCATCAATAATTTTCAATTTATCACTTCAGAAAATTTTACTTTTTTAAAGAAAAAAGTTGTTCATAATTAAAAGATCTACACTTTGATAATCGGTAAAATTTAATAAAATTGAACAGTTGGGGAGAAAATGGCGAAAAATAAAAAAAAAGGAGATAAAAAGTATAATTTTCGGTAGTGATAAATTGAAAATTATTGATGATAAATAAAAAGTTTCAGATAAAAAAGTTAGTAAATTTTACTTAGAAGATAAAGGACTATATTTTTTTGCCTAACACTAACCGTTCTCGAGATATCGAATTAAACGCGTTTTCATCGAAATGACCCTGAGCTGACCTCCCCAAAATCCCTCAAATTGGAATGTATGCTCAGAATACACCCCCCTATCGATCCTTCATAATCCCCAAAAAACCAAATTTAGTGATTTTTTTTCCCATTGTGAGCCGTATTTTGACTGGACTAATTGCAATTTAATTCAAAGTTAGTCGCTTAAAGTCAAAGTACATCATTTTGCTTTAAGCGGCTCAAATAGAAATAATAAACTCGCTATACAAACACTAGGTCGTTTGCGACAAGATATTTTGTAATCCATTATACACGTCAGGTATCCGGCAAAGATTAAGTACGAGTAGGTATATAGACAAATAAACGTAAACATATTGTGTAATCACGCAATTTAATTCGTTTATATTATACACATTTTTTTATTACTTTTTTATGAATACTATCAATGTAATGTTTTCGATTATTTAATTGTACGATTCAATAGTTTGTATAATACTTTTCACATTTGAGTTGATAATATCTATGACGTCTTGAATAGCACTGCGGATATTGGACTCCACAACACGCATGATAATGGTGTCGATGATTCTCAGGAAGACATTGACCACAGGTGTTAACAACCAATCAGTCAATATGTTGCCAGTGAAACGCACGCGAATACGGCTGTCAACAAATAAAATATATGTAACGTATCATGTGAGGAATCGGGTTGAGAGCCCTCAGCGCTCACCCACAGTCCGGGTAAAGTTGTCATAGCCATCTGAGGCTAACAACTAAATACACACACAAAAAAAACATATGAGGAATGGGGCATATGAGCCGTATAGAACCATAACCGACTATGAATGTGAACTATGAATGAATTAAAAAAATTCATTCATTTTTGACACCATATTCTGACGCTGATACCAAAGTGGACAGCAGACGCCAAAGAGGTGATACCAGCACATTTTAAATTTCTTAAATGATCTTAATCATAATCTCATTTTTGACAGATTACCGGTTTTGATACTATTCTTCTCATATGTTAGAAGTAAAATATTAGTAGGTAATATTGTTTGTCATAATCTTCTGACTTACTCGTGGGTAGAAAGAGACTAATAAAAACTCTACTAAAAGGAACTGCAACTTAAAATTTTGTATATAACAAACTGCAGTTCTTTATCAGTCCTCATTCTCTTGATAATCCTATTATCGTCACAATTACAAGCTTATTGTCGTGTCCTTTAGCATGACTTGAAAAAAGTGCATATTGTCCAAGCTTGAGCCATAGACGTCTCAGTGACGTCTGTAGAGTAGCATTTTTTTTTTACTAATCACTTGACAGTAAGACGAAGTATCTACTTATAAATTTCAGTCTGATAAATATTATTATTAAATTATATATGTACCTGTATACGTCTAATAAAAAAGTTTCGTATATTAAAATGGTATCATTAAATAGAAGAAAATTATCAAACCAATTAAACCTATTGTAGTTCCGAATATGAATACTTTCTTGCTATTAGGTTTTTTTTATACAGCACTTCTACACCAAGGAAATTATGCTTGTATCGCAGGGGACTTTACAAACACATAATTAACAAATATACATTGTAATTTATAGTTTTAACCAGACACAGAAAAGCAATTTGTGAATCGCACAAAGTATTATCCTGCATGGGAATCGAACCCATGACACTTGAGACAAGTATCTTAACCATTACGCCATCTGTGTAGCTATAATTATGCGATTAGAAGCTTTATTATTAGCAAATGTACCTACCCAATATCAGTAAGCCTGAATTCTTGAAGATGAACCTCATCATTATTGAAATCAATTAGAACATCGAAGACGATTACAAAGCGCTCCAAGGAGGCAATGATTCCACCAGTGGGACCAATATTCATCACTTGTACCAAATATTTATAGACCATCTATAAAAAAATAACACCATATAAACATCATGAGTACTTAAGTAACAAAATAAATGCGTGCGTACATAGTACATATATCTGAAGTGAAACTTTGGCAAACTAATTTTTAAATCTCGTTTACATACAACAACCAATAGCGTGTACTCTCTCTCTCTCTCTCTGCCTCTCTCTCTCTCCCTCTCTCTCTGCCTCTCTCTCTCCCTCTCTCTCTGCCTCTCTCTCTCCCTCTCTCTCTGCCTCTCTCTCTCCCTCTCTCTCTGCCTCTCTCTCTCCCTCTCTCTCTGCCTCTCTCTCTGCCTCTCTCTCTCCCTCTCTCTCGTGTTTCTCGTGTCGCGTTTCATCTGTAAAAATTTACCCTCATGCGCGCAAAGAAGTTTCACTGGAGAATGTTATAATATAAAATTTCTCTCATATGTCGATAAAAAAGTTTCACTTCAATAACAATGGAAAATAATGATAAATCTTAAAACCTACCTCAAGATCTGTGAACTGAAGTTGAACACGGACTCGTAACATCTTAGCAAAGTACTGCACATTTTGATCACCAGATCGAGCAATGTTCACTAAACCAGTCATATACCCGTCATGGATTTTCAACCAGGCACTGTATGTGATTAAAAGCACTCGCTGAAATGAAAAAAAAAGACCCAATTAGTTCATTCACTTATAAACAAAAAACTCGACATACCTAAAAGCTTATATCAAAACGTCCAACCAGGGTGATATGGTAGGTCAATTGCCCACCTATCATGGAGAAGTCTTAGCCTAACAGTGGGGCATATATGACTTGAGATGATATATCTATCTATACTAATATTATAAAGCTGAAGAGTTTGTTTGTTTGTTTGTTTGAACGCGCTAATCTCAGGAACTACCGGTCCGATTTGAAAAATTCTTTCAGTGTTAAATAGCTCATTTATCTAGGAAGGCTATAGGCTATATATCATCACGCTAAGACTAATAGAAGCAGAGCAACAGTGAAGAATGTTTCAAAATCGGGTTTTTGTTTCCTTTTGAGAGCTTCCGCTGCGTAAACGGTTAAAGTTGCGTGAAAATTATGTACTACATAATTGTTCCCCTTTCAAAATTCTAAATAAAAGTCCGCGAGAGCATATGTCTATCTTTTAAGATTGGCTCACTCTAAACTTTTTTATACTAATCAAATTTGTTTTAAAATAATATGATATTTTCGAAGGTGTTTTTATAAACATAATATTAATCCTTATCCAAATAAATAAGTTATTCATCACAAGTTTTTAATTTAAAACAAAATTGCCCTTTACATTATTTGATTTCAATGAATATCTTAGGAAATATCGCAGTTTAAAAATAACATCGCAGCAAAATAATGATCAAGTACTGAGCGTGCATTTATGGTAAAAATACTGGGTCCTATAATCTTATATTAAAAAAAACTCAAACTAATGTTATTTCATAGTACTTCTACACACACTACATTTTTAGTTTTGTTTTCTTCTCATGACCTTCCGTCGGCTTTACACATCCTAAATAATAATAATGAGTATAGGACGTATTAGTGCCTGCCCTCATGTATGGCAGTGAAAGTTAGATTTGAAGACATTTGGAAGACATGAAAGTAGAATAAATGCCGTAGAGCTGACAGCTCTTCGTAACGTGTGTGACGTAAGTATGAAAGATAAAATTAGGTATAATGTTATAAAAGAGCGCTGGTATGTTGAGGTGGGTTGGACACGAAGCGGAAGAAAGAATGAGTGGGCAGAGGTTGGCGAAGCAAACATATAAAGCAATCATGAATGCGACGAATACAAGGGGAATACCACGTCATACTTTTCTGGACCAAATTGGAAATTTGTTCACGAGAGGTCATCATCATCATCATTCTCCTACTCTTGGGCTCCATACAATAAGTACTCTTCATTCATAGTACATATTGTAAAAGTTATAGGCAATAGTTTTATGACCGGCCGCCTGCCAGACGTCAACCCTCCTTGGGAATATAATTGTTGATTATAAACGGCATCAGATGGAGTTGGTCCAGGTCGTTCTAAGGCTCTCAGTTGTCTTTTACGACATCCACGAGCAAAGTGAGGATTGGTAGTAGGTATTCGTAGCCGCTACCACACAGCGAGGTCATACGCATTAAAAGTATGCGTAATCGAAAATAGGCGTAAGTGTATGTATGTATGTATCTATAAAAAGTATAGATAAGACCCAATACTTTTACTTAAGGTTTAATGTTCCACTTTTACTAATAAAAGCGTCATGTAGGTACCTAAAACAACTTTAACGTATGTATTATTTAAAATATTTCCATCTTTTACGTAAACGAATTCGCGAGATGAAGTTAACGTTAGCCCAAAGTACCTATCCCACGCGGACGAAGTCGCGGGCGAAAGCTAGTTATATATAAAAAATGTTTCTATGTCCTTTATATACTTTTGAAACCAACAACTGATATAACCCAATCCAGTTTCATTAGAAAGACAATGCGAAAACGATTTAAGCCATTAGAACAGTGGATTAGGACTCAGCAAGTGACGCTAGAATCGATTTTAAGGGATTCTATTTTCATTTTATTTTTTAATTTGAACCGAACAGTGTCTGTTGGGTCAGCTAGATATTTGTAAGTAGTGTTGGGGGCGTCCATTAATTATATGAGGCATTTATAAGAATTTTTTGATCCCAAATGGTGAGATGTCGTAAGATTTTTCTCGATCCCCCCTCTAACTTAATCTCACGTGAGAACTTTCAAAACTTGTACTGGGGTATAAAGGATTTTACTTTCATTTAACTTAACTTTCAAGCAGTTTTACACGATTTTCTGCTGAAAAAAATACGTGATATTTCCCAAGACTCCTCTCCCCCAAGTGAGATTTAGTAAGATTCAGCTCAACTCGCTGCCACTCTAAATACCTCACTTAATTTATGGACGCCCCTTTGCCCAAATGCAAGACTCTTACGAGTCTCGCAAGTCTTGCAACTCTCGCTGTTTTGATAGAAATGAGAAATTCACATAGAAATAAAAAATCTAACTAAATTAATGAAATTCCATTCATCTAGTAGCACTAACTGTACAACTATCAATAATTAGGTACATACCACTTAACGGGAGTGGGGCTATAATCACACCTATCTATCATGAGACTGTTTTAAATAACATCAAATTATTTCCCCGTGTAGGTACTGACATTAACATCGATGACATCATTAGTGATCGATGGACATTAAGAATAAAAAATGTTGACAGTCTTTTCTTTGCCAAAGGAATCTTAAAATGCTGTTTAAGGGAGCACTGCGAGAGTCTTGCAGCGAGACTTGGTCTTGCATTTGGGCAACACTATTTATAAGATTCACATTCTCCTTCTATAATTAACAAATACGCTATGCCCGCATTTTCGCGTCGACGTTAATGTAGATATTATTGTTAATAATTTTTTCTATCCCTCCTAGCCAGCAGCGCCGTATTAGCCACGTAGCAAGAGTAGCAAATGCTACGGGCCCCGCGAATTGGAGGGCCCCGCACTCCAACCGCGGGAGTGTAACCGTAAAAAAACTTCAATTTAAATAGGAGTGTAAAATATTTTTATCTCACTTTGATGAATATAGAGCATGATTTGCTTAAAATAGTCAATATTGAAAGTGTTA
Source organism: Lymantria monacha (assembly GCA_905163515.2). Classification (NCBI taxonomy): domain Eukaryota; kingdom Metazoa; phylum Arthropoda; class Insecta; order Lepidoptera; family Erebidae; genus Lymantria; species Lymantria monacha. The sequence continues at coordinate 16,695,847 of LR991082.1, read as the reverse complement.
GCTCTCAATTTGCCCATATTAAATTTAGAAAAGATTATTTGTATCAGTTTGTTTTATTTAATTACCTTACCTAAAGCAAATCTGGGGCCCCTTGACAGATTTTGCTACAGGCCCCGCGCTGAGTTAATTCGGCTCTGCTAGCCAGTACGTTTTTCTTGATTGTAAACTTAACAAACTGACGTTTATTACACTTTCAGATATAAACGGCATTTATAATATTAGTAACATTAAAAAAAAATCTAGTTTCGAATAATTTGTCATTTTTTTTTCACAATGCACAGATGCGATACTTTTATACCTATACTTGCAATCTAACGGTAATTGTAATATACATATATGGAAACAAAAATCCTATTATTTAATAAATATCTTTCCACGTGGTTACGAAGTAAGAATACAAATCACCATCCCTTATTTTGCCCGTGTGTTGCGTCATAAAAGACAGCTAAGGTATATGATATCATAAAATTTGCGCAACAGAAATAAAACTCATAATAAAACTCTAAACCAACATGGCATAATATGTTAACTTCCCTCCTATTATGGAGGACACTCGAGCTGAAATGATTGCAAGCAAGTTACTTTAGTAACTCGACATCCTGTTGCACTTAAAATATTGTACCTTTGTTAGATTGTCAACAAAGACAAAGTCCACATATCCATAAATCGTTGTTCTAAGTGTTACCCAGATTAAACGTAATAGTTTATGCGTACTAAATAGCACAAATATTATACCTAATAGTGGATCCAAGCAGAAGTTCTATTATATCTAGGCCCGTTCCGATTTCAACAGCAGCATTATTTTTTTTACTAAAGTAGCCTTTTACCAATAAATATATGAATTAAGTTTAAGTTTACAAATGGCCCCTGGTCTAACGTCTCCCGTTCTTATGCGTTATAAAAAAATATTGAGTTCTATCCTAACTGAGAAAAAGGGATTAAGTTATTGCTAGTTGCATACCACTTAATTTGTCTTTTATAAGCAAATCATCAAATTATGAGGGAGGCCTACTTCCAGTAGTGGATGATAAAAAGCTGCATGATGATGATGAAGCAAATGATTAATATCTAAGTATTTAATTTTAAGAATGCGTCACGCGCATTTTTATAATTAAAATAATATGGAATAACTAATACTAACCACTTCAAAACCTTCAATCACATCTGGAAGGGGCATAGGATCGAGACCATGTTCTTGGATGAAAGGTACAACCATTCCAATAGTGTCATCAACATAGTCGTTTACGGTAGCTGATATGCCAAGTCCGTCCCAATTACGGCTGTCAAAGTATACAGACATTAAAATATACATTTAAAAGTTATATAGTATACACATTCAAAAGTCATAATCTAAGCATTGATTTAATATTAGTCAATTATTATCCCAAATTGCCGTGTGGTAGGTAACATAGTAAGAATACAATTCACCGCCACCTCTCGTCCATGGTTGTCGTCGTGAAAGACGACTAACGAATATTATATACAAAAGAAGATAAACTCCAAATAAAATCTATGTCTGAATATGGTGGGTCAATTTTCTTCACATTGCGACAATAGAGGCTTAACAGTAAGACTTATTGGGTAAGTTTTACATTTACGTCAATCTCAAACATTCTTGAAAATCTTGTCGCAGAAGTGCAGAACATACAACATCCTGATTGCCTTTTACGATGTTCACAAGTTGATAATATTTGAGTTGGCAGTACCTATTAGCGATATATAGGTACAACGCGTTTTTGTCGCACTTTGCTATATCACATCTAGAATGATTATTAAAATTATTGTAATGATTATGTTTATTATGTTTGTGAATGATATATTAGCGATTATAATCATCCTCTAAGTCACATGGTTCCACAGATATCAAGGAAACGGTACCAGTGGCTGGCCTAATGGCGATGGGGAGGAAATACGTTGGATTATAGGGCCACGCGCCGCCCTTTCGTCGATTCGGAAGAAATGGACGGCGTGTGTCCAAACCATAGCTTGCCAAAAAAAATGTCACATGGTTTAAACAAACGCCTTATAAAATGTTATCTAATGATTTGAGATATATACACGTATTTACTTCCAGGGTTAAGGATACGGAGGCAGACCTTTCTGTATTTACGTACTACTTACTACCCTAGTATATGAAACACTCTTTCTTTCACTACTTCTTCACCCCAGTATATTTCAATCGTGTGTAATGTTGGAAGAACAGTGTCATTTATCAGAAAGGAATTATTATTTATTTTGATAATAATGAATTTAATAAGCACAGCCATGATCGTTATTCTGCTATTATCCCAATTACTTGGAGTCGACGCAATATTTACTCGTACATATTGCAAGAGTTATTGGCAATCGTTTTATGACCCGCCGCTTGCTTGACGTCAACCCTCCTTGTGAATTTAATTGTTGAAAGAGCATCAGGTGAAGTTGACCTAGACTGATATAAAACTTTTTATCATCTTTTAAGACATCCACGAGCAAAGTAAGGGTTGGTAATATTCTGAGCTAGCAAACAGCTTCTGTAATCTGTAGGTACAAAGCAATTTAATAGGTACGGTATGTTGTATGAAATATCCAGTTAAGTAAAGAGAAATACATTCTTTCAATCCTCTATTATTCTCAAACCTACCAAATAGCTTCTGTAGGTACAAAACAATTTGATAGGCACAGTATTGTGGATAAAGGATAAAGTACCCAGTTAAGTAGGTAAAGAGAAATGCATTCTTTCAATCCTTTATTGTTCTCAAACTTATTGGGGCTGATTTTCGCATTCATGCAATTTTAGAAGATAATAGCTATACTTCTTTTTTTTCGCAAGGTGGACCATGGATGTGGTCGCGCCCCGACAAATCGGTCCGGGGAGACAGAAGAGGCGGCGCGCAAACCCATGGACCCACCCTGCAAACATCTCTCTTCGCCGTGCGAGCGGGCCACCGGTACCCGATCTTTGTCTTTGGTGGCATATAATAGCTATCCTAGGATTAAAGCAGAATCTAAGATATTTGAGAGTAATAAATCTTCATATCGATTCTCATAGACGGCTGTGGCCGAATAGATAACCGTCTATAGTTGAGACCATTAAGTCCAATTACCCTGTATGACTGCACAGATGGCGTAGTAGTTAATATACCGATCTTCGATGGGTCCGATTCCCACACAGGACAATATTTTACATACACATACATATATCATCACGGCATATCCCTTGCAGGGTAGGCAGAGAGAACAGAGTGCCAGAGAACTCTATCTTTGCATACTTCACTCGCTTCCTCAACATTCATAATTCTCTTCATACACGCTCGCCGGTTTCGGAGACTCTTGACTTCACCTTCCTTCAGTACATGACCGATCTGGTCTAGGTAGGTTAGTCTCGGTCTCCCCCGGTACCTACATCCTTCCACTTTCGCAATATTTTATGGGTATTTATATATTTTATATATTTTATCCACAATATTTTATATATTTTATCCACAATATTTTATATATTTTATCCACAATATTTTATGCTATCCACAATGTGTTGATCTGAGTTTAGGTGTAATTTGTCTGCATTCAATTGCATGTTTGTATAGTTCCCCGCAATACAAGGATTATTTCTTTAGTGCGGGGTGGTTACTGTTTAAAAAAAAATACCCCATGGATACCGCACGGTCATAAATATAATAAAAATAAGTATCAATTGAAGTCGAGTGTACATTGGCTGCCCTGTGACTGGATATCTTCGCATCCAGACATCAATGCGTCCGGATCATAGCGTGCCGAAAAATTTATTGGTATAAACATATGTAGGTATGCTTTTAAAATTATTTGAATCTGACTTACTCATCTTCCAATAACTTGGATGTTGGCAAACCTTTTAAAGTGATGGAATTAGCTTCAGCTGCAGCCACTAGGACTATTAAAACCAAAGCTGTATATTTTTTATTCATTGTGGTTGTAACGCGACTTGTCAACTACAATTTCGATAGCTATTTCTTAATTTTTATTGTACTCATTCGCGTATTACGGAGATAACCATGTCCAAAAGCCCTTTATCTATAAGATACTTTGATAAATCAGTGTCGATTGCGCATTTTAATTGATATAGATCATAATTGATGGGGCTTACGAAAATAATCGGTGCCGTAGTTATTATCGGTAATATCTACTGCTTAATTGTTATTATTGTTTCATAGGTGACCTAACACATAATAAAACATCTACTAGAAAAATCATATTTATTTTATATATATAGGCACACGTGGAATAGAAACTGTGCTTAATAATCAATCATCTATCATCTTGTTATTATATGGCAAATCATATAAGTACTTACATAAATCACTACGACTGAACACAATGACTACCTGATTTGAACAGACATCTCGCCATCGTGATGTGTACAAGCCTTACTCCGTTCCATTAATCACTGAGTAGCTCTCTGAAGCAGTACTTTAAAAAGTCAAGTGTAAAGTAAAAGGTTGAATAAGCGAAAATACCCATAATATGTCGCCTATTTTTTACAATATTCTTTACAGACTCCCCCCACCCTCGGCGACTATTTTTAAAATACGCCAAGACCCCTCTCCCCTCTAGTTTTCACGTATTAATAGTTTAAATATATGTTATCCACACAGGAATTAATGATGTGATTTCATGTGATGAACCATTCCGTGTGGTGATGGAGTAAGAATACAATTCACCACCCCTATCTTACCTGTGGGTGATCATACGAGATGACTAAGGGATATAAAATGCATATAACATATATGCGAGAGAAGGAAAACTCGAAACAAAACCCTATATACCTACACGTCTGACGAGCGTGGTATAGTAGGTCAATTACCCACCCATTATGGAGGAGGCTCGAGCCCAACAGTGGGACATATATGAGCTGAGATGATAATGATGATGAATTAATGATGAGTGAATTTAGACCAATTATTTATTTATTTATTGCATCAAAGAAACATACAGTATTATAATTAATTACAATAAGAAAAAAAAAAAATAATTTACACTATCACCAATGAAGTTTCTAATATTAATTAAGAGATAAGTAATTAAAAGAGATAAGTATTAGATGTTATATAAAAAAAAAAGGAAAAGTAAAGAGGTAGGTAAAGAAATACATTATGTGACAAAGACCTAACTCCCTGCCCCGCTCTTAAGACCCAACATGCTGCTTTCAAAGAACCTCTAATGAATGCTCGCGTATTTTGGGCACGTTCCTAAAACACAGACTTTACATTTAGGACACCTTTCAAAGTCTTTAATTCACTTTTCTTTTTTTTTAAATTTAGGTTGTCTTTTCAGCTCATTATGAGGGAATGTGTCTTCATGAGGACTTTGTATTTAGAATAAATGAGGTTAGGGAAATTTTTAGTTCTACGAGTATCTTCTGTGCATTACTGTGGCAGGTACAAGGGCGTAGCGAGGTTCGGGCAGGGAGGGGCAGCTGCCCTCCCCTAGAAGAACGGTCGGTCGCTAATGCTCATGAGCTTCATACTTCACGATAGTAGCGAAGCGGTATACGGGGTAAGATGGGAGGCAACTGATTCAACTGCGCACGTCATTCATCCTCGCAAGATTTCTGCCAGTACTATGATCTTCCTCTTTTTGAGCATAAAGCGGAATTATGGTATAATCTTTTGAAGGATAAAGGTATGGAAAGAGAAGGTCTAGAAAAAATAGACTTTACTGATGTATTAAAGGAGGCGGACACTTTCTTCCTGGCAACCAAAAAAGCCATACTTATTTCGTTGGCACAACCGTATACAAAAAGTAATATAGAAAGGTCTTTTTCTACCCTGCGACGTGTCAAAACGTAACAACTGAGGTCTACGATGACCGAAAACCGTTTAAACGGGCTGTGTATGTTAAGCGTACCTACACCGGAAAATTGTTCAAGAAAAAAAGATATCGGGGAATTAGTCCGTCACCCGCCGAGAGGGCGACCGCGTGAGGAAAGACCGACATCCTACCCGAGGGGGGGACGTCGGTCGAGGAGAGGGTACTCCTCAGGGGTATTCTGTCGGGCCAGCCGCTGACGTCAAGTCACTCTGCTCCGATGGTTGGCCCAACGACGAAGGCGACGTCACGGGTGGGTTACGGGTGTGCGTGCTTACGCCCCTCTGTCACCCCGGACGGAGTGGTGCGAGGAGTGTGCCAACCGTAACCCGCCCCCAAAAAAAAAAAAAGAAAAAAAGATGAAATTGTAAGAGAAGTTTTAAATAGATTTTGTGAAGAACCGCAGATTACTACACATACATACATACATATCATCACGCCATATCCCTTGCAGGGTAGGCAGAGAGAACAGAGTGCCAGAGAACTCTATCTCTGCATACTTCAACATTCATAATTCTCTTCATACACGCTCGCCGGTTTCGGAGACTCTTGACTCCACCTTCCTTCAGTACCTGACCGATCTGGTCTAGGTAGGTTAGTCTCGGTCTTCCTCGGTACCTACATCCTTCCACTTTCGCATTGTATATCTTCTTAACCAGACGTTCGTTCGGCATTCTTTCCACATGTCCGAACCATCGGAGCATTCCCTTTGGCATCTTTACACCAATACTCTCTTTCATACCTACTCGCTCTCTTACGTCGTCGTTACGAATGCGGTCGGTCAGCCTAACTCCACAGATTTTCCGAAGAGATCGCATTTCGACCGCATTAATTTTACTTTCATACTCTTTTCTGCATACCCAACTCTCGCTTCCATATAGTAATGTTGGGACAAGCACTGCGTTATGTATTGCTACACGTGCCTTCTGGCTGAGGTGGTGGCTGCCGAGAAGTTGCCCCAACGCTCCGTTCACTCTATTTCCGCATTCACTCTTCGCTCTATATCAGTGGTGTACCTTCCATCTCGGCTAAATCCACATCCAAGATATACAAATTCATCCACTTGCTCTAGTACATCATTACCTATTGTTACTCTTACATCTGTTCTGGCTTCATCTCTTTCAAAGACCATTATTTTGGTTTTGCTCACATTCACGCGTAGACCCCTTTTCTTACAATCTTCTGTCATTGTGTCGACTAGGGTCTGCAGGTCAGTCGCTGACTGTGCCAGCAGGACTGCATCATCTGCATAAAGCAGAGCAGAGACCACTGAGTCACCCATCTGGACTCCCACATTCATATCGTTCAACCTTTGGAGACATTTATCCAGATATATGATAAACAGCCTGGCTGATAGAACGCAGCCCTGCTTAACGCCAATATTGACGTCAAACCAAGGCGACCTTCCATCATCCAGCCGCACACAGGCTCTACAGCCCATGTAACTGGATTGCACAGCCTGCAGCAGTTTACCGTTAATACCATACTCCGGTAAAATGTCCCAAAGTTCCTTTCGTACAACCGTGTCAAATGCTCTCTCCAGATCCACAAAACAGCAGAAAACCCTCTGACCTAGGGCCAGATGCTTCTCCACAATGTTGCGCAGAGAGAACACTTGATCCATGCATCCCCTTCTACTCCTGAAACCTCCTTGTGTCTCACACAGTAAACCATCGGACACCATCCTCATTCTCCTTTCAATAATTTTACCATACACTTTTGCTGCCAAACTGGTCAAGCTTATGACTCTGTAATTTGCGCAGTCATAACGTGAACCCTTGTTTTTAAACAAAGGCACGATGACTGCGCTATTCCAGTCCCCGGGAACCATTCCCGAGCTCCAACATAAATTGAGGAGCAACGGGAACGCCTCCCGGACACAGGAGCCACCAAGCTTGATCATCTCGGCAGACACCATATCAATGCCCGCTGCCTTACCATTTTTTAAACTTCTTATCGCCCATTCAACTTCATCCATACTGATGCCATCGGAGGACGCCGTCGCCGAATGTTGATCTACTAGACCACATGCGACACCGGCGCCAACCGCAGCATCCGCATACATATCGCCAAAATATTCACTCCATCGGCTTAACACGTCTTGTGTTTGTGTAAGAATGTCTCCACCTTTAGACCTTATTTTATTCATTCTGAAGGCTGACCAACCACCCCGAGACTTCTTCACCTCCCTCCAAAAGAGTTTGGTGTTACCCTCGAAGTTTTTAGTCAGCCTATCTTCTGCACTCATACTTGCTCTATCACGTTTCTCTTTCACTAAGGCCTTGGTGTCATTCTTACATTGCCGATATATTTCTTTCTTCTGTTCAGTCATACTGTCATTCAGATTCAAAGAAGAGACATAGTCCAGCCACGCTTTCTTCTTTTGCTCTACGGAAGCTGCCACTTCCGCATCCCACCATGCATCACCATTTGTGTTTCTATGCTTCTTTGAACTTCCACATACTTCTTTTGCTGTGTCTACCATACTCTCTTTCAATACTCTCCAGCATTCTTCAATGTCCGATTGCGGCTGGCTTGCCATCTTCAGCCGTTCTCGGACACCCTCTGCATACTTTTCTCTTACACACTCTTCTTGCAACCTTTCAACCTTTATTCTTTCAAGCCCTCCGAAGTGGACACGCTCTCGCCAGTGCCTCCACTTTCTGAACAGACCACTAAATCTCGCAATAACGAGATAGTGGTCCGTATCGACTGTGGGGCCCCTGTAGGCTCTTGCGTCCAATATTTTGCTTCGGAGGCGACTGTCTACCAAAATTAAATCTATTATACTTTTCTGTTCATTCCTTCTCCATGTATACATATGGATGTCCTTATGTTGGAAAAATGTGTTTGACACAATAAGGTTTCTCTCCATGCATACATCCGCTATGAGCCTACCGTCGTTCACTCTCTTATCACCAAATGGACCAAGTACATCCTCATAGTCGGGACGCTTGGTCCCCACCCATCCGTTCAAATCTCCGCATACAATCACGCGTTCACTGGTTTCTGCCATATCCAGAACTTCCCTAACATTATCCCAAAACTTCTCTAGGTCTGATGCCATCGAGGATCCTACGGGAGCATATGCTACAACCATGAATACCTTGGTGACACCAAGTTTTATACGGACCCAAAGAAGTCTGGGATCATACATTCCGTAATCCTTCACACCCGAGGCCAAGCGAGAGGACAGCAGTACTCCTACCCCCATGCTGGCTCGATCGCTCTGTGGTACACCAGACCACAGAGCCATCCCGCCACCGGGAAGATCGCAGGCGTCGCTGCCCCTTCGCTTGGTCTCTGTTACACAGAGCACGTCTAGCTGTTTGTCCGCCATGACGGATATCAGCTCGTGCAACTTACATTCCACACAACGTCTTACATTCCACGTGCCCACCCGGCACTCTGCTCTCCTCGACTCGCCTGACTGGGCAAGGCGTGATGGGTGGCGGCCCCCATCGCCGCAACTGCCGAAGTCCGTACCGACGGGGGCGGGTCGGTACGTGTCGCCTCCGGGGGACGCCCTAACCCGCATTGCGGTACGCATTTCGAGCCGGATTAGCAGTCTAATTAGACTGGCAGGGGACGCGAACGAGCACGCTCCGGACTATGCCCCCCAAGAGACTATGCAGATTACTCATCAAGTAATAAAGCTGTTTCTAGTTGTTGTATTTTGTTTTTAATTTTTACTTCACGTTCACTACTAATGTGAGATTCCTGTATGTTAAAAGCCACGATTAAAACAATATACCTAGTCTAGAATTTTCTTAATGTGCCCCCCTCTATACAGAATTCTGGCTACGCCCTTGGGCAGGTACCTACATTGGAATGTGGACATGCGGGATTACTTTTGTTTTTAAATAACTAGTGCTTCCTCTACGTCTTCGCTGGCGCGATATTTTCATGTTCTATTCTATGTACTTGTGTCGATTTTTTTCTGTAATATCACTGAAATAAACGTTATATCAAACACCTAATTCTGTTGGATTAATTTGCAGGCATCCCCGGACAAGCGTGGTGATATTACCATTACTAGCAGATAAGCTGGCCTGCGTTCATCAGTGGAAGTCAACATGATGATTTATGCTTAAAATCCAATCTTTATTCTAAATAAAAACAAAGATTATTTCTGATACCAATAGCTACTGAGTAGTCCTGAAAGTCCTACCAAAATTGCTACAGTCGTTTTAGAGATTAGCTACAATAAATAGACATACAGGCACATAGATGGACAGACAGAGAAAAATTGATCAATGATAAGTACCTACACCAACTATAATATAAATTTGAATAATAGAAATTTGTTGTTTTTATTTATCTTTGTAGACAAATGACTTTTTTCTAATATTAGTACACAATACAGGGTACGTATGTATGTAAATCACTTTGGAGGTGTGAACATGATTAGATATGTTATTAAACATATAGATTTTGTTGTAAATATTGATAGTCTAGATTTAAATCAGCTCATATTCAATTAAATAAATAGCGTTAAATTGGAGATACAACATATGAAATATGAATTCCGGCTTTAGAACCTTTGGGTTAAACTGTAAAAGCCATCTGCGACTAACAGCTAAAAGACATGAAACAATAAAAAAAACAAAATATCGTTTGGGTTAAACTGTAAAAGCCATCTGCGACTAACAGCTAAAAGACATGAAACAAAAAAAAAACAAAATATCGTTTGGGTTAAACTGTAAAAGCCATCTGCGACTAACAGCTAAAAGACATGAAACAAAAAAAAAACAAAATATCGTTTGGGTTAAACTGTAAAAGCCATCTGCGACTAACAGCTAAAAGACATGAAACAAAAAAAAACAAAATATCGTTTGGGTTAAACTGTAAAAGCCATCTGCGACCAACAGCTAAAAAACATGAAACAAAAAAAAATAAAATAAAAGCGCGAAAATGATGGACTATTTCTTGCTAACATATAATACGCCTACTAGTAATTCATATGAAGAAAGTAAAAAAAAAATCAACTGAACGGTAAAGTCTCATTTTCTTTTACTAGCTTACACGACAATGGATTTTGTCAATGGTCACGAAATAACTGCGACACAATGAAATTAGCGCGATCATGTTACAACCAACCTATCCATACTACGTGAGGATTTTTTTACAATTTTGTACTCCTGTCACACCCTTAGCGACCACACGTTGTATACGCCTAAACACTCCCATCCTCATCTAGTTGTCACGTAGCAAGTCATTAATAAGTTTTTAAATCAGTTGTTCCTAACAGGAAGTTAAAAAAGCAGTTTGAACCTGAGGATATCTGAATTAATAATTAACTAGGTGTCGAAAATATAACCCCTCCACCGCTCCTAATATTTTTTTTTTTTTGGTTTGGTAACGCAGTGGTTCAAGAATGCAATTTCCGCACTAACCCCCGTCTGTCGGAAAAACAGACAGACACAGATGGAACAGTTCGTCAGATTCCTCCACAACTTGCCGGTGGACTGTTCATTATTATTATAAAATCTTTCTATATATTGTGTATACCATTTTTGTTTTGCAGGTTATGGTATAATCACATCCCACCCGATCCGTCTGAGGCGACGAACGACCTTATAACCTGCCCTGCAACATACCTCTATAAGCCGTGCGGGCGGGCCACTTGAACCCGGTCTTTGTTGTCAGTGGCCCGTCCAATGGATTACTCTTTCGGGTATCGTCTCGAGTAAACACCTCGGCTTTCACATTCCGGGCGTCGCCCTCACGTGGTAAACTTCACTACGGGTGACGGACTAATCGCCGATCCAGTTACTCGCGGCCTCGGCTAGGACGGCATCAGGCGCAGGTACTCGCGTCTGTGCCGCCCAATGCGGCAGTGGTGGAACGAGTCACCGAAGATGATTTCCTCTCGGACCTGCCCCATTGCTTCATTCCACGAGACATCTGTCACGCTAAAGGCGACGACCGCGTCACAGTTCCTGACGCTATCAACCATCGCTTTCACGACAGCCGGCAGAGTCAAGTCGGTATCGAAGGGTCTGCCGTTTGCCTCTCTTCGCATATTGAAGACACCCGCTGGTACAGCTCGGCGAGCATCTCTACCGCCCACGGAAGAGTTCCGGCCAACACAAACGCTGTGCGGTAACTGATAATAGCTCTGACCACCATGGTTCTCTATGGACGCCACAAGAGAGCCCCGGGATGGGCAGCCAGAGGGTGAGGTCTCTCACCCACAGGGGTGCGCCGTACAGTGCCATGGACCGGACCACCTTCGCGTACAGCCGTCGGTACTTCACGCTAGGTCCATCCACGTTCGGCATAAGCCATGACATATTATGTTTACTAAATTATTATATATATTATATAATATTTATCTAGTAGTTGGTGTATTTTATTTTAGAGCACCTATTAATTTTAATTAATTTCTATTTGCTGGCAAAAGATATTGATATATAAAAGAAATAAAACAAAATTGTTGAAGCAAGGAGTTTTGTAATCTCATATGTTCTTAATATATTAAGTATATCATATCTGTATATGTATCATCACTTATTCATGTGTTTTGATGTGTTTGATATTGTCCAATTGTAATGTCAACGAGAATAAAATTCTAGTTTGTTAACTATACTTACATTACAACTCTACCATTACAGAAACACCGCCCCATAAGTCTACTGAGATGGTTAAGCAAAATTTACGAACGTATAGTCCTCAGTAGACTAAGAATATTCGCCGAGGCTAACAACCTTATCCCAGAGGCGCAATTTGGCTTTCGTGCTGGGCACAGTTGTGTGCAGCAAGTCCACAGATTAGTAGAATACATAAGTGGTCAGTTAATTATGAACAGATCCACGGCTATAATTTTCCTCAGATGTAGCGAAGGCATTCGATAAAGTGTGGCACGAGGGCCTCATTTACAAACTTTATCGTCTTAAGATCCCCCACCCAACTATCTAATTTTAATCATATATGACTACTTGAGTCATCGCAGTTTTCGCTACAGGGTGGAAGGGACATTGCTTACCTCCCACCCTATCAACGCCAGCGTCCCACAGGGCTCGGTCCCTTCCCTTTTATATTTACGCTATATGCTAGCGATTTGCCCAAATTTAATAGAGTCCATACAGCGCTTTACGCTGACCGCACTATTCTGTGCAGGTAAGATCCCGACAACAGTAGCAAAGACTCTCCAAACAGCGGTTACCGCCCTAGCCAATTAGTTTAGGAAGTAGACAATAGAAATCAACCCGATAAGAGTCAGGCGGTCATGTTCACTTGTCGAAATGCCCATACCTACTCTATAGATAGCATTCCGCCCCTTAAAATATTTAACAAGCCTGTCACTTGGAGCAGACAAGCCAAATATTTAGCTGTAACTCTTGACGACCGACTCAGCTTCGCCCCCTCACATAAGGCAAGTACACGCGCGTGCGGCCTTTGTGATGGGACGCCTCCATAGTTTAATGAATGCTAGGTCTAAATTAACCTGGCCACTGAAGACAAAGATCGGGTACCAGTGCCCCAATCGCACGGCGAAGAGAGGTGTTTGCAGGGTGGGTCCATGGGGTTGCGTGCCGCCTCTTCTGTCGCCCCGGACAATTTGTCGGGGCGCGACCACATCTATGGCCCACCTTGCTAATAAAAAAATAAAAAAAAATTAGCCTTGAGCAGCAAGGTCTGATTACACACCGCTTGCATAGGCCGTATGTATGATTGGCCAATCATGACCTATGCTAGTGTAGTGTTCACGCATGTTAAGGCACACAGGACCCACAGGCTACAGACACTTCAAAATAGGTTCATGCGCCGAGCTAAAGGAGCACCGTGGTTCATACACTTCATACGAACGGCCAATCTTCACATCGACCTCGAACTACCGACCACCAGGCAACTTATGAAAGAGTGCTCCCGGAGCTACTTTGACTCTGCCATGACACACCCCAACCCACTAGTGGTTGGGACGGTTTTCTACACGCCCTCTCGTACTTCAAAAATCCAACGTCCGCGGCACGTGATCGACGATGATGACGACGATATCACACTCTCTCAATTAAGAGTTTACACGGGCCGCGAAGCCATTACACATAAATATCCGCGGTTTTGTCCTCGCCGTCAAGGTGCTAAATCGCAACGCACAAAAATCATAAATCCAAACGTGGGCACGCCCACTTCGTCACCAGCGATGTCCCCAACAAAGATTTGTTCCCCACAGAGGCGAGCCCATGCATTGGGCGATATCGCTTAACTAACTTTAATCTTCTTCTTCTTAATTAATGGCCTCTGTGAGTGATTAACCACAACTTCGCCAATGTCAAGTAAAATAAGTTTTAAAAATTATAATAGATTTATATTTTAGTCGTCAGTCATGTCGGTTTATTGTCTAAGTCTAACTTTAATCGGGTTTAGAGCCTTCAGCCTAGGCCTAGGTGAGCAACTATAGTCCCCGTAAAGTTGTCAAAGCCATCTGCGGCTAACAGCTGAACATAGACAAAAAAAACATAACAGAAACTGGGCAAATTGCGCAACTAGTCGCATAGCCACAAAATGAAGGAATGAAGTGTTAACTATACATTATTATCGTCTTTATTATTAATTAATATCAGCTTGTTATTTCGTTTACAGTACTTAACGTGATGATAATGATAACTATCAAAAATATCTTTAATTCAAATCAAATAAAATAGCTAAGTACAAAAATATTACCTATTTTTTTTATTATTGATGGTGGCAAACGAGCAAGCAGCACACTTGATGGTAAGTGTCACTTCCGCCCATGGACCTTTGCTTACCAATGACACAGCTAGGTCGCTGCCTACCAATAAAAACCCCAAACCCACCCAGAAAGTTGGGCTGCCGGCTCTCTCGTCTCCCGCTCACTGAACGAACCACAGCATTTTGCCATCGTTCGGACGTCGATTTTCTGCGAGAGTGTGATACTACCCGGACGGACCGACCCGCGACTGTAGACAGAAAACTGTTACCAGTGCAGTCCTATCACAAATAACCTCTTCTATCACATACTGTAAGTGGCAATAAGAAATCTTGAATAAAATTATTTATTGTTATTAAAAACCACCTGCAGTCTAGACCTTCTTCCTTTTTACCCTGCACTGGAGTGGTATTGTGTTTAACAGTCTAGGTATGTATGTATGTTTTTTTGAAGCACTATATATACCAAACGCCTGGGTCGATTTTTATGATTCGCACGTCAATCGATTCCTCTTAATCCGGCGAGTGTCACTAAAGATATGACGTTATTGAAAATTCAATATGGCGACTACTGGACGCCATATTGTGAAAATAAAAAAAAATAAAGTCAACAAACTATATCGAGGGGGGTATTGTTAAATAGGTATTTAAAAATCATTTTTAGTTTTCTCTCAACATTTTTTGATTTGACCTTTATTCGACAGCAAATCTAATTTTTCAATGGATGTTCAGTTGTCATGTTCTATTATTAAAATATATTTCATTTTCTGCAATAGTATTTATTCAATAATATATTATGGAATTCTAGACCACCGGACAACTAAGTGCTTGTTTTTATCTTTTCAGTTTTTTTATTATGTACGTAGTTTTGGTGACTTTTTACGCAGTCGGGTTTTTTGATTTTTTTATTATAATAACAATTACCTGCTAATACGAGCCCATTATTGCCATTGTTGAGCTTTTCTATTTACCTATATAGGTAATCATTGTTCATCAGTAAGTCAAATGGTTCCCTTTAACAGTGCTATGGCCGCATTGTTAATGGTATGTTCTAGGAAAACGAAAAGATATTTAAAACATTAATACTGAAATCATATTTTTCCGTGTGGTAATGGAGTAAGTTACCCCATGTGGCGACGGGATAGAATACATGTGTCGCCACCCCTTGCTTGCCCGTGGGAGTCATAAAAATCGGCTAAGGGTTCACCAGGAGAGTGGGCAGCAGCTCTCTCTTGGGATACATATAACACCACACTGCGATCGCCAACCCGCCTGCCAAGCGTGGCGATTATGGCTCTAAACTCCTTAATGAGTATCACAATTAAAAAACGTAAGTACCCCCAGGCCCCCCAGTCACGGTAGCTCCAATATCCTACGGGCTCATCGTGGTAGCGGGCCTGGTAGCGATGGAGTAGGGGGTGCTAAGAATCCCCGGCAGCGATCCGGCTACCAATCAAAACGACCCTTGGCCCTGGTAACACACAACATTCGGACACTTAGGACCGACGAGAAGGTCATCGAGCTGAAAGAGGAATTGAGCAAAATCCGCTGGGACATTGTAGGATTATCAGAAGTGTGAAAAGAGGGCGAGGGCGCGATAATCCTCCGGTCTGGAAACTTGCTCTTCTACCGGGAGGGAGATCATCCGTCCCAAGGCGGTATAGGGTTTATCGTTCGCAGGTCTCTCGTAGGCAACGTGGAGAGGATCGAGAGTGTGTCGACAAGGGTAGCATACCTTATACTCAGATTTACCAAACGGTATTCGTTGAAGGTCATACAGTTATACGCACCGACCTCGGCATACTCCGACGACGAGGTGGAGGCCTTTTACGAGGATATCTCGAAAGCCATACACGCGTCCAAAACCCACTTCACGGTGGTTATGGGAGACTTTAACGCGAAACTAGGCAAAGGGAGTGATGATGAGTTGAAAGTGGGGAAACATGGATATGGACAGAGAAACTAAAGGGGCCAGAAACTAGCTGAATTTCTGGAGAAGGAAAGCCTCTTTATGATGAATTCCTTCTTCAGAAAGCAGCCACAAAGGAAATGTACCTGGATTAGCCCCGATGGTTCAACAAAAAACGAGATAGACTTCATCTTGTCGGACAAACGACATATATTTAATGATGTCTCAGTGATCAGCAGGATTAAAACTGGGAGCGATCTTCGAATAGTACGAGGCCCATTAAATATCCACACAAAAGTCGAACGGTCACGCTTAATGAAGTCTACCCTCCGACCTACACCTGTCCAATACCAGAACCTCGAAAGCTTTCAACTCGAACTACAGAATCGCTTCCAATGTCTAGACGAGTGCGAATCTCCGAACGATATGAACAACAGGTTCGTGGCAACTGTCCACGTGGTTGGGTCGAAGTTTTTCAAGGCTCACCGCGCTAATAGACCTAAAAATCTTTCTGACCAGACTCTCAAGCTCATGGAGCGGAGAAAAAAAATGACAGTACAGTCTTCAGCCGATTGGTCCAAATACAGGCAGCTAAATAAGCAGATCTCCAGGTCTGTGCGTCGCGATACTCGCTAATTTAATACGCTCCGTGTTAAAGAAGCGATAGAGCGGAACCGAGGCTCAAAAGTGTTCGTACAAGATCTGTCTATTGGGCAAAGCCAATTGACTAATGGCCGGTTTCTGAGTCTCTCAGTTAAACTATCAATAGCTATTGGTTCAATAAAGTTAAACGTAAGATAAACGCCCGATAACTGTCACTGCGTTTCTGAATACCCAACATGCTGTCAGATAACTATGAAACCGATAACCAGTTTCTTAAATGGTCGCTAGATGGATCTTTTCACAAGATCGAGTTTACAATTGATTTTTTCGTTTTATATTGTCATTATTACCAAATATAATTAACAGATATATATTTTCGAAAGTAAATATGTGAATTGAAATTATTCTAGTTATAAAACAAGACAATTCATAATGTTTTAACGGCTGTATTAACGAGCGACAACGTTGTCAAATCAATACGTTAAATTTAAAAAATACTTCGTTTTGTTTGTCTGCGTGGATTTGAAAGCGGGTGGTATTTTAGTTTCGTTTGCACCTAGTTATTTATTAATTATTATTGAATAATAATTAAATCTAACAAGCGTAGAAAATATTTTACTGAAAGTGAGAAGTATACATAGAATTTGGTGGCATTATCGACAACAATAAGATAGATGGGGCAATAAAAATTTGTTCCAACGCTGACGAAGTAAATTTATTATTAGCATCTGGAGCTAATGCACCGTTAGTTTTAGTTTAGTTTTTTGCAAAAAGATATATCACAGTGCCTTTGTTAAAGCAGTATCTCACTTTTGAATTCTTTATTCGTAAACATTTCGAATGCATTTTTGCGATTCCTTTGGTTTCGAGATATGCACTTATTAACAATAGTCTCCTAAATTTCTGTATCAGTTCGATGAACTACTTGGTACGTACCAATAAATAACCAATTATAATTATAGCTACTATTACGTTAGATGTATGTACAAAGTGGAACTCCAAATTTAAATAAACAAAAATTACAAAATGTTTTTAGGTTAGTTCTAACGTCAAACAATACTTATCGAACCGATAAACGCTCCTTTTTGGTCAGTTAAGTTAAACCAAGCTTAACTGAAGTTTGTTGTATGATGGTGTGTTCAGAAACGCATTTCGACGAGTTATTGAACCGATAGCGCTATCGAACGTTTAAACTTCAGTTAAAAGTACCTCAGAAACCGGCCATAAGCTGAAGACCGATGACGGCACTGTCATTTCATCCCAAAGCGAGATCTTGGAAGAGGTCGAAAGGTTCTATGGACAGTTATATAAATCATCCCGAAATCCTGTTGTCGGCTTGGTGCAAGATCCCAGATCCAAGCTAACTCGGCACTATACCGAAGAATTCCCGGACATTAGCTTGTGCGAGATCAGAATGGCTCTCGAACAACTTAGAAACGGTAAGGCACCAGGAGATGACGGAATTACGGCAGAGCTCCTGAAGGCAGGCGGCAAGCCGGTCTTAAAAGCCCTTCAGAAGCTATTTAATTCCGTTATCCTCGGGGGCGACGTTCCAGAGTCGTGGACCAGGAGTGTGGTGGTGTTGTTCTTCAAGAAGGGCGACAAAGCTCTTCTAAAGAACTACAGACCCATCTCACTCTTGAGCCACGTCTACAAGTTGTTTTCGAGGGTCATTACCAATCGACTCACGTGCAAGCTTAATGACTTCCAGCCGCCCGTACAAGCTGGCTTCCGAAAAGGCTATAGCACCATAGACCATATCCTCACGCTTCGGCAGATTATCCAGACGACCGAGGAGTACAATCGGCCTCTGTATATAGCATTTGTGGACTATGAGAAAGCCTTTGATTCAGTCGAAACTTGGGCGGTGCTGCAGTCCCTTCAGCGGTGCCAAATCGACCATCGTTATATCGAAGTGCTGAAGTGTTTGTACAGGGACGCCACAATGTCAGTCCGTATCCGGGATAAGAGTACGAAACCAATCTAGTTGCAGAAAGGCGTGAGACAGGGAGATGTCATGTCTCCGAAACTGTTCACCACTGCACTGGAAGATGTCTTCAAGCTCTTAGACTGAACCGGACTCGGTATTACATTAACGGCGAATACATCACTCACCTTCGATTTGCAGACGATATCGCCGTTATGGCAGAATCCATGGAGGACCTTGGCACTATGCTCAACGATCTCAGCAGGGTATCCCAACTGGTGGGGTTACGAATGAACATGGACAAGACGAAAGTCATGTCAAATGCCCATGTCATTCCTGTACCGGTCCTAGTTGGCAATGCGATTCTCGAAATTGTCGATCATTATGTTTACCTTGGACAAACAGTTCAGTTGGGTATATTCAATATCGAGAAAGAGGTCAGCTGACGAATCCAGCTCGGGTGGGCAGCGTTTGGGAAACTTAGGAGGATCTTCTCGTCCAACATACCTCAGTGTCTGAAAACACAGGTCTACGACCAGTGTGTGTTACCAGTGATGACCTACGGCACAGAAACGTGGTCCCTAAATAAAAACCTATACCAACACGCCTGACCAGCGTGGTATAGTAGGTCAATTTCCTTCCTAATATGAAGAGGCTCAAGCTCAGCAGTGGAACATATATGAGCTAAAATGATGATGAAAATGATGTATCATATTCATTGCACTCCAGCATTTCCTACGCATTACATTACATAAAGAAGCATAAAAATTATTGAGTGATACGTTAAAATGCTAAGATTGAATATAACACAAGACCAACAGCACTAAGAGTGGGTAATATCGCTTTATATGAATATCATATCGAAATTGCACAGATGGCGACTACGACTGCACAGATGACGCAGTGGTTAAGATACAGACCCTCCGTGTCAGTGCCGTGGGTTCAATTTCTACGAGGGATAATACTTTGTTTGTGCGATTCACAAAGTCTTGTTCTGATTTTGGGTGTAATTTGTCTGCGTTAATTATATGTTTGTAAAGTCCCCTGTAATACAAGGAATATTTCCTTAGTGCAAGGTGGTATCTATAAAAAGAACTTATATCAATATTTGATATCGGAACACTATTTTGTGAAACTACATATTGATGGATACTGGTAGAAATCCAATGCGCTATATTAACTATATATTGTAAAGAAAATCGCCACACCTAATACGATTTTAATTCTATCGAATATTGGATGGCCATCAAGGCTAAATTACACCATTTCTTAGTATAATGTATCCCTATTTACTTATTTTAAGGTGCAAGCTGAAATGTCACTTAATAACTTCACCAAAATACTAAAATATGATTTAAATAATGATAATCTTTAAAATGTTTGACATAAAGTTTACAATCGTAGTACTGATAAGTATTCAGTTATTTGATTACATAGCTATTTTAGCTTATTAGCGCATTCTCTCACTTTGCTATTGTTGGCTCCATCGTATCCGCTCAGAGATTATACGGATTGATTCTTTGTTCGTTTCGATATTTGACAATATAGTGTTTCGTAAAATACATAGTTTTAACCCGAGACGATATAAGATTTACGATATTGCATCAATATATAGTTTCAATATCTATACACATTTTGGATCGCCCATTCCTACAACACCCACTTAAGCTTTTTCGCTCGGGAACGTGACAGCGAGAGGAATTTGCTTTGATACGATACGATACGATTTCACTCGACTGAAACATCTTCTTCTTGATGAATGGCTTCTGTAACTGAAACATGGCTAGAGCTTCACTAACTCGTTAGCTGTCAATGTCAGTGTCAGAAAATGTGTAGTTATAGTTAGTTAGTCCATTTTCCACATCTCACATGTTTGCACAGCAATAATCCCCAATATTTGTTACAAAATGGGCAAAGTTAAAAAATTAAAGCCCTCACAGGTAGCGAAAAATGTAGCTTTAGCGGATCAAATAGAAGCAGTGAATTCAGTTAGGAATAAAAACAGAATAAAGGAAAGAAATAGACACGATGATGATGAAGAGGTAAATTGTTTCAATTTGTACAAATAAATTAATTTGGTGTTTTCTCGTACTATTGTATTCTTATTCTCTTTCTTTATTTAAATTTTGTAACTAATGTTTAGGAAATTATCTTCTATGCCTTTATGTTAAGTTATAACCTCCGAAATATATTTTGTAGGTGCTTGAATTGACTATTGACGCAATATTGTTTTCAATGTGTAAAATTATCTTAAAAATATATTCGTATTTAAGTACCTAAATTATCTTTTTAATTTACTCTTGCCATTTTAGTTTGTAAATGCAAATCTATCGAAAAAAATCTTAAAAGCTGCTAGAAAGCAACAAGCTGAGCTTGGTGATGATGAAGAAGGACCCTCTCCTGCGAAACATGTCACTCTACTTCCAACAAGGATCAAAGGTAGGTTATTATTTAGAAAATTATTAATATTTACTTGTAAGTCTAAACTTAAATGTTTAGTTGGATATTTGAATAATAAAGTATTTACTTGTAGATGCCGATTCAGATGCTGAAGATGATGCCGCTTCAGACAATGATGACCTAGATGTAGACACTTATTATGATAACATAGAAATAAATGAAGAGGATGAGGCAGCCCTTAGGATGTTTATGTCAGCAAAACCAGAGAGGACTCGCACTTTGGCTGATATTATAAAAGATAAAATTACAGACAAACATACAGAATTACAAACACAGTTTTCAGATGTAGAAACTTTAAAGTTACAAAACATTGACCCAAGGTAAACTTTAATATTTTTGTCATAAACTTTAGTTACCTGTGGGCATAAACTTTTAGCTACCCGTAGAAACTGTTGCGACAATTTACTACATCAAGTAGTTGTACATTCACTACAATACAAATAGTAATGCATTCATTTGTCATTGTAATTTCATATATAAGGTAATGTCAGAAATTGTTATACCATTGTCACCTCTTTAGTTGACTGACGCATAGATGATGACTGCACACATGGTGTAGTGGTTAAGACGCCGACTTTCCATGCCAGTTCTGTGGGTTTGATTCCTATGCAGGGCAATACTTTAAGCGAATCTGGGTGTAATTTTTCTGCATTAATTATATCTTTGTTTAGTGCTGTGTGGTAGCGGCTACGAATACTACCAACCCTTACTTTGCTTGTGGATGTTGTAAAAGACGACTAAGAGCCTTATGATGACCTGGGCCAACACCATCTGATGCCATTTGGTCAACAATGATATTCCCAAGGAGGGTTGACGTCTGGCAGATGGCTGGTCATAAAACTATTGCCAATAACTTTTACAATATCTACGATGAACAAAGAGTATATATTGTATCGGCCCCTTGCAATTGGGATAAGTGTAAGAGAATAATAGTAATAAAATAATAAATATTATATTTTTTTAAAGTCCCCTGCAATACAAGGATTATTTCCTTAGTGCAGGGTGGTGTGTTTTAAAAAACAAAAGTAGTTATTGTGTGAAAATAATAATCATTAGTTGTTATTAATTGTGCTTTTATAATGTAAAAACTTATTTGTAGTACCAATTTAAATTATTGTTACAGGATCAAAACTATGTATGAAGGTGTTAGGGATGTTTTACAAAAATACAGATCAGGCAAACTGCCTAAAGCATTCAAAATGGTACCACATTTACAGAATTGGGAACAAATATTGTATATTACAGAACCAACTACTTGGTCTGCCGCTGCCATGTATCAGGTATTTTAGTTTCACTTTGTATAGTACATATATGTATTGCAATATCCTTGAATGAAGACTTGCTAAGAGCAGTCTTAATAATTTTGAGATAATACACTGGTAATATTTCAGAATATATAGTATTCTCTATTCCTCATTATTCTCCTATTTTATTTGATTTTTAAAAAAGAATTATTAGTATATGTGAAACTTGTCTTTCTCTTAAAAAAAATTATCAAAAGTCCTCTTTGTATTCAGACCTGTCTACATCATTTTCTACACAATTCATCAATTATTTGATTATTTCAATAATTATTTATTACATATATTTTCATTCCCTCGATATCCTGTCATATTTATTCCTAAGGTTCGACTTGTCATATAACAAACACCCTATGATAATAGATACTCAACTCTCAGTACTATATTTTCGCCACCTTTGCCATCCTATAATAAGAATTTCATACAAAATTTGAAGTTTCCCCTAGAGCTTGAATAATGATATAAGCTCTGAAACTTTGTGAAATCAACAAGTTAATCTTTTTGTAATATTGAAGAAATTCTTTATGAAGAAAAATCTGCTACACATTTTCTACTAAGTATATTATGCTTCTGCATACAACATTATGACATAATTTTTACATAAATGTCTGTGTGTGTGTAGTGTAATTCAAAATGATGTGAAAAATAACATTTTTGATTCAATGATTTCATTCAACAAAAGGATTTTCAGTACCTTATACATAGTGCAGAACAATCTCACTTAGGAATACATGCAGTACAATTGATAAGGCTCCCCTCACTTCCTCATCATTCATCTTTGTCATTTATAGACAAATGGAATTGCTTTCATGTTTATTAAACCTCAATGGTACCTGTTGTACTAATGGTTTGATAATGACAATGGAAAGAATTCAATATTTCTTAATTTCAGGCGACAAGAATATTTGCATCGAACTTAAAAGAGAAAATGGCACAACGTTTTTATAATCTTGTACTGCTTCCTCGTGTTAGAGATGACTTAGCAGAATATAAAAGATTGAATTTTCATCTATATCAAGCGTTACGAAAATCACTTTTCAAGCCTGGTGCTTTTATGAAGGGCATATTATTGCCATTATTAGAGGTAAATAACAGATTTTAATAATAAATTTTTATTATCTAGAAAAGAAAGTAAGTGTAGAAAATGAATAATCATTAATTGTATTGCCTAATCTAAGTTTGCATGATCAAACTCTTCACATAGACTTTTGGTTTCAAAACAAAAAAAAAAAATTCTTATTTGATATTTAATACCAACTGCCATACAACTTCTTTTAATTTTTCGGGTTTCAAAAAGGCATATCTTTGAATGGTAAATTTTATATACCTAGCAAGGATCAAATTAAACTGGTGCAGATATTATTTATTTTTCCCTGCACTTAAGAAATAAATCCTTGTATTGTGGGGGAATTTACAAACATATAATTAACACAAACAAATTACACCCAGACTCAGAACAACACTTTGTGGATCGCACAAAGTATTGTCCTGCATAGGAATCGAATTCACGACAATGGCGCAGGTCGGTATCTTCACCACGACATCTGTACTGTCAAATATTACACATATATATAAAAACCCGATAACGAAGTAAAAAGTGATGTCACAAGCGGGGTTCGAACCCGCACCTATTGGGAGTCCGGCCCAATCGTGCTGCCACTTACACCACCGTGAACTATTGTAGGACATGCAAATCTCGCTTCGTATCATATTTACGTCTTTAAGGTGACGTGCGCCATCTACCCAACAATGTTTACACATTGTAGGATACTTCAAACTTTGCAGTTAGAAAATATGATTTGCATGTCCTACAATAGTTCACGGTGGTGTAAGTGGCAGCACTATTGGGCCGGACTCCCAATAGGTACGGGTTCGAACCCCGCTTGTGACATTATTTTTCGCTTCGTTATCGGGTTTTTATAAATAATTAAGCATATTAAATGCTAAATTTCAGTAATTTAGATTACACATATATATTAAGAGATTTGAAAACATTATCATAATATTGTTATATTATATTTATATATATATAAATATAATATAACAATATTTTATATTAAATTATATATTAAATTTATATTATATTATATTAAATTTATATTATTTTTAGTCAGGTGACTGCACTTTACGTGAAGCCATAATAGTTGGCTCAGTACTTGCCCGCAACTCAGTGCCTGTACTACATTCGAGTGCAGCTATATTAAAAATTGCTGAAATGGATTATACTGGAGCAAATTCTATATTTTTAAGGATTCTATTTGACAAAAAGTATGCGCTGCCATATAGAGTTGTAGATTCTGTGGTGTTCCATTATATAAGGTAAATAAAGTTTATATCAATATTTAAATACCAAATAAATATTGTAATCATTTTAATTTTAAAATTACATATATTATTATGATGATATTTTACAATACTTCATAAACCTATGTAAAGTATTGAATTTTTAAACTCTAGATTTATATTTATCCTTCAGGTTTCAAAGAGACTCTCGTATGTTACCAGTGCTATGGCACCAATCATTACTAACATTTGTACAACGTTACAAGGCCGACATTTCTACAGAGCAAAGGGATGCACTTTTGGAATTACTGAGAAAACAATCACATCCAACAATAACACATGAGGTACAGTGAAAGCCATTTATAAGTAATTTGCCTCCTTGTAATATCTCTGCCTAAATATGTGACACTGTTAGGTGTGACCTTCTTTCATAATAAGCGAGAAGCTGGTGTGCTAAACTGCCATAGAATTGAAATTTTTAGTTTTATTTTTTGCATGTTACAAGTGTGTCTATCAAACATCTCTTAAGACATCCTGAGAAAAATTGCCTGATGACTCTAATAGCATAATACTAATTAATACTAACAGAGATGTGACTTATCTAAGATACAAGTATCTAAAATACAGATGCAAGATACAAAATACGTATTTCCATCTTGTATCTAAGGTACTTTTTAAAAATTAATTTTGTATCTTGTATTTAGATACCTTTTGTTTGGTATCTTAGTATTTTATAAATACTTTTTTCTGACAAAATACTTTTAGTAATATCTTAGCAGACATTTATAAAATTATTAGTCCAACATCTCATTGATGTCACATTTAACAAACTGTGCTAGGTCTTTCATAATTTTTAATGTTATTCTTTTAAAATCCGCAAGCAACTCAAAACAAATAATATCGCCATACAGTTTTACGAGTCACGTGTTTCAAATGCAGTGTTGTTGGTCAATTTCATTTTAGGGGACTTTGAAAATAATTATAGTTATTTTAGCGTTATTTAACTAACATTATTTTTTAGATTGAATTTATAGTTATATTAATAAGCATTGACGTATAGCAAATAAAATTTAAATATCTTTCCTTTGGTACAAAATGTAAAAATGCATCAAAAATCACTTTAGAGGGTTTTGAAACTATATCTTTCATTTCAGTGATTAACACGATTTATTCGCAAATAATATTAAAGTCAATTATCAAAAAATAAATTAAACTCATTAAAATAAAATCTTTTTTCTTACAAGAGTATTTGCATCTTAAGAAGTATTTAGAGGATACCTATCTTGTATCTAGTATTTTAGATACTATTTTCAGAAGTATTTTGTATCTGGTATCTCAAATACTTAATTTAAAAGTATCCTGCATTTTGTATTTCAGATACTTTGTACAGGGTATTTTGTACATCTCTGAATACTAATTAGCAGACCACTCATTACTAATTTGTGTTGGCAATGTAGTGTATCTACAGAGGACACTCAAAAATTCAAATATAAATGAACAGTAATTTGCCAGGTGAGAGAGGTGTTGTACAACTGACCTACAACACTTGTTCGTCATCAGATGAAATATAATATGGTCCAAATATATATCTTATATTTTTTTTGCAGACATGATTTGTTACATGATATGTTTAATAGTCATTTCGATTGTCATTCGGTTTGTATTATGAAATAAAAAGGCAAATAGGTTGAATTTTGCTATTAATTTTATTACTTCAAACTCAATGTACTGAACAGTGTGTTCAGTATACTTTTTCTTTTGTGACATATTAATGCAACTTTTTGCATTATGCATTCTATTATATAAATAATAAGATATAAATGAGAGCATATGCTCTCATTTATATCTTATTATTCATATAATATTAGGTACTACTAATACTACCTAATATTAGGTAGCTCTGTGAAAATCAGTTATAATATGAACCAGCAGAACTCCATCTTAAGTTTTATCTGGCTGATTGTTTCTATAAAAATCTGTATAATCTAGTTAGTCAGTTTTCTACTATCAATCCATACACATATAATATGAGGGATAATGCCCTCTATGCTGGCTATGTGATTCAATATAAAATAATATTATTGTGTCCATCCATCAGACTGTAAAGATCCACTCTTGGATATAGGCCTCCTCACTCAGAACAGTACTGTACCACCTGCATCCAAAAATCCTATTACATGTCAACTACAATATTATATGCCTTTAACTAATTGATTTTTTTTTGTATATCATTTAGCTTGCCTTATTTACTGGTACAGAATCACACTTCACACTTGGGTACCAAACTTATTGTCCTTAGGGTTTTTATATCAAAATTTGCAGAGTATAGAATCGAAAATACAAACATTAAAGAGACTCTTTGTACATATGGACATTAACACTGAAGATTTTTTTATTCCAGATTCGCAAAGAATTACAGGCAGCCAAGTGCAGAGACCTTGAAGTTAATGAATCAGCTGCTATGGCTATGTCAGTTGAATAAATATAAATAATAAAATGAAGTTATTAAATATGCCTAAACTTATTTTATTCACCTTAGCCTGCTTAGTAATATTCTATAGCAACATACTTTTCAATTTTATAAATTTTGCTTAGGTTACAAAACCTCATCATAATTATGTTATATTTAGCTTCAAAGGCCTATCAACTTGACTTGCTACAATATGAATAGGTGGTAAGACACAGGCTGAACAGAAACATTTCCTGCCTGATACATAATCAAATGATCCAATTCTATTGTTGCATTTTCCACAGTGTAATTTGCCTTTAGTCCAATTTTCTTCTTCTACTTTATCCTTAATCCATGTTGGAGCTTTGTCTTCATTAATGTATATAAATTTATTCAAATCAAAACTTTCACAAGATTTTGGATCGCATGTTGAGGACCTGTCTATTAAACACGAATCGTCAAGAAGTATGTGACGGCATTTATGACATTTAAATACATTAATAGAATTCATTTTAAAATTTGTGTTTTTGAGGTTAGGTAGGTATTATTATTTGAACTGTCATGTGCGTGTTAAGAGAACTGTCAAGATATAGCTTGACAGTTCTCGTGATCGTGAACTATTAATTGGTTAAAGTAGTAAGTAGGTATCTTTTATAACTGGTATCGATTTTTATTTAAATCGATTATTTTTTTCTAATAATCGATTTTTATAGTAATATTAATCGATGTTTAATAAATCGATTATATAAATAAATTACGCGTTAAAATCGATTTTTATAAACAGCGCTATCTATGCGACGGATGAATAAAACTCTAAGTTAATTCATTATTATTTACAAGTTAAGAGTGAGATAATATAGTTGTTGATAAAATAAAAATGTCTTCTAACCGTAAAACAGCTAAAAGCAGCTGGCGAAAGTATTTTATACCGAAGAAGGATACTACCACAGCAATATGCATGTACTGTCCGAAAGAATTAAAATTTGTAGTAATATGTAGAGATGAGTAGTTGCGAGAACTGTCTTTTGCCGGAACGATCTAGTTCCAATCCAACCACACGGCTGAGATAGTTGGAGATAGTTCCGTAGGTCCGAGTCGTTCCGATGACCGAATCGTTCCGACGACCGAGTAATAAAGTGTGCATCATGCATGCGTCAAAATATTCTTCTATATATCGTCGTCGTCTATATATCTTAGTTATCCTAAACCTGTCTTGTCAAGTATGAGGGTAAATCAACTTATATTCCGACCGTTACTGACAAATAAACGGTACCTAAAAATAAATTGTGTTTCGTAGTTTATAGCTCCTTCAAAATACTAAATTTGAAAGAGCTATAAACTACGAAATATGGATCTTAAATGGCTGGAGCCGATTAAAATTATGTCCGCACATGTTACGTTAGATTGGATTGCATAATCATGTCATTAGAACCGATAGGATAGGACTCATGTACTATCGGTCAGCGGAACTAGATAGGTCCGCGAACATGTTTCCTGGATATAGTTCCGACAGAAAAAGGAATCGTTCCATGTCCGATCCGTTCCAGGACATGATTTGCAGATGACTAGTAATATGTACTACAAATTTAAAATAGCACATAGAACGTAAACATCCCACTGTCTTACAGTTAACCTGAATTACTAAATTTTATAATTTTTATTGTGTTCCATATGACAGCAAAATACTGATCTCTGTAAAATTCGTTCAAAAAACTAAACTTAAGTTATTACATATGGTTTTTTGTGTGGAAATGGGTTCTCCTGGTCCTTACTACATTATAAAATATCATATGAGATAATTTTGGTCAACAATTGAACCAGTTATGATTTTTTTTTAGAAAAAAATGTATGGAGCGAACCTGAAAAATGAGGATATCTCTGAAATCGCAAGGTTGGTCGTTATATCCTCGCAGTCGTATATAGTAATAATTATTTATGATTTTTTTAACGTATTTCATATTACGGCATCGCTTGCGATATTTTTTTTAAAAATCGTCAAAGTTTTAAATTTTTATTTTGGTTGATAACTACTTTTACTTGTACATTTATTTAATAATAACGTTTAAATTTTTCAAATACGCATGTATCTAGCTTACATACAAAGAAGTGTAAGAAATCACGTTAGTCCGTTGTTTTATTTATCGTTTATGTCCTTTTCACGTAAGTTAGTAATCACTAATTCTTAGGTACCTACTATACTATTAGGTACTTAATGACTTCGCAGTAGCTAATCATTTCAAATATCATTAAACACGCGCTACACGGTTTCAAACAGTGGTTTGAAGCAACGGCTTCAAACAGTGTAGACAGATGTTTGATGCCAAATTTCGCATGACCTCTAAACGCCCTTGGTAGCGAGGCTTGCGCTACAAACCACTGGCCAAACGTTCGTCTAAATCTTGTTTGAAACCATCTAGCCGCTTGCTTCAAACCAAATGTACGACAGTCACGCTGTAGCGGTGAGCGTAGACGCACGTGACGACGTTCTGCGCGTGAACAGACAGAATGCAATCGCGATGTTATTACTCAACTTCTCAAGTTATACAAAGACTTGCCCTGCCTTTGGGAGTTAAGGGTGTAGATTGTTGGCCTGAGATCTCGATTTCGAGCGACCGCAGCGCCAAAGTTTAATGTAACATCCGACGGGGCGGATGAATGACCTAGAGAGCGTGATTTTCAAAATGTTTTGCAACAAACGTTCCACGTTGAGAAATTGTTATTGAACTTGAATATTTACAGCATAACAATAACGTTGAATTTTTGGAAACTAGCTGTTGATTCTTTTTAATAGATTAATAAGAGTAGTTGAGACACAATTTTTATGTTTTTCTATCATTACATTACATAGTATAAAACAAAGTCGCTATCCGCCGTCTGTCTGTCCCTATGTATGCTTAGTCTTTAAAACTACGCAACGGATTTTGATGCAGTTTTTTTTAATAAATAGAATGATTCTTAAGAAAGGTTTATATGTATAATACATGCATAATATAGTAGAGAAACGCTGATTAATTTAGAGGTTTCTAATGTGATGTCGTAAATAAGCACGTTTTTTTGCGCTTATATTGCAAACGTTGGCTGAACCCTACGAGATAGACCAAAATAATGTACTACAGTATTATCCATCTTAAAAAGTTCAACAAAAAAGTCCTCGATGGCATATGTCTATCTCTTAGGGATAACCCACCATAACCATTTTTTATCCTCTACTAAAAAATGATTATTTACTAAGTGATTTTATACAATACAGCATTAATCCTTATCCAATTAAGTACCTTAAATAAATTGTGCATTTATTATAGATCAATATGCTTTTTATAGTATGTAATTTAAGTGAATATTGCCGAAGATAGCGAAGATAGCGAGGGCGGGTTACTAGTTTATAATATAATATACAATCAAGAGCAGGTCCGGACTGACATTTTTGTATTCTACTTACCTAAAATTCCAACTATGTATTTATTTGTAATTTCACTACCAAAATTTATTCTAATTCGTAAAATATTCATTCAATAAAATAATTGCAAATTCAGTAGGAAGTGTGTTTATCTCTACGCAAGGAAATGTGCCTATTGCGTAAACTCAAATACTTACTTTTTGTTTACGATCACCTCGTCGATATCTAAAAAAAATCCTAGGGTTTTAAAAAAAATGTCAATAAATGAAACACAAGTATAAAAATGATTTATTTACTACACAATAACAAATATGAGTCGCCATTACTCGCTATCTCAAAAGCGTGCTAGGGTTGTACAAAAATTAGTAAATAATTCATTTATTTACTAATTTTAACAGAAGTTTGTAAATTATTAATATACTAATTAAAAGTATGTAATTAAACAATAACGAAATATGAGTTCAAAATTCTAATGTTTTTTCATTCGATTACGGATCAAGTTCTGATTTCTGCTAATTTGATGATAAAATCAATGGCTATCACAAAACCTATCAGAATGAAAACGTTACCAGCTGCCCGATTCACGTAAGTAATAAAAACCGTAGCGCAGTGACGTCACTTCGTTTTTTGCAAATTTAGCCCTTTTAACCGACTTAAAAAAAAGGAGAATTCTCAATTCGCTGTATTTTTGAACCAATTTTTATGATTCTTTACACCAGGTAACTCAGAAATTGTATAGTAATTGAGCTATTGGAAGATTTATGACAATCCAAGACTAGATAAGTAAGTGCGTTTAAAACAGAAAACCAAAAGGCGATTTCTAAGTTCCTAAGTTAAAACGACTTTTGGACTGGCGGGTTTACGTGAATCGACTGGCTGGGTAGTTAAGTTACCTGTATCTTTCAAAATCATTAGGCGTTCTTCTCTTTCAAAACACGTAAAGCTCTTTCTTTCCTCTCTTTCATAGCCTCTATGATACTGGGCGCGTCACGAATGGGCATGCTTCGTGACTGCCGAGGATCAACTAATTCTGGAAGTAGGCAATCGTAATAAAACCTAACTAATTTCATTTCCATTTTCTCCTCCCAAAATTTGTCGTCCTTTTCTATAATATAAACTTTCATAGGTACAGTAGCACCAAACCAGATGCCAAGCATGCAAACGTTTCTTTTAGTAATATGTACCTGTCCCTGAATTTGGAAATACCAGTTATGATTTTTATTTATGACATAACCCTTGGAAGCCTTGTCCCTAACCCAAAAGGTATGTTTGGCCATTGCTTCATCAAGAGTCATGCCAGCTAAAGAATGTGGGCACTTAATTTCAATTAAACCGTTTGCATAAATGCCATCTGGTGTAGTACCAAGAAATTCATATTGATCGTCGACGAACAAACCGCAACCTTGTATACTAATATTCTCTTGAATTTCTAACTGTTTAATTGCGGTTTCTTCGTTTTCGATACCGTACCGTACAGCAGGCAAACTGGAGATATTACTACCATAAACGATTTTACGAACAAGAACAGCACAACTTGTGCTCTCTCGTTTTTTACAAACTTCCCCGAACGATGATGAGGTTAGTAATTTTCTCCTTGTACTCATCCACTCAGAACTACTTCTTTGCAAATGGGTCGACCTTTCAAGCTCCTCTCTTTCAGCACAAGACAACTTTAAATCGGCTAAAAAAGATGACTTGGCTTTCTCATATAATTCTGGACTCAGATCAGGTTTTTCGCAGTTTGGTCCATAGTGAGCATCTTTCGATACAGCGCTGTGGCTCTTTTTCAATCTTAATTTAGGTTTAGCAATTAAACGGATTCTACGATTACAATTTTCCACTTTCGCGATCAAAGGATTAGGACTAGATTTAAATATTACTTCATGAGTTTTACTATGAATCGATCCTGTATTAAAAGACACAACAGCAGCTGCGCATCGGCCCGCATAAGAACCACGGGAAGAATAATTTACACGCTTACCCCCTACTAATTTGGCAATCACTGCGTTAAAACTTTCAACTATATTACTTGTACAATTATGAATTAAACTTCTAGAATGATATGACAGTCTTTTACTTAAAATGTGTACCGCGTCCATTAATCGGCATCCAACAATTGCTGGAAGCAACCCAACAGGTTCTATTCGACGAGTATCAGGTCTACAGAAATACTCCTTGCAATATTGGTGATTACCAAATACGTGTTGTGGACCATTTAGGATATCTTCACTAAGATTTTTTATTTTTTCTTCGAGTGACTGATTTTGATCGCCCCAATATTTAATAGCGCATTTTACACCCGTTCTTAAACGCAAATACCTTTCTTTTAGGAATTTCCGCAATTCGCAAGGATACTTAGTGTCTTTCGACAGTTTCTCCAAGCTATTGCAGTAGTTTCGTAAAAGATGATTTTTGCATTCAATTTTCTCTACTGTCAAATTACCGTACGGTCGCGAATCTAATATTTTTTTATAAGTACTAGAATCGCCGTCTGCTACAAATTTATTATAAATTACACCGTGATCAACAATGGAACGTTTAAACCCCTCAACTATTATGGTCGATTCCATACCGGTAGATGATCCCGAATAATTCTTGAAACAACGGTGTTCCGAGGGCTGACTGTCGTTCTTTGCGGCTCGTGCACAAACTACGCAGTATTTATTTTTAACTCCAAAAAACAATACTTTATTAGTTTTAATGCCAATTATCGCAGCTGCGCCGGACAAGGCGGAAAAATTCTTACCATAAGATCTCTTGCTCCAACAACCGTCAACAGCAACAGATATTAATGGTGTACCATTTTTATCAACACTACCTATAGACACTGCGTACTCCGCTTCTTCCTTGACAGCTTCTGCCATGGAATGTGCTGCTGTCTTTTCCCACCAATCGCAAACCGTATTATTAATTTCATTGTATAATGAAGGTGACATGATTGGTAGGGCTACTGCGGCAGTTAATGTTTTTAACTGATAGTAGCTCCCACCAGATGATATGATACCAGATACAATTTGATGATTCACTTCCATTCTATCTTCTTTCTTTTCAATCAAACACACAGTAAATTTCATACTACACATACTACATTTCATGATGAGTTTTGAGTCCAGACCAACTTTTACTTCACCTATTATACTGAGGTAACTTAACTTACAATCCATTGGACCGTGGTCCCCTATGGCCTGAAGAGCTTTAAAAAAAAAAGAAACGTCTACAACTCTACGCCCAACTTCCATTTCATCCACCTTTCCTTCTTGGTCGTTTTCAATAACTAGTTCCTGTAAAGAAAGATAATGGCTTGATTTTTTTTATAAAAAATAATTAAAAATTTAAAAAAATGCAAAAGAATTAATACAATATTAGGTTCCTGATGAATAGAAATTATAATTTCTTTACGCATTAGGTATTGTTTTTTTATGACGTCACCTATTTGAAAATAAATTTTCTTTTGAGAAAGTAATTGAGAAGTATTTCGGTACTAAGGTGTTTGTCTCTCGATGAAAATAATAAATATTGCAAGAAAAATCTATAGGTAGGTATTGAGATTTTGTCTTCGCCCATCACTAACTAAGTAGTTTGTTTATTTATGTAACAAGTCTACAAGAATTACATATAACAACTTACCTCTATACAGCGCGTAGCATTGTTGCTCAGAGTCTCGGCCCCAAGGTTTTCTTTATTTTCAATACTGGAAATATTATTCATCAATATTATCCACTTTTTATTTATTTTGTACAACCCTAAGCCAGACGCTAGGCGCCTCGCGTCTGTTTGGCGGTATAGGTATGTCGACAAAGTTGCACTGTCGCCTACCTACTTCCACAATTTGATATTTAGACAATACTAGCCGACCCGGCGAACTCCGTATCGCCTTTTTTTTTTAAAAAATCCTATTATTTTGATATTACATACAGATACTTCAATTTTATTTATCAATATAGATATAGATAATACACACCAATATTTACATGTTATTGTAGGTATATGTCTGAATCGGGCGATCTAAATCATATGACATATTGTATAGCTTTGTAATGTACCCTGTTCAAATGCGATAATAAATAAGTAGGGAGGAACTTACATTTTATTCCGAGATCTTTTGGCTTTCATATTTTTATAATGCGTACAAAACTTTCTTTTCCCTGGCATGACACTCAAATTCAATCAGTCCTGCGAAAAAAATAGCCTATGTTACTCAGTGATAATGTAGCTTTCGAATGATAAAAGAATTATCGGTCCAGTACTTTTTGAGTTTATTCGTTTCATACAAAAATCCAAATCTTTCCTCTTTATAATACCTATTAGTGTAGATATTGTATTTTTTACGATTTATATCTAGTTCCATCATGGTTTTCTTTCAGACATTCATTATATCGATACTTTCTACTAACTGAAAATAAATTAATTATAAAAATGTTATACTTACAGTTTTTTACAAAAAACACAAATTCACAATACGTAATTCTGCTGTCTGCAGCCGACAAGCGTGGTGTCGCGTTCACTTACAGAAAGGAACTGCCGTTAGTAGGTATGCGTCCGATATATCAAAACGAATCTGAAATCGGATTTCAGTCAGAAATCGTATCGTATCGATATTCAACACTATACAAACTGATTTTAGAAAACGTATTTCGGCAGAAACTAAATCAACACATATCAAAACAAAACGACGAAAACGCAAACTAATAATAAATCTAATCATCGCGCAATCGTTTTCTATTGCTAGTTTTGCAAACCAAACCAATATTTGAAAACTTACTAACTATCTCTTTCACTCCGCTAAGCGATCGCTTAGTCAGAATGAGAGAAAGCGAATTTCATTAAAATTCGCCTCCTTTCATTCTAACTAAGCGATCGTTTAGTGCAGTGAAAGAGATGGAGAGAATTGCGGTTTCTAAGAAACTAAGAATGGCAGATTGATACGAAACAGAATTATACGGGACAGGGAATAAGATCTATATCAGAATGCAACTACTTCCATGATAATATTACGCAATACGTTTAAGTTTTGCGTTTGTTAAATAGATTTTTTGAATTATTGGAGAGTTTTGATCCACACTTGACCTTGGTGATACGTGCAGTGTGCGCGTAATGTTATTTTTGTGTTCTCGTGAACTATATAATTATATAGGTATTTTATGATTCAATACTATACTAACGTATGTTAGTATCGTACATACGATTTGATGATAAATAAGAAATAACTATTAAATGTAAAATGGTAAGAAAAAAACCATACTAAAAATGTACATTATATAATATAATCATGAAATCATTGTAAATATGACGATTTTTAAATACGCCAGAAAGTTTTGTATCACACTCAAAACAAAACATTTTTGCTAGTCTAGTACTCTAGTTAAGCCTAGATAAAGCATGAAGGAAAATCGTACACCTAAATCCAATCAACAAAGAAACTAAAGAAAAATATTTTGAATGCGTTTGTTCGTTTGCGTTTTTCGTTTGCTACGCTAAAATAACTAAAACCATCGAATATCGATCGAGACTAAGGTAAATCCGCTCCGACAATCGCTCTGGAAATCGATTTCTGAAATCGGTTTTTTAAATCGATTTCAATATCAGAAATCGAATTTGTATCGGTTTGCGTAAAAATCTGAAAACGCCCATCTCTAGCCGTTAGTGACCACCGAGATTGCACGAATGAAACGAACGCTTTATCCCATACATTTGTGTATGAAAAATTTACCTTAAAATATATCTAGATTTTAGGGCTTTAAAAGAGGAAGTCTTTGTTTGTAAAGGTATAAAAAGAAGTATACAGCTATACTTATTGGTTTCTTCAGTGTTCAAAAAGTGTTTCTTTTTATCAATTTGTGTTGATTTATGGGCTTAAATCTTTAAAATACGAAGTCATGTTTTTGCATTTTTACTCAATTTTGTGCGTTTGTTGACGTTTATTATATAACAACCATTAGGTTTAAGAGTTTAATATAAGCATGAACATACTTATTGGTCTTTGATTGTAATATATACAAATTATCATTGATATCAATCATATGTAAATAGGTTAAATATGAAAAATCGTAACACTCTTTTCGGTGATTTTCACGATCTACACCCTTAAATTGTAAAGCTTATAAAACTATTACACAAAAAAGAAATGCGTGGGATGTTTTAGCAAAAAAATTTTTCCTTAGTAAAAATTGTCAAGCCTTTTTCTTCAATAAATTGTGTAAAACCCAACTTTACAATACAACTATAGCATCTATATTTTATTTATAAATAATAAATAAAAATGAAAAAAATAAAATAATAAAAATAATTTATAAATAATATTTATAAATATTTTATAAAATGACGTCTCCGTGAATGTCGTACCATCAGACTGGCTCCCATTTGAGCCTTTGAACAAAAATTTTGAGTAACCATTTTTTTGTTCTTTTGATAGGTAAGGCACCATGACATCATTGTAGTAAATATACGGTACGCGAGCGTAAAGACGTCCTATCCGCGCCACGTTCTCTGAAAACTGTTGGTTTCAAACTAGCTTTGAACCATGTAGCCAGCAAAGCGTATTTCTGCTTTTTCTGCTTCAAACCACTGTTTGAAACCGTGTAGCGCGTGTTTTAAGAACCTTCATTATACTTGCGGCATTGCTTAGTAAAACATAAAAGCGTCTATTGTTGTAATTAGTTGGATTGTATGATAAAAACAGTTATAATATTACGCATTTTATTAAAAAAGGGCTAAAAATATAAATTATAATGTTTTCATAAAAATGGTTTTGAATATAGTATTTATTTTTATTTAATTAAAGAAACTAAAACTACATTACCAAAAACTTAATAAAAAGAAAAGAAAATATACATTTTATAAATAAAAAAATGCCTCAGATCACTAGACACAAATAAATGTTACATAGAGTAAGTATACGATATCTAATATATTATATTTATTAAAATTAACATGATATTTCCATATAAATAAATCTTAACCTAAAGTAACAAAAATAAACTGCAATAGTTACATACATACATACATATCATCACGCCATATCCCTTGCAGGGTAGGCAGAGAGAACAGAGTGCCAGAGAACTCTATCCTTGCATACTTCACTCGCTTCTTCAACATTCATAATTCTCTTCATACACGCTCGCCGGTTTCGGAGACTCTTGACTCCACCTTTCTTCAGCACGTGACCAATCTGGTCTAAGTAGGTGAGTCTCGGTCTCCCCCGGTACCTACATCCTTCCACTTTCGCATTGTATATCTTCTTAACCAGACGTTCGTTCGGCATTCTTTCCACATGTCCGAACCATCGGAGCATTCCCTTTCGCATCTTTACACCAATACATACTCGCTCTCTTACGTCGTCGTTGCGAATGCGGTCGGTCAGCCTAACTCCACAGATTTTCCGTAGAAATCGCATTTCGACCGCATTAATTTTGCTTTCATGCTCTTTTCTGCATACCCAACTCTCGCTTCCATATAGTAATGTTGGGACAAGTACAGCGTTATGTATTGCTACACGTGCCTTCTGGCTGAGGTGGTGGCTACCGAGAAGTTGTCCCAACGCTCCGTTCACTCTATTTCCCGCATTCACTCTTCGCTCTATATCAGTGGTGTACCTCTGCAGGTCAGTCGCTGACTGTGCCAGCAGGACTGCATCATCTGCATAAAGCAGAACATTGACCACTGAGTCGCCCATCTGGACTCCCACATTCATATCGTTAAACCTTTGGAGACATTTATCCAGATATATGATAAACAGCCTGGCTGACAGAACGCACCCCTGCTTAACGCCGATATTGACATCAAACCAAGGCGACATTCCATCATCCAGCCGCACACAGGCTCTACAGCCCATGTAACTGGACTGCACAGCCTGTAGCAGTTTACCGTTAATACCATACTCCGGTAAAATGTCCCAAGTTCCTTTCGTACAACAGTGTCAAATGCTCTCTCCAGATCCACAAAACTGCAGAAAACCCTCTGACCTAGAGCCAGATGCTTCTCCACAATGTTGCGCAGAGAGAACACTTGATCCATGCATCCCCTTCCACTCCTGAAACCTCTTTGTGTCTCACACATCTAACCATCGGACACCATCCTCATTCTTCTTTCAATAATTTTACCGTACACTTTTGTTGCCAAACTGGTCAAGCTTAAATATAACAAACTGTCAAACTGCAATAATTAAGTTAACTAATTAAAAAAAAATCTAATATTCTTCATCACCATCCGAATCCACTTCAGAATCAGACTCTATGTTTTCCATTACACCTAAAAATCTATCGAAGGTTCCTGGAGTTTAAGCAGATCTAATATTTCACTAAAATATGCTTGTTTCTTATAAGCGTCCAGCTTTGGTCTTATTGCTGTAATATGGGGATCAGATGAGAGGATAAGCATATTGAGAATATCCTCATTAGAGGTGTGCCTACTTGTTTTCCTAGAATGGTGTTCTCTAAACCTTTTGATATCTTTGTTGCGTGCCTCTGAAGCTTCTTCTGAAAGACTACCAATTGGTACAATAGCATTTTCTGCGATTATGTCACCTCCATGGATTAACAACTTGTGGACTGTCGACGACATGTAATACCAATTATATAGTTCTACATATTTCTCAGCTGTTATTTTGGCATATTTTTTAAATTTCGGTACATCTATAATCTCACCAGAAGTGATTGCCTGCAGAATCACAGCAAACCTGCGAATTAGGTTTTCGTTTAGTCCAGTGATTGCAGCAGTTTTGACCTTCTCGCGGTATTACCGTCATTAGTTGTGCCAGATCCTTGCTTAACGATGTCGACTAAAAGATTTAATTCATTGTTAAATTTATCTTGGATAAGTTTTTTTCTTGACTTTAACATCTGTTTGTGAAATTCTTCTCTCGCAGACCACTTTTTAAAATCGAGACAATAGGCTATATGTAGAAGACATTCCATCACATTAATGCGGGCATGTAATGATGATAATCCAAATTCATATACACCAGAAGACACTGTCTTTGACGTAACGCTATTTAGATTATTCATTTCTGTAGGTTTAGCTAAACACAGGTAGCAAGCAGCACTTGATTTGGCATCAGATAAATATGTATGTACAAATTTTACCGTCTATCATTGTCATCAATAATTGGTGACTGACCTCATTTGCTTTGTATTTTGTGGGGAGCTGTGCTTCGATTTCGTTATCCATCCTAGTTTTTTCATTCATGACAACGTCTTTACTCTCCTTTTTGAAAGTAAACTGCACTGGACGACAATATGTACATGAGGAGGGTTTTGGATTCGTCCATATTGTTTCATCTCCAGCTGTCAATTTTAGTGGAACCAAAGAGGTCATGAATATGCTGGAATCATCTTGCTCACTGTTCATTTTCTGTTTATATCGGCTTTGGTTACATGCACCGTCAAATCCCAACTTTGATATAAAATTCAATTTCTGGTCTTGTATCCTAATAGCACCAGGAAGATTTTCTAGAATCCTGTTTACTGTTAAATCCAGTAATGCTTGAAGTGCAATTTTAGCTGAAGATTCCGTTACAGTTACGAAGTTTTTTGGAGGGTAACACTGCAGCTTAGCTTTTTGTACTTTATAATAAGATGGATATACATCTTTAGAACCTTCTCGAATTGTAGTTTCCCTCAAAGTGATATATTGCCATTTTGATAGTTTTAATGAAAGTAGCAATGCGAGTGCTTTTTCTGGCGAAAATAATGATAAAGAAGCTGGTTTCCTCATTATTTCCTTGAATTTTGCTGCTGCTTGTGGGTTCTTGAGCATATACTCAATAACGGATGCAATATCTTCACGACCATCTTCTTTCAAGAGTGCTGCAGCTGAATATGCTAACTCAAAAGGTTTTTCGCCGTTATGTTCGTTAGACCTTCTCTTCTTCTGCTTATTGCCTAGATCTTCAAAAGGCTTCCGAGATCTTTTTGTCATTGTTGAAATCGATATCATGGTTGACGTTGATGGTAAAGGTTCGTCACTCAAATTTTCTTTGAACGGATGTTGGATGAGTAAATCAGATTGCACGCAACTCGGCCAGTCAATATTTGTCTGAAGCCAATTAGAGTAGTTATGTCTAAATTTCTCAGAATTACGTTTGGATCTCAACCACCTCTTTTGAACAGCTCGTGTAAATCTTCGGCAAAATTCCTTGAATGTAACACTGTCTTCATCAGAAAGGCTAGAACCCAATTGAACTACTAGTGAATTGAATAATACTTCGTGATCAAACGAAATAGTATCCTGACTACTCAAAATAACAAACAAGTCCAAGTTTGTAATTACACTGTCCATTATTCACAATCACAACTTACAAAAATATTAAAAGATGTTAGCGGTAGAAATACTCGAAATGATCTAAAATTTCGATTTCAATTTTGACTATTTATTGCTATTGAGTAATTGATGTTTTAGAAGGTAATTAGGAAAACACAATACTCTTCTTAAATACACGGTGCTCATGACATTACCGCGCGAATTGCACCATTAACCATATACTTCTTTATTTCTTTTGTGTGTGTGTTTTTATGTTTTATTAAGCAATGCCGTAAGTATAATGAAGGTTCTTAATGATATTTGAAATGATTAGCTACTGCGAAGTCATTAAGTAATAGTATAGTACCTAAGAATTAGAGATTACTAACTTACGTTCAAAGGACATAAACGATAAATAAAACAACGGACTAACGTGATTTATTACACTTTTTTGTATGTAAGCTAGATACATGCGTATTTGAAAAATTTAAACGTTATTATTAAATAAATGTACAAGTAAAAGTAGTTATCAACGAAAATAAAAATTTAAAACTTTGACGATTTTTAAAAAAAATATCGCAAGCGATGCCGTAATTGTTAAAAAATCATAAATAATTATTACTATATACGACTGCGAGGATATAACGGCCAACCTTGCGATTTCAGAGATATCCTCATTTTTCATGTTCGCTCCATACATTTTTTTCTAAAAAAAATCATAACTCGTTCAATTGTTGACCAAATTATTTCATATGATATTTTATAATGTAGTAATGATCAGGAGAACCCATTTCCACAC
This sequence comes from Lymantria monacha, assembly GCA_905163515.2. Lineage (NCBI taxonomy): Eukaryota > Metazoa > Arthropoda > Insecta > Lepidoptera > Erebidae > Lymantria > Lymantria monacha. The sequence continues at coordinate 16,653,987 of LR991082.1, read as the reverse complement.
AAAAAAATCATATGTAATAACTTAAGTTTCTATGTCTATGAAACGCGATTTTCAGCCCACTGTGGGACGCTTGGTCCCCACCCCTCCGTTCAAATCTCCGCATATAATCACGCGTTCACTGGTTTCTGCCATATCCAGAACTTCCCTAACATTATCCGAAAACTTCTCCAGGTCTGATGCCACCGAGGATCCTACGGGAGCATATGCTACAATCATGAAAGGTGACACCTAGTTTTATACGGACCCAAAGAAGTCTGGGATCATAAATTCCGCAATCCTTCACACCTGAGGCCAAACGAGAGGACAACAGCACTCCTACTCCCATGCTGGCTCGATCGCTCTGTGGCACACCAGACCACAGGGCCATCCCGCCACCAGGAAGATCGCAGGCGTCGCTGCCCCTTCGCTTAGTCTCTGTTACACAGAGCACGTCTAGCTGTTTGTCCGCCATGACGGTTATCAGCTCGTGCAACTTACCTTCCACACAACCTCTTACATTCCACGTGGCCACTCGGCACTCTGCTCTGCTCGACTCGCCTGACTGAGCAAGTCGTGATGGGTGGTGGCCCCCATCGCCGCACCTGCCGATTTTCGTACCGACGGGGGCAGGTCGGTACGCGTCACCTCCGCGGGACACCCTAACCCGCGCTGCGGTACGCTTATGAGACGGATTGAAGTCTGACTAGACTGGCAGGGGACGCGACGTGCACGCTCCGGACTATGCCCCCCTACACGCTCCGGACTATGCCTCCCTAAAAAAAATCATCATCATGTCAGGCTATTGCCGTCCACTGCTAGACGTAGGCCTAAATGTAAAATAGTACTGGACATTTATGGCATTTTTTTTTTTTTTTTTTTAATGGCGTTTACAAGATTTCGCCAACAACTAGTTATAAATATCTTCAGTCTTTCAGGTTAGTCATAGTCTAAGTCAAATTGCCGCCATCAACAGTGCTATGGCCACACTGTTGATGGTATTTTGTTGGAATTTTGATGGAAAATGAAAACGTTGTAAAACACTTTTATATGATGTTCACGTCATCCCAGTAGTTCCGCGTATCACATTACATAAAATGCCATCAAAATTGTCTAATATAACACGTTAAAACACTAAAATATTGAATATAATACAAGAGCACCACATGACGTTTTCAAATTCCCGTCAAAAGTCCTATTTTTTTGTTGTGATTTATATTTTAGTTTTTGAGACAATAAGGTTGTTATTTTGTTAGGATGCGCATCATTTCATGGAGTTAGGCTGATCGATCGCATTCGTAACGACGACGTAAGAGAGCGAGTAGGTATGAAAGAGAGTATTGGCGTAACGATGCGAAAGGGAATGCTCCGATGGTTCGGACATGTGGAAAGAATGCCAAACGAACGTCTGGTTAAGATATACAATGCGAAAGTGAAAGGATATAGGTACCGGGGGAGACTGAGACTAACCTACCTAGATCAGATCGGTCATGTACTGAAGGAAGGTGGAGTCAAGAGTCTCCGAAACTGGCGGGCGTGTATGAAGAGAATTATGAATGTTGAGGAAGCGAGTGAAGTATGCAAGGATAGAGTTCTCTGGCACTCTGTTCTCTTTGCCTACCCTGCAAGGGACATGGCGTGATGGTATATATGTATCATTTCATTTTTATGATAATAAAAAAATATGTCAATAATTACATTTGGTTTCCTTATTCCTTACCTTGAAAATTTAAAAGAATATTCGCTTTGATGAATTTTTAGTTTTGAATTGGTTGATTTTTTATTCATATAATTTTATGTAATTTTAAGCTGATAAATTGTTAATATGAATCTCTTAGGTTTATTATTGGAATATGAAAAGTATATACATTTTAAAATAATAGGGAAAAATCGATTATTTATTTTGATTATAATCGATTGTTGGCAAATCGATTAATATAAAATAAAAAAAATCGATTTTTATTTAATCGATTTTTTTCCAGTAACCTCACATCCCTAGCGAGAACGCGAGGTAGGGATGTGAGGTTACTGGAAAAAAATCGATTTTTTTTTATTGAATATTAATCGATTTTCCAAAAATCGATTATAATCAAAATAAATAATCGATTTTTACGAAAAAATCGATTTTTTTTTCTATTATTTAAAAATGTATATACTTTTACACATACATATCATCACGCCATATCCCTTGCAGGGTAGGCAGAGAGAACAGAGTGAAACTTACTAGAGAGAAACAGAGTGAAACTACTTTTCATATTCCAATAATAAACCTAAGAGATTCATATTAACAATTAATCAGATTAAAATCAAATAAAATTATTTATATGAATAAAAAATCAACCAATTCAAATATAAAATTCATCAAAGCGAATATTCCTTTAAATTTTCAAGGTCAAGGTTCAGGAATAAGGAAACCAAATGTAATTATTGACACATTTTTTTTATTATCATAAAAATGAAGTGATGAGCGCCCTAACAAAATAACAACTTTATTGTCTCAAAAACTAAAATATAAATCACAACAAGAAATGCCATAAATGTCCAGTACTATTTTTTATTTAGCTTACGTCTAGCAGTGGACGACAATAGCCTGACATGATGATGATTTTTTTTTAGGGAGGCATAGTCCGGAACGTGCACGTCGCGTCCCCTTTTTATTTATTTTTTTTTATTGGTGGGCTATGGATGCGTCTCGCCCCGCCAAATCGGTCCGGGGTGACGGAAAAGGCGGCGCGTGACCCCATAGACCCACCGTAAAACCTTCTCTCTTCGCCGTGCGAGCGGACCACCGGTACTCGATTTTAATTTCGGTGGCCCGCCCGGCGGTTTTCCCTCGCGGGTTCCTCTCGTCGACGCCCCGACAGATTTCGCCGTCGGGGCGTCGCCCTCACGCGGTGGCCTCACGTCGGGTGACCGGACAATTCCCCGATCCGATCACCCGAGGCCTCGGTTAGGGCGGCATCAGGCGCAGGTATTCACGCCTGCGCCGCCCCGGCCGCTGACGGTGGCCCGGGTCGCGGGAATCCTCCCGGACTCGTTCCGCCGCCTCCTTCTGCGAGATGACAGCCTCGCAGAACACGTCGCGTCGCCTGCCAGTCTAGTCAGACTTCAATCCGGTTCATATGCGTACCGCAGTACGGGTTAGGGTGTCCCCCTGAGGCGACGTGGGTCGAGCCAGAATACTGGAGAATATTGAAAGAGAGTATGGTAGATACAGCGAAAGAAGTATGTGGAAGCTCAAAAAAGCATAAAAAAACAAATGGTGATGCTTGGTGGGATGAGGAAGAGGCAGCTTCCGTAGAGCAAAAGAAGAAAGTGTGGCTGGACTATGTCTCTTCTTTGAATCTGAATGACAGTATGACTGAACAGAAAAAAGAAATATATCGGCAGTGTAAGAATGACACCAAGGCCTTAGTGAAAGAGAAACGTGATAGAACAAATATGAGTGCAGAAGATAGGCTGGCTAAAAACTTCGAGGGTAACACCAAACTCTTTTGGAGGGAGGTGAAGAGGTCTCGGGGTGGTTGGTCAGCCTTCAGAATGAATAAAATAAGGTCTAAAGGTAAGACATTCTTACACAAATACAAGACGTGTTAAGCCGATTGAGGGAATATTTTGGCGACATGTATGCGGATACTCGGGTTGTCCCGATTATCCGTGGTTTAGTAGATCAACATTCGGCACCAGCGTCCTGCGATGGCATCAGTATGGATGAAGTTGAATGTGCGATAAGAAGTTTGAAAAATGGTAAGGCAGCGGGCATTGATATGGTGTCTGCCGAGATGATCCAGCTTGGCGGCACCTGTGTCTGGGAGGCGTTCCTGATGTTCCTCAATTTATGTTAGAGCTCGGGAATAGTTCCCAGGGACGGGAATAGCGCAGTCATCGTGCCTTTGTTTAAAAACAAGGGTTCACGTTATGACTGCGCAAATTACAGAGCCATAAGCTTGACCAGTTTGGCAGCAAAAGTGTATGCTAAAATTATTGAAAGGAGAATGAGGATGGAGTCCGATGGTTTACTGTGGGAGGCACAAGGAGGTTTCAGGAGTGGAAGGGGATGCATGGATCAAGTGTTCTCTCTGCGCAACATTGTGGAGAAGCATCTGGCTCTAGGTCAGAGGGTTTTCTGCAGTTTTGTGGATCTGGAGAGAACATTTGACACGGTTGCACGAAAGGAACTTTGGGACATTTTACCGGAGTATGGTATTAAGGGTAAACTGCTGCAGGCTGTGCAGTCCAGTTACATGGGATGTAGAGCTTGTGTGCGGCTGGATGATGGAATGTCGCCTTGGTTTGACGTCAATATCGGCGTTAAGCAGGGGTGCGTTCTATCAGCCAGGCTGTTTATCATATATCTGGATAGATGTCTCCAAAGGTTGAACGATATGAATGTGGGAGTCCAGATGGGCGACTCAGTGGTCAGTGCTCTGCTCTATGCAGATGATGCAGTTCTGCTGGCGCAGTTAGTGACTGACCTGCAGACCCTAGTCGACACAATGACAGAAGATTGTAAGAAAAGGGGTCTACGCATGAATGTGAGTAAAACCAAAATAATGGTCTTCGAAAGAGATGAAGCCAGAACAGATGTAAGAGTAATAATAGGTATGATGTACTAGAACAAGTGGATGAATTTGTATATCTTAGATGTGAATTTAGCCAGGATGGAAGCTACACCACTGATATAGAGCGAAGAGTAAATGCGGGAAATAGAGTGATCGGAGCGTTGGGACAATTTCTCGGTAGTCACCACCGAAGCCAGAAGACACGTGTAGCAATACATAACTTGCTTGTTCCAACATTACTATATGGAAGCGAGAGTTGGGTATGCAGAAAAAAGTATTAAAGTAAAATTAATGGGCAATGCGATCTCTACGGAAAATCTGTGGCGGTGTTAGGCTGATCGATCGCAATCGTAACGACGACGTAAAAGAGCGAGTAGGTATGAAAGAGAGCATTGGAATAAAGATGCGAAAGGCAATGCTCCGATGCTTCGGGCATCTGGAAAGAATGTCGAACGAACGTCTGGTTAAGAAGATATACAATACGAAAGTGGAAGCATGTAGGTACTCAGGGAGAGCGAGACTAACCTACCTAGACCAGATCGGTCATGTACTGAAGGAAGGTGGAGTCATGAGTCTCCGAAACCGGCGAGCGTGTATGAAGAGAATTATGAATGTTGAGGAAGCGAGTGAAGTATGCAAGGATAGAGTTCTCTGGCACTTTGTTCTCTCTGCCTACCCTGTAAGGGACATGGCGTGATGGTATGTATGTATGCTGTTTTAAATTTGTAGTATTACTGCAAGTTTTTAGCTCTTTGGAACAGTACTTGCTTATTGCTGTATGTTTCTTAATCGTAAAATATTTTCGCCAACCGCTTTTAGATGTTTTACTATTGGAAGACATTTTTATGGTTTACCAACAACTACATATATTATGGCACTCTTAACTTGTAAATAATAATGGATTTACTTCGAGTTTTACTCATCCGTTCTATAGATGGCGCTTTTCATAAAAATCGATTAAAACGCATAATTTAAATAATCGATTTTTTAAAAATCGATTAATATTACTATAAAAATCGATTATAAAAAATCGATTTTTAGAAAAAAATAATCGATTAAAATAAAAATCGATTATTTTTTAACATCCCTAACGCGAGGCGCTTACGCCCGCTGACTCACTCCGCCACCAGCGACCGGGGAGGAGGAGGCGCCGGTATGCGCACCTCCTCCCACCACCTTGAGGAACCATAGGACGTGGTCAGAAATCCAAGCGTGGGGCTGCCGGAGATCGAATGTCAGTCGAACTCTCCGGTGCCCCATAAAAGCACGGAAGGGGCCGCTGTAGTTTTAGTGGGTATTCCGGTCGGGCTTCAGCTGGCCGGCGAGTCCCACACTCCCCCGCGTCCGTCACCGACGGGGGATATCGCGTAAATGCGTTTCCACAGCGATAACAAAAAAAAAGGATGCTCATCATTTAATTGTTTTTTATAATAAAATGGTAGGTACTGAAAATTTATATGAATATTGACATTTGGTTTCCTTATGCTTTACTTTGAAAATTTAAAGGAACCTTCGGTTTGATTTTTAGTTATGAATTAGTTATTTTTTTATTTATATCATTTTATTTGATTTTTTATCTGATAAATTGTTAATATGAATCTCTTAGGTTTATTACTGAAATACAAAAAGCATACAGATTTTTAAATAAGAGAATAAATCGATTTTTCCTTAAAAATCGATTATTTATTTCTATTAAAATCGATTTTTGGTAAATCGATTAATATTGAATAAAGGAAAATCGATTTTTATTTAATCGATTCTTTTCCATTAACCTCACATCCCTAGGCCCACTCACATGCTCCATGGCTCTATGCATAAATAATATACTATGGCTCTATGTTTCGTGCTACGTTCGCCCTTTCTCACTCTCTCTCAATCGCTCTCTCCCTTTACTTGGACAAAAAGTCACACATTTTCATGTCACTTTATTGCGTTTCGACTGTAAAAAATTTTCCCTCATGTGCGCAAAGAAATTTCACTTCAAAATGTTTACATCTGGAATTGTGTCTATTAATGGAGACTGAAATTAGCAGAGCCATTAGGTGTGTTATTACTCTTCCTATCCTTTAGGCGATAGATGCAAGAGAAAGTAAATATAAAACAATATAATAACTATTTCAACAAATTTATTGACAGCATAAATTATATTATTAGTGATTAATAAATATAACTTAAACTTAGAACACAAATACATTGTTGTACTATTTATGTGCAAAGTAATCATTTTTGTGGCATCTAATACACAAAGTACAGTTAGACTACTTTTAAACATTAGGCAAAATAATCTAGTTATACATAATTTAAAATATAAATCATTTTATTGAATTTAACTATTGTTCAGTAAAATGGAAGACTTATTAAAAAACAAAGCATGGCCTAATATGTATTAGGTATAAAATAACGTGTAAAATGCTAAAAACTATTTAGATATCGCAAAACCAATCAGATCAATCAAGTGATAACAATATCAGTGATGAGACCAGCAGCAATTGTAGCACCAGCAACACGTAACATCACTCGTCCAAGCTCTTTAACATCTTTGTATTGCTCCACACAAATTGGTCGACACACTTCAATCTCAACAACAGCCACACAATTGTTGCCCAAGCACCGGGGCTTCTTCTTCAAAACCTCCCCGGTACTCTTATTTAACATTGCTTTCAGCTTCAGTATATTTGCAGACTCTACTAGTGACTGATGATGAATAAGAACAGGAAAGCCTTTTGTAATTGGAACCTTTATATTAAACACCACAATTCTTGCTTCAAATCTTGTGGTTACAGGAACTTGATGTACAGGATCACTAAGAACATACCCCACTGACACATTCTGCATATCTACTCCTGAAAGAGTGACACTTACTTGATCACCAGCAAAGGCAACATTAATTGGCATATCATTAATACTCAATCCTCTAACTTCAGCTAATTCTTTAGTTGGACATACTAATATTTTATCACCCTTTCTAATCATGCCATTTTCAATGCGCCCCATCACACAGAATCCTGAACCTGTACCTTTGAATACATCATTGATAGATAGCCGTAATGGTTTTGATACAGGTCTTTCTGGAACATTAAACTTATCTATAACATCTAAAAGGCAGGGTCCATTATACCATTTGACTAATTCTATCTCAGTAGAAATCTTTACCAGATTCTCACCGGTTAATCCTGAGCATGGTACATATGTAACATCAGAGTCTTTAAAACCAGCTTGTTTAAGAAAAACTTTTAGTTTTTTTGTAATCTCAGTGAAGCGCTCCTGTGACCAATAAGTTGTATCTAATTTGTTGACAGCTACTGCAAGTTGACTGACTCCCAGTGACCTTACAAGGAGAGCATGTTCTCTTGTCTGGCCACCAAGATCGAAACCTGACTCAAATTCACCTCTTGTAGCATCAACCACTAGTAATGCAACATCTGCTTGGCCAGCTCCAGTTATCATATTGGGAATAAAGTCTGCATGACCAGGTGCATCAAGTATGATAACTCTTTTAGTTTTTGTTTCAAACTGAGCTCTGCCTACATCCATAGTGATGCCTCTCACCCTCTCCTCTCCAGTTTCATCTAACACCCATGCATACATGAAACTTTGTTTACCAATCTTCTTACTTTCTTGCTCATACTTGTGTAAGGTCTTTTGACTGACTTCACCCATTTCACACAGTAATCGTCCCATAAGAGTAGACTTGCCAGCATCAACATGTCCAATAACAATAACATATAAATGGTCTTTGTCAGAACCTCTTTCATTAGAGTACTGTGTGATAGCATCAAGCTTGTTTTCCTTTACTTTCTGTGTTAATTTTACTTCTTCAGATTGTTCAGACTTTGATAGTCTTTCCATACAAGGAGATTGATCTCTAGGAGTCTGTGGACGACTACCAGAACCACCATCTTGACCAATTCTGAACCCCTTGACAATCCCTACATTCTTTTGATCTAAATTAGTTGCAATTACTATTTTAGTTTTATCTGTAGTCGAAATAACTGGAGCTTTGACAGTATCTATAACAACTGGGGATGGTTTTACAGTGTCTATAACAACCACTGGTGGTGGTTTTACAGGGTCTGATTTAATGTCTACATTGCTTTTATTATTGCTCTTAAGTATATCATCAAGTGATTTATCACAGTTAAACTTGTGTTTCAAAACAGTATTTATGAGTATATTTTCTGAAACTGTATCACCTAAAACATTTCTAAGTTCATCTAAACACGACATTAGCTTTGCTTCGTCTTCTTCGCTTAGATTAAGACTACGGAAGTCCATGGATTCGCGTCTCTCAAGAGTAGGTTGACTTGAATCTGCTATATTTTCTTCATTTTCTTCTTGTATGTCACTGTGCATGAAATGCGATATTGCTTGTTGGTTGCGGCTCCTGTCATATATCCACTGCGAAGTATCACTGGTAGATAAATAACTTTCATCTTCCACTGAATGTCCATAAACATCGTCGTAGTCGTAGTCATCAGAAAAAGTCCTGTTTCTCACGTCACGATGGCGTGCCATTTTGATATTATATTTATTCCTTATAAGACAGCATATTGTAAATTACGAGTCGGCAAAATTCCACGTACAACTATTACACGATACATCAATATTTCCACTCAGTGAAAATGACAATCACAGACCTAGTAAAAATGTCAAAATGATACTATGTAGTGTTGCATATCGATAGTCTACTATCGATAGACAATCAATTGTCTATCGATAGTTTACGTATAAGCAATAGTATCAATAGTATATCGATTGTATTGTAATACGTCAATACTATCGATACTATCGATAGTATCGATAGCTCTCTACGAGCAATACTATCAATAACAACGATACTATCGATACTATCGATAGTGATTCATTCGATAGTATCAATACTATCGATAGTATCGCTAATACCATTAGTTTTAACTCAAAACTATCGATACTATCGATAGTATCGACTATTTTGGACTATCGATAGCAAGCAACTATTCGATAGTATTGTTGTCTAAAGTTATGTTATGTGGTAAGCCAAGGTACTGACATTATTATTAAAGAAATTTATTTAAATTTGCGTCATCATAGAGTAGTACAAGACGACTTTTGACGGGAATTTGAAAACGTCATGTGGTGCTCTTGTATTATATTCGATATCGTAGTGTTTTAACGTGTTATATTAGATAATTTTGATGGCATTTTATGTAATGTGATGTGCGGCGATACTAGGATGTAGTGAATATCATATAAAAGTGCTTTACAACGTTTTCATTTTCCATCAAAATTCCCACAAGATACCATTAACAGTGTGGCCATTGCACTGTTAATGGTACAGTTTGACTTAGACAACGACTGACTTGAAAGACTAAAAACGTGAAAATATTTATAACTTGACACTGGCACCAATAGCTCGTAAATGTAGCTGATTGCCAATACATAAGAAGAAGAAGAAGAGTAGAACAAATTTTAGTCAGGTGAATAACATTAAATTTGTGATACTAACAAAGTGAAACAATTATAATAGCAATACTTGCTGCTGTCAATATTTCTTGAGTTTCGGTGGGAATGTGGAAGTATTATGTCATATTCTTGGATTATTTCATTTATTTATTTTCTTTTTGAAGTAAAACTTCTTTAGGCGCGACTAGGGAGTAACTCAGATTTTTTTAAATAGGATCATAATTTATTACTAGATGGCGCTGTAACAAAGTTAATGGATTCTAAGAGGACATGCATTAGAGTCTAAATCGCGCTATAGAAATTTTTGCAAATATTAACTATATATATTAAAATTTATAATGAACTTCTGTACTTGCTTCAATTACCTGTTTCGAATGAACAATATTAATATAACATTTGAACAATCATTGTAAACCACATGAATAAAAATATAATTATAATATAATATTTATTTATTTAAGTTAATATTTAATCATTTCAGTGATATATGTCGTCAACGCCAAAGAAGTTTTACTTCAATCGCGCGTAAAGGTTACACGCACACATTTTTTTTTCTTTTTGTTAAAATGGGTCAATCCTATGAAGAAATTCGACATATTTTAAAACTTTATTACAAAAAAGATACATGCAACGCAAGCTGTGAACAAATTGTGACGTTTATGGACCTAATGTGGTGTCAGAGAGAGTAACACAATGGTTTAAATGTTTTCAATTCGGGAATTTTGATGTCAACGTTGCATCTCGCTCATTTCATTTTCAATTGTATATAATATACAATTAAAAAATTATTCTGGATTCAGTTAGATATATATTTCTATATCCCTATAATGTGAAGTTACATATATGTAAGCATATTTTTAATAGAGCCTTCTAGATGGATCACATTGCAATCGAGCATACAGAGAACTTATGTTTTTCGGACCCTGTTAAATTTACTTCACTAGATTAATATCGCTAAAAATACAACAAATCTAATGACTAATTACGGCCATAATTCTGTGTAGAATTGTAACTCAGAATTCTTGATTATGTTTTTCATAATTTTGTTTAACCGAAACTTTCAAAGCTAATAATTACACTAAAATTTTATAGTAATAGACATTCTGAGTTTCATTAGTATACTGGAACAAACCATTTTTTTTTCATTTTATTGCTTATGGTGGCGAACGAGCAAGCAGCACACCTGATGGTAAGTGTCACAGTCGCCCATGGAGCTTGGCAATACTAAGGTTATAGCTTAGGCCACTGCCTACTAATAAAATCCCCAAACCCACCCAGTTGAACTGCCAGCTTTTTCGCTCACCGAACGAAGCGCAATAGCACATTGCCATTACTCAGACGCCGATCTTCTGCGAAAGTGTGGTACTACCCCGGAACCACCGGCCCGCGGCTGTAGACAGAAAACTGTCAACAGGGTGGTACAAGTACAAGGTACCATTTACATTCATTCACACATTCCGACCCAATTGTCCAGAAGTCTCGCAGCATTATAATTTTACTCAACTTTCAATGGCTATTGATCTTAACCATTATTAGCTAACTTGGGCTTCAAAGTAAGAACGCAAATGCACGTTACTGCTAGAAAAGTCACCACAAAATTCACTGAAAACAAGCAACAGGGACACAACTACGGTATTTATATTTTTAAGCAATACTATTGAAAATTTTCTGGCAATCGATAGCCCGAAATAGTCGATACTATCGATAGTATCGATAGTTTTACGCTAAAACTAATGGTATTAACGATACTATCGATAGTATTGATACTATCGAATGAATCACTATCGATAGTATCGATAGTATCGCCGTTATTAATAGTATTGCTCGTGGAGAGCTATCGATACTATCGATAGTCTCGATAGTATTGATATGTACGATACTATCGATAGTCCTATCGATAGTATGAATACTTTTTGAGGTTAACTATCGATAGTCAAACTATCGATTTTTATGCAACACTGATACTATGACAATTCACAATTATATACAGGAAGAGAAATAAGACTATACTAATTGTTTAAAAGAGTAGCGACATCTCTCGTTATATCCCAGTAAATAATTATTTTACCTGAGTCTTTATGTACATAAAGTGTCAGAGTTATTCTATTATTTATTTAAATTTCAATGAAAATTGTAAAATAATCACCCCAAAAATAGCTTTAGATTCACTGATTGAGAAATAACTCACACGATAATTAGACTTTAAATATCTTAAGGGTGATATAATGTTTATAACATCTCATATTATTTTGTTGACATAGATTACCATTTTTCGAAAGTATAGATTTAATACCCCTGTCCACAAGTTCGCTCGTATAATATATGTAGAATAAAAATAATTTCAGCAGTCCACATTATTTCTTTCTCCAAAAAATAGCCTATTTGGAAATATCAAATCCACCATCTATTATAATACCAAAATTTATCAGTATCGGTTTGATTAAGATGTAAAAACATAGCAGACAAACAAACTCCCTTTCGCATTTGTAATATTAGTAAAAATGAGTATTATTATTGAATTTATGGTACTCTCCATTGGCCAGCGTACGGATGATACTACGTATCAACCTGGGGGGCACACTTAAAACATTACTTATTTTTACTGACCGTCGCGCCGCCTACAGATTAGTTGTACAAACTTAACTGCTGCCATTTTGTCCTGCCTGTCAAACGTTTGACAACTGAGAATTGTTATTTTTTGTTCCTAGCGTAGGTACTTATTGTCATCGATCTATTTTCGGTTAGGCCTAGGCCGCACTACGGTGAAACCGCAGCGATTATTAGCCGTGTAAGTTTATGAAACACGAAAACGTATACAAGCGACCGCATTTGCAGTTTTTACCCGCGACTGATTTTAAAACCGTGAAATGTTACAAAATTGTCGCGGTAAGAAACCGTAGCAAAATTTGTAATCCATAGAACTAAGTGGGCGCACACGCACTATGCGTTAACCGCGGGCGGTTTTTTGGCTAGTATTCGGCCGACTGCCGCGAAGAATAGTTGTGTTGTCGTCCCGTTACAATTATGTCGTCGACCGAGTCGGAGCCTGTTTCAAATGCAGAGTACGAAAGTTTATCCCAGAAAATCATCGTGGAAGTACAGAAAAGACCAGCTTTATACGATACTACTTTGCGTCAATACAGTGATAGAAATGTGAAAAATAAACTTTGGGAGGAAGTTTATCACAACGTAGTTAACAATTGGATGACACTGTCGGAGGCTGAGAAAAAAAAGAAAGGTAAGTTTTTAAAAAGTATTTATTTATTACAAACAACTCAAACTAAAAAAGTCGAACCCTTATAACGAAAGCTACTTTAGTTTTGTTATTTTTAGGGAGATCCTGTTTTGAGTTAACAGTGAAAATTCTGTTTTTGGCATTAAGTAGTTACTATAGTTCTGAGGGTGAGATATTTTTTAAATATTTTCATATTGCCAACTCAACGCGCCCGCAGTAGATGTAAAATAATCGGCAAACAAATTTCTTACATCTATAACATTATTGCTAGAACGCGTACGAATTGAAGCAATACCTTGCAGCTCTGAAACTTGAGACGATTCATTAAGCTGTTTGCCGTCATGTTGTCTCACAAAGTTGTGCAATATGCAACAAGCTTTAATAATGTGATCGCAAACATCTAATTTCACATCTAATGGTCTATGTAAAATACGCCATTTATTTGCCATGATCCCAAATGCACATTCGACAGTCCTTCTGGCATAAGATAATCTATAGTTATAAACTCTTTGTTTTATGGATAAATTTCTATTTGGATATGGTCTCATTAAGTGCTCCGTAAGTGGAAAAGCTTCATCGCCTACGAAAACAAACGGTAATGGTCAGACTTCCTCATAATCAGGTAATGTTGCAGATTCTGGTAAATGCATTTGGTTGTTCAAAAATCTTTTGCCAAAATTTGAGTTTTTGAAAACGCTAGAGTCACTATTAGATCCATATGCTCCAACATCTATAGCAGTAAAGCAATAGTCTGCATCAGCTATAGCTAATAATATTAAAGAATAATACTTTTTGTAATTGAAGGCTTCTGAACCAGTATTTTCTGGTCTTTCTATTCGTATATGTATTCCATCTATGGAACCAAGGCAATTAGGAAAATGTGTTCTTTCAAAAAAATGTTTTGCTATATTTATCCAATCTTCTTCTGTTTTTTCAGGCATATATATAGGTTGCAAACATATCCACAAACTCTTGCATGTGTGTTCAATTATTTCACTTAGAGTTGTTGTGCCGATCAAATATTCAAAATACAACGACTTCATACTATTTCCACTAGCAAGATACCTGAAAAAAGAACATTATATTATTATATTTTTATTTTTGTTACAGGTAGTACAATACAAAAGAAATGGAAGAATATGCGCGACAGTTTTTCTAAAGAATTAGCTATGCAACGTGGTAAATCTGGTCAAGGTGCTATAAAAAAGAAAAAGTACGTTCATTTCGATTCTCTGTTGTTTTTGGTACCATCTTTACAAAAAAGGGAGACTAGCAGCAATATCGAATCTACTTCACAAGATAATCCTGATACTGACTTATCTGAAAACCTTCCACTAACGAATAGTAATCGAACCCCATCTTGTAAGAAGGCTTCCAAAAGCCGAAGTAACTGTGAAGATTATGAACAAAAATTGTTAAATTTTTTGAATACAAAGGAGAATGCGTGTGAATATGACGAAGATATAAACTTTTCACAGATGATTGTACCAATGTTACGGAAACTTAATGATGATCAGAAACATTTTGCCAAAGTAGAAATTATGAATATTTTGCAAAAAGCCAAATCTTTCTATCCATTCGAAACATCAATTCGTAATCAAAGACTAAGATCACATTTGTCATTCACGCAAGCGTCGTCTCCGCAATCATATTATCCATATTCCCCTTCTCCACCTCCAACCATGCCGATAATGCCACCAGTTTCAACACCAGTGCGACAACTTGTGTCAGGACCTGCAAAACAAACCATCTATTTGCCACTTAATACTTCTGTTCCATCAACATTACAAGCACCCGTGCATTCCCTTCAAGAACTCGAACAACAAGAACAACAATTGCAATATGCACAAAATGAACAAGAAGAACCTGCAGGTGCCAATTATCTGTCGCAATTTCAAGAACAATAATTTTGTTATATTTTTTTTAACAATAAAAATGCCTATATATTATATATTATTATTTCTTACCTCAATGTCACAGACAGACGCTCCCCTGGTGAAATACATTTGCGAAATTTTGTATCCATGAAGGTGATGTATGGACGCACATTGTGCAAAATTTTATCGAAGCTGGCTACTGACATTCGATAGTAGTTGAAAAATTTCTCTGGATGTTCTCTTAAAATTTTATACTTTTTCTGAAAGAAACCTTTCTCAAATCTACGGCTAGTAAGTGGATGGACCCAATATTTGCGAAATTTTCGTTGACGTCTTATTTTTCTATTTCTTAGTACCAGAGCAACAATACATACTGCTCTGTTGAAATCCATCTTCAAACTGTGAAAATCACGGGCGGTTTCGCGGTTTATAATCGTAGTGTGTACATCTCGAGCGGTTTCGCGGTTATAGCGGTTAACCGCTCCCGGGGAAAAACCGTGGTGCGGCCTAGGCCTTATATTGATATTTTTCTGAAAATTATCTCAAGTTTCAATGTTAGGCTGATATTATTATTGTTTAATTATCAGCTGATATGTTTTTTTTTTATATTTCAGGGTAGTTTTCATAGTAAAAGAAAAATCTATGTAATTACACATACACATGTAGATATGTATATATATTACTTCAACTTTAGTTCACCGCCTAAACTCTGGGTGGCAGCACTTTCCATACATGCATATTTTATCATCGAGTTGCCACTCTTTTTCAATTTAATAACTTTACTCTTTGGTATCAACTTAACGTTTTCATTCCGCATTAACGTCCAAACTGCTTTATCAATTAACAATACTGTAAAAACCAACATTATCTCCATGAAAATTCTATTTTGGTTAATTTATTTGTTTTTAAATAAAGTCATAGAGTTTATTTGAAAATAGCATCGACTTCTTTACTTTTAACATCTTTGTAGTTAAAACATTAAAGTTAGTGTTATAGACGTTTATTGTAAAGATAAAATATACTAATGCTAGGGCCGCACCTACGTGTATCGTCACGAAGCTTCGTGTAATGAAACGATACACGCAGATGTGACCGATCATTATTGACTATCGTCACGAACATTCGGGTTTCGTGTGCGTTATCGCTTGGGTGGCGAAAAGTCAAAGGGTTTTAGCGCGCCAGCGTGGTCAGGCTAGTAGCGTTAGGCGGAATTTTTCGATGTGTTTAGACGCTTTCGAGGATCTCCAGTTAATCAATAAATATGGAGTGGAGCGATGAAATGGTGTTAGAATTTTTACACCATTATGAAGCTGAACCCATGAAGGGATTCAAACAGGTCATTATGTAATTATTAGCAAATATAGCTGTAAAAGCAAAGCAATTTGTCATCCATAGTTAAATGCATGAAAATGATTTCAGACATCTTTAATTATTGCACGATACTTCGTGTAAAATATTGAAATCGCTAATGTGACCACAGTTTTATCGCGATAACTTTCTAATGTACAAAACGTACGAAGCTTCGCCACACATTACTTCGGGACGATACATGCAGGTGCGGCCCTAGCATTATATTTTAGTTGTACATTTTGATTACTGTTTAGGTAGTGAGATATATATCAATGGAATCGGTAATGTTTTCTGACTTCAATTAGTTTTATCGAGATTTACTATTGAAAATATATCTTTAATGAAAAAAAATATAGCCTACAACAAAGAGGGCTAATGTGGCTTTCTAATAATAAAATAATTATCAAACTCAATTCACTACTTTCAGAGATATTAACCTTGACATTTGAACTAACAAACATATACGTATAAATTCACAAATTATACATTTTTATAATATTAGTATAGATTCGCAAGTAGTAACTTGTATGTTTACGATGAACAACAATTCCTTAGCGCAACTGATCTCGTCGTTCCGTTGTAATCTAATTACCACTTGATCCAGCGGATTATAAGAATAATAGAATATGTATCATTCGCACGAAGAGTATTGGGAAATGGTACGTGCATATGCTCGAGCAATTGACAGTGTACGAGGTGTGTTGAAATGTTGAAAAGATGACCCTGACCATCTTTTTGAGAATCCTGACACACTAATATTGTTGAGGTTTACTATCTAGTTAATTAATATTACCTTCTCATCACATTTTTATTGGTTACATGTGACCATTATTTACCGTCTCCTTCGATATGTACAATCTTTTACTAGTCATACTGTATATTGAAAACTACTTCATAGGTTGTGAATCATCCTTTCAAAGTCATTTAGCGTTTAACTATACAAATTATTAAGTGTGGTATCAATTATCGTTTGCATTATTTATTGTAAGATAATTATAGCATTAGGTTTCCAATGGAATAGTAAGAAAATATTATAATTTCAAAATTATAAATAATTAAAACTTTCCAATATCAATAAAATAGATTCCATAATTATTCAACAACCAATAACAGCTTAAATTTTTAAATTACAAGTAATATTAATTTTAAGTAAATATTTTTCAAGTGGTACACAGGCCTATGATCATTATTTAATGGTTAAGCTACTATTTAGTAGCTTAACCATCAATCTCTCTCAATCACATGAAAAGCATTGATTTTTATAAAATTTATCAGATGCAATTTGGTTTATTACTGTGGCCCTCTATTCGAAATGCCATGTTGCGATGATGACGAGCTACGTATTAGCATAAATCCGATTATTGATATAACAGTTTTGCTATAGGTAGGGTAATCGTAAAATTAAATTGAAATGCATAACTATTTAAAATTAAAAGTTAAAAATATGTTTACACGAGACAAACATTGCTCGCGCTTTTTTTAAATAAGTTATTGTCGTAATCCACACTACACTAAATTTTAATATTTTAGAGTATACGTACTTGATATAGAAACTTCGTTAATTAGCCTGGTTGCTAGTTATGTCGTTAAGCGCTATTTGAGTCACTATTGTATATTCAAGTGCTGCCCTCTACATTTTAAATGTTCCACCTATGGAACATTGTATTTGGGAATCGTCACCAGGCGTCATTCATTATTTGAAAGTAAATGTCAAATTGTAGTTTGACACAGAGTTGGGTTCTTTCCTATATTTATTTTATTCATTTTGGTATATTTGTGTTACGCCTACTTTAAATTTATTGTTACAATATTTTATAGTTTCCAGCTATTGAATAATTTAATTAAACCAATAAACTTATCTGAATAATTTTATTAAAATTTCTTTTGTTTTTATTATTACAAAACAAAGAATTTGGGGCCCTGACCTAGTATAATCTTGTCAAGATGAAGAAAAAAGTACGTCTTGAAATAAAAATGCATATCCTATTTATTGTATTAACATATCGTTTAGAATATTTTTATACACTACACATGTGTCATATTCTATATAATATAGCTTTGTCTAGACCATTAATGCTTTAAACTCTTATTTTAGGTACTGTTGATGGGTAAGAGTGGCTCTGGTAAAACGAGCATGAGATCCATCATATTTGCTAACTATATTGCAAGAGACACAAGACGACTCGGTGCTACTAGTAAGTTTTAATTAAAAGATTCTTTCCATTTTATTTCATATAATGTTACTCGTAATATGTATAACTTTTTTAACAATAGTTTCATTATGATAAACTTATATGTCGTCATTATATAGTTTGTATTCTCTTAACGAGTACATATTGATTCGATTTGGTAAAATTTTTGTGTCTTTAATTTTATATTTAATTATAATTTTATGTTTCTCAGTTGATGTAGAACATTCCCATGTCCGTTTCTTGGGCAACTTGGTATTGAATCTTTGGGACTGTGGTGGACAAGAAGCTTTTATGGAAAATTATTTTGCATCACAGAGAGATAACATCTTCAGAAATGTGGAAGTATTGATATATGTGTTTGATGTTGAGAGCAGAGAGATGGAGAAAGATATGCATTATTATCAATCTTGTTTAGAAGCTATTCTCCAGGTATGGATTTATTTGAACATAATTAGAATTTATTTCTATCTGTGTTGACAGAATATGAATACAATTCACCTAGTCTTCCGTTTGGTTACATATTTTAAAAGGTGACTCATAAATGTTAGAAGATAGTGTCAATAGCAGACAATTAAAACTTGATATAAAATATTATGCCAACTTATCTGACTTGTATGGTATAATTATGTTTAGTATGGTATAATTTAATAATGCTCAGTTGCATGTTCTGTGGGAGTCGTGTAGCTAAAATGTCATGTAATAAATTTATATGAAAAATTTAGCTCAAAATTAGTTGCAAGGCCCGATTATACATCACCTATTATTAGGTGTCAACAATTAAAAGAGATTCAGCATGGATGCATTAGGAAGAATAAACAAATAGATGATAATAAACATTTTAAACTATTTTAATTTAAATTCATATCCTTCTAAACTGTCTGTGAAAACTTGAAATAAACAATTCTTGTATATAATTTGTGCATATGCAGCTATGTTTTGGTCAAATTTATGTTGTTAAATATCATTTTACTTTTGAAATTTATCTAAAGGTCTTTTATAAAAAAAAAAACATTGCACAACAAACTTTTTAAACTTCTCTTAAATTCTGATAATTTCAATGTTGTATTGGTTGTAATATACCAATACTTCAGTGACATGGCATTATAAAATAGTCTTACTACACATCTTTCAATAATCATATTTAAGCCATTAATTCCCAAGGGTAAAAATAAAAGCATATTTATTGGTTTTATTGTTTATTACGTTTATAAATACATCTAAAAATAGAAAATTAGTAAAAAAAATATTGATTAATTAGTTTACATTCCGCAAAATGTTGCGTCTAAGCAATGTTGGGATTACTGGACGTCAATTTTACTAGTTACAACGCTAGAGTATTAGCGTGAGTGAAATATTTTGTAACAATCAAATGAAGAGGTACTTGACATTTTTTACACATATAAATTGTTGTACTGCTACACTGTCAACATCTTCTTCGATGTTTACTTTCAAGCTCTTCTATGATATGACCAATATTATCGAATCGAACATTGGAAGGTAACATGTTTTTAGATAGTCTTCTTAGATTTGGATTTGAATTACCCAAAAAATGCGAATTATCTGCGAGTTGGGCTTCTTCGATCTTTATCAAACTTACAGCAACGTAAGATTTGAATTCCAATTGATTCAAAGATTGCTCATTCGTTGTGTCGTATGTGTGTCGTCGATTGTAAATTTTCCATGAGTTTACCAAAACACTGTCTATCAAGTTGATAAATAATGGCCACCACCACTTTTCCCCTCTTACTCGAATCCGAATAATTGGCTATTCCATTATCATAGAGATCTACGCCTCCCATATTTTTATTATAATCTGCTATAACTTGAGGCTGTGGCACATTCACCATCTTTTTTATTTTTCTATCATAACGTTTAGCGGTAATCAATGGTTTGATTTCCGCGTTGTTAGTAGTCACATTCACCACAGAATTATCATTCCATCGAACCAACTGTACTTCATGTTTTTGATCAAAGTTATAATCAAATGACCCTCTCTCTTTTTTTCTGAAGACTTTTCGTACTTATCAAGGTTTTATTCATTGTTCTAATTTCTCTAATAGTATCAGTGGCAAAATAGCCCTTCTTTTTGATTGGCATCTTCTAAATATTTTTCCTCTTCTACTATACTCAGAATTACTTGAGAAGATAATGCTCTTTGCCAAGGCATTATGTTTCAACTTTTTATTCACTGATTTGTGTAGACTCACTTATCAGTTATCGTTTTATAAGAATGACTGTGCGACACAGTTAGCTTGACATTCAATAATCGAATAACTAATAAAACAAAAGCGCTTGTAGTCAAATTTGGACACTGAAATGTAAAAAATGTAAACAATGAGATCTCGGTGTTCAAAAATACCGAGATCCCATTGTTTATAATAAATTTCTAACATCAATAGCAAGCTGTTTGACAATAACAAGTGACCATTATTTCTCCCAACGTTATGCACATACGCAACCCTTCCTAGAAATCTAAGAAAAGCAACACGCATAAATAGTTTTGTTCAACAAAAGGGTTCATATCATAAATAGGATATTGCTAAAGCTTTATAACAGTTTAAAAAGTATAGCTTTATTTCAATCAATATTTTTTATGACAGGATGAATCGGTCTATCTTGAATTGGCTCAATTAGCAGTTATTGAAAAAAAAAATATGTATTTGTATTTAGAGAACCATTTGAAAGAAAATGAATCCATCTTTTAGTTCTTCTTCTCAAGACTGGCTTACATGTCATAGATTTATTTCCTTATTTTTAAAACAAAAAAAAAACAAATTTGAGACGTTGCGGGTTAAGAATAAAGTTAAATATAGCTTTTATGCCAGGCATCTACATTTATCATCATTGTCATCATCGTTATCATCTCTGCATATACATCTAATTACAGGGCTCGAGCCTCCTTCAAATATATATATCTAGCAATTATATATATCTATTTGTTTTTTTTTTTCTTTTTGTTAATGGATTTATTGTAGTATAGCAGAATTGAATAAAGGATTGTTAATTAGAAACATAGACAGAGTAATTAAATGCGCATTTAATTTTAAACTTTTTTATTTTAAATTTTTAATAAATATTTAAATTAAAGTGATCCATACATCACATGTCAAAGAAGGGCTAATCTATGTATATTAAAAATTACTTATATTCAGAGATGCGATTTATTTGAAATACTTCTATTTAAAATGCAAATACAAAATGCAAAATACCTATTTTGTATTTTGCATTTAAATGCCTCTTAGTAAAAAACATTTTGTATTTTATTTGAAATACCTTTCGAGATGTATTTTGCATTTTTAATATTCATTTCAAAATGCAAAATACTTTTACTTTGTGATTAAGTTTAGCCAACATTACCAGTCAAACAAAATGAAATGAACGAATGACGCTTGTATTGCCAAATTTGACCGATAGAGGTGCCTGCTAGCCATGCGCGCCCTTATTTTGATTTGATTTGATTACCTACTTTTATGATATTGAAGTGTTGTTGTTATCCCTACAATCCTGGAACGGTTATATAGCCATTCCAGTATTGTAGGGACTGTACTACAAGATAAGAGAAAAGAAAAGTGTAATAATAATAAAATAAGAACTCTCCTTACTAATATTATAAATGCGAAAGTAACTCTGTCTGTCTGTTGCTCTTTCACGCCAAAACTGCTGAACCGATCTAAATGAAATTTGGTACACAGATAGTCTAGACCCTGATAAAGGATATAGGCTACTCTTTAATGCAAAAAAAGGGTTGTAAAGGGGGATGAAAAGTTGTAAGGCAGTATTGTCATTTTTAAAGCCAGAAGCTTGAAATTTATTTTTAGACTATTGATTAGATATAAATAAATATGAAATTAACATTTTGTTAACAATTTACCCTTAAGAGCTAAAATAAAAATAGGCACTGAAAAACTTTAGAAAAGTAACCTTTTACGCGGGCGAAGCCGCGGGCAGAAGCTAGTTTAAAATAAAACTACTTTTACGGATTCTATCGCATTTGTATTTGATTTTTCATTGCCCGACGTTTCGAACACTTTATTGCGTTCAAGATCACGGGAGGACTAAGGTGTCTCACGTCCAATAAGTTATCAGTTATTAAAGTACAAATTCATTGCCAGCACAAAATGAACGTGATTCTATATATAAAATTTTAAAATGCTTATGATCAGTTATTATTGAACATCTAATTTATGATAATTATTATATTGTGGTAATTTACTTGTAGTCTATAAAATATAGCTTGATCTCTGTGACAGTTCTCACTAGTGCGGCACGCTTACGATGCAGTCCGTATTTTTGTCGATATAATTCTTTATTTTTTAAAGTGATTTGCTATTGCAATTGAAATACAATATATGAAAATCTTATTGAATTTCAATCAAATGGATGGGTGAATTGATTATAAATTTAAAATAATCTATGAAAATCTTATTCAATTTAAATTAATGGATTTTATTTATTTTAAACTAAAGCTGTTAATCAATTATTTTTATTATTCGAAAGGAATACATCCAAGTTCATCGTCACTATTATCGTCATCGCTAGAGCATTGCTGTAGGTTGATGATGAGTTCTTGGTCACAAATTATTTCATGAATAATTATGTTTATTTTATAAAAGAAATGGTCTTATTAATGTTATAACTGATGTCTGAATATTAAATTAACGCAGTTTACTTATTTTACAGAGTAACCATGTGGTTTATATAGGTAAAGTATTGGTTTTACTTGTTTTATAAATAATTAATAAGAATGTTATCGATTTACGTTTATCGATTGCCATATCTCTATCTTATTCTCTGTCCAGTATGACTTTGTACTTGCGTAAGCATCATATTTTTATAAAATGGTTACTAAGCATTTTAAAACATATGAGGTACAAATTTTGGTGTAAATATTTATATGTTTATATTCATAATTCAGTTGAGATATAAGTGGCATGTAAAGAATGAAAATATAGGCGATACAAAATAAAATTGTAAACATGACGTGTATTCAAAATTACTTCATCGGTTTTGTAGCTAACTGTCATAGAGATCAAGCTATATTTTAAGGGCTATAGATGCACAATCAAGCGAAATAAATGGCCACACAATTCATAAAATGGAGTCATGGCTCTCTTTTCGTTAGTCTTGTTTTTACATTATTTTAAGTGTGTATTAATGATATTAATAACATAACAGAATTTATTGATACGCGTACTAAGTATGATCAAAATGTCATGCATAAGGTGCCATGTTATTAGACGTTTTTATTTGGCTCGGCATTGTGTCTCTATTTCTAATGATAAATACCTAAAATAAATAAATCTGAGATTTGGTCAAAAGGTATTTTATTTTGAAAAAGTATTTTGAAAATACCTATTTTGCATTTAGCATTTGAAATACAAAACGCAAAACTATTTGGTATTTTGCATTTGAAATAGTACATCTGAAAAGTATTTTGTATTTAAATGCTATTTTATAACCATTTTGTACATCTCTGCTTATATTATTCTCCTGCTCTTGTCCCAATTACTTGGGGTCAACGCAATATGTACCACGAGGGGTACATACCTAAAACCGGCCATAAAACTATTGCCTACGTATAGGCAATAGTTTTATGACCGGCCGCCTGCCTGACATCAACCCTCCTTGGGAATGCAATTGCTTACCAAATGGCATCAGGTAGTGTTGGCCCAGATCGTTATAAGGCTCTTAGTCGTCTTTTACGACACCCATGAGCAAAGTAAGAGTTGGTAGTATTCGTAGCCGCTACCACACAGCAATATATACATACATATATATATTAAAAATGACTGTAACATCTAATTATTGTACTCTATTTAAAGTGAATAAATGTATTTGTAATTTGTAAAAAAAAATGATCAGATTAATTGGTTTTATTTCATTCATATTAAGTCTATAATTGTCATTAAAATTGTTGGCGGACCATAGTAGTAGAATGCGTTCTATCTGATTACAGCTGATAATCACTATAAGTATTTTTTTAGAACTCTCCAGATGCTCGGATATTCTGTTTAGTGCACAAAATGGATTTGGTGCCAGAGGAGCAGCGTGAAGAAATTTTTAAAGAGAGAGAAGAGGATCTCAAGCGTTTATCCAAACCACTTGAATGCACCTGTTTTAGAACTAGTATTTGGGATGAGACATTGTACAAGTAAGTATTTATGCCATGTAGCCACTACAGTCACAAACTACAATGTTGTAGCTTGTGAATGCTGTATAGCCGACTGAGTATGTTGCACTAACTCATTCCACCTTATACTTAAAAGTGTAGACATTGATGAGTGTGATTTATGTCTACGTTTTGAAATAAAATTATTTTCACAGATTTTAATGTATCACAAATACGATTTGATTTTTAATTTTCCGACGTTTCCGACACTTCAGTGTTCATGGTTATGAGAGGACTGGTAAATTAAAAATTAAATACAAACGCGATAAAAGGCTTAAAAAGAATTTTATTTCTAATGTATAACAGTCATGTAAACTTTAGAAATCATAACGTCTACATTGCCATCTTTTTTTACTGCGTGTTAGTGTGCAAATTTTGAGATTTAACAGTAAGCAGTGTGAACGGTGTATTTTTTTATATATAACTTATAATACGATATTTGATTTTTAATGTTGAATAAATTATTGTTTTTAATAATGTTTAATGAAAAGTCGTTTAAATCCTTATTTATCATTTATTTTTATCAAAAATATTATAGAAAACTAACATAAAATATATAAATTAGAGAAAGAGTTGAATAAACGAGGATTACACCTTTTGGTGTGATGTAAATACAGAAAACTAGGAAGCATTCGAGCGCACACAGCCCGTGTGTGGTAACAGAGCATTCTCGAGAGGGATTATCGATATTCAGTCTACATTATACAAAAAACAGTATCTGTATTTCCATTATGACTGGATTATGGCTTATACTATGGATTCGACATTGCTAATATTACACTATATGAAAGATTTTATTGCAATTAATCGCATACGAACGGGATTCCCTAGAATCATTTTTCTAATATAATTAAAGTCTTTGAGCATTATCTGATTGGCTATATGGCTACACACATAATTAAACTTATGCTGAATGATTGAAATTATGTTAATTTGTTTCAGGGCGTGGTCGAGTATAGTGTACAAATTAATACCAAACGTCAAGGCATTAGAGTCATCATTAAAACAATTTGCTGAAATTGTTGACGCTGATGAGGTAAATTATTTTAGTGTTTTATGCAATCATCATCATCTCAGATCATATATCGCTTGCCCAGAAGAATACAAAAAAACACAATCCAAAAAAGCTAAATTTTTCAGGAGGGACAAAATAAGTATTTCTTTCTTTTCAGCTCGGTTCAGCAGCGATTTCGAATACACAAACATCAGCATAATATCCTTAAGAATGACGACGAAGAGTTAATAACGAGAACTTATAATATTAACACCCCTCCACCATCAAAAATTTAAATATAATGAAAATTGTAATTTTTAAGAGTTGTGAAACTATTCTTCCGGGCAAGCGATATGTCCCACTGTTGGGCTCGAGCCTTCTCCATAATGGGAGGGAAATTGACCGACTATACCACGCTGGTCAGTCGTGTTGCTATATGGTTTTGTTTCGAGTTTTTCCTTCAATTAATCTTACGATGTTATATGCATTTTATATCACACGGAAAGTTTTATGCAATAGTATCATCTATTATATTATACCGAATACGTATTTAATATGTAGATATGTCGTATAGACTATGTATTTATAAAAGTATATAATGTATACTTAGTAGGTTCTTATCCTTATCCTAGTATTTGCCCCTGACATTGTTTTAAAAACCGTGTGTGTGACCGCATTAAATAATATTTTTATTATTAGTGTTATAGGATGAAATAAATGAGTTTCTATATAACAAAGGTGCTGTTTACTATTTATTTGTGCTAATTTGTAATTCATTAAAAAAATCAATCTATCACCTAAAAGTTCATTCTCTATGTTACACCCTCAAAGGATGATAATCGTAAAATACATGTTTAATAATTTTTATTGAAGATTATTTGTGCTTAATTTAAAGTCAATAAATATAGGTTTCTTTTCTTTACATATAAACATTGTTAGTTAATTTGACCCCCTTTTGGGATGGAATTTTGTTATCTTTGTTAGTCTATACCAAGGCACTAAGAAACTAATCCTTAAAAAGCCTTTTTTTAGCGAGTTTATACGTCACAAAAAGGAACTGTAGTCGAAATTTCATATTTCTAGTTTCAATAGTTTTTCGGCTCCGCGCTGATGTTATTTTTTTTATATTTATCTATATCCCGCGTTACTTGGATAGAAGGTAGCGGTATTTTAATCCCTAGTATGTACTATTACAGTTTTGAAATGTTATCTAGTTAGTAGTATAGTAGTATATATATAGTATAATATCTAATGTGGTGACGAATTAAAAATATGATATGTCCTCAATCATTACTTACCCATGGCCGTGGTAAAAACCACCTGACAGCTCACTAGACCTAAAATGGTTAGCAGCAATCTTCTAGGAAATCTATATCACCAACTGCGATCAGCAACCCGCCTGCCAAGCGTGGGACTATTGCTTTATCCTCATTCTAACCAGCAGCGTGCGTTGATAGGTTGGTGATTTAATGAAGAAATAACCGATGAATTCTCGTTATCAACCCATATAACTGTCATCCGGGTCACGTGCCTTCTTTAAATATTGGAAGTTAGCTTACCATACAATAGTCGTTATAAGGTTAATTCGACTTTTCTTTCGTTACTAGTGATGTCGTCTTTTACGACAATTGCGCAAAAAGAAGGATAATAAGTTTTATTCTAATTCCATACGTACATATTTACTAAAATGTATATACGGTACTAAAGACGAGACTATATAGACAGTAGATATTTTAGATTGACAGTCATGCGCGCTTTACATTAGGCACGATGATTCATTTTGTTTTATGTTTTTTTTTTATTGTCTGGTCCAATCAAACCGTTCGAAAGCGTCGAATGGTCGACGGAGCCCATAACTCGGCCTTCAACTCTGTTGATATAACGATATCACTTCGGTGGTACTCTCTGTTAGACCTTCTGATACAATCTTTATAACGTTATATTTCCATGAATCGTCTGAACAGATGTAGACTGAAAAAGAGATTACCACGGGGAAGACTGGAATCCACTTTTATTTAGAAATCTATTCCAATTGTTAATGCTGATTTTTATTATTTGGATTACCAAGTCCTTCTACGGTCCTCTTTTGCGGTTTAAAAATTAAAGATCGACTACACAGATGGCGTAGTGGTTAAGATAGCAACCTTTCGTGCCAGTGCCGTGGGTTCGATTCCCACGCGAACCAATACTTTGTGTGTTTTTCCACAAAATGTTGTTCTGAGTCTGGGTGTAATTTATCTGCATGTTTGTAAAGTCCCCCGCAATACAAGGACCAGCCTACTTTGTCAAATTAATCAATAAAAAGTAATAAATAATTTACTAATGATATTATTATGGATGGTAGGTGCTACTGTTTGAGCGCGCCACGTTTTTGGTGGTATCGCACTGCCAGCAGCGGCCACACCGCGACGCACACCGCTTCGAGAAAGTGTCAAACATCGTCAAACAGTTCAAGCTATCCTGCTCTAAACTCGCAGCGCAGTTCCAAAGCATGGAGGTTTGTGTTGCTAATCTTTACTACCTCTTTTTTACTGTGACTATAGTTGTGACAGTTGTCACTAGTGCTGCACGCTTACGACGTAGTCCGTATTACTGTCGATAAAATTCCTTATTTTTTAAAGTTATTTACTATTGCAATTGAAAAACAATGTATGAAAATCTTATTGAATTGCAATTAAATGGATGGGTGAATCGATTATAATTGTAAAATAGTCTATAAAAATCTTATTGAATTTAAATCAATGGATTTTATTTTATTTAAACTAAAGATGTTAATTCATTCTTTTTATTATTTAAAAGGACCACATCCCAGTTCATCGTCACTATTATCATCATCGCTGAAGCATTCCTGTAGGTTGATGATGAGTTTTTGGTCACAGATTATTTCATGAATAATCATGTTTATGTTATAAAATAAATTGTCTTATTTATTTATTATTTATAATAAATAAATTTAGTATTCAGATATCAGTTATAATATTATTATAACTGATATCTTAATAAATTTATTTATTTTATAGAGTAACTTTGTGGTTTATATAGGTAATGTATTGGTTTTAAATGTTTTATAAATAATTAATAAAGATGTTATCGATTTACGTTTATCGATTGTCCCATCTCTATCTTATCCTCAGTCCAGTATGACCTTGTACTTGCGTTAGCATCGTCTTTTTATAAATTGAGTATAAGTATTTTAGAACATATGAGGTACAAGTTTTGGTGCAAATATTCAGATTTTAATATTCACAATGTATTGCTCTTCAATGTCGATATAACTGGCACGTAAAGAATGAAAATATAGGCGATACAAAATAAAATTGTAAACATGACGAGTATACAAAATTACTTCATCGGTTTCGTAGTTATCTGTCACAGAGATCAAGCTATATTTTAAGGACTATAGTTAAGACATGAAAGCTTAGAAAACAAATTCACCATTTGCATTTATGGCATTAATTAGGATTATTAGTTAGGCCTAGGGTATAGGCGTATTTCATGTCTGACCAGACTAATATAATTATGTAGTATCATATAAATAGTCTACCTATATATACCTACAATAATAAATTAAAAAAAAATGAACAATTATAATAAAGTAAAATAATTTCGAGTAATTGTTAAAATAATGTTCATTTTGTTTTTATAACAGTTCTTACAGTTATTTTCATATATAATTTATATATTATAAGGAAAATATTCATAAATCCTCATCACTCTTGCTTTTTGTCCAATTGCTTGGGTCAAGTCAAAAACGCAATATGTACTTTTCTTCCATCATAATTATTGCAAAAGTTTTATGATAAGCCATCTGCATGATGCCAATTCTTCTTGTGAATGTAATTGTTGAATAGATGGCATCAGATAGAGTTGACTCAGTTCGATGTAAAGTTCTAGATCTATATAAGGTTCTTAATCGTCTTTATGACACCAACGAGTAATATAAGGGTTATTAGTATCCGTAGCCGCCACAACACAGCAATATTTTTAAATAATATTCACATATTACAGGTCCGCAACAGTGTATTCGCTGCGTTCATAGATGGATTCACAAGTAATACATACGTCATGGTCGAGATGTCGGATCCAAAAATACCCTCCGAAGCCACTTTGATCAACATTCGAAACGCACGCAAACACTTTGAAAAGTTAGAGAAAGTGTCATCTAGTGGAGCCAGCCAGTACCAATGAGGTTATGGACTATCTATCAAGTAGCTAATATTTATAAATGAGTGCAATAGCACAGATGTCTTGCCAAAGCAAGTAGTTGGTCTTAAATTCTGTGATTTTTGCTCTATATAATAACTTATTCTTGCACAATCTTGGCAAATATTACCAGGCCATTTTGAAAACAAGTTTTGTATTGTTGGTGGAGAAGTTTAAAATACTGTATCATGACCATACTCTTCCTGTGGGTATCGTACAAGGTATTGGACTCTGTCTTCCTTGTACCTGATGAGAAATTTCCACCGCTGCCTTTGATTTGTGTTTTTTTCTAATGCTGGCATTATTCGACCTCTTGTCCACTGAATTATCCGAGGTGATCGAATGCTTGCATGAATCACATAACTTGCCGGTTTGTCCCTTCTCACATATTGTGTGGGTCACCAGAATTGGAGTCGTGACTTCAGTGACCAGTTACCACTCACCTAGTAATGCCTGATCGCAAATCGTGTTGTAACAAAATAATAAAACCTAAACATGAAGTTTAAGCACTTTATAAATATTTCGAGGATGCTTTCAGACAATTTTTTTTGTACAAAAAAAACTAGCTTAAATAATACTAATTGTAATATTAACGAAGCCAATAGTCATAAAAAAATATTGCTGTATTAAAATGGAAATAAATCTGACAATTCTTCTAGCGGCTCAACAATTTTCGAATGTAAATTTATTACTAAATTTATTTTCATAATAGTTCAAATCTATATTATATAAGAGATTTCCACATATGTATTGACTCATAAAGATAAGTCTGGAACCATAAGGCCTACAGACTTTAAATTTGGTAGGAATATTCCTTTTGCCGAGTAGAGGTCAGCTAAGAACGGATTTTAAGAAATTCCTTCTCCGAAAGGAATTCTATTGTTTACTTTCAAACACAACTGAACCGAACCCGTAACCGAAGCGCTGCGAGGGCGGGTCGGTAGTGTTTTATAAAAGTAAGACAGACCTTTTGAATTACCAACTGATTTATTGCGTGCTTGATTTAATAAACATAAAAAATGTCACAAAAGTAAATCTAAAGTCACAAAATGTTCAAGCGAAAGGATTGATTTTGGTAGCGTCCTCAATAGGCGGAGAGAGGAAACAACAGGTTATGGGGCTCCACGCCCGCTTTTCGTTATCTCTGATGGCCGAGCGGAGTGACATTGGCTCATAGCCGGCCTAAAAAAATAAAGCTTATTTTCTATGTTCTTTAAGGATAATTCTAATTTATTGTCAAAAACGGGACACTTATTTAGGTTCGTTCATAGCTAAAGTAATTCGTAAATATACTTTTATTCGTTTGTATCTGAGTTGAATTCGTAATTTTTAATTTGATAAATTATTACAACAAATACGCGAATTGCAAAATATTGTTGTCTCGCTCGTGTAACCAGTGAAGTATAAAGATATTAACATCCTGCCTCCTCCAATTAAAATTAACCTATCCATACCACATAATCAGGGTTTTATTTCGAGTTTTCCTTCTTACATTGTAACGTTATCTGCTTGCATCCTTTAGTCTACAATCACTCACTGGAAGGAAAGGGATGGTGATACATTGTATTTTTACCATGTACCACACGGAAATATATTTATCTTTATAATTCTTTTGTTGTCACATATAATTATTTTAAAGTTCATTTTCTATTTATGCAAGTTTTCAGCATATTTCTACGTATTCTATCGCGTTTGTATTTGATTTTTAATTTGTCGACGTTTCGAATACTTTTTAACCAGTGACCACGAACGCTGTTAACGGAGGGACTCATCCCGTGACCATGAACGTTCTAAACGTCGGGAAATTAAAAATAAAATTCAAATGCCATAGAATCCGTAAAAATAGTTTTATTTCAAATGTGTAATACTCGCGTAAATATCAGAATGAGATAATGAGGCCTCTGAACCTTCACTAGACTTATTTTCTTGTACAGAGATGTTTTATGTCTGTAGCTGAGAAGTACGTGGAGGCACTATCCATTAGCAGTAGTATATGTTGATCCAAGTTCATTATATTTTATCTTTATTGTAATTATTCAATACCTCTTTTATAATATGTTATTCTCCTCAGTATGTATAAAAATATGTCTATTATTGTGTATGGCACGCTGTTAGCAATAATGAAATTAAATATAAATAAAAGAAATCATTATGTTAGCGTATTTCTATTTTAATACATCAATGTTAACAACGTGGGTATTTTCGTAACTCTTGTTATCATAATGTATAAGAGTTGCTGATGGCAACAAATCTTTATTCAAATGGGTTAATTCCAATTAAAAATATTTTACGGAATAAAGACAAAAACTATTTATGTCTTTATTCTGTAAAATATTTTTAATTGGAATTAACTAGGTTCGATGGTCTGGTTTATTCGAGTTGGAAAATTAAACTACTTCTGTGTTTGAATGTTGTTTATTGGAATATATAATGTAAACTAAAACAATGTTTATTAAGCACTCGCATTTACTTTTTAAAGTCCTATATATATTTTTTATTTGAAGACTTCAAAATCTTCTTCGGCGGCAAACTTTATATGTGATGGCTGAACTTTTACCAAAGATGGCCATCTTTATTAAACAAAATTATTTTTAAAGAATATAACTAGTTATTTCCATTGTTTTTTGTTATATACATATGTAAGTAGTCACTATTTATTTATATTACACTATATTGTACCTACTATTTTTAGCCCCGCAATTACTACTCTGTAAATTAGAGTTAAGGATAAAAAAATGACAATTACTCTTATAAATACTATTCATGTGCCGAAAACTCAAACTAAAATTAGAACAGTCAATCCAGATCCAGCATACGTAGCTGGGAGGCGCAACGTGGCAGGCCCATAACCCCTTTCTCTTGTTCAAAACTAGACTTTGAAAAAGAGAGAGGGGTCATGGGCCTCCGTCCCTGAGAACATCAATAACTTTAATTTGTAATTAAAATACCTAATCTTATTAATAGAAAGATATTCCATTTCAAGTATAATTAGAGTTAAGTGACTCTTAGGACATACGAGTACGTATGTATATTATTAGCAACAATATAATATCAATGCTTTATTATTTTTAAGTATTTTATAATCCGTGTGATAACGGAGTAAGAATATAATTTGCCACCCCCCATTTCTTGCCCGCGGATGTTGTAAAAGACGACTCATCATCATCATTGTCATCATCTTGTTCTCATCCTAATTACTTGGGGTCGATGCAATATGCCATCTTCTTCCATATAGCCCTATTAGACGTCATCTCTGTAGCCAGTCCCTGTCTATGTCATAACTCACGCAGCCGTTCACTCCTTAACTTTTGCGTCAGTGACTCAACTTTCAAGCTTCTAATATGTAAAAGATGACTAAGAGTATCCAGATAACATCTACACAAGAAAAGGAAAACTCGGACTGACTTTCGCAGTATAGTAGTTCAATTTCCTCCCAATGTGAAGGAGTCCAACAGTGGGATATATAGACAGCTGACATGATGATAATGATGGTTTCTTTCAATAATGATTGTGGGTGGATATCTTATAGCTGAATATTCGTGTTCATGACGCGTAGTAGTATTGATAATGTCATCATGATTTATGTAACTTTTGTTCATATACCTGCATGGATATGCACAGCACTAATTGAGAGATTTTGACAGAAGATTTGTATCCCACCATCTGCATAATTAAATGATAATAGAATTTTTTGAAAATATCTTCATTTTGTCATTGATGTTCAATAGCGATTAAAGTTCTTTTTTAATGTAATCAGAAAGTATGTACATATAAGTTGTAATAGAATCGGATGATTGAGAGCTGCCTGAAGCCCTACTACGGAATTCGAAGAGAGATGGTATTCGATAATTGGTCAATTGTTTGACGAGCACCAATTTTTTTTTATATTCGCTTTTCAAATCGACGTTTTTGTATTCGATACGTTAGCTTACGACGTCAATTCAAACGATTAATTATAAGTACAAAACAAAAGGCATTATAACTGAAATATTCCATTGGTAGTTTTTTGAACGATAACCGTTGTGTTTGTTTCGATACGAAAAGTTTATTTTCGAATTTCGTAGTCTATATACTGATTCTATGATGAAGAAAATACCATTCGTCTAGATCAGGGGTCGGCAACCTGCGGCTCGCGAGCCACATGCGGCTCTTTGGATGTGTAGTTGCGGCTCTTTAGTACTATACGCAAAAAAAAATATAAAGAAA
This sequence comes from Lymantria monacha, assembly GCA_905163515.2. Classification (NCBI taxonomy): domain Eukaryota; kingdom Metazoa; phylum Arthropoda; class Insecta; order Lepidoptera; family Erebidae; genus Lymantria; species Lymantria monacha. The sequence goes on along the minus strand of LR991082.1, from coordinate 16,619,781 downwards.
ACATTTAAAATGGTTCTGAATTAATAATGAGGATTAGGCACAAATTATTATTGGCAAAAAAAAATTGTGGCTCTTTAAAAACTTGAAACCTTTATAAATTAAAATTTTTGGCTCTTCCGACTCAAAAAGTTGCCGACTCCTGGTCTAGTGGCCTCAACATATAACTCTTTGCACCTGCTCGATACTCTGCGTCTGCCCAAGTAGGGCAAAAAAATTTATTAATTTTTCTATTGCATAACTTTTAGTAAAAGCATAGTTTGTAACTGTGCGTAAGAAACTGTATAAGGCTCGCTACATAAGTTCAATTTGATTGTGTTACATATCTGTCTTTTTATTTTGATTGATTAAAAAGAATAAATACTTGAAATATTTTTGATGTTTGCAATATAACACAAGACAATCTGGAGTAAACGAATTGACATATCTTTGTCACACTTACTTGACAAGGTTGGCGAGTTGTATCTTTGTTATTGTATTGACAGTCACTCGTGCTTTATTTGCATGCTAGGGTAGTTCGACAAAGACCTGTCATTTAGCTTATTCCCGCTTATCTTGTATTTATCTCCTGCCTTTTAGCTATTATAGTTATAACATAGACGTTTAAACTATAGGTCTCTCTTATGGTCTATTAACACTGCAATAAGAAGCAGCGGAAAAACGTCTTAATTCTGTCATGAGCTGTGATGAATACAATATTATGCGTTCTTGGAGCTAAGCTGATATTTTTATTAACATTTTAAGTATTGTCATGTATAATTAACCGTCCTTACTTAGAAACGCCTTTCAATTTCATATAAATTTTAAGCACTAAATAAGTTTAATACGTTGCACCAAAACTGTTGCTTCAAAATTAACAGGCGTTATTGAGTGAGGCGGTAATAGATGTATAAATACACATTGCACAGTTTGATTTTAAAGTTGTTGTTTACTTTGTAAATTTCTATAAATTAAAATATTTTATATTATAGAGACTTGGTCTTTGTTTTACTCATTACCATTTTAACCTTCAAGACATCTTTAATTGCACTGAAATTGTTGAATCTAGCTGAAACTACAGTGGGCAGGGAGCAGGATTTAAAATGTCAGCAATGACGCTTAGTAACATAAAATATACACAAATATTTCATTCTGTATATTACGAAAATATTAGGCTGACTTACTGGCCTAAAGATAACGTTATTAAATAGATAATAAAAAAAAAAAACGTTATAAGATAAATTATCTGTTAAAGGTGGATTATATTCAACCGGGCGTACGTCATTTGGGTATCCTTATGTCGGCCGAGCTAACGAAGACAATCTAAAAGACTGGCATTGGTTACTTACAATATGGGAGATGGGACCTCATGTCGCTTACAGTTACCTCGGATGACTTGGCATGGTGCAATCAAACCTTAGCTTGTCAGCAAAAAAGGGGTTCTTTATTAGACCATAACAACTTCTATGCAGATATCAATAGTATTTGCAGAGATATCGTCGCAACATGTAGAAAATTTAAGATGCTAGCAGATGGGTTGTATAATAAAAGCGTGCGATTTTGTATCTATCGGTCAGCTCAATGTCAATAATTTACATTTTTCTACCTTACCAGTTCATAAACTTTGGATGCAGATCTTCTCTATCAAGGCCATTCTATCTCTTCTATCATTATCAGCCTGCTTTTGTCTGAAGTATTTGGGGTCGACGCCATATTTATTCTACCACAGTTCATATTGCAAAAGTTTTGGCAATTGTTTTATGACCGGCCGTCTGCTGACGTCAATTATTCTAGAGAATATGATTGTTGACCAGACGGCATCAGATTGAGTTGACTCAGGTCTATGTTAAGCACATAGTAATCTTTTCAATCATTAACTAAATTAGGGTTGGTAATATTCGTAGTCACCACAGAGCGACGCAGATCTCTATACGTGGGACGTTAACAAGATGGCTTATTGACTAATCGTGCTAACTTATCTACTATTTTATTTGTCATTTTCCTTCTAAGAGAAGGTAAAACAGTAGATAAGTTAGCGCAGTGAAGTTATCTAATTACATTTAATAAAATAGATAAGTGATACAATATCCATGGGAAAGGAAGGAGTGTTCAGTATTTCTTTCTTAATTAATCAACACACTGTAGCGAGGGACATTTGGTGTGCAAATAAAAGCGAAAACATAGTTGAAATTTTATACTTCCAACACAAGAAGAACATAACGTCGTTAACTCAGAAATGCGCACAGGCACTTCTTACAATACGTCTTAGGCAACTACCACTAAAAAGCGTGGCGGCCGGCAATTCCTGCGAGGACGCTGTGCGGAGGGGATAGCTTCCCCGTGAACCGACATCTGGGTGCCATAAGGTTCTGCGAGGATAACGTGGCGCGTTACTAAACGGCGTGGCGTCCGGCGATTCCTGCGGGGATGCGGTGCGGAGGGGGTAGCTTCCCCGTGAATAGGCATCTGGGTGCCATATGGCTCCGTGAGCATAACGCTGCGCGCTATAACCTCCCCCTCCAAGTCACAAGAACGACCCGTCTGTGGCTTGGGATTAGGCGGTCGACCACGACGACGCGGGTGGACGACGGCATGGGATGAACCAGTATAACGCGTTAAAGTACTAGAATGATACCTCCCCTTAGGAACACCGGCGCTATCAACAATTAGATAAGAAGTTGGACTAATGACTTGTGAGACACGATACGGGCCTTCCCGCTTAGGAGCGAATTTGTTTATAAAGCCTTTGTATGCGCTGCTCGCCATATGTGTCCCTACGAGCACTAAATCTCCCTCATTAAAAGGCGAAGATTCTCTTCGACGCTTATCACCTTCAGACTTGCGTCTATCTTGTTGGTCCTCCATACGTTGTTGTACCCCTAACACAAACAAAGCTTTTTGCATAACTGTCGAAACAACTTGCGTTCCATTGTCGGAAATAACCCGACGAGGAAAACCATAACGCAGAAACACTTGTTCCAGAAGAACTTTTGCACACGATTCAGCAGTCGCGTTACATAAAGCGAATAATTCGACCCATCGACTGGCGACATCTTCTATAAGAAGGATCCACTTCTCGCCACCATCGCCTTCAGGCAAGGGTCCAAATAGGTCCATAGCTAAAACCTCAAACCTCTGCTGGGGCACTGGAGTTTGGAGCAACCCCGTTGGCTTCAAATTTGATGATTTGTATTTCTGGCAAAGGTCACACGACTTTAAATACTGAGCAACATAAGAGCGCATATTCTTAAAATAACAGTTTTGTTTGATCTTTTGCAAGGTACGCTCCAAACCCCAGAGTCCAGCAGTGGGCGAATCATGGAGCTCATCAGCACCGCCCTTAATGACTCTGGTACCACTAATTGAGGCTCTTCGGATTCTACATCCGGGTCGCAGCGATACAATATACCTTGTGAAAGATAATATCCTCGAAATTTGTCCAACGCCCAGACTAGAGCGAGGGCTTCCCGCTCCGTAGTATGATAATTACGCTCAGCAGACGTCAACAGTCTACTTGCATACTTGATGGGTCTCTCTTCAGTGACAGTGTCACCTTGCATGAGCACTGCTCCAATGGCGTACGCACTGGCATCTGTCCGTAAAACAAAAGGCAGGTCAAAATCTGGCTGTCGAAGAATGGGACTGGTGGTGAGCCGGTACTTAAGCTCCTCAAATGCTCTTTGCTCACACTCCCCCCATTGCCAGCGTCTGTCTTTCTTGGTCAGGTCTGTCAAACAACGCGCTACGTCGGAAAATTGCGGAATAAATTTCCGGAACCAGGAACAGGTCTGTAAAAAAGTCTTTAACTGCTTCAAATTTGTTGGCGTGACTCGATATGCCGAGCTAGCGATCGGGATAGCATCGCCGGTACCAATGCGATGCAGTGCAAAAGTAGTAGGTTCTCCCCCTGGAACAAAAATATCCTCATGGACATTCAGGAGTGCAGTGAGCTGCTCACGTTCATCCGACTCAAGATGGGCACCCTCATCCTCGCGAAGACCCACAGACGAACAGCTGATCAGCGACAAAGAACATGACTCAAACTCAATGGGCTGCGGTGTCCGATCGTATCTCACAAACCATATGTTACAATCAAAGTCCAACACCATACCCATTTCATTAATAAAATTCATACCTAATAAACTATCCGTAGCGTTGGGTAATATAATAAAATCTACCATACATGTTACCCCTCGCACGGTAACATTGACACTAGCTACTTCTACGTTTTGTGCACAAACGCGACCATCGGCAAATTTTAATTCTATAAAAACATAGTGAAACTTATGATTATTCTTAACTAAAAGTGTCTTTAAACTATCACTACCGATACTATGCTTCGCGCCAGTATCCACTAACACTTTACCACTTGCGCCATAAATTTCAATATCCAGCACAGGGCGCATACGCGAATTAATATTAACGGAACTCACAGACACTGATTTAAACGCACTTTCCGTTACCACTGATTTTTTTTGTTTACATGTCGGACAGTTTGAACGAATATACCCTGGTGTTCCGCACCCGAAACACGTAATCGTACTCGCTCGCGGTTCAACTTCCGAAACATCATCTTGTATTTTCTTTTGTTTGGTAAGTCTATGACAGGCGTCCTTCACGTGACCATACTGTTTACAGTAATTACACTGTGACCGTGAACGGGGTTTCACAACTGTATTAGAATCTGGCCGCTCCGTCCCTGAGCGCGCTACCACGGTAGAAGAGATGGAAGGCTTGTTTTCCACAACCACTAGCGGCTGAACTTCCTCTAGAATATCCTCGACACGACGCGCCTGCGTCAATAATTCTCCAAACGTATCAAAAGAGGAACGCGGCACCTTTTCCCGGATACGGTGATGCAATAACCCGTAGGTCATATCCAATTGCACCCCTTCGGTGAGTAAACAAGGTGGAAGCTGCGCCATTAATGCACGGATATGACATATGAATAAATCCGTTCCTTCGTTATTCTTTTGCTCTCTCTCAAATATTGCACGATAAATTTTGTGTGGCGGTAATCTGGGTCCAAACGTTTGTATCAATGTATCCACCGCCGCTTGCCACGTTAATGTTGTATCCTTAACTCCCTGCCACCACGTAGCAGCAAGTCCCGTTAGTAACATAGACAATCCACGCAGTGCAACATTGTCGTCTATACCTACACAGCTTTTATACGTTTCAACTGCGTCAACAAAGGCACGCACGTCGTTTGATTTACTGCCATCGAATCGTGCCGTACATTTGGCAAAATGGCCTGTATTCTGATGATTCGTAACGTGAGATTGCGTACCTGAGCTGTTGTTATGCATATTACTTATCAGCAGCATCAGCTGATCATTCGTTAGAACGAATTGCGGCGTGGCGACGAGCGGGACAGGCGGCGCGGCAGGTTGTGACGCGTCCGCGGCCGCGGCGGCAGCGCCCTGCGGAGTAGACTCCCGCACGGGCACCGGAACAGACGCCGTGGCATGTACCGAACCAGACCCCGAAGCTAGTGCCATACCAGGCACCGGGGGCGGTACCATAATCCCCTCATCAACGATGACACCGGCCTCCACCGGACTCGCAGCACGAGATCTCGCCATACGTCGCGACATAACAAAAGTCCCATTCGAGAGACTTCCAGGATACGAATCACTATTACGTTCACAACATTTAGAGTCTATACTTTATAACAATAGCATTGCACACCAACTCGTAGATATTATTATTATTACGAAAAACGTTCATTATTAATTTCAAATACAACAGTTCTTTACGAGTTTTGGCCGAACGTTGGGCGTCACTTGTAGCGAGGGACATTTGGTGTGCAAATAAAAGCGAAAACATAGTTGAAATTTTATACTTCCAACACAAGAAGAACATAACGTCGTTAACTCAGAAATGCGCACAGGCACTTCTTACAATACGTCTTAGGCAACTACCACTAAAAAGCGTGGCGGCCGGCAATTCCTGCGAGGACGCTGTGCGGAGGGGATAGCTTCCCCGTGAACCGACATCTGGGTGCCATAAGGTTCTGCGAGGATAACGTGGCGCGTTACTAAACGGCGTGGCGTCCGGCGATTCCTGCGGGGATGCGGTGCGGAGGGGGTAGCTTCCCCGTGAATAGGCATCTGGGTGCCATATGGCTCCGTGAGCATAACGCTGCGCGCTATAACACAGAAATTAAAAATGGAATGTGTTACCATTCCTTACTTTTCCGCGAGAATCTTAAAAATTGACTGAGAAATCACCCGCGGAATAGGGAGCAGCACTCTACGGAGAAATTAATGCAGTTTAGGCGTGGTGGTTAGGGCACTATACCCCATTTGGAGAGGACTATGTTGAACAGTAGGTACATGTTGATACGCTGATAGATGGACAGGACTGTGTTGCGATTTTTGAAGTGAAAACTTCTTGCGCACTGCACACAGATTTTTTCGTAGGCTGTAAGTGAGACTGATCCGTCACGCCCTGAAATGAAAGGCTTGATCGGGTGAACTCGGGACCGCCGAATGTACCCGAGCGAGAAAGGCACAGTTAGCTGCTTTTCACTGCTGTGTCGCTGTATTTACTATATTCAATTTCTATATAATAATTGTTATATTAGTAATTATTATCAATTATTCAATAGTTTTTATTCTATAGTATTTTTTTCATAGGTTTCTGTTTTCATTTCTGTTGGCAGTCCTCATGACTGCTTTGTGTTGTTTATAGCGGCAAACGACGAAGCAGCACCACTGATGGTAGGTAAGTGTTACTGCCACTTATGGACTTTTTTAATATCAAGGGTACCTACAGCTTACCTACTAACCAAAACCCATACTGAAAATTGGGCTTATTCACTAATATTTTTTATTGGTTAATGAATTATCACAAATAATCCGTGTGGTGACGGAGTTAAGAATACAATTCACCACTCCTATCTTACCTGTAGGTGATCGTAAGAGACAACTAAGGAATATAAAATGTATATAACATCTAAGCAAGAGAAGGCAAACATGAAATTAAACCCTATACTATACTAACCAGTTTGACCAGCGTAGGTCAATTTCTTTTTCATTGCGGAGGAGGTTTGTGCCCAGTAGTGGGACATAAATGAGCTGAATTATATTAAGTGATAGGCGTTCAAATTGCTATCATCATTTCAGCTCATATACGTCCTACTGCTAGGTTGGAGTATCTTCCACAATCACAAAAGAGCGATTAACATACTATACCACACTAGTCAGACGAGTAAGTCATCTGTTTTATTTCGAGCTTTACTTGTCTTGCATAGATGTTATTGGATTATGTCATTGATAGATAACATAGGCATAGGTAACATTAACAACATTCTTAATAAGCATTAGCGAGTGGTTAAATTAATATTACTCTGCTACAAAGACTATTTCCAGTGGATCAGTATGGTCTATGTCTATTTTTCTTTCTATTTTAAATTTTAGTTCCCAATCGTGCTGCCACTTACACCACCGTGAACTATTGTAGGACATTCAAATCTCGCTTCGTGTTATATTTACGTCTTTAAGGAGACGTGCGCCATCTACCCGACAATGTTTACACATTGTATGGGCTTAATACTTCGAACTTTGTAGTTAGAATTGTATTAAACGATAACACAACCTTGTTATTCAAATTCCTGAAATTTAGCATTTAATATGCTTAATTATTTATAACAACCCCATTACGAAGTTCGAATCCCACTTGTGACATCATTTTTCGCTTCGTAAATTTATAAATAATTAAGCATATTAAATGCTAAATTTCAGTAATCGTTTAAATTGTTAGTGTTTGGACTTTTAGGGGTAATGTGAAAACTTCACGTGGTGGTCTTGTATTAGGTAACGTCAAAATTTTTGTAGTTTAACTTTGATGGTATTCTATGTAATGTGATGCCGAGGAACTGCTGGGGTGTAGTAAAAATATGTAAATTGCATTACAAATGTTCATTTATATTATGCCATAGCACTATTGACGGCTACGATATGACTTACTGACGGATAATAAATAATTTGAAGAAACTAAAGATGTGAAGATTCTGGTAATTTGTGAAGAAAATTGTAACTTGACACTGGCAACAATGATCTCGTATTATTAACTGATTGCCAATACAAAAAAAAAGAAGAACAAGCTACAGCGTTCTACCGTTTGCTGCCATGACATGACGCACAAGTCGCACAATATAACACAAATTGTAACCAACTTTGTTCCTCAACATACATTCTGATAGGTACTCCCACTGCGTCCTTTTTCACTAATACATAAAAAGAACGTAGATACATCGCGTCATTGGCATAATGATGTTGGCGCGCGAACTATTAAGATCCCAGTTCAAATCAATGTTAGGAAAATGAATAAAATTGTAACGGTCATGCATATTATATTATTTATTATTTAATTTTTTTTAAATAATTTGTGATGTTATTACCTTATCACATCTTTTATTATATATGAGTTAACTTTTTTTTTTGTGTGTGACTTGATTGTTAGCCGCAGATGGCTATGACAACTTTAGCCGAACTATGGATGAACGCCGAGGGCTCTCAACCCGTTAAAGCTAAATATGAGTTAATAACGATCAATGATGTTATATCGGACTGCCATAGTCATTACTGGACAGGGGTGAAGTAACGCAGGTAAATCTTAGAATAATTAACTAACTAAAAATAATATTAAATGTTATTGTTTATTTAAAATATTCTTTCTTTATTATTTATTTTACAATTCTTCACTCAACTGGCAGAATGCTTTAATCTTATTGCCATTGTTATTGCAACTAAGTTATAGATGAACTCTAAAGCTCGTGTTCTTACAATTCTTAAGAATCTCTTCTCATACATATACATAGATTCTTAAACCAGATATCCTACACAGATGTTCTTTTGCAGTTTATTACTTTTCTATATTAAATATTTTCTTTGTTAAATAGGCAAATCTAAATAACTTAAGCAGAGGTAAAACCAAAATATTAATATATTAAATCAGATATAATATCGGCTATGGCGATAAAAATTACAATGGTCACCCAAAGCTGGTGGGTGTGCAATAGCAGTTAGTGCTTTCATTTGCTTAGAAGCGTGCTGTTGCAGCCTCGCCGTGGTATTTTCTTAGGTGGTTTTTAAGACTTCTTTACTAGATAAAGCTTGAGTTTTCTTTACTAGATAGTGACATTAAACTTACTTGCCCTTTTTTTTGGCGGCTTCGGTGATACTTACTTGCCCTACGATATTGTGCCATTGACACTTTGTTTATAGATTATAGAATGCCGTGATATTATAAAAGTGCAATCTATTTTGAGGACTATAATACAGTGTCGTTATAAATTTCGCCTCCAGTTTACCTTAGAACAGATCAGCTTCAGAAGACAAGCGTATAGACCCAGTCCCAGACGTAGAGCCAATTAAGTAACGAATGATAACTAGATATCGCATTTAAATATCAATTTCTTTACATTAGAAAATCTCAAGTTTTATTAAGGAAAATGTTCAAAAAATATAAATTTTATGAATCATAAAAGTCCTTGGCCAAATAGTGCGACGTCACAATATACGAAAACTTGTACGTACTCACTAGACACTACGCATCAAAGATAATTTCAGACAAGTGGAATGAACTACTAATATAACTAAATAATATATATAATAATATCATCTGTTAATAAATTAACTTAAGTTGAAGCAGTACCAAGTCTTAATAATTCACAAAGAAGTTTAACGTTTGCTTATCGTTTTGATTTTAACTGATTTATGCTTTCTGATTTTAACATAACGTACAGAGAGGATGGCTTCTGTCATCTAGACAAATTTCAAGTTTACTGTGACGAGTAGATAAGCCCTATCAATTAGACTGTTATCATTATACCGGTTCCGTATAAGATGTGTTAATGATTATAATGGTCAATGTATAATTGGTTTTGAATTTTAAAGTTCTGTATTTAACGGAAGGCTAAAATAAATATGTTACTCAAAAAATATCTATATAAAAGTTAGTATAAATAAGGTAAGTGGTATTATTCAGTCTCATTTTCCTCATCGGTGTTTTTTCCCGCTCGCAAAAGTGCGTGACATCATCGTTCGTGCAGTGCGCATGCTTGTTGATATTCACATACACGTATATAACAAGTTCAGTCTAGTCGAGCCATTGCTTGAATCAGTCGGTACAGTACAGTCGAGCAGGAGTGAGTCAAAGAAGTGCTTCATTTTAGCGTGTAACCTTGACACTGAATTCTAATTATACGAAGTAGCTGTCTGCATAGAAAAGTTATCAGAAACCCACAAAAAACGTGAGTTTTATTTGTCTTTTATTTAAAATTATGAATATTTCAAGGTTATGTTAAGGATAATGTAATCTGAAAACGATCTGTCAGCGGAGCGCACAAAGGTAATAATTACAGTGTCCATAAAACAGGTTTTCATTTTATACAGTTACTAGGTTATTAATTTCGTTAAATTCATTTTTAGTTCCTTGATTGTGCAACATGTTGGATTCATGTCGCAACTGTTTTAATTGAACATACATATTATTACATACCATGAACATGTTACTATGCGCCTACTTAGCGCGTGCACAGCTGAAATTTGTAACCTATTGACAACTTTTAATACATCAAAGATTATGCCCCAATAGATTGAAATACTCAAAGACAAACATATCTAATTAAATATATCTATTGAAATTCTCAAGGACAAAAATAATTAATAAAGTAAATAATCATAAGATAGTTTAATTAAGACTTGGATGACGCAACTAATGGAATACCATAATCATCCTTGGTTAACCTATAATAATACCTACTGTTTTAATTTTTTATCGCAAATTCGGCTAGCGTTGTTGGTAGGCCATTTTGTTTAAACACGGTAACCTTCAGACCCTTCAGTACTTACGTACCTAGGTTACCTAGTTAGTAATTTTAAATTGTAATTGGGGTAAAACGTATTTTATTGCTGGAAATATTATGAACACAATACTTTAGTATTATTTACTTAGGTATCTACCTAATGACAGCAGCATTACTGCATTAGCATAGTAATTAGGTTTACTAGTAAATCGATATTTACTAAAGTAAGTAGGTACGCTAAGTTAGAACGGTTATTCAGAATTTTAGGAACTTACAAGATCTTCTCCTTAATTATTTCGTTCGCAAGGACAAGGTCTACAAAAAGTAAAAGCTTGCTACCAGCAATGCCACATTTATGGGGCCATTCATAAATTACGTAAGGGATTTTGAATAATAAATTAATAATTTGGCCCCCTCCCCCTACTGTAAGACATCATAAGATTGCAACTACTGCCCCCTGCCCCTTAATAAGAATTTGCGTAAGAAAATTATTAATCAAATACAACTCCGTTTATTCTGAAAATATCTTTTATTACAATCTTCTTAATAAAAAACCGAGCATGTTGGTTTTTTAGCATAAAGCTGTTTTAAATCATTTATTTTTTGAGATATAAATTTTCCAAAAGCACTACTATCATTTTTAAATACTTCTTTTGTTGGTTGCAAGTTTGACGCTTGTTGATAAACCCGTGGTGTTTTATCTGGAGAACCTTCGACCCATGCTTTGAATAACAGTGGATCTAAATATTCAGAAATGTTAGAAAAAATAATTAGTATTCAATTAAATTATGTATATTTTTAGGAGTCCAAATAACAGGCAATCCCCGGTCAACGAGAGCAACAATAGAATAATAGAAAGTCTTTCTATCTAGACTTTCTATTGATGAAAATCATATGCTCTCAGTACTTCTGTACTGAGAGCATATGATTTTCATCAGTTTTGATATTAAGTTAAAGAGATGAAGTACAGATGGCGCTATTCAATAAAACGTCAATTCTTAGCGCGAAAATGATAAAATTTTCAATTTAATGTCTTACATAATGTCAGGTTCACTACCCAATAGTAAGAAGTTATGATATTTAGTCAACACCAAACCCCTAAACGTCTTACATAATTTATGAATGGCCTCTATGTGGTCTTTCTAACTCAAAGTCGTGCGCTGTAGAATTGTGATGTATTTCTGTTTCTAACGAACAAATGCTTTGAGTACTTAGGTGTCTATTCAGATACCTAAGATGTGGATTAATATGGTTTTATCAGCTTATTTCACTTCGTTTCATTTGCAAATTAATTGGATAAATGATGCGTGATTACTTAGATCACGAACACACGAATATTAGTTAGTGTTTACTACATATAAAATAAAATATGTATGTTTCACGTATGTATTCACGTACTTACCTAATATCGTTACATAAAAAATATGTATATCTACCGTTCAGATAACAGGCCTATTTCATTACCTAATCTATGTATTCATGTGATAATGGGTCATCTGACCCTATTACTCTATTAGGTATAATAAAATTAATGGGATCTTAATTTAAAAAGACGGTAAACAAAAATCAGATGAGGCTTTGGCACAGATAAAAAAAATAAGACAAATTTCAAAAAAGTAATTGTTTTTGAACGTTAGTTCATGATAAGTCAGGAATTTAGTTGATACCTTCTGCTGCGCACCCTCGTTGACATTGTTTGTTAATTAAAATAAGTATATTTAAAATTATGAACATCATAAATTTAAAATTCTGTTAAAATAATAATTCTATTAAAACATGTCAATAAAGTTATTATTATTTCCACCATAAAAACTAGCATACATTAGTCTTTCAAAGTCTTCGTCGTGCCAACGAAATTATCTTATATCAGTTCATCCGTTTTTGGCCAAGATTAGATCAGTTATACGAAAACGTAACTAATGAATTTCAAGATGTAATTTTGATAAAATAAAAATAATTATTTATATCTATTATTAATAGATCGACCTAGATCGATCTATTTGTATATAGATCGATAGACCTATATACAAATAGATAAATAGACTTTTCAAAATTATTTTGTTAAAATTATTATATTCTTTGGATTTGTATATTACAAACAGATCAGAAGAAAGAAAAAAAATATCACAAGATTTAGATCTCCTGAGGCGGACTGTCAGTACGTATATGTACATATACGGCAAGCGAGGCTATAGAAGTATAGAGTAAGCGAAATTGAGTTAATGCATGTTACTCCACTTATCAAATGAAGCTGTATTAGTGTAATTTTGAATTATTGTAAGAGCGCTCCGGCTAAGGAAATGATAGAGGAAGTTTATGACAAATGAAATGGGTATTTTATGTCGTTGGCATTACTAACATAATAGTATAATCATAAAAGTAATGCTAATTTACTCGTTACAATTAAATTAGACTAAAAAATTGAGATTTTGTTGTCCTATTCTCGGATGACCATGGGCGCCAGCAACTCTTCCCCTAAAATAAATGTAAAAAATCTGTACTTTAAGAATGTCTATATCTATCAAAAATAATTAAAAACATAATTTTCCTGTTCGTAATATTAGATTCTGAATACGCGTAAAACATGATTTATTTCTATCAGGTTTTCCTCAAAGTTTTTAGCTACGTTATTATCTCAATTTAGATAGGAATCTGATGAGGGATACAATGACTGTCTGACGTGACGTTGACAATGTTTGATCTTATGAAGGTCATTTGAAGAGCTTCATATACTTACACATAGATAATTATAGATCTACTATGAGTCTCCTTAATAACAGTCCATTAAAAATAAGCTGAGTTATGTCTCGCATGCCTCGTATTGCGCCTGTGCCATTGATAATTTTATTAGAAATCTATAAATATATTTTTAGTTTAGCTTCGATTTCCCGATACGAAGACGCGATAGAAATATACATACCTATAGCTATATAGGTACTTCCTCTCCATAATCTAATATGAAACCAATATACCTAAGTAGATATTTAACTAAATTATTTTTTTATTTATTGTCTAAGTATGTACGATATAATGCTAGTAACAGCGACTTTATCAAGCATTCGCTTTGGGTCGATACCTAGATGTAATATGTTTTTGAAATGGATTAATGTAATAGATATATGTATTTCCAAAAAAGCAGTAATTAAGGACAAAGGACCAAACATAGCTAACATAATGTAAGTTTTGTCGTGGTCGTGATTAAAATGGATTATGAATAAAAATTGTAAGCCTTGAGGGATAATAATTTTAAATTTAGCTTGCTATAGGTTAGTTTTATATCGCAAATGGGTTTATTCACATTGTCCGTCGATACCGTTGGAGTTTCACTTTTAGGCACATTACAGTGACATTCACTCGCTCCCATCTATATATAACTCCACATGACATGACTGCACATTGTCTTCCAAAATAGGTACGAGATTGAAAATCGGCTGGGACTGGGCTGGTGAAACATTATTGGAACTAAATACTTAGTGTATTTAGTTCCAGTAATGTTTCACAGTTTTGTATAACAGATAAGTTAATGTCGAAAATACTTTCCTGTTCGATTTATTTGTAATTAATACTCATTTAATAATTTCTTTTTATTCGTTTTGTTCTATAACATCATATAAAAGTTTTCAGACAAATTCTTTTCGGACAATTATCTATGGGGTAATGAAATACTTATACTGCTATTTTTTTCGGTAGAGCTATCTAAACTAAGGTCAATTACCGTCAAATAATCTTGACCCATTTTGGACCTGTAGCAGACGTCTGTCACGAATATTTACCACCTATACAAACCTTCCAATAAGCCATTTCGAAAAATAACTGCCGCATAATCGTATAGGTACATAGGCAAGTGCTCCCAGCACTTTAGTGTCCTACCGGTTGCTATCAGATGGAATAGTATAGTATGCTGTTTTTTATAAATACAAGAAAAAAATATGTATTGAAATTTCCACAGGAAATTCTTTATCAGGTCAGCTATTGTATTAACGCAATTGGTTGTTACAGATAATGTCGCAGCAAAAGCCAATATTTGATTACCATGAGGAGAGCCAGAGCGAGAAATTGGCGCGGAAGTCAAAGGAATCACCGTTCATGGTAATTGGTAAGTAATTAAGTCTTTTGTTTATTAGATAAGAATTTATAAATACAACTACAGACTGCATCTGATCCAGTATCATAAGCATAGGATGCTTGTTACAAGTATTCTGTTATATTATAAAGCTATGCCTTGTGTCACATGATAATACAATACCGAAGTTATTGTATTGTGTAATTACGAAACTTAACAACTACGTATATGTATAACATTTTCATTGTTATATGAGTGATGTTTTTAAAACATGGCAAGTAAATGGAATAGCTTTCCAAGGTCAGTCTCTATGTCAAATTATAATGCATAATTGGCATGTATAATACTGAAATTCCTAAGACTTATAATGGAAGAATTAAAGAAAAAAAATCGTATATGAGCTATGATGATAATGGAAAATAATGTGGGTGTTGGTTTAATAGATTTTTAAATTGAAACTGACAAAATCAGACAAGTATTTTCACCCACAGACGACCTAATCAATTTAACGTATTAGTTTATTCTAAATGATATACATATATGATATATATACATATACGATATACTTATACATATATCTACAAAGATATGCAGTCTCCATTATTTTATTTAATATGTCTTGAGCTTATATCTGAAGATGTATAACGAAAGTTTTAATTTACTTTAATGGCATAAAACCTTTTGCAGTTTGTTGCCCTATGATCTCTCGTTTTTAATAGTTTTAATTGGGTCTTTATTAGATAATAAAAATTCAAATCCACAGTAATGAAACACCTATAACAGTAACTAGTTTCAAGTTTTTATCCCACTTATTTAATAAGTTTAGTTGTCCTTGGTCGCTTTTTTGTCTGACTAGATACTGTCTGAGACAATGGCATGGCTTTAGATCTGTCCATGCTATGTTCATTTTCCGCAAGAATATCTTTTTCTAAGAAAATATTACCCAGACTAGCAAATGATTTTGTGGACTTAAATTTCTATGATGGTTGATGGGGATAGGTGCGCATTTTATATACAAGTATTTTTATAATATATATTCCATTATTATCCATAATTAAAGTTATGTTTCACGTGGATGTTGTCAAGCAAATTATGGCAAATAGTTCTGTAATAATGGCAACTTGTGAGATCCAACAAAACGTATAATTTTGTATATATTATTTTACAGCTATTGCCGGTCTAGCAGCTGCTGTTGGTTATGGCGCCTACGCTTACAAACGCCGAGGAGCGATGAGCACTAGCGTATTCCTAATGCAGTACCGTGTTATCGCACAAGGAACAGCCGTTGGTGCACTTACTGCTGGCATGACATATCACATATGTGATACTTACCTTCACAAGAAGGACGACGAAACTACTGCCTCAATAACAAAAGAAAACGGCCATTGATGTGTCAAGCATTAATAGATATCTCAAAATAGGAATTAACTGCTGAATTCAGTTAATTACATCATAGCGATGAATAGCAGATTTTCTCAGTTAGTTTCTTAATTGAATACCTACAATGTTGACTTGCTTAAGTAGTTTTAGAATGTCTAATTGAAAAATTAAACTCTTAGTTATTTAATACTACTGCTTGAAAGCAGTTTTAAAAAAAATGACGGGCAAAGCCTGTTAAGGCTGTTTTAGAACGCTTGTAGCACGTGTTATTATATTTCAAA
The DNA here is from genome assembly GCA_905163515.2 of Lymantria monacha. Classification (NCBI taxonomy): domain Eukaryota; kingdom Metazoa; phylum Arthropoda; class Insecta; order Lepidoptera; family Erebidae; genus Lymantria; species Lymantria monacha. The sequence continues at coordinate 16,603,265 of LR991082.1, read as the reverse complement.
TGAAATATTGTAGTTATTTAATTTGCAATTATAATGATTAATTTGAGTACCTAGGTCGTCCAGGTGAAACTGTAAGATCTGGTAATGGTAGAACGGCGCCGTTGATGAAATTGTACTAGTCTATAAGATTAACATTATTGTTAATCTTATAGACTAGTTCAAATTAATATTATTTTTTAAATAATTAAAATAATGCCACCGCGATATGTTTATGTTGCTGCTTAAAATGTTGCAACTTTAAGGCTACGTTATGCTACCTAGTCTGTTTTTTTTAAGATGTTATAATTATATTCAATAGAAGCACCAAAATTATATAAAACAAATAAAAAGATAGAAGTTAAGGAATAAAAACATCATGTTTGTGAAATTTTAGAATATCATCTTTTTGGATTGCGAGCTTAAAGTAGGAGTCGCATTGTAAAAAAAATGATATTCTAGCATAAATCGTTAGTGGTACTGACAAGAGAGGTGACCCAAATATGATTGGGAGTAATAAAAACTAGGACTATGAATGAAGCATTTATCACGATGATTTTATATATTGACATTAGAACAATGAGACATTTTAAAAAATTATATAATAATTGAGATTATTGTCTACGATTTGATATTAACGTTATCTCTGATAATTATATTAGTGCCACATAAATTTACAATTTGACATTTTACGGCATTTAGTAGACAAAATAAGATTTTAAAATATATAATATATGCATAAATATGGTATCGGCTCAAAGTCGTATACTTATCTGCCTAGTTTATGAAATACTTTATTCGAATATATGTATACTCGAAATTTAGTAGGTACATATTTACAAATTTAATAAAAAAAAATACAAGCAAATATATAATAACTTCATTAAATATATCAGTAACCCTATGGGCACGAGTCTTCACGGGGTCGTCTCAATTGGAGAGGACTAAGGTTGCTCAATTCTCTCTGAGCGTTAACGCAGAGGGCGAATTAAGTAACTGTGTTCTCTACAATTTGCCTTTAAGTAGATTTCATACAAATCCGTTGCAACATCGAATAAATCTTTCAGACATATGGAGTAATATGTTGATGATGTTTTACTTCCAAATTATTTAATTTATTAGTGAGATACTTATAATATAGAATTCCTGTGACTTATGAAGTTTATTTTTGTAGTAATTTGTAATAGGAAAGTTCCTATTGTAGATGTTATACCATTTATAAAATTTGTCCATTATACAATTTTGTTTTGCTTATTACTTAATTAATGTAACATTTTTTTTATTAGTTCGACGAAAGTAATATTAAAATTAGTGAAAAAAAAACAGAGTCACTTTTACAGTTAGTAAATTTGAGTTGTTAATTGGTCAGCTCAACTACATTTATTAAGCCTCCTTAAAATTATTTATTGAGCTGAATTCAACCATGGGTGACTCTTCTATTTCGGACATTCTTAGCCCATCTGTTTGTCCGTGTATTTAGTAATTAATGGAATGGGTGGGTTCTTCAAATATGGATTACGATAATTGCAATGCTACTGCTTACTTGCCCTTACGTTTTAAATCTAACGCGTAAAATTGTACTTGGGCATTATGTACATACGTACGTGAAATTATATATTTTTTTAACTTTCATTAAAATTTATATAATTTGCACAACTTTTTCTGTATTAGCTATGTTATAGATATATAAGTCTTAGAAATGAATATCAACTTGTTTTATTTAATATTATAAAATCGAATGGAAAGAATTGTTGTTGGATTTGCATGTGCGCTCGCTAAAATGAATCAATTTTTAAATCGATGTGATTAAAAGACTAAATATCAAATATTGCTTTTCATTTAAATGCTAATGTTATAAAGCATTTTTGGAACGAAGTTCCTTATCGCGCGTTGTGAAAGGGGGCTAGACGGAAAAAATTCTTACGAAAAGTTGTCACGACACTTTTTGCTATAGTAAGCTATTGTAAGCTGTGCGGCGTCGCTCGTCGGCTCTCTTATAGAAAGCAAGCCAGATATTTTCATTTCTATTTCGCATTGAACAGTGTGGTGTCGCGACGATTTTTTTTATAGATAGAGTGATTCAAGAGGAAGGTTTATATGTATAATATATGCATAATGTACTAGAGAAACACTGATAATTTTAGAGGTTTCTAATGTGATGTCGTAAATAAACACATTATTTTGCGCTTACATTGCAAACGCTGGCTGAACCCTACGAAATAGATCAAAATAAAGTACTACAGTATTATACAGCTTAAAAAGGCCTACAAAAAAGTCCGCGATGGTATATATCTATCTCTTAAGGATAACATACTATATCCATTTTAATACTTTAAAAAATGTTTTATTATAAAACGGTAATTGCAAAGCTATTTACACAAATACTGTATTAATCCTTATCATTTTAAATACATTAGTTGGCTTGAGCATTTCATGAAGATATTTTTTTTCCTTCAGACCATGCAAATTAAATCAATACCTTAAGAGATATAGCAAAATCAAAATAATGCGCAACGAAATTATTTTCGCCCGTGACCGGGCCGCGTGGCCGGCTCGCGTTCGAGCTCGGGGCCGAAAAGTTTTGGTAGTCTAGTGGAATTGTATATCCTATTATTAATATTATAAACGTGAAATTTTGTAATAATGTATGGATGTGAACATGTTTGTTGCTCTTTCACGTAAAAACTACTGAATGGATTTTGATGATATTTATAGTAATATAGCTTGCACATCAGAATAACACATAGGCTATAATTTATAAAGATATTTTGCAAATTGGCTAAAATATAACGATAAAAATCGCTTAAGGCAGAAAAAAATTATATAATTAAAATAGAACTTCGTTCCATCCGGGTGTCCCTTGACACCTCCGGTTTTATCGTATCATTATTCCTTTATTCATCATCATTATCTTTAGCTCATACATGTCGCACTGTTGGGCGGGAGGGGATATTAACCTACCATACCATGCTAGTCATACGTTGGTATAAGATTTTGTTTCTAGTCCTTCTCTTGCGTATATGTTATACGCGTTTTACATCCCTTAGTCGTCACGATCTTACGATCACCCACGGATTAGATAAGGGGTGGTGAATTGTATTCTTACTCCGTCACTACACAGAAAATTCCTTTATTTCATGTATAAATTCTAGAATGCCAGAACCAGAGGAAAGCTTAGGGACAATTGTATTGCACGGGTTAGCGTCAAGCGAGCAACGCGCCGTTAAGGAAATGTGTTCAACGTAACCCTTGGTTACTTTTAACATTGGCTGTTAAAGTATCGTTGGCTCCATCAATACTGTCTCGACTCGCTTAAAATTCAGAAATCCAAAACGGTCGATATTAAATATCATATCTGTCATAATAATAAACCTGTAGATTTATTTTAATCAAAATGTATTCAAGTGGTCTATAAAACATCGTGTATTTCTTCGTTAAAAACTTGAGATAAAAATGCCCCTGAATGAGGGAAAATGGTTATAAAATTAAAAACATTAATGTTGTTATTTATATTACCCAATACAGAGCCTGGGACTGGACTGCATGACCGGGCGGTCATGCAAACCAACTTACTGGCCAACAGATAGAAATAGAACTCCTGACTTGCTTGACTTCTTCATAACTAGAAATATTAACCAAAATTATATGACAGTAGAAGAGTGCACAGATCTATCTTCTGATCACACTCCAGTTATACTTAATGTTAATGCAACTGTGGTACTTACTAGCCCTCCAGCAAGATTATACAACAACTCTACTAATTAGCAATTATATCAGGCAATAATCTCTTCGGAATTTAAGCTAAAAGGAACAATAAACACTACAGACGCCATTGAAGAAGTCATTGAAAACCTTAACATGGTCATTTATAAGGCTTCAATTGAGTCTACAAAATTTAAGAAAAAATGCCCACCATGATTAAATGAATATCCAAAAATTATAAAGGACAAAATAAAAGAACGCTGTTATCTAAAAAAAGTATGGCACCAGTCTCGATATCCTAATGATAAAACAGCCTTCAATAGATGTTCTGAAGAACTCAAAAGTTCAATCAAGGACCTAAATAATAGAAATATTGAAAATTTTTTGAGTCAGCTGACACCATCCTTGGATGCAAACTACTCATTGTGGAAAGCTTTTTTTTTTTTGGTGGACTATGGATGCGTGTCGCTCCCCCAAATCGGTCCGGGGTGATGAAAAGGCGGCGCGTGACTCCCATAGACCCACCGTAAAACTCCTCTCTCTTCGCCGTGCGAGCGGACCACCGGTACCCGATTTTTGTCTTCGGTGGTCTGCCCGGCGGTTTACCCTCGCGGGTTCCTCTCGTCGACGCCCCGACAGATTTCGCCGTAGGGGCGTCGCCCTCACGCGGTGGCCTCACGTCGGGTGACCGGACAATTCCCCGGTCCGATCACCCGAAGCCTCGGTTAGGGCGGCATCAGGCGCAGATACTCGCGCATGCGCCGCCCCGGCCGCTGACGACGGCCCGGGTCACGGGCATCCTCCCGGACTCGTTCCGCCGCCTCCTTCTGCGAGATGACAGCTTCGCAGAAGGCGGCGACCGCGTCCCAGTTCCTGATGCTGTCGACCATCGCTTTCGCGACAGTCGGCAGCGTCAGGTCGGCACCGATAACAGCGACGAGGTCACGGCGATGCCCGTCGCTGGAGGAAGACAGCGGCAGATCCACTGCAGAGCCGTCAATGGACGAGGGCGACAGTAGTGTCGCAGAGCCAAAAGTGTCCAAAGATGAGGGCAGTGAATCTGGCGACAAAATGGTCAGCGGGTCGGAATCAGAGACCGCCGCCGCCAGGTCGTCGCCGCGTCTTGCGGCAGCGGCTCTAACCGCGGCCCTGACGACAAGGGAGGAGGCCCTCCCCTCGAAGGTGCGGAAGCGCCCCCTTAATAAGGAGGGCAGCTCAGGCGCCGATTCCGAGGGGAGCGTGACGATCATGCCTCCCCGGCCGGCCTCTCGCAGAGGGCGAGGGGCCGCGGCTTCGGGTCGGGCGACCCACTCCGGAGGAGTGCGTGGAGGGGCGGAGACGAGTAGGCGAGCCGACAACGAGGCGGCCGCTCGCTCGCTATATATAATTTTAACTCGACTAGCCGGTGTCATATATTTTGATCCACATTCAACGTAGATTTCCTGTTGCAGTGTTAACCCATCAAGTGCCGTGTGTAATTGTGTAGTGAAATCGTAAGTAAAACTCTGTTATTAATAAGTGTTTCCCTACATATTTAATCAATTATTTTTTTTTTTTTTTTTTTGATAATTTAAAAAAGGATGGGTAATTTAAGTAGGTACTGTAATTGTTTTTAGGTGCTGTGGTAATCCTAGCCAGGATTAGAACGCAACATGGACAAGCCAGGACCTAGTAAAAAACGTAAGGTTAAAGATGAAAATCGGCAGTTTCAAGAAATTTGGACTGAGAAATACTTTTTTTTTTTTTTTTTTTGTATGGTCGCATAACGTCCGGTCGATGGCCCTCTACGGCGCACCGGTGTGGGCGGGGTCCCTGACCGTCCGACTCAGGGCTCTTCTGTGGCGACCACAGAGGGCCATGGCGGTCAGGGCTGTACGCGGGTACCGCACGGTGGCGACGGAGGCAGCGTGCCTGTTGGCCGGGAGTCCCCCGTGGGACCTGGAGGCGGAAATGCTCGCCGATTTGTATCGGCGGGTGTCGGGGGTGCGCGCGGAGGGCGGTGTGGTCTCTTTGAGGGAACTCACCGCCTGGCGCGTTGACGCCCGCCTAGATGTCATTGCCCGTTGGGCAGTCCGGCTGGAGAGGCCTCGGTTCGGTGTGCGGACCGTAGAGGCCTTCCGGCCGGTGCTGATGCAGTGGTTGGAACGGCGGCACGGGGTGCTCTCCTTCCGACTGGTGCAGGTTTTGACGGGGCATGGATGCTTCGCCAAATACCTGCACAAGGTCGTCAGGAGGGAGAGTACACCGTCCTGCCACCACTGCGATTGCGACGAAGACACGGCGCAGCATACGCTCGAGGTTTGTGCCGCTTGGGCAGAGCAGCGTCGTGAACTCGTCGCAATCATCGGTGCCGACCTGACGCTGCCGACCATCGCCAGGGCGATGCTCGACAGCGTCAGGAACTGGGACGCGGTCGCAACCTTCTGCGAGGCAGTAGTCTCGCAGAAGGAGGCGGCGGAGCGCGTGCGCGAGGAGCGTCTCCTCGACGGCGCGAGCCGCCGCCGGCGACTGGGGCGGCGCAGGCGCGATTACCTGCGCCTGATGCCGCCCTAGCCAAGGCCGCGGGTGACTGGATCGGGGAATTAGTCCGTCACCTGCCGAGAGGCCGACCGCGTGAGGAAAGACCGACATCCTAAAAAAAAAAAAAAAAAAAAAAAAAATGGTCGCATAAAGGAATATAATGTAAAAAGGCACTATGAAACGCAGCATCCTACTTTTACAAAGTTTACAGGCGAATTAAGAAAGCAAAAAATGTCTTTAAAACGGGAGCTTATTGGTCAGCAAGCTATGTTTACAAAACCCATTCAAGATTCAGAAACAGCTACAGAAGTTAGTTTTGTTCGTTCATCATTTTAGTTATGATAGCAAAGTGAAGTCGCCCCTTCAGTGATGGGGATTTTGTAAAAGAATGCATAGAAATTGCCGCTAAGAAAATGTGTCCAGAAGCAGCAAAAAAGTTTGAGAAAATTCAACTGAATCGTATGACTATCCAAAGACGAATTATGTCTTTGTCAGGTAATATTGCGGAACAATCAACTGAAAAAACTAAGATCATTGAATTTTTTTTCATTAGCACTCGACGAATCCACTGATATTAGTTCCACAGCTCAACTTCTCATATTCATACGAGGTGTTACTCAAGATTTTGAAGTCTTAGAAGAGTTTTTAGGAATGTGCTCATTGAAAGGTCAAACCAAAGGAGTTGATATACTCAATGTACTTTTGTAGTTACTTTGCTGAAAAAGCATCTGCAAGAAAAAACATAAACGCTGAAGATCTCATGCAGTTTCACTGCATTATACACCAAGAAGCCCTCTGTTCTAAAAAAATTGAGAATTTCAAAATGTCATGAAAGTGGTAGTTTCGACTGTAAATTTCATAAAATCACGAGGACTCAATCACAGGCAATTCAAACAATTCCTTGATGACATCGAAAGCGAATATGGAGATTTACTGTATTATACAGCCATGGCGGTTTTGTGGTCACGGTGAAAAAACCATGAAATGTCGGTAGTTCCCTTTATGATCAACAGTGACAACTTAGTATTACAACAGTGTTTTCACGGTGTATCATTCGTGCTTTTGTTTCATTTCACAACTGTCAAAATATAGTATACCTATATTAGAATATTAGACCTAGGTAAAATGGTTAAAACGACACTTTTATAGGGCAGCTATAGAGTGAAACCATGCTAAACAGTTGATAAATGTATAGTTAATTGACAGTCAAAGCACTATTGTGACACAGTAAAATAGGAGTGAATCCAAAGTTGTTTCACCGTCGTTTAACTGTCATTTCATTGTCGTGTCACTGTCGTTTCATGTTCCTTTCACAGTCGAATAACTGTCTTATTTTATCGAGCGAAAAAATAAATTTTTAAATGAAAATTTTTTTAAGGGCTTATTCAAAAAAAAAAAATTATCCTGAAAATTGAATTCAAATTACTAAATTTAATGTGAAATGTCAATACAGTTCAGAACTCTACACGAAGCTTATAAAATGATAATTAAACAGTATTTAAATAATTACATCATTTGTTTTGAAAAAAAATACTACCGAGTATATACGGTGAAAAGATAGTGATTTTACGGTGAGTTGACGGTCGAACCACAGTAGGTCCTCAGTAATATCACTATAAATTTATGAGGTGTTCACTTTGAAAAAAATATTTTTCCATAGTGTAAATATGCCAATTGCCATATCGACGACAGAAATACTAAGCTTCCACAAATTAGAAACGGTCTTTTCACCATAGAACTGCCGATAAGTTAACTCTTATTTACCATCCGTAGTTAGTGACGCAACGGAACGAATATACTGTTTTTCGACAGTGATTTCACTGTACGACAACCCTAACTAGAGAGTGAAATAGCCGTGACATGAAACTACCGTGAATCGTCCATCTTTTCACTATGGAGTCACCGCGAATTCACCGTAAGCATGAAACCGCCAGGGAGAAGTAAGGTGGCTAAGTCGTGGATTGACACTGGAACGATTTCTAAATTTAATAGAAGAAATTGGAATATTTCTGGCGGAAAAGCAAAGCGATGTCTCGGAACTTAAAAATCCTGATTGGTTGTGTGATTTGGCTTTTTTAGTTGACATTACAAATCATTTGAATGTCTTGAACACACGGCTTCAAAGCAAAAATCAACTGATATCCCAGCTCTACGCTCATGTATCATCCTTTCAATGCAAGCTGACACTTTTCAGATCGCAATTGAATTCTGGAAATTACAATAATTTTCCGAATTATAAGAAAATGGCTGAAAAATTCAATAAAACTGCGATTGATTTCAGTTATGTAGAAAAGCTAGATATTTTAATGCAATCTTTTCAAAACAGATTTTCAAAAAAGTGAAACCTCTGTTGGACATATTCAGCAATCCTTTCACGATTTCAGTTGAAAATGCGCCATAGTCAATGCAGTTAGAAATTATCGACATTCAAAACGACCAAGAGTTATGCAACAAATTCAACGAAGGAGACTTGCTGAACTTTTACCGCTGCATTGATAAAAATATGTACAAAGAGTTGCGCATAAACGCTCTGAAATGTGCCAGCTTATTTGGTTCTACCTATATATGTGAACAAACTTTTTCAATACTAAATAATAATAAAACAAAAAATCGAAACCGCCTTGCAAATGAAAGTTTGGAAGCAGTTTTACGTGTTGCTACAAGTAAATTTGAGCCAAATATAAAAAAGATTGTAAGCACTATGCAGTGCCACGCTTCAAATTAATAAATTCTTTTACAATTTTAATACATTATTATCAATTCCTTATTGTCTTTACCTATACCTACTTCTGACGGCCCGCCATCAGTTCATGATTTGCCGAGTGGCCCCTAGTCTTAATAAGTCTGTTCATCCCTGCTCTACACCATATTTACCGCCGACCTACCTACAATGAACACTACCACAATCGCGACCTACGCAGATGATACAGCTATATTAGCCACACATACAGAACCCTTGACAGTCTCCGCAAACTTGCAATCCCATATATATGCATTAGAAGATTGGCTTAATGTCTGGCATATAAAGGCAAATCAAAGTAAATCTATCTATGTGACCTTTACACTTGGAAAGAAAACCTGCCCACCAGTTACACTAAACAATGAAGTGATTCCTCAGAAGGATAACGCTAAGTATTTAGGTCTACACCTAGACAAAAGGTTAACATGGCAAAAACATATATGGTCTAAATCTAAACGAAAACAGCTAGACACAAAGTTGAGAGATATGTACTGGTTGATAGGAAGACACTCACAGATGAGCATTGATTGTAAAATCACAGTATACAAAACCATACTGAAGCCTATATGGACTTATGGCATTCAATTCTGGGGTACGGCCAGCAATAGTAATATAGAAATACTGGAAAGATTTCAAACTAAGACACTGAGAGCCATCTTGAATATACCTCAGTGTATTAGTAACAGATACATATATCATGATCTGAAACTACCAACTGTCAGACAAGAAATATCACGATATAGCATGCAGTATCAGGAACGACTTGTCGGGCACAAAAACGAACTAGCCTACAGATTATCAGGATCAGGCAGCTTACAGCATAGGAGATTAAAGAGACACAGTGTGCCCACTCTACTAGACAGATTCATCAATGTGGAATGAGTCGACCTTTTTTGGTCACTCTCCAAGCTGTCTAAAATATAATAACAGATAAAATATCAGTCAAAGTTGTGGCCTATTGTTGTATAACAGATTGCTACGTTGCAGAAAAACAAAAGAGAAAAAAAAAAAAATTATATTACTTTAGGTGCTGCTCAAAATTTAGTAGTCATTTTTGAAAACAGGTATTCATCTCAGGAGTCATTAGTTATACAAAACTGAAACCACGGACCTCTTTATAGACATGGCAAATGCTAAATCAACAAAGGTCTTTAATGAGAAGTTCTTGAGAACTTTCTAAAAACTGCTAATAATACAGACGTGAAAGTTTGTTATGATGTATTAATTTTTATGCTATTATTATAATTAAATTGATATGAAATAAAACTATTAACGGTTTCATCGAGTATTTAATTTCACTCAATCTAACCTTATACATTGGGGCATTCTATCCATGGGATACAAGGGCTCGGTGTCGGTAGCCCACCCATATGGCAATACAGAAGTAAGTATTCGGCAAATCATAGGGCTACACATCATCCTTTGCCTCGGGCGGGTTGGACAGGTAGGGACCGCACTGACTGTCCCTAACACGTAACAAGGGCGTAATTATTGACATTATTTGGCATTTTAGATATCACCATTCCTATAGTTTCACTCATCGACATTTGTACTCATTCAAATAAAATATCAGCAGGATTTTTATATATTCTCAGTATCAAATTGTTATAAAGTAGATCTAAGTAGCATAATTTGTAACAATATTCAAAACAATATTTCACTTTTAATAATTTAGGGGAATAGCAAGGTTTTAAATGCTCATTAAAGCAAAACAACACGATACAGAGTAACATAAATACAATAATATTAATTTTAATATCACATTTGAATTATTAACAAAACACAAGTGCCGTTAACTATCGCACTACTGCTAATACTGTTTAAAAAACAAGTGTGTTAAAATGTTGTTACAACCATATTTGGTTAAATATAAAAAAAAATATCTATTTATTGCCTTATTAGTTTCTGATTCAGCTAGGCAAATAATGCGTTTACCGTTTTTAGTAAACCAATTTTATCCATGAATAAATAAGTATCAGTCTGATAAATTTGTTACTTGATATTTTCTTACACAAAAGTTCGAATTGATTGCTAAAAAATGCTTATATTTTCAGCTATTCAATTAAAGGCTTAGTTTATTGATGCAATGGGAATCTCCTTATAGGGAGCAGAGATCCAAATAGTACATGCTGGACTACTGGAAATTTCCCCAACACCTCCTTTTTATACATTTTTATAAGACCTTGATTAATTTTAGTCCAGGAACCTACAGCACTGATACTCCACAATTGATTAGAATGTTCTGCAAATGGACCTTTTTTAACTTCTTTAATATATTTGATACAAGATATGTACATATAGTCATCAGCATATTTGTCTATGATATCATCGTCAAGAAATTTGGCAGGTGGATATATTTTCGGGTGGTCCACAAGCTGAGAGCTGCCCCAAATAAATGGTATAAACTGATAATCATCTAAGCTCCACACACCATGGCTGCCCGCTGGCTCCATTCTGTATGTCGTCTGCAATCTTCTTGCTATTTGAATATATTTATTGAATATAATTAAAACAGTAGCAACATTGTCATCAAATTCTAACATACCAATTTTATATAGGCAACAAAGAAACATTACAAATGCCATCTCATGACCAGTGCCATAATCAATTCTAGTAGCATTGCCAAAGCTCTCCTCAAAGTACACTTTGATCTCAGGAATAGCTAAATGTAAGTCAGGATGTATAGCTTCCTGTAATAATTCTGTAGTACTAGATTTGACTTTGGTGAGCCATTCCCTGAAAGCTGTATTGCCGAATCTCTGTGGCTGTTCCACAGGTGGATATTCATCAATTAACTTATCAAGTTTTTCTAGGACATATAATATTTTCTTCATATTAGGAGATATTTTACAATCTACAGACAATGGTTTTCCTTTGATAGCTTCATTAAGTGTGGCTATAAAGCCAGTATACTCCATGTATGCTTCAGATTTCTCCCATATGGCCATATCTGTGATTGTTTTTACAGCTTTTTGGGGTTCCAAAAAACGATGGTTAGGTGGGAGTGTCCTTGCTACACTCTCTTGTTTAGCTCCATCACCAATAATATTCTCAGCCATCTGGAAAGTCAGATATAATGTTTTAAAAATATTTCACTAGTTTATATACATATAGTTTTCATATATATTAGAAATAAAACTTTTTAAGTACATAAAAACTTTAAATTAAATTCGGGATGAGTATTTAGTAGCTTTTTAAAAATGAATCTAAATAATCTATTAATGGATAATTCTGTAATCTTTAATAAAATACAATAAGGATAAATAGAATTCATATGCACATTAACAAAAATTTAATTACTATAAGGTATTTTTGTGGCAAACACGATAAGCTTTAATAACGAAGGTCAGAACTGTCAATCTCGGTATAAGTATACCTACCTACGTAACACCGCCACAATTTTTTCAATCGTTATTTATGTATAAACAGTGCACCGTATCAGAATACGTGTGAATTCATAATAATATGGAGAAAATTTTGCGCGGTATTATGAGATATCGCGTTTTGGATCGTGCAAGTATGGTTAAACAGTTCCAAGAAGTAAAAGACAATCCAACGGTAAGTCCCGTTTTATCTACTAACCTTTTCTTGAATTTGAAATGCAAGTGTACTTCGATACAATTTAGATCTGAAGTAGTTTGTAAACTTATATATACAGTAAGTATTTTCACCTTTTCTTCCCTAAAAAAGGTACTATCAACATCAAGAGTTATTTATTCAATATTCAGATTATTCAGTACCTGTATTTCTGTAAATATTCATTGATTTTTTTTGACGTTATCAAAAGGTTTGACGTTATTTTGACACATGCCAATTGATAGTGACGTATTTGCCGTAAAATAACGTTATCGAACAACGGTTATGATGGTCATTATTATAGTGCCACAAACTTATCTGACCCGGTGACAGCGTCGCTGTTATCGCATTTAGTGTTGCCAGTAAAATTCCATTTGCAATAAAATCGGTAAGTACTTCCCCATGTGGTAACGGGTTTAGAAAACAATATTCAACTCCTTTACAGAATTCTCTGTGGAAGTCATCAAAAATGGAATTATAGCATATGCACCCGTGCGCTCACGGATGGGAAGTAGATAAATGTGTTTCAAGTATAGCTTATGAACACATTATATTATGCTTACTAGAGAAACAAAAATGTAGTTTTTATAAATAATTATATTTTAACACAATAATTATGATCTACAAATATAGGGCAAATTATTTGTAATGAACATATTCCAGGTATAGTCATTTGAATCGTCAGTCAATTCATCACATGAATCATCACTTTCAGTCTCACTGTCACTGTCTAAAGTCATAATGGAAGGCTCCTCTAAATATGTATCCCTTTAGTATTCGTTTTCAAATTTTTTCACGTGATTTCAGTGATTTTTCCATTCGTTTATAGTTATTTTATTAATAGCCTCTGCAATTAATTTAGGCGTTGTTGAATTAGAGTTTTTAATATTCTGCATTATTATGTTTCGTTTTATTGAGCTCCAAATCATTTCAATTGGATTTAATCGCAAGGGTATGGTAGAATGGATTTCGTCAATTTCATAACTTCGCTTAGACTTGTGTCTTAATTATTTCATAAAGCTGCGCCTTTGTAAGCCGTTGATTCCATTTAAAATCTATCTCCTCTTGAAGTACATCATTAACTTTGGAATTGTGGGAATAATTTTTTGCACACTGTAAAATTGATGTATTTTTCATTTATTGATACCGAGATCAAAATCACCAACTTCAATTTTACTTTTCGTCCTCTTCAGTCTTTTTTTTGGTGTAGAAATTTTTACTCCACTCTCATCGACCTGTCCTTTTTTCCTTTACAAGTTTTCTTACAAATCGTTCTCCAACCCTTAAAAAAATATTTTTTACATTAAATACACATATATTTTCTGATCATAAACAGATAGATGTATACACAGAGATACATATATATATATATATATATATACTAACTATGTACTTACAAGAAAATTATGTTACAGTTAATAACAATCAAGTACATTCATTACAATTAAATTTACATAAATAGAATACTGTTGTATTATTTGTATAAATATATAATAATTATATTCAAAATATAATAATTAGACTCTAAGAACAAATTAATTCATTATATTTAACACAACAAATTATACATAATGTTTATTAATAGTGTTCTTTTTATTTCAAAAACTAGCAACACTAACCTATGGCTGTTTATATAATTTTTCAAAAGGTATTAATGATGCCTGAAGATGTTTTTCTTCCTTCATATAACTTAAAACTTGTAATATAACATTTACTGCATCACATTTCGCATTTTAAAACCACAAAAAGTAAATAAACATGGAGTAAACAACCAGCAACTGAAATATCAGCATATAGGTAGGACGATTGACGTTTGATCACATTTCAAAATGGCGTCATTAGTTCATCAATTTGCCACCGGGTCAGATAAGTTTGTGGCACTATAGCTTCCCTACCAAATAGGGATGTAGGTATTTGAACAGTATGTCCGTTTACTTTTAAATATTAAGTTTAAATTGAGTAAGTAACGTTCTTAACTGCTTAATCACATATTTAGTTATTATACTAACTTTACTATTACATATTTACTGTTATATATTAAATGCTAGCTTTAATATAACCTAATAAATTTTGAAACTATAGTTCAAGATTATTTAATATCCAAGTCACTAAAAAAGGGCTAGACTAGACTCATGCAGAGTAGTAATTGCTAAAGAGAGTACCTATTATAAGTTTGATGAGAATTATGTCTTTAGTTGATGAAGTATACGTTTATTTTTTGTCATTAAAATGTGATTCATAGAGAAAATTAATACAATAAATGTAATTACTAGAAGTCAATAATTTGAGCGCCAGACGCATGTGCTCAGACACCATGCTCGTTTTTATTCGCTAACCACACGCAGCATAGTGTGCACCAGCCATTATCAATAGATTTTTTCGTAACCACTGCCAGTATAGCTGTTGCTTTTTATCTGGGTGTTCTCTTCTGCAGCGATAGTGAGAAAACCTTGATCTCTAAAGGTGAAGTGCTAAGCTTAAAATACCGTATGTGTCTATGTTTTAACACTGATTAAAGAAATTTAGTACATTTCAAGAATTATCTACAAGGCTGGTGCTGCTGCTATCTCTGCAGATCCCTCGAACAGCATATTATTAGCTTAAAGTTATATACTTACATATTACGGTTTGGAGTAGACACTAGCAACACTAGCAGAACGAAGAGAAATCGCGTAGCGCCTTTTCTGTGATTTGAATGTAATATTCAAATCACAGACTCATGGAAGCTTAGGGTGACCAGAGGCAAGAACATTGTAGCAATGATAGAAATGTTTTGGTTTTATTGGCATCTAACAAAAAGAGAGAGATAGATATTATAATTGTTTTGTTCTAAATTTGGGTGGTGGGTTTTAGTTAAATTAAATAAGTAGTGGCTCCGAATTATACGGAATTCCATGTCGTGCGATTTAGTCGATTCCGTTTCATACATAGTTTTATACAGAGTATCCTTTTGCGGCGGTTTTTAGGCAGAGGGACATTTGCTACACCCTCTTGTTCCGTGCTTATAGTTCATCTAATCTAAGAAGTGCATTTTGACGTTTTGCATTTTTTAATACACAATAACCTCGGTCAAACGTATACACATGATTGTAAACACTAAGTCTGAAATTTTAAACAACTATTAAGTTACTTACATAATTAACATTGCGGGTGACTTTCTTGTACAATAATCTAATGTTGAAACTCGTAAAACTAATTTAAAATAAAAATTACATGGTAAATAGCAATTGTTAATGACGACCTATCAATGTCACATCATCACGTTCTATACAGTAGTGCTTGACAACTTCCAATTCACGAATATCCAAACAATCGGTAAAAATATTAGAATAATACAATTAATCGAATAGAGATTTTGACAGAGATGTACATTTCGACACTTTGATTGATGAGGAAATAATTATTAATGTTCGCGACGCTGATAATTCAAGTAATAGTAGTAATTCTTAATAAATAGCTATTTTCAAATCCAGTTTTTGTTTTTAATTAACCTAATCCTAATAAATATGATGAATAGATTCTATGCTGAAATAATTAAATTTGTTTAGTACTAATTTAACACTTAATTTATTCATCACCTTTTTGAAAAATAAAAAATAAAGCGATTATTAATTATAAAGAATCAATATCGATTTCTCAGTAAAATCGGCTATTTTCGATAGCGATTATTTGGTTCACATACCTAGACAACTTACTCCGACAGCTGTCAAAGTGCACTTCTTAGATTAGATAGACTATAGTCGTTAAACGTGTCCTCTCTCGACGAAATGTTTGGAAAAATAACGTATTTTCGTAATAAAATAGACCAAACTTTAGTAAATGCTGCCTGCATTTACTAAAGTTTGGTCTATTTTAATCGTTTATTTGTAATTTTTGCATTGAATATTATCAAATGAAGGATGGCACTGTCTCGCCATTGACAAAAACTTTGCGGATCTAGGCGTCAAATTATCACTCTAGTGACCAACCGCCTATTAATTTTTCTACTACTCTCAACATTTTGCTGATTCTAAAGTAGCCCAGGCACCATAGGTCTAGATATAAATTGGTCACTGTCTCTGTGGTAATGACGGAACCTGTCGCTGTCGACCATCATCTCGAAGATGCTTGGCAGGTGTGCCGAAACGCGCACCTCCTCCCACCGCCTTGAATGACGACTGGACGTGGTCAGACAACTAAACGTTGGGGTGTCGGGGATCGAATGTCAGTAGACGATCTCTCCGGCACCCCGTAAAAGCGCGGTAGGGGCCGCTGTGGTTTTAGTGGGTATTCCGGTCGGGCAGCTTGCTGGCGAGTCCCACACTCCCCCCCCGTTTATCACTAGCGGGGGAAAGCGTGTAAAGGCGTTTCCACAGCGTGAAAAAAGGGGCAATTCTCTATCACTGTGGGAGAACCTTGAGTCTGGCATTGAGATGAGTACATTGATTGTAAAGAAGATGAAGAATAATTTTATCACGCATGACCTGTAGACATGTAATTATGTATTTAAGATAAGCCCCGAGTAAACTAATCAACTACATTTAATGAAAATAATTGAATATAAATTTTGTATTCTTACTTCAATAGCATGCATCATTATCCCTAAATATGTGTTTATCTGTCTCAGCCTAAAGCCGTTTTCTACACCTGCATGGATAGTCGAATGATCCCAACTAGATTTACAGAAACCAGTGTTGGTGATATGTTTGTTGGTCGGTAAAATTGTTTTATTTTTTTAATTTATATATTAATATCTATTTACTTAGTTTATATTAATATCTATTTACTTAGTTTATTTAAATCATTGAACTCTTTATATTTTAGTGAGAAATGCTGGTAACGTCATACCCCATTCTCAATATTTCGTGGATGAAATGACGAGCTGTGAGCCGGCTGCGTTGGAACTTGGTTGTATCATTAATGACATAAGACATATTATAGTGTGTGGGCATAGTGACTGCAAAGCAATGAATCTTCTATATCAGATGAAATCTAAAGAAGAATCCAGCACAGTAATTATTGCAAATTTCACTATAGTAATTTTTTGATCCACCCCCTGAGATAATGTTTTTGACAGTTCTAGCATACTTAAATAGATTTCATATATTTAATTCCATTATTTGTATCAATTTTTTAAACCATTAGGGCCGTAGATCACACGGCCTCGCTTTGATGCCGCTCCTGCACAACAGCGCCTCAAAAGGAGATGACTACTCACTGTCCACGCGCCGACAGATAGCGGGCCACCAGCTGTCCACGCGCTTAGAGCTAACAGTCGTTTAGCGCTTTTTCCGCCAAACACGTTTGTGTTGAGTCTCCATTAAAATAACTCATATTGGCAAGTATGCGATAAGCGAGGCATTAACTATTAGGTGATACGATGGCAGTAAGCTCAATTACAGCGAACTGTCTCCTAATTTGTGTTGTCAATGTAAAGCGTGTCTACAGCGGACGCTCAGAAAGACATCAATGGACGGTGTTTCGCCGTGTGGGAGCGGTGTTGTACAAGTCAGCTACAATCCATACTGTGTATTATAAATGTTGATATTAATAACGGTTAGTGTATGAAATTTGGATAAATTAAAAATAACATGCCTAATTTAATCACTATTTTTTACAGGAACAGAGGAGACTATCGCCGTTGAAGTCATGGCTGTGTACTCATGCGAATACCAGTTTAAATAAATTTATCGAAATGAAGGGCAATTTTGAAAAACCTATGATATTCTCGGCTGAAACACCTCAAAGAAAATTTGTAGCATATATCGATCCTGAAAACAAATTTTGCATAGAGGATAAATTATCTCAGGTGTTTATTATTGATTTTTATTAATAATGAAGGTTTTTAAACTTTATAATCTTAAGCTGCTGTTATTAAACATTGCGCCTGATGATTGTGGTTCTGGGTGGTAACGAACGCTCATTTGAAGTTTTTATATTACGCCAATATCAATAATGATTAATGTTTTTATATATATTGAAATAATTATTTTCAGGTGAATACGCTTCAACAATTGCAAAACATTGCGTCCTACGGGATGCTAAAGAAGCGGTTAGAGAAACATGACTTACACATACACGCCCTTTGGTTTGACATCTATACTGGTGATATTTATTACTTCAGTAGACGGGCAAAACAATTCATTATTATTGATGAGTCGTCTTATGAAATAATACTAGCTGAAGTTAGAAGGTTTTATTCTTAAATCGACTGAATATTTGTACGGTAAAATCAACAAGATTGTGAAGAACACATATGTTGTGCTTTGTAAGGGTAAATGTTATATTTACATTTTACAATATTTGTAAATTGTATACACAGGATATTGTTCATGTTCGTTTCTGTAGACAAAGTTCAGGCAATTTTATTATCTTAGGTTTCTCATACTCAGAAATTAATGAATATAATTTGTTATGTATGACAAATTTATTTGTTCAAAAAATTGTTTCTACAGTTTAGCTTTATTATATAATATCATTGATTAGACTCTATCCATACAAATCCTGACAATTTAGTTATCTATGTACTCGCACGACTACTCCAGTAGCCTTGATTCAATGTGAAATCACGACAATATTTGTCATGATTATTTTTTCAGTTATTTGCTAGGTATATAGTACCTATATATTTTAAATAGTTGTTTGTTTTCTATGATACAACCTTCGAAATACTCAATCGAAATGAAATAATGTTTTAAATTTTCAGAGACTGCTACTAGGTAATACATTAACCAAAGTGAATTATCAGAAGACAAAGGTAGAATTGGCCAAGATCGATGTAATTTTTTAGTCATCTTTTACGATACCCATGAGTAATTTAAGGGTTGGTACTATTTGTGGCCGCTAGTAAGCATTATATCTGATTTAAGTATAAATTTTTAATTAAAGATATGATTTGAGCTTAACTTAGAAAATTATGCATACATTAAATTAGTGATCAAAGTTTGATTTTTAGTAGCGTATTATAGTTTTGAACTAGAGAATCAACTATTACGTCTATTGGTCTCTCACTAAGATATCACTATTTAAATGGAATGTTATATGGCTTATTAATAATTTGTGACAATATAACTACCATTATCCCGTTCCAAATGTAGTCGACACAGCCTCCTTCCTTTCTTCGTCCTTTTCCTCTAAAATAATTGGAATAAAGGCAAAACTAAGTCTTTTAATTTAAGCTTTTGATTAAGATATACGACCGATCGCTTGCCTTGATTGATGATGACCTATACTAATTCCATTAATGCCTTGATGGTGTCAAACTTCGTTAGAAATGCAATCGTTGACTGTACGGCATCAATGGAATTAGCATAGGTCAATGTAGAGCACTCGGGAAAAGCATATAAAGTTAGGAAGGTAGTATTTGTAACAGCTACCACACACACAACATAGATTAGTAATAAGTAATAATCAATTTTGTATTTTTGTACGAATTTATAATTAAATTGTAATCACTTAAGAGGCCGTATATTATGCAAATAATGAATTACCTACCTATATTGAATTTTTGTACGTATTTATTATTAGTCTGTAATCAGTTTGGGACCAAATTATATCTATGTTTCGTATGTGACCTTTGCTTTACTGTGTCCTTGAATCCTGTCCTTTTTGAACTGAAACTTCTTTACCGACGTATGGGAGAAAAATTGTAACGTTTTTCTGTTACGCGCCATCTTTATTTCTAAGTCACATTTTTCTGTTACGCGCCATATTTATTTTGAATTGAAACTTCTTTGCACACATGATGGTAAATTTTTTTTCAGGTGAAACGTTACCCTAGAAACGCGGCACGAGAGAGAGAGAGAGAGAAAAATTTTTTTTTTGAACGCCTACATCATTCATCTTTTCTGTTAGTCCAGGGTCACGGCAGGACTGTGTGATAGCTCTCCGTCTTTGTATGCCCAGTGGCTTATTCTTTTGGTTAACTAACCTCTGTTTATTGCTTAAGACTGCCATGTACATCCATTCATTTATCAGCGTATAAATCTCCACTATTGGTCATATGACCTCCCAAAAAGATAATGCTTGCTAGATGAGTTGGTGATTGCAATAGATATAATAAATTTCAAATGAGAGCGATGTACTCCATTCTACTAGTGATGCCTCAGGTAGTGTTACGATTACCACAGGCAAGTAAGCGCTTGTCCTGACAAGTGACGCTTACTTTTTATAGCGTTCTCAAAGCGTTACTATACAGGTGAGCTGATGTAATTTATTTTTGAAACAAAAATGTAGTATTAAGATGATTATATATTCTCTATATAATATCTATTAAAATAACTATATTTTTCGACCTATACCTACGAAGAACAAAATTACATCTGATTGTGATACCCGATAGCTTTTGTTGTAGTTACAAAACTAAAATGATCTATATATAAGAGAAAATAATATGTTAAAGTATGAAATTGCCGTTTCGTACTGATAAATAAAAAAAAACATTTTTTTTGTTCATAAAACAGATTTCTTTAATCAAATTATTTACCCTCATTATTTATAAATTTCTGCCATCTAATTGGAAGATCATTTAAACCTTTACAATAAAACTCTGGGGTCCTGGACTCCACAAATTGTATGAAGGTATTTTGTACTGCTTCCTCGGAAGAAAATTTCATTTACGTGCAAAAAATTGTCCAAATCGCGGAAAAATGGTAGTCGGTTGGGGCAAGGTTTGGCGAGTACGGAGGATAACGTATGGTTTCTAACTGCAGGTCTTGTTGTATTAAAACAGTTTCTCGAGCAGTATAAGGTCTTGCGTTATCATAGAGCGGTAATGGTGAATGAATGGTCGGGACTGTTTTACTGTGAGTTTCACCATCATTGTTCGGAGTTTTGCACAGTAGACATCTGCGTTTATTACTTGACCAGATTTGACGAAGGTGTAGTGAATTACACCATGAAGTGACCACCAAATAATTACCAACACCTTTCTATAAGTAAGCTTCACTTTAGGGCATTGATGTGGCGTTTGATCTAGGGTCAACCATTGCGTTTGCGATTATCATAAAGAATCCACTTTTCATCACACATCACAATTCGGTCCAAAATCCCTTCATTTTATTTAAAAACAGTTTTACTTTGATATCTGACATTATGCAGGTTTAATTTTAATTCAAAGTGGCGACATACGTTAAAACGGCAATTTCATATTTAAACCCCTATTATTAGGAAATGAATCAATGATATACAAAATAATTAAGAAAATTTATGTTGCTGATTTTGTATTTCGGCCGTTAAATTTTTTTGTTAAAAAGTTTTTTTAATCAATAATTTATTCAGTAGTTCTGAATAAATGTTTCTTGTATCATAACTTTCATGTAAATAAACATGCAACCAGGGATGGCTTTACCTATAGTGCAGACGGTGCGGTCCACCCGGGCGCCGAGTGTTAGGGGGCGCCTCGAACATGTTGTAACTATCAACCTATTCCATTTTGTTCACGCATTTTGATACAAGAGGGCGCCAGGAGATTGATTGCACCCGGGCGCTACATGTGCTAGAGCCGACCCTGCATGCAACAATAGTTTTATTTATTTATTTTATTTATTTATTTTGTAAATCATGGCAAACTTACAGCTTGTTATATCTTAATAGACTAATTGTTTATAACACTGTTAGCTAATTACAAGTCTTCACATATAGTCATCGTATAAATGAATTGAGAGCATTCTAACTATACATACTGTATCTACTTACATATACATACAATATATAAACTAATTAAAAAAATCTAGACTTAAAAGCCTACGTGCTACATTTATATTTGTCACAAATGGGTCAATATCATGCTGTTTACTGAGATTATTAAAGCCTCTGCTTGCGCGTATCATAAGACTGTTTTGCCTATAATTTGTTGCTGCATGTGGTATCTGTACTGGTAGATGGAAACGACTAGATTTATATGGTACATTAAAGTTAATTTTATATAGGAGCTCTGGACTGTCTATATGATTCTGTATGACCTTTAAAAAGAATAGGTAGTCAGCGATCTCACGGCGTTTTATAAGTGGCAATAAATGAAATTTTTTACAGAGTTGCAGGTATTGATTGGACTGGTAAGGGATCCTTTGGTGAAAACAAAGGTATTTAATAAATCGCTTTTGTATATTTTCTATACGGTCAATATATTTGAAGTAACGCGGGTTCCATATCTGAGATGCATATTCCAAATTATTGCGTACGAACGTACAATATAAAATATTGAGTGTTTTTGCTTCAGTAAAGCATTTAGAGAGTCTCATTATGAAACCTAATGATTTAGAGGCTTTCTTGACAATAGCATCAACGTGTGTGTCAAAGAGTAACTTGCTATCATGATGAATACCCAAGTCACGTATTCTATCAGTTCTTGCTATAGTTTGACCCCCAAAAGTATAATGAGCAGATAAATGGTCGCGTTTTCTACTAAAAGTAACTACTGAACATTTCTCAGGGTTAAGGTCGAGTTTGTTCGCTAGGCAATACTTTTCTAATCGCGTTAGGTCCGACTGAAGTGCAATTATGTCTTCAGGAGTTGGAATAGTGGCAAACAACTTCATGTCATCCGCAAAGCATAATAGTTGACATGATTGCAAGCAAGTGTGAATATCGTTCACATATATTATAAACAACAATGGGCCAAGCAGAGATCCCTGTGGAACTCCATTGGGAATGGAAATCCACCTTGATATGTAGTTGTTGAGTACCACAGCTTGTGATCTGTTATCTATATATGAAGAAAACCACCTTAATAAGTCGCCATGTATTCCTATGGTCTGCAGTTTGGCGTTTAAGATATTGTGGTCAATACGATCGAATGCCTTACTGTAGTCAGTATAAACCACAACTACTTGACCGCCGTTATCCATAGCCGCTGTTACATAGTCGTTAAAAAGTGTTAAATTAGTAACAGTCGATCGGCCTTTCAAGAAACCGTGTTGGAAATGATTGAATGATGATAACAGAGCATGATATAATTGATTAAAAACTATCCTTTCAAAAATTTTTGCAACAGTACATAATTTTGATATGGGTCTATAGTTAAGAATTTCTATTTTTGAACCTTTTTTGTGAACCGGTGTAATATAAGCTGACTTCCATAACGTAGGAACCAAGCAGAGAGGCAGCGATTTTTTAAATAAAAGGGTTATAGGCTTAACGATGGATTGAGCACATTGAGCCAAAAGCTTAGGTGACAGATTATCTGGTCCAGCTCCCTTAGTGGTATCCAGTTTACTGATAAGTTCATAAACGAGCTCATCATCAATCTTAATATTGTGAATAGCGGTCACCGGATTTTTGACTGAAGGCGAGTAGTCAATGGTAGGACTATGGTCGTTGCTCGTAGTACCAGTATTAGCAAACGTAGAATAAAAATATGAAGAAAAAGCTTCGGTAATAGATTGACCGTCGTTAAATATTTTTTCATCATATTTCAGAATATTAGGAATTTTATTGCAAGTGTGCCGGTTTTTTACGAAAGTCCAAAAATGGGGGTTAGGGTTAGGACCTAGGGTTGTCTTTAATAGATTTTTCAGTTAAATTAAGATATTTATTATAGCATAAGGATTCCAATATTTTAACTCTATCGCGTAAATGTTTAAAAGCTATCTCGTCATTTTTGTTGCCATAATTTTTAAAATTTTAAAATATTTATATTTCTCTTTGATAATCTTAATTAACGCTGGGCTGTACCATATTGGATATGCTTTGTTACGTATGGTCTTTTTAGGTATTAATTTGTCTTGTAAATTAGTCATAAATTTAATGAAAAATTCTACGGCCTCATCCATCGAACGAGACGAGAATTCATGTTGCCAGTTGATTGATCGAATATGTCGATTAATTGATTCATAGCCGCCCTTGTTATATATAAATCGGATACCCGGTGCATGGTCAAGAATTGGTACTTCAAAGAAATCAACGGCTATGAGTAATGCAGGATGAAACAAATCTATGGGTAATAGAGGATCTAAGTTCTCGGATACTGACAACTCATGATTGGAAAATACCAAATCGAGTGTTTTCCCATACTGATTTGGGATACCGTTATATTGCCTAAGATCAAGCGTACATAAATCGTCGGCAAAGAAGCACTCGTCATTAGAGATTAAGTTTATCGGAACAAGTGACAAATTATCCGATGGTACCCATGTAATACCGCTCATATTAAAATCTCCAATTACCAAGATCATATTTAAAGTATCGTTCATAACTGCATTGTTTAATTTGTAAAGAAAATTACGAAGCTGTGTAGAAAAAGTAAAACCTTTGTTTTGTTTACAAAGGTAAATAACGCATAGGTATAAGTTAATATAGTCACGTGAATTAGTTTTTTTTACACGCAGTTTAAGCCAAAGATCTTCCGCTGAGGAGTGGAATATAGGTTGCGATATAAAGGGCAACTCTCTGCGCGTCGCTATTAGAACACCACCACCTCGCGATTGCCCCGTCATAGTATAATCCCGATCTCGGCGCCATACTACATAACGATCATCAAAAAATGCCGAACTTAGTACTCCATCCTGGGGGGGCACACTTAAAACATTACTTATTTTTACTGACCGTCGCGCCGCCTACAGATTGTTTGTACAAACTTAACTGCTGCCATTTTGACATATATGTCAAACGTTTGACAACTGAGAATTAAATTTTTTGTTCCTAGCGTAGGTACTTATTGTCATCAATCTATTTACGGTTATTGATGTACTTTCTGAAAATTATCTCAATTTTCATTGTTAAGCTGATATTATTATTGCTTCGTTATCAGCTGATATGTTTTTTTATATTTCAGGGTAGCTTTCATAGTAAAAGAAAATTCTATATAATTACACATACACATGTAGATATGTATATATATCACTTCAACTTTAGTTCACCGCGTAAACTCTGGGTAGCAGCACCTTCCATACATGCATATTTTATCATGGAGTTGCCACTCTTTTTCAGTTTAATAACTTTACTCTTTGACTCCATCCATTAACCACGTCTCAGTCAGTACAATTGTTATTGTATGAACTCATTAAAACATGTCGATAAAACATATCCGACTTAGTTCGTAGACCACGCACATTTTGGTAGTAAATATTTAGTTTATGTTCATTGTAATTAGGCATTGAGGATGTGAATTTTAATAACAGTTAACCCACATTGTATTAAAAAAAAGAAAGTCGTTTCAATGTTAATAAAAAATATTTGTAAAATTAGTAATAAGTACGATTGTGGGTAATATTGAAAAACGATATTGTCAGCGTATTCAAATAATAAAATTAAGTTGTAAACAGATAAGCTAATTAGCAAGCAACAGAGAATAATACATGACCCAAGTGTAACAGAGATAGATATGTTTATGCGAGTTAGAATATCAATGTAAACAGCACGATTGCAAACATAATAGAATTTTTTATAATGTAGTTGTGGTATAATAAATATTAGCAACAGGTGGGGCAGTGCAGAGATGCGCAACCTTTCACCTATTTTGTAATTATTAATAGACAAACAGTTTATAGTAGATTTCAATGTGTAAAATCGATATGGATATAAACTATGTTGTTGATACAAGATATAAAAGTGGTTAAAAATGACAGAAAATAATGATAATATATACTGTAAATGGTACACTAGATAATCTTGTTTAAATCAGATTCCTTTCTAATTATCATAGTTTTGCAATCAATATTTTTACGTATTTGTCTATACTAAATGCTGCAAAGTCCGTACTCATATCGCTTGCGATAACAAATAGGGTCTGTTGTGCTACAAAAAGTCGTATGCAAGGCACATACGATAAAAATGCTTGTCGCTTACGTTAAGGTTTTAAAAATTTATCTATTCACGATAATTTTGCACTTGCTATAACTTTATAATGGTATTTTTATAGAGGGTAACACCAACAGGGTTGGGTCCGTTATGGCTTAAGATACTTGTTTTAATAAAAAACGCATTTTCGACAAAAGTGTCGCTTACGATAATTTGGCGGTAAAGGCTCGATATAGTTAATGCAGTGTTAAAAATAATAACTAAGTGTCTCATGACAGTATGCACAAAAATGACCTCCAGTCAACGGATATCTGCTACTATTTTCTTGATCAATATGGATTTATTGATTCTATCTACTCCCTTCCATATGTGATGATCGGGCTTCATAATGATAATATAAGTAGGCTGCGGCCTAGCTATACTCCTGGTATAGCAAAGGTCCATGGGCGGCAGTAACACTTACCATCAGGTGTGCTGCTTGCTCGTTTGCCACCAAAAGATATAAAAAAAAAGGTTCGTTAGACTATTATAGTCCACGAAAATAAATCTCAATAAGAAATATCAAGTCGCCAAATTACGTTAACAAGGTATATACCTATATAATTTAATATTATTGGACAATCACTTTACTAGTATCCATGTACAATCTGTTGCTAGTTTCGTAAATAATATAACCGACTTATGAACATTTTTTTGTGTATATATAGTAATATCTTATAACCGACATATAACCATTTCTTTTTGTATATAGATTCGTAAATCTATATAAACAAAAAAAAATATATGTCGGTTATAAGATTTTAAAACCATCCAACCGATATCCCAATAAGGAAAAAATGCGAAGATGGTTTTAGAACACTAAAACAATGCATAAGGACACGGTAGATGGCGCTGCAAAATGATTTAAAGGAATTCGATATATTTTTAAATTTCTTTATAGAGCGAAGAGTGAATGCGGGAAATAGAGTGAACGGAGCGTTGGGGCAACTTCTCGGTAGCCACCACCTCAGCCAGAAGGCACGTGTAGCAATACATAACGCAGTGCTTGTCCCAACATTACTGTATGGAAGCGAGAGTTGGGTATGCAGAAAAGAGTACGAAAGTAAAATTAATGCGGTCGAAATGTGATCTCTACGGAAAATCTGTGGAGTTAGGCTGACCGACCGCATTCGTAACGACGACCAAAGAGTAAAGTTATTAAACTGAAAAAGAGTGGCAACTCGATGATAAAATATGCATGTATGGAAAGTGCTGCCACCCAGAGTTTAGGCGGTGAACTAAAGTTGAAGTAATATATATACGTATCTACATGTGTATGTGTAATTACGTAGAATTTTCTTTTACTATGAAAGCTACCCTGAAATATAAAAAATAACATATCAGCTGATAACTAAACAATAATAATATCAGCCTAACAATGAAACTTGAGATAATTTTCAGAAAAAATATCAATAACCGAAAATAGATCGATGACAATAAGTACCTATGCTAGGAACAAAAAATAACAATTCTCAGTTGTCAAACGTTTGACAGGCAGGACAAAATGGCAGCAGTTAAGTTTGTACAACCAATCTGTAGGCGGCGCGACGGTCAGTAAAAATAAGAAATGTTTTAAGTGTGCCCCCCAAAGAGTAAAGTTATTAAATTGAAAAAGAGTGGCAACTCGATGATAAAATATGCATGTATGGAAAGTGCTGCCACCCAGAGTTTAGGCGGTGAACTAAAGTTGAAGTAATATATATACATATCTACATGTGTATGTGTAATTACATAGAATTTTCTTTTACTATGAAAGCTACCCTGAAATATAAAGAAAAACATATCAGCTGATAATTAAACAATAATAATATCAGCCTAACATTGAAACTTGAGATAATTTTTAGAAAAATATCAATAATCGAAAATAGATCGATGACAATAAGTACCTACGCTAGGAACAAAAAATAACAATTCTCAGTTGTCAAACGTTTGACAGGTAGGACAAAATGGCAGCAGTTAAGTTTGTACAACCAATCTGTAGGCGGCGCGACGGTCAGTAAAAATAAGTAATGTTTTAAGTGTGCCCCCCCAGGTGCCCCCCCAGACGACGACGTAAGAGAGCGAGTAGGTATGAAAGAGAGTATTGGTGTAAAGATGCGAAAGGGAATGCTCCGATGGTTCGGATATGTGGAAAGAATGCCGAACAAATGTCTGGTTAAGAAGATATACAATGCGAAAGTGGAAGGATGTAGGTACCGGGGGAGACCGAGACTAACCTACCTAGACCAGATCGGTCATGTACTGAAGGAAGGTGGAGTCAAGAGTCTCCGAAACCGGCGAGCGTGTATGAAGAGAATTATGAATGTTGAGGAAGCGAGTGAAGTATGCAAAGATAGAGTTCTCTGGCACTCTGTTCTCTCTGCCTACCCTGCAAGGGATATGGCATGATGATATGTATGTATGTATGTTTAAATTTCTACAGAGCAGCGTCTGACAGATAATCCGTATCTACTATATAACTTACTAGCTTCCGCCCGCGACTTCGTCCGCGTGGAATGGTTACTTTGGGCTAACGTTGACTTCAACTCGCGAATTCGTTTACGTAAAAGGTGGAAATATTTTTAAATAATACATACGTTAAAGCTGTTTTAGGTACCTACATGACCCTTTTATTAGTAAGAGTAGAACATTAAACCTTAAGTAAAAGTATTGGGTCTTATCTATACTTTCTATAGATATACCATATACACAATGTATGTATATTATACATACATACATATATACATACATACACTTACGCCTATTTACGATTACACATACTTTTAATGTGTATGACATCGCTGTGGTAGCGGCTACGAATACTACCAATCCTCACCTTGTGGATGTCGTAAAAGACGACTAAGAGCCTTATAACGACTTGGGCTAACTCCATCTGATGCCGTTGGTCAACAATTACATTCCCAATGAGGGTTGACGTCTGGCAGGCGGCCGGTCATATAACTATTGCCAATAACTTTTATAATATGTACTATGAATGAAAAGTACTTATTTTATCGACCCCAAGTAATTGGGATAAGAGTAGGAGAATGATGATGATGATGACCTCTCGTGAACAAATCTACAATTTGGTCCAGAAAAGTATGACGTGGTCTTCCCCTTGTAATCGTCCCATTCACGATTGCTTTATATGTTTGCTTCGTCAACCTCTGCACACTCATTATTTCTTCCACTTCGTGTCCAACCCCCCTCAGCATACCAGCGCTCTTTTATAACATTATACCTAATTTTATCTTTCAGACTTACATCACACACGTTACGAAGAGCTGTCAGCTCTACAGCATTTATTCTATTTTCATGTCTTCTCCGCCAAATCTAACTTTCACTGCCATACATGAGGGCAGGCACTAATACTTCCTATACCTATTATTATTATTAGGATGTGTAAAGCCGACGGAAGGTCATGAGAAGAAAACAAAACTAAAAATGTAGTGTGTGCAGAAGTACTTTGAAATAACATTAGTTTGAGTTTTTTTTTAATATAAGATTATAAGACCCAGTATTTTTATCGTAAATGCGCGCCCAGTACTTGATCATTATTTTGCTGCGATGTTATTTTTAAACTGCGATATTTCCTAAGATATTCATTGAAATCAAATAATGTAAAGAGCAATTTTGTTTTAAATTAAATACTTGTGATGAATAACTCATTTATTTGGATAAGGATTAATATTATGTTTATAAAAACACCTTCGAAAATATCACATTATTTTAAAACAAATTTGATTAGCATAAAAAAGGTTATAATGAGCCAATCTTAAAAGATAGACATATGCTGTCGCGGACTTTTATTTAGAACTTTGAAAGGGGAACAATTATATAGTACATAATTTTTGCGCAACTTTAACCGTTTACGCAACGGAAGCTCTCAAAAGGAAACAAAAACCCGATTTTTACACATTCATCATTGTTGCTCTGCTCCTATTGGTCGCAGCGTAATGTTGTATAGCCTAAAGCCTTCCTCTATAAATGGACTATCCAACAAAAAAAGATTTTTTCAAATCGGACCCGTAGTTCCTGAGATTAGCGCGTTTAAACAAACAAACAAACAAACTCTTCCGCTTTATAATATTAGTATAGATTAGTATAGATTATATTATATTAATACGAGAAACGTGATAGAGCACTATCACGTTTCTCTTTCACTAAGGCCTTGGTGTCATTCTTACATTGCCGATATATTTCTTTCTTCTGTTCAGTCATACTGTCATTCAGATTCAAAGAAGAGACATAGTCCAGCCACGCTTTCTTCTTTTGCTCTACGGAAGCTGGCACTTCCGTATCCCACCATGCATCACTATTTGTTTTTCTATGCTTCTTTGATCTTCCACATACTTCTTTCGCTGTATCTACCATACTCTTTCAATACTCTCCAGCATTCTTCAATGTTCGATTGCGGCTGGCTTGCCATCGTCAGCCGTTCTCGGACACCCTCTGCATACTTTTCTCTTACACACTCTTCTTGCAACCTTTATTCTTTCAAGCCCTCCGAAGTGGACACGCTCTCGCCAGTGCCTCCACTTTCTGAACAGACCACTAAATCTCGCAATAACGAGATAGTGGTCCGTATTGACTGTGGGGCCCCTGTAGGCTCTTGCGTCCAATATTTTGCTTCGGAGGCGACTGTCTACCAAAATTAAATCTATTATACTTTTTTGTTCATTCCTTCTCCATGTATACATATGGATGTCCTTATGTTGGAAAAATGTGTTTGACACAATAAGGTTTCTCTCCATGCATACATCCGCTATGAGCCTACCTGCGTCGTTCACTCTCTTATCACCAAATGGACCAAGTACGTCCTCATAGTCGGGACGCTTGGTCCCCACCCATCCGTTCAAATCTCCGCATACAATCACGCGTTCACTGGTTTCTGCCATATCCAGAACTTCTCTAACATTGTCCCAAAACTTCTCTAGGTCTGATGCCACCGAAGATCCTACGGGAGCATATGCTACAACCATGAATACCTTGGTGACAACTAGTTCTATACGGATCCAAAGAAGTCTGGGATCATACATGGCGTAATCCTTCACACCTGAGGCCAAGCGAGAGGACAACAGCACTCCTACCCCCATGCTGGCTTGATCGCTCTGTGCTACACCAGACCACAGAGCCATCCCGCCACCAGGAAGATCGCAGGCGTCGCTGCCCCTTCGTTTGGTCTCTGTTACACAGAGCACGTCTAGCTGTTTGTCCGCCATGACGGATATCAGCTCGTGCAACTTACCTTCCACACAACCTCTTACATTCCACGTGCCCACCCGGCACTCTGCTCTCCTCGACTCGCCTGACTGGGCAAGGCGTGATGGGTGGCGGCCCCCATCGCCGCAACTGCCAATGTTCGTACCGACGGGGGCGGGTCGGTACGCGTCGCCTCCGGGGGACGCCCTAATCCGCATTGCGGTACGCATATCGAGCCGGATTAGCAGTCTAATTAGACTGGTAGGGGACGCGAACGAGCACGCTCCGGACTATGCCCCCCATTATATTAATAATCAATATATACTACGTAGGTACAACTACGTAGGTAAGTTATAGTTGCCACCGAAGACAAAGATCGGGTACCGGTGGCCTGCTCGCACGGCGAAGAGAGGAGTTGCACGGTGGGTCTATGGCGTCACGCGCCGCCTCTTCCGTCACCCCGGACCGATTTGGCGGGGCGAGACGCATCCATAGTCCAACGCAAAAAAAAAAATATAGTTAGTGTACTACTTACATGTTTTTCTTCTACCTTTATAGCTATGCGACTAGCGCGTGTATTTCTATTATGGTACTGTCCTAAATGGAGTAAAGTGTAGCGGTACAGTAGATAGTCGTTTATATTTTATATTATCGAACAGTGAAGAATTTAAGCTAATACAAGTACACGCTAATAAACATTAAAGCTACAGGTGGCATTAAATACATTATAATTTAAACAAATTATATAGGTATACACAAATTACCCGTGACCATAGATAAATTAGAAAACCGTGACACAGTTATCTCACGTAGTTGCTATACGAAATAATCTATATCACAAATTCTAACAACAAAGTAACTTCCACATGATAACACGTTATTGGATAGCAACGGATGGAAATAACTAATAAAATTTTACATCTATTTTTAACTGTGTTCATACTACATAGAATAATGTACGTGATACGGTAAATTTATAAACTGCCAATATTTGCATGCTCTTTAGTTTTGCCATAGATAGAAAACATAACTTTGTAAATATACGTCATATAATTAAACAACTTATACAATAAATGGAAACTAGCCAAGAGCGCTGACAATAGATACAAAATATGACATTGAAAAAGTTTTCATTCGAAATTTTTAAGAGTTGATACATGATTGTTATGTTATAGTTTATAGTAGTGGATACCGTACCAGCTGTTATTGGGTATGTACTTAGGTCTTTGCTAAGAGGTAGTTCAGTTCTTATGATGCAATATTTAAAATCTGTGATGTAAAATTACATAATTTTGTTAATGGAATATTATCACCTTACGCGGGCCACAATTTAATGAATAAGTGATATAGATAATAATTACCTTCTACCCGTAATTTTGAAATATCTGAATGGAAATAAGTATATATTGTTTGTCAAAAATCTTCGTATAATGATTTTTACACGCAATATTAACTAATAATGTTTAAAATTATTAAGGTTACTATTACTTACTTAGACTTAAATATTTCTATTTTATTCCAGTTAAAAATACTAACAATGTCAACGAAACCAGTATTCGACTATAATGAAGAATCTCAGGCTGACAAATTAGCCAGGAAATCTAAAGACTCACCATTTATGATAATAGGTAAGTCATTTTGTCTTTCTTCTCTATGATTACTATCCACACGATACTATTTATAAAATTCACTACACGCTTATCATATCACGTTATACTTGATAACAAAACTTATCATGTTACGTTTGCGTAATTTCACAACTTGTTACGACACATGCGTAAGTAAATTCAAAATAGGTAGGTATTTTTAATTTATTCTATCTTTATAATAGATTAGGTTTTTTTCTGGTTTCACTTATATACGTAAAAGCTACTTCTCCTTATAGACAGAATAACTCAAAATTACGTAATATCTATTTTTAGACATATTCTTTTATAGCATTTCGTATCTAGATAGCCTAAACTAACGTCTAGCTATTAAATATGTACATATAAGTAATAATCACTGCCACTTACAACGAGTAAGCGTAGGTACAACGTGTATCTAAAAAGCGCGGAGTTTAATGCATACCATATACCTACATAGCAAGAGTAGCAAATGCTATGGGCCCCGCGAATTGGAGGGCCCCGCACTCCAACCGCGGGAGTGTAACCGTAAAAAAAACTTCAATTTAAATAGGAGTGTAAAATATTTTTATCTCACTTTGATACACATAGAGCATGATTTGCTTAAAAAAGTCAATATTGAAAGGGTTAGCTCTAAATTTACCCATATTAAATTTAGAAAAGATTATTTGTATCAGTTTGTTTTATTTAATTACCTTACCTAAAGCAAAGCCCCTTGACAGATTTTGCTATAGGCCCCGCGCTGGGTTAATTCGGCTCTGACCTACATTAAACTTTGCGTTAGCTATTAAAAATTTCTTCAGATGCTCTGCAGAACCGCTCAATGCTAATTGCACGGCCTATTATGGAAATGAAAAAGATATAAAAATAATATATTGCGCTAGTTAGTTTCATGGTTTTAGATCGCATTTTCCTTCTATCATCATTATCTTGCTCTTACCCCAATTACTTGGGGTCGACAAACTATATACTTCTCTTCAATTATACATATTGCAAAAGTTATTGGCTATAGTTTTATGATCAGCCGCCTGCCTGACCTCAACCCTCCTTGGTAATATAATTGTTGATCAGATGGCATCAGAGGGAGTTTGCCCATGTTGATATAAAGTTCTTAGTCGTCTTTTACGTCACGAGGAAACTAAGGGATGGTAGTATTCGTAGCCGCTACCACACAAACTTTCGGCGTTTTCCTTCTATGGCAGTGTATATTTACTGCTTCCAAGTCTTTATAACATCCACAGGCACAGACGAATAATATCGGAAAACGTTTCGCATTCCTGAGACATACTGGTGAAAAAAAATGTTGGTCTAGTTAAAATGAAATATTCAGATAATCACTATCAGTTCGTGTTCTATTCATATACTAACCATTGAGGCTAAGTAGCTTACTGCAGTTCTACGGATTAAAGTCATCAGGATTTTCTCACATTGAAATGCTGAGTCATTTCTGTACCTACCATGTTGAGCGACACTGAACTTAGTTGAGGAACTAGAATTTAAGAGATCGAGTTTCTGTGTGATAAAAGTAAAAATATATAGCTGATAACACACTGATTACAAGTAACAACTTACTTTAATTTTGCTTCGAATTTTATTTATTTGAATCAAGTACTTAAATAATAAATACCCACCTACGCATGTGCCTCCTCCACATCTCAATAGTTTAGCTGTAAATAAATTAAATCGTTACAAAATTTTCATGCACGATGTAACTGTGTCTAGTTACACTTCTTAAAGCTGTAAACCCACACCAGCGTCTGTGCGTGCCCAATACGACGTGTTTTGTTGGACCTCTCACAGCAGTTTTATGCTTTGGAGGTGTCGGCAGAAACGCAAACTTGAGTGCAATTATAAGACGTCTTGACACACACACACGCTCTTGACTCTGAACTATTTCACCGATCATTATGAAAATTGGTATGTATATGTATTTTTCCACGGAGAAGGTTTATATGCTATCACCATTGATGTAACTCGCCACCAGGCGGCGCTGCGATAGGTCGACTTCTACAAACAAACCAACGTGCTGGGTTTACATAAATGTAATATTATGTATGTAATCATATCTGAAATGAGTTTAAATATAATGTACTGGTTTATTAGCAGCTATCTAGAGATGGTGGAAACTTAAGGGAACTATGAATTCTAATCGAATTTGCTAGTTGTTCGTAATGACTGTAGTTTTTATTGGAAACAACTGTGAATTATATGTGCAGTATTTCAGGGTAGTAACTATAAATATAATTTTTCCATAACAATCTAAAATGAATTTTATTTTTCCAGGAATAATAGGATTAATTGGTGTCTGCAGTTTCGGTGCATATAAATTTAAGACAAAAGGAAAAATGAGCACGAGTGTTTATTTAATGCAGTTGCGGGTGGCAGCTCAAGGTACCGTAGTTTCAGCGCTAACGATAGGAATAGCTTACACGATAATAAAAGATCATATATTGAAAGATAATAATAAAAAGGGAGTTTAACAAAATGACTCTATAGGGTAATAGTTAGCAAAATTTGTAATCTCGTTATCAACATTAAGTTGAGCTCAAGAGTTATTGAATCTCTAGTTTTGTTTCTATGCTAGGATAGTATAAGTGATAAATGTGTGCTGTGATCTAGTGAATAGTAAATTAAATTAATGTAATACTTTTAAGGTATTTATTATTACATGATAGTAGATCCAGATCACTTCAAATTTTGTTCATTATTTGCATAATGAACTCGATGTCATTGGTCAAATAAAGTTTATTAGTAAAATTGCTTTTTATTTACCCTTTCAAATAAAACCAAAATGATTATAATTTAAATTGAAATAAATTTATTAACAATTATAAATAAGTCCAAGAATATATAATTACAGATTACACATTTATACATTGCGTTATGAATCTAAGGCACACATTTCAAAATAATTAAAAAATTACATCAATCACTCTTACTAAAATCGGCATTCTTTAATTTAAGACTAAAATTTGGAATGGTTAAATCATCTTTATCTGATGTAGAGTGGTTTTTCATAGAATTTGACGTCATTTTCACTGAAGATAGGTCAGCATTACTAAACAAGCCATTAGATACATTTGAACATGAACTCGATTGATATGTGGTTGATTTAAATAGCTGTACTGGAGTTGAGGTACGCGCTCTGTTTGTGCCGCTAGGAACGCTCTCATTGGACAGTCCGTCGCAATTTAACTGCGACTGTTGCTTAAGTCCTTCTGGCATCTTTGTCTCAAACAAAGAAACGAATTCTTCCTCGGTATCATTTACGTCAGACTTATTGCTAGTGAAAGTAATTTTATTGGCTAGTTCATTAGTTAAAAACTCTTTTACTGTCATAGAATTAGTAAAATTTGTTTGATTTTTAGCAT
Organism: Lymantria monacha; assembly: GCA_905163515.2. Taxonomy (NCBI): domain Eukaryota; kingdom Metazoa; phylum Arthropoda; class Insecta; order Lepidoptera; family Erebidae; genus Lymantria; species Lymantria monacha. The sequence continues at coordinate 16,566,819 of LR991082.1, read as the reverse complement.
TTTTAGAATCCTCAAAAGAGCCGTTGTTTTGTAGTTCCTTTTGAGAGAAAATCGCAGATGATACTGAATCAGTTACAAGAGCCGGTATATCTCGATTAAAACTTTTAATTTTAAACTGGGATAAGCTTGAACTGGAGGTATTCGATGATGATGATAAAGCCAGACGTTCCTTAGTTTTTTTTAAGGTAGAAGACGCCCACCCCATTCCAAGCTTTTTGAACGCATTTTCTAAGTCGGGATTTGAAGAAATACTTAATGTATCAGTTGTTTCTCCAATATTTTCCTTGTTTTGAAACGCCACATTTGCTTTCTTCTTGCTCTTTCGAGCTTTAGTCAAGGCTAACATAGATAAAGTAGATTCTGATGACACAGTGGTAGAGTTGACATTAGAAGCAGTTTCAAATTTAAAAGGTTCCGTAATAACATTTCGTTTAAGTAATTCAGCAATTACATCTGGTAAACTTGCGTCGGATCGTAACGAACTAATATCATCATTAATGGCATCGTCTTTTTGCAAATCTTCGATATTAGATCCCTCATCTGGTGCTGCAACATTATATTTCTTTGCGTATTCATGGACTGTGATAAAAGGTTCTAACATAATTTCATTGAAATGTTTTAAATCAATCATTTGAAATTTAGAATCATCGGATGATTCGTTAGATGATAGTTTCAAATGTTTAGAAACTTCCTTGTTACCTTGAAGCAAGTCAGGATTGTGAGAAACTTTTCTGGCTTTCAGAACTTCAGTTTTTTGATTAGCTTTTAATATTTCTTTATCTTCCATAGATGATCTACTAGAAGTGTTATTTGTGTCATGACGTGAGGATTGATTTTTATTTTTAACGCTCATAGGGGAATCCACTTCTAATACAGTTGACAATTCATGAGGCACTATTAAATCTTGACCACATTTTAAATGAACACGCGATAACGCAACTGGCGGTTTAGGCCTCAATTTAGTAAATTCTGTTGAGCCACTATTGGTGTTTAAGGGCGATATCAGAGACGTCAGGTCTGACTTTTCTATTGTAGTTTCTTTCTTTTCCAGTAACTGAAACATTGTTGGTTTAGGAATGTTTGTCAAAAATGAGATATATTCCGAATGATTTTTATCTTCATTTGTTCCATTTTTATATTCAATATGTTTTTTATCTTCTTCATTTGATGTTACATTCTTATATTGAGAATTTGATTCTATAGTTTTTATTTCTAAGAGAGGTATTTCAGGAGACTTAATTTGCAGCTGGATTTTTTCAAGAGATTTGATTTCCAATCTACTTGGTATACTGGCATTGTCTGTAAAATCAGGAGATTGCAATATTTTATCAGATTTGTGGTCTGATTGAGAGTCAGCAGAATCTGAACTAGAAATATGATGATAATACAAAGACTTATTTTTTCTAACTTCCTCAAGAACTCTGGCTAGGTTTGATAACCGTTTCGTACATTTCTCCGTGAGATCTGCAATTTTTTCCATATTACTAAGTTTATCCTCTGCTAATTTCATTAAATCACTGTCGATATTTTGTGCTGTTTGAGTAGGCATATTAACTAATGTATCAGTTTTATTTCTGCAGTAGTCATCATTTTCTTTTGATGGCTCTGGTGAAGTATCAGTAATAATAGCCTTATGCATTGGATACTTAGTTCTATGTTTATTAATAACATGTTCCGGAGAAGTTTCTTCCCGAATTTCTTTGTTTCGAGAGATATTTTTCTTTATAGCTGTTTTAGAAATATTTTTTTCTTTATTATCTACGTTAATAGATAAAGATCTACTTGATTGCGATTGCCTAGGTGTGGGCGAACTACGAGACCTTCGCTGCATTCTATTTATATTTGAACTCTCAAAAGTTTTACTGCTCTCGTCTAACGATGACCGTGATACTTCCTTCTTTGCTTTCTGTTGATCTGTGGTCTGTTTTGTAAGTAAATTTTTAGAAACATTTAAGGATTTCACCTTATGTAAGACCTTACGTCTAGATTGCCATGTTTTTTTGCCACGGGCATTACAAATATGTGCTTTATTGATGTTATTGAATTTTTTTTTAAGATGTACATCTACAATTTGTTGCAATAATACTTTTTTAATGTGTTCTAAAGATATTATGTTCTCTAGTGACCCTTTCGTTTCAGCTAGATTGTATGGTACATTAATTATTGAACTGCTTGGTGTGGCAACAGAACTACAATCTTGGCCTGCAACTTCTAATGCTTTAAGTCCTTCTTTGTTCAAAGCGAGTAAAGTATTTATATATTTCTTAACAACGGGGTTGAGAGTTTCTGTTGACTTATTTTTTATGTAATGTGATCTTATACTGCCATGTTTATTTTTCGACGTTACATTTCCACCAACGATTTTTTTCTGAGCACGTCTATAAGTTTCAGATGAAACATTATTAGCATGATAACATTGCTTTTTATAAATATTTTTGGAAGGCATGTTAACTCCACAATTGTGACATTTACATTTTCTCTTGTCAAGTCTTGCAATTTTGCAAGATGTGACTTTATGTCGATTTGGTAAATTATGAGAGGAGTAGTCTTTATGTTTCAAATAACTTTTCGCCGTATTAGGTGGAGTAACTTGTTGATTACTGCTCTCATAACCATTCTTTATATTATTTTTACTTTTTCTTCTGGGATAACGCTGTTTTTTAATAAACTTGTCATTCGTGTGTTTACTTGATAAATCTAAGGTTTCAATATCTGTTAAATCTACATTATGTTTCAAATATTTTGGTAGGATAATTTCTGGCGGACTCATATAGGCCGTGGAGGTTGAAGAACTCATATGAAGATATATTGGTCTATGGATAGGTGAGTTTGTCGTTTGTGTATACGTAGTTGTTGCAGGTCTGGAACCCGTTTCAAATTGCCTAGATGATAAGTCATGATGAAGCGATGTACCTTTATCAGCGACATCTTTATGCTCTTTACAAGAATTTACAAGACGTATGTCAATACTCGATTCACTACCTTGATCATTCTGACAACTAGTAGCTTGATTGATAATTTTCCCTTTTGTTGCTTGTATGGTATTAGTTTGATTAGATATTCGAGGAGATATTTTTTTTGATTCTCTTTCGGAAAGGCTTCTAAATGCTAAAACCTCAAGAGTTTCACGATCGTCAGGCACTGGTTCAGTTTGCTTCCTATTTTCTGACGGAACAGAGGGTTCTACTAATGCATTTGAATGTACATTTTCGGTACTTTTGTTTCCATTCAAATTTAGAATTTCTTCGGTGATAGGTTGCTTCGTCTCTACCTTCGGGCCATCTTTCTTTCTAAGCTGTATCACTACCTCGTATGCATCGTCTTTAAGTAAATTTGTACCATCAAAAAAGAACTTAGCAGCCTCGTGTCCAGTTTCATCTAAAAGTTTAATGATACCGCCTTCCGTAATTGCACTGCTTGATTTGTCATTTGTGGCAGTTTTAAACGAAGATGTAGAAGTCGTTGCCGAAGGTAGAAGTGGTACAGCGTCAGAATTCGTAAGTTTCGAATGAGACTTCTTTTCTCTGTAATAGGACAGCAATTATAATTTATTAATATCGATAAAAATGTAAATGTTTAAATCGCCGTAAAAGTGATAAAGAAAGAACGTGCGTGAATATGGAACATAATAAGACAATGAATATATAATATTGGGGGCGTACACCTACAGCAGAAGGCGCAATGATAACCCATGATGCGATTGCATTACCTAACAGAGTTAAATTTCTTTGAAATAAAACTATTTGTAAGAATTTTATCTTAATTATTTTTACCATCCCGACTTTTTGGACACTTAGACACGATCACAAACAAGTTTTCATTAATACCGCTTTTAATCCACCCACTACAATATTAGTTATTAATGTTGACTCACATAAATAGTCCCTTTTTTAGTTTTATTTATTGCTTATGGTGGCAGACGAGCAAGCAGCACACCTGATGGTAAGTGTCACTGCTGCCCATGGACCTTTGCTATACCAAGGGTATAGCTAGCCCGCTGCCTACCATTACAATCCCTAAACCCACCCAGTTGGAAGCGCAATAGCACATTGCCATTACTCAGACGTCGATCTTCTGCGAGAGTGTGGTACTACCCCGGAACCACCGGCCCGCGGCTACAGACGGAAAACTGTCAACAGCGTGGTCCTACCACAATAAACCTTTGTTTTAATAACGAATTCAAATTCATTTATAATGCATACTGCGAAGGACTTACATATTGTCAGTTTTAACATTTTAAATTAATTCAATAAACTTCCACCGGATCGGAACGAGCCCGCTACTGAGAAGATTCAGCAAGAAACTCAGCGGGTTTGTCTATTATTGTTATTTCTTTACTGATTGTTTATAACCACAAATAGCGTGTGATTCTGTCACGAATAAGTGTTGCATTGTCTCCCACTTGTATCGCACCAAAAACGTATCCATCTAACCGAAGGTTAACGTCATTCAAAGCCCGGAATACCAGATTATGGATGTGAACAAATTAAGGTCTCGTGACTATTTTTAGTATAATTAATATAGAAAATACTAGTGTAAAATACGTAGGGGTAGTTTCCACAACATAGGATTCTCCAAGTGTAAATTTGTTTTACGTTTAACAAAACTAATAAAACTTATAATTATTAACAGCAGCTGTGATAAGCCGTGATACAGATTTCACAAGTACTTTAACATATCACTTTATAATTCATTGCTTAAACAATGAAAGGCGGTTAGATAGTAACGGCTATGTAAACTCTATTATCTTTTTAGGTCACTTATTGATTTATCAATTATTATGATCGCCCTAAAGTAATATTTTATTATTTAGTAGCTTTTTCATGTAGCGACGAATAAAGAATACAGGGATATAATATGCAAATGACATCTATGCAAGGGAAGGAAAACACCATATGGGACTCTTTGCCAACACATCTGACTAGCGTGGTATCTATTAATTTCTCCTCCACAGTGGATGAAAAATTGTTTGAATTTCAAAATATATCGCGATCGAGTTAAATTGATATAAATAATAAATTTCCGTGTGGTGACGGAGTAAGAATACTATTCACCACCCCATATCTTACCCGTGGGTGATCGTACGAGACGACTAAGGGATATAAAACGCATATAACATCTATGTGAGAGAAGGAAAACTCGAAACAAAACCCTATACCAACACGTCTGACCAGCGCGGTATAGTAGATTAATTTTCCCTCCCATTACGGAGGAGGCCCGAGCCCAACAGTGGGACATTTATGGGTTGTGATGATGAGTTAAATTGTATTAAAATGTCCCTGAAGATTTGTCAATGTGACCACACCCTTATTAAAAATTCTTACCTAGGATATTCATCTCCATCTTGCCACTGCAGGGAAGTTCCTTGAAATGAGAATATTTTTTAATACATTAATCATGAATACAAATGCAACAAATATGAATTGATTATAAAATTAATGAACAAACCTTTATTTCTGTTTTGGTTTGCTCTAATTTCTTCATTTCGACATATTCCTTCATCTTCTACATCTGCAACTGTTTCATTATTCTCTACACGATAATGCATAGCAGAAAGATTGTCCCTGTAAAAGTGAAAAAGTACAAATATTTTAGCAATGTATAAATGAGGATACATAAATTGAGTAATATACCCCTTATATTAGAAAATTTGTTTATTTTCTATAACATCATTCTCCTACTCTTATCCCAATTACTTGGGGTCGATACAATATGTACTCTTTTTTCATAGTACATATTGTAAAAGTTATTGACAATAGTTTTATGATCGGCCGCCTGCCAGACGTCAACCCTCCAAATTGGCCTATGTCATTATAAGTTTGTTTTCTATAACATACTACATAAATACACACTATAGAAATGTAAATACTAAGCAAAATAAAGCAAATTCATACGATTAATAATTAATTAAACGACGACTAAGGGATACAAATCGCATATAACATCTATGCACGAGAAGAAAAACTTAAAACGAACCCTATACCAACACGTCTGCCCAGCGTGGTATGGTAGATCAATTTCCCTCCCATTATGGAGGTGGCTCAAGCCCAACAGTGGGACACATGAGCTTTTTCTTTGGCGGCGGACTATGGGGTGGTCACGCCTCGCTAATCCGTCCGGGGCGACTGAAGAAGCGGCGCGCGACCCCATAGACCCGCCCTACGGGACATATATCAGCTGAGATGATGATGGTTGTGATGAGTGATGGCTGGTTTAGTAGTTAATTTGTGATTGGGTGCCGATTGCGAGGACGGAACCAGCCAATGTCGTGCGGTGTCCCGCAGGGGTCTGTATTGGGGCCGACTCTGTGGGACGTGATATGCTATGCTGACGACACGCTCGTCACAGCCCGGGGCAGGACACTCGAAGAGGGGGCGAGCCTGGCCACTGTCGGCACCGAGGAGATGGTCAGGCGAATCGAGGCGCTGGGGCTCAGGGTGGCCCTAAACAAGACGGAGGCCCTTCTTTTCCATGGGCCTCGCGTAAGGCTGCCTATCGGCGCCTCGTTAGTTGTCAACTCCATCCACATCGGTATCCAGGCCCATATGAAGTATAGACCATATTAGTATTTGGGGGGCATAGTCCGGAGCGTGCTCGTCGCGTCCCCTGCCAGTCTAATTAGACTGCTAATCCGGCTCGATCCGGCAGTGCGGGTTAGGGCGTCCCCCGGAGGCGACGCGTACCGACCCGCCCCCGTCAGTACGAACTTCGGCAGTTGCGGCGCTGGGGGCCGCCACACATCACGCCTTGCCCAGTCAGGCGAGTCGAGGAGAGCAGAGTGCCAGGTGGGCTCGTGGAATGTATGAGGTTGTGTGGTAGGGAAGTTGCACGAGCTGATATCCGTCATGGCGGACAAACAGCTAGACGTGCTCTGTGTAACAGAGACCAAGCGAAGGGGCAGCGACGCCTGCGATCTTCCTGGTGGCGGGATGGCTCTGTGGTCTGGTGTACCACAGAGCGATCGAGCCAGCATGGGGGTAGGAGTGCTGTTGTCCTCTCGCTTGGCCTCAGGTGTGAAGGATTACGGCATGTATGATCCCAGACTTCTTTGGGTCCGTATAAAACTAGGTGTCAACAAGGTATTCATGGTTGTAGCATATGCTCCCGTAGGATCCTCGGTGGCATCAGACCTAGAGAAGTTTTGGGATAATGTTAGGGAAGTTCTGGATATGGCAGAAACCAGTGAACGCGTGATTGTATGCGGCGATTTGAACGGATGGGTGGGGACCAAGCGTCCCGACTATGAGGACGTACTTGGTCCATTTGGTGATAAGAGAGTGAACGACGTAGGTAGGCTCATAGCGGATGTATGCATGGAGAGAAACCACATTTTTCCGTGTTATTGTGTCACACACATTTTTCCAACATAAGGACATCCATATGTATACATGGAGAAGGAATGAACAGAAAAGTATAATAGATTTAATTTTGGTAGACAGTCGCCTCCGAAGCAAAATATTGGACGCAAGAGCCTACAGGGGCCCCACAGTCGATACGGACCACTATCTCGTTATTGCGAGATTTAGTGGTCTGTTCAGAAAGTGGAGGCACTGGCGAGAGCGTGTCCACTTCGGAGGGCTTGAAAGAATAAAGGTTGAAAGGTTGCAAGAAGAGTGTGTAAGAGAAAAGTATGCAGAGGGTGTCCGAGAACGGCTGACGATGGCAAGCCAGCCGCAATCGGACATTGAAGAATGCTGGAGAGTATTGAAAGAGAGTATGGTAGATACAGCGAAAGAAGTATGTGGAAGTTCAAAGAAGCATAGAAAAACAAATGGTGATGCATGGTGGGATGCGGAAGTGGCAGCTTACGTAGAGCAAAAGAAGAAAGCGTGGCTGGACTATGTCTCTTATTTGAATCAGAATGACAGTATGACTGAACAGAAGAAAGAAATATATCGGCAATGTAAGAATGACACCAAGGCCTTAGTGAAAGAGAAACGTGATAGAGCAAATATGAGTGCAGAAGATAGGCTGACTAAAAACTTCGAGGGTAACACCAAACTCTTTTGGAGGGAGGTGAAGAAGTCTCGGTGTGGTTGGTCAGCCTTCAGAATGAATAAAATAAGGTCTAAAGGTGGAGACATTCTTACACAAACACAAGACGTGTTAAGCCGATGGAGTGAATATTTTGGCGATATGTATGCGGATACTACGGTTGGCGCCGGTGTCGCATGTGGTTTAGTAGATCAACATTCGACAACGGCGTCCTCCGATGGCATCAGTATGGATGAAGTTGAATGGGCGATAAGAAGTTTGAAAAATGGTAAGGCAGCGGGCATTGATATGGTGTCTGCCGAGATGATCAAGCTTGGTGGCTCCTGTGTCTGGGAGGCGTTCCTGTTGCTCCTCAATTTATGTTGGAGCTCGGGAATGATTCCCGGGGACTGGAATAGCGCAGTCATCGTGCCTTTGTTTAAAAACAAGGGTTCATGTTATGACTGCACAAATTACAGAGCCATAAGCTTGACCAGTTTGGCAGCAAAAGTGTACGGTAAAATTATTGAAAGGAGAATGAGGATGGTGTCCGATGGTTTACTGTGTGAGACACAAGGAGGTTTCAGGAGTGGAAGGGGATGCATGGATCAAGTGTTCTTTCTGCGCAACATTGTGGAGAAGCATCTGGCTCTGGTCAGAGGGTTTTCTGCAGTTTTGTCGATCTGGAGAGAGCATTTGACACGGTTGTACGAAAGCAACTTTGGGACATTTTACCGGAGTATGATATTAACGGTAAACTGCTACAGGCTGTGCAGTCCAGTTACATGGGCTGTAGAGCCTGTGTGCGGCTGGATGATGGAATGTCGCCTTGGTTTGACGTCAATATCGGCGTTAAGCAGGGGTGCGTTCTGTCAGCCAGGCTGTTTATCATATATCTGGATAAATGTCTCCAAAGGTTGAACGATATGAATGTGGGAGTCCAGATGGGCGACTCAGTGGTCACTGCTCTGCTTTATGCAGATGATGCAGTCCTGCTGGCACAGTCAGCGACTGACCTGCAGACCCTAGTCGACACAATGACAGAAGATTGTAAGAAAAGGTGTCTACGCGTGAATGTGAGCAAAACCAAAATAATCGTCTTTGAAAGAGATGAAGCCAGAACAGATGTAAGAGTAACAATAGGTAATGATGTACTAGAGCAAGTGGATGAATTTGTATATCTTGGATGTGGATTTAGATGAGATGGAAGGTACACCACTGATATAGAGCGAAGAGTGAATGCGGGAAATAGAGTGAACGGAGCGTTGGGGCAACTTCTCGGTAGCCACCACCTCAGCCAGAAGGCACGTGTAGCAATACATAACGCAGTGCTTGTCCCAACATTACTGTATGGAAGCGAGAGTTGGGTATGCAGGAAAGAGTATGAAAGTAAAATTAATGCGGTCGAAATGCGATCTCTACGGAAAATCTGTGGAGTTAGGCTGACCGACCGCATTCGTAACGACGACGTAAGAGAGCGAGTAGGTATGAAAGAGAGAATTGGTGTAAAGATGTGAAAGGGAATGCTCCAATGGTTCGGACATGTGGAAAGAATGCCGAACGAACGTCTGGTTAAGAAGATATACAATGCGAAAGTGGAAGGATGTAGGTACCGGGGGACACCGAGACTAACCTACCTAGACCAGATCGGTCATGTACTGAAGGAAGGTGGAGTCAAGAGTCTCCAAAACCGGCGAGCGTGTATGAAGAGAATTATGAATGTTGAGGAAGCGAGTGAAGTATGCAAAGATAGAGTTCTCTGGCACTCTGTTCTCTCTGCCTACCCTGCAAGGGATATGGCGCGATGATATGTATGTATGTATGAAGTATTTGGGTCTGGTGCTCGACGGGCGTTGGTGGTTCTGGGAGCATTTCCGCAGGATTGCTCCCCGGCTAGTCGGCGCGGCGTCCGCCTTATCGCGGCTCATGCCAAACGTGGGCGGACCCAGTTTCGAGGGTCGACGGCTGTATGCGGGGGTGATCCGCTTAATGGCCATGTACGGCGCACCCATGTGGGCGAGGGTTCTGAACGCCCAGCTCAGGGCTGTTCTGTGGAGGCCACAGAGGGTCATGGCGGTCAGAGCCATTCGCGGGTACCGCACGGTGTCAACCGAGGCGGCGTGCCTATTGGCCGGGACACCCCCCTGGGACCTAGAGGTCGAGATACTCTCCGACCTCTACCGGCGGGTAACCTCAGTGCGCGACGAGGGTGGCTCCCCATCGTCTAACGAGATAGCCACCTGGCGCGAGGACGCCCGCCAAGACGTCATCGCCCATTGGGTTACGCGGCTGGAGAGGCCTAGACACGATGTTGTTACCGTTGAGGCCCTCCGGCCCGTACTGATGGAATGGATGGAGCGGCGGCACGGAGTCCTCTCCTTCCGGCTGGTGCAGGTATTGTCGGGGCACGGTTGCTTCGGCTTGTACCTGCACACGGTCGCATGGAGGGAGTGGACTCCGTCCTGCCATCATTGCAGTAGTGACGAGGACACGGCGCAACATACGCTCGAGGTATATCCGAGCTGGGACGGGCAGCGCCGTGACCTCGTCGCTGTAATCGGTGCCGACCTGACGCTGCCGGCTGTCGCGAAAGCTATGGTCGACAGCGTCAAGAACTGGGACGCGGATTCCCGTGACCCGGGCCGCCGTCAGCGGCCGGGGCGGCGCAGGCGCGAATATCTGCGCCTGATGCCGCCCTAACCGAGGCTTCGGGTGATCGGACCGGGGAATTGTCCGGTCACCCGACGTGAGGCCACCGCGTGAGGGCGTCGACACGGGAGGAACCCGTAAGGGTAAACCGCCGGGCGGGCCACCGAAGACAAAGAAGATCGGGTACCGGTGGCCCGCTCGCACGGCGAAGAGAGGTGTTTGCAGGGTGGGTCCATGGGGTTGGACCACCTCCATAGTCCACCGTAAAAAAAAAGAAGTGTTTATATATAATAAATGAATTTGAATATTGGACACGTAAAAGTAGGCGTAGCCTACTTTTTACCTTCATATTCAAATTGAGTGAAGAAGGGAAATATCATAGGCAAAGATCTATTATTTGATATTCAAAACAAAACATTTTATATTAAAAATAGTCAGTACTAGCAATATAGGTAAACACCTATTATTTATTGCAGCCCCACCTATTGTTACAGAAATTATAATAATTTATTTGTTTGTCTTTGGTTAATTTGATTTTCCTTTCTGTTTGATGGTGTGATCTTCATGTTGAGAATGGGTACATACATACAAAATGCTACAGTGGAGTTACTAAGAAATAAAGTGTGATGATCTAGCATAGCTAATATACACAGCTAGTGTACAATAATTGTAACATAATTTACCACCAAGATTGACATCCTGTTGAAGTTTGCCAGCATTCCATTTTTGCAGTGAAATAATTTATCATATTGTAGGTCCCCCTAAGAGAGGCAATTAATATACATACAAAAGAGCGACGATTATCCGAACTAATTGGGGGACATGCGTGTTCGGAAAACTCATATTTTCGGATAATCGAACTGTATTGATTAAACCATACATATTTACGTACAGATGAATGCAAACGAAAAAAGAAAAAATGGGCTATAATATTAAAATCACTTTAGGTGGAAGAAACATGACTTTTATAAACTCGTGTTTTTCACTTAAGATCTTGAGGCATCAAAAAACAATAATGTATTTTCTTTTACTATTTTTTAGTTGGGGCACGAGCGGGTCAGACTGTCGTAGTAGTTCGGATAAGAGGTCTTTCGGTTGATCGACGTTCGGATAATCGACGCTCTACTGTATATAAGAAATCATGCAATAATGAAGAGTTTTTTAATATTACATTAATATGTATTTATAATATACTCACCCCTTTTCTTTATTTACTCTGTAGAGTCCTGCAACAAAATAGTAATGAGTAAGTGCTAGTACAAACATACATCAAATGACAATAAAATATATATTTTTTTAAAACATTAGCTGTAGTTGATATGATACGGCCATAAACGCTGCATAAAAATAAAAAAAAAACCACTATACAAGACCACAACAATGTTTTTAGGATCACCGTGTAATTGACATTACGATAGCTGTGAGTAAATAAATGTGTTTTAATACATTGTATTTTGTGTTGTAATACATTGTATTTTGTGTTGTAATACATTGTATTTTGGGCGTATTTAATGTATCATCAACAATAAAGAAAATAGTTGCTATATATTAATAGAAATGAACATTAGTCTCAGTTATGATACCATTTTTCGAAAGAAAATACTAACGAAAGATTTAATCGAAAGAAAATACTAACCTTCATCAATATTGCCAAATTTATCAGAATCAGCATTTTTGTTAACTAACTGTTCCCCCTTACTATGCAATTTCTTAGATGTTCCATTGTTATCGATGGCAGATTTTTGTACCTTCTCAATTGACGTCAAAGATTTGGCTATGTCGCTTAATAACTTGTTCTTTTGTTTGCAATGTTTCCTACTTTTTGTATCTAGAATCTTATAAATTATAATTCGTTCTGCATCTGATAAATTTGAGTCTATTTTATCATCATTCTTAATTTTTGCATCTGGGCTAAGGAGCAAATTTTCAACAGAGCTTGTCTCTGATACCGTACAAGATTCCTCTGTTGAATTATTTTTATCTATAATAACGGTTTTGATGCATTTTTTATTGCGATGTTTTTCATTGTCAGTTGTATCTTTTGTTGGAGGTGTATGCTTATGTCGAGACCTATATTCGTGATAACTATCTACATTGCTAAATTTCACACCATTGCTATTTTTAGTCTCTTTAACATCAATCGGTATTGTATGCACAGCTAGGTTACCATCTCCTTCTGGTACTGGCATCCATGAATACTGAAAATCTCTGTTGTCAAATGTGTCACCTGAATCGCCTTGTTTTGAAGGTGACTTAGATTTATTATGACTTTTGTTCTGAAATTAAAAATAGAAGTACATAATATGGACTTAATCAGAGATGACACAAAAGATGGTCCAATCTGACCATCTTTTGTGGACTATGTATTTGCTTAACTTGTTTTTGCATGATCTATTATAGTTAACCCCTCACACGATTTTGGGACACCGATTGATCCAAAAAATGTGCTCAACGCGCTTTTTGGACATAAGTTTGACCCAATTAAACGCTCTACAATTAGCAATTGTTTTTAGAACTTTTTTAAATCAACCAATCAAAACTTAACGCAGTCAAAGAGCATATATAATTGACTGTCATGAACTATTTCTGAGACCTATTTGCGCGGGGCACTCGAGAGCGCCGCGAAGCTCGACGCTTAAGAGGTTGTCTATGAATATAGTGAAATTGAAGTTTTTAGCAACTTTTAAATCTTGCACGCGCTACTTATAGTGCACCTTCTACAAAGCACTCCATGGGAGTCGTATGGCTGACTGACCACTAGAAATATGAGCAGCAATGCTCCCCTGAGAAACCTACACCTTACATTTATAGCCAAAACGCTCATCAAATGGGGTGATTATGGCAATAAGCCCATCACAAACTTACCACCCCATATGATATTTCATGGGGAGGCTTATATTTAGTAGTGAATGATTAATTTCTAAATGATAATGATGTTATTATATTGAAATCGTTATTTCATTGACTTCAGCACATTAAGTACTTTTGTTAAGTTAGCAAGTAACACTTCTACAGAATCGAGTTGAAATGGTTGACATTATGGCAATTTCTCAATCTTTTCAATTAACATAATATTATGGGTGAATTACTTGTCTGTAGACTATAAATACAAATAAACTAAATTCGTGTGTGTACATAATAGCAGATATAAGTCAGCTGATGTTGTAACAGGTTTTAAGATCATACATTCAGACTGCTAAGAGTGTTACTCTTAAAATAAATTATAATTATAATATATAATTATAGTATATATTATAATTATAGTAAAAAATATAATTACCATACAGGAGTGATGTTTCCTACATTCTTTTTCTATTTTCCTATACTCTTGTTGCATTTTGTGTTGACGATTTTCTTTTTGCAATTGCTGTCGCCGCTCATCAATGTAAGCAGTTTTCTAGAAAATTAAAACTATGAATGTAAAAAAATGAAATATTATAACAGTTTCTAATTTAATTACTTAGCCTATATAGTGATAGAATAAGAATACAATAAACCCACCAAACTTTTCTTGTATATAATCGCAGTTAGTATTTATATGTTGTTATTCAAAAGAGTCCTGCTATCCATTATTCGGGTAATTCTTCAGCCAGTTTTTCACAATCCCACGGAAAAGGATGTGACGGTGACATATTGTATTTTTAACCCATCACCATATTGAGATTCCAGATGACTCATCATCACCCTGTTCTTATCCCAATTACTTGGAGTTGACGGAATATGTATTCTTCCCCCATCTTATATATTGGAAATAGTTTGGCTAAAGTTTTACAACCGGCCGGTAGTAATACTTAAGCACTAAAAAAACTATTTGCAATATGGGGGATGAGTACATATTGCGCCAACTCCAAGTAGGTTGTAGGCCGATAGTAAAACTTTAGCTTGCTCACGTCAATGCTTCTCGACAATTCGATTATTGACCAAACGCCATCAGATGACGGATCAGAACGGATGGCACAGCTAAAGATCTTAGTTGTCTATTACGAAATCCATGTATAATGTAAGGTTTGCTTTTATTCATAGCCAGTATCACACAATGCAGATGACTACTTTATATAAAGCAGCATATGACCACTTATTATAAAGCTGCAAATAACATTACTTACATTTGCAGTCTTACTCTTCGGTATAGAGTTCAAAAAGTTAATTGTATCTTTGTATTCATTTTCCACAGTTTGTTTAGTAACAGCAATCCTATTTCTCATATCTTGAATTTTCTTTTGGTACTCGTCGTCTGTTTCATGGGTGGTGGAAGCTTCCGTAATTGCCTGTGCATATGCATCCTCTGTGGTTTGTTTGTCTCTAACCACTAGTTGTTCATCACTCCGTGGAATATCTTTAGTATCTCTGGTGCAGTGATTGTAGATTAACACTGAACTTTTCCTATTAATTACACTCTCTGGTTTCGAAGTATCTGTGCAAGTGCTACCTCTGCCAGGAGCTGCAAGTCACGAAATGAAAATTAATTGTTGGTGGTTCTAATTCATGGTTCTAATTCATTAACGAACCAACATTTTATTTTAATTTCTTTTTTCTGGGGCCTAACCACTATTAACTGACATTCATTTGGGCAGCTGTTCCATTCTCTATTACACACATACATACATATCATCACGCCATATCCCTTGCAGGGTAGGCAGAGAGAATAGAGTGCCAGAGAACTCTATCCTTGCATACTTCACTCGCTTC
The DNA here is from genome assembly GCA_905163515.2 of Lymantria monacha. Classification (NCBI taxonomy): domain Eukaryota; kingdom Metazoa; phylum Arthropoda; class Insecta; order Lepidoptera; family Erebidae; genus Lymantria; species Lymantria monacha. The sequence goes on along the minus strand of LR991082.1, from coordinate 16,551,507 downwards.
CTCAACATTCATAATTCTCTTCATACACGCTCGCCTGTTTCGGAGACTCTTGACTCCACCTTCCTTCAGTACATGACCGATCTGGTCTAGGTAGGTTAGTCTTACATCCTATATATTATCCTATATAAAAAATCACTGCTTACTCTATTATATTAAATACTGAATGGTGAAATGTGGATTGTTATATATCTAACATAGAAAAAGACAGAAGCTTAGAGAAAAGCATGAAACTACTAACTCTGATACTGTGTTACAAGATATGATAAATGTCCACAATTGAATTACCAAAGAATTGTTATTGTTATTTAAAGGTCTAACCCAAGTTAGAAAACTACATGTGTGCGAGAGAATAATATAAAAATAAATCTAAATGATGAGTTAATCCACCATGAAGTTGAAAAAGTATTCAATGTCTTACAAAATTTTTGGTTTATTTTATTCCGTCTAAATGGACTTGTAGATCTCAAAACAGGACTAGGCACTGTATCATGTGGCTTCACAGATCGTAATGAAGGAATAATTCTATTTATTTGGGAATTAGTCACATTATTAACCTCTTTGCATTGTACTGAACTTCTATATGAAGGAACATCGCAAGTACATAGTTTACAACTTCTTTCAGCTTGCCATGATGGCATAGGGATAATTTGTTCATCAAGCACTTGGCATACATTGAAAGGAGTACCTTCTTTGGAAGTTCTTGTCCGAAATATAGTCTGCTTCAAACTGGATATATCATCAGTATGCTTTTTCTTAATAGCATTTGTAGGTTCAGTTTCCCGCAATCGAAGTTTTCTGTTTTGAAGATATTCACTAACTAGTGTTAAAGATGGTCTAATTTTATCTTTTATTTCTGGTATGTCAATTTGAGCTCCACGTAAATCTGATGGCATTTCTTTACTAACTGCAAATAAATCTAGTCTATCACTTTTTCCTGTTTTATTTCCTTCTTGTTCTAAATCTTGATTATCTATAGGTAAAGACAGAGTTGGGACTGCAGGTTCCAACTCATTGGGTATTGTCTCTGGATCACATTGAGTACCTACAGTATTTTTATTAATCAGCATATGTTCAGTACTACTATTTTCTAAATCTTTATTAGGCTTCTGGATAATATGTTCAGAACTGGTAGCTTTTTGTGCTGTATCATTAGAAACTTTAGACCATGTAGCTTTTGCTAGGACTTTGTTTGCTACAACTGATGATTTCTCTCTACTTATTTCATTAGCAGTTTCTCTGTAAAATGAAATTACATAATTTTATCATCAAATTGTGCATATACTATTCTCTCTAATCATAGTATTAAAATAATAACAAATATAGAGTTCCCCCAAATATTTGAAACAACTAATATTACCTGGCTTGAAGTTTTCTATCCAAAAGCTTCTTTTGTTCATCTAATTTTTCTTGTCTTTTTTTTCGCAAAGCAACTGCAGCCTCTTTAGCCCTCAATTTGGTTATATCTCTATTGATTGCAATATCTGGAATTTAAATATTACTAAAATTTATAACATTCAATTTATGGCTTAAAAATTTGCAATGTACTGCAATTATTTTCAGTAGTGCCACACTAGACTTAGTAGACTTAAAACCTTATATATATCAGTCTTTAACACATTCCCTGCGGGACATCACCACGGTTGTTTTCATGGCCGTAACACAGAGCAGCAAAACACTGTGGTTGTATTTCGATACAAATTATTTCTAGATCGATAAATTATTACTACTACGTTATTATTATTACATATGTAGATCCTTTTATTAATTCGTAATGATAGGTAAATATAGATTATCTACCTATGTTAAATCTATAAGTAGGTATGGCTTATTTTAAAAATAAATAATAATATATATTAAATATATTAAAATGAAATTGATGTTATTGTAATAAAAGAAAGTATCACATATTGCTAAATTCTTATTTGTTAGTTTTAGAAAATAATTTGTCCACAATACCTATAAGAATATAGAATGTGGTGTGTTTTATAGTATTATTATTATACTCATTAGCTGTAAATCTGCACTTGAAACTAACCTTATCATTTTTATGACCATGCTGCAATTGTTGCATAAAACAAAGGAGGACCACCTAAATTTTAAAACAAACCGGTTATATTTTACAAATTTTAAAACTAAGCAGTAATATTTTACAAGTTTTAAATTTACGTTTATATAGTCACTTTTACTCGATCTCTCAAGAATCTTGATATTTTTATTATTATCAGTAATTATTTTCACATATTATCAATTTTTATTTTCTTTTGAAACACTACAACACAAAGTTAATTACTTAATATTAACATGATACATTTCTTCCACTACTATACTAGGAGGACAATTAACCTACTATACCACATTGATCAAATATGTTAGGAAAAGGTTGTTTTAAGTTTTCTTTCTCTTTCTGTGATATTTTCTGCATGTATCCCTTAGTTGTTTCTGATAAAAACTGTGGAAATATGTGTGGTGGTGAGCTGTTGGTCCTTACTTTATCACTGCACAGAAATTTAAATATTTTGATGGAAATTTTAAATGTTCTCAGAAAGTATTATTAAAAATATATACATACTTTAATCCTAGATTGTTAACTATCTAAACTTAAAGTGTGTTATACTCCATTTCTTACAATTTTGGATTGGTGCTTGTACTCCTATATTAAATGAAAATACTGCCGTTATATTTATTTATTACTTATAGGATGAATATAATTTTAGTAATTACCTACCTTGTTGTATCACATTAATGGCACTGTGGTGACCTGAACCAATATTATTGAGTCCTTTGGAGTATAAAACCTCAAGGCGTTTTACGAGGTTTTCTTGGCGATCAAAATATTCTTTTTGTTTCTTTGCATCAAGATCAACAATCTGTCGTAAAGTCTCGGAGTTTGCCCGTTGTCGTATTTTCTTTGCAATGTCCTTAGATTGTTCACGAACCTAAAAATGACTACTTTCAGTATTTGAATAATTTAGGATAGTGCCTAATATAATGGAGATAATAAACGAATTCTTGTAGTCTTGCTTTCGTAAAAGAGGCGAAATAAACATTTCAATATAATTCAAACCTGCTGAAGTCTCAGTTTTCGACGTCGGAGAAATTCATTTGTTTTTAAAACTTGAGTCTCCGAAGTCATCTTGACATTTGATATTAAAGTAGTTCTGTTTTTTATTTACATTTCGACACGATTATTTTTAACGATTTATAAACTTCTAAAACTATTCAAATTAAATGATTGTCAGTGTCACTTTCACCAGTGTTGCCAGGTTACATTTTCGTACCTTAAGTTTTAAACCAAAGGACTAAATACTTTATAGATGGACTTATAAAAATAAAGAACTAAAATTAGGTTAGAAAGAATTAAAATGTGTAATGCATTTTCTATACTTATACGGAAACATTTTTTTTTTGGCGGTGGGCTACGGTGCGGTCACGCCCCGCTAATCCGTCCGGGGCGACGGTGGCGTACGACCCCGTAGATCCGCCCTACAACATACCTCTCAACGTCGTACGGGTGGGTCATTGGGACACGTTCTTTTCTTTAGTTACCCATCCGGTGGTCTACCCTCGCGGGTATCCTCTCGCCCCTCTCGGTTACCGATACATACCTCATTAACGCTGTACATACTTGCAGTATAGGGTTGAAAAGTCGGGAAACACAAACACCGTCGCCGATTTGAATCACATAAAATTTAATGATCATCTAACCATTTTTCGGTAACATTTATATGGCATTAATATATATTGTTAGTACTTTAGACAATCATCCATAAAACGTAAATGCTTCATCATCTACAAAAGTTTTGAAATTAAAAATAATGAAATTTACGTGTATATAATTTCTAATTAACAATGACATCGAATAAAAAAGTAATTAAATACAACATTTTGTACATACCTATTTATTTATCACTACTTTTTTAAATGAATTTATCAAACTAATTGATTTGTTTGACATTTGAATCGTAATTTACCATATCAGAACCAACTGGACGCCAGATTAATTGTTATGGCCTTTTATTGGCCCACGTACACACCCTACGTACACCACCCTATTCTTCCTTTCTATAATATTATAAGCTTTTGCCCGGGGCTTAGCTCGCGTGTTAAGTAAATTTCTCAAATTTTATATTCTATTATCCCAAGGGAACAAAAAGTATTCTATTTGTTAATCCAGGAAAAGTGTCTATCCGTGAGCCAATTTGCATTAAAATCTGTTCAATGGTTTTCGTATGATAGAGTAACAAACCTCCAAACATTTTCACAAATTTTTGCATTTATAATATTAGTAGTAGGATATTCTTCCGCGTGGATTAAGAGTATGATGTTTGTCCTAAAGTGAGCAGCAGCGCTCCCTTAAACAACCGTAACAATATTGGCAACTTCATATTACTTACTAGCTTTTGCCCGCGACTTCGTCCACGCAGAAGTCATCTCTGACAGAGTTAAATAGAAAAAGCAATCCAAGGTGTTAAAGGTTGTCGCTAGGACGATAATCAACAGCGTCAGAAACTGGGATGCGGTCGCCGCCTTCTGCGAGTTAGTTGTCTAACGGAATTAGGCAATAGGGTGGGTCTAAGAGAAAATATTCTAGGTTGACACACTCTACCGTCGGTGCTTTGGGCGGTGCAAGCGTAAGTACCTGTATTGAGGTTCACTGCATGAGGGCTTCAACTCGAGACGATACCCGGTTGCGGTGGCCCGCCCGCACAACGTAGATGTACGTGTACGGTGCGCGTGTGTCTATATACCATAGCCGGTCACTAAAGAAAAAGGTGGTTCAAAGTTCTATTCATTCTACGAATTATATTGACATTAATATACTATTAAATAATTTGACCGTAACTGGAAGCTTTTATATTGAGAGAGCGTATCCGTTTCCGTCGTCGAAGCATCAATTTTAATACTTTTTCTCCCCTTTTTTACCGGAAATCGGTGGCGCCACCTGGCGATCGCGCACCATTTTAAGTTTCTTGTAAAATCGAGTGCATTTGAATTCATTGACGTTTAAGTTTTCGTCGGAGCAAGACATCTCAACAGCAGTCTCAGTCTGTTATACTATATTGTATATTTAAGTACCAGTATAAATAAGTACAAGTATAAATTGTAATTAAAGTATAAATAAATCTCCCCTAAATAATTTGAAGTATATAGTGGAAGTATTAAAACAGTAAGTACCTACATTTTAAAAAAAATAAAGTTAGGGATTCAAATATGTATTTCTAAATGGTTTTTGCCATTCGATTTTTATCACTTGGCTTGATGTTAATTGCACATCGTGTCTTAGTTAAAAATGTTTAACTTACTTATTGGAACTATTATAACCTTTTCATAAATAATTTCTAGATATGAGTAATAGTGCTTTAAGTGGCGAGCCGTTAGCCGGCCCCAGTGGTGAATATAAACGGAAACTAAGTAGCTCGTCTAGCAGCGATAGTAACACCTCTAGTACATCCTCGGATTATCGACGGGGGTCGCGTAGACGCAGACATAGAAAAAGTAAGCATTCCAAACATTTTGACTCCCGGCTGGATGTACTCATGAAGAATTTGGTGAGCTAAAACAAATGGTTGCTTCAAACAATGACGTTTGTCAGGACAGTGTATCTATTTATCCAGAGGGTATAGAGCTGGAACAACAATTCGGTCTTGAACCTGAGCAGGACGATACTAATATTTGTTTTGAAATTGAAACCAAGTTAAAAGAACCATCTGTTTCTAAGACCCCTGATAGTTTCTTAAAAATGTTGTCCGATGTTCAAAAACTAGGCAGCACGTCGTGGGCTGACGTAAGATTCAATCAATGCTCATAACCTAAGCGTTAAAATGGATGAATTATTTTTGAAAGGGGACATTTTCAAGGTCTTCTCTGACCTTCTTCAATTAGCAAGCGGTCATAGAGCTGAAAGTATTGAGATGTGTCGGGAAACTATTATAAGTCAAATTCGTGACCCTTTGGTGAAAGCATCTCTAAATAGGATTCCAACGTCAAACGCACATATCTTTGATGCTGGAGCTTTCACTCTTGCCTTAGAGAGATCTGGCGGGGTTCGCAAAACGTTTTGGCCTCCTAAAACTAATGGCAATTCTCAATCAAAGATTTACCAGCCTAATAATCGTCCCTCCCGGGGACAAGGCATGTGGCAATCTGCAGTGCCATGGCGTGGTACTCAACACCATTGTGTTAAATACGGTAACCAAAATACCATGCACTATCATGAGTGTAATCCACCCTCGCGGGGTGAATACTGTATGGAAATCCACCCTCAACCACCTCCCGTTTTCAATCACTATAATGGTAGAGGATTTTTTCAAAATCGAGCCTCGCGGGCCGATCGAGGGAGTAGCAAGGGACGTGGAAGTAATCGAAAATCTTCCAGAGGTGCCCATAGCTACAACAAAAGACAATGACTGGAAGCCGTTTCGGGCAGGCCAGTTAGTACATGTCGGCGTTTCGCCAGGAAATTGGGCGTCCATAATAAAATAGCGAATATGCAATTCATGGTATTTATTTAGGAATGGCTGCCGGAGAACTCGGTGAAGTGAAGTGAACAGAATTTTATTCCAATCTTACAACTTTACAATGAAATGGTCACTGTCTTAGTAACTACAACTACTTTTAATAACAAACGAATAAATCTTCTTTAACATAATTATCGAAATATATCTAAATAATAATGACAAACATTTTAATACATTTAACATTATTCCAATTAGTTTATTTTACGCAATTTACATTCGTGTAATTAAAGGAAATATTATTCTTACATATTGTTCAACAAATGGCGCTGTGAGTAGAAATAAATTGAGATGTTTATTACGTAAAAACAACTAAACATGGTTACAAATAATTACATTAATATTTATAGATTTATTTTGAACATTTACATAATAATTTTAATATTTAAACAATTAAATCAAACATTTCTAGAAAACAGTCAAAACAGTATCTTTTAAATATCATAGCTATTAGTAAATAGCAGTGTTGTCATTACAAGTAATAATATAATAATCATTTAAACTATAATTGGCAACACAGACCAATAATTGACAAGCACTGCCGATAGAGGGCGTTTTGCGCCCATATACACTATTGTCAGGCATGGAAGAAAATGGGATGGACAGATAATATTAAAACTAATTTGAGGATATCGTATACCGTTCTTTCAAAAACCACCTCTAGTTTACCCAGACACAAGAAAAAGTGCATATCAAACTCCTGTATCGGTAGAGATGTCTGGCATAGTCCAGAAAATGAAATCTCAAGGAATCTTAGTAGCAGCCCCATTTACACCAAGTTTTATCTCTCCTCTATTTGTGGTGCCCAAGCCGGACGGATCGCCCCGACCCATATTCAACCTCAAAGCGCTCAACGAATACATAACGGCCAAACCATTTCATTTGATAAATATGCACAAAATACCCGATTTCTTACAACCCGAGGACTGCATGTGCAAGATGGATCTATCTCAAGCTTATTTTCATCTGAGAATAGTAGAGTCTCAAAGACGATTCCTAAGACTCTTATACAATCGAGAATTATTTGAGATGACTTGCCTACCCTTCGGCCTGAGCACAACTCCAAAAACATTTTCTATTCTCACGAATTGGGTTGCCCAAATATTAAGACAGCAATGGAACATCAGAATTGTGGTCTACTTGGATGACTTCCTGATAGCACATCAGATGCTTCTCGAGCATGTCAAATGCGCAACACAAACATTGCAGAGATTGGGGTGGCAAATAAATTTAGAAAAATCAGAATTAACCCCACGAAAAAGCATAAATTATCTGGGAATAATATGGAGCCCATGGGTCAATCTAAAAAACTTGCCAAACAGCAAGATAAAGACTATAATAATATATAATAATATAATTCATTTATTCGAGTAACCAAGACTCATTGTGTTAGTATACTTAAAACTATGTTACAATACATTACTAATAAAATAAAAGAAAATACATAACTAACAACTAAAATTTTACTCGACATCACCGCAATGGCATCCCATGAGATAAAACACTGCAGTGATTCATATAAATACAATCCATACGACTAGCAATCATATTTAGGATATCGTTGGGGCTGCCCCGCACCCTGGACACCAGAGAACCACACCGCTTGCGTATTGTAGTGTAAAAGCAATTTACCCGTGCATCCGCGAACATTCCCGATGCGCTACAAAAGCGGGGCAGCCCGATCAGCATCCTAAATGCATTATTATATTGAACACGAAGAGCGCTGTACGACTTCTGCGTATATCTGGTCCACAAATTACACGTGTAAAAATTTGTACAGTATGCTCTGAAGAGAGTTATTTTGACTGAAGCGGAGCAACGTGCAAACCTGCGGGCCAGCATATTCGCCCTTACGGACAGCGCCCTTCGCTCCCGTTCAATATCGAGGTCATCATTGAGGTCGGGGGTTAATATATGACCGAGGTATTTAAATTCTACCTCTATGTTCAGAGGCGACCCACCCAGCGTTACGGTGGGCATACTACACCTACGTTTACATCCTGCTTTAAATACCATTAACTTAGATTTTCTACTATTGTATATTAAACCGTGTATTTGAGCGTAATTTTCACACAGTGTGATTAGCTTTCTAAGGCCACAGACTGACGCACTCAGCAAAACCATGTCATCTGCGTAACTAATATTATTGACGCAGATGCCATCCACGTAGCAACCGACTCTGGTTTTACTAAGCTCACCAATCAATGCATTTACGTATAGGTTGAAGAGCGTTGGCGAGCTCAAACCACCTTGTCTCACCCCGCACTCCAACCTATACGGACTAGAAAAGGCCCCATCCCATCGAACAATGTTGACCTGATTACTATACCAAAACTTAAAGATATTTATTATTTCTTTCGGTACATTTTCCTTTTCTAACTTCTGCCACAATTTATCATAGCTAACCAGGTCAAAGGCCCTCGATAGGTCCAAGAAGCAGGCGTAGACTGACGTATCACGCTGAGTATAGTATGAAACAGCATGCTTAAGACACAGAATCGCACTTTCAGTTGATAGCCCAGGACGAAATCCAAACTGGTTATCATGAATTTTTATGAATGTATTCAAATGTACATTAAGCATGCCGTCAAAGACCTTCGCAATCACAGTAGCCAGTGATATGGGCCTATAGTTACTGCTATTCGCGAGATCACCATTTTTATTCTTAGCTATGGGCACCACTATTGTTCTCATCATTTCACTTGGCATATAACTGTGGCTCAAACAGAATGTATACAACATAGAAAGCAAATAAATCAAATGTGGATCAGCATATCGTAGGTGCTCAATGCTAAGACTGTCATGACCGGGCGATTTACCCTTCGACATTGAGTTGATAGTCTTCGCAATAACATTTTTTTCAAATTTTATTCCTAAGAACATGCCGGGTTCAAGATTGATCACCATCTGTGACGGTCCCAGAGGTGACTTTATATAAAAGTTTCGCATGAAGAGATCAGCAATCTCTTTAGATTCACTTACTCCACTAATACTCACAGGAATACCTGCCCTGGTTTGCAGTCTATTAGTTTGCTTCCAAAAACTTCGGAAGTCATTTTTGGAGTGATGTGAAGCCAGAACATCCATTTTAAGTTGATCTTCATGGTCTTGACACCACTTAAGGCGCGACTTGAAAACTCTTCTGGCTTCACACATCTCCTCATACACTAACCCATTCCTAGGTTTACCATAACTACTAACTATAAAAGAAAAGATAAACTTAATACTTTGTCAAAAGACTACAACGTTAAAGGAATTGCAGAGAATAGTAGGGCTTTTAAATTTTGCCAGTTTTGTGGTACCACGAGGTCGACTCAAACATCGACAAACCTTAATGTTTATGAACAAGATACCAAAATATTCTGTCAAAACGTACCCTCTGCCACACAACGTATGCATCGAATTAAGGTGGTGGATTCAGAATTGCCATCTATCAACACCTTTGCACTTTCCTCCTCCAGGGAACTTTCTAGTAACCGATGCATCAGATATAGCTTGGGGAGCACAACTGAACGATCAAGCCCTCTGGGGCGAATGGTCTCCCGAAGAACTACACGTACATTCGAATCAGAAAGAGATGCTAGCTATATTACACGCTATACAAAATCTAGCTCATTCACTCCAGGGCAGCTCTGTTTTGATACAATGCGACAACACAACTGCAGTAGCACAGTTGCGGAAGGAAGGAGGCACGAAATCGATTACCCTTATGAATATTACCTATCAAATTTTGACATTGCTAGATCATCACCAAATACATTTTTCAATACACCACCGGCATGATCGGCATGATTGTACCTGCCTGGGAGGCAGGTACAATCATGCCGATCACTTGTCGCGTCATCAGCAACCGACAGAGTGGCACCTACTACCAGCCTGCACGGAAATAGTGTTTGCCAAGTGGGGGACGCCTGTAATAGATTTATTCGCTTCGGAAACTGCTCACGTAGTACACAATTATGCCTCTCGGAATTTGAGAGACCGCAAAGCCATGTTTCACAATGCGTTCAGTATCCCATGGAATTTTCCATTGGCATGGGTATTCCCATCTCCATTTCTTATTCCAAAAGTATTAACTCACTTGAATCAGTCGACAGGAACATTTCTAATAGTCGTTCCTCGTTTGGAGAAAGTGTTTTGGCGGGCAGATTTGAAGGCACGAGCCCTCGAGCCACCATTCACGTTGACCAATTTACACAAACGACTGATCGATACATCAACGGGATACCCACCACCGAAGGTCCAAAAGATCCTTCTCGAGGTGTGGAAATGTGGGGGTGGAGTGAAACTATAAAGACTTGGAATATTGACCAATTATCGCTACTTAAGAATTCCTGGCGTAATTCCACCTTAAAAACTTACGAAGGGGCTTGGAAACGTTGGCTTTCATGGTGTAAAGATAACAGCGTTAATCCAAAGAACCCAAGTGGGTCGCAGTTAGCGCAGTTTTTATCGGATTTGCATTTAATTTATAAATTGTCGTATAATACTATTCTCGTCCACAAATCTGTAGTGGCTACATTGTGTAACTCTGAAACATCAAATCACCTGAGTTCACACGTTTTAGTTAAACATATATTGAAATCGATTGCCTTAAAAATTCCAAAACATATTAAATCACCAATTTGGGATATCAATAAATTAAGCTCATTTCTGACAAATTATTCGGTAGACTTAAACAACGCATTTCAAATATCACGCTACACAGCAATTCTTTTATTATTATGCTCTGGCCGACGAATTCACGATTTAACATTATTAAGAGTCGATACCGATCATTTCATAAGAACCGATAATAGTGTGATATTAATACCTGAATTTGGTTCGAAAACTGATAATAATAACTATAGGAAGTCTAGTTGGAAGTTTCTTTCTAATCCTAGCAATTGTAATCTTAATCCTGTCTTTTGGATAAATAAAACTGTGTCTGTATTACATGCTAGACGTAAGAATGCACAAGCGCAAAATCTGTTTATTACAGTTAAAGGAATAGCTAAAGCCGCCTCACGTACTGTGATAGCGGGTTGGGTGAAAACTCTATTTAAAGAAGCTAATATAACAGCTGCACCAGGTAGTGTCAGGTCTGCAGTCGCTTCTAAAAGCTGGATGAATAATGTTTCAATTGAAGACATTTTGAAGCAAGGTAATTGGCGATCAGCTAATACATTTCACAAATTTTACAAACGTGAAGTAATGAAAAATAATGATTCTCACAACATTATTTACACCTATTTAAATTAAGAAATGAAACTTATTTGTTAAACTTGTATCAGAGTGATATTTTCTTGTGTTTTGTTTCTTATACGATAATATATATTATACACTCATTTGCAAAAAAAACGGGCACCTAAGCAATGAACCATTTCAAATGTTAATATTTCTTTGTTTGATAATTATAGGTAGTTTTATCCACACAATTTGGTAAATTAATAAGAAAATAATCGTTTTCATCAGTATTTCATAAAATTTAGATACAATTTATGGGAAATAATGCTAAACCTCGCTAGTAGTGTATATTCGCTAGTAGTGCATATGCTCATGAAGTAAAAATAAAAAAGTTTTTTTGTTTGTTTTTCTTTAATAAAGTAAAAGCAGATAAATGTTTAGTATCGAGTGTGACCCCCTCTAGCTAAAATCACAGCTTGAATTCGTCTGGGCATGCTAGCGAGTATATCCCGGATACTTGCTTGCGGAATACGTTCCCACTCCGCAGTAATCACATTCTTCAGCTCTCTGATGGTCTGCGGAGCCGGGTGTACTGATCTCACACGCCGTTTCAGAACGTCCCAGACATGCTCTATGGGATTGAGGTCGGGACTTCGAGCTGGCCAATCCAAACGACGAATGCCGACCTCTTGCACATACGCATTAACATCGCGGGATCGGTGGGCGCGAGCATTGTCGTCCATAAAAATCGAGTCTTCACCTAGAGCGGCCAATGCGGGTTGTGCATGAGAAATTAGAACTTCCGTTATGTATCGATGCCCAGTCAGTGAGCCGTTTTCAATGAAGACTAACTCTGTACGATCCATTGAATTTATTCCTGCCCAAAACATAACAGAGCCCCCACCATAAGGTGTGATTTCTTCGAAACATGCCTCTGCAAAGCGTTCTCCTTGTCTTCTTAGCACTCGCCGACGTCGATCTTCACCGAACAGAGATATCCTGGCTTCATCAGAGAACAAAACCCTATTCCAATCGTCTTGAGTCCATGATTCACAATTTCTAGCGAACCTAAGCCTGTGAACTCTGTGCTCACGGAGTAATTTGGGGCCGCGGGCCGGGCGGTGACTGCGTATATTGGCAGCGAGAAGCCTCCTCCTGACCGTCCATAGACTAATATGCACATTTCTTACTTCTTGGAGGTTGTTCTTAAGATCCACATACGAAGATTTGCGATTTCTCAATGCGCGACTCACAAGACAACGATCATCCCGTGGTTGGGTACATGGCTTTCTTCCAGAACCAGGCCTTCTCTCGACGGAACCAGTCTCCTGATATCGCTGCCAGGTCCTTTGGACTGTCGAGCGACTAACATTTAGCCTCCTAGCCACGAAACATTGGCTGCAACCCTCTTCAAGCAGCGCGATAATTTTGGTAGCTTTTACCACTTTATCTACCATTTTTGATACAGCCAAACAGCATTAAATAAAGCTTTGACAGTCAAGGATATGAAATTAATCGATAAAAATTGAATAAAAGTTATGAAAGTCGATGTTAACTTCTGGAACTTCGCGCCAAAAATGTAGGATAAAAAGGGGTTTTCTGTAAAAATGAACATCAAATGAAAAATTGAATTTAGAACGTACTTTTTTAAATACCACAGCATTTTTAAAACCGGCCAGTAACGTGTACAAACGATTGAAACCTTTTTGGTATTGTATCTTTTTAAATATGAATGAAAATCAAAACCGCCCGTTTTTTTTGCAAATGAGTGTATTTTGATGTCGTGGTTTCTACTAAATAGTTACTAATAAATTACCTAATCACATTGACGTGGTTTTAGTACTACGGTGGCGTCACTAGGCGAAAACAAACAGACTCTCAATATAAAAGCTTCCAGTTACGGTCAAGTTATTTAATAGCTGCGTTTTACACTAAATAAAACGCATATTAAAATAGTTACCTAACTGGAAGCTTTGCTTTAAACTCTGCCTAGTGCATATTGAGCCAATGAATTCAAATGCGCTCGATTTTACAAGAAACTTAAAATGGTGCGCGATCGCCAGGTGGCGCCACCGATTTCCGGTAAAAAAGGGGAGAAAAAGTATTAAAATTGATGCTTCGACGACGGAAACGGATACGCTCTCTCAATATAAAAGCTTCCAGTTAGGTAAGTATTTTAATATGCGTTTTATTTAGTGTAAAACGCAGCTACTTTAGGGTCATACCTTATGACCATGGGATAAAAATATAATTATCGCCACCCTTTAATTGACTGTTTTGTTTCACCAGCAGAGTTGCGACCTGGTTAGATATGATTTATTATTTGAGTTATAGAGTGAACATTTTTGAAGTTAAACTTAACCTGCATCTTAAACCATTAGGCAAGAATCTATTGCCGTCTACTATGTGTATCGTGTGAGCTGTCACGCCGGCACTGGTGCGGTGTTGATGGAGAGGGAGAGAGAAACACGTGTTTATTTATTTTTACTGAAGATAATTTGTACGTAATTTGAAAAGAATCGATAAAGATTTTTGTTCCGAACATTTTTTAAATTGACATATCTTTTTTATTTATAAATCAATTTACATAAAATAAAGCCTAAATGTTAAGTGAAGCTTACCATAATATACTAGTGAAAACCGCGTCTAAATCGGATAAGCCGTTTCTGAGATTAGCGTGCACAAACACACAGACAAACAGATAAACAAACAGACAAAAATTTTAAAAATCATTGTTTTGGGTTCTGTTAGTGTTGATAAAGGTCCCAGTAATATTTTTTCTCATATATCTTCCATGTACAGACAGCGATCCGTTACATTTTTATTATATGTATAGATAGATGTAGTTTCTTGAAAAATAAAAATACAACCAAAGATTTATCAAAAATATCATATATTTATATTGCTTATGATAAGCACTTAGGTGTAATTAAAGTAGGTACATAAATTAACTAAGGAAATTGTACTATAAACTATCCTTCGCTTCATAATGTCTGTCAATATATCGTCATTGTATTGTATTTTATAACAGCACTGATTGTATTTTCTATTTATTAAACGCTTAACTTCGCACGGCCGCTAAAAGGGTTTTAATTTTTTTGTGCTGTGTTCTTCTTATTGCCTTTTTTCACAGAAACCTTCATTATACACGATGAAGCATAACTACAAGGTGTCCATTAATCACGTGAGATTTGAAAGGATGGGAAGAGGTTCGATAAAATTCACCAAAAATCACGAAGAGGGAAGGGGAGATGTGGTGAGGTATCACGTGTTTTTATTTTATCGTTGAATGCTCGATTTCTAACAATTTGCAACGTAACGGGAGATTACTCAGTAATAAAAAAAGCAACTGAAAAGCGGCGTGCGAGCTTGACTCGTCCTTATTAGGCAACGATTTCTTCGCCCATCGCGACAAGGTCTGAGGTTGCCGGTCGGTAGTTATAATTAAGCACAGTACACACAGATCACCTGCGAGATGCTTATATACTTGGTATTGAAGAAAATTTTGCTAATCTGTACTCCAAGGACAATGTGTTTGATACACATTATTATTATATTATATGGATATGAGTACAATTATAAGTTTTCACTTTTTCACACGATTCCTTTACAACCTACATCTTAATATCTCTGTTTGGTCATTTTTATGACGGTATTAAAATTTAAGAATTAAATTAGATTATATTTATCTGTACATATTTAAAAATAATCTTTTGAAATACTAAAAAAAATATTTTATAAAAAAAAACAAAAACCGACTTCAAAACTATACCTACGATAAACGATATACAATAAACTTACACTAAAAAGTAGAAAATAATTATTTTAATTAGTTTAATCTCAAAAGAATAATAGAACAATTTACGAAATTATAGTATACCTACCTATTTACAGGTAGGTATGTAAAAACTTATACTATGTCAAGAAAAATGGATAATAATATTATATTTTGTATTTCAAAGTAAGGAGCGTTGAAATATAATAAACGAAATTATTAATATTTATTTACAAGTACTATTTTTTTAGAGTCGGTGCCAGCCAAGGACAGTTTTTCTACTTTGCAAACATCACGCGGCTCACGCAGTACCTACCTGACCTACGCAAAGATGGACGATCACTGCGGATAGGGCGATAGCCGGAGCGAGGCAGGTGCGAGAAAAGAGGGGCGATGTCACTGAGTGAACTACCCGAACGCGGGCAGATTTCGTTGATGATTTAATGCGCTTAAAAGATTTATGCAAGGGAATTTAATTTTGATTTAGCTGGAGCTAAGCTAGAGCTGGAGCTAAGCTAGAGCCGGAGCTAAAAAACATAGTGTAATTAATGGACGACCCCAAAGTGTACCTATGTTACATCATATTAGTTATTTTCGTTTTTATAGACACTAATGTCTGTTTTTTTTTTTGCCGTGTGGTGACGGAGTAAGAATACTATTCACCACCCCATATCTTACCCGTGGGTGATCGTACGAGATGACTAAGGGATATCAAACGCATATAACATCTAAGAGAGAGAAGGAAAACTCTAAACAAAACCCTATACCAACATGTCTGACCAGCGCGGTATAGTAGGATAATTTCCCTCCCATTACGGAGGAGGCTCGAGCCCAACAGTGGGACATTTATGGGCTGTGATGATGATGATGATGATGAATGCCTGTTTCCACCAACAAGCCCTAAATCTTAGCTAATACCTAAAGTAATATAAATATAAGTTACTCATAATGTTGATTTAATAATAGTGATAGGACCATGCTGTTGACAGTTTTCTGTCTACAGCCACGGGCGGGTCCGTCTGGGGTACACAACACTCTCGCAGAAGATCGACGTCTGAGCAATGGCAATGTGCTGTGGCGCTTCGTTCGGTGAGCGAGAAGGCCGGAAGCCCAACTGTTTTTTTTTTTTTTTTTTCTTTTTTTTTGTGTGTCTTAGTTGTTAGCCTCAGATGGCTATGACAACTTTACCCGGACTGTGGGTGAGCGCTGAGGGCTCTCAACCCGTAAGCCCAACTGGATGGGTTTGGGGTTTATATTGGTAGGCAGCGGCCTAGCTATACTCCTAGTATAGCAAAGTTCCATGAGAGGCAGTAACACTTACCGTCAGGTGAGCTACTTGCTCGTTTACCACCAAAAGCATTAAGAAAAAGAACAAATTAAGATTTAGATAACTAAGGTGGTTCCTAAAATTTAGGGATTGTTGGTGAAAACGGCCATAAGACACACTAAGGCTTATTTTCTATATTTAATTTTTAAATTATAATATATTATTCATATTACTCATACTTAGTTTGAAAATATTTTGGTAAACATTTTAATACATCTGCTCGTAAGACTCAATGATAATTTATCACCAAGGTGTCATGACAGCAGTTTGTGTGTGAGAGTGAAAGTGGTCTAGATAAGACTCAATGACAATTTTATACCAAGGTGTTATGACAGTAGTTTTTGTGAATGTGGTCTAGAATAACGCTTCAAATACGTTAAAACGTTATATGGATCGCTCTAACATTTAGAAGTGTAGTGAATTTTGCTGAGTTATTTCACGTATATCGTTTTATCAAGCCAATTAACAAAAAAAAATATCCCTAAATATTCAGATTGAAATCTTCTGTCAATGTAAAGTTATTAGGCACATCACTTGAGTAATTTTCAAACTTTCACGTTTAACGTATTTAAACAGGATTACATGGAATCAATGTCGAGCTCATTCTCATTATTTTCATTCCAATCTTCACTATTGACATCTACAGATTCTTTTTTACTTCTAATATTTTCAACGCCGTTTTCGCCACCTCCTAATCCATCGCCCAACCCGCCTCCTGCTCCACCACCTAAACCACCTCCAGCTCCTGCCCCCAGGCCACCGCCCAAACCTACTCCTAGACCACCACCCAAACCTACTCCTAGACCACCACCCAAACCTACTCCTAGACCACCACCCAAACCAGCACCTAAACCACCTCCAAGTCCACCACCAAGGCCACCTCCAGCCCCTCCACCTATTCCACCTCCAGCCCCTCCACCTATTCCACCTCCAGCCCCTCCACCTATTCCACCTCCTAGACCTCCACCTTGTTCACCGCAACAGTCACCTCCTTCCAGGCCACCTCCTAGTCCACCGCCTAAGCCACCTCCAATACCGCCTCCTATTCCACCTCCGATGCCACCTCCGATACCACCTCCTATTCCACCTCCGATGCCACCTCCGATACCACCTCCAATACCGCCTCCTATTCCACCTCCAATACCACCTCCAATACCGCCTCCTATTCCACCTCCGATACCGCCTCCTATTCCACCTCCGATACCACCTCCAATTCCACCTCCGATGCCACCGCCAATTCCGCCCCCTATATTATAGTTTCCACCATTGTTGGGGCAACAGTTTTGTGTGGCTGTGTATACCAAAGCATTAACCAGCTTCATTATTATCTCATCACTGATGCCACAATTCTGTGTTGTACATGGCTCTTTGTCTTCCACAGCTTTTATTATTTCTAACAGTATAGTCAAATCCTCAAGCGCTGAGCTGCAAGAATCGTATCGAATCCTTGCAGTTGTGGGGCAGACAGCCCATTGCGCTTCTGATACCTGAGAACAATGAAAGATAACGATGGATTAGTCAAAAGAACAATAACCAATATCTATATAGACATGCCATTGATACATTTCACCATAGCAAAGTTGCCATTTTGGTTGCGACCTGCTTACTGAGGACAGCCTCAAGAATATTTAGAGATAAGCCAGATATAAAAATAATAACCATAAACCACTTTGATTTTAATTGATATTTTACATTTGGATGGCTGTAATACAAATCAATTTTTTGCCGTGTGGTAACGGAGTAAGAACACGATTTACCACCCCTATATTATCCGTGGGTGACGTGGGCGACTAAAGTATATAAAAATGCATATAACATCTATGCAAGAGAAAGAAAACTCGAAAGAAAACCCTTATTACCAACGCGTCTGACCAGAGTGGTATAGTAGCTGATTTTCCCTCCCATTATAGAGGAGGCTCGAACCCAACAGTGGGACATATATTAGCTGAAATGAATACAAACTAATTACTATGAAATTAATAAAATCAATAACAACAACGACGTAAGAGAGCGAGTAGGTATGAAACATAGAGTTATATTTGGTAGGTACATATATATCGATGGTATGAAAGAGAGTATTGGTGTAAAGATGCGAAAGGGAATGCTCCGATGGTTCGGACATGTGGAAAGAATGCCGAACGAACGTCTGGTTAAGAAGATATACAATGCGAAAGTGAAAGGATGTAGGTACCGGAGGAGACCGAGACTCACCTACCTAGACCAGATCGGTCATGTACTGAAGGAAGGTGGAGTCAAGAGTCTCCGAAACCGGCGAGCGTGTATGAAGAGAATTATGAATGTTAAGGAAGCGAGTGAAGTATGCAAGGATAGAGTTCTCTGGCACTCTGTCCTCTCAGCCTACCCTGCAAGGGATATGGCGTGATGATATGTATGTATGTAATAACAACAGAAAGTCTGATTACCTATAGAATTGAGCTCGGCAATTTTAGGATTCACTTTCGTATAACAGATTAGTGGATACAATGGGCTGTACTCGTAATTGTTTCACTCCTAATCGAGAAATCTTCTTCTTCTTCTCCTTATATTATTCACTAGTTTTTAACTTTCTCAGACATTAAATTCTCATACCTTTTTTTTTTTTTTTTTTTTTTGGGGTGGGTTATGGTCGGCGCTCCTCTCGCAGCACTCCGTCCGGGGCGACAGAGGGACGTAAGCACGCATACCCGTAACCCACCCACGAACCTCGCCTACGTCGTTGGACCGGCCACTGGAGCAGCGTGAACTTGTCGTCAGTGGCCGGCCCGATGGAATACCCCCTGAGAGGTACCCTCCCCTTGAGCGACGTCCCCCCCCCGGGGCGGACGTCGTTCCCTCCTCGCGCGGTCAGCCTCTCGGCGGGTGACGGACTAATTCCCCGGTCCAGTCACCCGCGGCCTCGGCTAGGGCGGCATGAGGCGCAGGTAATCGCGCCTACGCCGCCCCAGTCGCCGGCGGCGGTTCGCGTCGTCGAGGAGACGCTCCTCGCGCACGCGCTCCGCCGCCTCCTTCCGCGAGACTACTGCCTCGCAGAAGGCTGCGACCGCGTCCCAGTTCCTGACGCTGTCGAGCATCGCCCTGGCGATGGTCGGCAGCGTCAGGTCGGCACCGATGATTGCGACGAGTTCACGGCGCTGCTCTGCCCAAGCGGCACACGCCTCGAGCGTATGCTGCGCCGTATCCTCGTCGCAATCGCAGTGGTGGCAGGACGGTGTACTCTCCCTCCTGACGACCGTAAATTCTCATACCTGATACTAGATTTTCTCTTGCTTCATAATCCAATACAACACGATATGGGTACAATGTAATCTGTAGCGACTAGAGAACAGTATTTTTTTGGATGAAACGCTATGTCTTATGCAGTAATGTTGCGCGACCATAAAACTATTGAAAATTCTAACTAATTTTTCTTCCGAATCTTATTAATTTTATCAGAAAATTAATATGTATAAGGCACAAAGTGGTTCCTCGGACTTATGCGGACCTGCATATATTCGATGACAGCCCACCCCAAAGGATAACAGTGCCGACAATAAAAGATAAGTCACAAAAAAGAAAAACATCAGATAAAATTCCCAATTAATTTGACCACCTTATTCTAGAAATTCCTTTCTATTTCATATTAAGCTTGAGTCCAAGAGTGGGAATATATGAGAAAAAGAAAGATATTAAAATTGCATTATCACTATTTGCATCACATGTTTCTTTTTCCCCTTCCATTATTTCATTCTACATTTTTTATATAACACAGAAGCAGTAAATACAAAAAACAGTGGATAATAATATAATACTTTTTAACTTTTAGTTTCATTTATGAACTACAGAGATAGCTATTAATAAAGCGACTTCTTAGCAACATAGCTTTTGTCTCGTGACCTTCTGGTCCTTTTTACCCGACTGCAAAGGAGTGGTATTGTGTTTAACAGTCTATGTATGTATGTATGTTCCTTTGAAGCACTATATATACCAAACGCCTGGACCGATTTTTATGATTCGCACGTCAATCGATTCCTCTTAATCCGGCGAGTGTCACTAAAGATATGACGTTATTGAAAATTCAATATGGCGACTACTAGACGCCATATTGTGAAAATTAAAAAAATCAAAGTCAACAAACTATATCGAGTGGTATATCGTTAAATAGGTATTTAAAAATCAATATTAGTTTTCTCTCAACATTTTTCGATTTGACTGGCCGTTTAGGATCTATATCGATTTAAAGTTTCGTAACAACCTTTCTCACATATAGGTTTTTTAGACAGTAGAAATTTACGATGAAAAGACGAAAAATTCATATAACTGGATGTGGATGGACATATACTGAAGTATCTAGTAGGTATATTGTCCAATATACCATAGGTAGTCCTACCTAAAGTATCTAATGTCTGACGCGGTCGCCCATCTCCAATTTCTAACGATATAGTACTTTACTTCAGTCGAAAAACTATATATAGTTAGGTACTTACCTACTTATTAATAAATAAGATAACTATAGCTACCTAGGTATTTATAACTAAAAAGCATAAAATAAAAAAAATGATTAAAAAAATCAAAAAACCCGACTGCGTAAAAAGTCACCAAAACTACGTACATAATAAAAAAACTGAAAAGAAAAAAGCAAGCACTTAGATGTCCGGTGTTGATTTTTTTAATCATTTTTTTTTATTAGTAGTTGGGTAGGTTACACACGTTACCCCTAAAATAATTTTTACAATTTTTCATGACGCGCCAAATATTAAATGAGATGAGGTGATTTGTTGTAAATTAAAAAAAACTGCGTCTATAAAGGTCAAGTCATTTCGCCAACATGATGGAGTATTTGCAACCTACATGGGACAGTAGCCTCATAATATATGGTGAAAATGGAATCTTTTAGTGGACCCAAAAATTACGTAAACTAAAAAGCGTTAGCATGTGTAAAACAGCGGTATTATTATTCAGAAAATTAAGGGGGCATCGAGGATTTTACAAAAAAATTGCGTTCGTTTGATGTCTTACTGTATCCTTATTTCCAACGCTTTAGTTGTGTATTTCTTATATAAGATATTTAAGGATTGATTCTATACATTCTATGGTTTAAAAACACGATCACTTGTAATTTCCTCGATAGAAAAAAATCCAAAGTTACCTCTAAATGAAAAAATAAACCCACAATACGGCGTAAATACTTCACAAAACTTTATAAAATTTTGAACATTAATAAAACTTCATGTTTCCTATAATTTGTATGTTTTACTTATTTAAAATGTGTATTTGTTTAAATAATATAAAGGAAATACCTAAATTCGTCCGCGGTGTGTCCACTTTAATTAGAGCTCCCACCCTTCCACCGCCTAAAAGTATTTTAAATAACTTTTGTTATTTTATTTTGTAAATACCTATCAGCAGCACCGTCGCTAGTCGATCGGCGCACTGCGTCGGTCGCTTTTGTTTGTGTGCCTCACGCACACATATACGGAGCGCACAAAATACCTAAAATCGTTTAGCGAAAAAAGCTCTATGCCCCCTTAACAAAAATTTGGTGGCCTAGCCTCGCGCGACATTTTACAGCTATAAAATATATGTAACTTAAAAAGCCGTACTTACCGCTATTAAAGAAGCGGCTAGAAAAAACCAAGCAGTCCCTATGTAAAACATAGTACACACTAACGATTTGTAAAAGGACTTTATTTATATACATGTATTTGACATGCATATTGCGACATACGAATATTGAAAAGCCTATGTAACATATTTCGTTAGTACCTATATATGTAACAACATATCTATTATTTGGATAATAATTCAGCCAATGGTCACGTATATACTGTCAATAGGAAGACTAGTTTTGATAAAATTTATAAAACTTAGACAAAGGAGAGGCGACCTTTTTTAATCGTAATCAGGTCTATATATTCATTGCGAAATAAAGAGTTACTCTAGCAATACATATTATATACTACGTGTTTTATCAAATATCTATTATCTACTTAGTATTAAATAAATTCATTAGGTAGACTAAAATTTTTATCTATGGGGTCATCCATCAATCATGTGAAGTTTTTTAGTATTTTTATATAGCCTGCCAAGGCCAGTTAAGCTCACACGCCGCTTTTCAGTTTCTTAAAAATTGCACTTTTTGTCGTGTGTTTTAGCTGTAAATGGCTTTCATATCTTAGCTTGTATTATGGGCGAATGCTAAGGGTTCTCAACCCGGTAGATATAGCGCGTTGAACAACAAATTATTAATCAAATACACGTGATATGTCACTACAAACATACCCCCTCTCCCTTCGAACCTCAAGTGATTAATGGACTGCCCGTATACCGGTGGAATTAAGAAATTCTCAGTCACAACAAACATATGACACGTGTTTAGTCATTTACTTAACATTTATAGTGTATACATTATCATTTTTATATTTATAACTAACTTCGTTAGAGTGGATCTCAGCAGTTGACACGATAACGTTCTCTTGTGGTAGGACCACGCTGTTGACAGTTCTCTGCCTACAATCGCGGGCCGGTCCGTCCGGGGTACCACACTCTCGCAGAAGATCAACGTCTGAGTAATGGCAATCTACTATTGCGCTTCGTTCGGTAAGCGAGAGAGCCGAAAGCCTAACCCCACCCTGGGTTTGTATTGGTAGGCAGCGGCCTAGCTATACTCTTAGTATTGCAAAGGTCCATTGGCGGCAGTGACACTTACCATCAGATGTGCCGCCTGCTCGTTTGCCAGCATAGGCAATAAAAAAAAACAACGGCGGTCTCGTAGAACATTTGGTGTGATATGTCCTATTGTAACAAAGTTATGACTAATTTCTTAACATTTATATATACTACTTCACTCCTATTCGTCACAGCATTATGTATTATATATAGCCTATAAACCTATTTAGATAAACATAACAAAATACACAATAAGATTTTTTGAAGATCAAGAGATAGTTCTTGAAGTTAACGTGATCAAACATATAACTCTTCAGCTTTATGAAAGTAATAATGAATGTCATATTAAAAATATAAGTTTGATTTTGTATTATATTATAATACTTTACCAACTTTAAACAAGTATGTACAGTATCGACATTATCAAGCACTGAAACGGTAATCGCTTTACTGCTTGGTAGTGTGGGGGATATTGATTAAAGCTAAATGCTACCCGCATATAGATTTGCTTAGAGATTTACTGCTCTTGATGCGATGATTAACCATGTTTATTTTTACACATTACTATTTAGGCAACTGTTTTTAGGAGTTATTTAGGAAACTGTTTTTAACAATACATATTACTCTTTATCCAATAAAATTCATTAGATAGGTGGTGCATTTAACGTATATTAAAAATGTCTTTTACGGTTTCTCTTTAAAATTAATATCATAGAAGTGAATACACACAGTGATTTAAAATGCGGGACAAAGCGACCGAATAACTAAGCGAAGCTAGGGCGGATCCTTTTTTGCAGACGATTTTTATAATAAACAGTCTGGTGTTTCGCACAAGCTAATTTTCCACTGACTTTCTTACTCTTTCTTTGAAAAGAATATCAGGTTCTTGTCTTTTCTCTACATATATTTATTCTACATTTTGTTGGACTGCCATTGTTGCGTGCCAGTTTTATATTTTATAAGATACCTTTCGCAATAAAGAGACACAAACATATAAATGTTTTTGAAATTTGTCTGGAAATACCTGAAGCATTCCCGCTCTTCAAGTTATATAACATAGTTACATAAATTATTATGCATAACATATATAATATAACTATACTAATTCTTCATGGCCACATAGATTGCATTAGATATTTTGTAACTGTTAATATTAATTAATAAACTTTATAATGGATACTGGTCCAAAGCAGAGAAGACAAATAAATCCACGATATAGTGCTAATTTATTCTCCATTCTTACATTCGGGTGTGTAGATAACATTTGATTTACTTAGTTTATTGCCTAAGTTGGACTTTCTATTAATAAGTATACAGAATCATCATCATTCTCCTTCTCTTATCCCAATTACTTGGGGTCGATACGATATGTACTCTTCTTTCATAGTACATACTGTAAAAGTTATTGGCAATAGTTTTATGACCGGCCACCTGCCAGACGTCAACCCTCCTTGGGAATGTAATTGTTGATCAAACGCCATCAGATGGAGTTGGCCCAGGTCGTTATAAGGCGTCGTTAGTCGTTTTTTACGACATCCACGAGCAGAGTAAGGGTTGGTAGTATTCGTAGCTGCTCCCACAAAACTTTTTCTATTTATAAGTATACTGAATATATATGTATATAATAGTGGCAAGGAAATAGGCTGGCAATTGCACTATAGAGGTTAATTTCAAAGCGTTGAGCACAATTACATTTATGAGTAGCATTAGGACGCGCGTACAGAAGACGAAGACTACCCACACCATCTGTATTAACAGATTGAAACAAGTGTAGAATAATATACTTTTGCATATTTACTTCTAAATATAGTATAATGTAATGCAATGTAAATGCTGCTCAAAATCGCACAGCGCGACATTCGGTTCTTAAATGCCGGAACACAAAAATCCGTTGAAGATACGAGAACATAATCCTCAACGAACCAACCACTGTATTTGGGTAAAAAGGAGTCTTGAGATATGACCACGTATCGAACGAAGCAGTATAGGACAACTGCACCATCAAGATTGAACTAACCAACGTCATTGTGAAAGTCCTAGGGAAATGAAGATAGCCTGAAACTGTTTTGGCGTTCTCTTAGACTCGAAATGCGTACCGCAATGCGGGTTAGGGCGTCCCCCGGAGGCGACGCGTACCGACCCGCCCCCGTCGGTACGAACATCGGCAGTTGCGGCGATGGGGGCCGCCACCCATCACGCCTTGCCCAGTTAGGCGAGTCGAGGAGAGCGGAGTGCCGGGTGGGCACGTGGAATGTAAGAGGTTGTGTGGAAGGTAAGATGCACGAGCTGATATCCGTCATGGCGGACAAACAGCTAGACGTGCTCTGTGTAACAGAGACCAAGCGAAGGGGCAGCGACGCCTGCGATCTTCCTGGTGGCGGGATGGCTCTGTGGTCTGGTGTACCACAGAGCGATCGAGCCAGCATGGGGGTAGGAGTGCTGTTGTCCTCTCGCTTGGCCTCAGGTGTGAAGGATTACGGAATGTATGATCCCAGACTTCTCTGGGTCCGTATAAAACTAGGTGTCACCAAGGTATTCATGGTTGTAGCATATGCTCCCGTAGGATCCTCGGTGGCATCAGACCTAGAGAAGTTTTGGGATAATGTTAGGGAAGTTCTGGATATGGCAGAAACCAGTGAACGCGTGATTGTATGCGGAGATTTGAACGGATGGGTGGGGACCAAGCGTCCCGACTATGAGGACGTACTTGGTCCATTTGGTGATAAGAGAGTGAACGACGCAGGTAGGCTCATAGCGGATGTATGCATGGAGAGAAACCTTATTGTGTCAAACACATTTTTCCAACATAAGGACATCCATATGTATACATGGAGAAGGAATGAACAGAAAAGCATAATAGATTTAATTTTGGTAGACAGTCGCCTCCGAAGCAAAATATTGGACGCAAGAGCCTACAGGGGCCCCACAGTCGACACGGACCACTATCTCGTTATTGCGAGATTTAGTGGTCTGTTCAGAAAGTGGAGGCACTGGCGAGAGCGTGTCCACTTCGGAGGGCTTGAAAGAATAAAGGTTGAAAGGTTGCAAGAAGAGTGTGTAAGAGAAAAGTATGCAGAGGGTGTCCGAGAACGGCTGACGATGGCAAGCCAGCCGCAATCGGACATTGAAGAATGCTGGAGAGTATTGAAAGAGAGTATGGTAGATACAGCGAAAGAAGTATGTGGAAGTTCAAAGAAGCATAGAAAAACAAATGGTGATGCATGGTGGGATGCGGAAGTGGCAGCTTCCGTAGAGCAAAAGAAGAAAGCGTGGCTGGACTATGTCTCTTCTTTGAATCTGAATGACAGTATGACTGAACAGAAGAAAGAAATATATCGGCAATGTAAGAATGACACCAAGGCCTTAGTGAAAGAGAAACGTGATAGAGCAAGTATGAGTGCAGAAGATAGGCTGACTAAAAACTTCGAGGGTAACACCAAACTCTTTTGGAGGGAGGTGAAGAAGTCTCGGGGTGGTTGGTCAGCCTTCAGAATGAATAAAATAAGGTCTAAAGGTGGAGACATTCTTACACAAACACAAGACGTGTTAAGCCGATGGAGTGAATATTTTGGCGATATGTATGCGGATGCTACGGTTGGCGCCGGTGTTGGATGTGGTTTAGTAGATCAACATTCGACAACGGCGTCCTCCGATGGCATCAGTATGGATGAAGTTGAATGGGCGATAAGAAGTTTGAAAAATGGTAAGGCAGCGGGCATTGATATGGTGTCTGCCGAGATGATCAAGCTTGGTGACTCTTGTGTCTGGGAGGCGTTCCTGTTGCTCCTCAATTTATGTTGGAGCTCGGGAATGGTTCCCAGGGACTGGAATAGCGCAGTCATCGTGCCTTTGTTTAAAAACAAGGGTTCACGTTATGACTGCGCAAATTACAGAGCCATAAGCTTGACCAGTTTGGCAGCAAAAGTGTATGGAAAAATTATTGAAAGGAGAATGAGGATGGTGTCCGATGGTTTACTGTGTGAGACACAAGGAGGTTTCAGGAGTGGAAGGGGATGCATGGATCAAGTGTTCTCTCTGCGCAACATTGTGGAGAAGCATCTGGCTCTAGGTCAGAGGGTTTTCTGCAGTTTTGTGGATCTGGAGAGAGCATTTGACACGGTTGTACGAAAGGAACTTTGGGACATTTTACCGGAGTATGGTATTAACGGTAAACTGCTACAGGCTGTGCAGTCCAGTTACATGGGCTGTAGAGCCTGTGTGCGGCTGGATGATGGAATGTCGCCTTGGTTTGACGTCAATATCGGCGTTAAGCAGGGGTGCGTTCTGTCAGCCAGGCTGTTTATCATATATCTGGATAAATGTCTCCAAAGGTTGAACGATATGAATGTGGGAGTCCAGATGGGCGACTCAGTGGTCACTGCTCTGCTTTATGCAGATGATGCAGTCCTGCTGGCACAGTCAGCGATTGACCTGCAGACCCTAGTCGACACAATGACAGAAGATTGTAAGAAAAGGGGTCTACGCGTGAATGTGAGCAAAACCAAAATAATGGTCTTTGAAAGAGATAAAACCAGAACAGATGTAAGAGTAACAATAGGTAATGATGTACTAGAGCAAGTGGATGAATTTGTATATCTTGGATGTGGATTTAGCCGAGATGGAAGGTACACCACTGATATAGAGCGAAGAGTGAATGCGGGAAATAGAGTGAACGGAGCGTTGGGGCAACTTCTCGGCAGCCACCACCTCAGCCAGAAGGCACGTGTAGCAATACATAACGCAGTGCTTGTCCCAACATTACTGTATGGAAGCGAGAGTTGGGTATGCAGAAAAGAGTATGATAGTAAAATTAATGCGGTCGAAATGCGATCTCTGCGGAAAATCTGTGGAGTTAGGCTGACCGACCGCATTCGTAACGACGACGTAAGAGAGCGAGTAGGTATGAAAGAGAGTATTGGTGTAAAGATGCGAAAGGGAATGCTCCGATGGTTCGGACATGTGGAAAGAATGCCGAACGAACGCCTGGTTAAGAAGATATACAATGCGAAAGTGGAAGGATGTAGGTACCGAGGGAGACCGAGACTAACCTACCTAGACCAGATCGGTCATGTACTGAAGGAAGGTGGAGTCAAGAGTCTCCGAAACCGGCGAGCGTGTATGAAGAGAATTATGAATGTTGAGGAAGCGAGTGAAGTATGCAGAGATAGAGTTCTCTGGCACTCTGTTCTCTCTGCCTACCCTGCAAGGGATATGGCGTGATGATATGTATGTATGTATGTATGTTAGACTGTTTTCGTGAGATTCTCAGATGATGTCTCCCAAGGAGAACATATATTTGTGTCCAATATTGGTCATCGATTAGCTAATGAATGCATGTATTTTCTTCAAAAGTACCAATAGCCTGTTACACAGGTTTAACGCGGTGTGACCACTGCATAGCCCGCCGCCAAAAAAAAAAGCCTGTAACACAGATACATAAAAGTACCTATTGCTTTTGTATATGTCTTGGGCTTACGAAAACAGTAGGCAGTTTTGTGGCAAATATGCCAAATCTCTTTAAACTTCTAAGTGTAATTCAGACTTTGTCAATGTAGATTTATTTTTATTATGACTAACTATTTATTTTAGAAGACATTTTCTGCCTTAGGTGTGTTATAATCACATGCTAATTTATTTAAAAAAAAAACTGGTTTTTACAATCAAATTGTTAAAGAGTGAACGCAAATTATTCTTTTGTAAATAGGTATATAAATTACAGTAATTATAACAATTATTCGTTACATTATTAAAAGCATAGGCATAGTCCGGAGCGTGCTCTTCGCGTCCCCTGCCAGTCTAATTAGACTGCTAATCCGGCTCGATATGCGTACCGCAGTGCGGGTTAGGGCGTCCCCCGGCGGCGACGCGTACCGACCCGCCCCCGTCCGCGTCGGTACGAACTTCGGCAGTTGCGGCGATGGGGGCCGCCACCCATCACGCCTTGCCCAGTCAGGCGAGTCGAGGAGAGCAGAGTGCCGGGTGGGCACGTGGAATGTAAGAGGTTGTGTGGAAGGTAAGTTGCACGAGCTGATATCCGTCATGGCGGACAAACAGCTAGACGTGCTCTGTGTAACAGACACCAAGCGAAGGGGCAGCGACGCCTGCGATCTTTCTGGTGGCGGGATGGCTCTGTGGTCTGCTGTACCACAGAGCGATCGAGCCAGCATGAGGGTAGGAGTGCTGTTGTCCTCTCGCTTGGCCTCAGGTGTGAAGGATTACGGAATGTATGATCCCAGACTTCTTTGGGTCCGTATAAAACTAGGTGTCACCAAGGTATTCATGGTTGTAGCATATGCTCCCGTAGGATCCTCGGTGGTATCAGACCTAGAGAAGTTTTGCGATAATGTTAGGGAAGTTCTGGATATGGCAGAAACCAGTGAACGCGTGATTGTATGCGGAGATTTGAACGGATGGGTGGGGACCAAGCGTCCCGACTATGAGGACGTACTTGGTCCATTTAATGATAGGAGAGTGAACGACGCAGGTAGGCTCATAGCGGATGTATGCATGGAGAGAAACCTTATTGTGTCAAACACATTTTTCCAACATAAGGACATCCATATGTCTACATGGAGAAGGAATGAACAGAAAAGTATAATAGATTTAATTTTGGTAGAAAGTCGACTCCGAAACAAAATATTGGACGCAAGAGCCTACAGGGGCCCCACAGTCGATACGGACCACTATCTCGTTATTGCGAGATTTAGTGGTCTGTTCAGAAAATGGAGGCACTGGCGAGAGCGTGTCCACTTCGGAGGGCTTGAAAGAATAAAGGTTGAAAGGTTGCAAGAAGAGTGTGTAAGAGAAAAGTATGCAGAGGGAGTCCGAGAACGGCTGACGATGGCAAGCCAGCCGCAATCGGGCATTGAAGAATGCTGGAGAGTATTGAAAGAGAGTATGGTAGATACAGCGAAAGAAGTATGTGGCAGTTCAAAGAAGCATAGAAAAACAAATGGTGATGCATGGTGGGATGCGGAAGTGGCAGCTTCCGTAGAGCAAAAGAAAAAAGCGTGGCTGGACTATGTCTCTTCTTTGAATCTGAATGACAGTATGACTGAACAGAAGAAAGAAATATATCGGCAATGTAAGAATGACACCAAGGCCTTAGTGAAAGAGAAACGTGATAGAGCAAATATGAGTGCAGAAGATAGGCTAACTAAAAACTTCGAGGGTAACACCAAACTCTTTTGGAGGGAGGTGAAGAAGTCTTGGTCAGCCTTCAGAATGAATAAAATAAGGTCTAAAGGTGGAGACATTCTTACACAAACACAAGACGTGTTAAGCCGATGGAGTGAATATTTTGGCGATATGTATGCGGATGCTACGGTTGGCGCCAGTGTCGCATGTGGTTTAGTGGATCAACATTCGACAACGGCGTCCTCCGATGGCATCAGTAAGGATAAAGTTGAATGGGCGATAAGAAGTTTGAAAAATGGTAAGGCAGCGGGCTTTGATATGGTGTCTGCCGAGATAATCAAGCTTGGTGGCTCCTGTGTCTGGGAGGCGTTCCTGTTGCTCCTCAATTTATGTTGGAGCTTGGGAATGGTTCCCGGGGACTGGAATAGCGCAGTCATCGTGCCTTTGTTTAAAAACAAGGGTTCACGTTATGACTGCGCAAATTACAGAGCTATAAGCTTGACCAGTTTGGCAGCAAAAGTGTGCGGAAAAATTATTGAAAGGAGAATGAGGATGGTGTCCGATGGATTACTGTGTGAGACACAAGGAGGTTTCAGGAGTGGAAGGGGATGCATGGATCAAGTGTTCTCTCTGCGCAACATTGTGGAGAAGCATCTGGCTCTAGGTCAGAGGGTTTTCTGCAGTTTTGTGGATCTGGAGAGAGCATTTGACACGGTTGTACGAAAGGAACTTTGGGACATTTTACCGGAGTATGGTATTAACAGTAAACTGCTGCAGGCTGCGCAGTCCAGTTACATGGGCTGTAGAGCCTGTGTGCGGCTGGATGATGGAATGTCGCCTTGGTTTGACGTCAATATCGGCGTTATGCAGGGGTGCGTTCTGTCAGCCAGGCTGTTTATCATATATCTGGATAAATGTCTCCAAAGGTTGAACGATATGAATGTGGGAATCCAGGTGGGCGACTCAGTGGTCACTGCTCCGCTTTATGCAGATGATGCAGTCCTGCTGGCACAGTCAGCGACTGACCTGCAGACCCTAGTCGACACAATGACAGAAGATTGTAAGAAAAGGGTCTATGCGTGAATTGTGAGCAAAACCAAAATAATGGTCTTTGAAAGAGATGAAGCCAGAACAGATGTAAGAGTAAAAATAGGTTATGATTACTAGAGCAAGTGGATGAATTTGTATATCTTGGATGTGGATTTAGCCGAGATGGAAGGTACACCACTGATATAGAGCGAAGAGTGAATGCGGGAAATAGAGTGAATGGAGCGTTGGGGCAACTTCTCGGTAGCCACCACCTTAGCCACAAGGCACGTGTAGCAATATATAACGCAGTGCTTGTCCCAACATTACTGTATGGAAGCGAGAGTTGAGTATGCAGAAAAGAGTATGAAAGTAAAATGAATGCGGTCAAAATGCGATCTCTGCGGAAAATCTGTGGAGTTAGGCTGACCGACCGCATTCGTAACGACGACGTAAGAGAGCGAGTAGGTATGAAAGAGAGTATTAGTGTAAAGATGCGAAAGGGAATGCTCCGACGGTTCGGACATGTGGAAAGAATGCCGAACGAACGTCTGGTTAAGAAGATATACAATGCGAAAGTGGAAGGATGTAGGTACCGGGGGAGACCGAGACTAACCTAGACCAGATCGGTCATGTACTGAAGGAAGGTGGAGTCAAGAGTCTCCGAAACCGGCGAGCATGTATGAAGAGAATTATGAATATTGAGGAAGCGAGTGAAGTATGCAAAGATAGAGTTCTCTGGCACTCTGTTCTTTCTGTCTACCCTGCAAAGGATATGGCGTGATGATATGTATGTATGTCTTATTAAAATTTTTGACGATGCCAGGTGGACATTGGAGATATTCAAACTTGGCTACAGCCGTGATATAAAAGATCATGATCTTTACTCACCGCTACCAGAACACCGTTCAAACGTATTAGGTACGTAGCATATTAAAGTTTGGCAACAAGACAACATATTAAATGAGATTGTAAAAATAGAAAAAGATACGACTTTGTCGAAGAAAATACTATCGACTTTGTGACGATCAACAAATCAGAGATGCTGTTAATAACTGATTTTAAACCCGAGATAGCCATTATTTTAATATTTAATTGCTTGAAAAATTTTATTTGTATTTTAAGATAATTTATTAGAGATAGATTATAATTTATTTTTAGATAATGTATTTTATTCAATGTAATTTTTTTAAACTTAATATCAAATTACTGAAATTTAGCATTTAATATGCTTGATTATTTATAAAAACCCGATTACGAGCGAAAAATGATGGGTAGATGGCACACGTCTCCTTAAAGACGTAAATATGAATTGAATGTCCTACAATAGTTCACGGTGGTCTAAGTGGCAGCACGATTGGGACGGATTTCCAATAGGCGTGGGTTCGAATCCCATTTGTTACAATCATTTTTCGCTCGCAATCGGGTTTTTATTAATATCAACTCGTTATTTTCAAATTAAACCTAAAAATTAATTTTGTGTTGTGTTCTAGTTCTGCAATTCAAATTATTAGTTATAACTAAAGGAAATGGTCCATCTAGCTGAGCGGTTTTCTGTATACGATTCACATCGAAGAGAGATATTTCTCTATCGTATTTAACGTTCACACGACGGTTACGTCGGTGTATTTTAGTTTCGCGGGACGGTTTTAATGTAACTTTTCCGATTAATAATATTTATTGCAAATAATTACATATAATAAACATTATAGTTCATCTAATCTAAGAAGTGCATTTTGACGTTTTGCATTTTTTAATAGATACACAATAACTTTAGTCAAACGTATACACATGATTGTAAACACTAAATCTGAAATTTTAAACAACTATTAAGTTGTTTACATAATTAACATTGCGGGTGACTTTTTTGTACAATAATCTAATGTTGAAACTCGTAAAACTAATTTAAAATAGAAATAACATGGTAAATAGTAATTGTTAGTGACGACCTAACAATGTCACGTCATCACGTTGTATACAGTAGTGCTTGACAACTTCCAATTCACGATTATCCAAATAATCGGTAAAAATATTAGAATAATACAATTAATCAAATAGAGATTTTGACAGAGATGTACATTTCGACACTTTAATTGATGAGGAAATAATTATTAATGTTCGCGACGCTGATAATTCAAGTAATAGTAGTAATTCTTAATAAATAGCCATTTTCAAATCCAGTTATTGTTTTTAATTAACCTAATCCTACTAAATATGATGAATAGATTCTATGCTGAAATAATTAAATTTGTTTAGTACTAATTTAGCACTTAATTTATTCATCATCTTTTTGAAAAATAAAAAATGAACCGATTATTAATTATAACGAATCAATATCGATTTCTCAGTAAAATCGGATATTTTCGATAGCGATTATTTGGTTCACATAACTAGACAACTTACTCAGACAGCTGTCAAAGTGCACTTCTTAGATTAGACAGACTATAATACCAGTAGTAGTATTTTTCTTTATGGGCGCCTATTCTTAATTTAAATTAAATATCACTTAAATTTAGCGGCATGAGAGTATAAAGAAATTTTAGGTTTTCGCATATATAATTACAAGTTTGATGTTTCAATTATTAAGGTGACGCGGTACAGAGGGCATGGAATCAAGAAGTGGAAAAATCTCATCGTGTACGGAGACATGACAGATATTACAAGCCGAGTTTATGGTGGGTTCTGTTCAAAGTTTTCGGTACAGAGTTCATGCTCTATGGGCTTATTCTTTCTGCGATGGAATTTTTGATCAGGTAAAAGAATAAGTACTTATAGTACGTACGCATAGATAGTAGAGAAACAAGTGATTGTGATTTATAGTGAAAAATCGGTCAAGTGCGAGTTGTACTCGCGCACGAAGGGTTCCGTAAAACTAAAAAAAAATATGTGATGTAACTAAAAATTTAATGTTTTCGGCATTTTTCCTTTATATATGCTATAAATCGTTGCTTCATGTGAAATATCAAGATTCTAGGTCGACTGGAAGTAAGTACCCTTTAGGTTTTGATTCCCTTGCGAGTAGTTGCGTGTTTGAAAATATGCGGCTTAAATTGCAAAAGAAACATTTTTGATTGCGTTAACATAGAAGTTTGATCTTATTACAGCTTTAAGGTCTTATAGATCTGAATATTTGATATGAATTTCAATTTAATACCTCTACGCGTTCATGAGGAAAGTGGTAGTAAGTTTAAAATTATTAAAAATATTTTTGTTATATGACGTAATTAAAAATATACGGTTTTCGCAATTTTTCCTTTATCTGTGCTATAAGACGTTGCTTCGTACCAAATTTCAAGATTCTGAGTTTACGGGTAGTACCCTGTAGGTTTTGATTCCCTTGCGAGTGTCGAAAATTTGCGGCAATTTGCGGCATAAACGGCTGTATCTTTTGATTGCATTGGCTTAGAAGTTAAATTTTTTCACAGCTTTAAGGGACAGTAGACTTGAGTATTTGATATAAATTTCAGCTTGATACCTCCACGCGTTCATGAGAATGGGTCTTGACAGACAGACAGACGGACGGACGGACAATAAAGTGATCCTATAAGGGTTCCGTTTTTTCCTTTTGAGGTACGAGACCCTAAAAATTATAAGAACATACCTAGTAGTAATGTGAGCCACTCGTGTTTTCTTGTATTGTAATATATAAGTATCAAAATAATCAAAAGCATAAGCACATTTATACCCTATTTATATAATAAAACCCACATTCCCAAACATAAAATAATTAAGCAAATGCAAGTAATGGAGCCAGAAATATATTGATGATATGTTAATATCAAAAATGTGCTAATCAAGCCCTGTTTCCAATAAAGCACAGGACTATTAAAAAGTTTTATGTTGATCGACGTAATCTTTACTTACTTTTAATACCGCGAAAAAATATGGTTCCTGTGTCAAGGTATAAACCACCTGAAAAGTTAACACATTTGTTTATTTATAAGCGCTTTTTTTTCTGCAAAGGCTCAAGCTAAAGCGTATTCTGCCACAGCCAGCTTATTTTCTTAGACAATTTAAAGACATAAATACTGCTAATACATAAATATAATCATAAATTACATACAGATTGCAGCAACCTCTATTCCTGGGTATGTTATTACGATACTACAGTCCTATTGAAGAAAACACAACGTAAGTTTAATAACTATTAAGTAAACTAAGAATAGTTTTGAAATCATTAGAAAATTTATATTATGAAATACAGACACACTATTATTAAGTAAATATAGTCATTGTTGCAAAACTTATTGAAAATCAATTAGGTACCTATGATTTAAAAAAAAACACATTACAAATGTGGTAGAATATGAATGTGTGTGTGTTTGTGTTTTATGTGGAAACGTTTGGAAGTATTTAAATATGCAAGCTATGTGAGAATTATATAGGTATAACATTGAGTGGTAATTTACGAATGAGAACAAGGTTCAAGATAAAAAGAAAAAATAAACTTCTCGATAAAATCACATACATCACATTCCACTAATGTTATCATAACCTTTAATCAACTGTTTTATCTGTTTATCCCCCCTTCACACCTAATATGGACAGAAAGATATCATCATCATCAGCATGATTAGAATATGAATATAAAGACATATTGTATTTTTAACTAGTTGCTACACAAAGATTTAGATTATAGGAGTTTGTTTTCCTGTTTTCGTAATTCTATTTAAGGCAAAACAATAGAGAAAGCCTCTGGGGTGTCGTCGCAATTAAGCAGTGGGATTAGGAGATATCTATAGGAGCCAATAATATATTAGTTCACAAGATTATGGCTAATATTCCGCAGTATCTGAAAACATAGGTTTATAACCAGTGTGTGTTACCAGCGATGATTTACTGCGCTGAAACATGGTCTCTAAATGTTGGCCTCATGAAAAGATTCAAATTCATTCAACGTGCTATGGGAGAGGGCTATGCTCGGTATTTTTCTACGTGATAAACACAGCTCAAAGAATTAGCACGTTGAAGTGGCAATGGGCAGGTTACATCGCTCGACGAACCGACAACCGTTGGGAAAGGAAGGTTCTAGAGTGGCGACCACGAATCGGACGACTGACGATATCATGAAGGTAGCAGGAAACCGTTGGATGCAGGTAACTGAGGTGGCACAGGACCGTTATGAAGAGCATTCCTGTGGGGAGACCTATGTCCAACAGTGGACGTTTATGGGCTGACGGATGGATGGAAGGAAGATTATGGCTTCATCTAGGATCACATTAGAATCCAAAAGAATAGACAATGGATGCAAATTTATCATTTTCTCCTCTAAGTTCTCTAATTGAAACAATCTGAGTCAAAACACAAATCCAACTGGCCGGTTGCACACCGTTTATAAGAATGCATATTTCACAATATTTACCTTATATTTACATCAAAATTCGATTTTTGCCTTTTTTGATGGTATATATTCGTGCATCTATCAGCGTGTCAACGTCCACTGTGGGACATAAGCCTCCTCAAGAGAATGTCACTAAGAACAGTCCTACCATTCACCTAAATGCAACAGTTTCTTGCGACTTCGAAGTCTTCAGTCCAACTGGTAATGGGCATGATGATACCAAAGTAATAATACTATTTTCTTACCTAGGCAAAACGGTACATATGTATATCGACTGTTCTCATACTACGACATGGAGGGCGGTGTGTCTTGGGGCGAAGCGATTTTCTTCGCGTTTGGTATCGTCTTTTGCAGCAGTGTTAATGTGATGGTACAGCATCCTTTCATGATGGGCGTTATGCATATAGGCATGAAGATGAGAGTTGGCATATGCAGTCTTATTTATAGAAAGGTTAAGTTTTACGTTATGTTGAATACATAATGGTAAATTATACATGCTACTACTAATTACTTAGTTTATATACTTTCCTCGTCAAGGAATAAATGTGTTATTTTTTTTTATACTATCTTCTTCGCCAACTTTATGAACATGCAGCTATTTACGTGCTTAGGAAAATTTAATTACCAGATATTTTAAGTGATTATTAGAAACCGTGTCGTCACGATTTTAATGGCAAGTACAGGGTTTAGGTACTTGGCATTTTATACTTTTTGTAAAGATAACACTTTATTTAGAGACTGACACTTTGCGATTGCCGAACGTGCAGGCCTTTATAATAAATAACCTTCCGGGAAAATTACAGACATAATTATCCACTATTATCACATTATTATTATAAAATATTATATATTCAGACTCATAACAGCCATTAGTTGATAACACCAACAATTGTCCTATGTTAGCATAGTGGGTTGGTACTTGGACATCTATGGCATCTGCGCAATTTTCTTAGTAATTTTACAATCTATAGATACCTATATAAAGTGTATTTATTAAAATAAAGAACACAATACGACCAAAACATAAAAAAAAATACTTAGAATTAATAGTACCTATAATTTATCGTACATACTCACTGTGAGTCGTATAGGAGTTTTAGCGCGAAAGGAAAAGTGTCATGTGGTGCTTTTGTATTAGGTATATTCAATATCTTAGTGTTTTTACGTTAAATAATTTTGATGCTATTTTATGTAATTTGATGCGCAGAAAGTACTGAGGTGTAGTGAATATCATATAACAGTGCCTTACCTACGTTTTTGTACGTCACTAAAATTCCCATAAGATACCTTTAACAATGTGGCCATGGCACATGGCACTGTTGAGGGCGACGGTTTGACTCACTGACGGACGATTACTTTAAATGAAGTTAATTTATAAATATAGACTTGGCTTAAAGGTCTTCTTAGTAACTAAGTCATAAACTCCAAAAAAATAAATATCGTGCCTAAAACAATGAAACTTTTTATTGTTTTAGGCTCTGAAAGTAAATATTCAAGCTATGTCCGAAAGCAGCGGTGGATTGGTTTTGAACCTCATGGCAAATGACGTGAATCGCTTCGACACCGGCCCATTATTTGCTCACTATCTATGGATAGGCCCTTTGGAAGTATTGGTAAATGTTAATTATTTCTTTAATATGTTGAGAAAGCGCTTCAAGAATGAAAAATGTGATAAAAATATTCTGTTTTCTAACAATTGTAATTTGATGTAACTGCCGTTATATGAGGATTATTGTAAAAGAATTAGGTAGACATAGACTCCTCACCATTAAGTTTAATAAATACAACTTAAGTTATCTCAAAAGCTACTTTTTGTTAAAATTAACCTTTTATACATTTATATTAGGAATAAATAGCGCTGTGTGGTAGCGGCTACGAATACTACCAACCCTTACTTTGCTCGTGGATGTCGTAAATGACGACTAAGAGCCTTATAACTACCTGGGCCAACTCCATCTGATGCCGTTTGGTCAACAATTACATTCCCAAGGAGGGTTGACATCTGGCAGGCGGCCGGTCATAAAACTATTGCCAATAACTTTTACAACATGTACTATGAAAGAAAAGTACATATTGAATCGACCCCAAGTAATTGGGATAGGAGTAGGAGAATGATGATGATGATTAGGGATAAGTTATAATGTTATACACAGTCATAGTCTAAGTTTGACTATAATACTTATCATCAAAATAATGGTACTGTCATTTCATCCCAGAGTGAGATCTTGGGAGAGGTCGAAAGGTTCTATGGGCAGTTGTACAAATCATCCCTGAATCCTGTTGTCGGCTTAGTCCAAGACCCCAGATCCAAGCAAACTCGGCACTATACCGAAGAAATCCCGGACGTCAGCTTGTACGAGATCAGAATGGCTCTAAAACAATTAAAGAACTGAAAGGCACCGGGCGATGACGGAATTACCACAGAGCTCCTGAGGGCAGGCGGCAAGCCAGTTTTAAAAGCCCTACAGAAGCTGTTTAATTCTGTCATTCTCGGGGGCGACGTTCCAGAGTCGTGGACCAGGAGTGTGGTGGTGCTGTTTTTCAAGAAGGGCGATAAAACGCTCTTAAAGAATTACTGACCCATCTTACTCCTGAGCCACCTGTACAAATTGTTTTCAAGAGTCATTACCAACTCGCGCGCAAGCTAGACGACTTCCAGCCGCCCGAACAAGCCGGTTTCCGAAAAGGTTATAGTACCATAGACCACATCCACACGCTACGCCAGATTATACAGAAGACCGAGGAGTATAATCGGCCTCTGTGTCTAGCGTTTGTGGACTATGAGAAAGCCTTTGATTCTGTCGAAACTTGGGCAGTGCTGCAGTCCCTTCAGAGGTGCCAAATTGAATATCGAAGTGCTGAAGTGTTTGTATAAAAACGCTACTGTGTCAGCCTGCATCTGGGATAGGAGTACAAAACCGATTCAATTGCAGAAAGGTGTGAGACAGGGAGACGTTATCTCTACGAAACTGTTCACCACTGCGCTGGAAGATGTCTTTGGGCTCTTAGACTGGACCAGACTCGGTATCAACATCAATGGCGAATACATCACTCACCTTTGATTCGCAGATGATATCGTAGTCATGGCAGAATCCCTTGGCACCATGCTCAATGACCTCAGTAAGGTCTCCCAACTAGTAGGGCTGCAAATGAACATGGACAAGACGAAAATCATGTCTAATGCCCATGTCATTTCTGTACCGGTCCTGGTTGGGAATGCGATTCTCGAAGTTGTCGATCACTATGTTTACCTAGGACAAACAGTCCAATTAGATAGATCCAATTTCGAGATAGAGGTCAGCCGACGAATCCAACTCGGCTGGGCAGCGTTCGGGAAACTTAGGAGGATCTTCTCGTCTAAGTGTCTGAAAACAAAGGTTTATAACCAGTGTGTGTTACCAGCGATGACTTACGGCACTGAAATGTAGTCTCTAAATGTCGGCCTCATAAAAAGGCTCAAAGTCGCTCAGTGTGCTATGGAGAGGGCTACGCTCGGTATTTCTCTACGTGATAAAATCCGGAATACGGCAATCCGTAGAAGAACGGGTGTAACCGACATAGCCCGAAGAATTAGCACGTTGAAGTGGCAATGGACAGGCCACATCGCTCGACGAACCGACAACCGTTGGGGAAAAAAGATTCTCGAGTGGCGACCACGAATCGGACGACGCAGCGTAGGACGACCCCCACTCGGTGGACTGATGACCTCATCAAGGTCGCAGGAAACCGTTGGATGCAGGTGGCACAGGACCGTTACAGATGGCATTCTCGTGGGGAGGCCTATGTCCAACAGTGGACGTTTACGGGCTGATGGATGGATGGACTTATCATCATCCTACATTTATTCACTTTAAATAGAGTACAATAATCAGATGTTACAGTCATTTTTAATATACATAGATCTATCTTTAGCCTTGCTTTGGTATGTGAAATACAGTCATTTTGATATAAATAATAAAATTAAAATATAATAGTTTTAAATAAAATTTGCATTTAATACATTAATATTTTGGCAACAATACAATACCAAAAGATGTTTGTTGTCAAAAATATTTTATTAAATTGTGCCATATTACAATCATTCATTTAACAAAAAAGGAAAAGAAATTCTAAAAATTTATATTTACTTAGGGGGGCATAGTCCGGAGCGTGCTCGTTCGCGTCCCCTGCCAGTCTAATTAGACTGCTAATCCGGCTCGAAATGCGTACCGCAATGCGGGTTAGGGAGGCGACGCGTACCGACCCGCCCCCGTCGGTACGAACATCGGCAGTTGCGGCGATGGGGGCCGCCACCCATCACGCCTTGCCCAGTTAGGCGAGTCGAGGAGAACGGAGTGCCGGGTGGGCACATGGTTGTAGCATATGCTCCCGTAGGATCCTCGGTGGCATCAGACCTAGAGAAGTTTAGGGACAATGTAAGGGAAGTTCTGGATATGGCAGAAACCAGTGAACGCGTGATTGTATGCAAAGATTTGAACGGATGGGTGGGGACCAAGCGTCCCGACTATGAGGACGTACTTGGTCCATTTGGTGATAAGAGAGTGAACGACGCAGGTAGGCTCATAGCGGATGTATGCATGGAGAGAAACCTTATTGTGTCAAACACATTTTTCCAACATAAGGACATCCATATGTCTACATGGAGAAGGAATGAACAGAAAAGCATAATAGATTTAATTTTGGTAGACAGTCGCCTCCGAAGCAAAATATTGGACGCAAGAGCCTACAGGGGCCCCACAGTCGACACGGACCACTATCTCGTTATTGCGAGATTTAGTGGTCTGTTCAGAAAGTGGAGGCACTAGCGAGAGCGTGTCCACTTCGGAGGGCTTGAAAGAATAAAGGTTGAAAGGTTGCAAGAAGAGTGTGTAAGAGAAAAGTATGCAGAGGGTGTCCGAGAACGGCTGACGATGGCAAGCCAGCCGCAATCGGACATTGAAGAATGCTGGAGAGTATTGAAAGAGAGTATGGTAGATACAGCGAAAGAAGTATGTGGAAGTTCAAAGAAGCATAGCAAAACAAATGGTGATGCATGGTGGGATGCGGAAGTGGCAGCTTCCGTAGAGCAAAAGAAGAAAGCGTGGCTGGACTATGTCTCTTCTTTGAATCTGAATGACAGTATGACTGAACAGAAGAAAGAAATATATCGGCAATGTAAGAATGACACCAAGGCCTTAGTGAAAGAGAAGCGTGGTAGAGCAAGTATGAGTGCAGAAGATAGGCTGACTAAAAACTTCGAGGGTAACACCAAACTCTTTTGGAGGGAGGTGAAGAAGTCTCGGTGTGGTTGGTCAGCCTTCAGAATGAATAAAATAAGGTCTAAAGGTGGAGACATTCTTACACAAACACAAGACGTGTTAAGCCGATGGAGTGAATATTTTGGCGATATGTATGCGGATGCTACGGTTGGCGCCGGTGTTGGATGTGGTTTAGTAGATCAACATTCGACAACGGCGTCCTCCGATGGCATCAGTATGGATGAAGTTGAATGGGCGATAAGAAGTTTGAAAAATGGTAAGGCAGCGGGCATTGATATGGTGTCTGCCGAGATGATCAAGCTCGGTGGCTCTTGTGTTTGGGAGGCGTTCCTGTTGCTCCTCAATTTATGTTGGAGCTCGGCAATGGTTCCCAGGGACTGGAATAGCGCAGTCATCGTGCCTTTGCTTAAAAACAAGGGTTCACGTTATGACTGCGCAAATTACAGAGCCATAAGCTTGACCAGTTTGGCAGCAAAAGTGTATGGAAAAATTATTGAAAGGAGAATGAGGATGGTGTCCGATGGTTTACTGTGTGAGACACAAGGACATTTCAGGAGTGGAAGGGGATGCATGGATCAAGTGTTCTCTCTGCGCAACATTGTGGAGAAGCATCTGGCTCTAGGTCAGAGGGTTTTCTGCAGTTTTGTGGATCTGGAGAGAGCATTTGACACGGTTGTACGAAAGGAACTTTGGGACATTTTACCGGAGTATGGTATTAACGGTAAACTGCTACAGGCTGTGCAGTCCAGTTACATGGGCTGTAGAGCCTGTGTGCGGCTGGATGATGGAATGTCGCCTTGGTTTGACGTCAATATCGGCGTTAAGCAGGGGTGCGTTCTGTCGGCCAGGCTGTTTATCATATATCTGGATAAATGTCTCCAAAGGTTGAACGATATGAATGTGGGAGTCCAGATGGGCGACTCAGTGGTCACTGCTCTGCTTTATGCAGATGATGCAGTCCTGCTGGCACAGTCAGCGACTGACCTGCAGACCCTAGTCGACACAATGACAGAAGATTGTAAGAAAAGGGGTCTACGCGTGAATGTGAGCAAAACCAAAATAATGGTCTTTGAAAGAGATAAAACCAGAACAGATGTAAGAGTAACAATAGGTAATGATGTACTAGAGCAAGTGGATGAATTTGTATATCTTGGATGTGGATTTAGCCGAGATGGAAGGTACACCACTGATATAGAGCGAAGAGTGAATGCGGGAAATAGAGTGAACGGAGCGTTGGGGCAACTTCTCGGCAGCCACCACCTCAGCCAGAAGGCACGTGTAGCAATACATAACGCAGTGCTTGTCCCAACATTACTGTATGGAAGCGAGAGTTGGGTATGCAGAAAAGAGTATGATAGTAAAATTAATGCGGTCGAAATGCGATCTCTGCGGAAAATCTGTGGAGTTAGGCTGACCGACCGCATTCGTAACGACGACGTAAGAGAGCGAGTAGGTATGAAAGAGAGTATTGGTGTAAAGATGCGAAAGGGAATGCTCCGATGATTCGGACATGTGGAAAGAATGCCGAACGAACGCCTGGTTAAGAAGATATGCAATGCGAAAGTGGAAGGATGTAGGTACCGAGGGAGACCGAGACTAACCTACCTAGACCAGATCGGTCATGTACTGAAGGAAGGTGGAGTCAAGAGTCTCCGAAACCGGCGAGCGTGTATGAAGAGAATTATGAATGTTGAGGAAGCGAGTGAAGTATGCAGATATGTATATTTACTTAAATTTCATTTAAAAGTAGGGTCTTAAGCTTATTTTTAAAAAGTGGAAATGGCAGTCCGCGAATATTAGATGGTAGCGTATTGAATATTTTTACACACATAGAATAACAATTTTTTTGGTAAACACAGGTTCTAGGAGTAAACCTTAGGACAAGTTGATCGCCCTTTCGAGTGTTTCTGGGATAAAATTCAAGGTATATACAAAACTCGGTCAAAGCATATACAAAAAAGCATAGCATTCAAAGCATATACAAAACTCGGTCGGGGAGATAAGCCTCGTTAGCATTGGTCTGCAATCTATCTTTTTTTTTTTTATTGGTGGATTATGGATGCGTCTCGCCCCGCCAAATCGGTCCGGGGTGACGAAAAGGCGGCGCGTGACCCCATAGACCCACCGTAAAACTCCTCTCTCTTCGCCGTGCGAGCGGACCACCGGTACCCGATCTTTGTCTTCAGTGGAAGGTCTGCAATCTATCTAGGAGAAGGAAAACTCCGAAATATAACCCGAGGAGATAGGCCTCGTTAGCATTGGGCTGCCACCTATCTAGGAGAAGGAAAAAAAACGCCGAAATATAACCTGGGGAGATGGGCCTCGTAAGCATTGCGCTGCAACTCATCTAGGAGAAGGAAAACTCCGAAATATAACCCCCGATCTAAGGTGTAAACCGACCCGTGCTGAGGGATTCGTGGCCAGAGGGTAAGCTGGTCAAAAACGGAGGGTGCATGTGTTGGTGGTCACAGGGCACAGCGGTGATTCCACCTTGCCTCCACACAAGGGCTCTGTGGGGGTGGATCGTTTAATACCCTACTACTCGTGGGAACGCTATGGATTATTTGAAAAGAAATAAAATTCCAAATGACAGCGATGCGGCTCGCAACCCTTCACTTCTCGACCCCAATGAGGGCGAAAAGCGGTCTACGGAGTGCCGCTTTGCTACGCTAAATGTAGGAGGAGGAATGAAAGATAAATTAAATGAGGTATGTCAA
This sequence comes from Lymantria monacha, assembly GCA_905163515.2. NCBI lineage: Eukaryota > Metazoa > Arthropoda > Insecta > Lepidoptera > Erebidae > Lymantria > Lymantria monacha. The sequence continues at coordinate 16,506,600 of LR991082.1, read as the reverse complement.
ATGATGGATAATAAAAAGATTGACATTTTTTGTGTGAATGAGACAAAGCGAAAGGGATGTGAGGTAACTAGTTATGGACCTTACACGGCATACTGGTCTGGAGTATCAATGACTACTAGAGCCTGCCAAGGAGTTGGTCTCCTTCTCTCTGCTCGAATGGCTCAATGTGTTAAAGAGTATGATTGTGTGAATGTTAGATTAGTATGGTTAAGAATGAAAGTGGGTCTGACCCGTATTTTTGTTGTAGGAGTCTATGCTCCAGTATGGGTTTGACTAAAAATAAATCTGAACAGGATGCAAGAGAGAAATTTTGGGCAGAATTAAGAGATGTTTTGAGATTATGTCAGTTGAATGAAAGGTTGATTTTGCTAGGTGATTTTAATGGATGGGTAGGAATAGGTCGAAAAGGATTTGAAAAGGTTTTAGGAAGGTTTGGTGATGAAAGTGTGAATGAAAATGGTCAAAGTTTACTAGAGGTGTGCTTGGAATGGAATCTTTGTATTACAAATACTATGTTTGAACACAAAAAGATCCATATGTATACACATGAAGCAAAGAATGTAAGAAAGAGTATGATTGACTTTATAATAGTAGATGAAAGACTTAGAAGCAAAGTTCTAGACACTAGGGTGTATCGCGGTGTTGGTATCCATACAGACCACTTTCTAGTAATGACTAGAATAAGTGGTCTCATAAAAATGTGGCGAAACCGGATACATAACCCGACAAGTGTACTAGAAAGAATAAAAGTAGAAAATTTGCAAGATGAGATTGTTAGAGAGAAGTACAAAAGTAAACTGACAGAAAAGTTGTATGATTCGGTTAATATTAGTGATATGGAAGAATTATGGAAGACTTTTAAAGAGAATGTGATAAATACTGCTGTAGAAATATGTGGCGTGACCAGAAGAAGGAAAGTAAATGAGATGAAGAATGTATGGTGGGATAAAGATGTGCAGAGTGCAGTTTGTGAGAAGAAGAAAGCCTGGATAGATTGGCTTGCTATCAGAGCCAATGAGAGAATAGAAAAGGCAACGAATGATGATATAGATATAGCTAAAGAAGAGTACAAGAGAAAAAAAGAATACTGAAAGAAATTGTCAGAAGAAAGAAAGAGGATCAAAAAGACGAGTATGATAGAAGATTATCGCAGGATTATCAATCCAACTTAAAGATTTTCTGGAAGTCGATAAGATCAGCTCGAGGCAAAGCTCAAAGTACAGAGCTTGCCTCGATCATGGATAAGTATGGAAGGATAGTGAATAGAGAAGAATGTGTACTAAAGAGATGGAAGGAATACTTTGAAAGCTTATTTGAAAGAGAAGAGTCACAAGACCTGTCATCTGAGAGTGAAAGAGATCTTGAGGATGGAGAAGGTATAACTATGGTGGAAATTATGAATGCACTGAAAGGTATGAAAGTGGGTAAATCTGCAGGATACGATAGGATTACAGTTGAAATGCTGACAACTGGACAAGATATCATAGCTAACATGCTATACCAGCTCTTCAATCTCTGTTGGACTAATGGCCAAGTACCTGACGACTGGTGTAAGGCAGTTATTGTACCTCTGTACAAAGGGAAAGGTTCCCAGCAAGATTGTGCAACCTACAGGGGCATAAGCCTCCTTAGCATTGTCGGCAAACTGTATGCGAAAGTATTGATTGAAAGAGTAGTGAAAGTAACTGACAAGAAAATATGGGATGCACAAGCGGGTTTTCGAAAAGGTATGGGTTGTACGGAACAAGTCTTCTCCTTAACATGCATGATGCAAAAATTTTTGGCTAAAGGTCAGAAAATCTTTTGCGCATTTATTGATTTGAAGAAGGCTTATGACAAAGTGAGGAGGAATGAAATGTGGTCGGACTGTCTATGTATGGGGTGGACAGTCATCTTATTCACGCTCTGAAATCCATTTATAAGGACTCCGGGGCGTGCGTAAGAATAAACGGATCCTACATGGAATGGTTTAATATTGATAAAGGTGTTAGACAGGGATGTGTAGCATCACCGTGGCTGTTTAACCTATTCATGGATAGTTGTCTGAAATATCTGAAAGATAATGATTGTGGTTTAAGAATGAATGAGTTACTTATCAAATGTCTTCTTTATGCCGATGATCAGGTATTACTTGCATCGTCGGCTGAGGACTTACAGGCGATAGTAACTACTATGCATGAAGCTTTTGAAAGAAAAGGCATGAAAGTAAATATACGTAAGACGAAAATAATGGTTTTTGAAAATGATAAATGTATGACGGAATGTAAAATTAGTATAAATGGTGAGGAATTGGAACAGGTGATAGAATTTTTGTATTTGGGTGTATTATTAACTCGAGATGGTAAAAATGATAATGATGTTGAAAGAAGAGTAAATGCTGGTAATAGGGTGAATGGGGCACTGTACACCTTTATGAGAAGCAGAAATGTGTCCAAAAAGGCACGTCTAGCTGTACATAAGGGAGTATTAGTACCTACCCTCATGTATGGTAGTGAAAGTTGGATTTGGCAGAGAAGACATGAAAGTAGAATAAATGCTGTAGAGATGAGAGCTCTTCGTAGTATGTGTGATGTGAGCCTGAAAGATAAAATTAGGAATAGTGTTATAAGAGAGCGCTGTGGTGTGAATGAAGAAGTAGTGACAAAGATCAAAAAGAGTATGCTGAGGTGGTTTGGATACTTAGAAAGAATGAGTGAGGAGAGGTTGACGAAGAAAATATATAAAGCAAGCGTGAATGGGACGAATACAAAGGGAAGACCTCGTCATAATTTTCTGGATCAAATTAGCGATGTATTGACGAGAGGTCATATTAAGAGTATGCGTAATCGTAGAGTATGCGTGAGGACTATTATGAGTGTGAATGAAGCGATGGAAGTATGCCAGGATCGTGGTTCGTGGCAATCCGTAGTCTCTGCCTACCCCTCCGGGAAACAGGCGTGAAGCTATGTATGTATGTATACAAAACTGTTAACTTTTTTACATACTCTTGAACGTGTTCTTTCCATTCACCGTATTTATCCACTGTAATTCCTAGAAATTTGGTAGAGGATGCTTCGCGTATAGTTACATTATTATAGAGTAGATTTCGCGGCACAATATTAAACCCATGAGTTCGAAATTGAATATTTATAAAAACCCTATAACGAAGCGAAAAATGATGTCACAAGCGGGATACGAACCCGCACCTATTGGGAGTCCAGCCCAATAGTGCTGCCACTTACACCACCGTGAGCTATTGTAGGACATTCAAATCTCACTTCGTATGATAATTTACGTCTTTAAGGTGACGTGCGCCATCTACCCGACAATGTTTACACACTGTAGGCTTAATAATTCAAACTTTGCAGTTAGAATTGTATTAAACGATGACACAACCTTGTTATTCAAATTATTGAAATTTAGCATTCAATATGCTTAAGTATTTATAAAAACCCGATAACTGTGTGATGATTTATTTGTGGTAGGACCACGCTGTTGACAATTTTCTGTCCACAGCCGTGGGCCGGTCCGTCCGGGGTAGTACCACACTCTCGTAGAAAATCGACGTCCGAACAATAGCAAAATACTGTTGTGCTTTGTTCAGTGAGCGAGAGAGCCGGCAGCCCAACTTTATGGGTGGGTTTGGGGTTTTTATTGGTAGGCGGCGGCTTAGCTGTATCGTTGGTAAGTATTGCAAAGGTCCATGGGTAGCAGTAACACTTACCATCAGGTGTGCTATTTGCTCGTTTGCCACCATCAGCAATAAAAATAAAAAAAAAATAAAAAAAAGATTACTTAAATATTTTTTGGACCATTCTATATACTAGATACAATACTAGATCTAAACTTAGAAATATATTTATATGTTATTTCAGCTAACAACAGTGTATTTATATCGAGAGATGGGTATGCCGGCGATTTACGGGTCGTTAACCATTCTTACCATTATACCATTCCAAAGTAAGAAAATCATTAATTAATTATATGTACGAGTATTTTTAGTATTTTTTATCCCCTAACTCAGAGGTGTAACACATTTCACATGTAAATTTTAGCACCACGTGTTGGGGCGCGTCTATTGTTACCGCATACCGCCAAGTTCAACAATTCGAGCTTGTTATTGAGAAAGAATAACTTCAGTTTTTTTTTATAGAAACACCACAACACTTATTGCCTTTTGGTAATTAGGACTAAGATCAGAACCCGTCACTTCGAGACCAGCAATGACATATTCGTGTCAATTGGCCAACGACATAGATTAACTGTTCATTGTATATCAACATTGTTACAGTCGTATGAGCAATAATTTCTAAATATAAAATTTACGCATTATTAATGATGTTTGGTCTGATAATAATTAGTATTATTATCGCAAATTACAATTAATATAAACTATTGAAAAAGAGAATATATGTTTATTATTTAGCTTTTCAATACCTAAATACTCGATCAATCGTCATGAAATTTTGCATGCGCCTCGCCAAATGTATAGAAAAGGCACTCCTTTAAATGTATAGATCATTTGACAAGATGCATGCAAGGTAAGATTAGAGAAAGAGGGAGAGGACGGTACATTCCGTTCAGCAAAAGTGATCCTCTCGAATATTACAAAAAATAATAAAGAAAATAAAATACATTTAGGTGATCATTAGTCTCAAAAAATCGGTCCACTGATGTAAGTTTCAAAAATATCGTGCTATTTTGGATTACAAAAAAGGAAGTGTGGTATCCCGATATAAAATCTGTAATTTTTTTTAAAGGAACCGCTTTGCACTAAGGCAATAATTCTTGTATTGCGGGGGACTTTACAAATATGCAATTAATGCAGAAACATTATACCCAGACTCAGAACAACACTTTGTGTTCACACAAAGTGTTGTTGTTGTGTTCACTCAAAGTGTTGTCCTGCGTAGGAAACGAACCCGCAGCACTGGCACGAAAGGTCGGTATCTTAACCACTACGACATCTGTGCAGTCATTCTTAAAAACTAAGTAGTTAAAACTTTTAGTAAAAAACTGTTGCTCGACTATATTAATTTTATTATAGTCTAGCAATTGTTTCTATTCTCACTTTTTCTTTGTAGTTTTCTTAGGAATAAAAACAGCCTACTACAGAAGAGAGACAGCTACAAAATCAGACGAACGCGTAAGGCTTATGAAAGAAATCTTAATGGGGATAGAAGTAATAAAAATGTATACCTGGGAACAGTCGTTCAGAAAAATTATAGACACAGTTCGTAGGTAAGTAGAAAAGCAATTAGAAAAAAATGTCAACACTACGAATAAATATATATCCAAGTACCTATTGATTTACTAACAGTATCATAGTTATAATTAGATTACGTTCTTACTTTTAGCAATAGTTTGGCATGGCAATTTGTAGTTTTAAAAGCCAGTAATTTTATTTAATATAGTAGAGGTGTGACTAACATAATCCTAATAGGTATAGGTATCATAATACAAGCCATATATATTCATACTAGGATAGTCGAATATTGAGTAATATGCTATCGGATATCAGTCAAATAATAGGGCGAGTATCAGAGAACGAGGCAACCTAGTCGCCTCGCTCTATGCAATTATTGGTTTTGCCGACCGCGATCATTTCAGCCACTCGCCGACGTCTCTGCGGCTGACGAGAGAGCGAATAAATATTGTATTGTATACATATGTAGCAAATAAATATTATATTGTAAAAAATATGCGTAATGTGCGTATTATAAGGATATAGTTATATACATCGAGCTTCATATGAAAGCTGCGTGAGTTGGCTACTAGTAAGCAAGCAAAGAAAACTTTTTCTTTTAATCACTTGTTTCTGTCGCATTATCTCAGTAACATCTAATATGGCTATTAGGTCATAATAGTTGTAGTATTAATATAACCAAATCCCATTGCGACTATAATATGGATACGTGCACGTAGACTGATAACTGCCTAATAAGTTTTCATTGGTTTGTTAGTGTTTAGTGATTCGGTATTTATTTTTTGATCGTAAGTTTACTCACCGTTACACTATTGTAATAAGATACATAAATAATATTTCATAAACGTGTTTATTTACAAAAATCTTGTATAACATTTTAATTGTTATGGAGAATATTATGCAGGTAACAATATTAGATTGAATAGCTAATAATGGATTGGTTCACTAATATGTGACTAATACACAGTAATAGTTATGGTATTATACTAAGTGATAACTAATATATTCAATAATAGGATTCCCTAAGTTAACATCCCTATATAATAGGCACCTATCACCTATAAATAATGGAATATTGTCATTGTATTTAAACATTCTTCCACCTTTTCTCTCACCCAAGACTACTATATAGTGTAGAAGTTAAGTACGCGAGATATATGACCTACCATGCCAGTGTCGTTGGTTCGATTCCCGAATCTGAAATAGTATCCTCATACTGTTGTTCTGAGTCTGAATGCAATTTGTGTTCGTTCCCCGCAATACAAGGATAATTTCCTTAGTGCAGGGTGTTGTCTCTCATTTCAGTTTGGTAGCAGCTGCGATTACTATTAACCCAGATTAGTAGACTAGCAAACCCATTAACGTTTTCCACTTGCACATATGTAGTTACTATCATTTACTAATTAATTATATTTAATTACTAATATACACTCATTATTTTGTCATATCTATAGACGTGAAATATTTTACATAAGGATGACATCATACATACGAGGAGTGATATTGTCTTTTATCATGTTCACGTCACGTTTTGTCATATTCATAACTGTGTTAATATATGTGACGTATATAAATCGAATAACAGTCGAAAACGTATTCTTTTTAACCTGCTTTTACAATATTACTAAACAAACTATGACGTTGTATTTTCCTCAAGCTGTTGGACAAGTAAGATAATTATTGTTATTAAATTATAGACTCTCCTCTATACCTATATATAATTTATATCAGTAAATAAGCTTCATTGGTCAGCCACGTGAAGGCGACGTCTCGCCAGTAAGCCAGCGTCGGAGAGGGATGCTAATGGGGAGGGAATACGGTAGGTTCTTTAGGTCGCCCCAGATGAAACAGACGGCATGTATCCAGAGCATAGCCTGCCAAAAAATACAATCTGTGTTAACTAGCTAATTGTTATTTAGGTATGGTGACGGTGAATCAAACATCGATTATTTTTTTTCGTTTCATTGAATATGGGTATCGTAATAATAGATTAATAATAACGAGACCATACCACATGAGTAAATAAACGTACCAAGCTTCTAAGGAGCGAGCAAAATTGTTACCTATTCTGATAGGGTTGGCACATGAGGATGAAAATAAATACACAAAACGTTTGTCAGCTTTTTTATGTATGGATATTTTTTTACAAATTGCTTACTCTAAAAAGTTTTCTTTGTAATTTTTGATTTTTAATAATTTGTTATATCTCTTAATCGAATAATAAATTCTAAATCTAATATAAAGTTTTTTTAAATAATCAACAGGAAAACACTTACATGGCATATCAAATTTACAATCTTGTATACGTGTATATCACTACCAATATTAACAATATTTCTAGATCGAAATATTCTAGAAATTTCTTCTCAAGCACTTCAACAAATGCGATGAAGTTGTCAGGAAGTATTATTAAAAACCCAATTGTATACTGCTTTCGTTAAAGTCTTTGTAATGGCTGAAAAAAGAGTCTTTCCCCATATTTATAGGTTGTTCCAAAAAAGATATGTTTTTATTTTTTCGATTGTTGTTCATGCACACAGTACAATAAACCATATTTACACTCTTTCTAATTAATTCAAATTTAAATTTAAACAAACACTCACGACGCGATGCACAGCGAGCGGTGAGTGAGCCCTTTGTTTGAGCACTGGCCGAACCAGCCTAAACAGGTTTCGTTCCGTACGTGACGAACCGCCAGTGCTCACGCACACACGCGCATCATACTTGTAGTGATGTACCTACCGTGGCGCGGTTGTTTGAATGTTTGTCTCTGTACGTTTATTTACTCATGTGACCATACGTCCCTATCTTGACGAGACAGTCTCGTTTTTAAACTGTCTGTCTCCGTTCTCCGGTTTAGACGCGACAGTCTCATTTTTAGATTGTCTGTCCCGTTCTCCCCAGCCAAAACAAAAACAGCTCTGTTTGTTTACCAAAAACAATATTGTGATATTGCCTGAAAAGGGACCTGTAATTACCATAAAATTTAAAATTTGATACACCGTAAAATAATCCGCAAGTAAAGCCAGTTGAGTGCAAATCAATGAAGATATGCTATGGTTTATTTTTAACACGTTTACTGCCATAGTCTATTATAACAAATCGTAAAAATATTCTTTGAATTAAAATTTTTACTCAATATCGTGTTTTTAGGCTTTTTTTTAGGTTTTTAGGCTTAAAAATACGCGCGACAGGCTACACAGATACGATGAATTTAGGTATGTTTTGTCGGTCATATAGTCCGACAAGGTCTGTCTGTCTGTCTGTCTTTCCTGAGCAACTAAAGGTAGCCAAGATCATACCCATTCACAAAAAAGGTAATAAAACAGAACCTAAAAATTACAGGCCAATTTCCCTAATACCTACACTTTCAAAAAGTTTTGAAAAGTCGTCTCGTATCTCATCTTAAGGTGAATGATATACTCACCAGGAGACAATACGGGTATCAACAAGGAATTGGAACTAGCGATGCAATTTACACACTATTAGAGGACGTATTAAGACATATTAACAATAGAATGAGAGTTGCTGGAATATTTTTGGATTTAAGTTCAGCATTTGACATGGTGGATCATGACCTACTAATTAGCAAATTGTGTCATTATGGTATAAGGGGTAATTCATTACAGTTATTTTCAACATATCTAAAAAATAGAAAAATGTATGTAGAAGTCTCTAAATCTGATGAAATTGGCCACAGAAAATCTTATCGATCTAAGACTACTTATACTAAAACAGGTGTTCCCCAAGGATCAATTTTGGGACCAATTTTATTCAATATCTTCACTAATGACTTACCTAATTATGTAAATAAGATAATACCTGACTCTCGGCTTACTATGTTCGCTGATGACACGAATGCCACTGTAGGTGGCAAAGATCTTAATGACTTATCAAGTAAAATTAATGTATTAATGAAAGCTTTTTACACGTGGTTTGCCGCAAATAAGTTAGAAGTAAATACTGCAAAAACCAATATTATGTTGTTCAAAACAACAGCACGTAATAATGACATCATAAAGATCAAATTGGATAGTAAAGAAATAGGATTAGTAAAAGAGGTTAAATTTTTGGGGGTACACATCGATGATATGCTAAATTGGAAACCTGAATTAAAGGCAATAGATTCCTCTGTATCATCAGCGTGTTACGCATTGAGGGTATTAAGAGATGATATTGATGTGGAGAAATTGAGGATGGTTTTACTATGCGCTGGTGGAGTCAAGGTTCAGATATAGCATACAATTTTGGGGTCAAAGCTACAGCTATAACCATCAAAGGGCATTTGTACTGCAAAAACGAGCCATTAGGACCATCATGCGTATACCACAAAGAGAGAGTTGTCAACAGTATTTTAAAACTTTGAATATCCTTACTATTCCAAGTCTATATATCCTAGTAGTTTTAACAAATTTCTCTAAATACATAAATAATTTTGAAACAAGTGAAGAGAGACAAGTGAGAGATGAAACTCGTAGAAAAGATTTTAAAACAAAAATGAATCCCAAGTATGATGTTGTCAGACACGGCCCGCATTATCAAGCTGTACAGTTATTTAACAAGTTGCCTAAAGATTTAAAAAATGCTGTTTATACAAATAAGTTTAAGATAAAATTAAAGAAGTACCTATTAAATAGATGTCTATATAGTGTAAATGATTTGTGATGATGCAAAAATTTAATTTATTTATTGACTAATATTCTAATGACTATTATATTATTAAGCACTATTGTATTAATATCTATCACATTTTCAACACAATTAAATATTGTTCAGAAATAAATAAATAAATAAAAAAAAAAAGGCCTGAATGATACACTCATTTGTCGAACATATAGTCCGACATGGCAGCTAACGTGTTAAACTAGCTCTCCATAGAAATGGTGACGCATAATCATTTTCTCTAACATCTCATCAATATTTTAGATTGCTGAAATGAATGTAGCAGCACAAAGAATTCGTGATTATTTGCTAAGTGATGAATGTGAATTGCCTACCAGAATTCGAGTGCAGTATGAAGGATTGCCCAGTACTAAGAAGAAGCAAGTCACGATTTTAGGTTAAATAAAAAAATAACATGTTCTTGAAACTAAATGGAAACTATTAACCGACAGTAATGCTAACATAATCTTCTTTTCACTAGATCAACAGCATTTACCAAATTCTTTACCATCTGCACGGCCTGGAACATCACAAAATGTACCTGATAATACAACAAAAGGTAAACATAACATTTCAATAGCTAAATATGGAGAGATTAATTATAAAAGTGAAATTATTTCTACAAATAAATCTATTTGCCTTCATCTAGGTATTATAAAAAAGGATGAGAAAGCGATAGAATTCGAAAATGCTTCGAGCAGCTGGTTAAGGTCTTCAGAGAAAAATGATGTCCAAAATATAAATCTAACTGTAACTAAATAATTTAATTTACTCATAAAATAATTATAACTGAAACAGTGACCCTCCAATACACAAGAGCAAATCCTGAATCCACTGCCAACCTTTCAAGTTTTTAGTAAAATCCATAAGCCGATGTGAAGTAATTGATAAAGAGCTACCCAAAGGATGATAATACCATAATTGCCATGTGACGCACATTCCGGCGATGGATTGTTTGACAAATGTTATAAATATCCCAAAAGATTACTTCTATTTTTTCGCCTGATAATCCCTTAACCGTTTTCTATAACGCTCCTCCGAAATTAACACATCGTGGTACATTGTATTCCTCAGCCGACACGACCTTACGAATTAGTATATCAGTATGTCCACAGAACAGAAAGAAAAATCCTTTTTTTGTTTTTTTTTTTGTATGTATTTGCTAGACAAATACGAAACAAAAAAGGGCTTTAAAAAGAAAACTTTAACTATGAAGAAAATATGTCCCAGTGACTTAGGCGTCTATAATTCTGCATCGAACAAGCGTGGTTAACTATGATCTGTCACACTGATTGTAATAATTATAGATTTTCGAGGGTTCCTTAACTACTATAATAGGATCAGTTGGTGCTGGCAAATCTACATTATTGCACATGGTACTTAGAGAACTACCTAGTACTAGTGGACGTCTAGATGTTAATGGAAGTGTCAGTTATGCTAGTCAAGACCCTTGGCTCTTTGTTGGTAAGTACCTTAATTCCTTACCTTAACATAATTGAATTAGGAACTGACGCCATTCATTTTTATGAAATTGGTTATTAAGACATAGATAATAAGAATATTTACTCAAATATGCCTCACTTCGATATAAGGAACGCTTAAGCTTCAGAATATTTCGCAGAAATTAAGATACAGGAACAAAAAGTCAAGCATTCAGTTAGCGCAAGTTCTGGTAGGAAAATGTTGAATATATTTTAATAAATCTTTTAAGTAAATGTCTAAGTCTAAAATACGTAATACTGGGAAACTGTAAACAACTGGCACTAAGCAAGTCGCATCATGCGATAAAATGATTTGACTTATGGATATCTGCGTGAGAAAATGTTCTTTAATTTTCAGCAAGTAGCGCGAAAAATGCAGCGGTATATGGCTTCCACTAAGTGGACTGACTACATCGTTAAAGTTGCAAGGAGCTATTTGATGTGGACCACAAAGGAATTTTAGACTTGACATTATCATGGGCATATGTATATACAAACATCGATGCAATGACCTGTCACTAAATAGAATTTATTTATCTATTTGCATGGCTATTTTAAAATATTAATTGCTATTATTCTAGGTTCCGTTCGTCAAAATATTCTCTTTGGACAAGCTTTTCAAAAGTCCCGTTACATGGAAGTGTGCAGAGTGTGTGCGCTAGAACGGGATATATCACTGTTCCCTCACGGTGATAAAACAATTGTCGGTGAACGTGGCCTATCACTTAGTGGAGGACAGCGAGCTAGAATTAATTTAGCACGAGCTATTTACAACGAGGTAAAAGAATTAAGCTGTCCATATAATATAATGCCTGTTTAAAAATATAATGTATCAATACTTACAGTTTTAATACACTTACTTAGGAGTTGTAAAAACCTTCTACTGCATGACCAAGAGAATGGACTACAGATATCTCCTGGTAACATAACAGCAACTGTGATTGTTAATCCACAGGGCGAGCGTGGTATCTATGGCCTTTATGGCCACCTAAATCTCGGAAAGGCTTATGTCCAACAGTGAATTTCAGTAGACTGGATGCGTTGAAAGAATCAAACAGATCAGTAGCCGATTCAGGATAACAGATATAACATTCTCCTGGGCTTCGTTCAACCACAGTATTTACTACTTACCAGTTAACTTATCAAGAAGTAGAATGCTCAAAACAAACTATATAGGTATGGGCATGTGTTATGAAAATAAAATTAACGCTGGGTCCGAAAATACATAATCTGAAGAAAAGAAGAAGAGCAAGAAAAATTTAAACTGGTGCCGCTTTACCTTTTTTGACTATAGTCTGACTAAGATATCCAGGACGATGGTGTATGGCCCCATAACCGTATCTCTGCACCTATTGAGCAGGGCAGTGGAAAGAATCCCTTCTCCGATCCAATTTTCTCTAGTGGCTAGATTCACCATCGTCATTTATAATCATTCTTTGCTCTTATCCCAATTAATTGGGGTTAACGCAATATGTACTCCTCTCCCATCGTACATATTGCAAAATTTACTGCCAATAGTTTTATGGCCGACCGCCTGCCTGACAGTAATCCTACTTGGGAATAAGATGCACCGTAGAAACAAATTTACTGTTTTGATTTATAAGAGCAGTAAACTTACAAGATTTATTTTGATAGGCTGATATATACTTACTGGATGATCCTCTATCAGCTGTGGATACTGAAGTTGCCAAACATATCTTTGACAGGTGTATCAAACGGTAATAATTGTTTTCTTCTCTATTCACGTAAGTCTCGAGTCTTATTCCTTTTCCATAATAGGAAAAAAGTTAGCCTACTCTCGCACGTTTTCGACAATGAGACGGGTATGCATAAAAGTTTATATGAAGTTTTTTTGCTCTCATAATAATGATCTGCTTTCATACCATGCCCGCTTCACACAAAACGTATAATTTATTCATGCCTCTATCAGTTTATTGACGTGCACTAATAAAGTTCTTTCCAAGAAACTGCCATTATTGCCACCATTGAGAGGGGTAATTTCGGTCGTAGTAGGTCTTATATGTTTCCTCAGCCAATTACTGCTGCTCATTTTGCTAGTGATACTTCGGTTGATTTTTACAAATCCACGAAAACTTAGAAATGATGATATCACCGAAGAAAATGACTCGGTACCAGGGGCCCGCCCAAATACTGTTAGAGAGGCAGGTTATGAAGTTGTAGATAATCCCTTACTCCACCTTGGGCGCACTGGGCGAAATTCCCAAAATAAAAAATATAATTCAGGGATTATAACACATTGAAGTCTTAATCCGCAAACTAAATTCCGTAAATGTAGAGATATATGATAAACGGCGCCACAGTTTTTAAAAATTAATCTTGTTTTTATAGATACTTAGCCAATAAAACTGTTATATTGGTCACACATCAGCTGCAGTTCATAAAAATGGTCGATCAGGTCGTTATAATGGACAAAGGAAGACTTTTGTGTGTGGGAGCATTCGATGACTTGGACGTAAATATAACGATGGCTAATTTTTATTGGAAAGAAGTTCCTTATCGCGCGTTGCGAAAGGGGGCTAGACGGAAAAAATTAAGACCAAAAGTTGTCACGACACAACCTAAAACAAAGTCGCTTTCTCTGTCCCTATAGGGATATTTATGCTTAAATCTTTAAAACTACGCAACGGATATTGATGCGGTTTTGCGGTACAGTATTATACAGCTTAAAAAGGCCTACAAAAAAGTCCGCGATGGTATATGTCTATCTCTTAAGGATAACATACTATATCCATTTCAATACTTTAAAAAATGGCCTATTATAAAACGATAATTGAAAAGCTATTTACACAAATACTGTATTAATCCTTATCATTTTAAATACATTAGTTGGCTTGAGCATTTCATGAAGATATTTTTTTTCCTTCAGACCATGCAAATTAAATCAATACCTTAAGAGATATAGCAAAATCAAAATAATGCGCAACGAAATTAATTTCGTGTCGCCGCGCGGCCGGCTCGCGTTCGAGCTCGGGGCCCAAAAGTTTTGGTAGTCTAGTGGAATTGTATATTCTATTATCCTATTAATATTATAAACGTGAAAGTTTGTAATAATGTATGGATGTGAACGTGTTTGTTGTTCTTTCACGTAAAAACTACCGAATGGATTTTGATGAAACTTTATAGTAATATAGCTTACACATCAGAATAACACATAGGCTATAATTTATAAAGATATTTTCAAATTGGCTAAAATGTAACGATAAAAATCGCTTAAGGCAGAAAAAAAATATATAATTAATAGAACCTCCTCCTTTTTTGAAGTCGGTTAAAAATAGAACTTCGTTCCATCCGGGTGTCCCTTGACACCTCTCGTTTTTTTTTTTCATTTTTGCGGTAATAACTTTTCTGCTGAATGCCTAAGCAACAATATAACAAAGCTAGATTTATTGCAGACTAAAGTGGTGTCTACACAAATTTAGGATTGGCCTAAATACCAATCACCCTTTACGGGGTGTCGTGAGTGCGATCCCTATATAGGACTATTCTTTGCTGAGAGTCTTAGTTTGATTAGTGTCTGTTAATTGTATGTTTGTAAAGTATCCCATGAGATAAGGATTTAGTCTTTAGTTTCCTTCGTGTGGATGGTTCTCAAATACAAAATTTCTTCCGTTCCGGCAAATTCTAAATAGTGCTATTAAGAATTTTCTGAGAAAATACACCTCTACCTAACCTTTCGGTAAAAGTCGTGATATTATAAAACAAATACATATGATTTTGTAGGAAAAAGAATTAAAGATAATTCAATTGATGAATGAGAAAAGTCAGCAAATGCACGAAGATCTGAACATTCCGAGTGTTCAAAGTTTGACAACGCTGACACAGCCTAGTACAGTGAGCTTACATAGACGCCGCGCGTCTCTTATGATAGACTTAAGTACTGCAGTAAGTAATACATTGATTCAATAAATAATAAGCAGAAAACATTGATATCATATGAATAGACACCAACAAGTTTGCATTCCTCAGCGTGTTAGGGTCCACTATAAGATATAGGTGTCACCACGGGGAGAATAAATCCTGCCACTGAAGACAAAGCCTCGGTACTGATGGTTCGTCAACGTGGTGATAGAGATACCTGTACGGCAGGTTATGTAGCTGTACACCATCCCTTTCACCGTCCCAGGCGGTTTGATGGCGGTGCGATGTTTATCGGACCATAGCCTGTACCCAAACAAAAAAAAACATAATTGCCCCGCTTAGCAGGTCGGTTGACATTATTATAACATGAACTGCAATACAGTTCATGTTATAAACTTCCCGAAATAGGGCTTTTACCCATGTCGATTTTTGCGACATCCTCGGTATACAAGTCTTTCCTAACTATATTTATTTAAATAAAATAGTCTTACTAACAACACAAACAAATGTGGTATAATATGACAGTTATTATGAATTAAATGAAAAGTATGACTTAATAATCAAAATGTTTTCCTAGGACCAGAAACCTGAAGTAGAAACACAATCTATAGGTCGGATTCACGGTTCTGTATATCGAGAATTCTTTTTGAGTGGCGCACCTTGCGTCCAAGTTATTTTCGTTGTCGCCATGTTTCTTTTAGCACAATTTTGTGCTAGCTCCTGCGATTACTGGATCAGCCGATGGTAATACACAATTTCTTAGAATATTATCAGTTTATTTTATTTCTAACTTATTCTCCTGGCATTCGTTGGCGTTAATGATTTTTAACAATAATATCCCACGGAAACTGTTCACTTTTTTGGAGTAAATAGTAGCCAATGTGTTATTTTACACTATAATCTTCCCCTTATTCAGATCTACTCAGCCTTTCTGAGGTGATTAAGTAACTCACACACATCCATCTATACTTTTTTTTTTGGCCGCGGGCTACGGCTCGTCAAACCCCGCTAATCCGTCCGGGGCGACAGGACAGGCGGCGCAAGACCCCGTAGACCCGCCCTACAATATACCTCTCGACGCCGTGCGGGTGGGTCACTGGTACGCGGACTTTTTCTTCAGTGGCCCACCCGGCACATCCATCTATACTATCGTGCTTATAAATAAATAGTAGTGAGATTTTAAAAACTTGATGTCGTACTAAGTAACTAAGAATACAGTGCACAACCATTGAGTGCTTTTCGGTGGATGTGATAGAGATACCAGCTCGTGTATCATTAGAGGTGAATGATATCCAGCTTACATATCACGGAAGAGTGATGATTGATAAATGAGGCATGGAAATCCATTTTAATTAGGTCTTTCATAACCTACATGAACACTATTGGACAAGGGCGTAGCCAGGATTCTGTATATATGGGCAGCTTAAGAAAATCCTAGACTATATTGTTTTAATCGTGGTTTTTAACATATGAGTATCTCACATTAGTAGTGGAGGTGAGAGAAAAATTAAAAACAAAATATAACCACTAGAAACTGCTTTATTATTTGACGAGTAATCTGCGTGGTTCTTCACAAAATCTATTTAAATCTTCTCTTACAATTTCATTTTTTTTCTTGGACAATTTTCCGGTGTACCCTTAACATACACAGCCCGTTTAAACGATTTTCGGTCATCGTAGACATTAGCCACATTTTGACACGTCGCAGGGTAGAAAAAGACCTTTCTATATTACTTGTTGTATAATGTACACGGTTGTGCCAACGAAATAAGTATGGCTTTTGTGGTTGCCGGGAAGAAAGTGTCCGCCTCCTTTATACATCAGTAAAGTCTCATTTTTCTAGGCCTTCTCTTTCCATACCTTTATCCTTCCAAATTTTATACCATAATTCCGCTTCATGCTCAAAAAGAGGAAGATCATATTCTCAGAAATCTTGCGATGACGAATGATGCGCGTAGCTGCATCAGTTGCCTCCTCTCTCACCCCGTATCCTGCTCCGCTACTATCGTGGTATAAAGGTATGAAGCTCGTGAGCATTAGCGAACGACCGTTCTTATAGGGGGTTCAGCTGCCCCTGCCTACCCGTACCTCGCTACGCCCTTGCTATTGGACCTACTCTTGCAGATTACATACAACATAATGGCGCAAGAATCACGCAACATGTGCTAAAATCCTATATCCTGAAATCATCTTACACGTCTAATCGCGAGCAAATAATGGAGAGAGGGAATTATAGTCACCACTTGTGGACCAGATCGGTACAACATTATATTGGAGAATTATATTATATTGTGATTGGAAGGCATCACACTGGAGCTTATACGAAATATTTTGTACACTACAATTTTATATATAGAAAAAAAGAAATACCATAAATACCAGTAAAAAGGAAATTAAAAATTGACAAACCTGCCGAGTTCTAGCCGGATCTTGTCATCGATGATCCGTTGATGCGGTCGCGTTCCAATCCGGCAGTAGTTTTTTCGATTAATATAAAGTAAAATGTAGAAAATTGACAATCTGTAAATGCTCGCACGGGGTTTATCCATAATAAATGATTTGAATTTAATATTAAATTCGTAACTAATATTATTAATCTTTACATATATAATTTTTCTCTAACTGTATGTTGTCTTCTATATGACTGAACTCCTCCTAAACAACTAAATCCATTTTGATGAATTTGTTTTGTATGCGTTTGGTTAAGATTGACAATTGGATGGCATTGCGATCGATTTAAATATACATTATTTTTTAGATATGTTGAAAACAATATTTGTTGGGTGTGCTAAGTATATTCACATATTTTTAATTATTTTTAAGAAGTCATGTTTCATTTTCACACAGGAGTAAGGTTGAAGATCGATTAACAGGCGACGAGACAATAGATAATATGATATGGTTTGCTCAGGGTTTAAGACGAAATGAATATGTCATAATTTTCGGTGTGATCACATTTTCAACTATCGCTGTGGCCCTAATTAGAGCTTTCTTGTTTTTCTCCTTATGCACGAAGTCTTCAATCACGTAAGTGTTAATTATAATTTAAGAATACATTTTGTTAAACTTTAGAATAAATAATATGGTAGGATACTAAATAGTAACTTGCTATGCCCAGTGTCATGGTTTGAATTCCTAAAACCGGACAAATATTTGTTCTAAATCGGAGTATTTTTTTCCGTTTCACTGTATTATCTAAAACTAAAGAAATGTGAACACGCAAGAAACAATTCTTTTATTTACTAGAATTAACTACTATTTTTAGTTTACACGATCTAATGTTTGAATCGATTTCACGATCGCCAATGAGTTTCTTCCATGCGAATCCATCAGGACGAATTCTAAATCGATTCAGTAAAGATATGGGAGCTGTTGATGAGTTATTACCACAAGCTATGATTGATTGTTTTCAGGTAAATATTATACACTATTTTATGTTTATGCTATATCAGTACATTTCGAAACCAATAACTTCAGGAGAGCGCAAACTACCTAACAGTTCACCTTTCAATAGCGAGATTTCTACGTCTTGCGCTCAAAGCAGGAGACAGTTCTCACTCATATATTAAAAAAAACGAGAATAAAACGAAATCGAGATAAAAAAATATTTTATAAAAAAAACATAAACCGACTTCAAAACTATACCTACGATAAACGATATACAATAAACTTACACTAAAAAGTAGAAAATAATTATTTTAATTAGTTTAATCTCAAAAGAATAACAGAACAATTTACGAAATTATAGTATACCTACCTATTTACAGGTAGGTATGTAAAAACTTATACTATGTCAAGAAAAATGGATAATAATATTATATTTTGTATTTCAAAGCAAGGAGTATTGAAATATAATAAACGAAATTATTAATATTTATTTACAAGTACTATTTTTTTGGAGTCGGTGCCAGCTAAACCAAAATTAAATTCCCTTGCATAAATCTTTTAAGCGCATTAAATCATCAACGAAATCTGCTGCTGAAGCGAGAGTTGGGTATACAGAAAAGAATATGAAAGTAAAATTAATGCGGTGGAAATGCGATCTGTACGGAAAATCTGTGGAGTTAGGCTGACCGATCGCATTCGCAACGACGACGTAAGAGAGCGAGTAGGTATGAAAGAGAGTATTGGTGTAAAGATGCGAAAGGGAATGCTCCGATGGTTCGGACATGTGGAAAGAATGCCGAACGAACGTCTGGTTAAGAAGATATACAATGCGAAAGTGAAAGGATGTAGGTACCGGGGGAGACCGAGACTAACCTACCTAGACCAGATCGGTCATGTACTGAAGGAAGGTGGAGTCAAGAGTCTCCGAAACCGGCGAGCGTGTATGAAGAGAATTATGAATGTTCAGGCAGCGAGTGAAGTATGCAAGTATAAAGTTCTTTGGCACTCTGTCCTCTCTGACTACCCTGCAAGGGACATGGCGTGATGGTATGTATGTATGTATTATTATACAAGAAAGTCACCCGCAATGTTAATTATGTAAATAACTTAATAGTTGTTTAAAATTTCAGATTTAGTGTTTACAATCATGTGTATACGTTTGACCGAGGTTATTGTGTATTAAAAAATGCAAAACGTCAAAATGCACTTCTTAGATTAGATGAACTATAAATTATGTCAGAAACAGCGTTTTTGCCCTACATTTTAAGGAATTACTCTCGATTTTCCCAGATTCATCCCAGCATCAGATCCTGATACCCTGCATATGGGACCACCCTTAGAGTATCCTCTTTCTAACAAAGAATTATAAAAATCCATTTATAATTGGCGTTGCTATCGCGTAACACACATACAAAAAAAAATAGCGTTCGAATTGAGAACCTCCTCCTGTTTGGAAGTCGGTTAACAAAATCGAACACGAACTTTTCAAAATCATAAATCATAATACGACCATAGCCTGAAAAATCAAGTTGCATGTTGAAATGGTAATGGAAAGGCACATCGCTTGTTGAATCGACAACCGTTAGGAAGAAACCAATGGCGGCACTTATTAGATAACAGCGTAGGACGACCCTCGTATTTCTGTCTAGTAATTTTGAATGAAATTAATTTGTATTTGCAAGACTGTTAACTTGAAAACCACCACGTCTTCTTTTTATTTTTCGATATTCATTTTGGAGTTTTATTTTATCATGTGTAAATAGAAATGTCTAAATAGAAATATAAATTCGAGACGAAACTTTAATTAGAGATTATCTCGAAGAAAGCGAACATAGGTATCTGTACATTTAGATTTAGGGCTCTGAAAACTTCGCATTCTATTTTTTATTTTGATTTCGTGATCTATATATTTCTAATTTCTTTAAATAAAGATTGCCACCTAGTTTACAAATAAAAATCTCACTAAATAGTTACCAAAACTAATCGTCACTTTACAGCTTTAACATTTTTTTTAGATTTTTCTTGAGGATTATACGTAAAATTGCTTGAATAGTATACGTAAAAAAGACAGCAGAGCGAATGCGTGACGATTATTTACTTCCCGCTGATGACGCGCTGGGCGCCGTGAAGCCCTAGTTTCCCTTCAGCTTTCTATAATACGTTTAAGCCTTCTATAGTGATATTACCCCTATTACTTCTCTCCTTAAGGGAAAGTTAGACTCGTCAGATCAGACAACACCGACACGGGTTATGATGAATGCGAAATATGTAGTCTTCACTTTTATTAATAGGCTGTAGTTATTAATTTTAGCGGCGTTTTAGACGGTGACGTGAGCCGTGAGTCTGGGATTAACTCTTCGTCTTCCCGGCAGGAGTATCCATATACGAGTCAAAAAAGTGAAAACGGGTGATAACGCTTTTAATTTTGCGAGTATCACGAAGATAAACACATTTCTGTTTCAGATAATATTAAACTTGGTTGGAGTAATTGGGGTGATATTGATGACAGACATAACTTTATTGATACCGATAGTCACTGCTCTTATAATATTCTATATATTTCGCATAATTTATATTAGAACTACCGGAGCTGTTAAACGTTTGGAGGGGATTAGTAAGTATTTGTCATTTGTTGTTCAATTCAAATTAAAATGTTTTATTTCAATCGTTTATGAACTTCGTCTAAATAGAGCAAAAATACAATTCATTCTGTTAGATATGGCTGGCGAGTGAATTTCAATGTCTTGAACAGCCGACAAATTAAAAAAAATATTACTTTTAAAAATAAAAGATTCTTTTCTTAAATACTAAAAATCGGTCAGCAGTAGATACAAAATTGTGTTAAGCTTTTATTAAATTTACTGAATTCATTACCTGGCGTAATCCAAAGCAAAATGATCCATTTTATAAGTTTAAAACAATTTCTCCGAATCTTTATTCACTCTTAATATAGGTAATATTAATATATCGCAGTCAGCATTCTTGAATTGCCTCCTCAACCCAATGGGTTATCCATTCAATTCCCAATGGGATATTCTAGGTTTACTTAAGGTAAGTAAAATTCTTTAAGTTGTTCGTTGGCCATATCGTCTGTCATAGTTGCTCAAGACAGTCGGGACCGGCGACTTTTAGCCTGCATGGATTTCACAACTTCGAGAATTTGGTGGTCTCCTGATGATGACACACAGGAGAACAGTAGCGCGAAAACATACTTAATCTAATAGGTTCGGTCACCATTAAGTTGATACTAATTACCAAATTAGCACTGGAGATGGTGCTTTGTTTTACGTAATTTTGGGAGTCATTTACATATGATTATTGAATCATTAAACATTTAATATTAAGGCGATTTCTAGTGACCATATCTCATATGAAGTTATACGTACCTAAAATCGTAAGGGGTAACTACCCTTAAATATTTTACTAGGTTCGTAAGAACCTTGAATGAGTAAATGAGTACCTAATCATTAAATAAAACATAAAACCTTAAATGAGTAATTATTTGCTAAATTTATATATTTTATACCTACCAGCTCGCAGTCCTGTCTTCGGTCACGTAAACGCTACAATACTAGGCCTCGCCACAATTCGATCATTTGGTGCGGAATCTCTTCTATCACAAGAGTTTGACCGTCATCAAGATCTACACAGCGCCGCGTGGTACCTCTTCATATCCTGCAGCAGAGCATTCGGATATGTCCTTGATTTTATATGCTTACTGTTTATTATTTGTGTGACATTTAGTTGTTTAATGAAAACGGGTTAGTATAATGTTCACTGCTAATTGCATGATAAGATGACGCAAGAATCGTAAAGCGTGTAAATAAAATAATTATAGGAACACAAAGATGGCATAATCCGTCGTCCTTTCATGTGGTCCCTCACTACTAAGGATCCAATTTACAAGGCCTTCCATCCTTACGAGTGTCGTAAAGAAGATGTAAGCAGATAATCTGTATATAATATCATACAAT
The DNA here is from genome assembly GCA_905163515.2 of Lymantria monacha. Classification (NCBI taxonomy): domain Eukaryota; kingdom Metazoa; phylum Arthropoda; class Insecta; order Lepidoptera; family Erebidae; genus Lymantria; species Lymantria monacha. The sequence goes on along the minus strand of LR991082.1, from coordinate 16,484,032 downwards.
AATATCATAATGAAGATGAAGAGTTTGTTTGGTTGAACGTGATTCTGTTAGCCACTAATAGATCAAATTGAAAAATTCCTTAAGTATTGGATAGCCCACTTATTGGGACAGTTTACATAACATCATACTACAACCAAAAGGAAAGGCTTGCAAGCTTCAATGAAGAAAACATTCTTGCAACAGCAAAGACGGGGAATATTTAGCCCTATTGGCAGCTACTGTTGTGTGTGTTGTGCTTTATAAATGCCTATGACCCACTTTCTATAAGCCTAACGCCCCACCTCCCCTTCGCTACAACATGAACCTAACGGTTACCTTAAAAACATACATAGGATTATAAAAATAAATATAGGTACCATCATATTTTTAAGAAAAATATACATATATCACAATTTTATAATTGTGACTAAACTATTGTCAATCATTGGGATTACGTCTGACTGTGTAGTAGCGGCTACAAATTCTAGCAACCCTTACCTTGTTCTGGGTGACGTAAAAGATGACTAAGATAGATAGATGATAGACCAGAGCCAATTGCGTCTGATGGTGTCTGGTCGACAATTACATTTCCAAAGAGAATTGACGTCAGGCAGGCGACCAATCATAAAACTAAAGCTAATAACTTAACTACTATGGAAGTGGAGTACCTATTATGTTGACTCTAAGTAATCGAGTGTCACAATGTATAATTACACACGGCACTGTATGATAACTTCTATACCTGCTGACTGCAATCAGAACAATTCTTTAAGCGATTCACAAAAACTTGTTTCACGTCTCAATATAATTTCTATGAATGTAATGTAAGTTTGTTAAGTGACACGTGATACAAGGATTAGTTATTTAATTTTAAAAATAATAATAATTTTTAAAATAAAACAATTTTTTACGGATTCTATCGCGTTTGCATTAGATTTTTAATTTCCCGACGTTAAAATCAAAACAAAATACAAACACGACAGAATCCGTAAAAATAGTTTTATTTCAAAAGTGTAGGTAATACTCGCGTAAACAATAGAAATAATAATTTTATAATAAGTTTATATGATGTGATAACAGATATGGATGCCAGTGATGTAGGTTTAGTGATCACTCAATCAATATCACTGACTGGAATATTCCAATGGGGCATGCGGCAATCAGCCGAGATGGAAAACCAAATGACAAGCGTTGAACGAGTGCTTGAATATACAAAATTATTTAGTGAGCCAGCGTTGAAAAGTGTAAGTAATCAAACAAGAATCAACTACCTAGAATAGATAACGAATCTCTATTTTAACATAAATATTAGAAATTCTTTTTTTGGTTTCTATAAAGTTTGTCGTTTTTATCAGCAAGTTTATGTTGCACTATTGGGCTTGAGTCTGTCACAACAATAAAATGTAGATACCAAGTAGATTATATGGGTTGTGACGTGGTTTTATTTCGAGTCGTTCTTCCGTTGCACTTTTGTTATCCGCTTATGACGCTTAGTCCTATCTTAAAACACCTACGCTAAATTAAGGAAAGTGGTGACAGATTATAATCTGTCACCATATGAATTAAATATAACTACTACGTACAACATTTAGTGCAGATGAATGGGAGGCCTAGGATAAAAAAATCACCCAGCGTTCGTCACTATTATTATATAAAACTAGGTAAACCAACAGACACTGTTATGTACAAATCTGATGACGCAGTGGTTAAGATTTGCCGTGCCAGAACCAGGGGTTCTATTCCTAAGCAGGACAATAGGTTGTGAGATCCACAAAGTGTTGTTCCGAGTGTAATTTATCAGCGTTAATTGCATGTTTGTAAAGTCCCCCGTAATACAAGGATCATTTACTTGGTGCAGGGTGTTCTTTTAAAAATAAATAAAATTAATAAATCTAATAAAATAAATAAAATGCCTTGAAATCGATCGCATCGTCACGTATCGGCACTGAACACACACAAAATTTTATTAAAATTCATCCATACTTGTTGGACGTAAGACAGCTTAATCCTCCCGTGATCAAGAAAGCTGTAAAGTTTTCGAAACATCCGGTAAATTAAAAATTAAATACAAACGAAACAAAATCCGTAAAAATCATTTTATTTAAAAATCCAGCCATTTAGGTTAAGAGTTCAGTCACTTATAGACGTACAGAAGAATTGTATATAAAGATACCTAATCTAAAAATATAATATAAAGATTAATCAAGACTGCTTATAATTCATACATTAGTAATTAGTTTGAACTTATTTCAGGACCCTGACACTATACCTTCAGCCGACTGGCCTACAGAAGGTGGAATAGTTTTTGACGACTTAAGTTTGCAGTACTCTCTAAACGGCAACACTGTATTGCATAAATTGCATTTCAATATACAACCCAAAGAAAAGGTACAAATAGAATTAGTACTACTGTATTGGTACATATGTATGTTAATAGATTGATCATCGAATTGCTTTTAAGTATCCATTTCAATAAGTGCTGTGTTCGATTCCCAAAGTTGTCAATTTTGTTTGTTATCTATGGCAGAATATAATGTATAATACAAGATTTTAATACAATAAATAAATTCCTGGTTTTTTTTTATTACTTATGGCGGGAAACGAGCAAGCAATCCGTCTGATCATAACTGGTAATTTTACTCTTGGATCTCCCTTATGCCCTAGCATTGCCAAGTATCTATAGTAAAGATTAGAGGGAATAGAATAAGAACACGAAGGAAGAGAATAGGATTTGGATTACCGGCTCTCTCGCGTCTAAAACATTGTTACCGTTTTCTTCTTTTTTAATATACTAGTATATCCGAAATATATCTCATTATTGTGCATAAATCTTTGTCGTTATGGGAGGTGAAATAGACTGTGTAACGCCACATTAAGCCTACATAGCTGAGATGGATATTTCTTTGGAGTTCCATTTTATTGCAATTATCGTACCTACTAACGTCCATTAGAATTACACTTGCAAAACGGATGTGTATTGCATTTCTAATCCGTGGCCATACGGATAAAAAATGTTAAGACAGCATAAAAACGTATACAAAGGATTCCAACAAGTGTGATTGAAAATTTGAACAAACCAGAGTATTATTTTTTTCCCTCTAGACAGAGGTAGATAGAGATACATTTTTCTATTTTAGTAGCTTAAAAGATTGTCATAAAAAGATAGTTTAATATGTTATTTAAAATACTTAGTACCATAGTATTAACTTTTCATTTTGCAGATAGGTATTGTGGGCAGAACAGGCGCTGGCAAATCGTCTATAATTCAAGCACTTTTTAGATTAGCATATTTGGACGGAACTATTACTATAGACGGCATTAATATCAGTAGCATTGGATTGCATGATTTAAGAACAAAACTATCTATAATTCCACAGGTATCAAACAAAATTCCATTATGTTAATATTTATTTTGATAAATAATCACCATGAATTATAAAGTACGGAAGGATACAGTTCCAAAAACATAAGTCAAGACAAATTTTAACTTGCTGATAAATAAAGAACTATCATAAAGAAATCTAAAACTATTTTCTCAATAGTCTTTGAACTTGAAATCTATAGTACACTAAAGAATTCATTCCAAAAATAGATAATAAATATGCATCGCAATGAAGCATTTTTTTTAAATACTCCGCCCCGCAATACAAGAAAATACTTTACAAACATATATTAACGCAGAAAATTACCAATTAAAAGTTTAGAATGATCTAACAAGCGAGACAGTGATTAACTAGCCGCTGTTTTAAATTACAGTCACCTTTCAATAATTATAGTACTGTTTTTATTTAAGGAATCGTTCTTGTTTAGTGGAACTATGAGAAAGAATTTGGATCCTCTCGATCAATATTGCGATGAACTTTTATTGAAGGCTTTAGATGACGTGGAACTGCAACGCGACGATGGCGTTGGTTAGTCTTATTATTTATTAGACCATTCGATCGTAAATATTTAGCTAACTTACTCGTAATTAATAAAAGCTTAAAAAAAGGAATATAAAAAAGAAAGAGAATGAAATGCTATAAGCATTTTAGGTTCCGCTGTGTACATTGCAGTGTTGCATAAAAATCGATAGTTTGACTATCGATAGTTAACCTCAAAAAGTATTCATACTATCGATAGGACTATCGATAGTATCGTACATATCAATACTATCGAGACTATCGATAGTATCGATAGCTCTCCACGAGCAATACTATTAATAACGGCGATACTATCGATACTATCGATAGTGATTCATTCGATAGTATCAATACTATCGATAGTATCGTTAATACCATTAGTTTTAGCGTAAAACTATCGATACTATCGATAGTATCGACTATTTCGGGCTATCGATTGCCAGAAAATTTTCAATAGTATTGCTTAAAAATATAAATACCGTAGTTGTGTCCCTGTTGCTTGTTTTCAGTGAATTTTGTGGTGACTTTTCTAGCAGTAACGTGCATTTGCGTTCTTACTTTGAAGCCCAAGTTAGCTAATAATGGTTAAGATCAATAGCCATTGAAAGTTGAGTAAAATTATAATGCTGCGAGACTTCTGGACAATTGGGTCGGAATGTGTGAATGAATGTAAGTGGTACCTTGTACTTGTACCACCCTGTTGACAGTTTTCTGTCTACAGCCGCGGGCCGGTGGTTCCGGGGTAGTACCACACTTTCGCAGAAGATCGGCGTCTGAGTAATGGCAATGTGCTATTGCGCTTCGTTCGGTGAGCGAAAAAGCTGGCAGTTCAACTGGGTGGGTTTGGGGATTTTATTAGTAGGCAGTGGCCTAAGCTATAACCTTAGTATTGCCAAGCTCCATGGGCGACTGTGACACTTACTATCAGGTGTGCTGCTTGCTCGTTCGCCACCATAAGCAATAAAATGAAAAAAAAATGGTTTGTTCCAGTATACTAATGAAACTCAGAATGTCTATTACTATAAAATTTTAGTGTAATTATTAGCTTTGAAAGTTTCGGTTAAACAAAATTATGAAAAACATAATCAAGAATTCTGAGTTACAATTCTACACAGAATTATGGCCGTAATTAGTCATTAGATTTGTTGTATTTTTAGCGATATTAATCTAGTGAAGTAAATTTAACAGGGTCCGAAAAACATAAGTTCTCTGTATGCTCGATTGCAATGTGATCCATCTAGAAGGCTCTATTAAAAATATGCTTACATATATGTAACTTCACATTATAGGGATATAGAAATATATATCTAACTGAATCCAGAATAATTTTTTAATTGTATATTATATACAATTGAAAATGAAATGAGCGAGATGCAACGTTGACATCAAAATTCCCGAATTGAAAACATTTAAACCATTGTGTTACTCTCTCTGACACCACATTAGGTCCATAAACGTCACAATTTGTTCACAGCTTGCGTTGCATGTATCTTTTTTGTAATAAAGTTTTAAAATATGTCGAATTTCTTCATAGGATTGACCCATTTTAACAAAAAGAAAAAAAAATGTGTGCGTGTAACCTTTACGCGCGATTGAAGTAAAACTTCTTTGGCGTTGACGACATATATCACTGAAATGATTAAATATTAACTTAAATAAATAAATATTATATTATAATTATATCTATTAATCATGTGCTTTACAATGATTATTCATTATTCAAATGTTATATTAATATTATTCATTCGAAACAGGTAATTGAAGCGAGTACAGTAGTTCATTATAAATTTTAATATATATAGTTAAAATTTGCAAAAATTTCTATAGCGCGATTTAGACTCTAAAACATGTCCTCTTAGAATCCATTAACTTTGTTACAGTGCCATCTAGTAATAAATTATGATCCTATTTAAAAAAATTTGAGTTACTCCCTAGTCGCGCCTAAAGAAGTTTTACTTCAAAAAGAAAATAAATAAATGAAATAATCCAAGAATATGACATAATACTTCCACATTCCCACCGAAACTCAAGAAATATTGACAGCAGCAAGTATTGCTATTATAATTGTTTCACTTTGTTAGTATCACAAATTTAATGTTATTCACCTGACTAAAATTTATTCTACTCTTCTTCTTCTTCTTATGTATTGGCAATCAGCTACATATACGAGCTATTGGTGCCAGTGTCAAGTTATAAATATTTTCACATTTTTAGTCTTTCAAGTCAGTCGTTGTCTAAGTCAAACTGTACCATTAACAGTGCAATAGCCACACTGTTAATGGTATCTTGTGGGAATTTTGATGGAAAATGAAAACGTTGTAAAGCACTTTTATATGATATTCACTACATCCTAGTATCGCCGCACATCACATTACATAAAATGCCATCAAAATTATCTAATATAACACGTTAAAACACTACGATATCGAATATAATACAAGATAATATAATACATGACGTTTTCAAATTCCCGTCAAAAGTCGTCTTGTTCTACTCTATGATGACGCAAATTTAAATAAATTTCTTTAATAATAATGTCAGTACTTGGTTTACCACATAACATAACTTTAGACAACAATACTATCGAATAGTTGCTTGCTATCGATAGTCCAAAATAGTCGATACTATCGATAGTATCGATAGTTTTGAGTTAAAACTAATGGTATTAGCGATACTATCGATAGTATTGATACTATCGAATGAATCACTATCGATAGTATCGATAGTATCGTTGTTATTGATAGTATTGCTCGTAGAGAGCTATCGATACTATCGATAGTATCGATAGTATTGACGTATTACAATACAATCGATATACTATTGATACTATTGCTTATACGTAAACTATCGATAGACAATTGATTGTCTATCGATAGTAGACTATCGATATGCAACACTAGTACATTGTTTATGGTCAAATATGAGGAACAAATTCCAAAGCTCTTTCGCTAAGAAATTTGGCACGCAGCCTAGTTTGGTTTCTTTTATTAACTTCAATGAATCACTAGTTTTAACGATGTACTATTTATTTATGATGCTGGCTGTTTTATAGCATTATCTGTATCTTATTAGCCTCCATAATTGCCTTGGTTAGGCTTTGATAAGCAAGGACAAAAATTATGCCACTGTTGTTAAAGCGTAGCAGTGTTTTTTTTATATAATTATCTATTATTTACTACCACAAGACAATAATATTTCAGATGCCCTTCAAAAGCAAGTACACGAGGACGGTTCCAACTTTAGCGTAGGAGAGCGGCAATTAGTTTGCTTGGCCAGAGCAATACTTCGTAGAAATAAAATCCTAGTATTGGACGAGGCGACCGCGAATGTAGATGCACAAACTGATGCTCTAATACAGACAGCCATTAGAGAGCACTTCAGTTCCTGTACAGTACTGACCATTGCGCACCGGCTCAATACCATTATTGATTCCGATAAAGTAAGCTGTTGTTAAATTAGATTTTTATTTATATCTCTAAACCGTTTGATAAGACTAAAATGATCACAAGCGATCATTCGATTCTTGATTTTTTACAATACAACAATACACATATTTCCAGGAATTTGTTCATATTTATATACTACTTAATGTGCTCGTTATGTAATAGGTACTTATCTAGTCTAGATTGTAAACGTACCCTTACGGCCCTCTGGACATGTCGCTGTGAGCGGTGGCAGCTTAGTGCGAGGCGACGAGCGGCAATAACAAATGTACTAAAATGCCGCAATTCGCTCAGTAAAAACCGCTCGTATTGCTGCCGAGAGCAGTGAGTCGTGGCGTTTAATGCCGAATTAATATACTACGTACTACTTATTACGTATATTATACAACAAATATATCCCAACTAGCTTCTGCCCGCGGCTTCGCCCGCGTAAAAGGTTACTTTCCTAAAGTTTTTCATCCCCTATTTTTATTTTATCCCTTAAGGGTAAATTTTTACAACATGTTAATGTCATATTTATTTATATCTAATCAATAGCCTAAAAATAAGTTTCAAGCTTCTGGCTTTAAAAGAAGAAGAATACTTCCTTACAACTTTTCGTCCCCCTTTACAATCCTTTTTTGCATTAAAAAGTAGCCTATGTCCTGTATCAGGCTCTAGACTATGTGTGTTCCAAATTTCATTTAGATCGGTTAAGTAGTGTTGGCTTGAAAGAGTGACAGACAGACAGAGTTACTTTCGCATTTATAATAGATATTAGTAAGGATTTAATGTCACACTTATGTTAGACAGCTACAGGTGTCATACGCGCGCACACACAAATGAATAGAGAATAGCGGCGTAGTATCACGGCATGACCACATTTGCCTTAGTACCTACCTAACCCAATCTATCATTTCCAGTAGTCGACATAATTTTACTACCAAGGCGCGCAAAAAGATGTTTCATATCACAAAATTTCAATACCTATCTATTATATACAGGTATAGTATGTTATTAACAAATCGATAGTGCTGTCAAAAATACAATAATCATCAACGATGACTGTTCTCACGTCTTTACTTGTGTTCGGGTCGCACAATCGGCGATCATAGATTTCTTGCCATATTTCTGTAGTGCGCCCGGTTGCTGCCTGACCACAGCACTGCGCACTCTTATCGTTCTAACTTTTGAAACATTGTACCAAACGACACGCGGTAAAAAGCAAAAAATATGTACTTTAAATATCAAAAGCAATAAAAGCATTTGTTTGCATAAGAATCAATTTGTTACTATAAAATGTGCATCGCCAATAAATACCAAATTATTTTGAATTTTTAATTTACTATTTTAACGATAAATGCTTAAATATTAAAAATAGATATATGCTGTCGCGGACTTTTTTGTAAAACTATTTAAGAGGTACATTTCCACAATACATAACATTTGTCTAACTTTCAAGATCTTTGCAGCGTATGCAAAAATAACTCGCAGATGGGTGATTTTTTCTGTCTTAAGCGATTTTTATCGTTATATTTTAGCCAATTTACAAAATATCTTTATAAATTATAGCCTATGTGTTATTCTGATGTGTAAGCTATATTACTGTAAAGTTTCATCAAAATCAATTCGGTAGTTTTTGCGTGAAAGAGCAACAAAGATGTTCACATCCATACATTATTACAAACTTTCACGTTTATAATATTAGTAGGAGTAGGACTAGTAGGATAGGTATATAGATCAATTTCCGTGTGGTGACAGAGTAAGAATACAATTCATAATCCCCTATCTTACCCGTGGGTGATCGTAAAAAACGACTAAGGGATATAAAATGCATTATAACATCTGAAGCAAAAACCTATACCAACACGTCTGACCAACGTATGTCAATATCCCTCCCATTAGCCTCCTCCAAGCTCGAACCTAACAGTGGGACATATATGAGCTGAGATGATAATGATAGATCCACCAGATAATAGTAAGAAAAATAAAAATTAATGATTTTTTACCTTTAAATAATACCTGAAAAAAGATTTTCGTTTGAAAAGGATTTCTTTTTCTTTGATATAAATCGTCGTTTATCTACTTTTCAAACGGATACGGATTTTATATTATCAGAAAGACAGGAAATATAATAAAAATAGCATTTCTTGGTGAATAGCATTCCGTGTGGTAACGGAATAAGATCAAAAAGCACACCTTACCACGTTCTTACCCTTTCGTATCGTAGACGAATAAGGGCTATAAAATGTATGTAACATCTATGTAAGAAAAGGATAACTGGAATTAAAACCCTATACAAATTCGCCTACCAGCGTGGTATAGTAGGTCAATCTTCCTTCTTATTGCAGTGGAGGCTTGACCTCAGTAGTAGGACGTATACGAACTGAAATTAATGATGACCTAATGAATTAAACCCGAAAGACGAACCCCCTAAGTTATGTTGTGTCCTTGGTACCAGGGCCTGATCCAGGGGAGGGCAAACCGGGCATTTGCCCAGAGCGGCAAAAATGAGGGGCGGCAAAATTGACTTATTCCTACCTTCCAACCTTTTTTTTTGCGTTGGACTGTGGATGTGGTCGCAGCCCGCCAAATCGGTCCGGGGCAACGGCAGAGGCAGCGCGTAACCCCATATATCCACCCTGCAAAGCGCCTCTCTTCGCCGTGCGAGCGGGCCACCGGTAACCGAGACAGCTTTCGCCGTCGGGGCGTCGTCCTCACGCGGTGGCCTCACTTCGGGTGACTGGACTAATCCCCGGCCCGCTCACCCGATGCCTCGGCTAGGGCGGCATCAGGCGCAGGTCTTCTTTTGCGCCGCCCAGGGCGCCGGCGGCGGCCCGAGTCGAGAGAATCCTCCCGGACTCGTTCCGTCGCCTCCTTCTGCGAGATGACTGCCTCACAGAAGGCGGCGACCGCGTCCCAGTTCCTGACGCTGTCGACCATTGCTTTCACGACAAACGGCAATGTCAGATCGGCACCGATGACAGCGATGAGGTCACGGCGCTGCCGGTCCCAACTCGTACAGACCTCGAGCGTGCTGTGCTGTGTCCTCGTCACTGCCGCACTGTTGGCAGAACGGAGTCAACTCCCTCCTTGCGACCGTGTAGCCGAAGGTATGTGCGAGGTACTTGCCGAAGCAACCGTGCCCTGACAAGACCTGCGCCAGCTGGAAAGAGAGGACTCCGTGCTGCCACTCCATCCATTCCATCAGAACGGGCCGGAGCCGGAGGACCTCAACGGTAACAACACTGTGTCTTAGGCCTCTCCAGCCGCGTAACGCAACGGACAATGACGTCCCGGCGGGCGCCCTTGCGCCTGGTGGCTTTCTCGCTGAGCGATAGGGAGCCACCCTTGTTGCGTACAAAAGAAACATGCCGGTAGAGATCGGAGAGCATCTCCGCCTCCAGGTCCCACGGGGGTGATCCGGCCAATGCACATGCTGCCTGGGTCGACACCGTGTGGTACCCGCGGATGGCTCTGACCGCCATGGCTTTCTGTGGTCGCCACAGAAATGCCCTGAGCTGGACGTTCAGAGACCTCTCGCACACGGGTGCGCCGTAGATGGCCATAGAGCGGATCACCCCCGCATACAGCCGTCGGCTTTCAAAGCTGGGTCCACCCACGTTAAGCTTGAACCGTGATAGAGCGGACGCCGCGCCGACCAGCAAGTCTGCTGAAATGCTCCCGGAACTACCAACGGCCAACGAGCACCTTCTACCTTCCAACCTAGCCATTAGCCATCCACCAACCAAGTTGGCAAGTTAAGAACTAATTACCATTTAATACCGGGTTGAACGCTTGCTTCTGCTACCAAAAACAATAAAAATATTTATAAAAATAATGATATACAAAATGTAATATGTATTAAATTGTATGTATTTAGGTACTGGTACTTGACGCCGGTCATCTAATGGAGTTTGACCACCCGCATATACTGTTACAAAACAAGAAAGGGTACTTTAGAAAAATGGTGGCAGATACTGGATCTACTATGGCTAAGTTGTTACACAAACAAGCTGCTCAGGTAAAGAATTGATATTGCTTCAGATTCTTTTTACGTAGGATGATTACAAATGGTAACTAAGAGGCGTAAAAAGAAAATAAAACCCCATACACACCCACTTGATCAGCGTTGTAATTACAACACTGTTTTTTTATGGCAGGCTATGGCCTGGTCACACGCCCTCCGTTCTGTACGAAAGAGCTGCGCGTAACCCCATAACCCACCGTATTTCCTCCCCATCGCCATTGGGCCGGCGACTGGTACAGAACCCTTCAGAAGACTTCCGTGGCCAGCCTGGCGGGGTAATTTCCACGCTGATGATCATTCAAGAACTAGAATATCAAATACATATTGATATACCAACGTAAGCTTACGAGTTATACGCGACAAACGTTAGTAGCTTGAGAGGGGGCAACTACGTAGATGTATACAAGACGTTCGATGCTGTCCCATATTGGGCATATTGAAAAGACCTCAATACACATTACAACATGAGCGTTCATGGCAGCACGTGTTGCCCTAAGTCTTAAAGCACTTCGCATTCCTATATGTGTGTGTGTGTATATGTTTAATTAGTAGAATCCTTGAAGGGGGTGTATCAATCAGACCACGATACACTATCCAAATCAGTAAAAAAAATAGTACCTAACTTTTGATTAAATTACCATACTGATAAGCGGTTAATACACTTGTACTATAAAAGTTCGATGTAGGCATATACTCATGCGTGTGGCATTGAACTAGTAGGCAAAGAGTCCCACTCTCGCTGCGCTCACCGCCGCACAGTTGGGTCGAAATCAGTGGCGTAGCTAGGTAACCAAGGGCCCTGGAGCAAATAAAAAAATGGGGTCTCCCCACTATCTAAACTAGTTAGGTTTTATGAAGTAAAAGTAATAAATATACAAATTCTTTAAAAATTTTAAGCTACTTTATCATCAGCTCTTTTTCGTGCACTCAGGGCCGGATGACATATGGCTTTTAAGGCTTCTGCCTAGGGCCCCGTTTTTCTAAGGGTGCCCCCCCCATCTAAATATTTACAATCTTTTCCTGGTTTTAGTTTTCGCAAAAGTATGAATGACTACGGTTAAATCATATTTATTTTGAAAATGGAGGAAATTTCGAATATTCAGTTCGATCGAGATTTTCTGGTAAAGATTCGAGGGCCTCCTGAGCTTGAGGGCCCCGGGGCACTGCACCGCCTAGCCCCTGGGTAGCTACGCCACTGGTCGAAATGTACCTACAGGTCAATGTACGCTGGCAAAGCTACTGTTTTGATAAGAAACAAATCACTTTATCTCGGGATTGGGCAGAGCTAGGAGTCTTTAAGTTATTCTAGTAATAAAATCGGCACACTGTATATAAATTTCATTGGTGAAAACGAAACATAAGTGTCTAAATTATAATATAATAATCTTACGCTTTAACAATTAAGCTTGTCGATTAGGGCCTTCTTTACTCTTTGTAGGAAAACCTATATCTTACGTTCAACACTAGACGACATTAGACTGTTATGAATTATAGTAGGACTTTGAAAATATAACCAGCAACATTTTTAAGTGACAAATAGATCGCGATAAAAAAAATTAAGCGACTCCTATATCCGCGTACTTACTTTACTTACGTCTATTCTTCATACACTTTGAAGTGAAAAGTACGCAACCCGTAATTCGCTTTAATAATTAATTTAAATAAATAAAAGATTACAACCAATCTATTATGTTCAAAAATGATTGTTGCATATTTAAAAGGTTTCCTTGTAATACAAATGTTTCACTGCTATTATGTATCTTTATTACATACCCTAAAAAGATTTTTTGTTTTAGAGTTACAAAATATTGTCAACGAAACGAAACAACCTTAACTCGACAATACAATAAAGGATGGGAGTCGAAAGAATTTTAACAGAACAAATTAAATATATTATTTAGTTGGATATAATGTATAGTTTTTTAAATAAATGTACTCTTTACGAAGTTTAATACTGCAATATAATTTTGCTTGTATTTATTTTAATGATTAATTATCTTAAAATGGAGAAAGGAAAGAAGACCCACCACTTGCCCACGTTTAATTAATAGAACGCACACCTCAAGAAAGGAAGGAATATGGGATAGGATCAATGTGGAATAAGATTTAAGGCATTCTCACTCCAGGTAAGAATTCTTTATATCCTATTCCAAGTTGATCCTATCCTGTATTCATTCCCTTCTAAGTTGTGCGGTATATTGATTATTGAAAACTGGTCGGTCTTCCTACCCTCCATTTTAAAATAGTAATGGATTGCCGCCATGTATCGCCTAATTCATTCAATTAAAAAATCTTGTATTCCTATTGTAAAAACTTTTCAATATGTACTATGGAAGAACAGTACATATTACATCGACCCCACGTAAATGGAATAAGAGCAAGATAATGATGATGATAATTAAAACAGCATATATTATAAATGGTATTCGTCACTTAATAAGTTGATAATGAATTTAGCAATGCCTAAAGAAATAGACGTTAATTATTATTAAATGGCTGTACAAATGACGTAGTGATTTAGATACTGACCTATCATGCAAGTGTCATGTGTTCGATTCCCGAACTTTGTATGAGCCATAATTAGAGGATTCGATTACAATTAGAGGATCCCGGTCATATTTTAGTCCCGAAATTTTCGGGATCAAATCGAATGAATCCCGGGATTTCGGGATTACTATTTTTTTTTAAAGTTTATAACAATGACATGCAGGTTGAACCTACGTTTACAACTAGTAAAACTGATTTAACATTGAAGGAAAAGCTTTAGAACAAAATAGAAAACAGTATGAAAACATTAAATCCAGAAACATAAAGATACTGATTTTTTTATAATCATTAAACGAGAAATGAATCTTTTTGAGAATAGTTCCACTCAAGGTTATAATTTGGAGAAGACTTATAATTTATTGTGACGATTCCTCCCACTTCCATCGAGTCTGAACGCGCTTTTTTAGTCTTTTCATATTTATGCAACATATTGAGAAGTATACTTGCAGATGAGGCGTTGGAAGATTCCTTACAAAACTGAACGATAAATAAAAAAATACGTTTTACTGTCTTTTTGTTACCACTCTCCATTATTAATACATTCCCAGATCCCGAGATTAGCCCCGAAAAAATCCCAAAAGCCCGGGATTAGAAAAATGAACCGGGATCGAATCCTCTATCTACAATGTATTGTTTCGAGCCCGAGTGTTGTGTTCCTTACTTCCTTAATTGCATGTTTGTAAAATCCTCCGTAGTACAAGGAGTATTTTCGTAGCAGAGTTATATTGAAAAAAAATATATATAAATAAAATAATAGTTTAATAGTTTGCCATAAAATAAAATACAAATTAAAAACAATAACAATTTACACTTATATCTGGTATCATACTTTTATCATACAGATTCGTATAACATATTAGTTAGCAAAAATATACAATTGAAATAATATCATTCAAATAATATTCCACAGCGATTACAATATATTAAACAGTCTCCATGTTACAATTGAGGCTAGCGAGCTGGAGTGACATTCTCTTCTTGAATCCTTCTACGATTGTGTCCATGCGTCTGAAAAAAAAAATTATATAATAGTCGCAAAATCAGTTGAAGATCTCTTGTGGGCAACGTGTAACACCTTACCGTTCGTGACGATTATGGCACTATCACTTCATTTGTGAAGCCTGACTTGGACGTACCAAGTGGACTGCGAAAGACTGACTGTAGTCAATAACTTCAATTAATTTGATGTAGTCTATTATAATTGCATGTTTTATTGGAACTTAAAAGAATTCAAGTGTCATAAATAAAATAGAAAAAAATTATAACTACTATTAATAATAACGTATTTTTATAACCCAAATAAATTCATTGATTTTTGATAATCCTAATAAATTAATAAATGTCCTAAGTTGGTAGCCATAATAAACAAATAATGTCAATGAATTCGATGTATTCAAAATAATATGGATTATATTTTATATTATTATATTTGTATTATCTATACAAATATTATAAAGCTGAAAGAGTTTGTTTGAACGCGCTAATCTCAGGAACTACTGGACCCATTTGAAAAATTCTTTCAGTGGTGGATAACCCATTTATCGAGGATGGCTATAGGCTATATATCGCCGCATTAAGTTCAATAGGAGCAGAACACGAATTAATAATGTTACAAAATCGGGAGTTTTATTTTCCTTTTGAGAGCTTCCGCTGCGTACGGTGCGCAGACGGTTAAAGTTTCGTAAAAATCGTGTATGACAGAATTATTCTTTTAAAGTTCTAAACAAAAGTCTGCGACAGCATATGTTTACTTTAAGGGTTGACTCACTGTAACCTTTTTTATGCTAACCCAATTTATTCTAAAATAATGCGATATTTGCGAAGGAATTTTTGTAAGCATGATATTAATCTTTATTCAAATAAATAGGTTATTCATTATAAGTATTTAATTTAAAACAAAATTGCCCTTTAAATCATTTAATTTCAATGAACATCTTAAAAGATATCACAATTTTAAAATAACATCACAGCAAAATAATGATCAAGTACTGCGCGCGTATTTACGACTAACTTCTGTTCGCAACTTCGTTCGCGTTAACGCTAACTTTAACCTACGACGTTAAGTAACTATTCTTCAGTCAATATTCTAAATTCTTGCATTATTATACTTCGAGAGTATATTTCGGTGTTTTTATCCTCTGGATTTTCAGTATGACGCTCGCGTTCATTTTAGTCGATTACGTTGTTCAGGTTAATTTATATTTTCTAAGTCTTAATAATAAAATTAAAATATTTATAAAAAAAGTTATTCGTCTCCACCTCAATGACATTATCAATTGTCGCCAGCACAAAAATTACTCTGCGCGTTAAAAGCGTAAAAATCTGCTAGATTGAGCTACTAAGCGGACGATAAAATTATGATTATACAGATGGAGTAACAGTCTACGTATTGAATATCTCAGTTAAAATAAACCTTTGTGTAATACACAAAAGATTGTTATGAGTTTTTTTATTGCTTTTGGTGGCAAACGAATAAGCAGAACACCTGATATTAAGACTTATTAAGTTTTAAGAGTTAAGTGTTACTGCTGCTCATGATTAATGCGACCAGACGTCCCGTTTTGAACGGGACTGTTCCTTTTTATAATAACGAGTCCCGGTGTCCCCGTAACGAACTCTGGGATTGTCCTGTTTTCGGCAACCGCTCAAAGGTTGGATTTGAGTAATTTAAAAACGTGCCAAGAGTTTTATTCTTACTTAAAATCTTCACCAGTTATATTAAAGCAAATTTTTCCTCTGATAAATATGGTAACTAAAAAACTAAACTACATTTCGCGTATATTTTTTAATTCGTAATTTTTAAGTTAACTAACTTTTTCTGAATACCTTTAAAAAGTGTTTTTTAATTGACTACCCGACTAAAATGTTCCGTTTTGAGTCAAAGAATAAATGGTGATATTACCCATGATGGACCCCAATATAGAAGTGTAAATATAATTAAACAATTTTATTGAGTACATTAATTATAGTTTTATAAAGTCCCATCTCTCGACACCAAGGCTCGTTATTTACTGTGGGGTGTCGTACACATAAAAAAAGTAATACAACTACAGTACTGCATCAGCCCACTTGAGGTAAAGGCGAGCAAATAGTAGATAAATCTTTAAAATATGTACTACAATCCTGAGTGGTAGCGCCTAAGAATACTACCAACCCTTACTTTGTTCGTGGATTTTTTTTTGGGACTAATCCCACCACACATTCCCACCATTGTAACCCCTGTAAGCCAGGATCCACAATGGTCTCCATAAATGACACCAAGGTATGACCCTCAGGCAGCCCCGGGATATGATTTTAATTGTCTTGGGACCCGCAACAAATTTAATTAGAAAAGGTTAAAGAGGAGGAGTTGGAAAGAGTAATTCCACTGCCCTCCTAGGCAAAGCGGGAGACAGGAAAACAAAATGACTAGTCAGCCAATATTTAAAGAGGTATACGGCTCCGATTTTTTTTCCGTTACCGGCACTAGATCTGTCAACATCATAGTAATAACCTCGGACAGAAAACAAGTAAAACAAAATAATAAACGCAAGTTCTGGTCAATAGACTCTAACTCAGACAACAGAAAAACCATCGGGAAGTGATCATAAATAATCAGTGACGTGCGAGAATTGAAATTCATCTAGTATTTAAAAGCACAAAACCAGCAAACCAAGGTTAGACTAGAAAATATATTATTACCCACTACTGATAGTGACACTCATAATAACACCAACGAATCTGACATCTCAGACAGAGTTGCCAAGCTAAGAAAATATTTCTACCAGAATCTACTATCACGTCCTTTTTTGCGCAAACATAACGTCAAAACATATATGATGGAAAGTCAATTTCAAATGCTATTCGACAAAATGAAAAGTGAGATGGAAAACCAAAATACTGAATTGAAGGATTCTATCACAAATAGTATTATGGAAAAGATGGATGAGAAATTGTTACCTATTGTGGCAGAAAACAAAAACCTCAAAATTAAAATAGAAAAATTAGAAAGAGAGATGGAACATTTTAAGAGAGTTAAACGGTATAATAATATTATAGTATTTGGTCTAGAAGAAAGAGAAAAATCGTCTTATGAACTAATACAAAAGCTAAAGGAAGTTTTTAATCAGGATTTAAATATTAACATAGAAGACTATGAAGTCAATAAAATTCATCGCCTTGGAAATAAAAAGAGAGAAAGCAACATACCGAGACCGGTGTTGTGTTCGTTTATAAACAACTGGAAAAAGAACGAAATCATTAGAAATAAAAAGAACCTTAAGACAATCTACATTACTGAGGATTACCCAAAAGAAGTGCTGGAAAAAAGGAAGGAGTTGCAAGCAAAGTTAATTGAAGAGAGGAAAAAGGGCAATACAGCGTTCTTGAAATATGACAAATTAATAGTTTTAAAAAATAACAACAGCCAAGAGAAAAGAAAAAGAGAAATATCTGTCTCTCCCTCTTCCTATAATAATCAGCCAAAAAAGCAACAGACTTCAAACACAACCAAGTCCAATAGAACAAACGCTTTCGACATAATGAGATATAGATCCAATTCTCTTTCGAGTATGCCTAACAGTAACAAAAACCAATAGCAACTAAAACGCGGTAAACGGAAACCAAAACCAACCAAAGAAACTGCTAATAAAGAAATAAAAAAACATCGAACTTCCCCAAGCCGACTGGTCCTCGTGGGGGAAAGAGACCACAACCCTCCAATAATAAAAGATAACGCTCATCAAAAATCAGTTATATATATCGCATCCCTTAATATACTAACCCTGAGAAATGAAGAACATCTTACAGAACTAACATACGCACTAAAACAAATCAAGTGGGACATCATTGGTCTAAGCGAAGTGAGAAGAATGGGCGAAAACATTATATCTCACCCAGACTACATACTGTACCACTTAGGGGAGACACAAGGTCACCATGGAGTAGGATTTATTATCAAGACACATATAACGAAGTATGTAGAAGAATTTATAGGAATATCAGAGAGAATAGCAATTATGAATGTGAAACTACCAGGATACAAGGTTCCATGGTCTATTGTACAAATTTATTCACCTACAGAGCAATCAAATTTAGAAATAAATGTCTTCTACCATGATCTAAACGAAGCGATTCAAGAATATACCCATAAAAATCTTATAGTAATGGGAGACTACAATGGTCAGATTGGAGAAAGACGCCTGGGAGAAAACACAATACTAGGACCTTTCCCGTATAGTAAGAAGACTAGAAGTAGAAATGGAGAAAAATCACAAACTTTGCGTTAGAAAATAACTTGGCAATCTTAAACACTATGTTCAAGAAAAACAGAAAAAATATGTGGACCTGGGCCTCGCCTGATGGTATAACAAAAAATGAAATTGACTTTATTATGACCAACAGAAGCAAATACTTTACTAACTTTACAGTTATTAAAAGATTCAATTTTAACACCAATCATAGGCTAATCAGAGTTGAAATAAAAATGAAGGATCCTAAGAAAATTAGACCAAGACAAGACTCAAGAAACATAAAACTCAGCAAACAGCAATTAGAACAAATAACAAGCACAATGAGTAACGAATTTTTAAACTTCAAAAACAACACTAAAAATCTAGGTATTCAAGAAAAATACAATTACTTAGAGAATATCATCAAAAAGCAGATAGCAAACATGTCAAACACCAAAAGTGATACAAAGGAAAGGCTATCATCAACCACAATAAGTCTACTGGAAGAAAGAAATCATCTTCTCAAGGCAAAAAATACTCAAAACAAAAGACAGAAACTGACGAAAATTAGCAAAGAAATAAAAGAAAGCATGAGAAAGGATAGAAAGCAATGGAGGATGGCAATGATAGAAAATTATATACTCAGAACGGGGGGAAATAAACAATCACTCAAAGAATTGACAAACACAAAGAACTGGATCGTTAAAATGAAGGATGATCGAGGAAAATGGAAACACCACAGAATACATATACTGGAAATAGCTACATCATACTACAGGCAACTTTACCAAAGCAATAGTACACAACGCGAAATCGATCTAAGGATGCCATCTAATGTTCCTACCATTCTCGATACTGAAGTCCGAAAAGCTATTGACACCCAAAAGGAAGAGAAAGCACCCGGACCTGATGGTATAAATAATGAAATTTTAAGACAAAACAAGAAGATACTGGTACCTGTCTTAACGAATATGTTCAACGATATTATTGATACCGAAACGATTCCCCAGCAATGGACAGAATCTAACGTCGTCTTATTGCATAAGAAAGGGGATAAATATAATATTGGAAATTATCGCCCTATCAGCCTTATGTCCAACTTATACAAGATTTTCGCTAAGATCGTCTTAACACGGATCGAAAAAACCCTAGATGAGCATCAACCGATCGAGCAGGCAGGATTTCGCAAGTACTATTCGGTAATCGACCACATTTATGTAGTGCGACAAGTTTTAGAAAAGTACAACGAATACCAGCTAACATACTACATCGCATTTATCGATTACAGTAAAGCTTTCGATTCTCTACAACATGACATTTGGGAGGCACTAATAGAACAAGGGATCGAACACAAATATATTCGTTTAATAAAAAACATATACAGTCGCAGTACAGCGAGAATTCAATTAGAGAGAAAAGTGCTCCTTTTAAAGTAGAAAAAGGCGTTAGACAGGGAGATCCCCTATCTCCGAAACTATTCTGAGCCGTATTAGAATCAATCTTCAGAAGACTTAATTGGGAACAATTCGGGATTGATGTAGATGGTGTTCTGCTATCGCATTTGAGATTCGCTGATGATATAGTGCTACTGGCAAAAACATCAGAAGACATAAACAAAATGCTAACAGAACTCGCGACGGAAAGTGATAAAGTAGGGTTGACACTGAACCCGGAAAAAAACTAGATTGATGACAAATGGAAACAAATATACCATAGAATTAGGGAACACTGAGATTCACTATACGGACGAGTATATCTATCTGGGGCAGATTATAAATCCAAAAGAATCCATGCGAAAGGCAGTGGATAGAAGAATTGCAAATGGCTGGAAGAGATACTGGAGCTTGAAAGAGGCTATGAAAGATAAAAAAATGCATATAAACATAAAAAGCAAACTGTTCAACACTTGCGTACTACCTATTCTTACGTATGGCTGTCAATCTTGGACACTTAATCAGACTTTATTGAATAAACTAGCAACTTGTCAATATGCAATGGAGAGAAGTATGCTAAGCATCAAAAAGTCGGACAGATTGAATAACTACATCATTAGAAATAAAACAAAAACTACAGATGTAATAATCAAAATCAAAAGACTTAAATGGAGATGGGCTGGTCACATGATCAGAGGACACGACAAATGGAACAAAAGAGTGACCTGGTGGTACCCCAGAGAAGGGAAAAGGAAAAGAGGTAGACCGCAGAAAAGATGGGATGATGACATTAGACAAGTAGCAGGAGTCATGTGGAATAGAGTGGCTCAAGAAAGGAATGAATGGAAAAGGTTGGAGGAGGCCTTTGCCGACTGGCAAACAGATCTAGGAAAGATAACCAAGGAACAGATTTTAGTTTAAATAGTTTATTTAGTTTAAGTATCTAGTGTTAGTTTTCCTTTTGTTTTTGTTACTTTAAATACATTGTAATTATTTAAGAGATCTGAATAAAGGCTATTATTATTATTTATCTCCTTTTTTCACGGGATCTTCCATAGGGAAGATGCCCGGTCCTTTGGGAGGCTTACATGGGGAAATGGATCCAACACGCAGAGGCCTTTGGAGAAATTTAATCTAAATATTGGGATGGGACATCTACCGATGACATTCCACGTCTGCACATAACATACGTGGACTGCCAGCGGTAAGTGTAAAACTATTGTGTGATTATGGTAGCTAATATCTGATTATGGGAGTGGGTGCTTAGTGGACTGGTTCATCTTAAGTCTATGAATTTTTAACTGCCGTCTGCCTTCGAACCCATATTGAGAGATGAACGGTGGCAGACGGTGACTCGCCAACTCACTGAATGGGCCCCCTAAACAGTCGCCACAGGCACACAAGCCATACGGGCAACAGGGGGCAACATTGGTGCAAGTGGCTAGGGGTGTCGAGCGGTGCGGCGCCGGTTTCACCATTGAGTCTGTGATAAACAGAGCCATGGTTTCCCCGTAGTTATGCCCTTGAAAATGACACTTCCACCCCCGAGCATATAGCTCTGGCGACCCCTCTCTGACCAGTTGTTTAAGGCAAGCCAGAGCTGAGAGTCCTTCGGGTCCTGTCCAGTCCTTCCTTCCTTCCTTCCATTATTATTATTATTATATTATTATTACGGCTCCGATAAGCGCAGCAGTACGACACCACGCATACGGAAGAGCTTAACGGGGCCCATATGTGAGCGTTAAGATTGATTGCTACAGTAGGTATGGCAGAAACGCATGAACGCGCAGAAATTTTCTCGAGTTGCCACAAGGTCCGTATAACAATGTTAAAGTTTTGTTCGTGGATGTCGTAAAATACGACTAAGAGCTAAAATATCACTATAACGACCTGGGTCAACTCCACCTGATGATGTTTGATCAACAATTACATTCCCAAGGAGGGTTGACTTCAGGCAGGTGGCCGATCATAAAACTATTGCTAATAACTTTTGCAATATGTAGTACATATTGCGTCGACCCCAAGTACCTAATTGGGAGAATAACAAGAGAATAATGACGAGTGTGTGTGAGATTATTTAGCAAAGAGCCTTGATTTAATAATACTTACTTTTTTTCATCTTCACTCTCGAGTGGAGGTATGCCTGCTAATGCCTCCATTAAATAATTCCTGAAAAGGATGGTAAACATAATATTAAACAAAATTGACACAACACACACACACACACACAACTTGAAAACATTAATGAATATTAAAAGATTATTTAGATATGTAAGGGATATGACGTGATGATATGTATGTATGTATGTATTTAGATATGTGTAGGAGTAAGAATACAATTCATCATCTACACACATTCAATCTTGCCCGTGCTCGTCGTAAAAGACGACTAAGGGATATAATATGAATATAACATCTATGCTAGAGAAGGTAAACTCAAAATAAAGCATAGGGCTTTTGGGCCAACCCGTCTGACCAACGTGGTATACATCATTTACCTTCCTACTGTGGAGGAGGTTGGAGCCCAACAGTAGGATGTATATGAGTTGAGATAATTTCTATTGAGAACTCTAGCATATAAACTAAGCAAATGTTTAATAAATTATTTATCTCATATAAAATTAGTCTACGTTTTATAATAATTTCATTTTTATTCATCTCAGCTGATATATGTCGCAGTATTGGGCTCGAGCCTCCTCCATAATGGGAGGGAAATTGATCTACTATACCACGCTAGTCAGACGTGTTGGTATAGGGTTTTGTATCGAGTTTTCCTTCTCTTGCATAGATGTTAAATGCGCTATATATCTCTTAGTCGTCTCTTATCCAGGGGTAAGATATGGAGTGAATTGTATTCTCACTCCATCATCACACGGAAGATTTTGTTTTTATTATCCCCCTATCTATATATATATCTACTGTCACAGGGGTCTACACCATAAAAACTATAAAAATAGTCTATTTCATATGTGTATAATTTAGCATAAAGGTCAAGACATCATTACTTATTTTCATATCTTAAAGAAAATATTTCTTCTAAATACCTATATAAATATTTCATTCATATTATTTAAAAAAATCCAGCAACAATATTAATAATATTGATACAAAAATTATGTATACTAACTCGGCTTTTCTAGTAAGGTGTTCGGCGCATGCAAGCCGCAGCAGGGTGTACTCTAGTCGCGCCTGGAAGGCGGCGGGTGCGGCCGGTGATGGCGGTGAACATGCCGCCAGTCGTGCAAGCTCCTCGCATACAGTCTCGCAGATATCACGCACGTAACGCGACGACGCCGCACCGCATACACTGTCCACCTTACAACATATTATTAATAAGCAGTATAACAATAATTTCCGTGTGGTGACGGAGTAAGAATAAAATTCAGCACCTCCTATCTTATCCGTGGATGATCGTAAGAGGTCGTCTCTTACGGGATATAAAACGTATAACATCTAAGCGATAAAAATTAAAACTCTAAACAAAACCCTTTACCAACACATCTGACCAGCGCAGTTTAATAGCTTAATTTATTCCGCAATAAGAGAATTATTTTCTTAATTCCGGGTGTTTCGAAAATATAAAATGCATGCATATATTAAATTTATGATACTTTTACTTCTTTATGTTTGGGGATTGGCTATGTAAGTCATCATCATTCTTCTACTCTTATCCCAATTACTTGGGGTCGATACAATTTGTACTCTTCTTTCATAGTACATATTATAAAAGTTATTGGCAATAGTTTTACGACCGGCCGCCTGCCAGACGTCAACGCTCCTTGGGAATGTAATTATTGACTAAACGGCATCAGATGAAGTTGGCCTATATCGTTATAAGGCTCTTCGTCGTCTTTTACGACATCCACAAGCAAAGTAAGGGTTGGTAGTATTCGTAGTTGTTACCACACAGCTCAGTGACATAAATGAAAAGTATTTAATGTTATTTATTTGTTTAAACATCTACGTACTTCCGTGGCTGTAATATTAATATCAACATTATTAATATCCACAGTACCTTAAGCAAACATTTGTGATATCTCAGCGGTTGCCATGAAAACAGTCATTGCGCAAAACGTATGATGCGGTGTCCCATTTTTACCAAATTTTGCCTATTTGCTAACATTTATAGACACTGTTCCGTTCCTATTATCCCTTATAGTCTAAAACCTTTCTCTATAATAGTAGGTTAAGATTTTTTTGAAATTCAATTTATAGCACCTAACTAATATCAGGATATTAGCGCATTCAAACAAACACTCTCTTTACTTTTTTTTTGAGTTTATGGCTTGGTTACCTTTTAAGCCAAATCTTCGTTAATAAATTAACTTCATTTAAAGTCATCGTCCATCAATAAGTCAAATAGTCGCCTTCAAAAGTGCCATAGCCACACTGTTACATGTATCTATTGGAAATTTTAGTGGCAAATGAAGACGTATGTAAAGCACTGTTATATCATATACACTACACTTCATTACTTTCTGCGCATCAATTTACATAAAATGCCATCAAAAAGACTTAATATAACACGTTAAAACACTAAGACATTGAATATTATACAAGAGCACCACGTTATACATTTCCTTTCCCGCGAAAACTCCACAACTCTGCAGCTTACAATAGAATATAGATTATAAAATTAAAATAAACAAACCTCAGCATGAACGGCAATCAAATTGTTGATAATCTCGTATACATAAGGTCTGGCATCATCGATCACAACATCCACATCCGTCTTGTGCCGGCCCATATCCATACTCGGTTCTATAGTGCCAACAAGTGGGTCCCCTTTGTGCTCCAAATACGTTTCCGCTATAGTCGATTCCAGTGAACTAAGGGCGTCTTTAGTAACTTGTAAAGCTTGCGTCGGTTTTGGGAAACCAAAGCTAAAAATCATAAATTAACGTTTACTAAATATGCGAAGTCTACAAGTAATAGTGCCACGTTTTCACAAATGCTACTTAACACATAAAACATCATTATGATGGGTAGTTAACGTTACTTTGTAACGCCATCTAGCAGCTTGGAGATAAAGCTGAAGAGTAACAATGCTCTCCACAAAAACAAAATAACATTATAACAAATGGTATTTTACATCAAAACGACTTATTTATAAAAAAAAAACATCTTCTATTTATATATATATAGAGATTTCCACCTATGTATTGACTCATCACGATATCTCTGGAACCATAAGGCCTACACACTTTAAATTTGGTAGGAATACTCATTTGCCAAGTAAAGGTCAGCTAAGAACGGATTTTACGAAATTCGAACCACAAGGGGGGCTGCTGGGGTGTAATAATCCCATTTTAAATATAGCTCTTACAGACTTGAATTTCAGTAGGCATATTTGTGTTACGATACAGAGGTGAACTAATATCGGCTTTTTAAAAAGTCCACCCCTAAAGGGGATTGCGTAGGTGTTAACCCAAAAATCCACATTTTTCAATACCTACTGCTTCTATAGACTTGGAATTTTGTGTGGATTTTCTTTCTGCCCTGTAGAGGTTAGATGAGTAGGATTCTTAGAAATTACTTCTTCGAAAGGCATTCTATGTAGCGAAAGTAAACTACACAAATGAACTGACGTAACCGAATCGAAGCGGGGGCGGGTCGCTAGTATTAGATAAATTTAAAAAGTTAAACCTTATTGAGGTATTCATTTGAATAATTTAAATTAGTACAGCCGTTCCTATGCACTACATACATAAACATTAAAAATCCCTAATACAAATAAAATAGCTGTGTGGTGACTTCTCATAATTATTTACTTTCTTGTAAATATCTTAAAATTGACTGCAGGGATTACCAGAGTAATTGACAGCTGAACTTTCCGAAAAAATCCATAACTAACTGCGCTGAAGAATACGCTCGCCGAGTGTAGTGAGGGCGGCATTACTCCCCTATGGCTAGGAGCATAATTAACCGTTCACTAATGAATAGAGATAAAAATCCTTATGGAAATACTGGACATACTTCTGGAATGTATCGGCAATATTGGTGAGAATAACGCGGCGTGTATATTGTGCATTAGTGCCTGCCAATAGAAGTCGTTGCTGCCAGCTGCGGGCGTTACTTGCGCCTTCCTCCATACTCTGCTCCAGGGCCACAGACAGATTATTATTGTTGAATTCCTGAAACATTAGATTATAACCATACATGCAACGCTAGTTATGAACAATTTAACAGCTGTTTTCTTCTTAGTCTTAAACACTCTCTTTATTAATGTGCTTTATGCAGGGGCGGCTCTAGCACATGTAGCGCCCGGGTGCAATCAATCACCTGGCGCTCTCTTATATCAAAATGCGTGAACAAAATGGAATAGGTTGATAGTTACAATACGTTCGACTAAACTCCGAACCTTCCTGGAATGCGTGGTTGCATGCTTAGTCTCGTTGTTTTTATACGAAACCAGGTAAACGGAATCGGGTTATGAAGTTATAGTGAACATGGCGACAATGGAACCTACCCAAACCTGTCAAATAACGTACCCACTACATTTATAAATGGTTAGGCACTCGTGCGTGTGGTGCGCCCGCTCCGTGCGGAGCGTTATAGTGCAAGCTCTATGTGTCTCGAGCGGCTCTCGTCGCCCGGCTGCACCGCACCCTCTGCACTATAGGTAAAGCCGCCCCTAGCTTTATGTGTAAGTTTATAGAAACTAGAGGAATTTATATAAATTTTATTCGGCATTTTCTCCATAGTGACTTTCACATTCTCCCAGGTGCGATAAAAGACGACTTGGAAATGTAAGTATATAACGTTACTGTAAAAGAAAGATTATTCTAAACAAAATCCTAAAGCCATCCGTCTGACGGCGCTTATTTTAAAATTACGAGCTGTACAAACTGAACCAACCGAAGTGGAGGGACAGCGATGCCAGCGCCACGATAAGAAACCTTTTCACATTATTTAATAGTGTCCGACCGAATGGTCGGTTTCGGTCGAGTTTCGGCAGAAAAACGAGTTTCGGTTATGTTTCGGTTTCGGCAGCAAACCTGCCGAAACTACGACCGAAACCGAAACTGCATTCGGGAGTTTCCGCGCTGTGCTCGGGTGTGTTCGGCGCGGTAAATGACATCCAAGCGACGATGACATTTGGCCGCGTCCACGTGCGTAATCATGTCGTAACCTGTTTGTTTGCAGTGCATTAGGTAACAACATAAATAAGTATTAAAGCTACCTATGTGATTTAAAGAAAATAATTAAAACTGACTGATTATAATACATTTTCTCTATTTTTCTCTGAAAACATGATCTTTATAAGAAAGTTTCGGTTTCGGCCGAAACTGAGACCGTTGCCGAAATTCGGTTTCGGTCGTAAAAACCAGTTTAGGTCGGACACTATTATTTAACATACGCCCACCGTTAATAACATTGAAACAACGTACTCGCTCAATTGCATTGTAATTACTATTCAGTAAACGCTTCGACTATTTAAACGACTTTTTCGCCAATCAGAACCCGATATTCGCAACACCGTCTCGTCAGTGTGGTTATCTTCTCCCAATTTGGCACAAGCCTATACCACAATAGCAATAAAATCGATCATTATATAACATTGGTGAAACGTTGTTTGTGTTTTTACTCTATCAATACACGGAAAATGGTATTATAGTTGAAGTTGTAATTACCTGGTCGTGGTGATGTAGGGCGAGGTCTCGCAGCACAGCGACGAAAGCAAGCAGGATGTTCTGTGTATGCGTGTGTAAAGCGGTGCACGGCTCGGCGCCCTCGGACAGAAGCGCCCCCTCGCGCCGTCCGCTGCCCGCCACGCATTTATGAACAGCTGACAGCGCCTCCTGCATGTATGTTTCCACCAGATGCGGCTGTCGAGCACACAGGTTATTATTATAAGTCTACAGTACCCAACAATAAATATTGCACATCGATCTTTGGAAAAAAGCAATCAGTTGATTTCAGCCTCGTAGAGCGTTTATAAAAGCTTGATTACGAGCGAAAAATGATTGTCACACATAGGATACGAACCTATTGGAAATCCGTTCCAAATGTGCTGCCACTTACACCAGCGTGAGCTGTCGTATGACATTAAATTTTCGGCTCGTTATGTATTTTCGTATTTAAAGGAGACGTGATATCTACCCAACATTGTTTACACATTATACAGATTTAATACTCGAATTTTGCAGTTAGAATTGCAATTAAACGATGACACCGCCCTGTTATTTAAATTACTGAAATTTAGCATTTAACGTGGTTGATAATTTATAAAAACTTGATTACGAGCGAAAAATGATTGTCACACATGGGAGGCGAACCCACACTTATTGGAAATCCGTTCCAATCGTGCTACCACTTACACCAGCGTGAGGTATTGCATGACATTCAATTTTCGACTCGTATTATATTTTAAAGGAAACGTTGTCTCTCTCGCATACTAACTGTGTCATGTTCATCGTTATACAAGTGCAAGAGCATACAGTTGCATCCAGTCAAAGGATAACACGGGTTATTAAAACTGCAAAATGTAGAAAAAAAGCTAATATAATAGGTGTATTTTATTTAATAACAAAATTTCTCAATTGTTCTCACAGGTCCTAATAAATACCATAAACCATTTATGTTGCGTACTACGTCACACCGGTAGTGTTGTAATATGGAAAACGTCTGAAAAGTGTTGCATTAATTTACAAATAAATACAATCACCATAACAACGTTCGAATATTTAGTTCAAGGGGCGAACTTGGTTATTCAATTGAAGCTCACTAGACCCCAATGTACATGGGGTATTCCATGCCAAATCGACCACTTTTGAACCTTACCCCTTTAGAGTTCGCTGAAATTTTTTTATCTTTTTCTACTCGATGAAAGACGTTTTTCAGAATTTTTTCAAATTTTTTTATCCAACCTAAAAAAAGTTATGAAGCTTTCAAAAAAATGGCTCTTTTATTTTCAAATAGCCATAACTCTCTCAAAAATTGACCTTTCGGGACGTTTTTTTTTTCAAAATTTTTGTTTTTATTTGAATTTTTTGAAAAATAAATAAAAAAATTTAACATGATCGCTTCTATGAAATAATCGCTTTTTTTGTATAAAATCGTTATTTCTTCGAAGTTCGTCGTTCTATTTTTTTTTTTTTTTCTCAAAAAAAACTTCAATCAATTCTACAATTATCTCCGTGTATCCCAGAGAGGGCTGACTTTTTTTTCTATTTTTTTTATTTAGTTGAAAAAAAAATTTTCAACATTTTAAAAATGCAGAATTTTTTTTTTTTATAAATATTATTTATATAACATAATTAATGTAATTATATGATTCTAAGGTGTTATATTTTTATTTATTTTATACTTTAGTTATGAGTATCTAGTTAGGCTATAGTTATTTTATTTATTAATGAGAATGTACCTCCTTATATATAGATTTTCGACTTAAGTTGCGTGCTAAATCGTTCTAAGTTCGAGATGGGCGACCGTGTCAGACATTAGATACTTTAGATCACGGAGCAAATACAAAGAGGAGCTGTTGTAATGAATATTTTCTATGAAACAATGCGTGTCATTTACAGGGGGTGAGGAGAACGCTGCTAATGGAGAAAGTGAGACAAGTAATAGTACTTGTCTCACTCCCTCCTTTATGTCCATCTACCGGCTATTAGCACAACTACTAATTTCGTATATTGTATGCAGTTGAGCTATCTTGCATTAGATGTCAGTAAGTGTATGGTATAACAGGGATGTATTCAGAATTTACCTATATCAAGGAGTGCTAATTTTTTTTTATTTCAAAGATACAAACAAATCTTATTAGCTGTTTGCTCTATTCAAATACAAATGTTTATAATCAAATAATTCTGCATAGCGAATAGGTGTATGACTACTGTTTTTAACCCAAAATTTTTTTATAAGGCTTGTCAGCATTGTTCATAATGTTAATATTTTATGAAAAATCCATCTTTTCTTTACTGTCATTCTGATAAACTCAGAAGTTTAGAAACTTTTTTTTCTTCATATTTGTGTCCTTTTCATACGACCAAATAATACAATTATTTGTTTGGGTTTCTTACAAATTGTCGAATGAAAGTAGTTGGACTTTTAGTAAATATGTTAGTTACACGATATTATTTCCTTCCTTTTTGTCTTTTCCATATAAAAAAAGAATCAAACCACTCTATTAAAATAAGGCTTTATACAATTGATAATGCAACAATGGTGTCAATGACCAAGACATGTAAAAGAGTATTTCAAGCGAGCGGACCAGCCCCCCCTGGTAGCAACCGTTTGATTGACGCACGGGCCATCTAAAACTTAGCCATGCCAAAGGTAACTTGAAGACCCGGTCTTCGACGCCACCACCATTTTGAATATTTTTGTGACGTGCTCAACCTCGTTAATCTTATCAACAAATTGCATCGAGTGCAATTACATTATTAATAAATAAAGGAGAAAGGGTGACATTGGTTCCAATAATAAAAATATAATACTCTTTTGTATCATATATTTCTTGAGTTATACCTAGTCTTGCCCTAAATACTGTAATAAAGGAAAACCTTTTTCTATTGCTAAAATATTTATGACTTTTACAGTGTTAGTTTAATACATAAATATAAAACAATTTAAAATATAAAAAGCTTGTTCGAAGTGGTTTCTATTGGCTGCAATACAGTCTTTTAAATCTTCATTGTTAAAATGAGAAGAACAAATCTTTGTATATTTCGTAGGAGTCCAGTTTTTCTATTAATTTTGGAAATCCATTGCTTCTAACATCGTCATTGGACGGTATTCTAAAACATACAAAATTTACAGTTTAATTATAATAGGTTCATTTAAAGTAGTGTAAAAAATATTTTTCTTTGATGAAAAATCCGAATGTTATAATTATATTCTAATTACGAGCCTGGATTTTTGACACTTTTATAGTTCTTCATAGTTAACGACAGCTGGCGTATTGCTTACAAAATAATTATTAACTACATATAAAACTCATATTTTTGTTGAGGTAAAAGGATTTGGGTATAAATTTTAATACTCATGGTTATTAGTTATTACAATAATCTTAATAGTTTGAACTGTATGTGCTTTTATTGTTCTAGGTCCTATTACGAAAAGTGGTGGCATCTAACGTTGAGTAAAATTATTTCTGAACATGATACCGTCAAAAGAACTTTCTAGAAATTATTTTGATAAATTATGAATAAATATACTTACAAATGGAATGTGATTCTTTCCATAGCATCTGTACGTTTATTGGAGTAGTTTTTACATGATAAAACACAACACTTCATGGTTTTCTTCGTAATAACATAAAAATACACCAAAAATATAATTTTATGCACCGTACGAACACCGTCAGGGACGACAGAAGACTAATAGGCCACGCCTACTATTGATGTTAACGTGATGACGTCAGGGCCTACTTGAGAATCACAGTGCACAGTTACTTAGGCCGTCTCCTCTTTGTATTTGCTCCGTGCTTTAGATAGTCCAATACAAAATAGTAGGTATGTACTAGATAATTTAATATATGTGATATATGTCCATCCACATTCACATGCACAGTCATATGAAATTTTCGTCTTTTCATCGTAAATTTCTACTGTCTAAAGACCTATATTTGAGAATGGTTGTTACGCAACTTTATATCGATATAGATCCTAAACGGTCAGTTGAATCGAAAAATGTTGTGAGAAAACTAATAATGATTTTTAAATACCTATTCAACGATACCCCACTCGACATAGTTTGTGGACTTTCATTTTTATAATTTGCACAAAATGGCGTCCAGTGGTTGCCATATTGAATTTCCACTAACGTCATGTCTTTAGTGACACTCGCCGGATTAAGAGGAATCGATTGATGTGTGAATCATTAAAATCGGCCCAGGTGTTTGGTCTATATAGTGCTTCAAAGGAACATACAAACATACTACCCGTTCACTTCGAGATTGCCATCGGCGACCGTTACAACGTCACAGCTGTCAATACCGTTGACAAAACAATGAAATTATTGTTGATAGATTTTGTTACACAGAAATGCTCGGCAAGTTGATAAAAATGTGAGTTTGTTATTCGTGTGTTATTAGTTAACTCGACCCTTTATAACTAGATTTATTACAAGTTATTATCATTATTAGATGTTTCAACACTACAGAAAAGGACAGAGCATACTTACATTAACATACCACGCGTGCAAAGTTGCTGGTGGAAACTATTACTTAATAAATAAAAAACAAACATCAAGAATTTGTTCGTTTAAAATGAAAATATATATACAATAGCGTTGCTATCGGTACTACGCGGGCGATGTTGGCGGCACGAGGTAGGGATGTGGGACGGGAGGTAACGGCAATCTTGAAGTGAACGTGTAGTACATACATACATACATAGACTGTTAAACACAATACCACTCCTTTGCGTCGCGCAGTCGGGTAAAAAGAAATATACGCGTCGACTTGAGAACATCCTCCGTTTTTTTCGTTGGTTAAAAACACTCCACACCACCCAGAATCACAGCCCATATATTTGCATCATCAACACTCACAAACAAAAATACTTACAAGGTTAGTGATAGCGCCATAATCAGAGAACTCTTCAATCTTCCATGTCTCTTTCTCGCCTAGTCCTTTGACTCGCTTATGTGCTCTCTGTAGAAAGACGGTCATACCATGGACTCGGTAGTCGAATATAACTTTTTCAACTATACTTAATGGCTGGAAACAGACATAAAAATGTTAAAAAACAAAACATATACATTCAGATAGAAACAAACGCCAGTCCCATGGATTCGATTCCTACACAGGACCATACTTTGTGTGATCCACAAAGTGTTGTTCTGAGTCTGGGTGTAAACTGGCTGCGTTAATTATACATATCTTTAGGAGAAAAAAACCATCAAATACATTATCTAGCTATAAATATTACACAACGATCCTTGGCAAGAGACAATCTGTTCATTTTTTGTTTTGATAAATTGCCCCAAATACCAAATTTCTACTCATATTACACATTACAAAATTTTAACCAAAACGATGGCGTAGTTATCTATGTTAAAAAAAAACTTCAAGTTAAAGTTTATGAACCAACTAACGTTAAAGAAGTTAACTGTCTAGTAATCACACATAAAACGGATTATGCATTTATCTGTCTTTATAGACCTCCATCATTTGTGAATTTAGACTTATTTCTAGATTCAATTAACAACGTTCTGAAGGACTTAAATGTATTCCAGCAGGTTTTTTTTATAGGAGATATAAGTATCGATATCGGAAATGCAAACAATGAATATAGGAATTCAGATTATATGAATTTACTCGCTTCACATGGTCTCTTACCTTCACATATTTTACTTACACGCGAATCTAATTGTTTAGACCACTGTTTTTTGAAAGTTAAACACTCTAGTACTACCATTGTTTGTAATACTACAGTAACAGATCATTCTACTATTATTCTTTCATTAAATTTAGGTAACCACAAAGATAAGGTAAATCATAAAGTATTTAAAAGAATTGACTACGTTCCTGTAATTGATGAAATATCTAATATCGACTGGGCAACTTTAGTTAATGGAAGCGATCTGAACACAGCTACAGATATTTTTATCTCCACCCTTAGACGTATCGTAGCGAAATTTACTAAGTTAATTGCAGTTTCTCGTAATAAAAGAAATATTAAACCTTGGGTAACTGAAGAACTATTAAGGTGTATTAGAAATAGAGATAGGCTACATAAAAAACTAAGAAATGATCCTGAAAACGTAATACTCAAAATCACCTATTTGCGCTATAGAAACACCTGTAATAGACTATTAAAAAATTTAAAAATAGATACTATAGATCAGAAATGAATAAAAATAGATTTAATTTAAAAAAACAATGGAGTTGTATTAAAACCTTGTGTCATATAGATAAAATAATGAATCTAGTCATGAATTGTTACGTTTAAAACCCTCGCCCTGGATTCCATTAACGCAGTTAATAATTACTTTGTTAACATTGGCAATAAATTGGCTAACAAGGTAATTGAGAGAAGGAGAAATTATAACTACCAAAATAGAAAAGAATTTAATATAATAGATACACAAAACTCATTCGTACTGCTACCGACAGATGAATCGGAGGTAGGCATGATAATAAAAGAATTAAAAAACACATCCAGTACAGGTTGGGAAGAAATTCCCTCTACTATTTTTAAAATGGGTAGTAATACTTTAATCACTTCAATAACAATAATTTGTAATATGTGTTTTGAACAGGGCTGTTTTCCAAATTCTCTCAAGGCTGTAGTTATACCAATACACAAATCAGGACACAGAGACAATATATCAAATTATAGACCTATTTCACTTTTGCCAACACTATCAAAATTTAGGAGAAGCTTATAAACATAAGATTAAAAACATACTTAGAAAATTATAACATATTATCCAAAAATCAATTTGGCTTCCATAATAAAATTTCCACGTCGGATGCAGTACAAACGTTAATTAATTCAGTAGTGACTAGCTTAGATAACAATAAAAAATGCCTAGCCATATTTTTGGACCTTGCAAAGGCCTTTGATACTGTGTCCATTCCATTATTATTAAAAAAGTTAAACAAAATTGGCATAAGAGGAATACAACATAAGATTTTTGTAGACTATTTATCTAATAGACATCAAATTACAAAAATAAACTCCATTACGAGTGACGCAGCTAAAATTGAATATGGTATACCACAAGGTAGCATATTGTTCCTACACTATTCTTAATCTATGTTAATGATATGTGCAACCTTAATCTTATACATGGTAATATTGTGAGCTTTGCAGATGATACAGCCATTGTTTTTCCTGATGACTCTTGGCTTGACACGAGTCTCAAAGCTGAAGACGGCTTTAAGATGGTAATAAAGTGGTTAGAAAATAATTTTCTTACACTCAATATTCTTAAAACCAAATATAACCTTTAGTATAAGAAATAGCGGTCAGCCACCGCCTTCTACAGTTCGAATTAAAGCCCATTATTGTGATGACCAGATCACTTGTACCTGTTCTGAGATAGCTTCTACCACTGACCTAAAATATTTAGGTATACACATAGATTATAATCTGAACTGGAATACACATATAACCACCTTGGCAGGTCGTATAAGAAAATTTATGTACATTTTTAAAACACTTAGACATGTTTGTGATGTGAATTTATAAATAAATAAAATTTTGGCTGCGTAGATCGATAGATATGTCGCACACTGCCTAGCTGACATTTGTCAGTCGTTGTACTGAGTACTGTATTTCATATTATAATTTCTAATGTGTATAAATCTATTAGACTTACGTCGTATACTACTGGTTTTAAGGCCTTACTCAGAATGCGTAACGTAGGACTGTCCTATGACTAGTGAATCCAATACCGAGTGCAAAAAGTGTAAAAGTTTTGCAACCCTATTATTAGATCCATTAGCCGATCGAAATCCACTCTTGAATATAGGTCTCTTCATAAGAATGAAACGTAGAACGAACTTGTGCCGCTTGGATTCATTGATTTGCTGCGAGTTACACAATTTCGTCAAACGTGCACCTAGTGGAAAGCCGTTCTACACGGCATCGTCCGTATGTGGTCATCACTAATTTTTTTTTTTTGCAACCATATTAAATCGCCAAGCGATATGGTCTGTCCATTGCCACTTCAACATATTTGAGCTCTTGCGTTATGTCAGTACACCTGCTCCTCTACGAATTGCCGTATTCCGAATTTTATCTAGTAGAAATGCCTAACATAGCACTCTGTGGTGACGCAGTAAGAATACAATTCACCACCTCTATCTTACCCGTGGGTGATCGTAAGAGACGACTAAGGGATATAAAACACATATAACATCTATGCGAGAGAAGGAAAATTCTAAAATAAAACCCTATACCACACGTCTGACCAGCGTGGTATAGTAGGTCAATGTCCCTCCCGTTATGGAAGAGACTTGAGCCCAGCAGTGGGACGTGTATGAGCTGAAGAGCACTCTGTGCAATTTTGAGCTTCTGATCAACATTTAGGGTAGTATCTGTACTATAAGTCATAGCTGGTAAGACTCGCTGCGATATTATTTTCAGCCATGACAGACGCGTGAGTTATAATTCTCAGCTTATAAGACGTCCGCTATTAGGCACAACCTCTCACCACAAAGAGACATAATACCATAACCGCCACACTTGTCAAGCAGGTTAGTGATCGCAATTAGTATCATATGTATCCCAATTGAGTGCTGTTGAGTATTCTTTTGCTGCTCCTTCAGCGGGGTTTTATGATTTTCAAGAGACAGCGAGTGGTAGCGACATATTTATTGTATTCTTCACCTGTCACCATATGGCACCCGTGACTAATTTCTTACAGATACCATAAACTTTCAAAATAATTATTATATTGTGTGGGTTTTCACAAACACATAATTAACGGACACAAATTACATCCAGGCTCCGAACAAGCAGCAAGTATAGTCCTGCGAGAGAACCGCACCCAAGACACTGACAGTCTGAGTCAGAGAGTCTGTGATAGTCTTAACCACTAAGCCATCTGTGCAATCAGTAGATATAATAAACTATATTATTATTATAAATATCTATGATACCTGTGAAGGCAGGTCTAGTTTGATGAGTTCATCATACGCTTCACGCAAATGGCGCAAGTTGGCGACCAGTCGTACTCGTAGCGTGTCCATTGGCAGAGCCTTGTTACTGCTACCAGTCAGCAAACAAGAGCGCATGTGTTCCGAAAATAACTCCACAGCGGCAATTATCATCTCCTGTGAAATTATCATTGAATTACATAAATTGCTAAGATTTAGAATTTAATATGTTAAATTATTTAAGTAACTGAGAAGTAATGATTTCTGATGTTTACGCGAGTATTACATATGAAAACTATTTTTACGGATTCTATCGCGTTTGTATTTGATTTTTAATTTTCCGACGTTTCGAACACTTTACAGTGACTGTCCTCCCGGTGACCATGATCACTGTAAAGTGTTCGAAACGTCAAAACGCTGAACGAAATGATAGATTTTCATATTGATATTACAAAAAAAAGTCTTAGACTTTTTATCTCATATAATAGGCTAGTCAAATGACCGGGTTTTATTTCGAGATTTCCGTCTCAGGTTATAGTTTACTAGGCGGTTGATAACTGAACATTGACCAAAAACTAAACAGAGATATTTGGCTCATAAGGTCAAACATCCACTGCTTCGGTAGTAAAACATAAGTTTTAATACCGTCTTCGTTGGTACAAAATTAAGAAAAAAGGCTATAATGACGGGCGTATGTCAAATGACTGTACCATAAACAGTGCTTTACGTGTATTTTCATATTCTACCGTGTCATTGGATAATTAAAATTAACAATATCGTTCCCATCAAAACTAAGTACAAACTAGGGTTGTAACGGAGGCCTTCTTAGTGCAGGCAGAGGCGGATGCGGAGGCGAAGGGTTTCACCTCCGCAGATGCGGAAGTTAACGGAGGCGGAGGCGGAGGGGATAGTGAATGTAGAATAACTGTATTTTATGGTTTATTAAAACTATCAACAGTACAAAATATTTATTTTAAATCAAATACGTATGTACATTCAAAGACTCATAGTACACTTAAGTTAACATATAAATAAACATTTCCTTCTGGTAATTAAAATTAAGGAGAGGCAGAGATAAATGACGTTTGCATGCCCCCGGCCCACCCCAACCGCGTTCCCGCCACGCACGTTGATTCTTGTTCATTTGCCGCACGCGGCCAGAAGGCTGAATGGTCGCGAGCGTCGCTACTTGCGTATGATTAGTAACTAAACCTCCGTTAAGACTCCGCAAAAATTACACGGATGCGGAGGCGGAGGAACGTTTTCTTTACGCCTCCGTTACTGCGGCACTTCCGCAGTAACGGAGGCGGAAGCGAAGATCCGTTACAAACCTAGTACAAACTTGAATAATTAATTAATCCTAACACTAGCGTGTAATTACCAAAAAGGTAAAAATACATTTTTTTTTGTGT
Organism: Lymantria monacha; assembly: GCA_905163515.2. Lineage (NCBI taxonomy): Eukaryota > Metazoa > Arthropoda > Insecta > Lepidoptera > Erebidae > Lymantria > Lymantria monacha. Next base: position 16,445,539 of record LR991082.1, on the reverse strand, counting down.
CTGTCTTTTAGCTGTTAGCCGCAGATGGCTGTCACAACTTAACCCGGACTATGGGTGAGCACTGAGGGCTCTCAACCCGGAAAAAAGGCTTTATACGACATCGCCTAAGGGCTCTCCCTGTGGAAAACGGACCTCGGCAAGGGGGATCGTTGATAACAAAGTGGGAGTGCCCACGTTTGAATTAATGACTTTTTCGCGCCGCGTCTTCTGACCTCGTCGGAGGAGGCGGAAGCGCGAATATTTATGTGTTATGTCCGCGCGGGCCGTGTATGCTCTTTCTTGAGCGATCGTGATCGAATCGTCAGAGTCTGTGAGTAAATGTCGAGGACATCGGATCGTTAAAAATATAATGTTGAATGGGTGTACCTTCAAGAGCGCGTGCCTCTTTGGGTCGGTAGGCTCGCCAGCAAGCTCACCGGCGAAGTAACGCCGTGCTAACGGCCACAGTGCATGCAGCTGTGTCGAAAGCGCACCGCAAGCCGCCGCGCACCACGCACCACGCACGCCCCACGCACCACCAACCTCCGTCTCCGCGTCTTTCACTCGTCGCTTACCTACATACAGGAAGTTATCATTTAAACTCTGTTTACATTATCATCTCAGCTCATATATGTACCGCTGCTGGGCTCGAGCCTCCAACACAATAGAATGGCAATTGACCTACTTTACCACGATAGTCACATTTGTGAGTATAAGGATTTATTTTCAGTTTTCCATATCTTGCATAGATGTTAGATGTATATTATATCTCTTTGTTATGTTTTACGACATGCACGAGTATGAAAGGGGGAAGTGAATTGTATTCTTATTCCGTCAACAAACGGATATTGTGTGCACAACTAAAAAAAAAATATAATACAAAAAATAATACTAGAGTTTATTCCCAACGCCTCAGTGTCTCGACTAGTACAAGCTAGCGGGACAAAATTATTGTTTTACTTATTTCAATAGTTTATGTATATTCTCTTCTGTATGTTAAATATGTACATTCTAGGTATCTTAAGCTATTTTAAAAAATAAAAAGCTGATAATTCGATTAATACACATACAGTATGTGTATTCGAATAGCAGTGATCGAACAACATATCTTTATATATATATATATGTATATACTAGCTTTCGCCCGCGACTTCGTCCACGCAGAAGTCATCTCTGACAGAGTTAAATAGAAAAAGCAATGTAAGGTGTTGAAAGTTTGTCGCTAGGACGATGATCAACAGCGTCAGAAACTGGGATGCGGTCGCCGCTTTCTGCGAGTTAGTTGTCTAACGGAATTAGGTAATATGGTGGTTCCGAGAGAAAATACTCTACGTTGACACGCTCTACCGTCGGTGCTTTGGGCGGCGCAAGCGTGAGTACATGTATTGAGGTTCACTGCATGAGGGCTTCGACTCGAGATGATACCCGGTTGCGGTGGCCCGCCCGCACACCGTAGATGCGCGTGTACGGCGCGCGTGTGTCTATATACCATAGCCGGTCACTAAAGAAAAAAAGAAAAAAAGGTGGTTCAAAGTTCTATTCATTCTACAAATTATATTGCCATTAATATACTATTTACAGTATGACCATGGGATAAAAATATAATTATCGCCATCCTTTATTTGACCATTTTGTTTCATCAGCAGAGTTGCGACCTCGTTAGATATGATTTATTATTTGAGTTATAGAGTGAACATTTTTGAAGCTCAACTTAACTTATATCTTAAACCCTAAGGCAAGAACCTATTGCCGTCTACTATGTGTATCGTGTGAGCTCTTACGTCGGCACTGGTCGCCACGACGGCACTGGTGCAGGGTTGATGGAGAGAGAGAGAGAAACGCGTGTTTATTTATTTTTCGAACATTTTTTAAATTGACATAACTTTTTTATTTATAAACCAATTGACATGAAATAAAGCTTACCACAATATATTAGCGAAAACCGCGTCAAAATCGGTTAAGCCGTTTTTAAGTTTAGCGTGCACAAACGCACAGACAACCCGACAAACAGATAAACAGACAAAAATTTTAACAATTACTGTTTTGGGTTCTATTTGTGTTGATAAAGGTCCCAGTAATATTTTTTCTCATATATCTTCCATGTACAGACAGCGATCCATTACATTTTTATTATATATATATATATATATATATATATATATATATATATATATATATATATATATATATATATATATATATATATATATATATATTATATGTATATATAAATTACGCGTCACGTTGTTTGTCCGCGATGAACTCCTAAAGTACTTAACCGATTTTAATCAAAATTGTACTGCATGTGTAGTTTGATCGAACTTAAAAGATAGGATAGCTTCCATCTTCATTTATAGTCGCAATATTATTTTATTGCAAATTATGTGTTTATTATTTGACAGACACAATTATCTGTTATCTCCAAATGATTCTAACAGATGGCGGTATCTGTGGACTGGATTGAGTAAGTATTTAATCGATGGCGCTATGTTAAACATACAAACGTTCCATATAGGTACCTAAGCTACAATTTATTAGCATAACCACCACGTATTACTGAGGCTACCTTAGCCACAGCAACGCGTGGCTGGGTCTGCTAGTATAAAATAAATATTACTATTCCACTATATCACCTTTTCCTCAGATCAGTATGTTTAGCAGTTTCTCAATTTTTTAACACACACAAGCAGTCTTAGGTTACTACTTAGGCTAGACATGTACTACTTGGAAGAACTACTAAAATACGTTCATAATTATTCTATTTTAATAAGTTACAAATTTATTACTAACTTTAAAAGAAATATTTTCACGGATTCTATCGTGTTCGTATTTGACGTTTAATTGCCCGACGTTTCGAACACTTTACAGCGTTCATGGTCATGAGAACTCAACAGTCAAATGAGAGGAACAAGAGAAGAACAGCCCTCCCGTGACCATGGACGCTGTAAAGTGATCGATAAATTAAAAATCAAATACAAACGCGATAAAATCCGTAAAAATAGTTTTATTTAAACTACGTAATACTCGCGTAAACATCAGAGATCATTAATATTAAATATATGGCGTAAATATTTACCCTTATCCATACATTCTTGTTCCTCCTTTTGCTTGAAATGATCTTTCACTTTATTCATGAGACTCATTAAATAATCTTTACGGCTGGTTATAGCATCCCATGCCGCGTCACCTTCCCAGTTTAAACTTATTAATAATCTAAAAATAACAATCTTATTAATAATCTAAAACAACAAGTTCTCTAGCACTCTGTCCTCTCTGCCTACCCTTTTTTTTTTTTTTTTTTTTTTTTTTTTTTTTTTTTTTTGCGGTGGGCTACGGACGTCGCACCCCGCCAAATCGGTCCGGGGTGACGGAAGAGGCGGCGCGCAACCCCATTGACCCACCCTGCAAGCACCTCTTCTTCGCCGTACGAGCGGGCCACCGGTACCCGATCTTTGTCTTCGGTGGCCTCTCTGCCTACCCTGCAAGGGATATGGCGTGATGATATGTATGTATGTAAAAACAACAACAAATTATCTATTTCCATCATCTCAGCTGATGTATGTCCCCCTGTTAGGCTCGAACCTCCTTCGTAATGGTAGGGAAATGCAAGTACTATACCACGCCGGTTAGATGTGTTGACATAGGGTTTCATTTCAAGTTTCCCTTCTCTTACATAAATGTTATATGCGTTTTATATACCTTAGTCGTCTCTTACAATCCCACGGGTAAGATAGGGGGTGGTGAATTGTATTTTTACTCCGTCACCACACGGATAGATATACATATCTATTTCCAACTAAATTATAATTATTTAATCATATGATTCACTAGGCTTTAAAATGGTAAATTTAATTTTACAAACGTATTTCATATTAAACCTTACATGTAAAAATCTAAAGTCGTAATATTGGTTTAGATTAATTCCCAGGACTGCCAAACAAACAATGAAATTTTGGTTAAACAAATTAACATTAGTAGCCTTCTTTTTTTAACAGGCTTCTTCTTATAGTCTGGCCACACCCCGCTTATAGCTGTGGGGTAGCCGGCTTAGAATACTATCAACCCTTGCTTTGCTCATGAGTGTCGTAAAAGACGACTAAGAGCCTTATAACGACCTGGGCCAACTCCTTCTGATGCCATTTGGTCCACAATTACATTCCCAAGGAGGGTTGACGTCTGGCAGGCGGCCGGCCATAAAACTATTGCCAATAACTTCTACAATATGTACTATGAAAGAAAAGTACATATTGTATCGACTCCAAGTAGGTAATTGAGATAATGAATATGAGTCTGGTCACACCCCAGTCAAACAGTCCGGGGCGGCGGAAGGAGCAACATCAAAACCACACTACAATAGAGAGGTTCTCTATTGCCGTGATGTAAGTGAACGAACCTTTTACCTTATATATTTAGTTTGCTCCTGAACATTGATAGGCATAGTTTTCATTCTAGTATATAATTTCTCTTTTAAATCTTCGATTTTCTTGTCAATTTCCGCAAGGATTTTTTGAAAAAGCTGAAATTATTATTATACCATAAGATTTACGTATTAGTGCTGTGTGGTAACAGCTAAAGAACACAATCAACCCTTACATTGCACGTGGGTGTCGTAAAAGACGACTAAGAGGTTAATATAGACCTGGGCCAACTCTATTTGATGTCTGGTCAGCAATTACATTCTAAATTAGGGTTCACGTCAGGCAAGCGATCGGTTATAAAACTATTGCCAAAACTTTTGCAATATGTATACATTGCGTCAACCCCAAATAATTTGGATAAGAACAAGATGAAAATAAGATTTATGTATTAATGCGGTTTTTGCAGTCACAAATGTATTAAAATTTTTGCTAGCGGCCTATAGTCCTAATCACCATCTGGGATGTGAGAACGATACCATTAAACCGTACTGCTATAATGATCACTAAGCGCCTTTAAATCTGACGACTGGAATACTTTATAATTAACTTCAGTAGTAACAATGGCGTCTGCCAATCTAACCATTTACCTCTATTGTTGCACCCAAGAGGGGATATATTGCTGAAAATCACAACGCAACAAGAGGCGATTGCAAATGATGCGGAAAAGTGCTGCTGCCAAATCTCTTGGTGGCTCCTCAGCCCACCTCCCAAGCTTAAAAAATGGTGACCCATAATATTCGTAACCCCAAATGGGAACAAGTGTGTAACTAGAAAATATACAATCAAAGATTGTGTACCTTTATATCAGTGTTTCCAAATAAATTCTTGACTCTAGTGTAATCATTCACGACTAGATCATATTCCTTTTTCCTAATGTTTCTGTCAATAGATGCGGGTAATTGAAACAAAAACTTGTGCCGGGTGAGAAGCGACAGAGCCTCACGAGTCTGATCCGCATTTACTTTACGAGATAAGATCTCAGAAAATAAAGAATCAGCTAACGTTATTGATTCTGAAAAACAATAATATATTTATACTATACTCATACATAATACCTGCTACTGAAAATTTAATGATTCTAAATATTATTATCAATTGTGTTTAATAAAAGAATATTTGTGATGACATGCCATGCTCAGAAATATTCATGAACACAATATACAATATTCTTACTCAATATTACATATATGAATTCGTATTCCTTGTTTGACCCTATCTTTTTCGCGTAGAAACAGATCTCCCTATTAAACTTTTTTTTAAAAAATCAGATCAGCCAATAACCATACGTACTTAAAACACTAAAAACCGAAAAATAAGATGAACTATTTAATTCTTGTCTAATTCTAATTATGTATTAATTTTTATAAAAATGTTGTATGCTACAATGTATGCTAGAAATCTACTAACACGATTTGAAGTCGATATCTCTGTCATTAATAGCTTGGTAAGCGGGCAATAGGGATAATATCCAAACTTGTAGGCTTCCCCTTCGTTGTGACCAAATTGAAACACGCTAGTTACCTGATTTGGTTTTTATAAAATTTAATGACGACACTATTGGCACAAAAGTGAAAGACAGTGACGGGTTAGTTGCCATAGCACCTGTGTCAACCGTATATCAGGCAACGAAAGGTTACAGGATAATGAACTGAAAATGCTTCCTGCTTAATCTTCTATTTACGGGCGGTTACGGTATATAAACTCCAGGGTACTTTACAAAGCCTTAAACAAAGCTGTCATTGATTTAGGCAAAAATAAAATTGTCAATGATCAGTTTTATAATGCACTCAGTTGTGTAAAGACTCTAGGGGGACAGCTTTTTGCGACTTAAGGTCTAATAAACTACTCAAAAGACTATACCAGGAGAAAGCGTAAGCCAAACAATAAGACGGTTCTAAATAGGTACGTATTTAAATTAGAAAATTTTGATACAATTATCTAATACGGCTGGACAGCGTTCAGGAAATTTAAGAGGATCTTCTCACCCAACATATTTCAGTGTCTGAAGTCACAAGTCTATGACCAGTCATGATTTATAACATGAAAATGTGGGCCCTAAATGTGGGTCTCGTAACAAAACTCAAAGCCGCTCAGCGTACTATGAAGCGGGGTATGCTCGCTTGTTTCTGTGCGAGATAGGATTCGAAATACGCTAATCCATAGCATAACGGATGTAATCGACATATCACGAAGAATTAGCACACTAAGAGGCAATGGGCAGGCCACATCGCTCAACGAACTGATAATTGCTGGAGAATAAAAGTTTGGCAATTTGTGGCGAAATATGAGAGAAGCTTAAGTCCAGATGATGATACATATTTACAACAGTTCGACTTTGAGAAAGGCGAATTGAAAAATGTCCATTTTTCCAGCTTGGTATGTTATTTTCTACCTACGTAACAAAGATCATATATCGGCAACATAAAGAATTACCTAACTCCTAATCGTTATGGAGTAGTACCTTACATTATCAGCTTACGTGATTAACTTGAAAGAACACCGTTAAAGGTCTATGCGTGCATATGATATTGAAAGAATTGTCCTCCAACTCCTAACCACTAAGGAGATGTACCTTCCATCACCAGCTCATCTAAATGAGATTATCACTGCCAGATGCAAATATTTGAACAGCTTTGGGAAATATATGAGACACGTAATATGTGCCTATAAAATTTGAAGGTTGCCCTCGATTTACATGAATTTCCATCATCAGATCATGATTTGGTGACAATGGGACCACCTCGGGAGTTAACTTGAAAGAATACAGCTAAAAGTCTACGCGTGCGTATGATATTAAAAGAATTATCCTCCAACTCCTTACCGCTAAGGAGATGTACATTGCATCACCAGCTCACCTAAATGAAATGTTCTAGATGCAAATATTTGAATAGCTTTGAATAATACATGAGACACGTAATATGAACCTATAAAATTTAAGGGTTGCCCTCGATTTTCAAGAATACCCATCATCAAATCATGATTTGGTGACAATGGGACTACCTCGGGAGTTAACTTGAAAGAATTCAGCTAATGGTCTATGCGTGCGTATGATATTGAAAGAATTATCCTCCAACTCCTAACCGTTCAGGAGATGTACCTTCCCTCACCAGCTCACTTAAATGAAATGTTCACTCCCAGATGCAAATATTTGAATAGCTTTGAAAAATACATGAGACACGTAATATTTGCCTATAAAATTTAAGGGTTGCCCTCGATTTCCAAGAATTCCCATCATCAGATCATGATTTGGTGACAATGGGACCACCTCGGGAGTTAACTTGAAAGAATACAGCTAAAAGTCTATACGTGCATATGATATTGAAAGAATTATCCTCCAACTCCGAACCGTTCAGGAGATGTACCTTCCATCACCAGCTCACCTAAATGAAATGTTCACTCCCAGATGCAAATATTTGAATAGCTTTGGAAAATTACATGAGACACGTAATATTTGCCTATAAAATTTAAGGGTTGCCCTCGATTTCCAAGAATTCCCATCATCAGATCATGACTTGGTGACAATGCGATCACCTGTGGAGTATACCCTTTAAAACGAAAAAAGAATTTTGAAAATCGGCCCACAATTGACAAACATATCGCTGAACATACATAAAAAAAAATACATACAATGAAACATAGAACCTCCTCCTCCTTTTTGAAATCGGTTAAAAATGGAAAAAGTAGCATACTCGCCTTCGCAAACAGGTGGGCGTTTGTATTTGAAATTAAAGTATTCCAGAAGAGTGTTGTGAAGATATCTAAGCTATATGCATCATTAATGTTATGTGATTTTTCATCCTATAAACAATTATTTTACCATTGCGATGGACGGCTGACTTAAAAGACGACGCCTACGCTCTATGGCACTAATCCTTGTATGACGGATAAACATAAATTTAAAGAACACAAATTACAACAAGGGCCAAAAATCATTTATGAACAGTACAGAGAATATTAATTAATAATGAAACATAGAACCTCCTCCTTTTTTGAAGTCGGTTAAAAACGAACAATCATTTACGATTCACACAAATAATTGTAGGCATAGATTATTATTTGGTTGCTTTACTTAAACTATGTAATCGTTCACATCATTTATGCCATTATAAACATAAAAGTACATAAATCAAATCATATCATATCATCATCACCTTCATCATCATCGCAGCCCATATATGTCTCACTGTTGGGCTCGGGCCTCCTCCGTAATGGGAGGGAAATTAACTTACTATACCGCGCTGGTCAGACGTGTTGGTATAGGGTTTGTTTCGAGTTTTCCTTCTCTTGCATAGATGTTATATGCGTTTTATATCCCTTAGTCGTCTCGTACGATCACCCACGGGTAAAATATGGGGTGGTGAATTGTATTCTTATTCCGTCACCACACGGAATATATAAATCTTCTTTTCTATTAATTCTGAATACACTTTTAAAAACAATTAAGATTTATACCCTCTATAGCAGCTTGTAAACTAGGCAATGGTTCTTTGCCATTCTTTCTCTCATCTTCTTCATACATATTCTTGAGCAGAACTAATCGGTCTAGCTGATCCATTACTGCACCGGTATTTGCTTTTAAGAAAGTTAATTGGCCTTCCTTTTGACTTTCCACCTAAAATAAAAATTGCAAAATAACGAAAAACAGAATTGTTCCTTGACCCAAAACAGGCTTTTTATCTAGCTACTAGTCTGAATGAAAACATTATCCAAATACTAACTGCCATTTAAAAATTAACTTCCATTTCATTGAGGCAGTGGCATGTGCATATAACTGCGAATGGAAAGGTTCCAATTCTGAAATCCAGGTCTAGCGACGTTTTTAGTATTTCAGCTGAACAAAATTTTTACTAAATCTAAAATATTTTATTCAAAATAAATTTGTCTACTCTTTCCGAGAAGTATTACTGACATTTGCTTGTAAAGTTTAAAAAAAATTACACTCTTTTAAACAGTTTTTACAATTTGCATACCTTCCTTTGAAGAAATACCATTCCAGCTTTGAGATCTTCATATGAAGTATTACTGTGATGTTCTAGGAGATACCACCCAGGTTGGAAATTCTCGTCCGATAGTTTTCCAGATCTATAAAACATGATACTTTAACAGCAATTCATAAAAATACCTACCAGATTTTAAATCTTATATCTCAATCCCTATACATATTTTACTTTTCTGATTCTGAGGAGTTCCCTACATACATCTGCCAACTCCAATGTCAATGAAATTGAAATTGGACCATTCTTAAAATATGCATTTTCCATCATAACAAAACCGCAAGCTAATTGAAAACCTCTTTATTTTTGAAGATCATTGATGTGCAATTTGGTTGTTTATTTAGATTTAATTTCATTTCGTAATCGGATTTTATAAATAATTAAGCATATTAAATGCTAAATTTCAGTAATTTAATTTCACATAGTTTTGAACAATAGCTTAGTCCAAGATCCTTCATACTGATGTGTCAAATAAAGTATAAAGCATACAGTACATATGTGATCAACTAACTAAATGGTAGCAATACAAATGATTAGTGTCCGACCGAAACTGGTTTTACGACCGAAGCCGAAACCGAATTTCGGCAACGGTCTCAGTTTCGGCCGAAACCGAAACTTTCTTATAAAGATCATGTTTTCAAAGAACAATAAAGAAAATGTATTATAATCAGTCAGTTTTATTTTTTTTCTTTTAATCACATAGGTAGCTTTAATACTTATTTATATTGTTACCTAATGCACTACAAACAAACATGTTACGACATGATTGTGGACACGTGGACGCGGCCAAATGTCATCGTCGCTTGGATGTCATTTACCGCGCCGAACACACCCGAGCACGGCGCGGAAACTTCCGAATGCAGTTTCGGTTTCGGTCGTAGTTTCGGCAGGTTTGCTGCCGAAACCGAAACATAACTGAAACTCGTTTTTTTGCCGAAACTCGACCGAAACCGAAACCGAACATTCGGTCGGACACTATAAATGATATTTGTTACGCTAGAGCCGCACCTGCGTGTATCGCCACGAAGCTTCGTGCAATGAGACGATACACGCAGATGCAACCGGTCATTATCGGCTATCGTCGCAAACATTCGGGCTTCGTGTTAAATATATAAAACTCTAATTATAAATGCCTTTATAATTGCTAGCATTTTATTATAATAAAAACCACACGATATATTATTTCCCAACTATCGCTTGGTAGGCGATAAGTCAAAGAGTTTTAGCGCGCCAGCGTGTTCAGACTAGCGTTTTTCATCTTCAGAAATTTTCGATGTGTTTAGACGCGTTCGAGGATCTCCAGTTAATCAATAAATATGGAGTGGAGCGATGAAATGGTGTTAGAATTTTTACACCATTATGAAGCTGAACCCATGAAGGGATTCAAAGAGTTCATTATGTAATTATTAGCATAATATAGCTATAAAAGTAAAGCAATTCGTCGTCCATAGTTAATCGCATGAAAATGATTTCGGCCATCTTTAATTATTGTACGATACTTCGTGTAAAATACCGAAGTCGCTAATGTCACCACAGTATTATCACGATAACTTTTTAGTGTACAAAACGTACGAAGCTTCGCCACATATGACATCGGGACGATACACGCAGGTGCGGCCCCAGCATTACAGAATAATAACCATACTACAGTTTTGAAAAAACGAAATAATAACATTTACATACCCATCAGGAAACAACTCATGAAGTTCTTCTTCAGGAAATTTACAGTCATCTCCCTCAGTAGACAGTCCCAGAGGATCAGGTGGTGTGTATGTAGTAGGCGACATTGGCCTGCGGCCCCAAGGCACAGATGGTGGAGCAGCTTCTTCTACCCAAACTGCACTTTCTTTCACAGGTCCTATTGATTCATGGTAGCCTGATACACAAATTCTACATTAGTTACATATTTACATATTAGTTTTAAATATGAGGTATGTCTTCAATAATGATGTAGTAGCATTAAAACATATATAAAACTCTAATTATAAATGCCTTTATAATTGCTAGGATTTTATTATAATAAAAACCACACGATATATTATTTCCCAACCAGCCGAACGAATGTCTGGTTAAGAAGATATACAATACGAAAGTGGAAGGATGTAGGTACCGACGGAGACCGAGACTAACCTACCTAGACCAGATCGGTCATGTACTGAAGGAAGGTGGAGTCAAGAGTCTCCGAAACCGGCAAGCGTGTATGAAGAGAATTATGAATGTTGAGGAAGCGAGTGAAGTATGCAGAGATAGAGTTCTCTTGCACTGTGTTCTCTCTGACTACCCTGCAAGGGATATGGCGTGATGATATGTATGTATGTATTAATTTGAAGTTAATGCAAATGCACTATGGGACATGTCGCATGAAGCTGATGGGAATAAAATGTCAGTGTTGGATTTTCTTCATAATTGGATAACTGTCATAAGACCTAAATAAATGTACATCTTTAGATTTAATTTTTTGCCTAGTTAAGAATTTATATGTCTTCAAAGAACCATCACTATTAAGGAACAGATTTTTCAAAAACGATTAATGACATTAACTAGTTGGATAGAGCTATAAGTAAGCAGTGTTTTATTACATGTAATGACTACTATTAGGTTACAATATTCAATTAAAACTAAGTACATTATATTATTATTTGATGTTTTCACAAATAAAGCAACAAAGTTTAGTAATAAAATATTTATTACATATTTTTTACTATTTAATAGCTGGTATTACTTGTTTGATTTACAATATTTGTTGGGCATACTATGTAACCGCCTAGTACAGTGAAACATACGCAAGTGCGTGGTTTAGGCCATGTATCAACTTTTTTTTTATAAAACACCACCCTGTCATAAGGAAATAATCCTTGTATTGCGGGGGACTTTATAAACATGCTATTAACGCAGACAAATTACACCCAGACTCAGAACAATACTTTGTGGATCAAACAAAGTATTGTCCTGCATAGGAATTGAACCCATAGCACTGGCATGGAAAGTAGGTATTGTATCCACTATGTCATCTGTGCAGTCTTAATAACTTACTAAATAAATTGAGATACCATTCTCAAATTATTTACATAATATTTTTATACTACAAACTATGTTTTAGTAATAAAAAATCAATGTTTAATATTAGCTTCCGGTTTACAATATGAAACAATTATCAAAATTCAATAAATTTCTAAGAAAAAAATTCTATTAAAAATCAGTCGCTTCAATTTTGAAGATTCTTTAAAGATACAAATTCCTTACTTCATTCTCATAAATTCCTAACTTCTTCTTATTTACTTAGCTGCTATGGAAATATAATTGATCTAATTATGAACAAAATCCAAAACTTTAATTTTATCCTGTCCACTTCCATCATGTATAAAATGTCATAATGCCAAACCCTTTAGAAATGCTATCTCTAATGAGGAGGCATGATGAGAAACAGTGGATAGTATACAATCTAAGAAGCAAAATATACCTCTAAATTGTACAGTCGAAGTGCCTTCTCCTCCTGACCTTGTAGTGACTATGATGTCCCCACGTCCCTTACACGGACCAGATCGTGCAACAATTTTGTTCTTACTTTTCCATTCAGCTGATAATAAACAATCACAACCGCATATTTTAAGGCCTGAAAAAAAATCATGATTATTTTTTATCATTAAACACTGCAACCAAGAATCTATGCAATTAAAATATCAATGATAGGCACGTATGGAAAGTGCATAAAGAAAAGAAAAATACATCATCTGATGTCTAAGTATCATTCTCCGGGAGATAGGATTAGTGCGTGTACAATACACATTAGTTAATTTAATTATATTACATACCTATCAGGTCCGTAACACTGGTGCCCAGAAATTCTCCACGTATCGTTACCCTGGTTCCCGGAGGACCTTCTTTCGGTGATATTCCTGTTACGACAGGCGGAGGACCCATTTTTCAAAATTCAATAACGAAAGCCAAAGTATATACATTCATAAGTATTTTTCCTTATTTATAAATGTTTTATAATAAAGTTGGTGTATTTCTACAATTCAATACACAATGAAAATGAAAATGTAAATAAAAATAATTTTTATTTTCACCTCCCTCCTAATCATTGAGTAAGCTAATATCATAGAGTAAGTTAGTATCATAGAGTAAGATAATATCATAGAGTAAGATAATATACTCCTACTTTTGGTCTACATATTACTTTCCTCTATGATCAACTCCAAGAATTTTACTCTGAAAGATTACTTTATACTTAACAGAGGATTTTATTAAATATTTTTTTGAGCATATCACTGAATTCAAAGTAAAACTTTAATTAATACATAGTTAATAATCTTTAGGGGCCCACTATTAATTAAATACATAGATATCTATCTACATATTTTATAAATCCATCCATCCATCAGCCCGTAAACGTCCGCTGTTGGACATAGGCCTCCCCATGTGAATGCCATTCAACACGGTCCCGCGCCACCTGCATCCAGCGGTTTCCTGCGACCTTGATAATGTCGTCAGTCCACCTAGTGGGGGGTCGTCCTACGCGGCGCCATCCGATTTGTGGTCTCCACTCGACAACCTTTCTTCCCCAACGGTTGTCGGTTCGTCGAGCGATGTGGCCTGCCCATTGCCACTTCAACGCGCTAATTCTTCGGGCTATATCAGTTACACCCGTTCTTCTACGGATTTCCGTATTTCGGATTCTATCACGTAGAGAAATACCGAGCATAGCTCTCTCCATAGCACGCTGAGCAACTTTGAGCCTTTTGATGAGGCCAACATTTAGAGACCACGTTTCAGTTCCGTAAGTCATCGCTGGTAACACACACTGGTTATAAACCTTTGTTTTCAGACACTGCGGAATATTAGACGAGAAGATCCTTCTAAGTTTCCCGAACGCTGCCCAGCCGAGTTGGATTCGTCGGCTGACCTCTTTCTCGAAATTGGATCTACCTAATTGGACTGTTTGTCCTAGGTAAACATAGTGATCGACAACTTCGAGAATCGCATTCCCAACCAGGACCGGTACAGAAATGACATGGGCATTAGACATGACTTTCGTCTTGTCCATGTTCATTTGCAGCCCTACGAGTTGGGAGGCCTTGCTGAGGTCATTGAGCATGGTGCCAAGGTCCTCCAGGGATTCTGCCATGACTACGATATCATCTGCGAATCGAAGGTGAGTGATGTATTCGCCATTGATGTTGATGCCGAGTCCGGTCCAGTCTAAGAGCTTGAAGACATCTTCCAGCGCAGTGGTGAACAGTTTCGGAGAGATAACGTCTCCTAGATAACGTCTCGTATTTTATAAATACTTATCTTATGTTTAAATTTCACCTATACCATTGTATATTTTCACTGATTGAAGCAGATTTTACAGATTAGATCTGAAATTCATTACCTTCGTTTGATGACCTACATAAGAGTCTACATGATCTTGGTGAAGTGATGGCCAAGCACCATGGGAATCCATTATTTTATTAAAAAGTTGAAGTTACTTTCTAAGAGATTTTTCCAAGGGACATTGAAACACAAGTGGAACACACATATTATACTAGCTTCTACCCGTGGCTTCAACCGCGTAAAAAGTAATACTAATTATGTAACAAATATCCTAATATCCAAACAAGTTCGCAATCCTTCACATTTATAATATTAGTATCATATACTTTAATATTTGCTTAACATTAAATAAAATAACAACATTGTGGTTAAATTATGAAATATTACAATTTAATAACGCTACGTGATATTTGCACGTTCCTATAAAAATTCTTCGATGCGAAGCTATCTGCAAATAAAATCGCGTTTCTTGACGATAAAAAAAATGTCTAATTTTCATACTTGTCATTCCATTGCCATTCATTTTTATTTCATTCATCATGTGGGGGTGAGGTGATCGAGTGGTAGCAGTAATATTTGGGGCGTATCTGAATAAAAATTTACATTACTAATATTATGCTAGACTAATCATTCATAATATACGGCATAATGGCTCAGTCTAATTTCAGGTAACACATACATTATTTATAATTACTGTGACTATAATAATTACCTACAGTATTGTTTAATAATTAATATTGCTTTCAGTCCGGTGGACGAATACGGCTTTGAAAGGCATGAAGACTTTGATTACGAGAGTTATGAGGACTTTATGTCGAATTACTTGAAAGTACTTGCAACAAGGGCACAAAAATGGTCTAATTTGCTTGGTGAAGGAAAGTCGGTCAAACGCACTAATACGGTGAAAAGATACGTCCGTAAAGGAGTACCCAGTAAGCATCTCTTTGTTTACATTTGTATGCCGTGTGAATTGTTACTGAACTTTCATTTTTTTTTATATTGCTACCTAAAAATAGTATGTTAGATAGTTTTTTTTTTTTCTTTTTTTTTTAAATTTAATTTGTATTAATTTAATTTATATTATTTCAATAGAATCTTTATTTAGAATTACAGTACAGTTACATGCTTATTAAGATACATTGATCTTTCTAACACAAAAAATAATTAAAGTTATAAAGTAAATGCTTTAAAAGTAAATGTGCCATGTGATGAAAGACTAATAATACAATTCACCACCCCTCTCTTGTTCATGGGTATCTTAAGATAACTACTGGGACATAATATGAAGACAACAACTATTCATGGGAAAGAAGAGTACTTTTCCAATCATAGGACAATTTCCCTCCCATTGTGGTAAAGGCTCGAGCTCAACAGTAGGAAACACATAAGCAGTAGTCATATTTAATGTATTGCATTGTATTCAAAAAGTTTATATAGATTCTTATTTTCAGGTGAGCATCGACCATCAGTATGGATGGCTATTTCAGAAGCAGAAAATATGAAAGAGCAATACCCAGATTTGTATCAAAAAATATTGGATGGCCCGTTTGAGAAGGAGCTAGTAGATCTTGTAAAGACAGACTTGCCTCGCACTTTTCCTGATAATATATATTTTACAAAAGAAGCTAATCACCAAACACATTTATTCAATATACTCATAGCCTATGCACATAACAACAGGGTTGTTGGTTACTGCCAAGGACTTAATTATATTGCTGGTGAGTTTGATTTTTGCCATTTGTAATTTTAAGATTACACAAAGCAATGTGGATACATAACCCTGTTTAAGATACAACAATTTTCACTCTTAATTCAATGAATTAGGTAATATTTATACCAACAATAGAGATTTTAGTATAAAACCAGCAGGATTTGTATATGAAGGTAAATAAAGTTTTAGCATGACTATAATTACTGAACATGTTAACCGATATTGAGTTACATACATCATTGAAATCAGCAAAAAAACTTGTATGTTGGCTGGTCATACTGTAATACAGGTAAGAATAGTGTTGAGGTTTTTTTTTATTGCTTATGTTGGCAAACGAGCAAGCAGCACACCTGATAGTAAGTGTTACTGCCACCCATAGACCTTTGTAATACCGAGGGTATCACTAGGCCCCTGCCTACCAGTACAAACTCAATCAGTTAGGCTTCCAGCTCTCTCACTCACCGAACGAAATTCAACAGCACATTGCTATTGCTCAGTCGTCAATTTTCTGCGAGAGTGTGGTACTGCCCCGGACGAACTAGCCCGCAGCTGTAGCCCGAAAACTGTCAACAGTGTGCTTCTACCACTAAAGTAGCTTGGTAATTAAAAAATTACAATAACACAATTTTCGCCAAACAAGTGACTATAATTTTAATGATTTATGAATAACTGTCTTTTCATTAATATATCCCTTGCTAATTATTGCCTCTCAAGCACATATGCAATCCCTACACATACAAACTTCTCAATTAATTAACACTCTGGTCCAGATTGATACTTTCAATTGATTAGACTCTCAATTCTCCTCTCAGACATTTCATTAAACTGTTTAAAGACCCATCTTCATATATACCTGATACCTTACCAAAATTGTTATAGTTACAGGTGATTGCAAATGTTTGTATACCAAGATTAATTTTACCCAGTAATTGCAAAAAAAAACTCTTATTTCTGCTTTCCTGACTAAATAAATAAAAGAAAATAATATATATGGAAACTCTTAAAGTATATGTTCATCTGTATATCAGCTTTTCATTGTCCACTGTTAGACATTGTTTCCACCTATAAGAGAGCAAGTGTGGTTCCAGATGCACCTGCATCTAATGACTGCCTTCAATTGCAATTATGTCACCAGTTCACTTGAATTGTAAGACACTATGTGAGGCTACCTACCTAAGAACCTTTTTCTTGCCCAGCAGTTATCTGTTTGTAGCACAATGTAGCATGAACATTTCAATGTGACAACATGTGGGTATGGACAAGGACATGTACCGTTTCTTCTAAACTTATCCCATATTTTATTTCAATCCATAGCATGCGATTTTAGTCCATTGTAGGTAAACATAGTGATCGACAATTTCAAAAATCAGTTTCACAATGCATTCTAAGATAAGTACTTCAAAGATTATGCCAGGACTGCAAAATAAGATGGCAATTATCAGCTCGGATTTAAAAATTCTTTCATAGAAATTTACTTTATCCTCAAATACTTTAATAATGGCAGAGCCACATCATTAACAGTTTGGCCGTCAGACTCTGACGGCTAAACTGTCCGTCCAAATCCATAGTCAAGTCCGACCAGGATGGTACCATGCTATCGCAGAACATCGACGTTTTGAACAGTGGCAATGTGCTATTGCGCTTCATTCGGTGAGCGGGAAAGTCGGAAGCCTAAGTTTCTGGGTGGGTTCAGTTAGTAGGCAGCGGCCGAGTTGTACTTCTGGCATTGCAATGGTCCATGAGCGGCAGTAGCGCTTACCATCAAGTCTGCTTGCTCGTTCGTCGTCATAAGCAATAAAAAAAGAATATTCATACTTTTATCCGATACTAAGTTATTGCTGCGGGAATGAAGAAACCAGGAAGGGTAATTGTCATCATACGAATAGATCACGATATCTAGACAAAAAATTGAATTCGAACTTTGCACAAACGAGATTGGTCTGTTCTCGAAGACTCATCGAGAACGGACCAATGCCGCGTGAGAAAAGTTTAAATTACGAAATCGAGATAAAATTCTAAGGACGAGAATCGCCCCCAGGATCCAATTAAGCGCAAAATCTATTTATTAATAAATTGAGTATTTGACCTGTTAATCAATAATTTGGTTAATCAGTAAGGTCTTTATAAAGGTCAAGTGGCAGAATTATATTTTCAACGACGATGAATAATGCTCCAAGTCAGGGAATGGTCTCGACTCTAAATATTTAAGCTGCTCATGCATTTATTGGTTACAAAATATTATCACACATGTTTTTCTATTTCCTAGTCGTGTTTAATTTAACATGGTTTTAACAGATTCTAGAAAGTTTTCCTAATTATGCAAATATCGACAAAAGAAATCGAGGACACACAATTTATTTATTACCTTTATTTATTTAGTAGGTACATTTTTCATATTGTTCTGGAATGTAAGTACAATTGAAAAAGTAACCCTTCTCCGTGAAAACACAACTCTTCTCCGTGAAAACACAACTCTTCTGGTACGAGTGTATGTGGTATATAGAACTAAGGATATTAGCAATAACAATATTAGAAAGAAGGGAAAGCTCAAAATAAAACTCGGTCACTTGAAATCAACATCGATGACATATATTATGAGAACAAGCACAGGATGTTAAATATATTAGGAGTATGGGACATTTTCTAGAACTCACTTAATAAAAGTTATATAACCGCAAGGAGCCGCAGTAGCGTTGTCAAAGTTCGGGAAGCAGTGACTGTGGGCAGAGGCAGATTAAACGTTGAGAGCGCCGTAGGCAAATCTCATCGGCGCCCCTATATTAAAAATAACTAGTATTAGTAGTAAAAATTGATGACTGCAGTTGGCGTTACTACAAGTGTGGTAGAAGTTACTTTATAATTCGCCCGCGCGTCCTTTTCTATTCTTGCGCCCATAGGCACGTGCCTACTTTGCCTTAAGAATAATCCACCTCTGACTGTGGGGCATCTCTTAAAGATGCCTAATCCAGCGTAGTAATAGATCTTAGTCTAGAAAGTGTAAAGTTGCACTACTTAAGACTTGTGGCTGACTTATGTGGTGCTATAATATGAGAGATAGAGGCCAAACAAATTAGTACAAAGCAGCGGATACAACTCGTAAAATTTATTATTGTAACAATATCTCGATAATATATTATTATAGTTACCTTATTTATTTAACTAGTTCTGCTATTGGAAATACAAAAATTATCTGTGAACGTAATCATTGTGATATGTCTGATTCCGATTTTATAACTCTTATCGTAGTTAATTGTTTATAATTAGATAAAACAATACCTACATTTTAGAGTGTTACAGTATTGGCAGGTATAAAGGACCGGTTTCCTCAATAATGACCAAAATATAGTACTTAGTTACAATCGTAGTCAAGCAGACTTTGTTACTGCGGCTGAGTTATGTTCACTGCCATTGTACGCCTACTTTGTTTTTAACTCGAATCTTTTCCATGATAGATGCTCGAAAACTGAGAAATCTTACGCTTAAGACGTAGGTATTTCAGGGATTGTGCAAACATACGATTATATCAGCTCGTATATGTC
The DNA here is from genome assembly GCA_905163515.2 of Lymantria monacha. Taxonomy (NCBI): domain Eukaryota; kingdom Metazoa; phylum Arthropoda; class Insecta; order Lepidoptera; family Erebidae; genus Lymantria; species Lymantria monacha. The sequence continues at coordinate 16,425,579 of LR991082.1, read as the reverse complement.
GCAATGCTGGGCCTCCTCCACATCAACCTCCTACTCACGGTTATAAAACTATTGCTAATAACTTTTATAATATGTAGGTACAATGTAAGAGGAATGCAATATGTATTCCTCTTACATTGTACCTACATATTATAAAAGTTATTAGCAATAGTTTTATAACCGTCCGCTTGCCTGACGTCAACCCTCCTTCAGAATGTAATTGTTGATCAGACGGTATCAGATGGAGTGTGGCCCAAGTCGATGTACCTAAAGCTCTTAGTCGCATTTTACGATACCCACGAGCAATCTAAGGTTTGATAGGAATCGTAACCGCTACCGCACAGAAAACAGAAGTGAAATTGGCCTACAATACAACGCTGCTTAGATGAGCTGGTATAAGCTTTTATTTCAATTTCTTTATTTTGCATAGGTATTGCCATCATATATGCCAGTCGTCTGTTATGATACCCATTGCTAAGATAAGAGGTGGTGCATTGTATTGTTACGCAGTCACCACACGGATAAAATATAGGATAGCTAAAAATGATTTTTCCGTGTGGTGACGGAATAAAAATACAATTCACCACCCCTTATCTTACCCGTGGGTGATCGTAAGAGACGACTAAGGGATATAATACCTACGCATAAAAAATCTATGCAAGAGAAGAAAAACTTGTAACTAAACCCTATACCAACACGTCTGACCAGCGTGGTATATACCTAAGGTCAATTTCCCTTCCGTTATGAAGGAGGCTCGAGCCCAACAATGGGATATATATGAGCTGAGATGATGGTGATGATGAAAATTGATTTTGAAATAAAGATTATTTATGAATACCTACCCTTAGAGTAATAGGTTAGGACCTCTCTACATGTCATTGGGAGTCATAAAAACATCATCGTCATAAAAATTCATCAGGAAAATAGGCTGCAACAGTCCTTTTTTTTGTTGATACTAATAAAAATCTTTACAAGTCCTCTGCTTTATGTCAACATATATTGGGGTATGTCGGATGCACGGCTTTCTGCGGCGAAATAACAAACTATTATCGACTACCTGTGGTGCGCCTTTTGGGCGTGCGAACAAAATGTCCGGCCCGTCGGACGACCAGTAAACCACACGCTTGTCACCGGCACTTACATGTTAAACTAAACTTACCCACCAACTCAGATTGCCAACCCGCCTGCCAAGCGTAACGAATATAACATTAGCCCTTGTTAAATAGGTGTATATCAAACAGTGAGCTGATGAACGCACTAATACGAGTATGAAACAACCAAACAACCTAAACAGATAGCTTATCAATCAAACTTTTTCAGGACTATTACTATTGGCGACTAAAAGCGAAGAGACGTCGTTCTGGCTGCTCAAAGTGCTTGTTGAGAAAATTCTACCAGACTACTATACTAGGACTATGGATGGATTAATTGTTGATATTGAAGTGTTATCTGAACTAGTCAAATCTAAGGTGCCTGATGTGCACCAACACGTTATTAATCTTGGTATGTTGCATCTTTAAATTGGAATGGAGTTATGGTAAACATATTGCTAATAGTTAAATTGCGCTATATTAAAAAAACTTAATATCTACTCTGAATGGCATATGCATTTCAGTCGCATGAATGCCAATTTTGATCTCCCGAATGGATTTGTTAAACGGAAACAAATTCTGTCTAATTTGGTCTTGCGCATTTTTTTCGAGGCAATTATCAATAGCAATTTACTGTGTCCAGTAACATGTAATATATTCGTCACGGTTTAATTGACGAAATATGACTTGACTGTAGCGTATATTTCGAACTATAGATTTTTTTCGCGTGTTTATCGCTTCGGATATCAAGAACTGAGCTTTTAAAGATTTAAATCCGAATCTATATTATTTCGATTTTCACTTCTCAAAATTCTCAGCCTAACGATGCTTTTCTAACCATAAATAAACAATAATCATAATTTGCAGGTCTTCCATGGGCGGTAATAACCACAAAATGGTTCGTCTGCTTGTTTGCCGAGGTTCTCCCCATAGAAACTGTACTTCGAATATGGGACTGCCTATTTTATGAGGGCTCCAAAATATTGTTTCGCGTTTGTTTGACTCTCATAAAGAACAATCGAGCTGAGATAATGGCTTGCAACGACTTCACCTCCCTGGCGGAGTGTTTCAAGGCGATTGTGAAGAATGCTAGTGCCCTACATTGTCACGAGTTTATGCAGGTTAGTTGATTTAGACAGTTCTACATATTTACCTACTTTAATGGTTATAAGACTGGATATTATTGATACAGTGAAATTTAGAGCGCCTCTGGTAAAATTTTGGAGATGATTAATATCTTATTCAATCCTTCAGCTCCTTCCTATCTCAAAGACCGTTTCGTATATCTCCATGAAACCCATGAAAAATGTTTACGATCATCAGAAAATTTAAAACTAAAAACTCCACTCCATTCCACAACTTTTTACGCCAACTCCTTCACTGTCACAGCAGTACGCTTGTGGAATGAACTGCCGCTGGAAATTCGTCAAGCCAAAAGCTTGTCTGCGTTTAAGTTGTTGCTAAAATCGCATTATCTAACACTGTAGGACTTTGTCGTTAGTCACCTTATTGTGAAATATTATACACATTTCTTATGCACTCAATATTGTATATTAGTTTATATTGACATACTTATACCTGTTGTGCTATTAATTGGATATATGTATATGTTGTATATGCGAATATATGTGCCTCTATGGTTGTATGTATATGTAGGTGTATTTATATATTGTTTATGTGTGTATGTGTATGTGTGTATATATATTTATTTAGTATTACTGCACCATCATCTACCACTCTCTCTCTATGCTAATTTTATCCATACAAAGGTTGCCTGGAAGAGATCGCTGTTAGCGATAAGGCCGCCCATTGTACCTACTGTAGTTATTTCTAGTTTCTTCTTTTTATGTAATATGGTGTACAATAAAGTGTATAAATAAATAAATAAATAAATAATTGAAAAATGGAAACATTTTTAAAACTGCTTGGGCGCAAACCTAATCTCCGAACTACGGTAATACATATAGCGACTTTACACTAGCTATTAATATAGCAATCAGTTTCTACTTTATGATGTGGGAAACATAAATATATTTAACTAGCGACCCGCCCTCGCTTTCGGTATTCGATATTTGGTCGCTCTGTCTCCGCATTTTAAATCAGGGATATTCATTTTAATGATATGCTGTAAAGGGCAATTTTCTTGTATATTAAATGCACCACTTATCTTATGTATTTAATTGAAGTAATACTGTATTAATAAAAATAACTCCCCAAATAATTCATATTTTTTTAATAATGTGCAAAGATGATCGTACTGTGGTTTATCCTTAGGAGATAGACTTATACTATAGCAGACTTTTTTGTATCTTTTTAAGATATACAATTTTGTAGTATATTATTTTGATATGTCTTGTAAAGTTTAGACAGCGACATTACAATAATGTAAGCGCATAAAAATACATTTTTACATCACACTAAATTTTCTTTTAAATGCCCGCCTTTTCTGCTATAATATACAGAAATATAAACCATCCTCTTGAATCTCTGTTTATTGCCTAAAACCGCATTAAAATTTTGTTGCGTAGTTTAAAAGATCTAATCGTTACAGTGGCGATTTAGTTTTTCACTATTTGTAGATTTAATATATGCCACTTCGATGAATATTCTGTTACTGATGGTTGGACAATAGAGATGGTCCGCTATATTCTATCATGACCTTGTTGTCAAAATGCAACCAATAGAACAGGATATTTCAATGTGCACAATGCTATAAGAAATCCAACAATTACTTCCATCGCCATAGTTAATATTTTCATCAGATTGCTAATTAATAATTAACGTGTATATCGGATACGCTATAAATAACCAGCCTCTCATTATTCTATAGAATGGCCTTTCCTAGATTTCGGATAGATGGAAGAAACGAAGTAAACGTTTTGCGCAGTTGTTCGCAATTATATCAAACAATAATTTGTCAGCATTTGTATTCTCATCTCATTCTAATATACATTATCTGTAAATAGGGAATAGGTTTCTGTTAAGTTGTGTATGTTAGCATTTTCGACATATCGCCACTTATAATCTGGTAGGAAACGGCAGCGCTTTCATAAGTTATAATTTTTCTCTTTTTGAAGATGAAATTAAATTAGATTTTTTGATTTTCAGTCAATCTTCAAAGTACCTGGCACCCTATCGAACGCTACTATAATAAAACTGAGAGCACGCTTCGCCAAACAGCGTCGTGAGCAGCAACAGAAGGAGCCTCTCCGGTGAACATTGTCACGGAGCCTTGTGTCGTGATCTCAACTATTACGTAACCAAATCTTAAACAACATGCATCAATACGTATCATTGATAACTAATTTTGATCTCTGTATTGGAAGACTCTTTTGCATACTTGAGTATTCAGATTTTCCTTTTAAAAATGTTTATATAAAGACTGCATGAATTATAAATGCAATCTTGTAATATTGCCAAAATTGTGAAACATTGTTTTTCATTTAATATTTAAGTTTTTAATTGAGTTATTTGCTACAAAACAAGTTAAATTAATAAAAGGGCGTAAAATACTGTAATGTTTGTAAATTAAACAATTTTATTAGACTAGAGATCATAAACTCAATGTTTGCATTAGGCTGAACCCTAAAAATGCTTCTACGATTAGCATATTTGCTTAATTAAAAAATAATAAATGACATCCAAAGTTAATTTACAGTAGCAAAAGCTGCACTTAACAACCTACTAGAAATAAATTGATGTCTGTATTTAGTTTTAGGACATTTTGTACAAAAGTAACAAATTACGCTATTTAGCTTTGTACAATATACGTAAATATCTACAAATAGTAGACTCGCATATCTTGTGGCTATGAACATGAACACAATTTTTTTTTTTTGTTAAGAATTATTCTTAACAAATTTTAAAATAAAAAAAAATCCTAAAATAATTTGTATTTATAAGTTAATTTTTTTTTTTAATGTAGTATTTATAGAGTTAATGTTGTTTTGCATATCATTAAAATTATTTTTTATTTGTACCTAGTATTATGTAGCTCATTGTCAGTTTTTATAGATTGTAATTATAAATTTAAGGTCATAAGCATTATATCAATTGAATATTTTGTATTTGTTTATATATGTATAGCTGTGAACAACTATACTTATATTTGACATTTACAGATATAATGTTTATTATAATTACAGCAGTTGGTTTATTAATAACTGCTAAACATCAATAATAAATGAGCGATATTTGTTTTTGTTAAATTTACGCAATTGTATTATCCCAGTGGATTTAAGTAAAATTCAGATTGCATATATCTTATTTTAATAATTATTTTCTCTAAAAATCAGCTTTGCCCATGTATAAAGTATTAAATAAGTATGCTACGCGAGCTGCGGTACAAATTTTCTAGCATTTCATTGATGTTTTCATAATATTAATGTACTACATCATATATATTAATATAGTTTTCTTATTAGTAGTTTTGATGTACATATTTTTTTTTCTATATGTATGTACATTGTTTGATATGACATTATTAGGTGATAAGTATACTATTTTGGAAGTGTTAGCGATCAAAGCTACACAATTATACATAGTAAAATGGCTAAGATATTACAAGACCAAACCATCCAAGAATATTGTTAATGATTAAATTGTCTGTAAGATGTGACAGTATTTTTTGTGTGATTCATTTATTTATTGCAGGCAATAAATTGATGTGTTATAAAATTAAATATGTTTTTTTATCTTTTTGATGCTTATCCAGCTGAAATCAATCATAATATATCACATAAAAAGAGTCAATTTTAGATTGAACATTTTAAAAATAAATTTTGTAATGTTAACTTTTCAATAATAAGAAAAGCCAATAACACATTATTATGATTTACCACCATAACCACTAACTGTTGTACTGTTATTAAGCTAAACATTTTATGAAACAAATATTCTATCTTATATGCAGCATGAGCACACATAAATATGACAGTAATGAAACCCATATATCAAAATAATTGGTATTATTCTCAGCATAGTTATGTCCTAATTGGCACAGTAATTTTTATTAGTGCTACTTTACATACATGCTAAAAGATTACATTTTATCCCCTAGTTCAAACATATATGTATATTTTTCCTTTTTTTTTATTTTTAATTATGTAGTTGCCCCCATTTTGCTGCTTTTTTGCATGTCTAAATTTTGACAATTTATTGATAATTATAGTCATTTATCCTCTCCTGTGAGGAGAAATGTTATATATAGCTTATAAGTTATAACCTTTCTCTCTAACTCAAAGAATTTATCAGACTGGTTGTTCCTAAGATTAACACATACAAACAGCAAAATCAAAATGCTTTATATTGTTTCAATGTGAAACTTTTAACTATTTTGGATGTGTCAAGTGAGTACTATATGTGGTGTTGAAATTGTAATTTTATTATAGTAAATATTGCACAGACATGTTCATTACTTGTATTTTTGTGAAACAAGTTAGGATGGCCTCTAGGATTGTGCAGAGCTAGCAGCAAACTGTTCTGTACATAAATTTCAATGTTAGAAATTGCCATAATACATGTTTAGATGTTAACTGTGACAGAATAGACTACCAAGATGTTTAAAATTAATGCATTTTATTGTATTATTACCTACATCCTTTTCAAAAAAAAATCCAATATTGAGGGAAAATTAATACATTGAATACCTAAAGCATTCTATATTTAAAACAACTATATACAAATTTTTCATTAAATATTGAATAATGTTATGACTTCCCACTTTCTAAGAGATCTTTGGCTTCATTAATTTTAGCAGCGATTAAAGGAGACCCACCGCGGTCTGGATGGTTCAACAGCATAATCTTTCGATGGGCATCTCTAATCTGAAATTGCATTTCAATAATAGGGTTTCCGATATCTACAATAAGTGACTGATAAATTTGTAATGATAACATAGTCATGAATATTATGAAATACCTTTGCTTTATTAGCTGTAGGACTAACTCCTAAAATTAAAGCTGCTTCCCTTTTAGTCATTTTTGTTTCAAATCCACCTTTGTAATATTTAGAATTGGCTAGACTTTCTGCATCGAATTTTGGAAGATTTTTGACAGCTTCAGCAAATTTGGAAGTAGCATTGGGCATCTGTCTAAGTACATAACGGCCAGCGAAACCTACTGCAGCCATCCCAAGGCCGGCCAAAATTATTGAACTTGCCTGTAAATAATTTAAACAGATTTGTAATATGTAAATAACTTATACTTTTGAGGTTACATACAAGTAACTCATTGGAAAAAGTACATACTCACCATGGTTAAGTTCTATGTGACTTAATGTAATAACTACGAAATAGGGAACACAAAGAATAATTGTCAATTCAGGAGTAAATAACTTTTAATTTATTTTTGTATTGATCTATGGCCATATACTTTTGACAACTGACGGTTCTTTCCGATTGCCATCCGTTAACAAAAAAATGCAAATTAATTATTCTTCTATGAATTTGGCAACATATAAAATATACGTAATCTACTATTATATCAAATTCACTACATATACTTTAGCATTTTCTCAGTATAAAATAAAAATTACATTTCCAAGGAAGGTTGACGTCAGGCGAGCAGCCGGTCATATAACTATGGCCAATAACTTATGCAATATGTACTATGCAAGAGGACCTCAAGTAATTGAGATGAGAATAGAATAATGATGATGATAAATATATATAAAGCATAAAAATGTTTATAAATACCCGATACGAAACGAAAAATGATGTCACAAGCGGGGTTCGAACCCGCACCTATTGGGAATCCGGCCCAACCGTGCTGCCACTTACACCATCGTGAACTATTTTAGGACATGCAAATTTCGATTCATATTATATCTTACGTCTTCAAGGTGACGTATGCCATCTATCGGACAATGTTTACACATTGTATAGACTTAATACTTCAAACTTTACAGTTAGAATTGTATTAAACGATGACACAACCTTGTTATTGAAATTACTGAAATTTTTAGCATTTAATATGCTTAATTATTTATAAATACCCGATACGAAACGAAAAATGATGTCACGTCTATACAAGTCTATACAATGTGTAAACATTGTCCGATAGATGGCATACGTCACCTTGAAGACGTAAGATATAATATGAATCGAAATTTGCATGTCCTAAAATAGTTCACGATGGTGTAAGTGGCAGCACGGTTGGGCCGGATTCGGCTTGTGACATCATTTTTCGTTTCGTATCGGGTATTTATAAATAATTAAGCATATTAAATGCTAAAAATTTCAGTAATTCCATAAAAATGTTTCTATGTCCGTTACAGACTTTGAAATCGTCTAATGCTAGGGCCGCACCTGCGTGTATCGTCACGAAGCTTCGTGCAATGAGACTATATACGCAGATGTGACCGGTCATTATTGGCTATCGTCGCGATCATTCGGGCTGCATATACGTTATCGCTTGAATGGCGATAAGTCAAAGGGTTTTAGCGCGCTAATATATCGCGTACTGTGATCAGACTAGCGTTTTTCATTTCAGTGGAAGTTTTCGATGTGTTTAAACGCGTTCGAGGATCACCAGTTAATCAAAAAATATGGAGTGGAGTGATGAAATGGTGTCAGAATTTTTACACCATTATGAAGCGGAACCCATGAAGGGATCCAAAAATTCATTATGTAATTATTAGCATAATACAGCTGTAATAGTAAAGCAATTCGTCATCCATAGTTAAACGCATGAAAATGATTTCGGCCATCTTTAATTATTGCACGATACTTCGTGTAAAATACCGAAGTCGCTAATGTGACCACAGTTTTATCGCGATAACTATCTAGTATCCAAAACGTACGAAGCTTCGCCACATATTACTTCGGTACGATACACGCAGGTGCGGACCTAGCATAACTGATATGAACCTGAACTAGTTTCATTAGAAAGACAATAACGTGAAGATGGTTTTAGATCACTAAAATAATTCAGTAGGATCCATGATCCATGATTAATTTCAATTTTCACTGTTTTTTTTTTTAATTTCTACTGAATCTCGTTGTAGTGAGATCGGCTGCAACGCATTGGTGTATCATTCCTAGGTGTATTTTCGTGGAACTAGTAGGGGATATCGTGCAGACGCCCGTGTTGTGCGGTGTTTCACAGGGGTCAGTCTTAGCGCTGACCCGAATAGAATATTGGCTATGACTGGGTGTAGCGAGGTAGCCTCCCTCCTGGGATGACTGCAATTTTTTACACCATCAACATGCTGGTCACAGGCCGAGGTGTCACGCTGGAAGAAGCAGCTCGTCTAGCACTTCTCGGCACCGAGGAGATTGTCAGGCGGTTCGAGGAGCTGGCAGGCTTAGGCCTTCAATTAAAGTTTCCATTATTTCATGGACTGCGCGAGAGTCCACTCACCAGTACCTTGATCACTGTCAATTCGGTCTCCATCAGCACCTGTCCTTTTCTGGCTTATAAAAGTATATTTATCCTTTAAAGTAATTAAAAGCGAAAATAATAGGAATCAACGTTACACGTTAAACAATTTAGTGCTGCAGGTACTGTGCGATTATGCGCGGCGCATTGTACATAGGATTAAATCGTAAAGAAAATACCCTATAAACATGATGTTTTTTTTACTATACCTATACAACTAATATATTTACTATCAATTGCATGTCGTCACTCCTTAAAGCATTCATGTATGTATTACCCTTCTGGTAATCATTGTACAATGGTGACTCCAGTATAGGATTTCTTTTTAGATGTCGCAATCAACACCAAGGGTTTTATCGGAAAAATTCTTCTAACAAAAACAGTGTGATAAATAGTGTTGCGAACAGAGCCATATAGTGAAAAATTAAATCACACTAATTTTATATTGAATTTTTAATAAGTATTTAGTAGTTTTTATTGTTAATATGTACTTTTGCTATCTATTTTAAACATGAATAAAAATACTGGCAACACAATAATTCGAAGTGACCAGCCAGATAAAAGTTTATGAAAAAAAAGTTGGGCCTTTTTCGAAGAGGTTCAACATGGCAGGAGATCAAGCGCAATTTCATCTTTTATTGAATACATTATTATCAACAGATAATGTCACCAGATCCCAAGCAGAAGTAAGTACGCTTTGTATATTTCATAGTTAGGTACATTATTTGCAGGAAAAATCTTACATTACCCGGCGTATATTCCTTACATTCTTATGTGGCCTCGTGTCAAAACGTGGTCATGGAGGATTTATAATTATCTACTTCATAAGTATACGATACGATTCGCTTTTGCATTTAGTTGAGTAAATTTGAATCGATATTGGCGGCGAAAATCTTTTAGACGATAATTAAAACATTGAAAGTGTATTTTACACGCGCCTGTTTACTTTCTATAAAGCCGCTTCTAACCGCCTTTACTGCAAGCCTACACTGCTATTACGAACTTTTGATTTAAGCTTATTTTCGTTACATTATAGTATTATTTTAATAGGACGAGATAAAAGTATCTGTTTATGATTTTGATGAAGGAATTGCTTTTTATTATTATATATATTAAAGTCGACCAATATTTTAATAGCCCCAACGGTAATTTGATTTACTAAGCGTGAATATATATATATTTTAATTAGAATGGCGATGTCACTGCAGTAAAATATTAATTTTAGATTAGACGCATTTCTGACAAAACCATACATAACTGCCATATATAGTTTATGATAATTTTGTCCATTATATTTGTAATTTAATTAGTAAGGAACGCCTGGAGTAATTTGCGTCTCTGATGGTGTTTTAGTGTATTTACTTAAAACAAAGGAATGAAGTGGAGGTTATTTCTGTTTCTACTACACAGTTCTGCATTTTGTAGAAAGAAATGAGGCATATAGCATAAAACCTCAATTTCTGTTAATTCAACTTCTGTTATGTTGTAGATTGCCCGTACAATTATCTCCAATATGTTGACTGGCAAGTAATGGCATAAATCCACCTTATTTAAAAGAGACATGAATGTGATTCATTCATGTCTTTGGCATTAAGCAACATATTTTTTAAATTACAAAGATAAATACCAACTGCCCTTATTTTTTTGCTATTAGGAGGCTTACAACAATATTCCAACTGAGACAAAGGTGGTCTACCTAGTGGGCGCAATCCAAAATGGAGAAGTTGGTGAAGAAGCACGACAAACTGCCTCTGTGCTGTTGCGGCGGCTCTTCAGCGCAGAATTCTTCGAATTTTTTCCAAAATTACCTTTTGAACAGCAAACTGCACTTAGGCAACAACTTCTCCTTACTCTACAAATGGAACTCAGTCAGCAATTGAGAAGAAAGGTTAGTTAATAAGTCACTTAAAATACATAAATAGATTTAATTGATGGATATAGCGGACCTTGTCAATTTTATAATCGTAAGTTAAATTGACACTAAAGGAGAATGCTTAAACCTAGATAATTCTTACATCATCTGTATGTTATTAAATTATAATTGGACTTATATAATAACATTAATTAAATATATATGTATAAGTTGTTATGAAATTAGTAATAAATATCTACATTACATTGAACTTTATTCTTTTTGTTTAATTTGGCCAGGCAAATTGAGGATAGTCTATTCAACCAGCTCAATTTTTTATTGTAGACTATATTTGTTAAAAGCATCATTAAATATCAAGTTATGTTTATATGTACATCACTACTTCCTCGATCAGTGACTATAATTGTTTGAGTTATCACTGATATATTCTCAGATCAGTCTAAATCTATCTAATTACATGTATAGCCTAAAATATCCTACCCTTATATTTTAGTTGTTTTTTTTTTTAAATCAATGTGCATTGTTACATTCCAAGAGAGCTGGCCTCTAATAAAGAACCAGCTGTACTTATCTTTTTACACAGCTTATATTTCCCACAAGTCTTGTGAAATAGTCTGCCGTTTATTTGTATTTTCATTTTAGTATATATTTAATTATATGTTACCTGAGAAAGATACAATTGATGTAAGATTTTGTTTTAAACTTTGTAGCCGAATACACTATTTAGATTAAGAGACTTATCTATTAATCTGATTCAAAGTGTTCTTCTTCACTTTCAAATATTCATTAGTTTTAATAATAATATAGAGAGTTTTTTATGATATGTATCTATCATGAGTCATATACAATGAATCGGCTACATTGAATCTAATTTCGTCCTATATTTAGACTAGTGATGCATGATTAGCATACAGTGTAGATATAAGTAGGCAATAAAATACTCATCAATAGACAATTTATATTGTTTGAATTCACAATACATTATCAAGTTAAGAGTTGAATCTAGTTATAAGGATTAATTGTGCCAAGTATAATAGAAATAAAAATTGAAAATAACTTAATTTACCAAGATGTACAAATGTTTTGTTTAGGAATACTTATATACTAATTCATTATTACATCATTTTAGTATGGTCATTGTATATCCTTTGGACAAATCACTTATTTCTGGATGAAATAAAATTTTTTCCAGTTTTTTTAGTAGTTGAGCCCTGAAAGTATAACAATAAAAAATAATTTGGTTTTATAATAATAAATCAATTTTTAAAAATCTAAAGGTCAAAATTGATAGTGTTTATTTTTAAACTGTTATTTAAATAATGCATCAATTGCTCAATATATGCCATACTACAATTATTGATGTGTAAAATCTGGTTGCTAATGTATAGATTAGATATCTCTTAGCATTTGATATTGATATAAAGAGACCAACACTTGTTAATCAAAGTTCACAGATAAAAATAGTAACTGTGAATCATTATTTTGAGATAGTTATTTGCTTGTTTTTATCATTTACACTTGTTTAGAATATAAATTAAGAGTAATGGTATCTAAATATTTGTCCACACAAACTGCTAGCATTCCTGCTTTCGAAATAGTAACACTAAAAGTCCCTTTAATGTTATGTTTTTGGATTTTGAAATAAAGCTGCTCTATGGATTGCAACTCTTTATTCTATGTGACATGTATAAGGTTTAGTTTCAAGTCCATTAGGAACATACCCATACTATGTAGGCTATTTTTTACAATTTGTAACCATTTCAGAATATTTTTAAAATTTTTATTAATGTTTTTTTTATTATTATTATAAATGAAGAGAAGGAAAGCTCGAAACAAAACCCTATACCAACACATCTGAATAGCATGGCGTAGTAGGTTGATTTTTCTGCCATTATGGTGGAAGTTCATTGAGTCCAACAGTGGGACATATATGGGCTGAGATGATGATGATTATTAATGATACTTCAAATTTTAAAGTTAAAAGGAGTTTATTAGATTTAAAATCTTACAATATACAATATATTTTAGATTTTTATTCATAGAATTATTTGACTATCTTTGTAGATCTGTGATGTGGTATCAGAACTAGCGAGAAATCACATAGATGATGATGGTGTTAACCAATGGCCAGAATTTCTACAGTTCATGTTTAGTTGTGCAAGTGCAGAAGACCCAAATCTTCAAGAAGCTGGAATTAGAATGTTTACGTAAGTTATATCTTAGCTCAATAAAATCTGCACATATTTACATACACATTTTGCTCTAAAATGTTGTATTGCCAACATGTGCTAAATTAAATTGGGAATTTCGCTAACATCATCCTCTAAATAGGATGGAGTTTGATAGTAGTTCTCCAGACATGCTGATATCAAATTATAATTATGTTACAATAATAGAACAATTTAAAGTAGCTATGCATTTTATAAAGAAATCTCTGGATTAATGCCAAATTATGATATTATCTGAATATCTAAATAACCTTGACTAAATACATCCAGGACTATTGTCAAATCATAATTGTGGTATTGATATATAAAAATGAATAAAACATTACTCTAAAAATAATTGTTAACTTAGCAAATGAAATAGGTGGATTAGATTTATTAATCTTTCTATATTTTTAATATTGTTTCAACCAACTAAAATTTTGTGATTTTAAAGAAAGCCTCTGTGCCTAAGTCTATATATATTGTATATTAATATGTTAATGATGTAGAGACTGTTATTCTATAAAATGTTTCAATTTCATAATATGAGAATAAAAATGTAATCAGTGTTAGCACCAGTTGTCTTCTATCCCTTAAAAATTAATTTGATTTTATTTTGGTAGATAATTTTGTTAATTTGCAATTAATAAATAAATTTATTAGTTTAGCTAGGTTTTTAGATTTTTCAGGGGTCTCCTTTCACTACTTAATATTTGGAGCCAATGAGAAAAGAGAATGTATATTATGTATATAGTTTTGGTAGAAAAGGCAATTAATATAATTTTACTAAATTGATGAAATTAAATATAATAATATTTCGTAGTTTTGGTGTAGTCACCAGATAACATGCAAGTTACAAGAAATATGTAAAGTTTTAGAAGATAGGTTTACATTTTGGACTTTATGAAGTAGCAATTAATGGTGCAATATTATAAAATACTTGAAAATAATACAAGACTTACTAATATATGTATGTACTATCTATGAACAAACTAATCACATTTTAAAGAAATATGTATAAAATTGATAAATGAAAAAAATGAAGTCTAATATAAATTCTAGTTTGGTAACATGGCATTATAAAGATTGTACTTTGTTATAAGATAAACATAATTCTTTTTTCTCTGTATATTAGGTCAGTACCTGGTGTATTTGGACACCGTCAGACTGAGAACCTACCTGTGATTAAACGTATGCTGCTAGCTGCACTTCAGGCTGGATCAGACACACTCCGCACGCAGGCTGTGAAGGCAGTGGGAGCGTTTATACTCCTTCATGACAAGGAACCTGCCATTCAGAAACATTTCAGTGATATTCTTGGACCATTAATGCATGTTGGTATTATTCACTATTTTTATAATTAATCATACATAAAGACATGTAAAATTATTATATATTCTAGTAGAAGACATATTTCTGCTTGCTCTTCCATTTTAAATGACATTATGACTCATTACTTTGTAATAGGGTGTAAACCTAATATAATCTACAAGCTAGTTTAAGATGTGGCAGCATAAGAGAATGTCCTAAAAGAACATAATTTTCTCCATAACTGGTACAAATCAGATACATTTGACAGCAGTATACTTATACCACTAAACAATAAGGCTGTCTCCAAATTATATAAATGTAATAATTCAGTTACATTTTCTTTTTATCATGACTAAAAAAAATTACCTAGCAATAGTAATAAAATCATTCTCAGTAATATGACAGCCTACATATGACTTTTAATTATACTATGATATCTGTGCAATAATTTATTTGATTTAAATTATTTTTTCAACAGGTTATTGTTCAATCGATAGAAAAGGGTGATGACGACGCTGCTTTAAAAGTGCTTATTGAGTTAGCTGAGTCTGCACCTAAATACTTAAGACCGCAACTAGAAAATATATTCCATGTGTGCATAAAGGTTTGTGAATTTCTAGTGCCATCTATATAACAATGTGTTGTTTTTGAAGGCACACCTACATTAACGAATCACATACAGAAACAATAGCACTCCTTTGCAGTCGGGTAATAATAAATAATAATATTTTCGGCAAATGTAATCTTTGTTCTGAATTTTGACTTCCACATTTGTGTATATTATTTCGTAAAGGATTTAAGACATTTTTCCATGATACTCCATCACAGCGTTGCCCATTAGCTGGGTCGCGACCCGGTACCATTAAATTAAAACACCATTCGCCGCGCAACATTCCCGCCTTGTTTTGAACTTGGATTCTTTGGTAAAAATAAGCGGCAGCTCCATACTTTGCATTAAAATTTAGTGGCTTTTAAGCCGATACCAAAATATGTAGTATTAACAAAACCTTTTTACTATAAATAAATGTCTATTATTTTACCTAATGGAACCCGATTGGGTTTAAAAGTATTAAGTGGGGCATGCAGGGGCAGTGTAAAAATTACCACCAAGCCATGGCAGAACAATGTTTAGGAAACACTGCTCTATCAGATACATTTCATTTGGGGTAATTTGTTCACTTTAACGTTGTCGCTAATATTAAGAAAAATAACATGCAGTAAAATAAATGTCGCCTTTTATTGGCATATCCTAATAAACGCTATAATTTTTATAAAAAAAAAATTGTGACGAGCAAATAGCTACAAGTTAAAAACACAAAAAAAAAACATAAGTGCAATGTTTTCACACGGGTTTTCGTCGTAAATTTATATACTTTAAATTAATTGCTTTAAATGTTCATTAATACTAAACAAGCGTATATTTAATTAGTTAATAAATGATGGCTGTTTATCATATATCTGGATAAATGTCTCCAAAGGTTGAACTATATGAATGTGGGAGTCCAGATGGGCGACTCAGTGGTCACTGCTCTGCTCTATGCAGATGATGCAGTCCTGCTGGCACAGTCAGCGACTGACCTGCAGACCCTAGTCGACACAATGACAGAAGATTGTAAGAAAAGGGGTCTACGCGTGAATGTGAGCAAAAACCAAAATAATGGTCTTTGAAAGAGATGAAGCCAGAACAGATGTAAGAGTAACAATAGGTAATGATGTACTAGAGCAAGTGGATGAATTTGTATATCTTGGATGTGGATTTAGCCGAGATGGAAGGTACACCACTGATATAGAGCGAAGAGTGAATGCGGGAAATAGAGTGACATGTGGAAAGAATGCCGAACGAACATCTGGTTAAGAAGATATACAATGCGAAAGTGGAAGGATGTAGGTACCGGGGGAGACCGAGACTCACCTACCTAGACCAGATCGGTCATGTACTGAAGGAAGGTAGAGTCAAGAGTCTCCGAAACCTGCGAGCGTGTATGAAGAGAATTATGAATGTTGAGGAAGCGAGTGAAGTATGCAAAGATAGAGTTCTCTGGCACTCTGTTCTCTCTGCCTACCCTGCAAGGGATATGGCGTGATGATATGTATGTATGTATGTAATAAAATGGAAAATCTTATTGATAGGATTGTATAATAATATTATATAATGTGATACTATAAATTGTTGGACTGCGAAGGATCCCCAGTGTGTAGTGCACATTAATAATTTATATGCTGATTACCTTAATGAATTAAATTTCTATCATATTCACCACCTAAGTAGAATTTGGTGACATAGTAAATGATTTTAATTAGAATTGGAGAGGAATCGAAACTGAATTTAAGAGTATATCACCCAGACTAATAACATCGATGTTGTAGATGGTTGCTGACAAGGATGCGGAGGATAATTGGCGACAACTTGCATTAGAGGCGATGGTAACACTGTGTGAGACGGCACCCGCCATGGTACGAAAGCAAGTGCCTAATGGAGTGCGAACTCTCACACCGCTTGTACTCGAAATGATGTGCGAATTAGACGAAGAGCCTGACTGGTCCCTCAAGGATGACGCTGCCGAAGATGACAATGAGCAGTATGAACTTTTCTTTACCATTTATCTTTCTTCTAAGATCATTTAAGGTAAAACAAACAACAACAAACAAAATAAATAAAAAGAAACAATTTTAAACTAAATCCATTCAACAAGTCTAAAAAGTCGGTACCTTTTTCCCTGTCCACTTTTAACTGTGAATCTGTAAACATATGAATTGTAAGAACCTGCATATGGCTGCATACCTCATGTTGTAGCCACAGGTAATCTTACAACATTAAATATCGAGATAATTAGCACTGGATGTTGTTATACATTTCAGTGTCAGTCCCTTGATGACAAAAATATTTGTATACAATCTCCTATTTAGCAATAAATTAAGAATGCATTGATTTGCATAACGCAGTAAAGGTCCATATATTTTTATTTCATCATCAAGAATGCTACATGGTGTGGTCATTAATTGGAGGGTTTATTGCCATAGTTGCCATCCTTGGCAATGGAACTGCTGATAGCAGTAAGGTGTTATACTATTCCCGATAGAGTGCTGCTGCCCTTTCCTCTGAAAAATCTTCAGCCGGTTTTTGCAATTCCCAAAGTTGTAGTCACCTACTTAAAGTTTTCATTTGTGTATTTACATGTTCACCTGGTTAGCTCATTGCATGTATCTTACTGTGAAACATTTCAACTTTAGGCTTGTTATTATATTCATATTAAGACCTTGCTCCAAATAATATATAACATGTATCTTTATGGTACGTAGTTAAACCCCAAATCAACACTATTACTTGCTATCTAAACATACATTGCTTTCTTTAATCATAAAGTGGTATTTGTTTTGTAATAAGCTGATTTAGTAAAAGTTATTAGACAATGTTAAAATTAGTTAATAATTGTTGCAGGAACTATGTAGCTGCTGAATCGGCGCTTGACCGTATGTGCTGTGGTTTGGGTGGTAAAATCATGCTAACCCTAATAGTAGGACAGGTCCCCGAAATGTTACATTCAGAAGATTGGAGGCGCCGTCACGCTGCTCTTATGGCGGTCTCATCCGCAGGCGAGGGCTGTCATAAGCAGATGGAACAAATGCTTGATCAAGTAGTTACTGCTGTTCTTAACTACCTGAATGACCCTGTAAGTAAATATTTTTAACATTGAAATATGAAATAAAGCTAAAAAGCTAAAGCAAATTGCACCAGATCAGAAAGAAGTTAATCAGTAAGATTGCGATTGGTAAAATAGCCAGTTCACCTAATCAAAGGCAGTTTATAATATCCAAAGGTTTTAAGCCCAGTATCAGCTATAGAAATATTATTGTATGTTTAGTATATTCAGGTGGTGAATATGTGGTATAATTAGTCCCAAAAGTTTTCAAATTACGTTTGTTACAGCATCCCAGAGTCCGTTATGCTGCGTGCAATGCTGTTGGACAGATGTCAACTGACTTTGCTCCAATGTTTGAAAAGAAATTCCATGACAAAGTAGTTCCTGGTCTTTTAATGGTGCTGGATGATAATGCTAACCCACGTGTGCAGGTATATTTTAAAAGTATATTTCAAACTTTTGTATTGATTGAATTCTCTTCTAAGATTACTTCAATGAGATTGTAGAAGAAAAGTTTATCACATTATTTAAATTTCATAACTTCAATTAAAGTTAATATAATTTTAAACAAAATTTCATACTTTGGTATTAAAGACAAGGAAATAAGTTAAAATTTTAACTTTAACTAAATACATATTTAAATTTCTACACAAACATAACACTAACGCAGCTGTGGTCCATAAAGAATAAAGGCCCTAAACTGTTTTACAATTTTAATACATTTTTGTTATTTTCAGGCTCATGCTGCTGCTGCTTTAGTAAACTTCAGTGAAGATTGTCCTAAACCAATTCTAATTCAGTACCTTGACCCATTAATGGGCAAGCTTGAAATAATATTGACCACAAAATTCAAAGAGGTAAGATTGGGCTTAAGTAATATCCAATTATCCAATGTTCGTTAGTGATATACTTATATCAAAGAGTACATCACTTCCATAGCATTGGAAGATAAAATGTGGCGATTGCTCCATTTCTTTCTTTTATAGAAAGTCAAGGATCTCAGTTCACATACAGTGACCTATTTTATTTTGAGATCAACCTCTCCCTATAGTGTATCGAGCATTGCATGGAATATATGGGACACACATTTACACTATGTCTGTAGGCGTGTACAAACGATACACTGTCACAGCTAGTTAAGAAATACGAATCGTAACAAGGTGCCTTGAGAGATTAGTTTGTCACCTGGAAAAAAATTAAGAAAAATTGGTGAATTGGTTCAATTTACCCACATATTCCATTGGCGTAAAGTGCAATACAGGTGTTATGGTGTTCTACGCCCCTTTCCCGCCGCTTTGCACTGCATGACTGATGCGAACTTCGATTTCATGATTCATGATCGCATCAGTCATACATGCATAGGCGGTCGAATAAAAAGTAAGATGCAACATATCTCTTACCGCATGTACGAATCCACATGCACTGTAATAGTTAAGACTGAGCCTTAACTCAAAGAAGAATGCTGTAAATTAAATCACTATAGTAAACATTTCTTTACAGCTCGTTGAACGTGGCACCAAGCTTGTACTGGAACAAATTGTGACAACCATAGCATCAGTTGCTGACACTGTGGAGAAAGACTTTCTTGTGTACTATGATCGCTTGATGCCTTGCCTTAAGTACATCATTGCGAATGCTACTACAGATGACTTTAAGATGCTACGTGGCAAAACCATTGAATGTGTCAGCCTTATAGGTCAGTTTCTAGACTATGTGCATTGCTATTTTTTTGTGGCAATATAATAACATTTTCAGATATCAAGTTAATGAATGCTCAGGCTAATAATAATTCTAGGGTATAGAAGTAAGGATAAAACGCTTTAGCTGGGAGCTAGTAACTTGCATAGGATGTCAAACGGGTATTAAACACACGGAAATATTAAGAATCACTAACATATATCTATATATATAAAAGAAAGTTGTGTTAGTTACAACACTTATAACTCGAGAATGGCTGCACCAATTTTATGATTTTTGAGTTTGTTGTCGTCGGGAATAGGATATATGATATTAGAATATGATATTAATAAACAAAAAAAAATATTAAAAATACATCAATTCTAAACGTTCATTTGTTGATGATGTAACCAATGGCAACTGACAGCTCACGTCATTACGTGGTCTAATGGTTTGTTTGGAAAATACCGCGAAAAATTAAAATTATAATTTGGAAAACCCAAAAGTGCACGCCTCATAATTTTTATATCATTTATCAGTTACTATAAGTCAATGCTTTTGGTTGCTTTCCATTTAGTTAACACAGAGGGACTCTGCGGTACATTGTGAAACACTGTAAACGTTTAAATGAAACAGTTAGTCTCAAAATAACACTATAGAGTGCATCAATATCGCAAAATTATGGGCGTTGTATACCTAAATGCAAGTTCCTTGACAAAGTCTTGGCTCAATAATTTATAAACAACCACATTATCAGGGCTCACTTCAATAGTGCAATATTTACATTTGAACATTTTTATTAAATTATAATTAGCAGTAAGAGACAAGCTCAATTTAATAATCTCAAATAATACTACTAGAATATGCCGTAAATAAATTGCGAGGTTAAGTAATGATACTTAATTCAAGCATAGTAGTACCTATATATTTAAAGTGCTCTATGAAAGTAGGTAAGCATCTGTCAAACACCACTTTTTCGAGTGTCGAACAGTGTACGGCTGTGTTCAACAGTGTCGTTGATGGAAAGCGCTTTATCGAACACTGCGTCACTTATTGTATTAAATGGAAAGCACACATTATAATATGCACGATAAATAAAGCGCCTTAATTGAGCAAGATCTGGTACTAATATTAAATAAAATAGCACTTTAAAAAAACAAAAAATTATGCGTGCGTATAAAGTAACACATATCAGAAGTGACACTTAGGCTAACTACTCTCTCTCCCTCTCTCTCTCCCTCTCTCTCTCCCTCTCTCTCTCCCTCTCTCTCTCCCTCTCTCTCTCCCTCTCTCTCTCCCTTTCTCTCTCCCTCTCTCTCTCCCTCTCTCTCTCCCTCTCTCTCTCCCTCTCTCTCCCTCTCTCTCTCCCTCTCTCTCTCTCCCTCTCTCGCCCCCCCTCTCTCTCCCTCTCTCTCTCCCTCTCTCTCTCCCTCTCTCTCTCTCTCCTCTCTCTCTCTCCTCTCTCTCTCTCTCTCTCTCTCTCTCTCTCTCTCTCCTCTCTCCCTCTCCTCCCTCCCTCCCTCTCCCTCTCTCTCTCTCTCTCCCTCCCTCTCCCTCACTCTCCTCTCTCTCTCTTTCTCCTCTCTCTCCTCTCTCTCTCTTTCTCCTCTCTCTCCTCTCTCTCTCTCCTCTCTCTCTCTCTCTCTCTCTCTCTCTCTCTCTCTCCTCTCTCTCTCTCCCCCCCTCTCTCTCTCCCCCTCTTTCTTTCCCTCCTTCTCTCTCTCTCCCTCCTTCTCTCTCTCTCCCTCCCTCTCTCTTTCTTCCCCCTTCCCCCTCTCCCCTCCTCCCCCCCCCCTTGACTTGACCAAAGGGCATCAGGTGGAGTTAGCCGAGGCCGTTATAAGGCTCTTAGTCGTCTTATACGACATCCACGACCAAAGGGTTGGTAGTATTTGTAGCCGCTACCACACAGCTAAAAATAACTTAATAATTTTAAATTAATCGAATTCTGCTTATCTCATTCATTAACTGTTAGGCGGAACGAAGTGTGCCGGGTCCGCTAGTAGGTATATAAAAACGGAACTCATGGGGAACAGTTATGGCCAGCTCTCCGGCCATCAATCCTTAAGATCGCTAACATACATACATCAACTGTACAGAAAATTAAATCGACACATCTATTTGTAACGTCAAAGTAAACACTTTAGTAAATGCATTTTAAAATATATAAAATAATAATAAACACAACATTTCAATTTCTTGACATTATGGCTAGTTTTTAAATCAGGTGTTGGTACACCTAAAAATCCCATCCCAAGTGTACCTTATGAAAAGCATCTACATATTTACTTATATTTTAGGAAAAGATTTCAGATCCTGCATAAATAAAATCCATGATATTTTAAGAAAAAAATATACAAAAGACAGCTAATACACTTCATAATATTTTCAAATTTTTGTAGTTAGTTAAATATATTTAGACTATATATTGATTAGGGTGATTGTACTCAATACAAATGAAATCTACTATAATCAGCACAACATATATATTGATACTCTGTATAATATTTTAGTAATGTTATGTTTTTAGGTTTAGCAGTAGGTGAGGAAAAATTCACCTCAGATGCCTCTGAGGTAATGGACTTGCTTCTGAAAACCCACACAGAAGGCGATCAACTTCCTGCTGATGACCCACAAACTTCATACCTAATTTCTGCGTGGTCGCGTATATGCAGAATTATGGGTAAGCATTCAATATTTCTTATGCAAATAAAAAATAACATGTTTATGAAGAAAAATAATGATACATAGTTATTAAATTATTGTCTTGGATCCATTTTGGATGATGTGCTGATTTTACTGGTCATCCCTGTTTTGATAATAAAAAGTTTACTAATGTACATAAATACAAAGCATAAATTTATCATCCTTAGGCAAGAAGTTTGCCCAATATCTGCCCATGGTGATGGAACCAGTCATGCGTACGGCAGCAATGAAACCTGAAGTAGCACTGCTGGACAACGACGATCTAGAGACAATTGAGGGCGATCTCGACTGGCATTTTGTTACTCTTGGTGAACAACAGAATTTCGGCATTAAAACTGCTGGTATGTATTTAACAGAGCTGGTATATAGTATACTTCCCCCATCTTTGATTTTCTAAAGTTGCATAAACTGGCTAAAGGAACACCAGGAGAATAGGCAGTAACAATAGCTGTATTTGTGTTAGTATTGTGTGATATTACGCATTCTAACTAGTGACCAAACATTCTATAATTTAAGAAGCATTTGATTTGGTTATAAGTCTAGTACCTTTTTCTTTTGACAGACTATAATTAATTTACTAAAATACTGGTATGGCGGTCAGGTCAACAATGTGAGATGGGCAGGAACTCTTTCGCAGTCGTACAGGTTGGAATGTGGGTGAGGCAGGGGGGATTAACCTCACCTACTCTTTTCAATCTGTATATTAATGAGTTAATTAGCAAACTCAGTAGCACCAGGGTTGGGTGTCACATTGACGGAGTGTGTGTTAATAACATCACCTACGCCGATGACATGGCGCTACTGAGTGCGTCACCGTGTGGACTGCGACAACTCATAACGATTTGTGAAAACTATGCTATGAGTCACGGTTTGCAATATAATACGAAAAAGAGCAAGCTCATGGTTTTTGAGACCGGGTGTAAAAGCCCTCAAAATATACCGCCTTCAAGGTGATAATTTGAAAAGAGTTTTCAAATTTAAATATTTAGGGCATATATTGACTCCTGATCTCAAGGACAATGATGACTTGGAAAGGGAACGGAGGGCACTGTCAGTGAGAGCGAACATGATAGCTCGCAGGTTTGCACGATGTACAAAACAGGTGAAAATTACACTGTTTAGAGCCTATTGTACATCATTCTACACATGCAGTCTGTGGGCTAGATATACTCAAAAATCTTACAATGCCCTCCGTATCCAATATAATAACGCGTTCAGGGTGTTGTTGGGGCTGCCCCGCTTCTGCAGCGCTTCGGGGATGTTCGCCGAGGCGCGTGTAGATTGTTTTTACGCCACAATGCGCAAAAGGTGTACATCCTTGGTGCGTAGGGTGCGGGCCAGCTCAAATAGTATCCTGGACATGGTTGCTAGTCGGCTGGACTGCATATATATAAATCACTGCTGTGCAGTCTCTCACGGAGTGAGATAGCAGTGATTTGTATTAGCAGAAATTATTTTTATTTGCATGTATTTTTTTTTTTTCTTGATGTCTTTGTTTTTTATTATTATTTGTATTTACTATTTTTAATTATGAATATTTACTAACAATTTAGATTAAGTATTACTAACAATAATGAGTCTCTGTTACTTAAATAAAGGAGTATTATTATTATTATAATAATAATAATCTCGCCCAAATAGTCTGGAGCGACTGAAGGATGGCGTGGCACTCCATATCCTATCTTATTATTTCTTTCCTTCAATGTGTTTGTTCTGTGCTGTTCGTTCAGAACAGCTAGATCCGATACCTTGACTACGGTTGCCTGTCCGCAGGGTAAATACAGTTATAGAAAACTACTATTAATCTTCTATAGACGTTGAACATGAATCATTTTCTATAGTTTAGTACATACAACCTGCCAATGTCTAACGGCTTCTGTGTTGTTTCCATTATTTTATAATTGCCTAAACATTTTTATAGTGAGTTAATTTGGTAAAATTGTATTTTAATTGCAATTGTAGGTCTCGAAGACAAAGCATCGGCTTGTGACATGCTAGTATGCTACGCTCGCGAACTTAAAGAGGAATTCGCGGAATACGCTGAGGATGTGGTGAAACTGATGGTGCCAATGTTGAAGTTTTACTTCCACGACAATGTTCGCACGGCTGCAGCTGAATCTTTGCCGTACCTACTTGAGTGTGCGCGTATCCGCGGTCCTCAATACATCCAAGGGATGTGGGCCTATATGCTGCCTGAATTGCTCAAGGCTATCGACTCGGAACCTGAGCAAGAAGTACAAGTTGAACTTCTTAACAGTCTCGCTAAGGTATGATCAGTTTTATTTTTAATAAAGAAAGTAGCATATTTATGACAAATGATTTGCTTTAGCTATATACTATATTCACAAACTGTGATATTGAAATATTAATATATATGTTTACTTATGTAATGTTATTTTTATTCAAACCTAACATTATTATTAATCAGATTTTATTTTAGGATATCACAGATCCAGCATAACACGATATAAATATATTATCTATTCATGTTGTTAGACTGGATAATAACTATCTCTACTTAGATAACAGCTAGCTAAAAGTTACTTTCCATCTCTGATGAACAGTCGATCTTTTTTACGCTCTCGCCTGCTAAATTGCATGATATGATATCAAGATATTATGTGAGCTCAACATAAAAAAATACATATTAGTATTTTCTATGTGGTGATTGAGTAAGAAAACAATTCACCACCCCATTTATTGCCCGTCGCAAATGATGACTAAGTGATATATGATATGCAGAGTAGGAAAACTAGAAATAAAACCTTTTACCAAGCCATTTGATCAGTTTGGTGTATTAGGTCAATTTCCCTTTTATTGTAGAGCATGACCAAGCTCATAAATGGCACATATATGAACTGATGATTATGAATATTATTATACTTTATTACATATTATAATACATTTTCAGTGCATTGAGTTGCTTGGTGCTGGCTGCCTGACTGATGAAATGATGACTGAAGTATTAAGGCTACTAAATAAACTACTTACGGAACATTTCGAACGTGCCACTGAACGCCACCAGAAACGTATTGACGAAGACTATGACGAGGTATACTTCACAGATTAAATAAGATTAATAATATTGGTTAAATGAATAGGTTTTATTATTATAAATTGTATGTAGAGAATACTACACTACAGAAATAAGAAGCATTATTCATGTCCAATTTTATAAAATTTCTAAATAATATTGTTATCCAAATGCAGGTAGTTGAGGAACAACTGATCGATGAAGATAATGAAGATGTATATGGCTTATCTCGTGTTGCCGACGTGCTACATGCGCTTATGTCAGCATACAGGGAGAGCTTTTTCCCTCACCTGGACAATTTGCTTCCCCATCTCATTCAGCTGTTGGCTCCCGGACGTCCATACTCAGATCGCCAGTGGGCTATATGTATTTTTGATGATGTTATTGAATTTGGAGGTAAGTGCTAGTTCTATATTGTATCCATGAAATAATTAATATCTGTAAATCCAACACTTAAGATAAGGTTTACATTCAACAGAAAGTATAGGGAATTATGTCACGCTAGTTTGCACATCTACTTTTAAACTATATGTACTTTGTGCCTAGATAAAATGAAATGATTTTATAAAGTCCACTGGGCAATATATTTATTGTATACAAATGCTATCCTGTTCCATATACATTTTAATTAATATAGGATCTATGTTGACAGGTCCCGCGTGCGTGAAGTACCAGGATATTTTTGTTGAACCGATGCTGGGCGCGTTGCGTGATACGGAAGCGGAGGTGCGACAGGCAGCGGCATACGGTTGCGGAGTGCTCGCGCAGTTTGGTGGGGTACAGTTCGCGGCCGTGTGCGCACGCGCCGTGCCACTACTTGCCGCACTCGTGGCCGAACCCAACTCACGCTCCATCGAGAACCTCAGTGCAACTGAGAACGCTATCTCCGCAGTCGCCAAGATCATTAAATACAACCACTCGCAAATCGATAGGGATCAAATTATAAATCACTGGTCAGTAGCAAGTGTTTCTTTTGTGTATAAAATTTTTAGATCAATCCGTAACTTCGCTCGTCTTGTTTTACGTATATCTCTTTCAATTCCGCTATCTTCGTCCTGCTGCAAAATTAACAGCTTAAAATATGAAGTCATTAAAAGTAGGGAAATACAAAAGTTCTCTATTTTTAAGACTTACTTAATTTAAATTTCTATTAAAGTTTGATATGTCTTAAAAAAAAGCTGATAAAATCAAAGGAAATCCTTTAGATTTTTTAATTATTGTAAATTCAAATTTTCAATTATAAGAGATGTTGACAAATTTTAGAAACCCTGTCACCACACCGGGATTATTAATTGTAATATGATTGTTGTCAGGCTGACATGGTTGCCCGTTACGGAGGATACAGAAGAGGCGACGCACGTGTACGCACTGTTATGCGAGCTCGCGGCTAGTGGGCACGCAGCGCTCGCGACCCCTAACGCGCCGCAAAGAGTGCTTGCCGTGCTGGCTGAGGCCTTCCTGCGAGACGCAGTGCCAAACGACAACGCTGTTTACGCCCAGATGGTAGCCCTCGTCAGACAAATACAGGTCAGGATCAAACACTTCAATTTATTTTGTATCCTACCATCCAACCTATTGATGTCCATTGTTAAAAATAGGTCTCCCTACGAAGTATTTAATAATACGTCATAGTCACTACCAGCGGTATTAGCCAACGTTATAGTGCTATAAGTTTTCTAGTGCTCAAGGTACTCCTTTTGGTTTTTGTGTCTCATGGTTGATCATTATTTTGTTATTCCAGGGCAATGCTGAATTATTCAACTCCATCCTCATGCAGCTAAGCAACGATCACAAGGACGCGTTGCAGTTGGCACTGTCTACATAGTACTCCCACGTTCCCGCTCCACATATTTATTACCCGCCCCACGTCACACCGCGCTAATTCGTTGTCAGCCACGCACTCATCACACCCCTACGCTCGTTTATAATTTTGACATTCAATCCGCCTCCACTACGGTTATAAAATATGTATTTTAAATAATAAAGTAATATGTTTTGTTAATCAACAAAGGCATAATAAATTACTGATTCATAGAAATTATAATGGAGAATCTAAATGGGTTCTTTTTCTTTTGAGGATTCCTCGATCTCATGCAAAATACCAGTTAAATAAATTGCTGTGATATATTTTTACATGAATTTTCTAGTAGAATGAAATTTACTAGAAAATACTTTCAACCATTAAAGCGTCTAGTACCTCTTTGAATATATTCATTGACTTTATATTTAGTTGTTTTTCTTAACGGTTTTTTGTTAGCAACTATGATGGGGATGGTCCAAATGATTTAATAGAAGTGCGATTATATTTTATTAACGAGTGTTAGGCATACACACTATTGTATTGCTTACCACGATATTATGTAAATTGTATTGTCCGTAAAATGTTTAACATGCTTTATTTAAACACTTTTAGAATCGCCGATATATTATCTCGCATTTCATCGGTATTGTATTTTTATTGTTTTAAAAATAAATTTGTTTTTAAAAGTATTGGGCCGTCTATATTTACTTATTACTTTATAGCCTGCCATATTTCGACTACGATGAGAATTTGTCGGCTGTTTCTCGCAAGGGACGAGGCGTCATGTCTGTTTATAAGAAATAATTTTATTGATTAGAAATATATAACATTATATATACATTTCTTTGTTTATAACTAAAATAAAAGTTATTTGACATAATACATTGTTTTTATAGTGATTTTGGACTCTTACTCATGGAGACTAGAATAATAAGGAGTACCATCTTGTATGGGGGATTAGTCAAATAAAAAAAACGAGAGGTGTCAAGGGATCCCCGGATGGACCGAAGTTCTATTTTAATTATATAATTTTTTTCTGCCTTAAGCGATTTTTATCATTATATTTTAGCCAATTTGCAAAATATCTTTATAAATTATATCCTATGTGTTATTCTGATGTGTAAGCTATATTACTATAAAGTTTCATCAAAATCCATTCGGTAGTTTTTACATGAAAGAACAACAAACATGTTCACATCCATACATTATTACAAACTTTCACGTTTATAATAATAATAGGATAATAGAATATACAATTCCACTAGACTACCAAAACTTTTGGGCCCCGAGCTCGAACGCGAGCCGGCCGCGCGGCGACACGAAATTAATTTCGTTGCGCATTATTTTTATTTTGCTATATCTCTTAAGGTATTGATTTAATTTGTATGGTCTGAAGGAAAAAAAATATCTTCATGAAATGCTCAAGCCAACTAATGTATTTAAAATGATAAGGATTAATACAGTATTTGTGTAAATAGCTTTTCAATTATCGTTTTATAATAGGCCATTTTTTAAAGTATTGAAATGGATATAGTATGTTATCCTTAAGAGATAGACATATACCATCGCGGACTTTTTTGTAGGCCTTTTTAAGCTGTATAATACTGTAGTACTTTATTTTGTAGGGTTCAGCCAGCGTTTGCAATGTAAGCGCAAAATAATGTGTTTATTTACGACATCACATTAGAAACCTCTAAAATTATCAGTGTTTCTCTACTACATTATGCATATATTATACATATAAACCTTCCTCTTGAATCACTCTATCTATAAAAAAAAACCGCATCAATATCCGTTGCGTAGTTTTAAAGATTTAAGCATAAATAGGGATATAGGGACAGAAAAACCGATTTTGTTTTATGTTGTGTCGTTACAACTTTGTTGTGTCGGTAGTAATTTTTTCCGTCTAGCCCCCTTTCGCAACGCGCGATAAGGAACTTGAAAAATTAGATTTGCTGTCGAATAAAGGATCCCGACTGTTCAGTTGTCATGTTCTATTATTAAAATATATTTCATTTTCTGCAATAGTATTTATTCAATAATATATTATGGAATTCTAGACCACCGGACATCTAAGTGCTTGTTTTTTTCTTTTCAGTTTTTTTATTATGTACGTAGTTTTGGTGACTTTTTACGCAGTCGGGTTTTTTGATTTCTTTAATCATTTTTTTTATTTTATACTTTTTAGTTATGAACCTAGGTAGCTATAGTTATCTTATTTATTAATAAGTAGGTAAGTACCTAACTATATATAGTTTTTCGACTGAAGTTGAGTACTAAATCGTTAGAAATTGGAGATGGGCGACCGCGTCAGATATTAGATACTTTAGGTAGGACTACCTATGGTATATTGGACAATATACCTACTAAATACTACAGTATATGTCCATCCACATCCAGTTATATGAATTTTTCGTCTTTTCATCGTAAATTTCTACTGTCTAAAAAACCTATATGTGAGAAAGGTTGTTACGAAACTTTAAATCGATATAGATCCTAAACGGCCAGTCAAATCGAAAAATGTTGAGAGAAAACTAAAAATGATTTTTAAATACCTATTTAACGATACCCCACTCGATATAGTTTGACTTTATTTTTTTTAATTTTCACAATATGGCGTCCAGTAGTCGCCATATTGAATTTTCAATAACGTCATATCTTTAGTGACACTCGCCGGATTAAGAGGAATCGATTGACGTGCGAATCATAAAAATCGGCCCAGGCGTTTGGTATATATAGTGCTTCAAAGGAACGTACATACATAGATTGTTAAACACAATACCACTCCTTTGCAGTCGGGCAGTGTATTAACAGTTCGCCTATAGAGATTTTG
Source organism: Lymantria monacha (assembly GCA_905163515.2). NCBI lineage: Eukaryota > Metazoa > Arthropoda > Insecta > Lepidoptera > Erebidae > Lymantria > Lymantria monacha. Next base: position 16,395,048 of record LR991082.1, on the reverse strand, counting down.
CATGAGATTTTTAATTCCACCCTGTTGCGTTAGATGGCGCCAATATTAAGCTTTGTTACGATAAAAATAATATAAAATTAATTTATATTATATGAGCTTATTTGTATTTGAGTAAAACATTCATTTTAACTCTTTTTATTATTATAAATCACATGTTAATTTTTATACATTTTATTGTATTTTGCGTAAAAAGAAACGTGCTGCCGCCATGGCAGCCATTTAAAAAAAATACCTTGCGAGCAGTGTGACCAAATTTAGCAGAATTAAACTCAAATTTATGACAGTAGATTGTGTCGCAGACTTTAAAATTAGGCAGATTTTGGCATAATATTGAAAAAGTTCCGCAGGAAACTAGCGGGATTAGACATTAATTAATTACCATTCGGTAGTTGCGAAAACATATTTAAAAAAACCTGTCTTTCTTAAAGAACGTATTTTTTTTTTTCTGAAGGCACCTTTCATTCTTGGAGAAAATACCCCTTAAATGTATATTTTGCTTTGAAATTGTATGTAATATACAAGTATGTAATAACAGTAGTTTCATGACTTTCTGTTTTTAAATAACATGTAAACTCAGTGAAACATAAAAAAATGTGATTATTCTGGACAGTCGTCGGTAAGAGACTCTTTTTACTTATGTTGCTCTAAAAATACTTGTAATGTAGTTAGTAAACAATTCACATCTGTATGTAACATAAGACAAACGTCTGTAACTGAAGAGGTAAAAAAAGCTGAAATTAAAATGTGTATGTTTCTGACAAAACATAATTTATCATTTAGAGTTATGGATCATTTGAACGAGTTACTTGAAAAATGTTAGCATGATTCAGTAATTGCAAGATAATTTTTATGTAAACGCACTAGAACTGCTGCATTGACATATAATGTTCTCAAACCTGAAGTTGGAAAAGAATTGCATGCTGAATTGGCTTCTTGTTTAATACATATATTTAAACAAAAAGCTAATTCAACATGCAGTGTGTGCCAGAAAATCTTGTTTCTTCAGTTGTCATTGATGAAAGTACCGATATCCACCACATTTCAAAAATCACGAAGGCAGATGGAATTAATTGTACCCACACTCCCCAAGTACATTGTTTCGCAAAAGCTATGATGATTTTATCTATGATTGTACATGTACATCTTGTGAGCGCATATTTTTTCAAATGAACAATATAAAAAATGACGTGCGAAAAAAAATTAAAAATGAACATGTTGCTGCAATTCTACATGTCAAACAAGCAGTTAAAGTACAGTCTGGATCCATAAATTTTACACCATCAAAAAATATGGTTAAGATAGTTCAAAACTCTATAGTTCTACCTATATAAAAATGTGGATAGAACTTAGAATTGTTTTTATTTGAAAATATTGAGTTGCGTTTTTCTCTAGTACACATTAAAACTTATCTATTAGCAGAATTTTAACATTTGTTCCAAAAATAATATCAGATTTTTAGCAGAAATTAAATAAGTAGCTAGCATAATGATCAATTTAAATCTGGCCACACTGTGAGTTTGACATTATTCTATGCGTAAGCTTATATTAGTCTGTGGTTATTCTGTTCTGTTTATTTGTTGTGTGAGAATTTTTTGTTATTACCGACGACTATTTTTTGTTTCCTAGATTCCGATCGACGCTTGTTTTACTAACCTGACCCATGTGTAATACCCACGGAGACCAGTGATATAAATAAAATGTTGTATGTAGTTAAATGTTGTATTATAATAGAAGAAAGCACTATAATAAGGTAAACTGTTGTTTTATATGTTTTTCTTTAAGAGTCTTTTAATAATCTTCAGTTGTGAAATCAATTCTATAAAGATTTTACTTCTGAAAATTACTTAGAAAATTTATATTAATTTTAATGAATAATTGAATCCTTCCTAGCCCAGGAGGCCGCTCTCCATTTACACCACTTATCGACAGATGGCGTCTGTACCTGAGCTTTGCTGTTGCCTCTATACCTATATATTTAAAATACTCTATGGTAGAATCTCATTTAGAGTTGTTTATTGGTATAGCAAAGAGTAAAGTTATTAAACTGAAAAAGAGTGGCAACTCGATGCTAAAATATGTCGATTGATTGATTGAAAATAGATCGATTGACCTGACCCATGTGTAATACATGGGTCAGGTTAGTAAAACAAGCGTCGATCGGAATCTAGGAAACAAAAAATAGTCGTCGGTGATAACAAAAAATTCTCACACAACAAATAAACAGAACAGAATAACCACAGACTAATATAAGCTTACGCATAGAATAATGTCAAACTCACAGTGTGGCCAGATTTAAATTGATCATTATGCTACCTACTCATTTAATTTCTGCAAAAAATCTGATATTATTTTTGGAATAAATGTTAAAATTCTGCTAATAGATAAGTTTTAATGTGTACTAGAGAAAAACGCAACTCAATATTTTCAAATAAAAAAAAATCTAAGTTCTATCCACATTTTTATATAGAACTATAGAGTTTTGAACTATCTTAACCATATTTTTTGATGGCGTAAAATTTATGGATCCAGACTGTTCTTTAACTGCTTGTTTGACATGTAGAATTGCAGCAACATGTTCATTTTTATTATTTTTCGCACGTCATTTTTTATATTGTTCATTTGAAAAAGTATGCGCTCACAAGATGTACATGTATAATCATAGATAATATCATCATAGCTTTTGCGAAATAATGTACTTGGGGAGTGTGGGTACAATTAATTCCATCTGCCTTCGTGATTTTTGAAATGTGGTGGATATCGGTACTTTCATCAATGACAACTGAAGAAACAAGATTTTCTGGCACACACTGCATGTTGAATTAGCTTTTTGTTTAAATATATGTATTAAACAAGAAGCCAATTCAACATGCGATTCTTTTCCAACTTCAGGTTTGAGAACATTATATGTCAATGCAGCAGCTTTAGTGCGTTTACATAAAAATGATCTTGCAATTACTGAATCATGCAAACATTTTACATTACAAGTATTTTTAGAGCAACATAAGTAAAAAGAGTCTCTTACCGACGACTGTCCAGAATAATCACATTTTTTTATGTTTCACTGAGTTTACATGTTATTTAAAAACAGAAAGTCATGAAACTACTGTTATTACATACTTTACAAAAAGCGGCATTGCTCTCATTTTTGGATCTTCATAAGCAAGATGAAAACATTGGATCCTTCTCCCATTCAACACGATAGTTCTGGTCATATTTTCTGACGCGGACGAAACAATTGACTAACGATATCTGCGCATAAAATGTATATTACATACAAATTCAAAGCAAAATATACATTTAAGGGGTATTTTCCCCAAGAATGAAAGGTGCCTTCAGAAAAAAAAATACGTTCTTTAAGAAAGACAGGTTTTTTTAAATATGTTTTCGCAACTACCGAATGGTAATTAATTAATGTCTAATCCCGCTAGTTTCCTGCGGAACTTTTTCAATATTATGCCAAAATCTGCCTAATTTTAAAGTCTGCGACACAATCTACTAATACACAATCTACTACTGTCATAAATTTGAGATTAATTCTGCTAAAATCGCAGAATTCTGCTCAATTTGGTCACACTGCTCACAAGGTATTTTTTTAAAATGGCTGCCATGGCGGCAGCACGTTTCTTTTTACGCAAAATACAATAAAATGTATAAAAATTAACATGTGATTTATAATAATAAAAAGAGTTAAAATGAATGTTTTACTCAAATACAAATAAGCTCATATAATATAAATTAATTTTATATTATTTTTATCGTAACAAAGCTTAATATTGGCGCCATCTAACGCAACAGGGTGGCATTAAAAATCTCATACAAAATCTCTATAGGCGAACCGTTAATACACTGGATTCTACATTCGCACAAGCCTAGATAATAATAGGATACTTTTTTTGGGCCGACCGTGACGTGTCAAGATATCCGGAGCCGCGGTGGCCCGCGTGGTGCTATGACCTGCTATATATCCGTTCCCTCCCCGTTTATTGAGTGAGTGGATCATTAGTACCCACTGCCGTCGATGCCACGCCTGGCGGATTTTATAGATTTTATTTTTTGTGTTGCTTCAATACCAGGTTAATTTAGACTATAGTCTGTCTAATCTAAGAAGTGCACTTTGACAGCTGTCTGAGTAAGTTGTCTAGGTACGTGAACCAAATAATCGCTATCGAAAATATCTGATTTTACTGAGAAATCGATATTGATTTTTTATAATTAATAATCTTTTTATTTTTCAAAAAGGTGATGAATAAATTAAGTGCTAAATTAGTACTAAACAAATTTAATTATTTCAGCATAGAATCTACTCATCATATTTAGTAGGATTAGGTTAATTAAAAACAAAAACTGGATTTGAAAATAGCTATTTATTAAAAATTACTACTTTTACTTGAATTATCAGCGTCGCGAACATTAATAATTATTTCCTCATCAATCAAAGTGTCAAAATGTACATCTCTGTCAAAATCTCTATTCGATTAATTGTATTATTCTAATATTTTTACCGATTATTTGGATATTCGTGAATTGGAAGTTGTCAAGCACTACTGTATAGAACGTGATGACGTAACATTGTTAGGTCGTCAGTAAAAATTACTATTTACCATGTTATTTTTATTTTAAATTAGTTTTACGAGTTTCAACATTAGATTATTGTACAAGAAAGTCACCCGCAATGTTAATTATTTAAATAACTTAATAGTTGTATAAAATTTCAGATTTAGTGTTTACAATCATGTGTATGATACTACATACTGATTCTCAAAAAAAGTCGAAAATGGCTTTATCGAGTTGATCAGTTTTTTATAACTCGTGATCGAATTTTTTTTGCTCAAGTTGTAGTATATGTCTTGTTTTAGGAAAATATTATAGTGGTCCCCAACTGTTTTGAGTTTGAATTGAATATAAAAAATATATATAGAATATAAAAATATGCTATGATTATTAAATAAAAAAATGCTTACCTTTTAATAACATTACATGAGATAATGACATTAAAAATGTAATATTCAACAAACTTTTTGTCAAAGTATTCTATATTTATTAGAAAATAATTCATTCCCTCATTAAATTTTTTTATGAGGGAATGACAAAAGGAAACAAAATTGCTACAAACTTAGGAACATAACCTTACTTTCTTACGAATTGTAAACATTACTTTATTACTACCGAAAACATATAAAAATATGTTATGATTATTAAAAAAAAATGCTTATCTTTTGATAACATTACATGAGAAATTACATTAAAAATGTAATAATCAAAAAACTTTTTGTCAAATTGATTTTAAGAAAACATCCTTTCTTCAAATGTCCACTCTAGTGTATGTTCTCAAGGGCAGTGTTGCCAACTACAAAAAAAATAAGGTGGGACTTGGTAGGCTTTGGAGTATTGCTCCAATCACACTGTTACAAAACGGTGAGGGAATGATACTTTTTTTTATGGACAAATTTTGAATTATATTTAAAAATATTTCCATTCGCATTTATGAAACTATGAACTCATATAGGTATAGTGAATACTATCCTATATAAATAAAAAAAATGATAATAAACAATTTGTTAGGAATTTTATGTTTTAAGTTAATGATTATCTTCAAATTTAGCGCTTGGGACATAGTGAGGGAATGATTTTCAGGGTACTTTCTTGGACATGTTTTTGTTGTTTATCATATAAAAAATAAATTTGTTTCAAACATTCGTGGATATAGTACGTCGTTTTATTAAAAAAAACAAACTTTTCATAATTCACGATTCTACATACATAGATACATACATATCATCACGCCATATCCCTTGCAGGGTAGGCAAAGGGAACAGAGTGCCAGAGAACTCTATCTCTGCATACTTCACTCGCTTCCTCAACATTCATAAGTCTCTTCATACACGCTCGCCGGTTTCGGAAACTCTTAACTCCACCTTCCTTCAGTACATGACCGATCTGGTCTAGGTAGGTTCGTCTCGGTCTCCCTCGGTACCTACATCCTTCCACTTTCGCATTGTATATCTTCTTAACCAGATGTTCGTTCGGCATTCTTTCCACATGTCCGAACCATCGGAGCATGCCCTTTCGCATCTTTACACCAATACTCTCTTTCATACCTACTCGCTCTCTTACGTCGTCGTAACGAATGCGGTCGGTCAGCCTAACTCCACAGATTTTGCGCAGAGATCGCCTTTCGACCGCATTAATTTTACTTTCATACTCTTTTCTGCATACCCAACTCTCGCTTTCATACAGTAATGTTGGGACAAGCACTCTTACATCTGGCTTCATCTCTTTCAAAGACCATTATTTTGGTTTTACTCACATTCATGCGTAGACCCCTTCTCTTACAATCTTCTGTCATTGTGTCGACTAGGGTCTGCAGGTCAGTCGCTGACTGCGCCAGCAGCACTGCATCATCTGCATAGAGTAGAGCACTGACCACTGAGTCGCCCATCTGGACTCCCACATTCGTATCGTTCAACCTTTGGAGACATTTATCTAGATATATGATAAACAGCCTGGCTGATAGAACGCACCCCTTCTTAACGCTGATATTGACGTCAAAACAAGGCGACATTCCATCATCCAGCCGCACACAAGCTCTACAGCCCATGTAACTGGACTACACAGCCTGCAGCAGTTTACCGTTAATACCATACTCCGGTAAAATGTCCCAAAGTTCCTTTCGTGCAACCGTGTCAAATGTTCTCTCCAGATCCACAAAACTGCAGAAAACCCTATGACCTAGAGCCAGATGCTTCTCCATAATGTTGCGCAGAGAGAACACTTGATCCATGCATCCCCTTCCACTCCTGAAACCTCCTTGTGCCTCACACAGTAAACCATTGGACTCCATCCTCATTCTCCTTTCAATAATTTTAGCATACACTTTTGCTACCAAACTGGTCAAGCTTATAGCTCTGTAATTTGCGCAGTCATAACGTGAACCCTTGTTTTTAAACAAAGGCACGATGACTGCGCTATTCCAGTCCCTGGGAACCATTCCCGAGCTCCAACATAAATTGAGGAACAACAGGAACGCCTCCCAGACACAGGAGCCGCCAAGCTTGATCATCTCGGCAGACACCATATCAATTTTTCAAATTTCTTATCGCCCATTCAACTTCATCCATACTGATGCCATCGGAGGACGCCGGTGCCAAATGTTGATCTACTAGACCACATGCAACACCGGCACCAACCCGAGTATCTGCATACATATCGCCAAAATATTCACTCCATCGGCTTAACACTTCTTGTATTTGTGTAAGAATGTCTCCACCTTTAGACCTTTTTATTCATTCTGAAGGCTGACCAACCACCCCGAGACCTCTTCACCTCCCTCCAAAAGAGTTTGGTGTTACCCTGATAGTTGTTAGCCAGCCTATCTTCTGCACTCATATTTGTTCTATCACGTTTCTCTTTCACTAAGGCCTTGGTGTCATTCTTTCATTGCCGATATATTTCTATCTTCTGTTCAGTCATACTGTCATTCAGATTCAAAGAAGAGACATAGTCCAGCCATGCTTTATTCTTTTGCTCTACGGAAGCTGCCACTTCGGCATCCCACCAGGCATCACCATTTGTTTTTCTATGCTTCTTTGAGCTTCCCCATACTTCTTTCGCTGTATCTACCATACTCTCTTTCAATATTCTCCAGCATTCTTCTATGTCCGATTGCAGCCGTTCTCGGACACCCTCTGTATACTTTTCTCTTACACACTCTTATTACAAACTTTCAATCTTTATTCTTTCAAGCCCTCCGAAGTGGACACGCTCTCGCCAGTGCCCCCACTTTCTGAACAGACCACTAAATCTCGCACTAACGAGATATTGGTCCGTATCCAGGCCCCTGTAGGCTCTTGCGTCCAATATTTTGCTTCGGAGGCCACTGTCTAACAAAATTAAATCTATTATACTTTTCTGTTCTTTCCTTCTCCATGTATACATATGAAAGTCCTTATGTTGGAAAAATGTGTTTGACATAATAAGGTTGCTCTCCATGCATACATCCGCAATGAGCCTACCTGCGTCGTTCACTCTCTTATCACCAAATGGACCAAGTACGTCCTCATAGTCGGGACGCTTGGTCCCCACACATCCGTTCAAATCTCCGCATACAGTCATGCGTTCACTGGTTTCTGCCATATCCAGAACTGCCCTATCATTATCCCAAAACTTCTCCAGGTCTGATGCCACCGAGGATCCTACGGGAGCATAAGCTACAATCGTGAAAGGTGACACCTAGTTTTATACGGACCCAAAGAAGTCTGGGATCATACATTCCGTAATCCTTCACACCTGAGGCCAAGCGAGAGGACAACAGCACTCCTACCCCCATGCTGGCTCGATCGCTCTGTGGTGCACCAGACCACAGCGCCATCCCGCCACCAGGAAGATCGCAGGCGTCGCTGTCCCTTCGCTTGGTCTCTGTTACACAGAGCATGTCTAGCATTTTGTCCGCCATGACGGTTATCAGCTCGTGGAACTTACCTTCCACACAACCTCTTACATTCCACGTACCCACCCGGCACTCTGCTCTCCTCGAATCGCCTGACTGGGCAAGGCGTAATGGGTGGTGGCCTCCATCGCCGCATCTGCCAATTTTCGTACCGACGGGGGCGGGTTGGTACGCGTCGCCTCCGGGGGACACCCTAACCCGCACTGCGGTACGCATATGAGCCGGATTGAAGTCCGACTAGACTGGCAAGGGACGCGACGTGCACGCTCCGGACTATGCCCCCCTACACGCTCCGGACTATGCCCCTCTACACGCTCCGGACTATACCTCCCTAAAAAAATCTTCATCAAGTCAGGCTATTGCCGTCCACTGCTAGACGTAGGCCTAAATGTAAAATAGTACTGGACATTTATGGCATTTTTTTGTTGCGATTTATGTTTTAGTTTTTGAGACAATAAGGTTCTTATTTTGTTAGGATGCTCATCATTTCATTTTTATGATATTAAAAAAAAATGTGTCAATAATTACATTTGGTTTTCTTATTCCTTACCTTGAAAATTTAAAGGAATATTCGCTTTGATGAATTTTTAGATTTGAATTGGTTGATTTTTTATTCATATAATTTTATTTGATTTTAATCTGATAACTTGTTAATATGCATCTCTTAGGTTTATTATTGTAATATGAAAAGTATACATTTTTAAATAATAGGAAAAAAATGATTTTTTCGTAATAATCGATTATTTATTTTGATTATAATCGATTTTTTGGAAAATCGATTAATATTAAATAAAAAAAATCGATTTTTATTTAATCGATTTTTTTCAAGTAACCTCACATCCCTAGCATCCACCGCTACCGCCAGTCCACCTGCCAAGCGCAACAACCATGACATCACTCTCTTACAAGTGACAACATGAGAGAGGTCCTCAAAACTAACGTGAGTATACGATATGCAACCAGTGCACCGCGACACTCACGGGCTCAGACCACAGAACAATATACTCAGAGAGAAGAACGACAACTTCATACTTTAGAATTGCTTACTCGGTGCACACTAGCGCTCCAGTTTAATCCATTGAAAACATTCATAGAGCGGACATCTGGGGGGGCACACTTAAAACATTACTTATTTTTACTGACCGTCGCGCCGCCTACAGATTGTTTGTACAAACTTAACTGCTGCCATTTTGTCCTGTATGTCAAACGTTTGACAACTGAGAATTATTATTTTTTGTTCCTAGCGTAGGTAACTAGGTACTTATTGTCATCAATCTATTTACGGTTATTGATGTACTTTCTGAAAATTATCTCAATTTTCATTGGTAAGCTGATATTATTATTGCTTCGTTATCAGCTGATATGTTTTTTTTTATATTTCAGGGTAGCTTTCATGGTAAAAGAAAAGGTTAAACTTTCCTTTATGGTCCATCGATTTTTGGGCGGGGGTGGTGGCGGAGGGGTGGCGGGAGTCGGACTAACCCCCCTGTACCATCCCCACCACGCGGAGCCCCATGGTTATGGAGATATCCATGGTTAAAGTTTTTAGGTTAGAATAGCGCTATTTAGTCAATTTGGGGGATGAGCTTCCCTTTCTCATGATTATTATTGTTGTTTTAAATACTACAGAACTTTTAGGACCGAGTCGACGGAGCCCCGCTTCGCGGGGCTCCTATTTCGCATCTAAAGGAAACTAACCAACCTACCTATTGTTTTGTGTGGATGTCGTGTGTATATATTATGATTAAATAGCTATTATACATAACACAAAATACAATTTTATAATCTTTACCTGGACCTACTTGTTTTTTTTTTTATATAAAATTGCTAGTTAATGTGATTAATTCTGTCATTTATCACTTTGTCTAAATTAAATTGAGTAGACATTAAATTGCGCCGCTTCACGTTCCGTTCCACAGTGTAAACAAAAATTCATTATTTTTTGTGTAAGAAAGTCAATGTAATTGCATAATACAGTACGGTTATTGTGCACATTAATTACACACCAAATTTAATATGTGAATATGTGAAAATAAAATAAAATTATATAAAAATATGACATAAAATTGAATTGAATACACCTTTACCATCAACGGAACGTGAAATGTCAACTTTGACGTTTACCATGACAATTTAACTAACCTAAAATTTGCAAATGGCGTGATTTATATGGAAACTTTAAAAAATTATATCTCGTAAACCGTGATGTTCCGCAACTTGAGAATTTGTAAAAAGCTTTCTATTTATGAACACTATCTACAAAAAAAAAATGAGCTGCCAAATCAATGGACCATAAAGGAAAGTTTAGCCAAAGAAAATTCTATATAATTACACATACACATGTAGATATGTATATATATCACTTCAACTTTAGTTCACCGCGTAAACTCTGGGTAGCAGCACCTTCCATACATGCATATTTTATCATGGAGTTGCCACTCTTTTTCAGTTTAATAACTTTACTCTTTGGCGGACATTTAAAAATGTTATATTGTTAATGTTATATTTTTAAATATCCCGCTCATTTCAAAACAGCTGAATATCAGCTATCGAATTTCCGATTGCTGTTTTTGCACAATACAATTGAGGTATATACCTATATTTGAATATATAAATATTGTGCAAAAACAACAAACGAAAATACTTTGTAAAGGGATTTACAATAGTTAAATAAAACAAGATGTCAGACATTCTCTGTACGATATTTACTTGCAAGTCATACCACAAGTTTACACACTTTACAGTTTACTTTCCAGCCTTTGTAGAAAACAACAAAAAGTGTCAGTATTTCACAAATATAATGAGTCTATCTCTTAACACCTTAATAGATAACATAAAAGCGTCAAAATTTCACAATGGAGTTTTTATCTCATAAGTTGCTGTAACACAACACTAAAAGCGTCAATTTCGTCACTGATGATTGAAAACACTGTAAAATCACAATTATCTTACCAAACTAACGTTTAAAAACAAGTAATAGATATTAAAATAGTAATAACGCCGAACGCAAATCCAACAGCCTTATCTGGGAGGGCACACTTAAAACATTTCTTATTTTTACTGACCGTCGCGCCGCCTACAGATTGGTTGTACAAACTTAACTGCTGCCGTTTTGTCCTGCCTGTCAAACGTTTGACAACTGAGAATTGTTATTTTTTGTTCCTAGCATAGGTACTTATTGTCATCGATCTATTTTCGCTTATTGATATTCTTTCTGAAAATTATCTCAAGTTTCATTGTTAGGCTGATATTATTATTGTTTAGTTATCAGCTGATATGTTATTTTTTATATTTCATGGTAGCTTTCATAGTAAAAGAAAGTTCTATGTAATTACACATACACATGTAGATATGTATATATATTACTTCAACTTTAGTTCACCGCCTAAACTCTGGGTGGCAGCACTTTCCATACATGCATATTTTATCATCGAGTTGCCACTCTTTTTCAGTTTAATAACTTTACTCTTTTGGCTTAAGTATAAACAGAGCCACAACAAAAAAAAAAAAAAAAAAAAACTTTACTCTTTGAGCCTTATCAAATACACAGAGTAAGAAATATTATGGTCAAATCATAGAGTAGCATAATGGATTAAATTGACAATTTTTTTTTAAGATGACGTCAGTGACGTGCTTCTTATGTCTCATTCTTTAATAGAGCACCGTCTCTTTTGTACCGATAAATCCAGTGTAGCCATGCTCTGCTTTGAAAGCTGACTCCCTGTGGCTCAGACCATAGATCAATATATGGCTCAGACTGCCGAACGGACATCACTCGTTTAGTTTTATTCGTCTCTTAAACAAGTTTGTGCTAGGTGGCGCGATTAGTGAATACTTCGTTAACATGTTTCCGCTTAGCACGTATGATAACCGGAAGTACCGTCAAATATAATACAAGAGCACCACATGACGTTTTCAAATTCCCGTCAAAAGTCCTCATTCATTTTCATTCTCTTCTTCTTCTTCTCTTTGTATATTGGCAATCAGCTACATATACGAGCTATTGGTGCCAGTGTCAAGTTATAATTATTTTTACGTTTATAGTCTTGTCAGGTCAGTCATTGTCTAAGTCAAATTGTCACCATTAACAGTGCAATGGCCACACTGTTAATGGTATCTTGTGGGAATTTTGATGGAAAACGAAAACGTTGTAAAGCACTTTTATATGATATTCACTACATCACAGTATTTTCGCACATCACATTACATAAAATGCCATCAAAATTATCTAATATAACACGTTAAAACACTAAGATATCGAATATAATACAAGAGCACCACATGACGTTTTCAAATTCCCGTCAAAAGTCCCCATTTTCATTCTCGTCTTCTGATAGGCATTGAAATTGACACCGTCAGATTAAACTCCTTTGTATTTCTTTTCTTTTTTTTAGGCAATCAGCTACTAATACGAGCTCATTGTTGACAATGATGAGATTTTTATAGGTAAAATTGGTCGGGTAATAGGAAAGCGGGCAAGTTTTTATTGCTACTTTTTTGTAATAAACAAGAGTAGGAAACTAAATGACAGATTTCGTAAAAATATCAAATTATCTTCTGCTTTTAGTTGCTGTATTTTACAAGTACGTTTACGGTATCATTTCCGAGTGCGCGCAGATCTGTCAATAATCATAAACACGAAAATGCCGATATGAAAGCTAGCGTATTGGCTACTATATGATTTTTATTCTGATGTATAAGTCTTAAATAAAAGGTCTTTAAATTGATGAAATAAATCAAGTCCAATTTTTGCAAAATTCGGTGAATAGCTGAATGTGCAAGTCTCCTGACATTATTCTATTATAGCAACAAAAAAAGTTATGTCACTTATGTCAGTTTTTCCTTTTTATTGGTCTTGTCAAAGTCGAATTTCGTAATCCATGAAAATTATTTACATTGGTCTTTCACTATATATACACAAAGTTTTCATTAAAATATTCGAATATATCAAATTATAAGCTAAATAAAGCAATGCTACCCTTCTTACCTTTTGTTAACTAGTTAATTTGAGACCACTTTCGATTCAGATTTCTTTTTGCTAGTCTACGAACTATAACCGTAAATCAAATACCGCGCCGTATTGCTAGAACTACACGCTTAGTGATTTCACATTATATACAGTTACTAGAAAAATTACGAACATACTTTCCTCATAACTTTGCCTTGCCGTGACCAACGGTTAAAAGAAGCAAGGACTGTAGACGGGCAATGTAATAATGTCTCGCAAGCGGTCGCGGCTAAACGAAGAAATGAGTTCTACGTTGCCTGATTCTCTGTGCGTGGAGGGTCAGAACGGCAGTGACACTAGTTTTACCACCAGCACTAGTCAAGTGGCACTTGAAACACAGGTAAGTGTTGTTAAGTTTGTTTTGCAACAGAATTCACTTTTTTTTTTAATTTTCACTGTATTTTATTTATTATAATTGCTATGATGTAGAAGATAAAAGATCTAGGGGCACTACACTCAAAAGGTTGTCCTTATCATCCTCTAAAGTTCACCATTAATGTGGTGCAAAATATAAAACTTTATGACCTCCATAACAGTGCCATTTTAATTCTGTGTGACCTTCATATTTATTGTGTTAAACATGCACATATTCAAACCACTCTGAAAGAATAATGACTGAATCATAGCCACTACATGTGCAATATCAGTGTAAATTGATTTTCATTGTAACATTGACCAACCCTTCTTGAATATAATTTATTATCTTCTTATGCTTTATAATAATATACTAAGTACTTACTGATAAAAGACTGCTTATTTGAATATACGGCAAGAGAAATAAAAAACTGTAGAATGGCTGTCTTTACCTGACTATCAATGAAAGTTTGGATACTAATAGATCTAATTGCTAATTCTAAACTTCAAGAGAATGAATAGGTCCTGTCTACTACTAAACTTAATACACATAGTTAACTTAGACTTCAAGCTCATAATATAAGCTGTGAAAATGAATTTCTGGTTTATTTTAATCTTGTTTTATATTCTCAATCTTATTTCAGTCTTTCTAGTGCATAACTTTTTATATAGGTATGCTAAATATCTATTGTTAGGTTTCAAGTTTAGATTCATGGATAGGGCAAAAAGTGTTATTTGATTTTTAATATAGAAATTCTTAAATATGTAGTAGTAGTATACTATAACTTGTTTATTTAATTACATCTGGCAATATGCACAATACTTGTCTTATATAAATGTATCTGATTATCATCAATTATTTATGGAGACAAGCTAATGAATATTGTGATTTCAATCCAATTTGGTATTTAAATAATTAAACAATTTGGTATTTCATGATGTTCATGAGTAGTAGAGTAACTAATAGTGAGCTTCAGTTACTCATATTATTAAAAGCTTCATTGCAACCCACCATGGGTATGTAATTGTTGAGCAGGCAGCCCTATAACCATCATCTAGAAGAATGAGCCCATTACTGACCATTATTACTACATTGCAAAATAAGGTGTAGAAAGGACAAATATTGAGTTTGGTGTGAAAATTTGAAAGGTGTACATTTATGCTTCTAGTATAGGTTTATTGACAGTAATATTGTTAGGAAGGTGTAAGAAAATATGAATGGGATGTGCCATGAGGTAAAAGAATGCCCAAGCAAATACATATTTTGATTGTAATCTTGTGCTATGATTATTAATATCAGAATTAATCCCAAGGTGTGCCATAAGGTTGGCAGTTTGCTATTTGTTCTATATTTTCATATCTTTCATCTACAATTAGGAATAAGTACATATATACAACAGTTGTAATAGCCAAAAGCTATGATAAAGTACGGCAATTATGGTATTTTACTCGCTATATCAAGACCTATGCCCAAAAATATATATTCTAAAAGCTTGATTAGTGGGATTGATTGAAATACGCAACAGATTTAATATAACATAATAGTAATGCATTCTTATGTCATACTTATGTATATTGGTCAGTGGAATAGAACCAGCTTAATGTAATCCAATAAATAAGGTGCACACTGATACACCTATTCTATATAAATCCTCATTTTAAGCATGAACTCAGGACAATATTATTTATTTTCGCTTTAATGGCTATTAATTGTATTTACTGAATGATTCTGACAAAATTTGTAATATAAACATGTATTTTGTATTTTTTTTTCCTTTATAGTTTCTTCCTTTTTTTTTGTTTGTGAGCTTAGTTGTTAGCCGCAGATGGCTTTAAGAACTTTCCCCGGACAATTATAGTTTCTTGCTGATGTTTATATAATATATATATATATATAAATATTTTCGCGAGGTCAGATTCGGATAGACAGATTTTTCATTAAAAAAAGACTGTTCCGGAGTGATCTATAATGTTGATTAACTAAATATAGGTCAATTTATACATGCAAAAAGAAAGCTAGTAAGTTATTTGATAAAATAGTAGTAAAAAGTATGTGTGGGTTCTTAATGATAAAATAATTTTATGTAGAACAGTATCAGTAGAATTACGATCGTAAGAATTTATCGTAGCTAAGTGAATAAATCATAAAATTAATAAATCAAAAAATTAATTCACATGCTTAATGTGAATTAATTTTTCCGTGTGGTTGCGGAGTAAGAATACAATTCACCGCCCCCTATCATACCCGTGGGTATCGTAAAAGACGATAAAGGGATATAATAGGCATACGGAATCTGTACAAGAGAAGGAAAGCTCGACACAAAACCCTCTACCAACATGTCTGACCAGCGCAGTGTAGTAGGTTAATTTCCTCCCATTATGGAGGAGGCCCGAGCCTAACAGTGGGACACATGCGGGCTGAGATGATGATAATGATGAATTGAATTAAGTAAGTACCGAATATCGAATGGATATCAACATCACGTAAAATATTTGCTTTAGCACGAGAAAATCAACGCATGACCAATTAACTAATAAGAACTGTAAAACTCGTGCTGATGTGAGATAAACATACTGAAAATTATGATAATCCAAGACGTATTAACTATTTTAGAGGCATTTTTAATAGAATATAAATTTCCTAACTTATTAATATTTTTTTCATAAAAAAAAAACAAGCTCATAACGTAATCGCAAGCTTACTGAACGAATTCGCTGATTGATGCATTCGCTTTATATAAGAATGAAAATTAAATGAATCAATAGTTTGGGCTCGTGGCCAACAATGTGGCGTGATCAACTGACCACGTTACGAGTAGGTACACAAACGGAATGCCTCGCCCTGACCAACGTTGTTACACATACTAAATAGGCTGCCACGTTATTTGCACCTGGATGCGCATTGATTCAATTTAATTTTTGTATCCTACGTAAATAAAGATAATTAATTGATAAGAAAAAAGTTAACTTTTAATATTAGTTACTGAAATATGTTCAATATTAGTTAGTCACGAAATAGAAGCAAATATTTTTGTTATAAAATTTGCTAGAGAGTTTAAAATCATCATCATCACAGCCCATATATGGCCCACTGTCGGTCTCGGGCCTCCACCGTAAAGGGAGGGCAATTAACGTACTATACCGCGCTGGTCAGACGTGTTGGTATAGGGTTTTGTCTCGAGTTTTCCTTCTCTTGCATAGATGTTATATTCGTTTTATATCCCTTAGTCGTCTCTTACGATCACCCACGGGTAAGATAGGGGGTGGTGAATTGTATTCTTACTCCGTCACCACACGGATAAGTTTAAAATATTTTACATATATTGTAACGAGGTATCCAGACATGTCTGTAACGATGTGTAGCGACACTTATCTTACCTAAATACAGCAAGGATAGTCGATAGTGACAATGACCTGATCGACGTGACATAGATGTCACGTAACACCTATCGTTATCTATGAATTAACTAGAACGATATATTACCTTAAATTCTAACAATTACACAGAGTTGAAGTACCAGTAGCTAAAAACTTCCAACAAATAACATTCATACACGATCGTCTGTACAGCTGGTGGATTAGTCTAAGTACGGATTTTCCGTGGGGAGTATCGTCGGTTCAGTCCACACACAATTCTTTGTTCAACTTACAAATGATTGTTTTGAATCTAGGTGTAATTTGTCCGTTTTTTGTATATTGCTGAAGTAACTTACATCATTCGGACATGTGGAAAGAATGCCGAACGAACGTCTGGTTAAGAAGATATACAATGCGAAAGTGAAAGGATGTAGGTACCGGAGGAGACCGAGACTAACCTACCTAGACCAGATCGGTCATGTACTGAAGGAAGGTGAAGTCAAGAGTCTCCGAAACCGGCGAGCGTGTATAAAGAGAATTATGAATGTTGAGGAAGCGAGTGAAGTATGCAAGGATAGAGTTCTCTGGCACTCTGTTCTCTCTGCCTACCCTGCAAGGGACATGGCGTGACGGTATGTATGTAACTTACATCACACGTATTTATTCATTGTTGGGGGATTTTTGTTTAAATAAAACATAAAACTCTTATTTACGTCATGAAATTATTTGATGCATAAACGAATTGGAGTCGCCTTGGAAACGTTTAAATTCGGTTTAAATATACGACTAACTAAACGAATTCTATAATAGATGCAACTAAAAACTTTTAGTGACCTTGGCTTAACGACTTTTTCTTCTAAAATAACAGTCAGAATCTACGTTATATGTGCCGTTTGAAGAACAGACACGCTCACTTCAATCGTGTCAAACCTAGCTCAAGCACTAATGAAAGTTCGTCATTTCGAATCAGTGAACGAACAGAATCACAGTTCCCTTAATTCAATGATATTCAATACAATTGTAAAATATTTAAAACATATATCATCACAACGAATTTAATGCGTGCAACCACATTGACTTCGGCTCCCAATGGATTCAAAATGGAAGTTAGTTTGCACACTTTTAAGACCTAACTCTAATTAAGGTGCAGACACCTCTTGAAAAATACCTGATTCAGACAAAATGACCAACGTATTTTTATAGTATGAAAAAAAAATTGAGTTTAAATAAACTTAGGATATGTTATTTTTCTATTTACCTATGAGCATTAGACCTATATGTAATGAGATCGTTTGTTTCACTATTGGCAAATGTATCTGGTTTACCTATGGAGATATTTTATTTGGCGCCCACGTCCATCAGTCGGCTAGTAGGCCGGTCGTTGCCTTCATCGTGTTTAAATATAGTCCCAAAGTATAACTATTACGCGTTAGGACACTTTTTTTATTTAAATTATGGCGCCCTTTTTTTATTTGAATTGCTATGACAACCAACAAGGTTAAGTAGTAGTGATGTACTTATACTGTAAAAGGCCGTTTATCGGTATATAACTTACTCTAAAAACTCATTAGTATGATAAAAAATATTTGTCAAATCTTATCAACATCTATCAATAAGTAATGAACGACCTTCGATCTAATAACAGACGATATATATATTGCGGCGATTAAATCAATCAATATTATTAATTAATGTTATCGTTTTTTATCTTCATTAAGATTTTATTGTAAAAAAAATAAGTTAAATAAATATCAGTTTATTCCAGAACCTATACGAGCGTAGTCGATTTAAATGTTGTATGTTTAAGTGAAAAGCACGCTTTTATGTAAAAGCACAACGTTTTAAGCGTTGTCCTATAGTAGTTATGCCGTTTTCTTACTATACATTAATAAAAAAAGTGTATTATCCATATCCGTAAGTGTACCTACTATCCGTGTGGTGACGGAGTAAGAACACAATTTACCACCCCTATCTTACCCGTGGGTGATCGTACGAGACTACTAAGGGATATAAAACACAACATCTATGCAAGAGAAGGAAAACTCAAACAAAACCCTATACCAACACGTCTGACCAGCGTGGTATAGTAGGTTAATTTCCCTCCCATTACGGTGGAGGCCCGAGCCCAACAGTGTGACATATATAGGCTGTGATGATGATGATGAATACAAAAAAAGGTCTAACTTAATATTAAAGGTAATTCCATTTCCTTTTTTTAATGGCCAATCAGATTGAATGATGTAACGATAATGGTTGACAGTGGCATTTTATAATAAATTGCTATTATTTGTCTTTGCGTAAGTGGTGTCAAATATCTTATCTCTAATAACCACACAATATCTAATAGGCGATATATTTAGCGGATTATATTTATCTCAAAACAAGTAAAACCTTTATTCAGCTATCAGCTGTATGTGATATAAATAACAGCCGGTGAGATATCTACGTCACCAACGAGTACGTCAAGACGTAACAATACGTATGCGTATGCGGAGCGGCACGGACACACTAAAGACATTATTTACTAAGTCAAAATATTATAAACCTTACTTCAGTATTTACCATATTCATCATTCTTCTACTCTTATCCCGATTACTTGGGGTCGATACAATATGTACTCTTTGTTACCCGACTGCGCAACGCAAAGGAGTGGTATTGTGTTTAACAGTCTATGTATGTATGTTTGTATGTTCCTTTGAAGCACTATATAGACCAAACGCCTGGGCCGATTTTTATGATTCGCACGTCAATCGATTCCTCTTAATCCGGCGAGTGTCACTAAAGATATGACGTTAATGAAAATTCAATATGGCGACTACTGGACGCCATATTGTGAAAATTAAAAAAAATAAAGTCAACAAACAATGTCGAGTGGGGTATTGTTGAATAGGTATTTAAAAATCATTATTAGTTTTCTCATAACATTTTTCAATTTGACCGTCCTTTTAGGATCTATATCGATTTAAAGTTTCGTAACAACCTTTCTCACATATAGGTTTTTTAGACAGTAGAAATTTACGATGAAAAGACAAAAAATTCATATAACTGGATGTGGATGGACATATACTGAAGTATCTAGTAGGTATATTGTCCAATATACCATAGGTAGTCCTACCTAAAGTATCTATGTCTTACGCGGTCGCCCATCTCCAATTTCTAACGATTTGGTACTCAACTTCAGTCGAAAAACTATATATAGTTAGGTACTTATCTACTTATTAATAAATAAGATAACTATAGCTACCTAGGTATTCATAACTAAAAAGTATAAAATAAAAAAATAATTAAAGAAATCAAAAAACCCGACTGTATAAAAAGTAACCAAAACTACGTACATAATAAAAAAACTGAAAAGAAAAAAACAAGCACTTAGATGTTGATGATGAGGTGTGGTCTAGAATTCCATAATATATTATTGAATAAATACTATTGCAGAAAATAAAATATATTTTAATAATAGAGCATGGCAACTGAACAGTCGGGATCCACTGAAAAATTAGATTTGCTGTCGAATAAAGGATCCCGACTGTTCAGTTGTCATGTTCTATTATTAAAATATATTTTATTTTCTGCAATAGTATTTATTCAATAATATATTATGGAATTCTAGACCACCGGACATCTAAGTGCTTGTTTTTTTCTTTTCAGTTTTTTTATTATGTACGTAGTTTTGGTTACTTTTTATACAGTCGGGTTTTTTGATTTCTTTAATTATTTTCATAGTAGATATTGTAAAAGTTATTGGCAATAGTTTTATGACCGGCCGCCTGCCAGACGTCAACCCTCCTTGGGAATGTAATTGTTGACCAAACGGCATCAGATGGAGTTGACCCAGGTCGTTAAAAGGCTATTAGTAGTCTTTTACGACATCCACGAGCAAAGTAAGGTTTGGTAGTATTCGTAGCCGCTACCACGCAGCATCAATATTTACTATATTATACGTAATAAATTTAATTCAAGCATATAATTAAAAAAAATAATGGACATGTGATCACTTAATAAATATAATTCTAGTTTATATAATTCATTTCAAATTTTCTTACATCGATAATTCTTTATTAAATACTTACAGCATCAACGGGTGTATTGTTAGAGAGAAATTGTTCTACTCTTAATGCGTCTACATATGCATAATATTGTAACACACTGGATTACTTACTACACACACACTGGAGAGCCGGAAGCCCAATTGGGTGGGTTTGGGGTTTATATTGGTAGGCAGCGGCCTAGTTATACCCTTGGTATTGCAAAGGTTCATGGGCGGCAGTGACACTTACTATCAGGTGTGCTGCTCGCTCGTTTGCCACCACTAGCAATAAAAAAAAAATTCTATTGTATTTTTTTTTAATTTATTCTACAGAATTTTTGTCCGTGCTCTTTTTACGTTAAATTAAATTTTTATGGTGGTTTGTTTACAAAATTAATTTTCTTGAAGTGGCTTTATAACAGTTGGTTAAAGCTTTAAGAGCGCAATTCATGTGTCATAGATGTTAAGTGACTACATGTCTTTTTGGGGTTTCTTCTTGGCGCTGGTGGTCTTGTTAACAGTGAAACCCTTCTACTTGTAGATTTTGTTGTCCTCTGTGATGTAGTTATGCTATTGTAAATTTTGGAAGCTAAATACTTAACGTTTGAGAAGGTTTATAATGCCATATAATATGTATATGATAAAATATATAATAAGAACTGGGTAACAGAACTACAAAATTTCAAATAGAAAATTTAATGAGCTTCAAACCGCAGGCACTTATCTTAAGATTACTTACAAAAAAAAAACCTTTGCAATCCTACTAATATTATACACGTGATGGTTTTTATATAAATATTCCACACAATTATCCTCTTTGCTCCAATTTCAAGCAAAATTACGAAACACAATTTGAAAAAATATACAGCAATAAAGCTGATGTATTAAAGTAACACAGGCTATGATTTATTTAAAGATATTTTTAGTTAATATTTTTATGTTTAAAACAATTTGCCAGAATTTCCATTATGTAGTGAACATTATCATGTCAAAATCATATGAATTTGGCACGAGTAGGTATTGTTATACAAAGTGGAGATGACAATAAGACAATAAATGAAAACACCGGCAATACTAGTTTAAAGAAGTATTTTGAAACTATCTAAAAAGTCCTCACGTGAAAATTTAAAACAAAATATTTTCAAACAAACTTTTTATTATAAATATTGAAACAAAATAGAACACTGTTTGTAAATATTAGTTCACTGACCTGTAATCCGACCGAGTTACCGTCCCTTTCATTATGCCGCATGCATTAGGTACTTTTAATTGTCTTATCTAAGTCTGATGACACAGTTTATATGGATCTTATTGGTCAGGAATAAGTTATAATATGCATTGATTTGTATTGCGTTTGGCGAAGACTTTAAGTGGTAAACTATTTAGCAAAATATCTTCTAAATTATTTAGTATATTATTAAATTTAAAAAAATAAAGATTTTTGGTAAAAGAAAAGATTTAAGTGGAGAATTGGGATGCAAAATCAGACCGGTCAACTAGTCAAAAGCAAGTATTATAAATATTACGAGTTAATTTACAAGAAACGTTTTATAACAAACATTTCGACCTCGACTACAACGTATGTAAGTAATTGGTGGTAACACAAGTTTTTGTTTTTATACATTACATTCCACTTAACAATTTTAAATAATTCCAGGAAGTCGATATTGCATTTTATAACGATTGAACCATAATTTTGCTACCACTTATTACACTTCGACTTACATATTTTGGTTAACGATAATTTTATGACTAACGAGACAGCATTGTGTTTTTACTTTATAGCCGTTAAATGTTTTATACTTTTAGGTTTATGCCGTTTTTTTTTTTTTTTTTGGTAAGCTATGGCCCGGTCACACGTCGCCCGTACCGTCCGGGGCGACGGAAGGGCAGCGCGTGGCCCCATAACCCACCGTATTCCCTCCCCATCGCCATTGGGCCGGCCACTGGTACCGCTTCCTTGCCTTCCGTGGCCAGCCCGGCGGGTTACCCTTTCGGGTACCATCCCCCGTCAACGCCCCAGCTAACTGCCGGGGCGTCGCCCTCACGCGGTCAGCCTCTCTGCGGGT
Organism: Lymantria monacha; assembly: GCA_905163515.2. Lineage (NCBI taxonomy): Eukaryota > Metazoa > Arthropoda > Insecta > Lepidoptera > Erebidae > Lymantria > Lymantria monacha. Next base: position 16,371,786 of record LR991082.1, on the reverse strand, counting down.
GAAGGACTATTCCCCGGTCCAGTCACCCGCGGCCTCGGCTAGGGCGGCATTAGGCGCAGATACTCGCGCCTCCGCCGCCCCAGGCGCCGGCGACGGAGCGTCTCACCGAAGAGGATTTCCTCTCGGAGTCGCCCCGCCGCCTCCTTCCGCGAGACAACTGTCTCGCAGAAGGCGGCGACCGCGTCCCAGTTCCTGACGCTGTCGAGCATCGCCTTAGCGATGGTCGGCAGCGCCAGGTCGGCACCGATGATCGCGACGAGTTCACGGCGCTGCTCTGCCCAGGCCACACAGACCTCGAGCGTGTGCTGCGCCGTGTCCTCGTCGCAATCGCAGTGGTGGCAGGACGGTGTACTCTCCCTCCTCACGACCGTGTGCAGGTACTTGCCGAAGCAACCATGCCCCGTCAAGACCTGCACCAGTCGGAAGGAAAGCACCCCGTGCTGTCGACCCAACCACTCCATCAGCACTGGCCGGAAGGCCTCGATGGTCCGAACACCGAACCGAGGCCTTTCCAGCCGGATTGCCCAACGAGCAAAACGTCACGGCGGGCGTCGCCCCGCCAAGCGGCCATCTCACTAAGCGAGACGGTGCCGCCCCCTGCCCGCGTCGCTGACACCCGCCGGTACAGTCCGGCGAGCATCTCCGCCTCCAAGTCCCACGGAGGTGTTCCGGCCAACAGGCATGCTGCCTCCGTCGCCACCGTGCGGTATCCGCGTATGGCCCTGACCGCCATGGCCCGCTGTGGTCGCCATAGTAGAGCCCTAAGTCGGACGGTCAGGGACCCCGCCCACACGGGTGCGCCGTACAGGGCCATCGACCGGACCACCCCCGCGTACAGCAGTCGGCACGTAGCGCTGGGTCCGCCTACATTCGGCATAAGCCAGGATAGGGCGGACGCCGCGCCGACAAGCCGTGGAGCAAGCCGACGAAAATGCTCCCGGAACCACCATCGCCCGTCGAGCACCAGGCCCAAGTACCTCATATGGGCCCGGATGCTGATGGGAACCGAATTGACGGTGATCGAGGCGTCGGTGGGTGGACTGGTGCGGGGCCCATGGAATAATAAGGCCTCCGTCTTATCCAGGGCCACCCTTAGCCCCAGCGCCTCGATCCGCCTGACAATCTCCTCGGTGCCAAGAGTTGCCAGGCGTGCCGCCTCCTCCAGCGTCCCACCCCGGGCTGTGACGAGTGTATCGTCGGCGTAACAAATTACGCCCAGCCCGGGCGGGAGGCTCCCTCTCAACGCCCAGTCGTAGCCGATGCTCCACAAAGTCGGCCCCAAGACCGACCCCTGCGGAACACCGCACGACATGGGCGTTCGCACAACATCCCCTACTCGGTTCTTATAGAGGACGCTGCGCCCCTCCAAATAGTCTGCCACCAGCCGCCTCAGGTATACAGGCACCCCGTGATACCGGAGTGCCTCCCTGATGCAGCTGAATGGCAGACTATTGAATGCGTTGGCGATGTCTAGAGACACCGCCAACAGCACCCCACCGCCAGTGACAGCCTCCGCGACTACGGCCCTTAGGCGCAGCAAGGCTGCGATCGTCGAACGCCCCTTTCGGAAACCAAATTGGGCGTCCGACAGATCGGGGCCAACCTCGCTAAGGTGCTGGCCGATACGGGCAGCCAGGATCCTCTCCAACAGCTTACCCGTATCATCCAGCAGCACGATCGGCCTATAGGCCGAGTCCGGAGACCGTCCCGGCTTCGGCAGGAGTACCAGCCTCCCCTCCTTCCAACACCCAGGGAACTGCCCAGACGATAAACACGCGTTGTACAGTCCCCCGAGGCGTGGACCCAGATGCTCGAGGACCAGGGCCAGCACCCGGTCGGGTACCCCGTCTGGCCCAGGAGCGGTGGTATTGGCACGCATTCGCACCACCGCCGCCCCCATTTCCGTCTCCGTAATAGGTTTATGCCGTGTGGTAGTTTGTTACAAATAATCCTAATATTCCTTGTGGGTTTTGTAAAACTCGCCTAAGGCTTGTACACCGACCTAGTGGGCGTTCATAAATTACGTAAGGGATTTTGAAGAATGATTTGGCCTCCTCCCCCTCTGCTGCAAGACATCATAAAATTGCAACTACTGCCTCCCCCCTCCCTGCTCCTTAATTAGATTTTTTGTAAGAAAAAGCTCTATTGATCAAATATAACTCCGTTTATTCTGAAAATATCTTTTATTACAATCTTCTTACTACAAGTATCATTAACTCACTGCAATAGCATTAATCTTATTAATAATCTATCACAGTTTTGAACAAAATTAGTAATTTTCAATTTAATAACTTACGTAATGTCAAATTCACAAGAGCCTTATAGTAAGAAGGTATATTAGGTCCTTACATATGAAATTGGCGTTTTGTACAGGAGAAATATAAAGTCAATTTTTTTTTTATAAAATTTATTTAATTAATCAAAGTATGCACCGTTGTTATCTATGAACTTTTGCCATCTTATAGGTAGTTCATTGATTCCTTTACTAAAAAAAACCATGGGGGCGAGAATCAATAAACTCTTTGAAGGCGGTTTGGACTGCCGCATCAGAATTGAATTTTTTCCTTATAAGAAGTTGTCCAAATGCCGGAAAAAATGGTAATTTGTTGGAGCAAGGTCCGGGGAGTACGGTGGATGTCGCAGACATTCCAATTGTGCTGTGTGGTTGTCTGTTGTGCAGTGTGTGGTCTTGCATTGTCGTGAAGCAGCAGTGGCCTAGAGCGATTGACCAATCTCGGTTGTTTAGCAGCTAGTTCTTCCTTCATAGTTTGCAGTTGTTGACAATAGATATCTGCCGTAATCGTTTGGCCAGATTTTAGAAAGCTGTAGGGAACAACACCAGCGCTAGTCCACCAAACACTCACAAGTAACTTTTTCTAAGTCAATTTTGGTTTAGGGCAGATTTTGGCTGGGTCTCCAGGGTTCAGCCATTGCGACGAGCGCTTCCGATTATCGTACAGTATTCACTTTTTATCACAAGTAATGTATCAATTTAAAATCCCTTCATTAATGTGTCGGTTGAGCAAAGTAACACAGCAGTCGACGCGTATTTGCAAGTCCGATTCACTCAATTCATGAGGTACCCATCGTTCAATTTTTCACTTTTCCGATTTGCTTCAAGTGGATTAATACAGTTTTGTTACTTAACCCGAAGCCTTCAGCTATCTCTGAAGTGCTTTGTGATGGATCCGCTTACACAACAGCCTTTAATTCTTCATTTTCCACTTTGGTCTTCGGCTGTTCACGGGTTTGGTTCTGAAGGTCGTAATTTCCAGAACGAAATCGTTGAAAGCAAAAACGTACCGCGCTTTCTTTTGCGACACCAGCGTCGTACACATCATTAATCCTTCGAGCTGTTTCTGCAGCACTGGTGCCACGGTAGAACTGGTACTCGTAAATATACCGATATTTCATGTTTTCCATTGTGCGGTAATAAGCGACGCCAAAGAAAAAAACAATGAGGGAAAAACAAATAAATGACTGTTTTCAAAACTCAAATGGACCAGCTAAATGAATTTATAAATTTGAAATTCTTAACCAAAAAGGAGATATTTCAGATTAAAGTGGTCAGTACGGCAAAACTTTAATTTCATGTGTCCTAAGGACCTGATAATATTCAGTCATTGACTTTGTCGTCTCTTGCAATAAATTTATCGCTTCTTTATTGCCGACGACACCCCAATACTAAGTATATATAATGGTAAGTGGGGTGATGACGCATTATGACGCATAATCCTTGCATAGATAATTTGATAATTTGTAGAGGAAAACCTATGTTGTCAACATGAGTTTTCCTCTATAAATTTTTATGCCCTTGCCAAATAAAGATATAAAAATGATAGGCATAAAAATATTCAAAGCCTAAATTCTTTGCAATAAACTTTGACTTTATTGCCTTCATTATAATTATATGCTAAGTTTACGGATTCCCTATTTTTTTTTATAGTAAGTATCACGTATACTCGAAGGAGTAATCTATTTTAATATTATAAAGTTAGAGTTTTTTTGTTTTGACGTGCTAATCTCAAGAACTACCGGTTGCAATACAAATAATCTAATTGTGTAAGGTGACGATACGGTGACTGGAAAACTAGCTAGGCTTAGCAGTGTCTGTTAGATCTCCGCAATCGTTGTTGTCATGGCGACTGCTAAGATAACAAACATGGTGATTGATGCATTGTGATTATTCTTACTGTTGATATTACAGTTAATCCATTGAAATGTTATATTTTTTTGGCCTAACCTTGCGTTTTTCAAAGTACATAATTTTATTGTTGGGTTGTGTTGACACTCGTTAATTTGAATCTCTTAATAATTTAAAATATATGTATATAGGCAGTCTCTTGAAAAGGTCTCGATAAATTGAATAAAATCAATATTTATTGGTCCTTTCGGTAATTTGAAGTTGAAGGAATGTTTGCTAATATGCAATAATTTAAGTGCGGGTTTCCCCGTTGTTTATAGTTTAAAGAGTTTATCACGCGCAAAATTGTCGTACATTTATTTCAATGAGAAACATATGATTGGGTTTGCAGTTCGCATTACAATTTTCCTTCAAACGTTAAAGACTATTTTTTACTAGTCTTTTGATATATAAGATGTAGTAAATATTTCACTTATTATTAGGAGTTATTTACTAAATGAACATTTGCAAATTATGATCGAACTGTTATTATTTACTAAATTCTTTCCTCCTTTTTCTTAGTTGTTTTTAAACTCTGTGATTTAGAATTCTTGGTAATTGGAGTTTGCTCTCGTCCTTGTCTAATTATTAGACGGTACACTGTATTATTAATGCCTCGGAACGATATAGGTGTTATAAGATATAACAAGTAGCAAACGAAGCTGCTGACACAGTTAGCAGATAAATAACCACCCACATACATGCCTTCGTGTTATCCACATAGTAGGGCACGAACTTTATTCTGTTAACCCAGCCCGATCCTAAATTCACGTCTAAATTCCAAACTGCCTCTAGATTCTAGAGTTTTGAACATTTCCCTCGAAAATTAAAGAAAAGAATAAAGTTTGAAGAAACCAACGACGTTTTTTTTTCTTCTTTTTCGCTTACGACAGGCATTTGGATGGCCCTTCACCAAACTAACGAGGCAGGCTAGCAGTGAATCCTTATTGCTTTTTGAAGACAATCCGTATAGGAGTTGTCTTGGGTAAGCATTATTTTTTTGTGACGCGGGTGATTTACAAATACTTATAATAATTATTAAAGAATCTTGTTAATTGCATGGAAATTTGTCCTCTTGTCTTCTACTTTTGAAGTTTACCTAATAGAAGATGATACTATACTACATTTACAGACCAGATTGAAGATTTGTAAGAATCAGATTGAAAGATTTTGTAAAGCAAAAATTCAATGATATTGCGAACTACAGATTAATGAATCTGAAACCTCATTTATTCGTCATCATACTGTTTATCAGTCTCTGGATCAACTAGACAACCTTTTTTATTAGTCACAATTAGTCACAATTGATAATAAGTAGATAAAATAATTTAGAATTATTTTCCATTCGCCACGTTTTCCTGTCTGTCCTTGGTTATAGAAAATTAGTGTCGTTGTCTTGCTTTTCTTTGCTTTGTTTGAATAAGTTTTGTTATTGAACGGTACTTCTTCCTTAGGCAGTTTCGTGCCAATATACTGACCGTATTATAACAAATAAATTAGAAGTTTTTAATTGGAAACGCTCTTTTAAATGTATATTAAGACAGGTGCCAATTTGAGGGCGTTGACTACCGTGGCGCCAATAAGCCAAGTTTTAGAGGTCCTGGCTCGCAAACGTTGCCGTGGGGTGACCGGGCCAACGTTTTGTGGTTGGTTTGACACCATATCGTATTAAAGAAAAATAAATAGAAGCTTCAGTTTTATCCTTATACACTAGTAACAAAAATTAAGGGATATAAAAAAAAAATTTTTGGGTAAAATTCAATGAGCTGTAACTCCAAGGAAAATGATCGTACAGCAAATAAAAAAAAGCAAATTGTAGCTCCAAGTATCTAGTTTTCAGATATGACCTTAAAAATTTTTTTTTCATATTTGAGTCTGGAGAAATTCCAAGGAAACTACTAACAAAAAAATTTCCAAATTTTTTCTCGTCTAAAAAATGGTCTACGGACTTAAAAAATATTTTTCCATAATTCCACTCAAAAGTTCTTGTAGAAAATTTAATTCTCTTTAATTTGATATTTTCATGAAGCTTGTACGATGATTTGCCGCGGCGTTATTGTCAATCAAAGCCAAAAGGTTCTTTTTAACTTTAATATTCAATAACTTCGGAAATAATGGTCGTATGGAAAAACCTTGGAGGCTTCTGAAAACTTCATGATATTCCCTATAAGATATAATGTTGCCCAAATTCAGTCTTGGTCTTGCAGTCTTGGTCTTGTTCTTGCGTTTTTGCAAGACCAAGACCAAGAACAAGACCGCGTATTTTTAGCAAGACCAAGACCAAGACTGACCGTGCAAGACTTGAGCAAGAACAAGACTAAGCCTGCAAGACTCTTGCGTCTTGCAGCTAGGACTTAGCGCTATTTCACGGAGTAGTTAGGTGTAACAGTTCGGTGTATAGGTACGCTTAGGAATTCTATGAGACGCAAAAAACTGTATCAAAGAATATGAAAAACTGGACCTATGCGCATTACGACTAATACCATAAACATACCTACATAGCGAATAAAAAAATATCCATTATAATCAAACTGAGTGCATGCATAGTTATGTTTTAACCATCGGCACTTTGATAATGCGGCATCAAAGGTTTTGTACTTATTTCTCAAAGAAATTTGCCGATTTTCGGAAGTACATGGTTATGATACACGCGCCGGCGGCTTCTTTTGAAATCATATACAACAATCGTTGCCGCCGCGCCGAAATCACAACATTTGACACTATTTGATTGCCGCCACAGGGCGTAGGTATACTCATGCAAAATAATTTCGAATTTTAAGAGTACCTACAGGTGTTCCAAAGAATAAATAAGTTTCAGAGTGCTTAGAATGAAAATGAATACATTATACTGATCACGCAAGTAGTATTATGATAGGAAAAAATGTTAAGGATAGGTAGTAGATGTCATAATAATTTATTCTAGTAAGTATATATTATAATATTGATTATATGGTTTTAAACTAATTACTTAGGTACTATTATTGTAAATTTAGTCATTATATTTCTTAAGTTTTTACAAGAAAAAATAGCAAAAAAGTGTTCAAATATCACCCGTTTGATAAATATTGTAGCAATGTGGTGGGTTTTCCTTCCTCTCCTCCATTTTATAATAAATATTGTAGCCACTTTTAAATATACTTGAAACGTGTAAAAAAATTCTACAAAACTAATAAAATAATATAAAAAGCGTAGGTACTTACCTACTAATAAAATAAAAAGCCTGCGATAAGAGTTTTGTATTGCTTACCAGCCCGAATATCTCTGAGAGAGATGATGAGAGTAAGTATTTACTAGCAGTGCCCGCGACTTCGTCCACGAGGAATAGTAACTTTGGAGGTATAGTGACGTTCAGGATTTATTTATTTATTTTAAAACTTCTGTCATCAAACATACAAACAAACTCTTCAGCTTTATAATATTAGTATAGATAAGTATAGATGTACGCCAAAACATTCACTTATATGTATGTAAAGAATAGTGATTGGCACTAATTCTTTACATATATTTTATTCACGCGTCGCGTCTGTACAAGTAGGTAATAATCTGTGTTTGTACGCCGCACGCGGCATCGTTTGATTTGCGGCGGCATCCTTTTAATAGAGCCGGCACGTGGCGAGGCGGCGCGGTAGAAAGCAAGGAAACGTACTATAAATAAAGGAATTATTTTAATTCCAGTCATTTCCAATTGAGCTGTGCTTCGAGTCTAACTTAATAATTGTTTTTACTAATTCTTGTTGTTTTCTAAAAACGTATCACGTGTACAATTTAATATGAGTGACGAAGATTCAAATTATTCTAGTCCGAGTAACGAGAGTTTGAGTCACAGATCTAAAAGACCCAAAAGCAAATTTGAGGAGTTTTTCGAAATAATTCATGCATCCCAAACTGCCTTGTGTAAATTGTGCCAACATAAAAAGATTGAAATAAAAATGAAAAACAAAAAACACTTCAGGCTTAAGGAAACATCTAATATCTTTCCACAAAAAGGAATCACAAATATTTCTTCCTGTTAAACCAAAATTAAGTTTTTTTTTTTTTTTTTTTTTTTTTTATTGCTTATGGCGGCAAACGAGCAGACAGCACACCTGATGGTAAGTGTCACTGCCGCCCATGGACCATTGCCAATGGTATAGCTAGGCCGCTGCCTACCAATACAACCCTGAGCCCACCCCAGTTAGGCTTCCGGCTCTCTCGCTCACCGAACGAAGCGCAATAGCACATTGCTATTACTCAGACGTCGATCTTCTGCGAGAGTGTGGTACTACCCCGGACGGACCGGCCCGCGGCTGTAGACAGAGAACTGTCCACAGCGTGGTCCTACCACAATATAATCAAGTACCACAATATACCACAATATAATCAAGTGGAGATATCACAAGCTTTTTAGTAACCGCTGGAAGAAGTGGACAGGTAAGAATATTTTTTTAACAATGGTCGAAGTTGTCGCTACGGGAATTTTAACTCCGCGTAGCTATTCATGCGATACTTTCAAAAACGCCATTAACTTACGTAAGTATTTTTGAGTTAGTGGTGTTTTCATCTAGGGGTGCGACATATTAAGTATGTAATTATCGTCTTAAATATTTTTTATAAACACCCATATTTTCATTTGTTTTCATAACCGGCCAGTAACAACTAAGTACTTTATTTTGGTAATATAACAAATGTCAATTTAACGATTTTCTCGATTTAATAACAACAAACCTTCTCCTCCTAAACGCTCAAACCTAGTATGTTTTAAATAATAACACAAGATTTATTGTTTTATTTCAGTCGGAAAATAGCAGTGACAACATCACGACAGCTACAGTTGATTGGGTGGTGAAAAAATATCTTCCCTTCTCATTTTTCGATGACGAAGCTACACAAGTATATTTTCGACGTATTTGCCCTAATATGGTGTTTCCTAAAAGGTCTACACTTAGAAGGAAAGTCAAAGAGCGATTTGAAGAGCTCCAATTGAATCTCAAGGAACGACTTCAACAATTATCATCTAAAATGTCGTTTACTATTGATGGGTGGACGTCAATTGCTGGTAGGAGTTACTACGGGGTTACTATGCATTATAAAGACAACGAATCCATTCGTTGTCTATATAATGCATAGTATCGATCTGTAGTTCTTGATTTTATACCATCACGCAGTCGACATACTGGGGAAGATATTGCAACGATTTTCCATGAATGTTTATTGGAATATGACATAATTGATAAAATACAAGGTATCACGGTCGACAACGCAACTGCAAATACCAAATTTATGTATGAACTGGGCAAACAGCTGCCGCCACACTTTGATTCAGACAATCAACATTTCCGGTGCTTTGCTCACATTTTAAACCTTGGTGTACAAGATTTATTAAAGACCTTAGCATTACACTATGAGTCTGACACTAACGCGCAAGATCAGCAGTATGAAGACTATGCAGACGAAACTGAGGATGAGGAAGATGAAGAATATGCACCAAATATTGCTGACTCGCGTACATCTGTAACAAAGTTACGCAGTATTTCCAGTAAAATAAAAAGAAGTGAGATAGTGAAGAAGAAGTTTCAGTCTGCTTGTGAAGCAGCTGGCGTGCCATCAAATCTAAATGCCATTCTTGACTGTCCAACGAGATGGAATTCCACACATGATATGATTGGATTTGGTTTAAAAGTGAGAGCGGGCATTAACATATTGTGCAGTTCTGTCACCGAATTGAATGGTTTTCAAATCACAGCTAGTGAATGGCAGGTACTCGAAAAATTACATAAATTTCTAATAAACTTTAAACTTTTAAGTACAAAACTTGGTGGAGACAAATATGTTACATTACCGCTAGTCATTGTATCATTCAATCTCTTGCTAGATAAAATTGAATCCATGGTAAAACAGTTAGATGAGAAACCTAATCGATTTGAAGTGGATGAAAGGCTCATTCTAGCTTTCCAAGCAGCTATAAGAAGAGCAACTGGATTTATTGTACTTCTTTAATTTTAGACCCAAGGTATAAGGCTCAGGCTTTTGACCTGACAATGTGGGGGAAGCAACTTAAAACAGAAAGTCTGCGCAAGTTCAATGAACTTTATGAAGAATATAAAAGTCTACACTCACTGAACAAATCTCTGGAATTACCAAAAAAAGAAAATAAAGTATGTGATGAAGATGAAGACGTAATAGACTTTGATAAACTCTATGAATGTCCCTCGACGTCATCTGGATCTTGTCTTCAAGGCTTAGTGATAGATGAGTTGGAGGAGTACCTGAGAAAACCAAGAACTGTCAGCTCGGAAGACATTTTAGATTGGTGGAGGACGCATGAGACAGAGTATGCGACTTTATCGAAGATGGCCCGTGATTTTCTCTCAATACCTGCAACTTCAGTACCTGCTGAGAGATTATTTTCTAAAGCATCATTACTAATTAGAAAACATAGAAATAGGTTAAGTGATGAGTCAGCCAGATGGTTACTTTGTATTAATTCTTGGTCAAAAGAATTGATATAAAGTAACATAACCTAATGATAAAGCTGTTGTGTACTGTTATGTTTGATTTGTGTTGTATTTTATTTTTTATTGAAATAAATGATAAATCGTAAAACTATTTTATTAAATTTCATATAAGTTGAGGGTTCAATCTCTTTCTAGACAGATATTGTTCTTTAAAATACAGTCAAGTTATTGTAATTAATTTGTTTTTTACATGTTTTAGCAAATGTAAGCTTATAAATCATAAATGTTTATTAAGAAACAGTTACTTCCATGGAAAACGACATATAGGTCAGTTCATTTTTCGAATTTCTTATCAAATCCTCAGTTATTTATTAATCTGCTTGATCTTTACTATGGCTATGTTAATTCAAGCTCACAATGTTTCAATTCTAATACGTTTTTCTAAGATTTAAAGTAAACTTTAATAAATAGTAATAGACTAATAGGTAATTGCAAGACTTGCAAGACTCTTGCTGCAAGACCAAGACCAAGACCAAGACTGGGAGCGCAAGACCAAGACCAAGACCAAGACCAGGTGTATTGGCGCAAGACCAAGACCAAGACTGGCTAAGTCTCGTCTTGTTCTTGCATTTGGGCAACACTAATAAGATACCGTAAATGGCTATTGAAGAAAAAAATTTTTTTCGAAGTGAAAATCTTAATTGAAATAAGGCCAAAAATTTGCATAATTAAGGATATTTGGATAAATTGGTATAACTTTGGATAAAATGGATGAACGAAGGATATCGTCAGTAATTTTTCAACTTCAAAGTGTCCCGAAAATCTTTGGAAAAATTCAAAACGATGCGATTTTTCTTCTTAGTGCACCGAAGCTTCAAATTTATTCTTTTCGCAAAAATCATCATTATGGTCAAGGTTTTAGGGAATGTCATGAAGTTTTCAGAACCTTGCAACAATTTTTCATACAATCATTATTTCCGGAGTTATTGAATATTAAAGTTAAAAAGAACCTTTTGGCTTTGATTGACAATAACTCCGCGGCAAATCATCGTACAAGCTTCATGAAAATATCAAATTAAAGAGGATTAAATTTTTTACAAGAACTTTTAAGTGGAATTATGGATATTTTTTTAAGTCCCTAGACCATTTTTTAGACGAGAAAAAATTTGGAATTTTTTTTTTTTTGGTAGTTTCCTTGGAATTTCTCCAGACTCAAATTGAAAAAAAAATATCTGAAAACTAGATACTTAGAGCTACAATTTGCTTTTTTTTTTATTTGCTGTACGATCATTTTCCTCGGAGTTACAGCTCGTTGAATTTTACCCAAAAATTTAGATTTCTTTTTATATCCCTTAATTTTTGTTACTAGTGTAGTAGTATAGGATACAGTCATAATCCTTACTCGTGCATAAGTTTCAATCACGACATTATTGCAAGGCATACATGCAACGGCAATAATAATTAATGAATAGTTCATGATATTATTTTAGCCGTAGGTGTTGTGGTGAAATTATTCTTAGTGCGTCATCTCACGGTAATTTTACATATAATATTTACATAATCTGATGGAACAATGTATTCAAGTATTATTTGGACTGGATGGATTTCGCGCTTATTTCCATTTCTTACTTTAAGTTTGACGACATTTCGCTCATTCTTTAAAGAATATCTATCATGCGCACGTGACATAATGCTGTGTTGGTACCAACTACATTTATTACCAACCCTCATTTTGGTCGTGGATGTCGTACAAGATGACTAAGAGCTTTATATCGACCCGGGCTAACTCTCATCTCATCATCATCTCAGCTCATATATGTCCCACTGCTGGGCTCGAGCCTGCTCCATAATGGGAGGGAAATTGACCTACTATACCACGCTGTTCAGACGTGTTGGTATAGGGTTTTCTTTCGAGTTTTCCTTTTCATGCATAGATTTTATATGCGTTTTATATCCCTTAGTCGTCTTTTACGATCACCCACGGGTAAGATAGGGGGTGATGAATTGTATTCCTACTCCGTCACCACACGGAAAACTGGCTAACTCTCCCTGATAGCATTTGGTCAACAGTTACATTCCCAAGGAGGGTTGACGTCCATGCAGGTGGACGGTCATAAAATCATTGTCAAAAACTTTTGCAATATGTAGGAGTACATATTGCGTCGACCCCTAGTAATTGGGATAAGAGCAGGAGGATGAATGAATGATTGCTCACATCGTCGCTAATATATGAACTTAATAAAGACTCCAGCTCCAGGCGACTATAGATAATTGAGAAGGCCAGCTGTATTTGTAGTTCTGTTCAAAATTTAAAGTTAAACTCCTATCACCTCTGTGAGAGTGGTTATTAGGTATAACTGTGAAAAAAATCATTAGTACAGAAAAAAATCATTGTACAGTAATTTCTACATAAGGAAATAGATAATAAGAGACTTCGTTACAGTTATATCTATATGCTATATACCTACTACTAGCGACTCGCCCTCGCTTCGCTTGGGTTACTTCAGTTCAGTTGTGTAGTTTACTTTCGCTACATAGAATACCTTTCGGAGAAGGAATTTCTTATAATTCTACTTCATCTGACCTTTATAGGGCAGAAAGAAATTCCACACCAAATTACAAGTCTCTAGGAGCTGTATTTAAAAATGTGATTTTTACAGCCCAGCAACCTTCTTGCGGGTGGAATTTCGTAAAATCCGTTCTTAGCTGACCTCTACTCGGCGAAAGGAATATTCTTACCAAATTTAAAGTCTGTATGTAGGCCTTATGGTTCCAGAGATATCGTGATGAGTCAATACATAGGTGGAAATCTCTTATATATATATACATATAGATATAGAATATAGATAAAGCTGAAGAGTTTATTTCTTTGAACGCACTAAGCTCAAGTACTAAAACTTAGATTTAAAAAATATTTTTGTGTATGATGCGACTGATTTGGCAAGTAAGACAACGCACATCAAGACCCTTGCGAAGTTGCCATTGCATAACAACCGCTGTGATAACAAAATGGTGGTATGCATTATGGATGTTATTAATATTGATATTATTAATAATGCCATGGTACGATGTGGTTGCTTAAACAAAATAATAACATTAAATATACATAATTCACACAAGTGAAGATGCTACGTATTTGCCATCGAAGACAAAGGTCGGGTACCGGTGGCCCGCTCGCACGGCGAAGAGAGGTGTTTGCAGGGTGGGTCCATGGGTTGCGTGCCGCCTCTTCTGTCGCCCCGGACGATTTGTCGGGGCGCGACCACATCCATGGTCCACTTTGCGGGAAAAAGAAAAAAAAAAGAAGTAATTACGCCAGTGAAGTTGCTAGCATAGCTAGTTAGCTGTAGCTAGCTGTATAATACTAGTATCTGAGCCAGTTATCATACACGGCACGTGTCCACGTGACAGCGATTTGCCATCAATTCATATGATTTATATAATTTCGCGACTACACCGTTGTCAGTACGCAATCAACATTCACAATAAGTGCTATCTATAATCAACTCACTCGATTATCAATAGTTATATTATAGTTAAATGTGTGTGTTTCTATGTGATAGCGGCTACGAAAACCACTAGCATTTACTTCGCTTGTGGTTGTCGTAAAACATGACTAATAGCTTTAATATCGACCTAGGCAAACTCCACCTGATATCGTCTGGTCAAAGATTACATTCCCAAGGAAGGTTCACCGGGCAAGCGACCGATCATAAAACTACTGCTAATAACTTTTGCAATATGTAGGATTGAAGAGGAGTACATATAGAGTCAACACCAAGTAATTGAGATAAGAGTAGGATAGTGAAGGCATAGTTAATTGTCCTATAAATCATTTCATTTACGCTATCATCGTCTCAACTGCTATTCGTTTTACTGTTGGGCTCGAGCCTACCGCATAAGTGGAGGTTTGGCCCTTTAGTCATTAGTGACGAGTTTCATTTACGATATCATTATTAGACATGTGTAAGTAATGCGAGTGATGCATCACACGTAATATTACCCGACCGCGTACTGTCATATTACACATTGCGCGACTAATCATGACATGACATTAAACATCACATTAAACATGACGCCGAACACTCGTGTACTGTTCTGTATTTCTGCAATGTTCGGTAATTTGGTAATGGTTATCTATCTCTCAAACGCGCCGTGTGTCTTTTCGGGAGAGTGAGAGGGATAGAACGACTGGACCGCGCTGCGCCTGTGGTCGATAAATATTTATTTTGAGCTCAATTTTTAGAACATTAAGGCTTATATTAATAGAAATGTCATGTGTGATGTTTGAAGTGATGGTAAAATGTAATATTACTCGGCACGAAATGTAATGCCATATAACATCACTTCGCGAAGTACTATTTCGCGCATGTCTAATCATTATTTCAATTCCTAACCGTTCTAGTATTGGACTCGAGCCTATTTCAGAAGACGAGGTTTGGCCCATTAGTAATACTCGTCAGACGGTTTAGTGTAGAGTTCTGTATCAAGTTTTCCTTATCTTACGCAGGTGTTATATGTAATATACACTCCTAAGTCGTCATCTCATGGGTGTCGTACCTACGGTCAATATTGCAGGTGGTGAATTGGATTCGTATTTCGTCCATACTAAAAATTAAGCTATCAGTAACTGTAATTTCCAACATCCAAGTTGTGTGAAAATACCACAGTCAGATTTAAATTTCACAACATTACATTATTTCCCCGTGTACTGGTATTAAGAATACAAAGTGTTGACAATCCTTTCTTTGCCAAAGGAATCGTTTAATCCTGTTTAAGGGAGCACTGCGAGACTTGCAGAAAAGTAACTTAAGGCAGGCGGATACGGAGGACAAGGAATCGGTACCAGATGTCGGCCTAATGGCGATAAGGGGGGAATACCGTGGATCATAGAGCCACACGCTGCTCTTCCATCGCCCCCGACAGAATGGGCGGGTTGAGACGAAAGAAGAAAGGGCAGACGGACAATATTAGGTGCTGGTTCTATTTTGCGCATAAGGAAACTGCATCCGTTTATGTAGGCCGGGATACTAGCAAACGTGTAATAAAGTTTTAGGTAAGACATTCTATGGAACAATATGTCATGGCGTGCGGACAGTCTATTGGATAAGCGAAGAGCAGTTAAAAATTCTTACGTCTTTTTGCTTCGAAAATACTTTATCCTCGATTGCTATATCTGGAGTAGTTTTTATCCCAGGAAAAGATTTGCTCCACCTAAGGACGATGTGGTTGGGTCGGCGGTATGGGGTCCTCTCATTCAGACTGGTGCAGGTCTTAAGGGGGCATGGTTGCTTCCACAAGTACCTGCACACAGTCACGCTGAAGGAGGCGGTGGGGCGGGTCCGAGAGAAAATCCTCTTCGGGGCGAGTATCTGGGCCTGATGCCGCCCTAGCCGAGGCCACCCGTGACCGAAACAAGGAAGAGACCGTCACCCACAAAGAGGCTGACGGCGACAACCTGGCAGCAGGCTCGGGCGTTGACGGGGGATGATACCTAAAAGGGTAACTCGCCGGGCTGGCCAAGGATGTCAAGGAAGCGGTACCAGTGGCGATGTGGAGGCAATACGGTGGGTTATGAAGCCACGTGCCGCCCTTCCGTCTAGAGAGTCTAGGTCTAGACCATAGCCTGGCAAAAAAAAACCTAAGCACGATACCACGTGTCCGCACACGCGATTTATATTTACGTCAGACTAATATTATAAGTGCGTAAATTTGCGAGAGTTCGCGCATATCTTGAGCATTAGTAACCTTGAAAAGCAGCAAGCCTTTCATATTCATAGAATTATATCGCGTCTTATTATAAGTGTTTGCAGTTTTTAGCTTTTTTATTACGATTCACATATTATATCTCTTCCCACGACTTGCCCACTTTTACTTATTTTTTTTCTCTATATTTAATGTTGACACTGCATTTATGAATTTTAATTAATTTTACTGTATTGTGAGACTCTTCACCCCGTCATAATTATACGGTTAAAGATTTTTATGTCTCTAAAAGAATACAATTCAATTACAAGAGAAATACAAAATAAACTTAATATTAAGAAGTGCACGGAATTAATAACAAAGTAAACTTATTGTATGAAACAAATTCTAAAGTGGTTATTTACAGGTGGGTATATAGTGAAATATGACTTAGAAATCTAATATAAAATAGCTATAAGACCTACATATTACATATTAGCTTCTGCCCGCGGCTTCGCCCGCGTAAAAGGTTACTTTCCTAAAGTTTTTCATCCCCTATTTTTATTTTACCCCTTAAGGGTATTTTTTTTACAAATTGTTAATTTTATATTTATTTATATCTAATCAATAGCTTAAAAATAAGTTCAAATCATTTCAAAGCTTCTGGCTTTAAAAATGACGATACTTTCTTTTCATCCCCCTTTACAACCCTTTGTTGCATTAAAAAGTAGCCTATGTTCTTTATCAGGCTCTAGACTATCTGTGTACCAAATTTCATTTAAATCGGTTCAATAGTTTTGGCGTGAAAGAACAACAGACAGGGTTACTTTCGCATTTATAATATTATAGTACCTAAGGATTGTTTACTATCCTTATGCAAGTTGCATTAATAGAAATTTCAATTGGTATGAAAGTTAAGATTGTGAAAAGTCGCTCTAATTATGTTTTTATGGACTTACCATAATTGTCATAATTTAAAAATCAATAAAATGACACATATCGTATAAGTAATTTAAATGCTAAGGTAACATAATGAGGAGTACATAGAGCAATAGTGGTAGGACCACGCTGTTGACAGTTTTCTGTCTACAGCCGCGGGCCGGTCTGTCCGGGGTAGTACCACACTCTCGCAGAAGATTGACGTCTGAGTAATAGCGATGTGCTATTGCGCTTCGTTCGGAGAGCGAGAGAGCCGGATGACCAACTGGGTGGAGATTTTATTACCATCAGGTGTGCTGCTTGCTCGTTTGCCACCATAAGCATTAAAAAAAATGCAATAAAAACAACCCTTCTTTTGACTAATCTATATTTTAAATCTATCTTTTAATCTACCTTTGCATAAAAAAAAAGTTTCTATCTCCATTGTAGGCTTTGAAACCATCCAACCTATGTGCTCCAAACTGGTTTCACTAGAAAGTCAATAACGCGAAGAAGGTTTTAGAACATTGCTTTAGGACTTGGTACATGGCGCTGCGATCGATTTCATCGAATTCTGTGATTGCAAAAACATTTTGAAGAAAACATTTCTTGTTACTGAATAAAGCAAATATTTACTGAATGTTTTTAAGAAATTCCATAATTTTTATAACTCCTAAGTCGTAAAGGTAAAAAGTAAAATTTAAATATTACGTGAATGTACGTATAATTAATGTTTGTTATTCAAGCGCTAAATTATAGAGATGTGGGCATTAATATGCTATAGGGATGTTAAAAAATAATCGATTTTTATTTTAATCGATTATTTTTTTCTAATAATCGATTTTTTATAATCGATTTTTATAGTAATAATAATCGATTTTTAAAAAATCGATTATATAAATTACGCGTTTTAATCGATTTTTATGAAAAGCGCCATCTATGGAACGCTATTATGTAGTTGTTGATAAACAATAAAAATGTCTTCCAATAGTAAAACATCTAAAAGCGGTTGGCGAAAATATTTTACCATTAATGCTAGGGCCGCACCTGCGTGTATCGTCACGAAGCTTCGTGCAATGAGACGATACACGCAGATGTGACCGGTCATTATCGGCTATCGTCGTGAACATTCGGATTTCGTGTGCGTTATCGCTTGGTTGCCAATAAGTCAAAGGGTTTTAGAGCGCTAATATATCGCGCTCTCTGGTTACACTAGCGTTGTTCATTTCGGCAGAAATTTTCGATGTGTTTAGACGCGTTCGAGGGTCTCCAGTTAAACAATAAATATGGAATGGAACGATAATATGGTGCTGCAATTTTTACACCATTATAAAGCTGAATCCATGATGAAATCTAAAAAAATCATTATGAAATTATTAGCATATTACAACTGTAAAAGTAAAGCAACTCGTCATTCATAGTTGAACGCATCGAAAGGATTTCGGTCATCTTTAATTATTGCACGATACTTCGTGTAAAATACTGAAGTCGCTAGTATGACCACAGTATTATCGCGATAACTTTCTAGTGTACAAAACGTACGAAGCATTAATGCTAGGGCCGCACCTGCGTGAATCGTCCCGAAGTAATGTGTGGCGTAGCTTCCTACGTTTTCTACACTAAAAAGTTATCGCGATAATACTGTGGTCACATTAGCGACTTCGGTATTTTACACGAAGTATCGTGCAATAAGTAAAATTTCCGAAATCATTTTCATGCGTCTAACTATGGATGACGAATTACTTTACTATTACAGCTATATTCTAATAATTACCTAATGATTTTTTTATCCCTTCATGGGTTCCGCTTCATAATGGTGTAAAAAATCTAACACCATTTCATCACTCCACTCCATATTAATTGATTAACTGAAATCCTCGAACGCGTCCAAACACATCGAAAATTTCCGCCGAAATGAAAAACGCTAGTCTAACCACAGAGCGCGATATATTAGCGCGCTAAAACCCTTTGACTTATCGCCACCCAAGCGATAAGGGACAACTTCTCGGTACCCACCACCTCAGCCAGAAGACACGTGTAGCAATACATAACGCTGTGCTTGTCCCAACATTACTATATGGAAGCGAGAGTTGGGTATGCAGAAAAGAGCATGAAAGCAAAATTAATGCGGTCGAAATGCGATCTCTACGGAAAATCTGTGGAGTTAGGCTGACCGACCGCATACGCAACGACGACGTAAGAGAGCGAGTAGGTATGAAAGAGAGTATTGGACTGGTGTAAAGATGTGAAAGGGAATGCTCCGATGGTTCGGACATGTGGAAAGAATGCCGAACGAACGTCTGGTTAAGAAGATATACAATGCGAAAGTGGAAGGATGTAGGTACCCGGGGAGACCGAGACTCACCTACCTAGACCAGATTGGTCACGTACTGAAGGAAGGTGGAGTCAAGAGTTTCCGAAACCGGCGAGCGTGTATGAAGAGAATTATGAATGTTGAGGAAGCGAGTGAAGTAGGCAAGGATAAAGTTCTCTGGTACTCTGTTCTCTCTGCCTACCCTGCAAGGGATATGGCGTGATGATATGTATGTAGAAAAAAATCGATTTTTTCGTAAAAATCGATTATTTATTTTGATTAAAATCTATTTTTGGAAAATCGATTAATATTAAGTTTAAAAAAAATCGATTTTTATTTAATCGATTTTTTTCCAGTAACCTCACATCCCTAATATGCTAAAGCCCTATCTAATATAACCAGTAAGGAAACAAATTGAGTTCTCGTTAATCATACAATATATTCAGAAATATATAAATTGTCATATTAGTTCGAATTTTATATTGATCTCCGTGATCCATTCCGGCAGAAAGAGTTCGGTCATATTTCAAAACGAAAGATAAATCGACTTCCCCGCGCTGTCGACTTCTGTTCAGACGAATGCGTATAGAGCATTGCCATGAGTTTTCCTTTTCTTATGTGATGTAAGGTAGCCTTGTTAACTTCTTCTGTGATGACCTATGATATGGATATGCCAGCTGTTCAAAGTGACGCGGCGATGGCACCATAATCCTACTAGACCCCTGTCCGCTCATAAAGTGGTTCCGGAAATGATTCAATGTCTTCAGTGACCATGCTACATCCTTCATCAAGACGCCTGCGGTTTCTTGTTTACAATTCATATTATAATGCAATGAGGCGATAATTAGTAATGGTTAAAAAGTTATTTAAATATTTTTAAACAAATGTAAATTTTATGCTTATTATATTTTATTTTAATTAAAGAAGTATGTTGCTTATTATACTTGTAAAACTTTGAGAATAATTAAATAGAAATAGGCACTATACGGTAGCGGAACTACGAAATGCGGCAAAGATAGAAGGAAACAGGCTGCAATAATACTTTACGATAATTTTAGTTTTTTCGTGTATTCTGCAAAATTATTAAAAAAAATCGTATCCATATCATCTAACCTTTGCAAACAAATACAAACAAGAAGTTAGTGCTTACTTTTAAGTGACGTGCTGAAGTACCTACCTAATATATCGAAATCGAAAATGTAAATATTCTGGTTTCCTCTTGCGATAATATCAAAGAATACTTCAGGTAATAACATTTTCAGTAAAATATGTCAATCTTTAATAAACAGCCGATTCATTTTCAGTAAAATATGTTAAATCTTTAATAAACATAAATACATACAAATAAAATATTGCGGATATTTTTAAATTACAACTTACAGGTGTTTTCTCATGGCAGCGAGATGCAAAATTAGATAATAAATGGGTGGGAAAGTATCTTTACTAGAAGAAATTCCAAAATTTTATGTTATTTCTCAACTCTCAACGAGCAGTACATTAAGATATTATTATAAGATTTTTATGCCCATTAACACCAATAGCTAAATTTAGGTTACAGTTAAAGCAACATAACATTGAGGTCAATTAATATTTTTCATGTTAATTGACGTTAAATAAAATTTAAATTTTAAGTAACACTTATACACAGTGAACTTGAATACAGTAAAACTGTAATGAATAGTGTAAATGTGTAAAAATAGTACGCTGTAAAAATGAATTGCTGAAAAGTATGTACGCGCATAACTTCTGAGCAAGTGCACCAATTAGTATATATTGTATTCGACGTTTGTCAGGACAAGCATTGTATAAAAGAAAATTTAAAAAATCTAGCATATTTTTTAAAGAATCTCATAATATGTAGAATGGTGAATGAAATAGAAGGCCGTGAGAGATTTTCAATATATTGACAGATTGACGTATTAGTTAATGAACCAGTAGTTGATAACTTTAAAAATATTGACAGTATTTTGATACAAATTCAATTATTATCTATAAACTCTATGAGGTCACTTACATATTGTCAACTTTAACATTGTAAATTAATATAATAAACTACCACTGGATCGGAACGTAACTTGATTAAACCTTTACTGATTTTTTATAAGATACATGTTTATTAAGAATTCGCTCCACTGTGATGCACTCCGAACCATGATATAAAATTCGACATTACGGCTGGACTAATTATGAAATTAAATGCATGAAATAAAATTAAAATTATAAATAGAAAAAGATGAAGTTGCGCGGGTCAGCTATTTTAACGGGTTTCCATAAACTAAATAAACTTAAGGGGTAGTTGGTGAAAACAGACATTTTTGTTCATGTCGTAACGAATGAAAAATTCCCGCGACTTGGTCCACGTAGAAATCCGGTGTGACACAGGCAAATTGTGCAGGGTGTTCAAGGAACCTATATTAGTTCTACATACTGTATCACCATTTATGTTATTTTTCTGGTGTATAACGAAATTAACGTTCATGTGAGTGCAGAATCTCTTTATAGAGAACCTTCTCGGTAATAAATACCGATGCAAAAATAAGAATGTTTTTTTTGTGGTAGGCTATGGCCCGGACACACGTCGCCCGCTCCGTCGGTAGGGCACGACGGAAAGGCAGCGAGTGGCCCCATAAGGCCATTACCCACCGTAGTCCCTCCCCATCGAAAAAAAAAAAGAATGCTAGCGGATCTTATTTTGGAACAGTTCACATAAAACTGTCCATGTAAGAACCAGTGCCTTCTTAACTGACTTATATAAGTGAATGACCCTTGTTAAATATAATTTTTATTATTTGTGCTGTAGGATGGAAAAAATAAAAATAAAGTTCACCCCTACTTTACATCTTTAGGGAAGAATGTATCCTTTGAGTGGTTGTTTTTCCTTATATTACTTTTATACTAGCTCTACATTACAAAAGTAAGACGCTGTCTTATAGGTATTTATTTGTGTTATTTTTTAACAAGTAAAAGTATCATCCCAAAACTGAATATTGAGAAATAGTGAAACACCTGTTTGTTTTTTTTTTATGAAGAGTATGTGTGCTTTATTTGGAGACAATGAATAGTTTTGCCTCTTATACTTACAAACTTTTCTACTGCTCGGTTGAATTTCGTAAAATGTTTTCTTATTTAGTTCTACGTCATAAAATGAAACTACTGTTAAAAGTTCATGTTTCTAGTTTCTGTGGTTTCAGCTCGGCTCAGCTCGGATTAGTCAATCAACAAGCTTCTTTATACATATACATTAATACCACTTCCATACCTGTGGCGTTGATAAATAATAGATGGCTAAGGAACTGAAGTTGATATAACATTATTGGGAAAGAGAGAAAACGGAAAATCCCCAGTAATAGTGCGTATATGGCCTGAAGAAAATGCCTTTTGTCTGGCGGCGGGCTATGAAGTGGTCACACCCCGCTAAATCCCTCCGGGGCGACAGAAGAAGCGAGTGGTGCATGACCATAGACCCGCGCTGCATGTACTTCTCTTTCGCCGTGCGACTGTGCCACCGGAACCTCGTTCCTTGTCTTCGGTAAAATATAAAGCCTAAAATAAAATTGCATCTAATTTTTCAGTAAAAGCAAATCAAATATTACATATTTGATTTGCTTTTATTGAAGTATTGTAGATGTAATCACTAATCAGGTATAATCTGAACGAGTGGCGGTGCGTCATACAAAATTACGAAAGAATGTATCGAATTATTGACACACATTATAAAAGTAATCAACAATACAAGCTATTATCATCATCGTACGATATCTTGAAAGAGTAAACAGAATTGGTCATTTTAATTTACGCAACAAGTCAAATATTTACTTATATACAATGGTGACGTGTTAACAGTAGGTACAATATTTCATCACTGCCTCCTTTTCTCTGGAGGAAAATCAGTTATGAACAGGATGAGCAACAGCACTTAGGCATCGGGTTGAGAGCCCTCAGAGCTCACCTACAGTCCGGGTAAAGTTGTCATAGCCATCTTAGGCTAACAACTAAGTCACACATAAAAAAAAAGCAGAAAAAACTTAGGCAATTTATAACATTAATTGCTATCGTTAAGTCTCTGCAAAATATTATTTAAGGTATTATCCCCCTTGATCAGGCTTATGTCCAGCAATGGATGTAAACGGCAGATTGTATTAAGTAGGATATTATTACGATTTATTGCATGTGTTCACAGAAAAAGAATACAGTTCACCGTTCCCTTTCTTGCCCTTTCTCTACCTCTTGATATAATATTTGTGCAAGAGAAGGAAAAATCGAACTCAACCCGTCTGACTAGCATGATATAGATCAATTTCCTTCCTGTTGTGGAGGAGGCTCTGGCCTAGCAGTGGTACGCATATGCTGTTGAGATGATGATGATTATTATTATTCTGAATCAATTATAGAATTGCTTGCAATCGTTATGCCTGACGTCCTTTCGTCTGTGTGACGCATGTTTCTTTATGCACTCATCGTGATCATTTGATCACAATTATTGGCTTGACCAATCTGAAAGGACAAGTCATAATTGTTTAGATGTGTCTGGAGGTTCTTAATCACTTTCGGTTCCGGTGAGTCATCGAGAAATGGACTAAATTTCAGTTATAATGCCCCAATGTTACATATTTTAAACGCACAACACAAATAGTAAAACTTGCTTCGTAACAAACAAAATGTATCTTATGGTTGATCCTGTATCTAACGGAAGTGTGTCAAATTTTAAAAAATTTGCACATATGAATAAGGTGTAAATAAGGTATAGTGGTAATGTGACCACTTAGGCAAGCAATGTAGGATTGTGAATGGCCGGAAGCCGTTCTCCGAGCCTGCGTATAAAGTCCTCATTGCTGTAATTCGCTGATAAATGCACAAGAGACCGTAAATTTAATAAAAAATCTGATCACTGGCATTATTTTTGTTTTTTCTTAAAATCATGTTGTTCGACCCAGCTTTTGCAATAGTTAATATTTATTAATTAGAATTTTAATTTATCTTACCAATTCTGTATTATCATCTTCATACCTCTTGTTACTACCAATTGATTCAGCTCGTTTAACCAGTCCAACCAAAATCTTCAAAATATATTTTTATCACGGCTAACTGTAGCTAATCATCATCAACTCAAATAATTGTTAATCATGGTTATATAATTTGTTTAAACATAATATAAGGATATATGAGTGTTCTAACTTCGTATGTTTAAGGTTCATGATTACCCGGACGGACCGAGTATTATATCGTAGTAGGCAAGTAGGAATAATTTCATCAAAACTGACATTTACTGTCATGATAATATTATTGTTTTGATAGTTACCTACTTCTCGGTTAGATCTACGAAGATATTTCTAAATTGTAATTGTATCATTCGTTATAACATGCATTCAAATTCCAATATTAATGTGTGCACAATTGAATGTTATGTACTAGGTACATATAAACTGAGAACGACGACGCCGCATCGCCGTATGCCGGCAAACAAAGTCCTCGTTTCGGGGCGACTCGTGGAGCATCGCGTGTCTGCCGAGCCTCCACGTCGGCGTCGCGCCACTGCCATCGACCGCCCGCGCGCCTCATCGTTACCCCGCTCTCGTCCCACAAACTACATACATACACCAATACTTACATTCTTCATGCTGACACTGCTTCGTATTGGCTTTAGCCAGTCAGTCATTTATGCTACTCCGTAGCGAGTGCGCGTTAAATCTCGAGTAACAACACTATAGTGTTTACCGAATATATTCCACTATACGTCATAAACACAATTGTAATTTATCACATAGTTCACATTCAAATTTAATTTAATAACAAGAATATTTTCAATTATTATTTCTTAAAGTTATGGTGTAATAAGTTCCTAATTTGTAGCTTTAATATTTAAAAAGTATCATCAACTAGTAATTAAATATAATTGAAAGAATAATTTATTGATGATGTCAGCGATTACAATAACTACCACGCTCACAAACGACGAGCATAGGCCCATTAAAGGTCACTTGGAGAATGGACACAATGGTTATAGAAAAAATGGATACGTAAAACAGGAACCAATAGTTCACAGAGTAAGTACCATACCTAATCATATCTGTCATATAATTCATACAGCAATACTCCATCAAATATTTTTAGTGCGTTCTTTATGAGAAAAAAAATTGTAATACATCGCTTATCCATGAACCTGACAGTAAGATATTTTTTGACTGCGTTTCGTAATTTAAATCTCAATGGCAAACTCAAATTAGTAGTCTGCTTGCTTCGCATGCAAGTGAAAGTCATGACACCCACCGAATGACACAAGGTTATTTGTGCACAGAAAAGCTATAGAAAGTTCAAATACATTAATGTCAACTGTATCTGTTACTTTTAATGACTGTTCATTAGTTATCTAATTGAAAAGCCCATAAGGAAAATGTCTAGACATATTTAAAGCAAGTTTTACGGAAGTAACAAAATCTGGTTCTCATTTAGATACTTACTTTTAAACATTCGATGGTAATTATAGCGTTATTAGTAAGTAGTAAATATAATTAGAAAATAACACGAAATAGTCATTTACGTACCTAGCTAAGAATTTTCAACAAAATATGCTTCGCCTTAAATAAAATTGAAGAACAATTTAATTTTGCACGGATTAAAACTGAATACCAATGTAGGTACCTGCTAGATAAGAATGCAATGAAGGTTACAGGCCACTTTGACTTACACTGCAGTCGTTTTTGTATAATTCTTTAATTTTATAAATTGCCCGTAACGACTCAAAGTAGAAACAAGCATGCGTTAACATTATGATTAGTGATTTTAGTTTCACGTCAAGTACATGCATTACAAATGGAAAAAAAATCTTAAATATTAATTTAAAATTTATATAGGATCGTCGCGTCGTATGACGGTTTCGTGTCAATAGATGTAGACTGACGTAAATTTCGGCCCCAATTCCAAGGAATCCTTAGTTTTGACTTCTACACTAATCGCGTTCGAAGGTTCGAATTCTACGAAAAAAAAAGTTACAGACCTTGTCTGCATTAGATGGGGTACGGTAGTATATAAAGTAGATCGATAACTAGCATTATACTAAGCTTTGCAAATATTTTTACTTTAAGTATTTTCAACAATACCGAATCAAACTTTTTGTAACTTTTAATACATTAATCTTGACAATATTTAGTACCTAGACAAATATTTTTAATAATTATTCGATTAACATATCAAACTACCTTATAGATTAGATACCTATCTCTTCTATATTAAAATCAGTTACTAATATTATATTCCCAACGAGTTGACGCGTTAAGAGTACAATATATCACCACCCTTTACCTTCTTATGGGAGTCGTAAAAGCAGGTTAAAGGGGATCATAAGTAGAATGGGCAACAACACTCTTAGTAAACTTATTACACTGACTATGATCGCCAACCTGACTGTTAAGTGTAACAAATACTGCATTATCTTCCTATGGAAAGGGTTATGTTCAATAGCAGTCGTCTATCGGCTAGAATGTTATACTTGAATACTAGGTGTCGATAGCAACAACATTAGCGAATAATCGAAGTGCTTACGATATTTTTTTTTTCAATGACGTGATACAATATCTTTTAAATTAATTACATGTTATCTCTATATTTAACTAAATATCTACTTAATATCCATATCAACAACTTTAGTAAATAATGTAACTGCTTATCTCACTTTCTTTAGTGACGTAAATATGTTTAGCTATTAAATAGAAATGGGCAGGTATATGTAATTACTAGTTTCTCCTTTTTAGTTACACATTAGGTAGATAATTTCATGACGCAAAGGATCTATCATCCTAAAAAGAATGTAGAACAGTTATCCGTTATCGATAACACACGCCACAAAGCGTGTGCTAAGAATTTAATACAGCCAATATTATGTGCATTGCTGGTCCGAATCAGACTTCATCACGTAATTAATTATGAATCTTACATTTATCTGTGCAAAAAAAACAAACTTACTAGTTTGTTTTTTTTATTGCTTTTGGTGGCAAACGAGCAAGCAGCAAACCAGATGGTAAGTGTTACTGCCACCCATGGACCTGTCCAATACCAGGGGTACAGTTAGGCCGTTGGCTACCAATAATTCCAAACCCACCCAGAAATATGGGTTTACAACTCTTTCGCTCACCGGACGAAGCACAGCAGCACATTGCCACTGCTCAGGCGTCGATTTTCTGGATGGACCGGCATGCGACTGTAGACAGAGAACTGTCAACAGTATAGTCCTACCACTAGGAAAATGAAAAATATACAATTAAATAATTATATATTTATTTATTAACTATAATATAAATGAGTAATTAAATAATTATTTTTTAATAAATCAGTAGGTACTATAATAGGAAGTAATTAATACCTGTCCAGTAAATTATTGCTAATAACACGCCCATAGGCCTTTGTTTTTAGGTAATAGGCCGTTTTGAGATGAGTTCTTGGCATAGAACAGCTCTATCAGCATACTGCAGTGCGCAATATACGATTTCATAAATATTTACCATGAAGAAATTAACATTTCAGAAAATATTGAAGATATCAGTTTTAATACAGCTGATCAATTCTAACCGTGCAAACGTTTAATATATACACATTTTTATCGGTCCGTAGTGTTAAGACAGCAGTCCTTTAATATCTTACATAGAACTTCGCTGCACTGACTTCTTGCACTTTTATTTTTGTACTGATTAATCAAACGATCTAATATTGTACTAGTTTGCAATAGTCTATGACAAGAAGATACTAGTTAGTAACTCCAAAACTAATATAAACACATTCTTGTAAGATTTACATAAGACTTAGTATTTTCTGCGTCATTCAACATAATGTTAGATAATAATTTTCGTTGATTACATATATATTATTCTGTATTAATAATTCATACAACTTAAACTATTTTACTTGTTGTGTTACTTCGTCATCTCAGCTCATATACGCTTTACTGCTGAGATTGAGCCTTATCCACAATAGAAGGGAAATTGTCCTACAATACCTCGCTGGACAGACGGGTGGGTATAGGACTTTATATTGAGTTTTTCTTCTATTATATAGATGTTATATGCGTATTATCACTTAGTCGTCTTTTATGACAACTCCGTGTAAGATAGGGGGTAATGAATAGTATTCTTACTCCGTTACCACATGGATATGCTCGCTTCACTTAGGAATAAATCTTTGTATCTCGAGAGATTTTACAAACACAAATTTTAGGCTAATAAACAACTAATTATTGGCAGTAATTTTATGACCGCCGGCCTGCATGATGTCAACGCTTCTTTGAGATTATTCTATGCCTTACAATATTATTGATATGACTGTACGCTTCGTATACCACACAATCACATAACATTAGATACGAAAAACCTTCTTCACAATTTACACTGCCACATTGTTTTAAAATAACTACTCATTTAAGAATGGTGTTATACCCGCCCAGAACAGCCAGGTTTAAGTTCGGTCTCGGTGAGCGTGAGACGACACGTCACATAACAGGTTTTATTTTATTGAACCTAAAGACTTCCTGCAGCCATTTTTTATATAAAAGTATGCATAATTATATATTTGTGACGTACACAAAATTCTTTTTGGCTACAATTATATCCTTAATGTATCCAACAATGAAGTTGATTAACCCAATATTTTTAACATAAGGAAATCATTTATTATAACGATTATTCACACAATTTTTAGTAAAAGCTATATAAATGAACATTTTCTATAAAACGTAAAATTTCTGAATAATTAAATTAAACCTATGTGTAAATTTATCGCCCGGCCATCCACATAACCTATTTTTTTCAACTTCAATTGCTGCTATTGGATATATACCTCTTAGATTTCGCCGCATTCAACGGTTCTACCCTTACTGGGTCTCCTTTTCAGCGTGTTATTCTTTAGCTATGTAGGTTTGCCCGCTTTTCTACAGATCCACCTACTCCGGTTTTACCTTGAAGTGAAATTCTGAGCATGGATGCACCCCTCTATACCACGCTATATAACTTTTTTGAGATTCATATTTTGAGACTCCTTTTTGTGCCGTAATCCATTTCTGTTTAGGGCTTCGGTGGTATCATACACCAGTCATGTATTAGGTCTTTCGTTTTAGGCGCTGCAGAAATTTTGGTAAAAAGGATGTCCTTAGTTTTCCAAAGACTATGCGCAGTCATTTTGCAGCTAACATCTTTCTCGAAATCAGGTTATCTAACTAGAAGGGCTAACGCTGGTACTGAATTGACATAGACAGTAAATAAAATCTTTCTTATTACCTAGGCCTAAACTGAGAAAATCAGTTCGTGCTCCGTTTATTGATAGTAGTATTTCGTTATTGATCTCTCGCCTTTTCTAATCTATCAGGCCAGAGAAAGCTAGTAACATTACAATTGAAAGCAATGAAGGATAAGGTGACATTCTCATTGAATATTATCAATGAAGATTATATTCCAGGGGTCTTGCAAAGGCCTTGTACGTCACTGAAAGTGCTAAAAAAAATGAAAGCCATTTTTCCAATTAATAATTCGTTGCCACATTTATTTAGTTAGGCAACACTATCGTCGTTTGTTATCGATCGTTATGGCACAACCGTCAGTCGTATGTCCTACATTAAATAATCTATACGGGAACACATTACACATTAATACCACACCCACTTAATAAATGGAAAGAAGCAACTTTATGAATTCATAATCATAACATTTCCTATCCGGAAATAGCTCGCCAGTATATATTGAAACGTTTGATCTGAACTATTAGTAAATCTATAACTTTTGTATATGTACTTGAATAACGATAATTCATCATTCTCCAATCTTATCCCAATTGCTTGGGGTCGATACAATATGTGCTATTCATTCATAGTACATATTGTAAAAGTTATTGGCAATAGTTTTATGACCGGCCACCTGCTAGACGTCAACACTCCTTTTTTTTTTTTTTTTTTTTTTTTTTTTTTTTTTTTTTATTGGTGGGCTATGGGTGCGTCTCGCCCCGCTGAATCGGTCCGGGGTGACGGAAAGGCGGCGCGTGACCCCGTAGACCCACCGTAAAACCTTCTCTCTTCGCCGTGCGAGCGGACCACCGGTACTCGATTTTAACTTCGGTGGCCCGCCCGGCTGACGTCAACACTCCTTGGGAATGTAATTGTTGACAAACGGTATCAGATGGAGTTGGCCCAGGTCGTTATAAGTCTCTTAGTCGTCTTTTACAACATCCACGAGCAAAGTAAGGGTTAGTAGTATTCGTAGCCGCTATCGCACAGCTCTTGAATTGAATAACCATAATTAAATAGTATGAAATGGTTGGGTTATTGATTTCAGATAAATATTGTAGCTGTTTAAAACTTGAATGATTTATGTTTCACTTGAAATATTGTGTAAGCCTAACTTAACTTATATTTCGCCCTTCACTCAAGTTACATTGCTTATTTAATGTTGTAATATTTTCAAAATGTTGAGTAAAAATATAGTTAATGATGATTTATTTAGTGGTAGAACCACGCTTTAGACAGTTTTCTGTCTACAGCCGCGGGCCGCACAATGGGCTGAAAATCGCGTTTCATAGACATAGAAACTTAAGTTATTACATATGATTTTTTGAGTGGAAATGGGTTCTCCTGATCATTGCTACATTATAAAATATCATATGAGATAATTTGGTCAACAATTGAACGAGTTATGATTTTTTTTAGAAAAAATGTATGGAGCGAACATGAAAAATGAGGTATCTCTGAAATCGCAAGGTTGGCCGTTATATCCTCGCAGTCGTATATAGTAATAATTATTTATGATTTTTTAACGTACTTCGTATTACGGCATCGCTTGCGATATTTTTTTTTAAAAATCGTCAAAATTTTAAATTTTTATTTTCGTTGATAACTACTTTTACTTGTACATTTATTTAATAATAACGTTTAATTTTTTCAAATACGCATGTATCTAGCTTACATACAAAGAAGTGTAATAAATCACGTTAGTCCGTTGTTTTATTTATCGTTTATGTCCTTTGAAAGTAAGTTAGTAATCTCTAATTCTTAGGTACTATACTATTACTTAATGACTTCGCAGTAGCTAATCATTTCAAATATCATTAAGAACCTTCATTATACTTACGGCATTGCTTAATAAAACATAAAAACACACACACAAAAGAAATAAAGGAGTATATGGTTAATGGTGCAATTAGGTAATGTCATGAGCACCGTGTATTTAAGAAGAGTATTGTGTTTTCCTAATTATCTTCTAAAACATCAATAGCAATAAATAGTCAAAATTGAGATCGAAATTTTGGTTCATTTCAAGTATTTCTACCGCTAACATCTTTTAATATTTTTGTAAGTTGTGATTGAATAATGGAAAGTGTAATTACAAACTTGGACTTGTTTGTTATTTTGAGTAGTCAGGATACTATTTCGTTTGATCACGAAGTATTATTCAATTCACTAGTAGTTCGATTGGGTTCTAGCCTTTCTGATGAAGACAGTGTTACATTCAAGGAATTTTGCCGAAGATTTACACGAGCTGTTCAAAAGAGGTGGTTGAGATCCAAACGTAATTCTGATAAATTTAGACGTGACTACTCTAATTGGCTTCAGAGAAATATTGACTGGCCGAGTTGCGTGCAATCTGATTTACTCATCCAACATCCGTTCAAAGAAAATTTGAGTGATGAACCTTTACCATCAACGTCAACCATGATATCGATTTCAACAATGACAAAAAGATCTCGGAAGCCTTTTGAAGATCTAGGCAATAAGCAGAAGAAGAGAAGGTCTAACGAACATAACGGCAAAAAACCTTTTGAGTTAGCATATTCAGCTGCAGCACTCTTGAAAGAAGATGGTCGTGAAGAAATTGCATCCGTTATTGAGCATATGCTCAAGAACCCACAGGCAGCAGCAAAATTCAAGGAAATAATGAGAAAACCAGCTTCTTTATCATTATTTTCGCCAGAAAAAGCACTCGCATTGCTACTTTCATTAAGACTCTCAAAATGGCAATATATCACTTTGAGGGAAACTACAATTCGAGAAGGTTCTAAAGATGTATATCCATCTTATTATAAAGTACAAAAAGCTAAGCTGCAGTGTTACCATCCAAAAAACTTCGTAACTGTAACGGAATCTTCAGCTAAAATTGCACTTCAAGCATTACTGGATTTAACAGTAAAGAGGATTCTAGAAAATCTTCCTGGTGCTACTAGGATACAAGACCAGAAATTGAATTTTATATCAGTGGAGATTTGACGGTGCATCTAACCAAAGCCGATATAAACAGAAAATGGACAGTGAGCAAGATGATTCCAGCATATTCATGACCTCTTTGGTTCCACTAAAATTGACAGCTGGAGATGAAACAATATGGACGAATCCAAAACCCTCCTCATCTACATATTGTCGTCCAGTGCAGTTTACTTTCATAAAGGAGAGTGAAAACGTTGTCATGAATGAAAAAACTAGGATGGATAACGAAATCGAAGCACTGCTCCCCACAAAATACAAAGCAAATGAGGTCAGTCACCAATTATTGATGACAATGATAGACGGTAAAATTTGTACATATTTATCTGATGCCAAATCAAGTGCTGCTTGCTACCTGTGTTTAGCTAAACCTACAGAAATGAATAATTTAAATAGCGTTACGTCAAAGACAGTGTCTTCTGGTGTATACGAATTTGGATTATCATCATTATATGCCCGCATTAATGTGATGGAATGTCTTCTACATATAGCCTATCGTCTCGATTTTAAAAAGTGGTCTGCGAGAGAAGAATTTCACAAACAGATGTTAAAGTCAAGAAAAAACTTATCCAAGATAAATTTAACAATGAACTAAATCTTTTAGTCGACATCGTTAAGCAAGGATCTGGCACAACTAATGACGGTAATACCGCGAGAAGGTTTTTTGAGTTTCCTGACAAAACTGCTGCAATCACTGGACTAAACGAAAACCTAATTCGCAGGTTATACTGCAGGCAATCACTTCTGGTGAGATTATAGATGTACCGAAATTTAAAGAATATGCCAAAATAACAGCTGAGAAATATGTAGAACTATATAATTGGTATTACATGTCGTCGACAGTCCACAAGTTGTTAATCCATGGAGGTGAAATAATCGCAGAAAATCTATTGTACCAATTGGTAGTCTTTCAGAAGAAGCTTCAGAGGCGCGCAACAAAGACTTCAGAAGGTTTAGAGAACACCATTCTAGGAAAACAAGTAGGCAAACCTCTAATGAGGATATTCTCAATATGCTTATCCTCTCATCTGATCCCCATATTACAGCAATAAGACCAAAGCTGGACGCTTATAAGAAACAAGCATATTTTAGTGAAACATTAGACCTGCTTAAACTCCAGGAACCTTCGATAGAGTTTTTAGATGTAATGGAAAACATAGAGTCCGATTCTGAAGTGGATTCGGATGGTGATGAAGAATATTAGATTTATTTTTATTTAGTTAACTTAATTATTGCAGTTTATTTTTGTTACTTTAGGTTAAGATTTATTTACATCTAAATGTCATGTTAATTTAAATAAATATAATATATTAGATATCGTATACTTACTCTATGTAACATTTATTTGTGTCTAGTGATCTGAGGCATTTTTTTATTTATAAAATGTATATTTTCTTTTCTTTTTATTAAGTTTTTGGTAATGTAGTTTTAGTTTCTTTAATTAAATAACAATAAATACTATATTTAAAACTATTTTTATGAAAACATTATAATTTATATTTTTAGCCCTTTTTTAATAAAATGCGTAATATTATAACTGTTTTTATCATACAATCCAACTAATTACAACAATACGACGCTTTTATGTTTTACTAAGCGATGCCGTAAGTATAATGAAGGTTCTTAATGATATTTGAAATGATTAACTACTGCGAAGTCATTAAGTAATAGTATAGTAGGTACCTAAGAATTAGAGATTACTAACTTACGTTCAAAGGACATAAACGATAAATAAAACAACGGACTAACGTGATTTCTTACACTTCTTTGTATGTAAGCTAGATACATGCGTATTTGAAATATTTAAACGTTATTATTAAATAAATGTACAAGTAAAAGTCAACCAACGAAAATAAAAATTTTAAACTTTGACGATTTTTAAAAAACATATCGCAAGCGATGCCGTAATACGAAGTACGTTAAAAAAATCATAAATAATTATTACTATATACGACTGCGAGGGTATAACGGCCAACCTTGCGATTTCAGAGATATCCTCATTTTTCAGGTTCGCTCCATACATTTTTTTCTAAAAAAATCATAACTGGTTCAATTGTTAATGATCAGGGGAACCCATTTCCACACAAAAAAATCATATGTAATAACTTAAGTTTCTATGTCTATGAAACGCGATTTTCAGCCCACTGTGCGCCCCGCGGCTGTAGACAGAAAACTGTCTAAAGCGTGGTTCTACCACTAAATAAATCCACCCACTAAACAGCCCACTGTGGGCCGGTCCGTTCGGGGTAGTACCACACTCTCGCAGAAGGTCGACGTCCGAGTAATGGCGATTTGCTATTGCGCTTCCTTCGGTGAGTGAGAGAGCCGGAAGCCCAATTGCGTGGGTTCGGAGTTTGTATTGGTAGGCAGCGGCCTAGCTATACCTTGGTATTGCAGAGGTCCGTGGGTGGCAGGGACACTTACCATCAGGTGTGCTGCTTGATCGTTTGCCACTACATGCAATAAAAAAACATTATTTATAGGCAATACAGCGTAACTTATTTATAGGAACGATCATCTGATCGACAAATTTGATATTCAATATCGTTTAAATTGATTAAAAACTTCAACAGCATTTAATCAATTGAATATAAGCCATTTGAAATGTCAAATTTGTCGATCGTTAAGAACGATATTAGAGCTGCTCTTTGGCTTTTCATATAAGTAGGTACCTACATTTTTTTTATAGAATTACTAGCAGACCCGGTCACGCGTTGCTGTGGCTAAGGTAGCCTCAGTAACACGTGATGGTTATGCTAATAAATTGTAGCTTATATGAAACGTTTGTACGTTTAACATAGCGCCATCTATTAAATACTTACTCAATCCAGCCAACAAATACCGCCATCTGTTAGAATCGTTTGGAGATAACAGATAATTGTGACTGTTAAATAATAGACAAATAACACTACAAACACAACTACTCAACACTAAAAAAATATCTGATTTGGTTCATATTGTTTCATATCGAGGTTGACTACTAATAAATATATATAGGCATTTTATTTTGATATTACGTATAAAAACTGAGAAATATGATTTTTAAGTTTTTGACGTAAGTTTGATTTTTATATTGCGGGTATTTTGAAAATAAGATTATTTTACTAACAAAACTTACTTTATACGTTAGTTTGATTGGTAAACTTGAAAATGTCACGCGTGTGTGTTAACAGTCCTAACTTATTTTGTTACATTTGTGGCGAATTTACGCTAAAATAAAAAAAAACCTCTTTGTGACCTAATTAAAAAGTGTTACTTTGGCCTATTTTGACCGTGATGTGAAAAACCAAGGTAAGACGTGGGTTCCTGAAGTGTGCTGTCTAAGGTGCTATACGAATTTGAACGGTTAGTACAACAGAAGAGTTAAAAAAATGCCATTTGCTACCAATCTAAAATGGCAAATGCAGATCTTAAAGTAGTTGCTTTGTTAATTGGCTTGCAGTCAGGCTATACCAAATACCGCTGCTTTCTTTGCGAGTGGGACAGAAAAACTGCATTTCCTTCTTTCGCACTTGGACTTTTTTGCCGAAAATATGGGATCAGTTAGCGATGAACATGGGGAACGCTTTCATCAAGATGTGGCTGCAATCGAAAAACGTTTCCAAGGAAGATGGGAGCCTGCTATGCTCGCAGATTACTGTTGGAGCCTTGTTAGAGAAACTACAGGATCTCACTACAAGAGGACAGCCAGCTACACTAAAAAATCTTCGCCTTTTCAACCAAAGCATGAATGAAACCTAACGGGGTAACTTGATTCTGCAAGAAAATCATATTTTTGACTAATTTCATTTATCTTAAAAATGAGATGTTATGTAAAAATCCTATTTACATATTTGTATTAGGTCAATAACAAGGAATTATAATCACATAGTAGGAACTCAGATAAAATAAAAAGTTTGTTATTTGTTGAGTAGTGTAATTTGCAATAAAATAATATTGTGACTATAAATTGAGATGGAAGCTATCCTATCTTTTAAGTTGGATCAAACTACATATACTGTGCAAATTTGATTAAAATCAGTTAAGTACTTTAGGAGTCCATCGCGGACAAACAACGTGACGCGTAATTTATATATATTATTAAGATGTGTATATTATCGCTAGGCTTGCATAAAATTTTAACGGCGTGATTTAAATTTACCTAAGGAGTAATCGTAAAATGGAGGAAAGGAAGGAAGACCCACCACTTTCCCACGGTTAATTAATATACCGTACACCTCAAGAAAGGAAGGAATACGGGATGGGATCAAGGTGGAATAGGATATAAGGAAATCTTACTCCTGTGATGAGCACCCTCCAGAACTTCAACTTGCAATTTACCGCAGAATCCCTCCTCAGGCCGGTTCCGCTTCAAATGGCATGCCATTTATGAAAATTGCAAGTTGAACTGGAGGGCGCTCATCACAGAAGTAAGATTTCCTTATATCCTATTCCACCTTGATCCCATCCCGTATTGCTTTCTTTCTTGAGCTGTACGGTATATTAATTAACCGTGTGCGAGTGGTGGGTCTTCCTTCCTTTCCTCCATTTTAAGATAACAATGGATTTCCACCATGTATCGCCCAATTCAATCAATTATACTAAGGAGTAATGCAAATTTTCAATTTTTCATAAAAAAAACCATAGAAAAACAGGTAACTAAATGGTTAAATATGTTTGAATTGCAGAGCACGACCGAATAGGTGATCACGAATAACCTAGAAATTCAGCGGTATGCGACGACATTTATTTTAGTCTTTATGAGAAAATTGTTGTACTAGCTAATTAACGTTTTTTTTTACCTATAGTGTCATAAAGCAAACAGTCCACTTGATATATGTATATCTCGGCACAGATACTGGCTGTACTTTTTAATTTTGTTACCGTATTGTGTGATAAATATTCATTTTGTGACTCTCTGACTCAAATGCGAAACTATTTTAAATTTGTTTTTCTCAGTCTGTCTTACCTTCTAGACCTCAAGAATAATTTGAATAACAATGCCAGACGAAAATTGGAGTATATATAGGTAATAGGAATCTGATTGTGCTAGTAATAGGATATTTTAAAATCGGTAGACCTTATTGCTAATATTGGAAATACATTTTAAATTATTATTTTTGTGTTTTTAAATTTTATCTAAAACTGTTATAGTTTTGCATTTATTTATTGTCAATTTATTTCTGTTTTTTTTTTTTTGAAATACAACTCCCTGCACTAAGGAAATAATCCTTGTATTGCGGGGTACAAGTTATTATTATATTTAACCCTTAACCAGGCTATGGATTGAGCATTTCCCACATAGAATTTTGAAGCTTATTACCAGGTTTTGGTAAAGAATGTCCCACAAACTGTCAAACACTTCAAAATAGAAATATTACCCGTGGTCACTCAAAAAAATCTTGGAACCGAACGCAAATGTCACTTTTACAATCATTTTTTCTATGGTCGTCCGTCCAACGGTTATTTTTATGAAAAGTGCAGCGTATTTTATTCATAATGTCTAATCGGAAAAAGATAAGTCGTGCAATTTTTCGATATGTTGTAGATTTTGAGTTTCTCTAGTGCTAAATGCATAAATTATATGTAAATACTTAAAAAATACGATGATATAACAAAATAAAACATGTGGGGAACCATATGACCTTAGCCTGTGAAGAGGACCTTAGGTTGTGGGACCTATATGTCCATTGCCCGGTGAATTGAAATCTTTATTTTATACTAGTTACTTGCCGCTGGTTGCATGCATTTAATAATACAACTAAAGAAAAAAATACCTACGCTTTATTCTATCGAAGTATAAATTATGGGTAGTGGTAAATTTTTATAGTCATTGATTTGTCATTCAGTATGTACCTACTTATATGTATTTGTTGTTATATAGGTATTACAAGATCATCAGATCGACAGTATACTTAATGAGATGTTTTCATCAGAGGATGAAAATGATGCTGATGAAGAATGATGAACTTTAGATTATGTCCCAAAATCATTTTTTATTTATTTTTATATATAGATAATTAGAGGCACCGTATAGACAGGCAATGGGATTATGTATTCCCACGTGCTTTTTTTTTATTTTTAGCTAATTTTCTAAATATAAATCATAAAATCTTAAACTAAACGTTATTACCCATACAAATCTATAAAAAAATCACTAGCACTGCATGGTTTGTCCAAGGCCTGTTAAAGGGTTAAAATCGTGTGAATATACAATAGGAATATAGTATAATGTTTGCCGATATTTTTTTTTTCTTTTATTATGGTGGCAAACGAGCAAGCAGCACACCTGCTGATAAGTGTCACTGCCGCCCCATGGACCATTGCAATACCAAGTGTATAGTATAATAGCTTAGGCCGCTGCCTACCAATAAAATCCCCAAACCCACCCAGTTGGGCTTCCGGCTCTCTTGCTCGCATATTTAAGCGCATATTTATATTAAGTACATATATTATTTTTGATATTTACACATTTGAAATAAAACTATTTTGCAACATGAACGCTGTAAACTGTTCGAATCGTCGAGAAATTAAAAATCAAATACAAACACGATAAAATCTGTAAAAATATATAAACAATAATCCTTACTAATATTATAAATGCGAAAGTAACTCTGTCTGTCGCTTTTTCACGGCAAAACTACTGAACTTATCTAAATGAAATTTGGTACACAGATAGTCTAGAGCCTGATAAAGGACATAGGCTACATTTTAATGCAAAAGAAGGGTTGTAAAGGGGGATGAAAAGTTGTAAGGAATTATCGTAATTTTTAAAGCCAGAAGCTTGAAACTTATTTTTAGGCTATTGATTAGCTGTAAATAAATGTAAAATTAAAATTTTGTAAAAAAATTACCCTTAAGGTGTAAATAAAAAAAGGGTATGAAAAATTTTAGCTAACTAACCTTTTACGCGGGCGAAGTTGCAGGCAGAAGCTAGTTCCAAATAAAATCATCTAATGAACCTATTTAATGATTATTAAAACAGCGTGATATCAGATAAGGGGCCCGCCGAATTTTATAGTCAATGCCACGTCTGGAAGACCTTTATAAATTTACGATATTACATACATATATCATTACTTAACGTGACTGGCACAATTTTATACTTAATTTAAACAATAAGCATTTAAATTACGTTAATTATTATTTATATTTATTATAATAGGACAATATAGACGTCTTTTTGTATATTTAATTGTTAGCCGCAGATGGCTATGACATGACAACTTTACCCTGACTGTGGGTGAGCGCTGAGGTCCCTCAACCCGATAAAGATAAGATAAAGACGTTAATGAAATATAGTATTATATTTGTTTAATTTTCCCAATAGCTAATTAATTCCTTTAGTACCGTGTGGTGACGGAGTAAGAATACAATTCACCACCATCTTGCCCGTGGTTGATCGTAAGAAACGACTAAGGGGTATAAAACGCATATAAGATCTATCCAAGAGAAGGAAAACTCAAAACAAAACCCTATACCAACATGTCTGTCCAGCGTGATATAGTAGGTCAATTTCCCTCCCATTATGGAGGAGGCTCGGGCCCAACAGTAGGACATATATGAGCTGAGATGATGAATTCATTTATAATATATGAATTGTAATTCTAACTACTATTGCATTCTTGATTAATACTTACCTATTACCTGGTGTTGTGTACACAGTTGTGCAAAATAGGTTGTATGAGTAGAGATGTGAGCTGAATCGAAAATTTTGTGATATTTTACCGCTGATTGTGCCATAACATCTACTTTGGATAAAAATATAAAAGACATTCAAGATAAAATAATACTTACTTGAAAATAAAACTTATTTATTCTTTAATCATTTTGTAAGTACTGGGGTTCATGATTTCTCGAGCTATTCAATTTCTCGGTTCTCGAGAATTCTCGAGGCTTCTCGGGTTGTCGAGAAATTTACATTTACGTACGTTTTCTCATATTATTTGGTTCCAATAACGACAACAAATTCAGTGGTTTCCTCTCAAATAAAAGAATCAAAAGAATTATAAAACTTTTATTGATTATATTCAAAAACATTAATCTTATGAATAAGCTAATTAACATTAAAAAAATAATAATATTATTCAGACTCATAATTATAATGACAGCACTATTTTTGGCTGGTTATTTAGAACTTATAGACAAAAGTAGCTTCTATTGAACTACAAATTACTGAAATTTTTAGCATTTAATATGCTTAATTATTTATAAATACCCGATTACGAAACGAAAAATGATGTCGCAAGCGGGGTTCGAACCCGCACCTATTGGGAATCCGGCCCAATCGTGCTGCCACTTACACCATCGTGAACTAATTTAGGACATGCAAATTTCGCTTCATATTATATCTTACGTCTTCAAGGTGACGTATGCCATCTAGCGGACAATGTTTACACATTGTATAGGCTTAATACTTCAAACTTTACAGTTAGAATTGTATTAAACGATGACACAACCTTGTTATTCAAATTACTGAAATTTTTAGCATTTAATATGCTTAATTATTTATAAATATTCTATTGAACTAAACAAAAAATCAACATGAAACAAAACGTTAATATCTTAACTTGGTTTTTGATGGGTTTACTTCTTCTAACACTCCCGACTCATTTTCGGTCAAAGTTGTGATGGCAGGGTATAAACGATTATATTCTCTTTCAGCATATCCGATCAAAAATGTTTTATTGCAGTCAATAAATTGGCATCTTGCCTACTCAACGCCTCTACTGTAAGTTTTGTTGGTGTTAATATCATCTGCAGTTTTTGTAGCACAGTAATATTATCTTCATTCCATTTTTGTGAGCTATCTAAATCTATCAGTGCATTTTCATTGCTTTTTTTAATTTCAAGAAAGTTCAATCATTCTCAGCATTGAATTCCATCTAGTTCCGATATCGAGTAACAAAACTAGTTCTACTTCGAATTCGACAACTACATATTTCTGCAGTGCGATTGATTTTAGAGGAGTCTTTCTGAAAAATCTTATAATCGATCGGGTCTCAGTCATTACATTGTTTATGTCGTCAATTATTTGCGGTCTAAGTTCTTCACTAGATATATAAGATTCATCATCGTTATCAGTGCTGCTGGTTTCATCGGAGCTGCTGTGTTCGTCACCGTTATGCAAGGCATTCCTAGCAGCTGAAACTTCTGACTGCTTTTTGCAAAATGTGTCAAGAATAGTTAAATGGATGGCGTGATTTACACATAGAACCATTTCACAGGGGCTTTCTCTGCCAAATTTTTTCATTACGTTTGCGAATTAATTTCTATATATATATACAGTAGCGCTCAAAAATATTTTGACAAGCATATTTTCGTTAACATCTCAATGTCGCGTACCTCTAGGTAAACAAATTTTATTCCACACTAATACTTCCAATGAGCCTGCAAATATTAATGCATACAAGTTTAACTTGTCTGTTTTCTTTACGTATATTCTTAGAAACGTGTTCATATTCGGCTCAATAGTATTTTGACACATATTACGTTCTCATTATTCGTTGACAGAGCTAGCCCCAGACTAATATATTTTTATTTTCATAATATCGTTGTTATCTATTTAACATGCCTAAAACAAAAGAATATTCAAGTGATTTTAAAAATGCTGTGATAACTGCTGTGAAAAGTGAAAAGACGCAAGCAGAAGTTGCTCGGAACTTTGATGTGTCTCGGCAGCTAGTAAGTGCGTGGAATAAGGTTTATACTAAACGTAAGACAGTATAAAATAAGCCTCACAGTGGCCGTCTCCGAAAATCTACTCCCCATGAAAACCGTTTAGTAAGAAAGTTATCTACGAGTGATGTGTGAAAATCAGCTGTGCAAATAAAAATGAACTGCAAGAGTACTATAACGTGAATGTACATGTTTCAACCGTGTAACGTAGGATAAAAGACTTCAGAATCCATGGGCGACGTCCGGCCAAGAAACTTCTGATTTCTGAAAAGAACAGGATGCTGCGCCTCGCATTTTCAAAACGACATAGAATTTGGACTAGCTCAGAATGGTCTAAGGTGTTGTGGAGTGATGAAATTAAGTTTAATTGAGTGTCATCTAATGGAATACAAATGTTCGACGTCCTACAAACAAAAAAAAATATGTTCGATACCAAATACTCACAGTGAAACATGAAGGCTGTAATGAGTGGTATGGTTTGGGAATGTTTTTCTCGTCACGGAATTAGACCTTCATTTAAGATAGATGAGACTATGGATCGTTTTAAGTATGTTGAGATATTAGAGAAGCAAATGCTACTGCACGCTAGAGATAATATGCTTCCTGATTGGTACTTCCAGCAAGATAATGACCCGAAACACAAATCTAAGCATGTTAGTTACTTCAAGTTAGATCTCAAGAAAATCAAATTACTGTAGTGGCCAAGTCAAAGTGCTGATTTAAACCCATTAG
Organism: Lymantria monacha; assembly: GCA_905163515.2. Classification (NCBI taxonomy): domain Eukaryota; kingdom Metazoa; phylum Arthropoda; class Insecta; order Lepidoptera; family Erebidae; genus Lymantria; species Lymantria monacha. Next base: position 16,328,638 of record LR991082.1, on the reverse strand, counting down.
AACATTTCTGGGAGCAGCTGGATCGCCGCGTGAGATGTCGAAATTATTCAAATAAGGAGGCTTTATATGAAGTACTATACCAGGAATGGAACAAAATTCCCATCAATAATTTACAAAAATTAGTAGACGCAATGTCGAAACGATGCGAAGCTGTCTTAAAGGCAAATAGATATGCAACCAAATATTGATTATTAATTGTCAAAAATATTAAAAACTAAGTTAAAAAAAATTTTTTTTTCAATGTCAAAATACTTTTGATCCACAAGAATCATAGAAAAATTTATTATTTCTTATTCTTTAGTAATTCCTCAAATAAAAGCGTTCCAATTTGTAAATTATATCATTATTAATAAATAATTTGATTCAATTCGATATTGTTTTTTTTTTTTTTTTAAGTATTTATTGTTGTCAAAATACTTTTGAGCGCTACTGTATATATATATATATAGGTACATGATTTCTCGAGTTCTCGACTTTTCTTGAGCTTGATTTCCCGGGAACCGAGCCCAACGATGAACCCTAGTAAGTACACTAGTGACTGAAGCCTAAACCGTTGGACATTTAACTAAAATTATTGGATTCTTGAAGCTGGGTGTATAGATAAGTAGTGTGATAGCTGTGTGGTAGCGGCTACGAATACTACCAACTCTTACTTTACTCGTGGATGTCTTAAAAGACCTTATTACGACCTGGGCCAACTCCATCTGATACCGTTTGCCAACAATGCCTTTTTGATTGCTTGAACAATTACATTCCCAAGGAGGTTTGACGTTTGGCAGGTGATCGGTCATAAAACTATTGCCAATAACTTTTACAATATGTACTATGAAAGAAGAGTACATATTGTATCGACCCCAAGTAATTGGGATAAGTGTAAGAGAATGATGATGATGATTCGATTGTTGAAGATAGATTTGTTATTGAAAACTTCAGAGGGTGCTCTTATATAGTATATTATTTAATTCATATAGGACAATGTCTTTTGCTGCAGTGTTTAAATACAATTTAAAATTATTACTTATTAATAAATATTACATGATAGTTTTATTAATGGCCACGTGCAATTAATCTGTGATTAATGTAATAATAATTCAAGTGAATAGATGGCGTAGTTAACATATCAAATTATCATGCCAAAGGGACGATTTCCATACAGAACAATATTTTGTACGACCCAAAAATTGTTCTGAATCTGAGTGTAATTTGTATCCGTTAATTGTATGTCAAGTCACACGCACTACAAATTTGTTTCCTAAGTACTGGGTGTTTCTTTAAAAAAAATCAGATGTAATATTCATTAGATATTACAATTAGAACATAGATAACACGTTGTAACCACATTAGAATTTCAATACGTGATTCGCTATGAAATTCCAATCTACTATGTACTAATAAGTGGTTTGTTTGAGCAATGCCCGTTGATAGACTCACGCGCTGTTTCAGATAAGACATCATGAATCGTATGTTAATCTGTCGAACGACTGGACTGCACACTGGTGATGTCACATCACGCCACTTCGTTATCGTTGGCAACGGGGGCACTATGTTTGAACCTTGACGTATGAATAATCTATCGTGAACTTGTTTTATCATATTATACAAATAGCTTTAATTAGGTTTTTTTAATTGATTATTCATCATGCGAAAGGATATTTGCGTACGCTTATAGACTTTCTTTAATTTTACAGACAAATTTTGTTGCAATAAGTGTATTAAATATTCGTATTGTCACCATCCCTTACTTTTCAATAGGTGTTGTAAAAAAATAATAAGAAATGAACGAAGATAACTGTGTGAGAAATTAAACCCTCCCCACCCATCTGACCAGTGTAGTGAGCAAACTTAGCCTAAGTTTGCTTTGTAGATGAAAATGAGGGTAGTTGATCGGGCAATAGAATAATCTATCGCCTACACAAGCACACAAGCCGACCGCGTGAAGGTGACACCACGATAGTAAAAATGTTGCCAAGTCGCAAGTCAAGGAATCCGTCCCGGTGGATCGTTCAGATGACTGTGGGACTTATTAGGATATATCACAGAGTCGTGCGTCGCTGTTGAGTCGTCGCGGACGGATCGTGGAAACAATATATTTTTACCTACACCATTAATTATTCATCATCACATCACGTCATCATCATCACAGCTCACATATGTCCCACTGTTGGACTCGGGCCTCCTCCGTAATGGAAGGGAAATCAAGCTACTATACCGCGCTGGTCAGACGTGTTGGTGTAGGGTTTTGTTTCGAATTTTCCTTTTCTTGTATAAATGAAGATAGGGGGTGGTGAATTGTATTCTTACTCCGTCACCACACGAATTATTCATGGAGGAACAATTTTTCTTATTAAGCATCTCTTCAGGCACATGTGATTTTTAATCATAAAAGTATATCCAATGTTATAACAAATATTGCTTAATTGTGCTAGAGTCGAACTCGTGAAACTAGTCTCAAGTGCTGTTACTTAAATCATAATGAAACTCACCTTGTCATAAATTATTGAATACCATTGTCTTGATATTAATAATGAAACTCATAACATTATCAACCATTGTTGTGTATTAAAGATATTTGCTTACGTATATAAATATTAGTCATGCCATAGATCAATATTTATGTTTTCTAAATTATTATTGAAATGAAAACCAGCATTTTGCGATTCGATTATACTCACGAAGATCCTTCTTTCCTTCCATGATATTATATAAAATTTATGAGTCACGTACTTTAGAAATAATTCCATAAATTAAAAAAAAAGTGGTTCGTATCTCTTTAATTTTTTTGTTTTTTTAGTTTTAATGGTTTTTGCAGTGATTAGTTTCTGTCTTGTCATATTAAGAATGTAATACACCTAATTTTTTGAGAGTCGTTTCTACGACTAAAGGATGAAAATGACTGTATGATGGTCAAACTCTAAAATAAGCGCTGGATCTACTTGTCTTGTCAGTGTGGTGTAATATCTTAATTTCCCTATCATTATGGTGGAGAACGTGTGTCTATTAGCGGAAAGCGTATAATTTCAAGAAGAAAAAAAGTCGTTCGTCGGCTATAAAGATCGCACTATAAAATTTCATCTGTCTATTTGGTTTATGAGATTACAGCCTGCTAACGTGTAGACAGACAGATAAATAGTTGGAAGCTTACTAGTGGGCCTCTATTTGCAGCCTTTGTGTACAGAACCCTGAAAAAGTGGCAAAGCGACTCGTAGCAAAATTAATCTACTATGACAAAATGATTACTTGCTGTCAAAATTTACATTATTTGAAGTAACTAAACTTCGTATACTAAAATGTCTGGTCGAAATAACTTAACAATATAAAGTTAATCGCAAATCTGTAACTAATAACATTTGATACGGCTAAACCCAACTATGCATTTGAAAATGAAACATTGTAACAGCAACAACCTCCTTAGAACCTGTATTGAAACTTCACACAATACATTATGTAAATGTAGGTAGATGTAGGATGTATTTATGTAGGTAGTTAGGTATGTATGCACGATATATCTAAAGATATAGATTGAAATAAGGTTATATTACTAATTTACCTATTCTAGTATAGATGTTATATGCATATTATATCCCTTAGTCGGCCTTTGTGTGGTAGCGGCTTCGAATACTACCTACCCTTACTTTGCTCGTGGATGTCGTAAAAGACGACTAAGAGCCTTATAACGACCTAGGCCAGGGGTCGGCCACCATGATGGCCAAGGGTGCGAGTTGGCAGGAGATGCTGGACGGTCTCGACCGTGACCTCTGGGGTCGCCCGTATCGCGCGTCGCTGAACAAGCTTCGCGCGCAGGGCCCCCCCCTCACCGAGACCCTCCAGCCCGACTTCCTCTGTAGGGTGGTCGAGGAGCTGTTTCCACGGCAGTCGGAACACACGCCCCCGGTCATGGCCTCGCCAGAACAAGACCGGGAGGCTGACGACGAGAGTGTTCCGCCCGTGACGGAGACGGAAGTGGGAGCAGCTGTGGCGCGGATTCGTTCCGCGACCACGGCCCCCGGCCCGGACGGAATACCAGTCCGGGTGCTGACGTCGCTCCTCGAGCACCTCGAGCCTCGCCTCAGGCAGCTGTACAACGCCTGTTTGGCGTCTGGACGGTTCCCTGAGTGCTGGAAGGAGGGGAGGTTGGTTCTCCTGCCAAAGCCGGGACGGCCCCCGGATTCGCCGTCGGCCTACAGGCCCATCGTGCTCCTCGACGATGTGGGTAAGCTGCTGGAGCGCATCCTCGCTGCCCGCATCGTCCAGCACCTGGAGGAGGTGGGGCCCGATCTGTCGGACGCTCAATTCGGTTTTAGAAGGGGGCGTTCGACCATCGGGGCCCTGCTACGACTGAGGCAGACGGCCGCGGAGGCTGTCACCGGCGGGGGAGTGCTGTTGGCGGTGTCGCTGGACATCGCCAACGCATTCAATAGTCTGCCATTCAGCTGCATCAGGGAGGCGCTCCGATTTCATGGGGTGCCCTTGTACCTGAGGCGGCTGGTGGCGGACTATTTGGAGGGGCGCAGTGTCCTCTGCGCGAGTCCCGCAGGGGATATTGTGCGGACGTCCATGTCGTGCGGCGTTCCACAGGGGTCGGTTCTGGGGCCGACTCTGTGGGACATCGGGTACGACTGGGCGTTGAGAGGGAGTCTCCCCCCCGGGCTGAGCGTGATATGCTACGCTGACGATACGCTCGTCACAGCCCGGGGCAGGACACTCGAAGAGGCGGCGAGCCTGGCCACTCTCGGCACCGAGGAGATGGTCGGGCGAATCGAGGCGCTGGGGCTCAGGGTGGCCCTAAATAAGACGGAGGCCCTATTGTTTCATGGGCCACGCGTAAGGCCGCCAATCGGCGTCTCGCTAGTCGTCAACTCCGTCCACATCAGCATCCAGGCCCATATGAAGTACTTGGGTCTGGTGCTCGACGGGCGATGGTGGTTCCGGGAGCATTTTCGCCAAATTGCTCCCCGGCTGGTCGGCGCGGCGTCCGCCCTTTCGCAGCTCATGCCGAACGTGGGCGGACCCAGCTTCGAGGGCCGACGACTGTATGCGGGGGTGATCCGTTCTATGACCATGTACGGCGCACCCGTGTGGGCGAGGGCTCTGAACGCCCAGCTCAGGGCTGTTCTGTGGAGACCCCAGAGAGTCATGGCGGTCAGAGCCATTCGCGGGTACCGCACGGTATCGACCGAGGCGGCATGCCTAATGGCCGGGACACCCCCGTGGGACCTAGAGGCGGAGATGCTCTCCGACCTCTACCGGCGGGTGACCTCACTGCGCGACGAAGGTGGCTCCCCATCGCTGAGCGAGATAGCCACCTGGCGCGAGGACGCCCGCCGAGACGTCATCGCCCGTTGGGCTACGCGGCTGGAGAGGCCTAGACACGGTGTCGTCACCGTCGAGGCTCTCCGGCCCGTACTGACGGAGTGGATGGAGCGGCGGCACGGAGTCCTCTCCTTTCGACTGGTGCAGGTGTTGTCGGGGCACGGATGCTTCGGCTCGTACCTGCACACGGTCGCACATAGGGAGTGGACTTCGTTCTGCCACCATTGCAGCAGTGACGAGGACACGGCGCAACACACGCTGGAGGCGTGTCCGGGCTTTGACCGGCAGCGCCGTGACCTCGTCGCTGTTATCGGTGCCGACCTGACGCTGCCGGCTGTCGCGAGAGCGATGGTCGACAGCGTCAGGAACTGGGACGCGGTCGCCGCCTTCTGCGAGGCTGTCATCTCGCAGAAGGAGGCGGCGGAACGAGTCCGGGAGGAATCCCGCGACCCGGGCCGCCGTCAGCGGCCGGGGCGGCGCAGGCGCGAATACCTGCGCCTGATGCCGCCCTAACCGAGGCCTCGGGTGATCGGACCGGGGAATTGTCCGGTCACCCGACGTGAGGCCACCGCGTGAGGGCGACGCCCCGACGGCGAAATCTGTCGGGGCGTCGACGAGAGGAACCCGCGAGGGTAAACCGCCGGGCGGGCCACCGAAGTTAAAATCGAGTACCGGTGGTCCGCTCGCACGGCGAAGAGAGAAGGTTTTACGGTGGGTCTGTGGGGTCACGCGCCGCCTTTCCGTCACCCCGGACCGATTCAGCGGGGCGAGACGCACCCATAGCCCACCAATAAAAAAAAAAAAAAAAAAAAAAAAAAAAAAAAAAAAAAAAAAGGGGTCGGCCACCATTTGAGTAGGAAGAGCCAAAAATTAGAATTTATAAAAGTTTAAAGTTTTTAAAGAGTTACAATTTTTTTTTAGCGACAATAATTTGTTCCTAATGCTCGTTAATCAATTCTAAACCATTTTTAGATGTTTTCTTTATAAAACATTTTTTTGCGTATAGAACTAAAAAGCCGCAACTTCACATCCAAAAAGCCGCATGTGGCTTGCGAGCCGCAGGTTGCCGATCCCTGACCTAGGCCAACTCCATCTGATGCCGTTTGGTCAACAATTACATTCCCAAGTAGGGTTGACGTCTGGCAGGCGGCCGGTCATAAAACTGCCAATGACTTTTACAATATGTACTATAAAAGAAGAGTACATATTGAATCGATCCCAAGTAATTGGGATAAGAGTAGGAGAATGTTGATCCCTTAGTCGGTCTTTGACCGCTTCATTTGATATTTATGATTATATTTTAACTAATATGCACAAAGTATCAATAAACTATAAACCTACCTTATGAAACAATACATTGTGTAGTAAAGGACGCAACTAATGGCTCAAGTTGTCAGTTTCCTGGAATTGTAGTAATTTACTGCCTTAGATGCGATTTTCTCAATAGCGGCATAGAAGATAGTTAAAACAAAATCTCTTGACGAAAAAATTCGCCGGCAACCTGTTGGTCAACTAACCAAATACTTAGCCTTCAACTAACCTAGCGGGCAATCAACTAACATAGAATAATTGGACGTAGTTAAGCAGAAAGGACTCAAACCACATAAAGTTAGTTTTGAGTTATGGGCATATGAAGTTAAAACTGTAAATTTCTTGTAACAAAAAATTATTCTTTAAGGATTTTTAATGATAGATCTATCTTCAGTACATACAGTTTAACTTCATATGCCCATAACTCAAAACTAACTTTATGTGGTTTGAATCCTTTCTGCTTAACTACGTCCAATTACACAATTTTATTGTTGTTGTCTAACTATTTATTTTATAACTGAGAGTATCTAGGGTTAGGACGTGGTGACGGTTTAAAACAGTGGCAGTGCAATCAAATATTTGTAGTTTTTTTTATTTAATCGATGCGTTTTGTTGTTTCAGTCGCTAATAACAGCAGCACCGTTCAGCACAGACCCCGCAGCCATAGCGGAGCGGGAGCGATGTCACTACGGGCGCATCCCCCGGGCGCAGGCTCTCGCCGGCACCTCACACCGCAGGGTGCGCGTCTACTCGGACGGCATCTACGATATGTTTCATCAAGGACACGCCAGGCAGCTCCAACAAGCTAAAACAGTTTTTCCAAACGTCTACCTCATTGTTGGCGGTGAGGACATAATTTAATATATAATTATAGTTAAAAGATAATTAGAAGGTAAATGACTTACTCCTTCTTCTCTTACGCTTAACAATGTATTTTCTTTTCCTTTCCCGTAAGTGAAGGAAAAAGAAATCATGTTGCAAACGAATCAATCTTACTTGGAAATGCTATCATTGATCAAACCACAGCAACAGGTGGGATTGAGACGTGTTAAGCTCTTAGTATAAAAGTTAACAATGAGAAATGTATTGACAGTATTCGTGACCGATGACGCATGGCTTATGAAATTGATCAACTAGACCATGTATACGATTGCCGATAATGAGGCCTCAGGTTAGTAAACTCAACCCAGGCTTAAAGGTTACCCACCAATAATCAAATAATAAGCACGAAGTCTTCCAACTGTGTCCAATGTATGATATTATTGTAGTTACTTTAAACTTCGCACTACCCTTCAAAGAAAAGCTTCGTGCTTTTATTTCCAATGTATTTAGTCTGAAGCTTCTGAAGTGTCCCTTGGCAATTAAAGCGTGGAAAGCAAAAAAAAAATGCTTCCATCTGTAGATTCTAACATCAAAGCAAACTAATGGATAGAATAATAATAAATAGTGTGGAAATGCTGACGTAACAGGAAATCAAAATAACCACAAATATAATTATTATTCGGACTTACCTAATAGGGTAAACCCATTTTATAATGCGATATTAATAAAAATATTAAATGTCCGGTTTGTAGGCTGAATGCGCGTCTATAAAGCTAGCATGACAAAGTGAGCAGAATCGCTTAAAGAAAAGTGCAAAAATTAGTGCTTATTTAGTGCCATAAACTTAAATTTGATGCTCTCATAGATTCGCAAAAAATGAGAACACTGCTAGGTTGTAATTAAGCTAGCAGTGTATTCCCTAAAACGCCTATATTAACGCGGTATAGGACTAAAGTAATGTAAAGGGAATTTAGTGCTCGATTAGTGCTGGCAGTATGTGATAAAAAATTTGAAAAAATAAATATTTTATTTATATTTTGTCAATCAAAACTGCCAGTAAGACAGTCTGAGCAAGTGACCGGATTGAATACGTCAATCTGGATCAAAAGTCTATGATTGTCAAGGGTTAATAATTTAGTGCTCGATTAGTGCTGGCAGTAGGTATGTGATAAAAAATTTGAAAATTTTTTTATTTTTATTTTTTGTCAATCAAAACTGCCAGTATGAGACAGTCTGAGCAAGTGACCGGGTTAAATACGTCAATCTAGATCAAAAATCTATGATTGTCGACGGTTAATAATTTAGTGCTCGATTAGTGCTGGCAGTACGTGATAAAAAAAAATTGCTATTTATTTTTTTTTAAATTTTGTTTGATTGTCAAGGGTTAATAATTTAGTGCTCGATTAGTGCTGGCAGTAGGTATGTGATAAAAAATTTGAAAATTTTTTTATTTTTTTTTTGTCAATCAAAACTGCCAATATGACAGTCTGAGCAAGTGACCGGATTAAATACGTCAATCTGGATCAAAAATCTATGACTGTCAACGGCTAATAATTTAGTGCTCGATTAGTACTGGCAGTACATAATCAGTAATTTAAAAAAAAAAAAAAAATTTTATCAATCAAAACTGCCAGTATGACAGCCTGAGCAAGTGACCGGATTGAATACGTCAATCAGGATTATACAGAATGTATCAGAGAATGGAGCAGCTGGAATGTCGATTCGTTAATAAATTACAAGCATTTAAAGTTTTCAATTTTGTCATCGCTTTTTCTTTAAAACTGAATGAAATGTACCAAGTAAATGATAAATAGTCTGTTACATACTCATACTTTCTTAAATATTCATTAGTACCTAAATAAATCAATGATTACGTTTGCTACAGTATAACAAACGTCACCTTTACAAACAGCTGACGAGTCAATGACCTTGAAATTTTCCCTTCAAATTTTTGTTATGGGTTCCTACCATCATTACCTACCACCCTTCTGACCAGCTGCTCCATTTTCTGATACATCCTGTATATATACACTACCGTCCAAAAGTTTGGAAGCAGCAAGGTAAAATCGAATAAAACCAAACTAAGTCATTTAAATTTAAATGTATTGATAAAAAAATAAAGAACAAACTGAAACTAACTTAAACAAAATAAAAAAATAATATACAATGGTAAATTAGATTAAATTTTAGCTTCATCAAAGTGTCCACCTTTCTCCTTTATAATCTTCTCACATATTCTGGGCATTCTATTAATCAATTTTTTAAAATAATCTTTATCTAATTTGTTCCATTCGTTCTCTAATAGCTGCCACAAATGTTCTGAGCTCGTAGGACAACGACTTTTCACCCTCCTGTCAAGTTCATCCCAAACAAGTTCAATGGGAGAAAGATCAGGGGATTGAGATGGCCATTGCATGATGTTTAAAATGTTTTCAGCTTTTTTCTTGTTTAAAAAGTTCTGGCACAATTTAGACGAATGCTTAGGATCATTATCCTGTTGAAAAATGAATCCAGAACCAATGAGACTTAGTCCACTGGGTATGGCAGAATCTTGGAGAATTTTTAAATAGCCTTCCTTGTTTAATTTTCCGGTTATCCTCACAAGATTGCCGGGTTTACTGTTGCCAAAACACCCCCAAACCATGACATTACCACCACCATGTTTGATGGTAGGCACTGTACATGCCTCTGAAGCCCTCTCTTCTTTTGACCGGCGTACAAAGACACGTCTATTGGATCCGAAAATCTGAAATTTTGATTCGTCACTCCAAAGGACATTTTCCCATTGTTCTATAGTCCAGTTTTTATGCGCTTTTGCCCATTCTAGTCTATTTTTCTTATGTCGATTTGTTAGTTTGGGTTTTTTAGCAGCAACACATCCTCTTAATCCCGCAGACAGTAAGCGTCTTTTAACAGTAGTTGTTGAAATGGGTGTTTCTCGCGTATCATTCAGAGCTGCAGTGATCTGTGGTGCAGTTAAGCGTCGATTCCGTTTAGAAAGAACTCTAATGAAGTTGTCCTCTTGATTTGTTGTGGATTTGGGCCTACCAGATCTCTTTCTATCTTCATTTTTCCCCGTTTCTTGTTTTCTAGCAAGGGTATAGTGGACACCTTTACAAGAAATGCCGAGCCTTTCTGCGATTTGACGTTCACTGTATCCTTCCTCGCGTAGAGTGCAAATAGCGCTTCGCTGTTCAAGCGTGATTTGCTTGCGTTTTGCCATTTTCAGAAGAAAAATACGGTCAAAGTAGTAGCCGATATCTTTCGAATACAGACAATGTTAATATCACAACTTTCACGTGCCAATGCTCAAGTGCGACTGAATAAGGTCTAAAAAAGTTAAAACCAGCAAACATTATCAATAAAACTACACCATTGCATAGGATAAAGTAGCCGACGGATTAAGTCATAAAACACGTGTTTCGTCAATATTAAGGAATTCCATAAAACTTGATGAATGTAGGATAATAATCCTTTTGTGTTTGTGTAGACAGTCGTAAAAGGTTGTAAAACTTAAGATTATTGCTAATTTTTACCGCTATTAGTCGGCATTTATTTTTTTTGTTTGAAAACAGGTGTGCTTCCAAACTTTTGGACGGTAGTGTATATATTTTTTTCAAATTTTTCATCACATACTGCCAGCACTAATCGAGCACTAAATTATTAACCGTCGACAATCATAGATTTTTGATCTAGATTGACGTATTTAACCCGGTCACTTGCTCAGACTGTCTCATACTGGCAGTTTTGATTGACAAAAAATAAAAATAAAAAAATTTTCAAATTTTTTATCACATACCTACTGCCAGCACTAATCGAGCACTAAATTATTAACCCTTGACAATCATATATTTTTGATCCAGATTGACGTATTCAATCCGGTCACTTGCTCAGACTGTCATACTGACAGTTTTGATTGTAAAAATTAAAAAAGATTTTTTTGCCAATTTTTTTATCACATACTGCCAGCACTAATCGAGCACTAAATTCCCTTTACATTGCTTTAGTCCTATACCGCGTTAATATAGGCGTTTTAGGGAATACACTGCTAGCTTAATTACAAGCTAGCAGTGTTTTCATTTTTTGCGAATCTATGAGAGCATCAAATTTAAGTTTTTGGCACTAAATTAGCACTAATTTTTGCACTTTTCTTTAAGCGATTCTGCTCACTTTGACATGCTAGCTTTATAGACGTGCTGAATGCATCGTTGACATTAATTATCAGTCTAGATACCCAGATGCGTCGTTATCTACGCCGTTTATGAAAATTAGTCATAATATAAATGTATAAAAATCACGTTATCTTATGTTTTCTGTCGTATATCTCTGGAACATCCCAACCAATTTCAATTAAATTAGCTATGTATTTATCACCGCCTCCAATTTTATAAGGATAGCATATGGTTTCTTTTTTGCGACCAGGTAAAATTGAGTGGCGTAACGGCTATTTTATAAAATTAGTACGAGATATTTGAATTCCAAAATGTGTTACCGGTTTGATTGTAGTCAAACTAGTAAATCTACATAAGTTGTATTTGATAAGTTCAATTGAATGTTATGTCACTTAATCGAACTTTCAAGCTAATAAGCTATACATATTTAAATAAATACTTCAGCATTAATTAATACCTACTTATATCACCGTGGACGTTACAAACATTGAATGTACAGACACAAATTACATCCAGAGGTAAACATTTGTGGTTCGTCCATCGAATCCACGAAACTACATGACAATCAACACAAACTATTGCGCTTTTCGTGTAATTTTACAAATATATTTTTTATCTAGAATATGGACATGATCTGTTCTATCCACAACTGCCAACCGCCTAGTTGTTTTTGCATTGTGATGCTACCAATCGGGTTTAAATATTGGTTCGGTTAAAAATTTAAATGAATTTTCTGTATATACAAATATACGGTGGGGGATTCTTCAGACAACTGAAGAATCCCCCGCCGTTATTATGTGATATTAAAATGACTTTTGTATTCCACTGTGTATTCTTTTGAGGATAGAATTATAAAACTATTTAAAATCATTATTGAAATGTTGTTTTAGGAGTACAAATGCGAGATGTCTGAGTAAATTGTAAGCTAATATTGAATTATAGTGCTCTATTGCGTGGTAAATTACAAGCTATTAATATAAACGGTATCTTGTCTTTATACTTGGCTCTCTTGATTTCCACTCGTCACTCGATTACGATAAGCTAAGAAGACCTTCATCGACTATATAAGATTCCGATTCAGTTCTCTTTTAGTCATCCAGTTCTAATCTATGACTTTAATATATAAATACATTAAAATGTATTAGTACATGTGGTCCACGTATTTTTGATAGTCAGTTGTTAAGCGATTATGTAATCAATAAGTATTATCAAATTTATTGATAGTGAAATTAAACATTGTAGTCATAATATATTTATACTCGTGCATATATATATATATCGATTTGGCTATCGATGCTATTTTTAACCCCCGATGTAAAAAAAAGGAATGTTATAAGTTTGACGTGCCTGTGTGATTGTCTGTGCCCAAATTTTTGCATTATCTATTATAGAAGAAGAGTAAATAATGATCCCAAGTAATTGGGATAAGAGTAGAATAATGATGACGAATATTAAGTACATAATTGGTTTTATTTTAACTAATGCATTGTATGTATGTGTATGCATTTTTGACGATACCTATCATCCAGCCTATAGAAGACAGCTTATTTACGTTTTTGAAACATATATGAGAAAAGTTGATACCTTCACAGTATTAGTCTTTTCTTTGAGGCGTCTGTGGTATCCATCCGTCAATAAAGTGAGTCTATATATCTAGTTGTAGTGATTGTACGAGTTGACCAATATTGTCATATACGTCCTCTTTGCTTGGCTGACGGTTCGCAAGTGACCATGCAGCAGTCTTTTCAGTTTAACTTACAATACTTTTATATTGTTGGCAATGAGGTTAGCTCATTTCACTCGGTACATACACTACGGGTGCCATTTTAATATAATAATGAATAAAGTTAATCTAAGTTACAATTATTGTAAACAACAATTAAGGTCAGGGTGTGATGGAGTTGACATGGCCTCATTATGACTTGAAGCTCCTAAATAAGCAAAAGATAAAAAAAAAATACCGTGATTAAGATATTAATAATGTTATATGTAATTAAAGATATTGATAAAGCAGCTCATTGGTACAGTTTTGTCGTACGATATTTGATGACTAGACTCTTTATCGTGAAATATTATCAATGTTATGGTGATAAAAACAAAATTAACATAATCTTACATAGTACTAATCACCTGATGCCTGAGCCCACGTGACCGGGCTTGCGTAGTATAATTATTTGATGATAAACGTCGTATAGTATGCATGCTATAGCATGTGTTTGCACAGTAGCCGCGAATACGATCAACACAAATTCCATTGCATGGGGCGTAGTTAGTCCATATGCCAAATTTCGTGGAGTCGGTTCTTGTGTAATATTTTTTACAATTTCCAAGTTTCATGTATGCTTTGACTCAGTATAATTTTTGTTACTTAGTCCTTATTTTTGTATTGTCCTTATAAAAAAAGTAACACTGCTCTTGGTTGCCGTAATAACTATAAATTGCACTTGACGGTGACTTTTGTTTATCTCTGAGGCTTTGTGTCTATGAGGTAGTCCAAGGGCGTACCCAGGATTTCAGATAGGAGGGGGCAGCTCATATGATGGTCATGATGGTCGGTCGGGTATATTGAACACTTGCCAGGAAAATTGACGTTTATTTTATCTTCTAGGGCCCCTGCCCCTACCTGGGTACGCCCATGAGGTAGTCTGCAAGAATTTGCTTAAGCTGGAACTGCATTATTGCAGTGAAGAACCCCAGCTTATGCAAATTTCAACTAGGCACTTATTTTAAAGAATAATATGCCGATATTAGTTACGGCCTAATAGGGGTACCGACATCTTTTAGTTGTAATGAAGAAATTTATTATTTAGTTTTGATTTATAAATAAGTACTTATATTAAGAATTAATTCAATAACTCTCCATGTGGTGCACTTCTTTACACCCGAAAGTCGTAAAAGACGCCTTAAGGGGTCTTAGCAGATAATATCGTTGCAAATCAAACTCGAAACATAATAATCTATGCCAAACCTTGTGTGTCTTCAACTGTGGGTTATTAAGGCCATTTTCCTTATTGTGATGGAGTATTTCTGTGTCAAATCTGTGTAAAATGTATATGAGCTAAATATCAAAAAGATTAGAGGCAATAATTGTTTATTTATGTTACAGTGTGCAGTGACGAGCTGACGCACAGTCGTAAGGGACGCACAGTCATGACCGACGATGAGAGGTACGAAGCCGTCAGACATTGCAGATACGTCGATGAGGTAATCGCTAGTGATTCACTTTATGTATCTTATTTGCTCTCATATAATTTCCTGTAAGACATTGTTATTCTCAATTGATTTTCTTGTCTAAGCAGTTTGGGCAGAATATGATTTTTACTATTTAAACTCGACAATGCATAGACAAACCTACTAGATTTAGACCAGATGTCACGATCTTTGAGGGACCATCTCACCATATTATATGTCTTAAATGTTTATAGTGACACCGACCAAAGACGTAACGTGGTCTCCTAACCACGAATTTTGAATTGAACTTTAAAATCGGGTTGAGAGTCCTCAGCGCTCATCCACAGTCCGGGTAAAGTTATCATAGCAATCTGAGGCTAACAGCTAAGACATACACAAAAAATATACTTTGGATTTTGTTAATATTGCTTGGTAATTAAAATAAAATTTTTAATATATTTATTGTATAGAACTTCGAATCTTATTTTAAGTAAATAGTGTATAATATTGTTGGCAACTTAAAATTATCTAATGATTCATTGAGGTTTAATGCTTCTCAAAAATAATAATCATTATAAACGCAAGTATATATAAATAAAGCTGGTATTCATGTAAATATTTCTTAACAATTTCATATTATAACTTTTAATTTGACGTAGTACTTTTTATAACTATTAATTTGATTTAACTTTTGATCACATGAATACGAGTAAGTTCAGTGTAAAATATAGTAGCAGAGCCAGTCCTTGCATTTTAATATATCATACATACATACATATCATCACGCCATATCCCTTGCAGGGTAGGCAGAGGGAACATAGTGCCAGAGAACTCTATCCTTGCATACTTCACTCGCTTCCTAATATATCATATAAATGTGTATACAATTTTTTAACATTACTTGTCATAAATCTTATAAAAATAGACCGTCACATTGATGGCATGTATAAGAAAGCGTAAATAGTCAAAAGTAGAATAACGATCAGTTTGTTACTCATTAACAGTGAAAAAAAAAACAAATTGTAACAAAATACTTTTTTTTATGTATCTGTTTATTTGTGTAATGGAAGAATGTTTTTGTTTTATGAGGATGTTGCTTTTAAATTGTTATCGAGAATGAGTTAATTTAAAGTTAACTCACAATAATATTTACATTAATATATAATTAATTTCTAGATACGTTTGACCTGCGTAAAATGTACACTTTAGCTGTGTGTAAAAATTACCTGGACTCTCACGTCATCATAGTTCTCCTACTCTTACCCTTATTGCTTGGGGTCGATACAATATGTACTCTTCTTTCATAGTACATGTAGTAATAGTTATTGGCAATAGTTTTATGACCGGCCGCCTGCCAGACGTCAACCCTCCCTGGAAATGTAATCGTTGATCAAACAGCATCGGATGGAGTTGGCCCAGATCGAAATAAGGCTCTTACGCTCTTAGTCGTCTCTTACGACATCCACGAGCAAAATAAGGGTTGGTAGTGTTCATAGCCGCTACCACACACCTGGACTCTCACGTAATACCAATTTTGAATTTATCGAGAAAGTTTTTATTAAATAAGTTGCATGCAAGGGCTCTGTATTTGTAGCTGCCACCACAAAGCGGATAAATTGTAAAATATATCACTTAATATTAAAATATTCTTATGATAACTTCTTTTCGAAATCAACAAAGTGGAAACAAAAAAGTGGAATCTTATTCAAATTAAAATAAAAAAAGTTTTAAAACAAAAAAATCCTTCATTGTTTGTAATGAGCGTGTTGGATGTTTTATTGTGTTCTATATTTAGAATGCGCTATATAGATAAGTTATATAATTACTTAGCTAACTTTAATTTGGAATATTCGAGTTCAACAGTTTCTTTTTTTAAACGATATATAAAATCAGTATTGTTGCTTTTATCAGCGAAAAACATATGTTGTCGAAAAACATCTGTGAAAAAATATCGTATACAACATAGCATTGTTTTTGTCTCTGATGGCAATATCATTGAGGATACGACGCTTTCAAATTGTAATAATGGCTTCACTACTCAGCTACAGGCGTGTTCATTACAAAAATGTATTCAGGTCATTCCCTTATGGTGACAGATTAAGAATTTCGATTTTCTGCGGGTGTTGCAGAACTAACCTAACGCTAACTTGGTCTGCATAGCACAATACCGAGCTTGGGAGAGAGTATTTGAACTAAATATTACATACCAGTGTTATAATGAATATCAGCACTCGAAAGAAACGTTGCGAATGTTTTTGATTAGTAAAAAGGAATTTGTATACATAGTAACGATAAATCATTTCTCATTGTATACTATTATTGGATCATAATGAGACTCAAAAAAAGTTATATAATAGTAAGTGACCAACGTTAGTTAAATAAAAAACTAAATTAGTCTTTGTATAAAAATCTGATCAAATTAAAATATCTAATGGAGGCCATACACGCTAGGTTATGCTTATGCATGATGGTTTTAACTGTGCATGCATAACCGACAGGCATGCGCTAGCGTGTGTGTGATAAAACTGTACAGTTATCTTTGCATGTACATGCAACCGAGTAAATATCAAAATTGATATTTTTGCCGCTCGGTTATGTTTGCGCGCGAGCATAACCGAGCGTGTGTGGCGTCCGGTGAGCTTGCCTGACACAGTTCTCTGATTTTAAT
Source organism: Lymantria monacha (assembly GCA_905163515.2). NCBI lineage: Eukaryota > Metazoa > Arthropoda > Insecta > Lepidoptera > Erebidae > Lymantria > Lymantria monacha. The sequence goes on along the minus strand of LR991082.1, from coordinate 16,311,184 downwards.
TGTCGTACTACGTAGCTCAACTGAGAAGAAGGCATCCTACACATACCGTCCCGTAGCTGAACTGAGATTTAATGGCAAAACTGTGCATGCAAACCCTAACGTGTATGTGTAATATGAAACTCGGTTATGCCTGTCGGTTATGCATGCACAGTTAAAACCATCATGCAAAACCTAGCGTGTATGGCCTCCATTAGTCATTTATTTCAACAGACATATTCAACCGTTATTAATTTCAACTTCAATTAAATTTTTTTATATGTTTGGCACTATCGACGACCGGTGATTCTGTCAATGTCAAGGTGGAGAGAGTGTAAATAAATAAATAAACCGAGTATTTGTGACAGATGATCGGTCTTCTAGCAATCGTTTCTCTTGGGTGGGCAATTTCAACTTGACTATGTTCGGTTTAGACATGAAGTTTCCGCCATGTTGTCTGTAATGTCATACCTAATACAGGTTGAATTGTCCGCTTCGCTTCATCTGAAGCGGCAATTCATGACTCTTAAGTCAATGTGAAAACTTCTAAATCATTGTTTCGGGGGATTTTACAAATATAGAGATAGCTGGTTGATTTGTGTCATAATTCATGGAGACGTATAAAGAAGTGTGCCGTGTGGAGTCTCCACATGTAGCTTGACATGAGAGGCTACCGTACTGTCTAAGTACTACGCCCTCTGCGCAGTCGAATGTTTTAAATAACGGTAAAATGACTCACGGATAAGATCAGTTTCGTTAAACTGCAATTCGAGTATAACCAATGTTCATTATCAGCATCGCTAGCGTGTAGTACAAACTGACACACACGAAAGATTTGAGTAGGTAAATGAGTAAACAATATGACAAGCCGGTCATGCTACCGTGTGAACTAGTTTTGCGTTTGATACCATATAACTTGAATTAAAGTTTAGCGGTTTTGCTTTTTTTTTGGAATTTATAGCTTGGTTACTAAGACTTTTAAGCCAAATCTTTGTTTAAAAATTAACTTCATTTAAAGTCATCGTCCGTCAGTAAGTCAAATCGTCGCCTTTAACAGTCCCATGGGCACACTGTTAAAGGTATCTTTTTAGAATTTTACTGGAAAACGAAAACGTATGTAAGGCACTGTTATATCATATTCACTACACTTCAGTACTTTCTGGACATCAAATAACCAAAATTACTTAATATAACACGTTAAAACACTAAGCTATTGAATATAATACAAGATCACCAAATGACACTTTTTCTTTCCCGCTAAAATTTGCTTTGTGCTACATAAATGCTAGAGATAAAATAGCTAGATAGAAACGACATACTGAAGAATTTATATTCATTTAACTTCAAATTACTAACGATAAACTAAATACTATGGACTGCTTTTTCAGTAATACCTTCCTATGGCGATATAAATAACAAATAATATTGACTTAAACTTTGACTTTTGATATTAAATAACACTGTGTATAGCACAGAATCGTTATGAGTAAGTAGCATTTTCGTAGGGAAGCTTATGTCCATGGAGGTCTACGGATTTGATAAAGGATTGAATAAATGATAAACACCTAAGGCGTTATAAATGACACACTGCTTTAGGTGTTACTTTAACTTTACGGACCGTTGGTGAAAATTGTATGTAAGCTTATGCTGTAATTATAAAAAATAAGTCTACAAGTCGATAGGCAAGCAAAAGTATCTACTGTTATATCATAATTCTGTGTAGAATTCAATACATCATCATCACAGCCCATAAATGTCCCACTGTTGGGCTCAGGCTTCTTCCGTAATGGGAGGGAAATTAACCTTCTATACCGCGCTGGTCAGAGGTGTTGGTATAGGGTTTTGTTCCGAGTTTTCCTTCTCTCGCATAGATGTTATATGCGTTTTATATCCCTTAGTTGTCTCGTACGATCACCCACGGGAAAAAAATATGGAGTGGTGAATAGTATTCTTACTCCGTCACCACACGGAAATTTCATTCAGTACATTAATGACAAGAACTTTATGAATCTCGAAACTCGATCGATCTATCTAAGGGAAGTAAAATACATTGTGTTTCATTGTAAAATATTTGATTGCAGGTAGTACGTGATGCGCCGTGGGAGTACAGCGAGGAGTTCTTAGAGAAGCACAAAATTGACTTCGTGGCCCACGACGACATACCTTACACGACAGAGGACTGTGAAGACACGTATGCACTCATTAAAGCGAAAGATATGTTTGTCGCTACTCAAAGGACAGAAGGTATTGGAATATTTTTTATTTTTCTATTTAACATTAGGCTTTTCAGGCGTGTATTAACACATACCTGAAGAGAAAAGTAGAATAATTATTTTGTTATGTTTCCTATATGTATTGTTAGTGTGGTGATGGTGTAGGAATACAATGGTCACCACCACTACCTTTTCTATGGGTATCGTAAAAATTATTAAGGGTTTTAAGCAGATAATATCCACTGCAAGAGGAAAATCCTATTTGGGACAGGCTGCAAAACCAAAGCTTGGATAACATGGTGTGGTAGAGTAATTTACTTCAACTGGAGAAATTCCATTCAATGGGCCTAAAATCTATCCTAGTGCTTGTTAATGAGAATTTCTTTGAAAATCTATTAATGCGTGGTGGCCAAATACCTATTATGTTTCACTAACTACTATTTATGGAGGTGTTTTTTTAAAATTCGACTTATAAAGTATAAGCTAATAACTCGCAGGGAAGTAACGTTTTATTCAAGTCACAAAAATTAAGCTTACGGAATGCCATTTTTTCGAAGGTCAAAATATAAAGATTCCACGGTATTAATCCAAGGCTTTGTAAGAGGTGGTTGGTAGATAGTCGCGAAATTATTTATCCACGAAATTCGATCCCAACACAATTGGCAAAAACATTCCTTGTACATTATAAATAGTAAAACTATGCTATGTGGTGAGAGTTCTGAACAATATCAACCCTTACATTTCTCGTGGATGTCATAGACGACGACTAATTTACATCGACCTGGACCATCTGGTCAACAACAATATTACTGAGGAGGGTTCACGTCAGGTTCGCGACCGGAGTTTATAGTGTAAGGTTATTATGAGTTAATATTTATCAATTTCTTACATTTTCCGGTATAAAAATGGCTGTAAATTCTTTAAATATTGGTTGGATAACTTTTATTTTATGAGTCAGTCCTTTTTTTCTTCCTACTTTTGGCGGTTTGCTCAAAAAATTAAAAAAAAAATATTTTTATCAAAAACTGTACTTTGACGACTCCTACTGGTGAACCAGTGCGAGTTACACAAAAAAACTCTAAGGCTATTTTGAAGAGCGTGAAATTCCCCACAAGGTCCATCAAACCGATTTGCGATATTGTGAAAGCCGGGTAAGCATAAAAAATTTGAAACAAAAAATTTTTTACATGCATTTTAAATAGTAAAACTTTAAATTTAAATTGCAAGTACTTAAACTTAATATATTAAGATCTCAAATTTGGTGAAAATGTTTTTTTCTATGTGTAGATTAATATTATGCATGAGCAACGAAAAAAAAAAAATTTTGCGGAAATGAATCACCCTAATATACATATGTACATACATATCACGCCATATCCCTTGCAGGGTAGGCAGAGAGAACAGAGTGCCAGAGAACTCTATCCTTGCATACTTCACTCGCTTCCTCAACATTCATAATTCTCTTCATACACGCTCGCCGGTTTCGGAGACTCTTGACTCCACCTTCCTTCAGTACATGACCGATCTGGTCTAGATAGGTTAGTCTCGGTCTCCCCCGGTACCTACATCCTTCCACTTTCGCATTGTATATCTTCTTAACCAGACGTTCGTTCGGCATTCTTTCCACATGTCCGAACCATCGGAGCATTCCCTTTTTATTGCTGATGGTGGCAAACGAGCAAGCAGCACACCTGATAGTAAATGTCACTGCCACCCATGGGCCTTTGCAATACCAATGTTACAGCTAGGATGCTGCATACCAATAAAAACCCCAAACCCACCCAGAAAGTTGGGCTGCCGGCTCTCTCGCTCACCGAACGAATTACAACAGCATTTTGCCATTGTTCGGACGTCGATTTTCTGCGAGAGTGTGGTACTACCCCGGACGGACCGGCCCGCGATTGTAGACAGAAAACTGCTAACAAGCGTGGTCCTACCACCTACCACCAATGTCGACTACCTATATGCAATATGTAACATGGAAGAAAGTTCATATTGCGTCGACCTCAAGTAATTGAGATAAAAGCACCATGATGATTAATAGTAAAACTAGTTTTATATAATACTAGTTATCCACCCATGCTTCGCTTTGGTTTCGACTTTGACCTCACATTTTATTCTTAATTTATATAATCTAACTTCTTCTTAATTATTATGTTCGTAAAGAAAACATCCGGTTTATTATGACGTCCATATCTATATCGTAAATGTAAACATAAATATTCCCCAAGACGAATACCTACTTTAATTATAAATAGTGAGTTCTAAGTAACTACTTGTTTGATGTTTACGAACTCTCTTAAGCATGGTAACAGATTACAGAATCAATCTATAAAATATGTTTATATATTAATATTAGATAGGTTTGCTATTTGCTCTTACTGATAAACTATTTTAAACATAAGATAGTTGGAAAACATTTCACAATATACCTATGAATGCTTTATTAGGCATCATTTACAGTTTATACAGCTGTGTGGTAGCGGCTACGAATACTGCCAACCCTTACTTTGCTCGTGGATGTCGTATAAGACGACTAAAAGCTTTATAACGACCCGGGCCAACTCCATCTGATGCCGTTTGGTCAACGATTACATTCTCAAGGAGGGTTGACGTCTGGCAGGCGGCCGGTCATAAAATTATTGCCAATAACTTTTGCAATATGTACTATGAAAGAAGAGTACATATTGTATCGACCCAAAGCGATTAGGATAAGAGTAGGAGAATGATTTACAGTTTATACAGCCATTACATGTAATTAAAAAAATATCAGTATTTCTAAATTACCTACAACGCGTTTTAGATACCGGTAATTCTCTCTTCGGATAAAAGCTAGTACTAAAGTGAAAACGTTTTTGTCGATTTTTATTTATTGATCGGACATGTGGAAAGAATGCCGAACGAACGTCTGGTTAAGAAGATATACAATGCGAAAGTGGAAGGATGTAGGTACCGAGGGAGACTGAGACTAACCTTCCTAGACCAGATCGGTCATGTACTGAAGGAAGGTGGAGTCAAGAGTCTCCGAAACCGGCGAGCGTGTATGAAGAGAATTATGAATGTTGACGAAGCGAGTGAAGTATGCAAGGATAGAGTTCTCTGGCACTCTGTTCTCTCTGCCTACTCTGCAAGGGATATGGCGTGATGATATGTATGTATGTATGTATTATTATATATATGTATGTATGTATATATATATATAATATCAATCCTATATATATATATATATAGGATTGATAACCTCTGGATATTTTTATTCTATGTTAGTCTTTCGAAATATTTTGTTTACTCGAGCCTGTCAAGGATCATTGTGTAATTTGTTTGCTACAGTATGAACGCATAGACTATTTAATTACTTCTGATGTTTACGCGAGTATTACACATTTGAAATAAAATTATTTTTTACAGATCCTATCGCGTTTGTATTTGATTTATAATTGCCCGCTGTTCCGAACACTTTACAGTGATCATGGTCACGGGAGGACTAAAAATCAAATACAAACGCGATAGAATTCGTAAAAAAATAGTTTTATTTCAAATGCATAGACTACTTTTTAAAGTGACAAAATTATTTGTCTTTCGGCCACGATAATAAATTTAAATCCACACGATCACTGCGGGTACAACTACCGTCATGTTTACAAGGTTAAAATGGGAGTTTGTGCTTATTAAGAGAATAATCTACTACATATTTGAAATTTTGTTACAGGTGTATCTACATCAGATATCGTTGCGCGAATAGTTCGTGACTATGACATGTACGTGCGACGAAACCTGGCCCGTGGATACTCAGCGAAAGAACTAAATGTGTCCTTTCTTAATGAGAAAAAGTTTAGATTGCAAAACAAAATGGATGAACTCAAGGATAAAGGCAAAAAGGTAACAACAATTACTACATGTAACTATAATATTAATAGAACTTTCGAGTTGAGATTATTAATTTACAATGCTTAGCATAATAATATCTACATAAAAACCAATTCCATGCACAATATTTGACACCACTAAATTGGTGTCAGAAATGTCACCCTACACCGACCCGTTCCGTAGTGTGCTAGCTCATTGTGTTCCATTTTATAGTAGTGTGCGTGTGTATACTCGAGTAATGGCTTGCACAGTAACAGGATTTAATTTAACCTACCTAGCGAACTATCCTTCTATGTGTTTTTATTCTAAGTTACAATGGTTATTATAAAATTCCTATCTACATACTATTTAACTAAAATTTGCCGCACCTTTAACGAAGATAAAATGTATTATTGACCTCTTGAAGATAAATATAATATCGTTGGTTTTTTTTTTACAATTTACATAAATATGTTTATAATGTAACAATCTATGAGATAAACCACCATTTGACATTTTCTTACATTATCATTGTCAAACGACCTGTTGCCAACACAATAAACTTTTTAATAATTAATGTACCCACATAATGTTATCATATCGGCATTAGCATGTACGTGCTTTGCTTTTTAATCTTTTAATTTGAAGATAGATTAAATTAAAAAATAACGATCTGTTAGCATAGAGCCTTAGCGTTTCTTCAAATTTTTAAAAATAAATAGTTATCATTTAATTTAATTATCTCAGCTCACATATGCCCCACAAAGTTCATAATGAGAGGGAAATTGACCTACTATACCACGCTGATCAGATGTGTTGGTATAGGGTTTTGTCTCGACTTTTCCTTCTCTCGCGTAGATGTTATTTGTTGTTGTTTTATATACCTTAGTCGCCTCTTACGATCACCCACGGGTATAATAGGGGGGTGGTGAATTGTATTATTACTCCGTCACCACAAAGAAATTAATGATTCATTTTCATATTGAAGTTTAACATAAAAATTTGCATTTATTATTAATTTAGTTTAATATAGATTGATATCCAAACGTTATTGTAACGGTATTTTTACGCACATATTACATAGAAAATATTGGTGTGCTACATTTCTATATAGACTTTTGAAGATAAATGATTGAAACTAAAAAACTAATGTTTCACTATATGAGCTGAGTGTAGTTAAATATAATTTTGAACGATTAATTTTAATTTTCGTAAATTTATGATTGATGCAATGCACATAATAACATCGACCTTTAAACTTCAACTGTTGTACGTAGCTCTTTTCACGAAAATACCACTAAGAAAGGTTTTATGCCGCCTGTATCCAACGGTTCCTTGTGACTTGTAAGATGTCCTTTCGGTCATGTCGGTCTACCTAGTGGAGGTCGTCCTTAACGCACTACCGTTTAAGTTCTACTTAGGTTAAAGTGGCAGTATTAAAATTAGTGTTATGTCGTGCTAAGTTTACTATTAGCAGTTTTTATAAAATAATCTATTCGATAAATCTTTAAAAGAAATACAGTTAATACGTTTTTCTCAATACTAAACAAGGAAAATTTAAATAAATATATTATATATATATATATAGACGCAAGCGATGCCACATATAATCGTGGACAAACATCGCGACGTTAGATTTTTTATATGTATTTGTGTGTAGATATACTAACGGTATCGTTTTTAATTTATTGTAGGTGATGACAGATATAGGTGAAAAGCGAGTAGATATTCTAACAAAATGGGAGGAAAAGTCTCGAGAATTGATCGGTGCGTTTTTACTGCTGTTCGGACCGGACGGTCGACTGTCCAGCATTTGGAACGAGTCCAAGGGTCGTCTCATGCAGGCGCTCAGCCAACCACCCTCACCGCGAGGATCACCGCCACCCAGCGAGAATGGAGACTCCGACTCACCTACACATAGGTATATTGAAGTTTTATTGTTCATCCAATAATAGTTTATACGCTAACTAGAAAAATAGCCTAGTTTAATTTTAAGTTCTCTTAGTTTTACAACGATAAAGGAAGGACCCTTCGACAACACATAAATTGAAACGGTGTGACGAGGTAAGCATACACATTTTCCTTCCCCGTCGTAAAAATCAACTATGGAATGTATGAAGATAAATATTAAAAGCAAAAGAAATAAAACTTTAAATAAAGCACATTAGAGTGATATAATAATAGGGGAATTCCTCACCCATGAAGTCTATATATATGGGCTAAAGAAAGAATAATTGAAAGCTCCACGTGAACCGGACAAATATCCTAATTAATATTACAAATGCGAATGTAAGTTCGTTTGTTACGATTTTACACCTAAACTACTAAGCTGATTCAAAAAATCTTTCACTAATGTAAAACTATGTTCGTTAACATCATCTCAGCTCATATATGTTCCACTGTTGGGCTTGAGCCTCCTCCATAATGGGAGGAAAATTGACCTACTATACCACACTGATCAGACGTGTTGGTATAGGGTTTTGTTTCGAGTTTTCCTTCTCTCGCATATAGATGTTTTATGCGTTTTATATCTCGCAATCGTCTCGTACGATCACCCACGGGTAAGATATGGGGTGGTGAATTGTATTCTAACTCCGTCACCACATGGATAAACTATGTTACCAGCGAAAAACATAGTCTATGTTATTTTCCCATGTTCGTACAGGTAACGTACTAGTAATTAATAATTTGTATTATATGCTAATAAAATTAATAATTTGCTTTGTTGCAGAGGTTCATCATCATCACCGCCGCCGCCCAAATCGCGTCGTTACGAGACATTAATTGACCCTCAAGCAGGTAACTGGGTAATTATTGCAATGCTTGTATTCGCTGTTATAATATATCCCATTTAGTTTGCAGACACACAATACTAATACATTATTACGGTCTTCGTGTATAGATTTTGAAACTTACAATTGAAATTTCTTATAGAAAAGGAAAAATACGGTAGAGAGCTATTTTTTTTGGCTGGGCTTGAGCCTCCTCCATAAAGGGAAGGAAATTGACCTAGTATACCAGGCTGGTAAGACGTGTTGGTATAGGGTTTTGTTTCCAGTTTTCCTTCTCTCAGCACGCATATCACATATATCATCTACTATTTGATAGACAGTCCAACTATTGATTTTACATTCACTCAAGTACGACGTCAAGTATAACGTGAACTGATCACGTTATCATCCTTTAGTTTTTGCTATTAATTAGGCTATGTTATGGATACATCCCGCTCATTCCGTCCAGGGCGACGGAAGGGCAGCATAAGACTCCAGAACCCATCTTGTTTCCTCCCCATTGCCATCGAGGCGGCCGCTGGTACCGTTCCTTGACATCCACGGCCGGCCATAAAGTACTTTTCATATCGTATTCACGTATCGTCACGTATATCGTATTCATTACATAAAATGTCATAAAAAATATTCAATATAAGTTTTTAAAACGCTATGATAGTGAATATAATACAAGACCATTGCATGATACTTTCACGTTCCCGCCAAAAGCGCCCACGCTACTGTTTTATTATGTTCTATACACATAATAAAATTTGTAATTTTTACTTTTTCATAATCTTTAACAATGGAATTTATGCTCTATAAAATAAAAGTAATAACACTTTTAGCGTTTCATGTATCATGCTTCTATCAGTTTGTCGATCATGTTTATTGCATGGTTATGCATAAGAATTGTAAGAGTTTTCCAGGACTGTTGTAATGTATTACAATTATACTATATCGCTCTTTTTATATGCACGCTAGTATCTGCACTATATTTTTAATGATGATTTGCTTTAGATTTTTGCAGTAGTCATAATAGATTTTATTATTGTTTTTAATGTTAGTGTCAATTATATTAATGTGAAAATATATCAAAATGATTCTTCAACGTTATCTGAGGCTATCGTAGATTTAAGTCTAATGCAGTTCGACGAAGTAAAGTTTATTTTAAGCGTAAGCAATACCGTTAGTATTATTGTTAGATTTCCATCCATCCATCCATCAGCCCGTACACGTCCACTGCTGGACATAGGCCTCCCCACGAGAATGCCATCTGTAACGGTCCTGTGCCACCTGCATCCAACGGTTTCCTGCGACCTTGATGAGGTCATCAGTCCACCGAGTGGGGGGTCGTCCTACGCTGCGTCGTCCGATTCGTGGTCGCCACTCGAGAACCTTTTTTCCCCAACGGTTGTCGGTTCGTCGAGCGATGTGGCCTGCCCATTGCCACTTCAACGTGCTAATTCTTCGGGCTATATCGGTTACACCCGTTCTTCTACGGATTTCCGTATTCCGGATTTTGTCACGTAGAGAAATACCGAGCATAGCCCTCTCCATAGCACGCTGAGCGACTTTGAGCCTTTTTATGAGGCCGACATTTAGAGACCACGTTTCAGTGCCGTAAGTCATCGCTGGTAACACACACTGGTTATAAACCTTTGTTTTCAGACACTGCGGAATATTAGACGAGAAGATCCTCCTAAGTTTCCCGAACGCTGCCCAGCCGAGTTGGATTCGTCGGCTGACCTCTTTCTCGAAATTGGATCTACCTAATTGGACTGTTTGTCCTAGGTAAACATAGTGATCGACAACTTCGAGAATCGCATTCCCAACCAGGACCGGTACGGCAATGACATGGGCATTAGACATGATTTTCGTCTTGTCCATGTTCATTTGCAGCCCTACTAGTTGGGAGACCTTGCTGAGGTCATTGAGCATGGTACCAAGGTCCTCCAGGGATTCTGCCATGACTACGATATCATCTGCAAATCGAAGGTGAGTGATGTATTCGCCATTGATGTTGATGCCGAGTCCGGTCCAGTCTAAGAGCTTGAAGACATCTTCCAGTGCAGTGGTGAACAGTTTCGGAGAGATGACGTCTCCCTGTCTCACACCTTTCTGCAACTGAATCGGTTTCGTACTCTTATCCTGGATGCGGACCGACATAGTAGCGTTTTTATACAAACACTTCAGCACTTCGATATATCGATAGTCAATTTGGCACCTCTGAAGGGACCGCAGTACTGCCCAAGTTTCGACAGAATCAAAGGCTTTCTCATAGTCCACAAACGCTAGACACAGAGGCCGATTATACTCCTCGGTCTTCTGTATGATCTGGCGTAGCGTGTGGATGTGGTCTATGGTACTATAACCTTTTCGGAAACCGGCTTGTTCGGGCGGCTGGAAGTCGTCTAGCTTGCGCGCGAGTCGGTTTGTAATGACTCTTGAAAACAATTTGTACACGTGGCTGAGGAGTGAGATGGGTCTGTAATTCTTTAGGAGCGTTTTATCGCCCTTCTTGAAAAACAGCACCACCATACTCCCGGTCCACGATTCTGGAACGTCGCCCCCGAGAATGACGGAATTAAACAGCCTCTGCAGGGCTTTTAAAACTGGCTTGCCGCCTGCCCTCAGGAGCTCTGTGGTAATTCCATCATCTCCCGGTGCCTTTTCGTTCTTTAATTGTTTTAGAGCCATTCTGATCTCGTACAAGCTGACGTCCGGGATTTCTTCGGTATAGTGCCGAGTTAGCTTGGATCTGGGGTCTTGGACCAAGCCGACAACAGGATTCAGGGATGATTTGTACAACTGCCCATAGAACCTTTCGGCCTCTCCCAAGATCTCACTCTGGGATGAAATGACAGTACCGTTATCGGTCTTCAGCTTAGTCATTTGGCTCTGCCCAATAGACAAATCTCGTGCGAACACTTTGGAGCCTCGATTTCGCTCTATCGCCTCTTCAATACGCAGTGTATTGAATCGGCGAATATCGCGTCGCATAGATTTAGAGATTTGTCTATTAAGCTGCCTGAGTTCGGACCAATCGGCTGAAGACTGTACTGTCATTTCCTTTCTCCTCTCCATGAGTTGAAGAGTCTGGTCAGAAAGCTTTTTTGTTCTAGTAGCGCGACGGGCCTTAAAGAATTTTGACCCGACCGCGCGGACAGTTTCCACGAACCTGTTGTTCATATCGTTCGAAGATTCGCACTCTTCCAGGCATTGGAAGCGATTATGTAATTCGAGTTGAAAGTTATCGGGGTTCTGGTATTGGACAGGTGTAGGTCGGAGTGTAGACTTCATCAAGCGGGACCGCTCGACTTTCGTACGAAGATTCAATGTGCCTCGAACCATCCGGTGATCACTCCCAGTTTTAATCCTGCTGATCACAGAGACATCATTGAATATTTGTCGTTTGTCGGTCAAGATGAAGTCTATCTCATTTTTAGTGGATCCATCAGGGCTAATCCAGGTCCACTTCCTTTGTGGCCGCTTCTTGAAGAAGGAATTCATCATGAAGAGGCCTTCCTTCTCCAAAAAGTCGGCCAGTTTTTGGCCCCTTTGGTTTCTCTGTCCAAATCCATATTGCCCCACTCTCAACTCATCGTCTGTCCTTTTGCCTAGTTTTGCGTTGAAGTCTCCCATAACTACCGTGAAGTGGGTTTTGGACGTGTGGATGGCTTTCGAGATATCCTCGTATAAGGCCTCCACTACGTCGTCGGAGTATGTCGAAGTCGGTGCGTAAACCTGTATGACCTTCAACGAATACCGTTTGGTAATTCTGAGTATAAGGTACGCTACCCTTGTTGACACACTTTCGATCCTCTCCACGTTCTCGACGAGAGACTTACGAACGATAAACCCTACACCGCCTTGGGATGGGTGATCTCCCTCCCGGTAGAAGAGCAAATTTCCAGACCGGAGGATTATCGTGCCCTCCCCCTCTACGCACTTCTGATAATCCTACAATGTCCCATCGGATTTTGCTCAATTCCTCTTCCAGTTCGATGACCCTCTCGTCGGTCCTAAGCGTCCGAACGTTGTGTGTTACCAGGGCCAAGGGTCGATTTTTTTGGTAGCCGGATCGCGGCCGGAGATTCCTAGCACCCCCTGCCCCTATTGTTAGATTTGCTTGCAGATAATTACCGAGTACCATCACGTAGTTTGAAATATTTTCGGTAGGCGGTGTTAGCTCTTTCTCTAATAAGAGACATTTAAAAATTGCATAAGTCGTATACTAATGTGTTATACTTATATTTACATATATCAAATTATATGATATAGGACTAAATAACGATTTACACTTATTTGTTAAAAGTCGTGATACTATAATTTTTTTATAGGTAATATATCGCTTGCCCCAGAAGAATAGTGTCATAATTCAAAATAGCAAAATTTTTAGGAGGGTCAAAATAAGTATTTCCTTTTTTCAGTTCTGTTCAGCAGCGATTCAAAATGCACGAACGTCAGCATAATATCCTTAAGAATGACGATGAAGAGTTTATAGGGTGAACTTATAATATTAACACTCTTCCACCATCAAAAATTGAAATATAATTTTATTAAAATTGTAATTTTTGGAGTTGTGACACTATTCTTCTGGCAAGCGATATGATAAAAATATCGTTTGTGGGTACACCATTTCATTTAAGTATTTCTGTTACTATACTTATATTGTCGTTGTTGCAGATGCATCGAGCTTTGAACGCATTAGGAACTCGGAAACGGCCTCACAGCGCCAGCTGACAGACGACGGATCGGACGACAGTGACGATGAATACCAGGATACAAGCCCTTATCTCTAGGCAACATCCGCTAACAGTGGAATCATATACATAGTATTATTATAGTGTAAAAACACTACCTAAACATCGATTTTATAGTTACGTGCGATGTTATCGCGACGGCAGGCCAATGTAGCGGATACTGAATTGTGATACCTATCTCATTTTAGTAATAATTCAATTAATACAAAAAATATTTTATAACACAATGGATCTGTCGTGTCTTTCTACTTCAGGTCGTATATGTCTCGCTATCAGGCGTAGGCCTCGTCCATAATGACAGTAAAATGTAGTCTCTTTTCGATGGCAAATTGGTAGTAGTTTTAAAACAGGTATTTTAATATCGTGTAAATTGTCCATTAAATATCAATATATGAATCTGAAGACGTGCACGTCTGCGGCGTTCCGTCGAGCCCTCAAGAGATAAATCTTAGTATGTAAATGTCGGTGTCGTTAAATTTTTTATATGCGAGTTGAGTACAAGAATGAATGTATTTAAATATGTGATTATATTACTATGAAAATCTTAAACCTAATCTTATAGTAATTTATTTGTGTTGTTAAGAAAATTTTCTTTTCGCTATATTATATTTGCAGGATGGCTGCATGTTTGTTAGCACCTATAAATATCACTGCATAAGATAACTGGTGCAAAATAGTGTTGAGATATTAATTTTATTATATTATGTTTAGATGACACTTTTTGACAGTCGATTAAAAAGGTGCTTATAAATTTTATTTTCTTTTATTTTATCCATAAGATATAACCTAATTCATTATCCCTGCTACGCGGACAGTTATTGGAATGTCACTAGTGACTAAGGTTGGCATTCTCCTTTCCGAACATGCCCAGCCCTTCTACCATTACACCACACCATACATAACATTTGATATCAAGCATTTTATATTTTACATTTTCACTACTTTTAAAAATATAAATTTTAATAGTAATAATCTAAAACTTACTATGACTGATGTAAATTGGTTTCAATAAGAGGCTACTTGAAATATGCACGGAAACGTGGCCTAATAACCAAGCTCAAAGTCGATCAGCATGCTATGCTCGGGATTCCTCTGCAAGATAGAATCCGAAATACGGAAATCCACAGAATACACCACCTGTGTAACCGACATAGCACGAAGAATTAGCACACTGAAGTGGCAATGGGGACAACCGCTGGGGAAGAAAGGTGCTAGAGTGGTGATCACATACCGGACGACACAGTGTAGGAGTACCCCCACTAGTTGGGCGGACAACCTGGCGATTATTGTTGAGCGTCGTTGGATACAAGCAGCAGAGGACCACTCTCTGTGGCGTAACATGAGGGAGGCAGAGTAGTGGACGATAGGCTGAACCGAATGAATTAATAAACTTGAAATATAGACCATAGCAGACAGATCTACTTTAAATCCCAAATGGTATGGATACAATTAAATTCTTTCATAAGAAATTAGTATTGGGATTATAAATGTTTGGTTCGATAAAAATATTTAAATTGAGTAAGATGCATTTGACATATTGACAGGTGTAGTCTGGTCGCAATGACCTTGCTGCGACTCATCAGGACTTCTTTGGTCAGACATCAGGTTTACGTTTATGGAGGCCATACATGCTAGGTTTTGCATGATGGTTTTAACTGTGCATGCATAACTGACAGGCAAGCCCTAGTGTGTATGTGATAAACTAGCAGAGATGCGATTTATTTGAAATACTTCTATTTAAAATGCAAATACAAAATGCAAAATACCTATTTTGTATTTAAATGCCTTTTAGTAAAAAGCATTTTGTATTTTATTTGAAATACCTTTCGAGATGTATTTAGCATTTTTAATATTAATTTCAAAATGCAAAATACTTTGTGATTAAGTTTAGCCAACATTACCAGTCAAACAAAATGAAATGAACGAATGACGCTTGTATTGCCGAATATGACCGATAGAAGCACCTGCTAGCCATGCGCGCCCTTTTTTTATTTGATTTGATTACCTACTTTTATGATATTGAAATGTTGTTATCCCTACAATACTGAAACGGCTATGTACTGTACTACAACAAGATAAGAGAAAAGAAAAGTGAACCGAAATAAATGGCCACATAATTCACAAAATGGAGCCATGGCTCTCTTTTCGATAGTCTAGTTTTTTACATTATTTTAAGTGAGTATTATTATTATTAATAACATATCCGAATTTATTGATATGCGTATCTACTGATAATATGACCAAAATGTCATGCATAAGGTGCCATGTTATTAGACGTTTTTGTTTGGCTCGGCATTGTGTCTCTATTTCTAATGCTAGGGCCGCACCTGCGTGTATCGTCCCAAAGTAATTTGTGGCGAAGCTTCGTACGTTCGGTACACTAGAAAATTATCGCGATAAAACTGTGGTCACATTAGCGACTTGGTATTTTACATGAAGTATCGTGCAATAATTAAAGATGGCCGAAATCATTTTCATGCGTTTAACTATGGATGACGAATTGCTTTACTATTACAGCTATATTATGCTAATAATTACGTAATGATATTTTTGGATCCCTTCATGGGTTCCGCATCATAATGGTGTATAAATTCTAACATCATTTCATCACCCCACTCCATATTTATTGATTAACTGGAGACCCTCGAACGCGTCTAAACACGCTAACGAAATGAAAAACGCTAGTCTGACCACAGAGCGCGATATATTAGCGCGCTAAAACCCTTTGACTTATCGCCACCCAGGCGATATTGCACACGAAGCCCGAATGTTCGCGACGATAGCCAATAATGACCGGTCACATCTGCGTGTATCGTCTCATTGCACGAAGTTTCGTGACGATACACGCAGGTGCGGCCCTAGCATAATGATAAATACCTAAAATAAATAAAAATTTCTGAGATTTGGTCAAAAGGTATATTATTTTGAAAATACCTATTTTGCATTTAGCATTTGAAATACAAAACGCAAAACTATTTGGTATTTTGCATTTGAAATAGTAAATCTGAAAAGTATTTTGTATTTAAATGCTTTTTTAAAACCATTTTGTCCATCTCTGTAAACTAGGTTATGCATGCATGCATGCACAGCTAAAACCATCATGCAAAACCTAGCGTGTGTGGCCTCCATTACTAGGAAAAAGAGAGTATATTTATTTATCTAAAATAATGAAAACTATGGAACAATATATAAAATAAATTTTAATAAAACTGTTTTTATTACACAATGTAACTTACAATACAAGATTTTGTCTTATTTACTTGACTACTACATTTACACTTACAAACTTCAGTGATTTATTTTATGTTTTTATAGAGGTACATTCATACTAAATAACAGTTTTATAACAAAGCATATTGACCTGAGGCTAATACTACATCATTGAGGATTCAAAGCAATAATTAACATGAAAACCATTATGAAAATACAAAATGATTCTTTACAAAAATAAACGCATAATCCCTGTGAAAAATTGTTTTATATCTTAAAATACAGTTTATATATTAATCAATTTATATATTAACTATTTGACATATTTTGCTATGCCTATGATTAAATTTTGAAGAAGATAAGTCATTTATTTATTTAACTACTTTGAAGTTTAATTTAGATTAAGATCCTTTGATTATTTAAAATAAATGTATTTATAATTATACATACTATGGTACTTAATATTAAAATATGCTAATGTTTCAATATATCTCCACACTATCACAGACTCATTAAGTAGTACTCATTTTGCTTAGAAAATATATTTCACAATTCACTTTTACTTAACTTGCCTTTTTCGCCTTTATCAGTATTAAGTTCTTCAAACAAACATGAAGTATCAGTGCCCCTCAGTGCATGTTCTGTGCACAAATGTTTCATTAATTCTACTACACCTTGATGATTCCAATACCAATCTTCAATAGCTCCTTCATTTTCTTCTAAAAGACTTTCACATTGTGTCTTCATGTGAGTAATTTCAGTTGATGGTTTATCCCATAATTCATATGGTATACCGAGATCTACTTTAACACCTTTATCAACTAAGCCATGCAATGTTTTAAATGTTTGGCTCATTCCTTTCGCAAACCGAGTACTATCTTCACGTTCTTTGTGAATATTATACTCTAAAATCTTATCACATACACCTTCTAAAGACTCAATCAATCTTAGTTCTGATTTCTGATACTTGGTTTTCTTTTTCGGCTGCACGTCATCCAATGAATATCCTATTTCGATAACATCGTGAACTTTACCGGTTTCCTCAAGTCTTCCCTGTAGTTCGGTAGCAAGGATTTTGCAGACCTCACATCTACTTGCGTATTTAACACCTACATCTTCTTCCGATTTAATTTCTGAATCATCACGACTATAAACTTTTGATATACAGAGTAAATAAATGCAAAATATGTGAAAAAACATTGTACGTTAATATAC
This sequence comes from Lymantria monacha, assembly GCA_905163515.2. Taxonomy (NCBI): domain Eukaryota; kingdom Metazoa; phylum Arthropoda; class Insecta; order Lepidoptera; family Erebidae; genus Lymantria; species Lymantria monacha. The sequence continues at coordinate 16,293,190 of LR991082.1, read as the reverse complement.
TACTACCACAATCACAGACAGTGTACCATGAACATGGAGACTAGAGTAAGGAGCACAGACTAATAAGAGATACCGGTAAGTAGTACCATCTTGTATGGGGGATTAGTCAAGTGTCCACTTGTAAACAGCAAATTATTGTTCGAACACTCACGAAATAGCGCTAGTGTAGCAAGTGGAAAAGATATGAATGTAGCAGTAATAAGCAGAGTGAAGTGTGCTGAGTTACGTAGTCAGCTGTGATTTGATAAATAATAACCTATGAAATTTGTGGCGCTCTTTCTAAAATTCTTACACTTGCTACTATAGCGCCACCTTAATTTGCTCCCGTTCAATGGACACTTCTTAATACACTGAGATGGTACTCCTTACTCTAATCTCCATGACCATGAAGTACCATCACAGACTAATTAGGTTTTCTTTGTTCTATTTGTCCGTTCGCACAGGCAAAGGGGACAAAGCCCCTACATCCAAGTCTTGATTTTTTCTTATATCATTTATTACTTATATTGTGTAGCCTTAATAGTCATTGCCCGTCAGTAAGTCAAGTCGTTTACTATAAATGGGGCGCTGTTATCAGCGCTCAATCCAATTAAATATTCCCAAAAAAATATCATTGATTTGGTTATCCAAATCAATTTCTTTGGGAATTTTAGCAGAATATAAAAATACACGTAAACCACTATTAAAACATATTTACTACACTTCAGCACTTTAACTGTATCATATTCCAGAAAATACCAGCTAAAATATTCATTATAACACTATAAAACACTTCCATATTGGCACCATAACACCCAGTCTAAGTAGTAGTAGTAAGTACAGTAGTAAGGTACAGTAGTAAGGTAGTAAGTACAGTAGTATTAATATTAACATGGTAACGTTTTTCTTTAAGGAATTTTATGACATAGTTATTAAGACCTTAACGCATTTTTTGCAGCAGATTTGCTAACATTTATTAAAGAATTCCGTTGTATATCGCCGAAGATCTTCATCACAACTTCACCAAAATAGAATGTATCTTCCTCGAAATATTAGTTATTGTTACCAAACCATCCTACACAGTTATATTTTACATCAACAAGTCGTCAACAGTCAGCAGTAAAGTCAACCATATACGCATTATTGGAGATAACTAAAAACTACTAGTCAGATGTTTATCAAATTTAAATGAGACATGGAAAGTACCAGATCCATCAGATAAAAAAAAAACATCCAAATTAGTAATTAACTTAGAAAAGCATCGGAGGACACGAACTGAAAATAAAAGCAGAGGAATTGAGAGCCTCCTCCTTTTTTGAAGTCGGTTAAAACTATTTTCGAGGGCGATCAATGACGTCAGATCAAAGCCAGCATCTACCCATGCCTGCCTATATTGCAGATTACCTATCAATTTTTCTGTGTGTTCATTCAACATTGCTGGAAAGAAAGTGATACCTACTTGGACAAAGCCACATATCTACTATTTGGCCAATGTGCTCAGCAGTGGGATGTTTACAGTTAATAAATTATAAATTTATTATTCATAGGTTTGTATTTCAAATTTAACTTCCTCATTTAGCCATTTAACCCATTCTGCAGAGATCTTCTTAGCTAAAGTCACTTCTTGAAACACGTCACTTCTAGATTGTTCCTGGAATCCTAATTTTTTAAACATGTTGATGCTGATTTCATTTGATAGTGATATTTTAGCCTCAAATGATTTTAACTTGACATGATGAATACCATAAAGGAGCATTAATATAACAGCTTCCCAGCCGATTCCTTTTCCTCTATCAGATTTCTCAGCTATCATTATTTCTATTTCACCAATTGCATATTCTTCATTTGTTATAAAAATATTTGTGTCCCCAATCATTGATTCTGTAAGTAATGTTATCCACATTATAATGAATATAAACTTAAATATTGTTTTCATACTATTATTGCAGAACTAGGCAAAGGGGGTAACACTTCACTAACTACATCTACTTCTAAATAATTATGTAGAGAGCCTGTTGAGCTCTATCAGATCTAGTTTTTAGTTCAGTTGGAGATACTAGACTCTTTATTAAGAATTATTTGGTGGAGAGATTCAGTTTTGAAACCTTGGGGTTGGCAATAGCAACACTAAAAATATTAAATGTCTACTATTATCCAATGTGCTAGAAAGAATAAAAGTAGAAAATTTGCAAGATGAGTATATTAGAGATAAATACAAAAGTAAACTAAAGGAAAAGTATTTTCGTGCGGCTGATATTTGTAGTATGGAAGAATTATGGAAGACTTTTAAAAAACAGGTGGTAAATGTTGCTACAGAAATATGTGGTGTGACTAGAAGAATGAAAGTAAACAAGGTGAAGAATATATGGTGGGATAAAGATGTGCAGAGTGTAGTTCGTGAGAAGAAGAAAGCCTGGGTAGATTGGCTTGCTGTCAGAGCCAATGAGAGAATGAAGAAAGCAACGAATGAAGACATAGATATAGCCAAAGAAGAATATAAGAGAAAAAAAAGAGATGTGAAAGAAATTGTTAGAAGAAAGAAAGAAGATCAAGAAGACGAGTACGATAGAAGATTATCGAAGGATTTCCAAACTAACTCGAAGATTTTCTGGAAGTCCATAAGATCGGCTCGAGGCAAAGCGCAAAATACAGAGCTAGTCTCGATCAGCGATAAATATGGAAGGACAGTGTATGGAGAAGAATGTATACTAGAGAGATGGAAGGAATACTTTGAAAGCTTATTTGAAAGAGAAGAGCCACAAAAATTATCATTTGCGAATGAAAGGGATCTCGAGGAAGGAGAATGCATAAGTATGATAGAAATTACAAATGCATTGAAAGGTATGAGAGCGGGTAAGTCTGCAGGATACGACAGGATTACAGTTGAAATGCTGACGGCTGGAGAAGATATTACAACTAACATCCTATACCAGCTCTTCAATCTTTGCTGGACTAATGGCCGAGTACCTATAGACTGGTGTCAGGCGGTAATTGTACCTCTCTACAAAGGGAAAGGTTCACGGCAAGATTGTAGAAACTACAGGGGCATAAGCCTCCTTAGCATTGTCGGCAAACTGTATGCGAAAGTGTTGATTGAAAGAGTAGTGAAAGTGACCGAAAAGAAAATATGGGATGCACAAGCGGGTTTTCGAAAGAGTATGGGTTGCACGGATCAAGTTTTCTCTTTACGATGCATGGCGCAAAAATTTTTGGCTAAAGGTCAGAAAGTCTTTTGCGCTTTCATTGATTTAGAGAAGGCTTATGACAAAGTGAGGAGGAATGAACTGTGGTCGGTACTATCTATGTATGGGGTAAATGGCCATCTTATTCAGGCGCTGAAATCCATTTATAAGGATTCCAGAGCCTGCGTAAGGATAAACGGGTCCTACACTGAATGGTTTAACATTGATAAAGGTGTCAGACAGGGATGTGTAGCGTCACCGTGGCTGTTTAACCTATTTATGGATAGCTGTTTGCAAGATTTGAAAAATAAAGAATGTGGTTTAAGAATGAATGAGTTACTCGTCAAATGTCTTCTTTATGCCGATGATCAGGTTTTACTTGCATCGTCGGCTGAAGACTTACAGGCGATGGTAACTACTATGCATGATGCTTTTGAAAGAAAAGGTATGAAAGTAAATGTAAGTAAGACGAAAGTAATGGTCTTTGAAAAGGATAAATGTATGACGGAATGTAATATTTTTATAAATGGTGAGGGATTGGAACAGGTGAAAGAATTTGTATACTTGGGTGTACTGTTTACTAGTGATGGTAAAAATGATGAAGATGTTGAAAGACGAGTAAATGCTGGTAATAAAGTGAATGGGGCATTGTACGCTTTTATGAAAAGTAGGAATGTATCTAACAAGGCACGCCTAGCTGTACATAAGGGAGTATTAGTTCCCACTCTCATGTATGGCAGTGAAAGCTGGATTTGGCAGGGAAGACATGAAAGTAGCATAAATGCTGTAGAGATGAGAGCTCTTCGTAGTATGTGTGGTGTAAGTCTGAAAGATAAAATTAGGAATAGTGTTATAAGAGAGCGCTGCGGTATGAATGAAGAAGTAGTGACAAAGATAAAAAAGGGTATGCTGAGGTGGTTCGGACACGTGGAAAGAATGAGTGAAGAAAGGTTGACTAAACAAGTATACAAAGCGAGTGTGAGTGGGACGATTACAAGGGGAAGACCACGTCGTACTTTCCTGGATCAAATCGAAGATGTATTAGTGAAAGGTCAGATTAAGAGTACGCGTAATCGTAGAGCATGCATGAAGACTGTGATGAGTGTGAATGAAGCGATGGAGGTATGTCAGGATCGTGGTTTGTGGCAATCCGTAGTCTCTGCCTACCCCTCAGGGAAACAGGCGTGAGGCTATGTATGTATGTATGTATTATCCAATGGCTCCACCTTTTTTTCACAAGTTATGGTACCTTTGCTGTACTACCTTCACATTATTTGACCTTAGTGCCATTACTTTCAATCAAGACATGATAACTGTTTTAGTTTCATCTGAAGAGTTTAATTTGATTAAGACATTTTGTTCTTCTGGCTGCTCACAAAAATTTATAACGGAGTAATTGCAAGCCGAAGCCAGTAATTGATGAATCTGGCAAGTAAACTATATCTATAAAGTTAAAGTGAATGTCAAACAACTATTGCTTGGAAACTAGAAGAAATTCTATATATTCAACTCACCAATTTCATTGCCTTTCTCATCATAGATGAACTTATTTAATATAATAAATGTACATTCTGAAATAGAGATGTGTATGGTTATCATTATCATTTTTTAAGACATTTATATTAAAATTTATGGTAGTTATTAAGATCTTTTGAGTAGATTTTGGTTGAGTCTTAAAAAAGTTAAAATAATAAGATCTTTTTTTGTCATCCTTACTGTTCTCATCTTCACACCATGACTTCTGCATTTCATACTCTTGCACTAAAGTAAGAGGCTGTGATGCTGTAAGTTTTTGTAACTCTTCTGATTTCATCCATTCATGATACCTTGAAACAATATAGCACACGACAGGTTTTATCGCTATAGTTTTATTTATTCCCAGTTATAAATAAAACATTTCTTAGTTATGAACATTCACCAACAGATATAATAATTATACTTACTTTGGGACATGGTGATATCTATAAGGTACTAATATTATTTTGCTGGCTACAATTTTTGTATTGCTATTTAATTTCATTTTATGTAGATATCTAATTGATATAAAGTATAAACATAAACTACATAAAGTAATATTTACATTTTTTCAAAATGAAATTATTATTTTTTTTCATTCCGCTCGATCTAGCAAAAGAGACAAATCTCATACAGCCAAACCAAAGCTCGTAGAATTTCTTCACTTCTTTATTTTCTCTTTATTTTAGGCATTTAGTTTCTTAGTTTCTCCATATTTCAGGCCCATGAGTAAGTCAATTCGCCCCTTCAACATAGCTATGGCCACACTGTACAAGATATCTATGGAATATTAGTGGAAAACGTTTGTAGGTGATCTTGTGTTATTGATGGACAATCACTTTAAATGAAGTGGTCATTTTTAAATAAAGTTTTTAGCATAAAGATCTTAGTAATAGTAACCATGGCAAAACAACCTTAAAAATAACAATAATGAATAAAAATACATATAATTACGTACGTAATATACGTATTACAGTAGCTTTTAATCCGTGCATTAGCTATACTTCTAATGAAATCCCATTAAGTATTTATGATTGTTTAGTTGCTTTTATTGTTTGTAATAATATTTTTTTATCTTACTATACATATGTTCTTCCCACGATCCTTCTATTTCTACCGTTAACATATGATTCATAATTGACTTAATTTTTATACATGGCAAATACCTGTACTGTGTGAGATGCCAAAAAGAAAAAATAAGTTTGTGTATCTTTTTACTCACTGTCATGTTATTCGTTTATTCGATTTTCGAATATGATATTAATGGTCTCGTATTTAATAAAGTATCTATATTTATAAATGATATAATTTATATATAACTGCTGTTACTTGATGATGCATTTTTGATCGTTGTCTTGTTAACGATTCAAGTTTAATGTATTGTAACTATATATGTACGTACAACCTAACAATCTTATCATCAATACGTTATCACATCATCGTCCTATATTGTTGAAAATAAATCGTGAACTTAGTTCATGTGAGTATCGTAAATCTAAATTTAAAACTCTAAATTTTAATCTAAATTTAAAGCTTTTTAGTTTCTGTGTGGATTTCATTCAAATATCGAATTATATATTTTAATATTATAGATATTCTTATACATATTCCGATTACAAAGTTTTGCATGTTTCTATTATACAGATAACGTCAAGATGAATCAATATGAAACGGAAAGGCGTTTGAGTTGGTGCTATTTGTTGATATCTATCTCAATAGGAGTGTCCATACTATGTATTACAATACCATACAATCACTGGCGTACTACACTGGATGTTTGCCCTGGAGGTTACTTCGAGAACACAAATTGTGGCTGCATACTTTACGGCATCAGCACATTCAGCTATTTTAATGGAGGTCACAACTCATACTGTTTGTATGCAATTTTTGCACCACTCCCTGTACTTGTTTATGCTGTAGTAATGGCGTTATTTCATATGTACAGAGTGTGTATCAATAATATTGGTCAGTATGAAGATGAGAAATCTACAACCATGGAAGAAATGTGAGTAAATTATTACATTGTTCAATGTACTTATTCTGATAAATCCAATTTAGGGCTTATTATATTGAAAAGAGAAAAGTTATATTAAAAACTGGATTTATAAAATTTTCAGTTAATTTTTGTTGCGAAGACAGAAGAATTCAATAGTGATGTCTCATGATACACCCATCGACCCTAAGTAATTTGGGTAAGAGAACGATGATAATGATGACTATTAAACTTTTTCAGTGAAGGTGAATCAATTGTAGTAAGCACAAGAACTCGAGTGAGTAGACGGAACGACTCTGTGATATACTGCTGGATTCCCACTTCATGTATAGCAGCTTTGTTTGGCGTATACACCTTAATACATGCTGCTATCATGACTGCTGGATTTGTAAAAACGTGCACACAGTATAGAGGATACTTAGTGAGGGTAAGTTTTACACAATTCCATATTGTGTGTTTGCTATATCTAGAAGGGAGTCTGAGTCCCTCGGGGAGTAGGCACCCGAAAAGGTGCCCACTGAACAAAAGTATACATGGTAGTGGTAAGAATTTATAACGTCTGTTATGGCTCCCTCATGCCGCCCTGTTTGATCACTGACGACTGAAGGGAGTGAGTATCGAACATAGTTTGCCTAAAAAAAGTTGTTTCATTCAAACAAGCTTTGCAATGATATTTTTACATCTGCCTTATCTTAATTGAAAGTAATACTTTCAAGTTGAAATTTTGTTGACATAGTGAAATATTAAGCTGCATAAAAGTTATCCAGACAAGAGTTTTTGTTACATTAATATCAATTAAATACATATTTTGATTACACCAAACATAATATTATAGGTGCTATTTATATCATGTTAAGAAATTTGATCCAAAGGTTTTAAAACTTACAAATAGCGTAGTAGTAGAGACCTTAACCTCATTAACACCTTGGTATTTCTGCATGTTAAATTGAATTACTGGAATTATTAGTAGCGTGATAATTTTGACTCATCTCGTTATTAACAGCATTAGTCATAATTGTTATTAACATGTGGTTGATAAAGACAATTAACTCTTACGAAACTTATTATTCAAGAATATAATTAAAGGTTGTTCCATAAACTCTGTTTTACGTTTTGTGGTAATTTAATTTGAGGAAGTAGTTTCTAATTTTACGAATAGCAGAAAACTGTTTTATAAGAATTTATTTATTTTCGCCTATCTGTAATCTAATCTTCAAAGTCTTTGACCTACTTTCCGTTTTCCAAATGCTGATTTTGAACTGAAACAATGGGTGCCAAATGAAAGGGTTTGGCGAGAACATAGTAAAAATGAAATTATATTTTTTAATAAAAAACAATACGACAAGCTTTTATTATAATCCAGCTTTAAACAATTTCTAAAATTTGTGCATGCATTAGATTATCTTCAAAGTTCGAGCTCGGAATCGAAACCAGTAGCCCATATCGTCATACTACTGCGCTACCTCGGCTTATAAAAGTATTTTATGTAAAATAAATGAGTTGTCAATTTATTCCCACAGCAATTCCTAGCTACCGGTGACCACGCATCAGCAATACATTTTCGTCTCGCGTGCCAAGCAATCTACGACTTTATGGACTATACGCATAAGGATGCCCCCAACAGTCGTCGGGGTGACTTCATCAACACTGGTGTGGCTCTACAGCTTGCTTTGATCACGTCGTGGCTAGCCGTGGCGACATGGTTTGTTGTTGTAATATATACTGCTACGAGGGCATATAGAGAACGCCACGTGCTCACTTGTTGTGGCAATTAGTACCGCTTTTGATTCTAATCTTCAATATTATGTGGTCACAATTCTATGTGTCCTGCGCAAATTATTTAATTATTCGACATAATATTTTCTTTCGCTGTTGAAAGAAAAACAATAGGTGTACCTATGTGCCAATAATATAAAAATTTGGCATTAATTTTAGGAAAGACTAGCCACATTCCTGGTTAATTATTCTTGTATTTTATATACCTATATTGCTTTTTAATGACATCGAACAAAGAGTATTAAGAGTAACGATGAGCGTTTTCCAATTACAGCACTAGAGCGCATTATGCGGCATAATGCTCAACATGCAATCGATACCAACTCAGTGATAGAAAATTGACGATTGTTTTTTCTTTAAGTTGGCATTGATTTACGGTTGTACAGGTAAAACAGCAGATCAGGTTAAATAGAAATTGAATCGCTTATATAACAAATATAATATTTTGTTATATAAGCGATATAAATAATATAACCGCATAATGCTCTCTAGTGCTACGCTCGATGTGAATGTGTGAGCGGTAGTTATTTTTTCATTCCAGCGAAATTTTTTATTCATTAACGTTTTTATAACATGTACCGCCATAATTTTAAAGTCAATTAACAGACTGAATTGTAAAAATAAGTATATTACATTAATAACTTAAGCTTTAATTCATAGATATCTACCGCTACAAATAACATTCCACCGAATGATGTACATGTATTCTTAATTTATAATTAGTTAAGTTTATTATTATAAGAATTTTTACCATAATTTATTAAATGTAGATAAGATTGTAACACTCAAGGGCGTAGCCAGGATTCTGTATAGAGGGAGGCAGATTAAGAAAATCCCAGACTATATTGTTTTAATCGTGGTATATGAGTATCTCACATTAGTAGTGGAAGTGAGATAAAAATTAAAAACAAAATATAACAACTAGAAACAGCTTTATAACTTGACGAGTAATCTGCGTGGTTCTTCACAAAATCTATTTAAAACTCCTCTTACAATTTCACCTTTTCTTCTTGGACAATTTTCCAGTGTAGGGGAAGTCCGGGCAAAGTGAACACCTTAACGTTTTAGAAAAAAAAGCAATAGATGAGTTATAGAAAAAAAACCAATAGATATAAAAATAAAACAAATAATCGATATAAATTAGTCTTTCTTAAAGTTTTTAATATAATCAACAAAAATATGCCAACATCAGTATTTTAATACATAAATACATACATATCATCACGCCATATCCCCTGCAGGGTAGGCAGAGAGAACAGAGTGCCAGAGAACTCTATCCTTGCATACTTTACTCGCTTCCTTAACATTCATGATTCTCTTCATACACGCTCGCCGGTTTCGGTGACTCTTGACTCCACCTTCCTTCAGTACATGACCAATCTGGTCTAGATAGGTTAGTCTCAGTCTCCCCCGATACCTACATCCTTCCACTTTCACATTGTATATCTTAATTATAATTATAAATAATATTGGAAGGTAGGCTGCTATCCACTTTGCCCTGAGCACCGGGTAAAGTGGGTAGGGTATTAGGACAAAATGAATACAAGTAGCCGTGTGGTTGCGGCAGAGTAAAATACATGAGGACCACTCCATCTCTTCCCGTAGATGTCGTACGAGGCGACTAAGGGATACAGACATTAATGTAAGATCTAAACAGCCTCCCCAACCCTTCAAAGCTTTTATTTATCAGCGCAGACGTCACAAACATATTTGGCCCTTTCCTTCATATGCTGTGCATTTCTCGTGACTCCATTGTTTACAGGAATTGCACTGAATCCAGTCGTCAACAGGTTTTTTGTTTACTTCTATGTAATGTTCTCTGCAAAAATAGCACACACAATCTTCTTCATTTTCTTTATCATGAACCTTACGTTTCTTATTTTTAATATCTTTGGTCGTTGTTGCCTTTTTCTCTATCTTTTGATTAGTATTTTTTTTTTCATGTCTTCTTTTACTTTAGTGTTAATTTGACAAATTTGACTTTCTGCTCTTCCTTCACAGGTGTACTTGTAAGCACTTCAGACTTATTAATCTTTTTTTTGCGGGTACCTAAAGGAACGTGTGCAGTTGGAAGCAGTTTTACTTCTTTTGGACTAAAATAAGCTGAGGGCGAAACAGTAGACGACCCTGGATCTACTGCGCTTTACTGGCTAGATTCATCTGATCGGTAGTCATTTTTTTCTTTTAGTCCAGTTAATACCTGGATATCACCTGCAGAAGTCCTTAGACCAGTAATATTGTTTTTATCGAGCGAACCAGCAATAACTGAAGGCGATGTCTCTCTAGAATAAATTGCACCATGATCAGGCACTGACTCCAACACCAAGATATTATTTTCCAATGGTGGTGCTCAATAGGTTCTGTTCTTGTTTGTTCGAATAATTCCATGTCGCCGTCATTTGAACAATCAGTCAAAGAATTTTCCGTAATTAAACTTTGTCGAGATAATCTTTGGGGCCCTGAAGTATCAAGGTCATCGTCATGGCTAATTGAATCCACAATAGTTGCGTGTTGATTAGCGGTACTACGAGACGTCATTGTATTTGAAGATGGTGCATAATTTTCTTCTCCCCATACTTCTATATTGGTTGGCCAGATACCAGGCGTTTGAAACTTTTTGATAGCGTTGTTGGCAGTGTCACATTTCAGATATGCTGGACTGAACAGTTTAGCTACATCGTATTGATTGATGATCCTTCATAGACGAGCCTTTTGAAATCAATTGATTTCTTGCTCAAAAAAAAACTTTAAGAGGACCGTACACAGCTACATCCAGAGGTCGCAGTTTATTTGATGTATAGGGTGGCAACGATAAGATGATGACATTATTTTGAGTAGTGTATTCGAGAGCTGGATAATACTTGTGGCTTTCGTGGTTATCCAACAGTAATAGGACTTTTTTCTCTGCAGTCGGACGTACTTGGCCGACAAAAATATTAGCCATTGTAAAAATAATTCTCTATTTATCCATCCCGAAGCTGAACAACTTGCCTGAGTCTCTGGAGGAGAACCATCTAACAAGCGGGGTTGCATCCTTTTACGGTCGAAAATCATGAATGGTGGTACGAACATTCCAGCAGCATTGCAGCAACACACGATTGTTGTAGTTTGTCCACGTACCGTGCTGGAGATAACTCCTACTTGCTTTTTGCCTCTGACTGAAAAAACGTTAGGTGGTTTACTTGTCGAGGTTTGAATGCCAGTTTCGTCAACATTGTAGATTCTATAGCCATCAATTTTATACTTTACGGTTTGTTCAATTAACAATTTATAGAACCTTTCTACTTGAGGACGATTCATCCTTTAATTCTGCCAATTGACGATGCTTTAGGAACTCTGAGAGTAATTTGTGGATTTCGGCTCATAAATCCTGCTAGCCAATCATCACCAGCCTTTTCACTTTTGTCCCAACTTGGCGGGTATGTGAGATTATTCTTTTTTGCGTAAGCGAAAACCATTGCTTTGAAATCTTCTCGGGTTAACCCATAAAACATATTGTCCATGTCTTTCAAATATGTTCGAAGATCGCCTTCCTGTTGATCGTTGAAAACTTTACGAAAACGTCCAAGCTGAGCAGCTGAACTGTCTTTTTTCCAATGCTTATAGAGAGTAGCATAAGGTAAACCATACTTTTTTGCCTTCGTTTTCACGGGAATACCAGAGTTGCAGTCTGCTGATGCAAGCATCATACTATCTTCACTCCATTGAGCGTGATTCGTCTTCTTTTTGTATTTATATACCATCTAAAACAACAGAAAAACAAAATTACTCAGAATGTATTAAAAAAAATCAAGGTGAAATATCTCGTATGTTTTGTGGTTTATTGATTAGTAGTAGTGATTAGTAGTGTATGATTCCCTCAAAATAACAGCTTAACCTGTTTTTTGACGAATTGAGCCGAAAATCTACAAAAATAAAAAAAAAACAGTGATAATCTTATATATGAGTTACAGGGTAAAATGGATACTATATATAAATATTCACTTTTTGATTCTTCGATCTTTTTCTCGAATGTGACGTGACCTCGCGCTAGCTCTGTATGCATGCGACTGAGCGGGTCGGGGAGGGACTCGTGGCACGCGGTCGACGTACTTGGCCGAGTCATTTGCGAGCACACAAGGCTATTCGCTTTACCCGGCCTATCCACTTTGCCCGGACTTCCCCTACGCTTAAAATACACAGCCTGTTTAAACGGTTTTCGGTCATCGTAGACCTCAGCCACGTCACAGGGTAGAAAAAGACCTTTCTATATTACTTGGTGTACACGGTTGTGCCTACGAAATAAGTATGGCTTTTTTGGTTGCCGGGAAGAACGTGTCCGCCCTCCTTTAATACATCAGTGAAATCTATTTTTTCTAGGCCTTCTCTTTCCATACCTTTATCCTTCCAAAGTTTATACCATAATTCCGCTTCATGCTCATAAAGAGGAAGATTAGTACTAGTAGATATCTTGTGATGTTTCTTTAAAATGAATCAGTGATATATTTAACGTCGAACTCGGATGTATCGACATTAAACTAAAAGCTGGTAAATGTTCATTAGAAAAACGCTGGTCGAGTGCGGATATCAAAGAATCTAAATAAGGCATGATAACTGATCGCTTCCAAAACCGAATTAGAGACCATGTTTCAGTGCCGTAAGTCATCACATAAAGCCGGAATATTGGAAACGTATTTCCTTCTTAAAGAAGATTCTCGGAAAAAAAATATATCTTTTATCGTGCCGATTGTGTTCCGTATTTTTGGCACTTGATTCAAATCATTTATTACTAAATTAAGCCTGTGGCTTGCACAGTAAAAATATAAAGCTTTTTATATTTCTGTCTCAGTTTTTTTTGAACGCCGCCATTTTTTTTTAATGCCGCTTCCAGCCATTGTAGAACACCCATCGTAACCTTGACCAATGTACCTATCAGGTTGCAAGTCCTACGTTTTCTAAAATTTATCAATTTCTGACGCTATAATATTAGCATCCATTGCAATTGATTCTACGAATCCTAGAAATTCTTCTCGGAGCATATTTTTACCTTGGTCATAAAAACGGATTCCAATGGAAAGCTGCTCTCTTCCAGCTATGTCACATGATTCATCTACCATGACTCTATACGCATAAGCTTTCTTTGCAACCTGTATAATTTTATTCTTTACGACCAAGGCGCACAAATCAATAATTTCGTTTTGAATCTGTGCGGCAGTATAAATGGCATTTTTTTTTGCCATGTTCTAAGTACGGATTCAAATCTTGATCGCCAGATTCAATTTTTAGATTTAAAAGGTCTTCAAGAATGCCTTTATGGTTCCTTTTACCCCTCAAAGGCAAGACATGAGTGCCACAAAAAATAACTGAAGATATTATAGATGCCACTATGTTTTTATTTTTATCTATTTCTTTCTGATGAGCCGTGTTCATCATTATATTCACAGGCATTTGCTCCGATATTTTTTTTGCATCGTTGACTGCAGATTTATGATATTGTGATGAGATATGCTTAACGCAGTATTCATGGATATTTGTAAAACGGCAAAACGATCGAATTACAATTACAAATGAACCCAAAACTGCAGCTACTATTTTTGGAGGAAATAGTACGCAATATAAATACAGCGCACCGTTTAGATGTTTGGAATAAACCAGCCAGGTATTCACCCTGTTTGCAACCAACTATGATTAAATTTCCGCTTCAGATTAGCAGCTTCGGCATCTTTAGCAAAATCGTAATTTTTAGGGGGTACCCAACAACGTTTAAGCATATCCAAAAGCATTAAAAAGCGATGTGCAAACTTCGTATTTTTCGATACTCGCGCATGCGTGTGTGCCATTCAACCTAACTCCTGTCTCTTTCTACAACACAAACACAACACGCGGCCACGAGAGAAAAACAATAGCAAGTTGGGTTGGTATTAGGGTTGCCAACTCTCGAAAGAACCAACCCGGAAGAATTGTATGTTTAAGAAATTTATCCTGGTTTGAAAGAATATCGTGAATTAATTTTTAAATTTATATTTATTTTGTTTTCGAGCAGCATCTAATATTTGTCGGTTTTTCACCACAAAATCATAAAAAGTTTTTTACATGAAAAATCGAAGTTTGTTAGCAATTGCAACTCTGCTTTGACTAAAGGAATACTCATTCGGTTTCTTTCCTTGCTCCATTATGCTGAATACACGTTCGCACGAAGCATTAGAGACAGGAATGGAAAGAACAAACATGACCATTTTTTTCAGTTCAGAACAGGGATTTCTGTCTTTCGATTTCGAAAAGAAGTCATCCCAGCGTAAATCCACTCGATTTTCTTCAACGCGATGTGGTTGCATCTCTCGCAAAAGTCCAACCTCATCGTACAATTTGTCACTATCTATGTCAATATTTAATATTTCCTGGAGTCTAGTAATGGCACTCCATGTGATGGGCTATTTTAAAGATAAAATTTCCATTGCTTGGTATTCCAAATCTTCAAAGTTATACCATGTTTGTAAATATGTCAAACATCGCGTAAAAAAGTTATTGAACTCGGTTTTGCATTTTGTTTTTTGCGCTTCATCAAACTGCTTTAATAAATCCATGGCAGATTTACCATAAAATTGGTCAGCTTGTCTGTTTTCTAGCTTCGTTTTTAGATTAATCATTGTCATAAATTTCACTGTTACTCTGTCGGATTCCAGTAATTTAATGGTGTTCTGAAAGACTTGCATTATATTTTGCATAAAATAAAGAATACATAAGACAGCTTTTGTTTCCGCATAATTCTACATTTGAGCAGCTCATCATCAGCTCATTTTTCTTTTTAGCAAAAGCCGAAAATTCACTATATACTTTCAAAATAATGAATTCTACATCAACTGACAGAGCGTTCAAAGAATTTTTAACGCAGTTGTAGAGAATATGGCACTTGCAATTCTCCTTATATATTTTCGAGTTTAAAGTTTTAAGCTTTTGGTAAACAGACACATTTATTACATAATTTACAGTAGCATTGTCGGCAGAATATGCTGAGATTTGTTTTCTTGGTAATCTTCGTAAAAATCCAACAAACCGGTTTGAATGTCATTCACAAATGAAAAATATTTAATCAATAATGGATACATTTTCAAATTACCTTTATTTGACGAATCACTCGCTACAGAAAAATATTGACTTGTTTTTAAATTACTAAGTAGGTATTCTTGACTAGATGGCCCTAAAACATTTTCGGCGATACTGCTCGCTTTTGTTCATCCGCATGATGCTCGCAGTCGCCCATTAAGAAAACGTGACAGCGTTTAATTTGTGTCCGCAGTCTTGACTATTATAACTGTGATGATGTTTAAGACCATGAAAAGTTTAAGTAACTTCAGCAGCGGTAATTAAATCCTCTCCTTTACTGTTTTTAGAGGAAAAAAAAGGCGTAATACCTTGATTTGTTTTGGCAATCCTAACAAAGGTTTGATGCTTCGAAGATTTTTCATGCTGTTTCACAGATCCAAAACCGTCATACTTGACCGAAAATAAATGTTGACATATGTTACATTTTGCTGTAAACTCGTCTCTTTTCGATAACCACGTATGTTCTTTTAACCACAGGTCATTGAAAGAACAATAGTACTTATTCTTCTTTGCGTCTGTACTACTCTCACCTTCTGAGTTATTACGATACATTTTTCTCAAACTTCTTATAACCTCTCGTTAGCGCAACGCACTTCACTAAATGACTTATCTAATTAGACTGAGAACAAGAGACATCGCGCGTATGTCGTATATATAATATATACTTGGCAAGCCGCGGGGGGCAGTTCCGATTCAGGTAATTCCTCACTCTACACTCGCACATCATTAAATTCATTATTGTTAATATTTATTTGACTACTTACCTTTAAAAAACTGCCGGAGCAAAAAGATTGAATGTGAATGATGCGCGCAGCGAATCAATTGCCTCCCTCACCCCGTATCCCGCTCCGTTACTATCGTGAGGTATGAAGCTCGTGAGCATTAGCGACCGACCGTTCTTATAGGGAGTGGAGGGTTCAGCTGACCCTCCCTCGCTACGCCTTTGGTGACACTATTGTATGAAAAAACTTGACTGGGATTTAAAGTCGAATAACTGGGAGATTTTGAATAGTTATTTTTACGTAGTATGTTTTTTCATGGTTTTTAATTATTTATAAATGTTAATATGTCGCCGATGTGCCGTCTATTTAGTATTAGTGCTCGTTATGTGCCGTCCACTTAGTATTTAAGAGCTTATTTTATTACTGTTATACTTAATTACATACGATTTCAATATTTCCAATACATAAAAGGCGATCTTGTTCACTGTCCCTACGTATATTTATTTACCTATATTAAATACAAAATTTGTGTCTACCTGCTCTTTATAAACTTTGAAACCATACAATCAATGTGATTTTTTTTAACACGATGTATTATACTATAACTCGTACAAGAAAACAAGTATGATAATTACGAATTAGTGTCGTAGACGCGGGATATATTTGACATACAGTTTTGTAGTTTCAAATTGGGCCCAAAAAGAAATATTTATTTCTAAAAAAAAAGTGTTCTACAGATTTTTTTGTATTCTATTATAAATTCTCCGATGCTAATAAGACAACATAGAAAAATATAATTTATAATATATATAAATATAATAACAGTTCTAAAGCGATTTGAACTTCCATTAACGCCGTCCTATAAAACGTGAGACGTGTTTATACGTAGACATCGTTGATAGTACCGCTGGCATTTGTTTTACTTTTGTATCCAAGTATTTGCAAAAAAAAAAAAATCAAGCTCATTCACACTATTTTTTATCACTAGTGCTCTGTGCGCAAAGTGGTAGTTTGTGTGCGATGTAAGATTTATACAAAATGAATATAATAATGGCATCTATTTTAGATTTGTATTTATATAAATGAAATTAATGTGGAGATTAAATAAATAAAATCGATTAATATTTTATTAAATATATTTCATACTTCGATTGTATATTTTATTAAACACCCACAAACCATATTCAATGAGCCTGCTATACAGTAAAAGTGGCATTTTTAAAATTAGACAGGAATTAGCCCGCCAGCTGTAGCACAGCTGATCATATGAGGGTGACGCCCAGACAGCGGATAACCGAAAGGGTAAACTGCCAGGTCAAAGGAGCGGTATCAGTTATCAGTCCAAATGGCGTTGGGTAGTTACTACAACAGGTTACCTTCCTTCGCTCCGGACGGGGCGTGTCCAGACCAGACTGACGAAATAAATTTTCAATTAAAAAAATATTTTGATTATTCTGTTGGGTAGAATAAAACTAGTTTTACAAGAAACATTTATATATTCATTAAACAACATCATAATAATTATGTACAATAAATTATTCTAACATTTGTATATATCTAGCAAACTTCATATAATATGGAAAGAATTACCAACACGTATTAATATCGTTCACAAAATGCAAAAATGTTGTGACCCTAGAGCCGGTTGAAAAAAATTGACATAGGCTGGGAATAGTCACAAAATATTTTTAACGACAAGACATTTTTATAAAATTACCTTTCAACAGCCTTAAATTTTAACCTATAATATATTAAAATAAGTTTAAGTCATTCGAGTATTTTCTTATTAAATAGAACTTAAATTTATATAAGTTTATTTGTATAAACTATTCAAATAAGATAATAAAATTGCCCAGCAGAATAATTTACATTATCATATGCCCGAACTGAAGCCCTATGGCGACTGATGCGCATTTTCATCCACGCGACCCTTAAAGTTTAAGTATCATCTATACTAATATAAATAATACAACATTAATATTGTGCTATTTATATCTCTTTAGGTATTATAAATGTTTTAATTTAAATTTATGTGTGGTGTGTTTTACCTTATCTTAGGAGACAATGGTAAAAAGGTAGGAGCTTCCTAGAATATGACAAGAATTTTTTTTGGAGGCTCTTAGAAAATGATTAAGAAAGGTAAGCTGATATTATTGTAACAAATAATACCCGTATTTTTTTATGACTACCTCCCAATTGCGTTATCATGGCACTAGTAATATCACTCCAAGAACCAACATGTCCTGTAGTTTAACTCTAAACATATTCGAGAGTTTCGAAAGTGGGTATAAAGTGATCTTAGTCATTAACGAATCAATAAAAAATGGTGGAATAGTGACTGCAGTTTTATCATCTTGAAATTGTGCTTTATCAATCACTGATTCACTGACTCTTGACTCAAACAATGATCACAGTTTTCACGAATTTAATTCTAAATAATAGCTAACTAATTATTGCTAACTGCAAGCTTAGCTGCTTGTAAATAGTGTCTTACAGACACTACAAAATAGACAATTAAATTATAATACAATTTAGTACATTTCCAGCGTTAAATTACATAATTATAATCTTTTAAAAATTATTCAATAGTTAAAATATGGAATAAAGAATAGAAATAGACATCAGTGTCACATTTCCATTGAAACTTTATCGACTACCTACATTTTTCGGAGTTTCAAATGAAAAACAAAACGCTAATACTTTCTCCATGAAGTCAGGGATTTTTTGAATATGTTATCATGATATATATATATATATATATATATATATATACATATATATACATATAATATATATATATATATATATAGAGAATCGTCCATTAATCACGTGATATTTTTTAAAAATTCCTCCACTCTGGTGATCCATGTGGATGTTAAGACTAATCCCTCCTCTAACCAAAATCACGTATGGGAAATCGTTGCCTAACAACAGCGAGTGAAGCTCACTCGCTGCTATTCAGTTGTTAAGAAAACGCCAGTTCAACGACAAAATAAATACACGTGATATGTCGCTATACCCCCTCCTCGCCTTGTAATATTACGTGATTTTTGTCAAAACCGCCCTCTTCCTACAGCCTCATGACATTTACTATTAGTGATAGTGTTTAAAAGACAAAAAATAGTTTTTCGTAAAACTTTTTGGGGCGCTATAACACTTATACTAGGTAACATTAATAATTATAACATCACTATAAGATGAGAGAATCTCTAAATAAAATTCCTTGCCAACCCATAATAAAGTCAGCGTGATTTATTTAATTACACGTATAGTACACATGCCCATAGCCATGTTTTTCAAACCCCATGTACACAGTAGTATACACACATAAATCGCTGAGTAACATTGATGCGAGAATTAAATAACTATCAATGTACATTGCTATGATTTGAATAAATCATATTTGCAATCAGTTGTGGACTAGGATGGGTAGACCGTCCTATGCTAGAATGGGCTCTCAAATTGCGATATGCACGTAAAGATTCAAATCGTCTGTAAAATTCAGAACTAGTTTGGAGTTTTATGACCCTGTACTATGTAGCGGCGTTGTTGGTGGGTAATAATTCCTGTAAATATGAGGTGATATATTTATGATGGTATCTCATCGTCATCATGGCATTCACAACACCTTTTCCTAAAGCTTGTACAGTATGAGGCCGATAATTAGAGAATTACCGCTTCGAGTCTCCAAATATCTTATAGTCCATAACTGTTTGCAAAATAAGCAAAAGATTAGTTAAATCTGTCTGAAAGAATTGTTAAATTCATGAATTATAATAATTTTACATAAACAATTAGTTAACATCAGATCAGATCAAGTTATAATTACAATCTATGTTACAATATGCTGCAAAGAAAAATAAAAAAAAATGACCTATATTATTAATAAAATGTCACTTAGTTCACTTTAAACAATTTTAAGTACTACTTCAAAAACCAAAAAGTTATTTGCCTCAATTTGCATAAAAAATATACCACTTTTAGCTGACAGTTATACCTAAGTTTTTTATTCACGCTGACATATAAATACGTTCACTGAATAAAAAAATATAATGAATTTATCATAGTCAAAATCAATGAGAATATTACTGGGTTACCAGCAGATCTAATTATTTTATTTAATAAAGATCTAATTTATTTATGGAATTAAATTCAATGTATATTACCACACTCTGATTCCCAATCGTCTGGTATTAAGTTGTTAATATGCAGCTTAAAGTCATTGTATACACATGGGTCGCCACAGAAATTTGGTTTCAATTCCACAGGTACATCAGTTTTGGTGTTGTTTCTATAAAACATCTGCAAACATTCAGATTCATATTACTTATTACGGATTTTAGAAAATAATTAAAATATATTTTTTTTTAAATATTATACTTTATTAATTATGACCATGGATACAAAATCCTTTAGTCTTATACAAAATGAAAGTATTGATTATATTCAGATTTTTAAAACCCATCGCTGTTTTAATAATCTGAATATAACAAAAACTTTACAACTTTCTTCATAAATCATTGCTTTAAGTTAAAATGTTTCACTTCTTAATATTGAGTAATTTTATTCATAATAACGGTTTGTCAGTAAGTTAAGTCGTTACCATTATTAATTGGGCGCTGATAATCAAATTCGATTCCTCTGGGAATTTAAAAAAAAATATTATTTAATATTCACTATACTTTAGCAATTTACTCTGTATTATATCAGTAAATTAATTAATATACAACTATTATAAAATGGAGGAGAGGAAGAAAAACCCACCACTTTCCCACGGTTAATCAATATACCGTACACCTCAAGAAAGGAAGGAATACGGGATGGGATCAAGATGGAATAGGATATAAGGAAATCTTACTCCTGTGATGCGCCTACAAATCGCATTTGAAGCCGAACCGTCCTGAGGATGCCTCGTTTAGAGGCGAAACACGTGTCGAATCTTTATTCGAAGTTCTGCGGAAAATTGCAAGTAGAAGTTCTGGAGGCGGTGCTCATCACAGGAGTAAGATTTCCTTATATCCTATTCCATCTTGATCCCATCCCGTATTCCTTCCTTTCTTGAGGTGTACGGTATATTGATTAACCGTGGGAAAGTAGTGGGTTTTCCTTCCTCTCCTCCATTTTATAATAATAATGGATTTCCGCCATGTATCGCCTAATTCAATCAATTATAATATACAACTTTAAAGTACTGAAGAATATAATTTGGAAGCACCACATGATACATTCTCATCAAAACTTGGAATGGAGATAAATGCAATTAGTCTTTGCAGTGGCAGAATGGTGTATGTTGCCATGGGAGCTCAGTGGGTTACGGTGTAACTTGTAACCTCTAGAGACTGATGACGATGGTGGCAGCGCCTCTAAACATCTACAACGGTCGCGTTATTCTTACACCATACAAATATATTTAATATTATGTACAATAGTATATTTGATATTACCACGTGTACTATATCCATAAACACAATGTGTCGCTTTTTATTTGCCACAAGTATTGTAACTATTATGGGAGATAAGTAGATAAAGTGATTGTAAGAGAAAGAAATCTCGATAAAAATGGAATAACAAGAAGTAGGCTGGCGTGGCCCCTCTAGAAGAGGAATATATAACTGCGATGCTATCCCACAATCCTTACTATAAAGCTATTACATAGGAAAATGAATGGGTGGATGTACAGATGAATGGATAGAGTTTTTATCAATTAGCTTTTTTGGAAAAATAAATTGAAAGTATTAAATATGAATAGTAAGGTGTAAACAAAAATATTTTTGTAAATCACCACACATACATATGTCTCCGACATTATTTACTTGACGGAATTACACATTTGAAATAAAATATTTTTACGGATTCTATCGTGTTTGTATTTGATTTTTAATTTCCCGACGTTTCGAACACTTTACAGCGTAAATGGTCATGGCAGGATTAAGGTATCTCGCATCCAATAAGTAATCGTTATTATAGAAATTTAACTGCTGGCAAGTTGAGGAAGCGTACCTTGTTAATAAATGTAGCATCAGTATCATAATCTCAGCTCATGTATGTCCCACTGTTGGGCTCGAGCCTCCTTCATAACGGGAGGGAAATTGACCTACTATACCATGCTGGTCAGACGTGTTAGTATAGGGTTTTGTTCCAAGTTTTCCTTCTCTTGCATAGATGTTATATACGTTTTTATCTCTTAGTCGTCTCTTACGATCACCCACGGGCAAGATAGGGGGTGGTGAATTGTATTCTTACTCTGTCACCACACACATAAATATATATATTAATCTTATAATATAAATGACTTATTTATTTTTAACTTAAATGTCATTTGCTAGAAGTTTTACTTCAACCGTGTGTTACAATAATATGCATTATTATCTCGCATCCCTGTACGTTTGACCTTGATCGTCTGAATGATATATGATATCGCGTTTGTTTAATACAGAGAATAGCCTCGCTGCTTCGAAAGCGATAGTGCGGATAATTAGCCTTGATACGCGGGTGATCTGACTAGCCACATTGAGGTTAAATGTCCATCACATTTAAGACACACATTTTTTTTACACACACTAAGAAATATGTAAATGTTTGCATTTCGGGGAAGTTTATAAATGTAGAATCTCGATAACTTAAATGTCAAGGGAAATATAAAAAAAGTTGAGCTTGAATTTTCGACTTAATAACTAAGATACAGAGAATTAAATTACATTACGAGTTATAAAGACGCGATTTTAAAGTTGTATAGAGAATTTAGTGAATATATTGATTCATTGCACGTATACTAAGCACAAAAAATAGATTAGAAGCACGATTACGGCTTAACGAGGTTCTAGACACATAGATGCCACTGTACCAGCAAATGTGTACGGTGACATTGACGATTTGCTGGGATTAGTAGGAATGAAGAGACTTCTTGTTCAGTAGATTAATCTTGCTTTATTTTCTTAAAAGTTGTTTCTTCGGAGAGAAGCACCTGACGACGGTGCCGGTACCACGGTTTGGTCCCGTATTTATATATTTTTGGCCGACCCCGCGATTGGTCGTAATTTTACAGTTTTTCTTGACCAATCACGGAGTCGGAATTATAGCCAATCACAAAGCTCTAAAATTTACTTAAGTACAACGCGGCGTTACCGTTGCGAGAGCCGCGCTTAATTTCAATACAATTAATTACCTTAAGTACTATGCGGCGTTACCGTTGCGAGAGCCGTTTACAATATTAGTACTTACGTGCTAATACTAAATCTATATTTATTCTTTATTTAATTTCGTAAAATCTTATAACTAATTAATTACAACTGTTACAAACTATTCTTAAAACTATTGTTTATCTGCTGTCCCGCACATCTCTCCCGCCGTGCGACTGCGTTGCATCAGGTTCCGGTGCGGGTTCGGCGTCGGTGTACAGCGGCAGGATCACCAATTTCCGCACTGGACGTCTCAGCACTCCACCCTTGGTCCGGATGTCCACAGTTCTCACGACGTTGTCTGGTCCCGGGTATGTTGCGACGACTCGACCCCGTATCCACACGTTGCGGGGTAGGTTGGTGTCCACTACTTGCACCAGGTCGTTGACTCGTACTGCTGCTCCTTTCCCATGGGGCTCCCGCCGGTTTTGGAGTTCGGGAAGATACTCCTTCAACCAACGTGTCCAGTATATGTCGGCTAATCTCTGAGCCGCTCGCCAGCTGGTTTTCGATAGGACGTCTCTGTCGGTGAATTCACCCGGATGTGGCATTCGTCCAGGTCCCCCCAGCAGGAAGTGATTGGAGGTCAGAGCTTCTGGGTCCTCGGCGTTGACTGATACATGCGTCAGCGGGCGGCTGTTTACGGTGTTCTCCACCTCGGCTAGCAGCGTGGCGAGAACTTCTTCTGTAGGATGTCGTTCGTGTAGCGTTGCTGCAAGTGCGGTCTTGACTGAGCGAACCATTCTCTCCCAGGCTCCGCCCATAAACGGTGCTCCCGGCGGTATGTAGCGCCAAGAGATTGTCCTTTTTGCTGCTTCGGTTTCGGTTGCTTCGTCGACTGCTCGTCGTAGTTCTTTGTCTGCTGCCTTCAGGTTAGTGCCGTTATCCGACCAGATTTCCGTCGGACATCCTCGTCTCGCGATCATTCTTCTCAGTGCCATTACCGCGGAGTCAGCGCTGAGTGAGCCGGCTATTTCCAGATGTATAGCTCGTACGGTGAGGCATGTGAAGATGGCTACGTATCTCTTCTGATGTGTTCGTCCGACAGTCACAGAGAGAGGCCCGAAGTAGTCGACCCCAGTGTAAGTGAAAGGTCGTCTGTGGTGAGCTAGTCGACAGGCTGGCAGGTCTCCCGTCCTTGGGTATGGTGGCGCTTGTGTTTTCATTCGACAGAACAGGCACCTTCGCAGTATCGTGCGCGCAATAGGACGTAAGCGCAGCACCCAATACTGTTGTCTGCAGTCGTTGACTGTTGCTTCCACACCTGCGTGATGTAGTTGTCTATGCACTGATTCTATCCAAAGTTTTACTGTATGGTGGTCACCGTCGAGCACCAGTGGGCTTTTGAAGTCCTCCGTAACGTTGCGTGTAGCTTGAATGCGACTCCTGAGTCTTACGGTTTCGTTCACGTATTCGACGCTTAACTGCTTTAGTCGACTCTCTCTCCTGACTGTTCTATTGTTCTTCAAGTCTTCTATTTCAGCGTGAAAGGAGTCCTCCTGTGAGGAGCGCATGAGGAGTTCTTCTGCTTTCTTAAGTATTTCAGCGGGGATTAGTATCAGTTTTCTCCCGCCAGGTACCAGCGTCTTCTGTGTTGTATTTGTGCCCGTTGGTTTGACTATCTTCTTCCAATCTGGATCCTTTTCTTTATTTTTATTCGTTCTTCTATGGTTCACAGATTGTTTCGATGATCTGCAGAGTTGAATGAATTGCAGAACGCGAGCTGTTGAATATCGAAGTCGGTGCCAGCTGGAGAATCTTGAGGGTTGAGGAAGACCTTCCGAGAGCTTCAATTTTCCTTCTCGTATATGATGTACTCTCTCTTCTCCTGAGGGTTCTGGTATTGCTGTTGTAGAGGATTCGGTCGGCCAGGCGTCTTCGGTTTCGTGCAGAAAGTCTGGGCCCTTATACCAACGGTGATCTTTACTGAATCCCATTGGGACGTCCCTGGTGGCGTCGTCTGCTACGTTCATCTTCGTCGGGACCCAACGCCAATCGTTGACTGTAGAGCACTCTTCTATTGCGGCCAGCCGATGAGCTACGTACGGTTTATATGACCTCGACCCAGTCTTTATCCAGGACAGGGTTGTTTTGCTATACGTCCAGAAGATCTTGCGTTCAGGTTTCCTTTCGTGCTCCGCTATGACCGTTTCTGCGAGTCTGGCGCCCATGACTGCTGCTTGTAACTCCATCCTTGGTATCGATGTTAGTTTCAGGGGTGCCACCTTAGCCTTTGCCATCACGAGCGATATGTGTACTTTGCCGTTCGATGTTACTGCTCGCCAGAATAGGACTGCTGAGTAGGCTGCTTCGCTGGCATCGGTGAAGATGTGAAGTTGTAGAGAAGTGGCATCGCTGTAGTGAAGGTATTTCCTTGGTATGGTTACGTTGCAGAGGTTCTTCAGGTGTGTCATCCAGTTTGCCCATTGATCCGCAAGGTCTTCGTCTATTTCGTCGTCCCACGACGTGCCTCGCCGCCATACTTCCTGTAGGATTTGCTTTGCTCTCACGGTGACGGGCGATGCAAGTCCGAGCGGATCGAAGAGTGACATCACTATCCTGAGCGCTTCTCTCTTTGTTGGATTCTTTCCTTCCAATAATGTCGGTGGTATTCTGGCTAGGTTCAGGTTGAAGGTGAGTACGTCTGAGTCGACCTTCCAAATAATGCCTAGCACTCGTTCCGTTTGTTCCTCGGATGTGTAGAGTTCCATATCCTCTACGTGTTTGGTTTCACCGAGTGCTTCCAAGAGGGCTGGTGAATTCGATTTCCATTGTTTCAGATCGAAGCTGGCTTTCAGATGAATTCTTCTTACATCCTTGGTGATTCTTTCGGCGTCTTCTATGCTTCTGAAGCTATCTAGGTAGTCGTCGACGTAGTGCTTATGGACGATGGCTGCTGCGGCTTCGGGGTGAGTCTCCTCGTGTTGCATGGCATTCAGGTTCTTGACATATATTGCTGTTGAAGGCGAACACGATGCTCCGAATATTAATGACGTCATTCGGTATTCTTGTGGTGGTCGATTATCACGTCGGTTCCCTCGCCATAGATATCGAAGCGAGTCTCTGTCTTCGGATCGGAGCTTCACTTGCATGAACATTTCCTTGATGTCAGCTGTGACTGCGATCTCGTGCTGTCTGAACCGCATGATTACGCCTGGTAATGATTGTAAAAGGTCCGGCCCCTTCAGTAGCATGTCGTTGAGGGAGATACCCTTAGTCTTGGCTGCAGCGTCGTGAACCACTCTCAGCTTGTCTGGTTTCATGGGGTTAACTACACCGAAGTGAGGTAAGTACCACGTCCTGTTCGGCGTTTTCTGTGCTGGAGCTAGTTCAGCGTACCCCTTTGTGATGAGGGCTTCCATCTGTTCTGTGTACTTTTGTTTCAACGTAGGATCACGATCAAGCTTCATCTCGATGTTGACCAGCCGCTTCAGTGAGTTGTCGTAGTTGTTCGGGAAGGTGACGTGTTCGTTACGCCAGAGTAGGTTGGTTTCGAATCTTCCGTTTTCTGTTCTGGTCGTCGCCTTCTCAAGTATCCGTAGCGCTTGTTCTTCAGGATCGGACTTCGGTCTTCTAGGATTTAAGCAGAGGGCGTCCATTTCGAAGTATTGTTTCATCATCTTTTCTAGGTTGTCCTCTGGTTCTTCGGTTTCTTCTACTATGTGTGACACGAAGTTGATGCTGTGGCTGCGGTTGCGTGTTTGACTGCCATGGAGTACCCAACCCAGCGGTGTTAGTGACGCCACCGGTTGGTTCCTGTCTCCTTTCCTGACCTCGGATGTTAGCAGTAGATGCCAGTTGTCTTGCCCGATGAGTACTAAAGGCTTGGCGTTCGGATAAGCGAGGTACTTGCTGATGTCTGCCAGGTGTTTGCATCCTTCCACTATTGTTCCTGAGACTTGTTGAGACGAGACGTGTAGATTCTTCACTGTGCGCGCTTGTACTTGTTCCTCGTGATTGTTGAGCCCTTTTATATTGATGGTGACTCTTCGTGAAGTCGATTCCGAAGTCTTCATATCGTTGATGCCTTCTATCTTCAATGGGTCTATGGGACCGGTTGCTCCTATGGTGTCGACTATGTTGTTGTCGACCAATGTCACTGTTGACCCGTCGTCCATCAACGCGAAGGTGTCGAAGGATCCCTTCGGACCTCGTATCTGTACTGGTAGAATCTTCAGATAGGATTGTTTCTTCTTGGCTGACCAGGTGGAATTAATTGCTTCTACGTGGTGCGTTTCCTGACTCTCTTCAGTGTCTGTCTTTTCTATCTTCTTAACGTAGTGCAACAACTTGTGGTGAGTATTCCCACAGTCGTTGACACCACACGGCTTGGTTCGGCAGTTGTGAGTCTTGCTCCTATATCGAAGACATCTGAAGCACAGGCGTTTATTCTTCGCTACATCCCATCTTGAATTTTCATCTAATTGTTTGAATTCTTCGCAGTCAGATGTGGTATGTCCCGTTTCATCACACACTGGACACTTCGGTGTATAAGTAATATTGTTGACCTTCTGCGTCCTTTTCTGTATAGTGGTCGGTGGATATATTTTTTCCGTAATATTATTGACCTTCTGTGTTCTTTTCTGTATAGTGGTCGGCGCGTGTGACGTCACTGGTTCGGGCGCCGCGTACGGTGCGCATAGGTCGGCTTCTTGTTTGAAAAAGTTTTCTAACTTCATAAGATCCGGGCTGTCTTGCGGTTGTTTCGCCGAGAAGTCGTTATATCTGTAGCGGAGTGTCGGGGTAAGCTTGTCTATGACGGCTTTCGTAACTTCGGGGTTGTACAAGTAGTTAGTACAATTTAGAGTCTTCAGAGTTGCCACGATGTTGGATATTTTTGTCGCGTAGATGCAGATGTCTCGTGGTGATTCTGTGAGGCGCGGTAGACCACGGAGCGCTTCCATATTCATCATTGCGATCGCTTCTGGTCTTCCAAATCGGGACTCCAAAGTCTTCATCACTTTCATCGGATGAGCGTTGGTGATCAGCAGACCATCGACGGCTTCCTTCGCTTTACCCCTCAAGTTTCTTCTTAGGCGGTTAGTATTCTCCACTGTGGTGAACATTTTTTCGGTTTCGTAATACGCGGCGCGGAACGGTAGCCACTCTTGATGTGACCCGTTGAACGTTGGTAGCTCGATGAATTTCGGTCGGTGTGCAGCTTTGATGGCGAGGGTGATGGCGTCGGTCATCATCTTGACGTCAGATTGCACTCCCGCCGGTGTCTGTAGTGGCTGCTGCGGTTGATGATGCTCTTCGGTAGGTCTGGCTGGAGTCTGCGGCTCGGTGCTGGCGATCACTGGGTCTTCCACTGGGTGGGTTTGATGCGCCTGGTTCTTCAGCCAGTTGTCCACTCGTTCGTTCGCGTTCGACTTGGAGCAGATTGAGACATCATCTTCTTCATCATCATTGCTATCTTCGGTTTCTAGTGCGGCGAGGCGTGCGGTGGCCAGTTCGACTTGTAGACGTAATAATTCTTCTTTAGCTTTCGCTATCTTGTACGCCTTAGTCTTGCTATGGGTAGATACCCCCCCGCCCCCCTTCTTGTTAGAGGGCCGAGGATTCGGTGGTCCACTCGGCGGCGACGGGCCGACTATATTCTTCGCTCGTTTCACTGTATCGGTTTCTTGACGAGCCTCTCTTCGATTTTCGGTGACCGTAGTAGGCGGCTTCATGTTCGTATCCACGGGCAGCGTCGTTGCGGTCGAGTAGGCGACGGCGTCGGCGGGGGGCGAGGTAGCAGCGGGCTCGGCGGTTGCAGCGGCGGAGACGGCGGATTGGGCGGTCGCGGCGGAGGCTTCTGTACGTTCGGTTGTTTCCGTAGCGACGCTTGTTTCCCCGCTGTATTCGGTTGCCGAGGTAGTTGCGGTGTTCTCAGACGACGACTGAGTTTCTGTACGCTGCTTGCGACCTTTTCCCTCGGAGCGTGTGACCGGCATACTTGCAACCAGTGGCTTCTTACTTGCTGTTTAGACTTTGTCTACCAATAGATAATAATTTTCTTCGCTTCCCACTGGATCCGGCTCGAAGGACCATTAAATGTACGGTGACATTGACGATTTGCTGGGATTAGTAGGAATGAAGAGACTTCTTGTTCAGTAGATTAATCTTGCTTTATTTTCTTAAAAGTTGTTTCTTCGGAGAGAAGCACCTGACGACGGTGCCGGTACCACGGTTTGGTCCCGTATTTATATATTTTTGGCCGACCCCGCGATTGGTCGTAATTTTACAGTTTTTCTTGACCAATCACGGAGTCGGAATTATAGCCAATCACAAAGCTCTAAAATTTACTTAAGTACAATGCGGCGTTACCGTTGCGAGAGCCGCGCTTAATTTCAATACAATTAATTACCTTAAGTACTATGCGGCGTTACCGTTGCGAGAGCCGTTTACAATATTAGTACTTACGTGCTAATACTAAATCTATATTTATTCTTTATTTAATTTCGTAAAATCTTATAACTAATTAATTACAACTGTTACAAACTATTCTTAAAACTATTGTTTATCTGCTGTCCCGCACAAAATGATAGATATAACAATTAGACTCAGAACAATCCTGTGGATTGCATGAAGAACTTGTTTCGCGTGGGGATAGGAACCACGATACTTGAGATAGGAGGTTGCTACCTGAACCACCACGCTGTCTATGAAGTCATAGATATCTCCTGTCATAGATATAGCCTTAGTATTTATTTATTCAAGTCATATTGTCAAGTAAATATCATAATTATGTATACTTAATAAAAATAAAACAAATCGCGATCTCAGATACACAAACAAGCCTTGACCGTGTTCTTGACTCGATAATATTATGCGATTAATACAATTTTTATTGCGATCATGATATTCGGTTAGCAACGCGCGCGCACAATTACTGCCCTGATGAATTCAGTACAGTTTCTCAAACT
This sequence comes from Lymantria monacha, assembly GCA_905163515.2. Lineage (NCBI taxonomy): Eukaryota > Metazoa > Arthropoda > Insecta > Lepidoptera > Erebidae > Lymantria > Lymantria monacha. The sequence continues at coordinate 16,262,851 of LR991082.1, read as the reverse complement.
TATGCATTGCTTACTTACCGAATGTTTTTTTCTAAAAAAAAAGATTTTTAAAAAGAATCTTTCGAAATTTCAACGCACCTTAAGTTTCTCAGGGTATTTTATTGCCTTCTTGAAAGTCTCAAACGCCCGCAACGCGTTATTGCATACTCTGAGAATATAGCTATGGTCTAGTCTAGTAGCTCAAATTTGAGACTACGTATAGTGACGTTTTGGGTTTAAATTCGAGGTTACACAAGTATTAGTGGAATTTGCCGATAATAAATTCTTAATATTATCCGTGTGATGTAGCGAGAATTTCCTGGCCAAAATATTGTGACGTATTGCTTTCGAATGACCAATAATGACTGACCAATATGTCTGAAAGAAGAGAAGGGAGGACCTTGCCTAGCAATAGGAACATCCAGTTTCTATAATGGCATTGCAAAGTCAATACAATTAGTATCTCTCAAGTTTGTATAATAGAAAACTTACCTTAACAAAGAAAGTGTCGTTTTCTACATCTTCATGTAACTCCAGAACAATGCTGGCACCATATTCTGGTTCAATTAACTCTTCATAGCCTAGTGCACGCCATAACGATACTATAGTGATGTCGTGGCCAGAGTATAAGTATAACGAACGGTCTACATTAGACTGACTCACAATCTCTTCAAAAGATTGCCTGACCTCTTTTAGAAGTGGACCTGAAAATACATATTTTTGCCAAAAATGAAACCTTTTTTTTGGTGGACTATGGATGCGTCTCGCTCCGCAGAATCGGTCCGGGGTGACGGAAAGGCGGCGCGTGACCCCATAGACCCACCGTAAAACTCCTCTCTCTTCGCCGTGCGAGCGGACCACCGGTACTCGATTTTTGATTTCGGTGGCCACCAAAAATGAAACCTAAGAAGACAAATTGTAATAAACCACCACCGGATGGCGGCCAAAGAAAGTCAGGTACGAAACTAAGTAGGCTTGCTTTTTTTTTGAAGTTATACTTCTTTTGGCGCGTTAGGTAAAAATGATGAGAGTAAATTTTTACGATATATGGCGGGCGCATACCGTCACGAAAAACCGACACCCTGAAGTTAGTTATAGTCAACATTTTACTTTTTTTGTGTTATTTAAATAAACTTTATTTAACTAGATAATGCGTTATAATAAAACTTTCTTGTTAGTGTCGTTTTTTCTACAAACATAAAATAAGGCGAAAGATATAACTTTTGTAAAGATTTTTATGTTGTTACGCCAAAGAAGTATATTTTTTTAAATATGTTTTGTTCGTTTTTCCCCCTTCTATGTATGACATTGTATGTCTGTTTAGCATACTACATATTCATGGTTTTATCACTAATGTTACTTGACATTTGAATAATATTATTGACCCCTAAAATTTATAAAATAATATTCAATTACACCTAATTAGGTGTTATTCATTCGGCATTATTATGATAATAGGTCATTGTTGTTGCGTTATCCAAAACAACTGTATGTGCTATCATAACGAATTCGTATATAATTTTATATTCTTCTATTTCGCATTAAGCACTTGGACGTCTTTTTAATAAAGACAAAATGTTTAGTATAGTATTTGAAAATATCTTGATTAGAAATAAAAAAAAATGAATATAAGATCCAAACGTTTTATGCCTTTGTGTACTAAAAAAAGCAAGCGGCAGCGGTGCAACATAGAGCACAAGGTAGAATGTGAAGGTTTTTGTAAAAAAAGTATCCTTATGTGAAGAAATATAGTCATAAAAACGTTATTCACTATTTAATATTTAGTGGACAATGATCACAAAGGTCTCGGACACTTAGTTTTATAATAAACTAGCTTCTGCCCGCGTCTTCGCCCGCGTAAAAGGTTACTTTCCTAATGTTTTTACACATACATACCATCACGCCATGTCCCTTGCAGGGTAGGCAGAGAGAACAGAGTGCCAGAGAACTCTATCCTTGCATACTTCACTCGCTTCCTCAACATTCATAATTCTCTTCATACACGCTCGCCGTTTTCGGAGAGTCTTGACTCCACCTTCCTTCAGTACATGACCGATCTGGTCTAGGTAGGTTAGTCTCGGTCTCCCCCGGTACCTACATCCTTCCACTTTCGCATTGTATATCTTCTTAACCAGACGTTCGTTCGGCATTCTTTCCACATGTCCGAACCATCGGAGCGTTCCCTTTTGCATCTTTACACCAATACTCTCTTTCACACCTTCTCGCTCTCTTACGTCGTCGTTTCGAATGCGATCGATCAGCCTAACTCCACAGATTTTTTCGTAGAGATCGCATTTCAACCGCATTAATTTTACTTTCATACTCTTTTCTGCATACCCAACTCTCGCTTCCATACAGTAATGTTGGGACAAGCACTGCCTTATGTATTGCTGCACGTGCCTTCTGGCTGAGGTGGTGACTACCGAGAAGTTGCCCCAACGCTCCGTTCACTCTATTTCCCGCATACACTCTTCGCTCTATAGTTTTTCATTTCCTATTTTTATTTTACCCTTTAAGTGTAAATTTTTAAAAATTTTCATGTCTTATTTATTTATATCTAATCAATAGCCTAAAAATAAGTTTCAAGTTTCTGGCTTTAAAAATGACTATACATCCTTACAACTTTTCATCCCCCTTTAGACTATCTGTGTACCAAATTTCATTTAGATCGGTTGGGTAGTTTTGGCATGAAAGTCTGACACACAGAGTTACTTTCGCATTTATAATATTAAGTAGGTTAGGATTATAATATTACGTAATTTTAATGTATTACCTAATTTTAGCCTTAATAAAGTTTCATTGTAAGACAGCAACGCCAGGCTTAACATCATAGGTGTTCGCATCTTAGCAGGGAACACAGTTTTCGTCCAATCTGGTAGTTTTAATCCAGCATCCTGCTCTGACAATAAGGTACTGTACAAAAAGTCCGTATCTAGAATACTCCGTAAAGTTTGGTTTGTGTGTTTAGTCAGATAATCAAATAATTCCGAGTATTTTGGATCAGAATCTTGTGCAGCAAGATGTTCACCATACATTGTTCTCCAATTTTTGCAGGGTTTAGTCATTGCGATCATCTGTAGAAAGAAACATCTTTTTCACTGCTTGTTTTGCGGAAAAAAAAATTAAATATACAATTAACAGAGAAAGATAATAAAACAGCCTGAGAACAATAATTGAGAATAACTTCGAACAATAATATAGAACTGAAGAATGAACCCACTCCGCATCTTAAGAGTGCTACTATGTTACTTAGATAATTGCAGCATCTCATCATTCTGCTGCTCTTATCTCAATTATTTGGGGTCGATGCAATATGTACTGCTTTTACGTTGTACACATTGTAAAAGTTATTGAAAATAGTTTTATGACCGGCTGCTCGCATGTCGTCAACCCTTCTTGGGAATGTAATTGTTGATGGTATTAGGTGGAATTGGCGTTGGCCAATGTAGTGTTCTTAGTCGTCTTTTACGACACTCACGAATAATGTAAGAGTTGATATTATTCGTAGCCGCTATCACAATTAGGCAATCTGTACAGTTATTGAGAGAATAACAAAAAAAATTATGAATTTATACGTTTCAAGCGCTTGCGTTCAAATTAGTCGAGCAAAAATGTATGAAATATATAGAAACAAAATTCCAATAAGGAAACATCTATTCACTGTAAATCCTCATTGGGATAAGAATTTAAGATGTCACCACTCCTTACTTTATCGTGCGGTCATAAAGACTGGTTGAGGAATCATCAAGAGAATGTGCAGAATTAAGAAATGATAAGCAGAATAGGCAACGGCATTTTTCTAAGGAACTCAAAACAACTAAATGCCATACGCCTGCTAAACCTAGTGATTGATACATTATCAGCCTTAGGAAGGCCTTTGCCCCACATTTGACATCGATAAGCTAAGATGTATGAATGTTCTATTTACAATTTTTTTTGTATACACGTTTTATTGAGTTAGTTCATTCAACAACTGTACAGATCCGATTTTGTTTGAATACTATAACTACAGGTACAGAGGTTCATTTCGTAATCGAGTTTTATAAATAATTAAGCATATTAAATGCTAAATTTCAGTAATTTAAATACAGGTACAGATTCTGAGATATAAGAATTTCAATATGTTAAAACTTATAAATGAATTAAGGTCAAATTCAAACCACTAGGCGAGTACAAGTTTCATCAAAATGAATTGACTGAAACTATTTCTATCGGTTGATGCTTCTTACGGCAATTGGTCATTAAAAAGATATTTTTTTAACGACATTTATGGTCTTTAGAATACCACAATATATTTTAGTAAAAATTGCGGTATTAATGTTACATTGGTATTTTTTTGTCAGGATATGGTCTGGACACATATCTATTTTGTCCGACGGTAGGGCGGCGCGCGACTCCATAACCCACCGTATTTCCTGCCCATCGCCATTGGGCTGGCCGCTGGTACCGCTTCCTTGACATCCGTGACGTCAGCCTTTTGGGTACCATCGTCAGTTGACACTGCCGGGGCGTCTCTGTGGGTAACGGACTATTCCCTGGTGCAGTCACTATTATAATATGTCTGACGCTCATTCTCTCATAATTATAATACTTACATTGTCCAGTTCTTTTGGCAAAGAATGTACCGGCACAGGTTGCCAGGGTAGCTCAGGATGCCACATCTGTCTTTCTGTAGGTGGATACAAACCAGCCAGGAATGTATAAGCACTCATGAGACATCGGGATTTGTCACTGCTACGTACGAACACGTCCTTTTCATAATACTCTTCTGGTATGAAATTTGTGTAGTAACTTCTATACTTCTTGCCTAATTCATATAGTTGAAGTTTGCCAGCCTACGAACAATTCAAAGAATATCTGCTAAAATATGAAACGAAAGGAGAGCCCTACTGTTCTGGGTTATTACAAGAACCAGTTACAATTACTAATACCATTATCTAATATAGGTATGTATAGTAGAACCTCTTTAAGTTGAACCCCGATAAGTCGAAAACCTCCAATACTTGATAAAACTTTGGTCCTTTCCCTTCAACCTTTTACAACCCTTATTTCTTAGAAAACTGTTTAGGATTATACAATAAAGAGGGTTACCAATTCTAAGAAATTATGAATCAATTGTTCGTTAACAGATGCTCACCTGACACCTCAGGTGTTTCATATTGGATATTTTTATTATCGATTTCACAAGTAGTTTCTACCGCAATAAAGATACATTTTTACAACGGCATTCGAATAAAGTTATTATAACATGAGTCATCATAATCATCGTCATCTCAGCTCATATATGTCTCATTGTTGGTCTCGAGCCTCCTCCATAATGGGAGGAACACTGACCTACTATACCACGCTGATCAGAGGTGTTGGTATAGGGTTTTGTTTCGAGTTTTCCTTTTGCATAAATGTTATACTCGTTTTGTTCCCCTTAGTCGTCCTCTTACAATCACCCACGGGTAAGATAGGGGATGGTCAATTGTATTCTTACTCCGTCACATTATTAAATCATGAAATGTTAATTTTCCTTATTCAAAATTCGTTACAAATAAATCTTAACTTCTACAAGTCGTCGTTTTCGTAAGTCGTAACATTTTAACTCGAATTATTTGGCATCTCCTTGATTTTCGGCTTATAGAGATTCTAACTATGAAAGGATAACTGACTCTCATATCAACTGAGATTAATTTCGTGAAAATTAAACTAAGAACGGATTATGAAAATTCGATAGTGAACTTCTTCTAAACCATATATGTGATACCGGCATGGACTCGCTTCAAATTAGGCAAATTACTACATGCTGGCTAGCTCAGTTGACGTAGGTTTTTAATTATTGACTATTTTTTGTTGAACATTTGGCATGCTAAGTTATATAAAAAGACCCATTGAAATGATTTGCCACATATATAACTTGAATTCGAATTTATTGGCAAATTCTTCCAACAGAGACGAAGAGCAAAGGGAGCTATGTAACCAAAGTCCAGCTAAGAAAAAACGGAGACCTTAATCAAAATGTTTAATCAGATTAAAGCATAAAAACATATAAATATTTTAAAGGTGCAAAGTTACTCCATCAAGCTAAATCCATAAGAATAACCCCCTGACAATCGACTCAGTTTTGCCCCATATACACGGTAAATCCACGACCTGCAGCCTTTGTGACAAAGCGCCTACATAGCCATCTAAATTCTAGATCTCGCATGTCCTCGAGTCGTACAGAGTATCATCAACTATGTCAGCGTAGTATTCAGGCACACAGGATCCGCAGGGGACAATAATGAGATAGGTCCATGCGCCGTGCTATGGAAGCACTGTGTTTCATTCTATATGTCGTCCATATAGACATCGGACTAATGACCATTGTGTAGTTTGTAATGCGAAGCTCCTAGAGCTACTCCGGCTCTGCTATGACTCACCCAATAACCTCTTAGTGGTAGAGATCCAATGGGTTCAAAATTTACTCGACGAGATTGATAATTTGTCGTCGACATATGCTTGCTATAACACACAAATATCTGCGGATCAGCCTTCAGATCAGCCTTTGGAGGTGCTTTCGCAAGTAAATCTACAACATTTGTGGTGTGTACGGGAATTTTAATGGGTACTTATAATTATTTTGACATCATTTCAATTAAACTCTTTTGTTTTTTATAATTATTTCAAGTTTTAAATTAATCATTCTTTATTTTTGTTTAGTCTCATCATAGCTTTGAACAATTTTTTTTTTGGGACTGGTTATGGCAAACCACATTGAGTTTGTAAGTTATGTGTACGGCAGGTTCTGAGTTGCGCAACATAGCATAGAGATTTATATCATAGAGAAAATTAATTTGATTGTGATATAAAATGATAATAGTACATATTCAGGTCATGCAACTGGTAAATGAAAACAATATTTTCAAACAAGATGATATTAAGTATACTTACATTAGTGAGACTTCCAAATCCATTTGGCCATTGATAGTTTTTGTAAGGATCGCTATTGTAACTCTTAACTGGTGTTCTGGCACCATGTCTAAATACCTGTAAGTGAAATGAATTAGTGAACTGGTGCATATTTTTACACTGTCAACATATGGAACAAATTTTTACAGTATCCTAAGAAGTTTACAACAAAGAAACATTCTAATATGTCAATGGCAATTACTTATATTACTTTTTCTCCAAAATAAGGGCTGTTTGTGCTTCTCTAAAAAGTGTGTTCATATTATTGAAAGAAATAAACAGGAGAAATCAAAAGAAATAAACATTCTGTCATATCACAAATCATATTCTTCTTTTCCGTTTTGAGTAATGGCTATGCAAATAGTTTGTGCAAAGCAGCCAATTTCTGTTATGGTAGTGTAGTAAACAAAGTAATTTTTTTTTAACGGCCTTTACAAGACTTCGCCAATAACTGAAAGTCAATTAATTCATATTCTTCTTCTTCCTAATGAATGGCCTCTGTTAGTGATTAACCACAACTTCGCCAATGTAGAAGTAAAATTAGTTTAAAAATTATGAAGATTTATATTTTAGTCATCAATCATGTCAGTCTTCCTAGTCGTGTCCTGTCAAAGTCCCAATTCATATTCAATAATGTATTAATTAATATGCAAAAAAAGATAAATTTGATAATTATAATGACATTGATCATTTGAATATTAGGAATAAGGACTGTCTAGTTGTCTATATTGTAATACAAAATAAAAAAGGTTTTAATGAACTTAAAAAAATTAAACAGATATATGTGATTGGGTATAAAAGAGACAAAGACAAATATTACAATACCTACAACTAATCTAAATGAAAAAATATAAATATGAATGTCATAGTGTGTGTCCAAACCTGTGTGGTACAGGCTACGAATACTACCAACCCTTACTTTGCTCATGTATGTCGTAAAAGATGACTAAGAGCTTTATAACGACATAGATCAACTCCACCTGATGCCGTTTAGTCAACAATTACATTCCCAAGGAGGGTTGACATCAGATAGGCGGCCGGTCATAAAACTATTGCCAATAACATTTACAACATTTACTATGAAAGAAGAGTACATATTGTATGGATCCCAAATAATTGGGATAAGAGTAGGAGAATGATTATGATGAATGTCATAGTATGCACATTCAAAAGATTAACAGTTTATCTATCTTAAGAGTTGATGTTAACAGCTTAAATAGTCAGATTTTTATCTTTTGCTTACCAGAGTCTGAAATGCTTCTAGCGTTCCAGACTCTGGTAATATATAATTAAAAAATAGCCAATATTTACAATGATAGTTATAAATAGGTACCTAGACAAATATTTTTTTAGCCTATTTGTATTGCCAAAATAACAATTTATACTAAATGCATGATTTGACAATATGTACAATATTTATTAGGTTTGTCTTCAATTCTAGGCTTCTCTGTATAACTGAATTTTCAAAGAATCTTTCAGACTAGCTATATTTTATTTATTAGCAATTAACTGATGTAAAAGAAGACACAAAAACTTTTCATCCATTTGCTAATGTTCTTTTAAAAAAATTAACAAGTCTAAGTACATTTACAAATAAAAACTATAGTAATACTTACGGTTATAACTAGCCGCAAGGTCTTAGACTCGTAAGGAAGTGTTTCACTTAGTACACAGTAGCCTAGTAAGCAGCTAAGCACTGCTAATCCCAATACCATCACGGCAACAGATGTAGATATCTTGGGTATTTGCAGACACGACGTGCGTTCCAACTTGGGTGGTGAAGAAGGCCTTCGCCAGGTATTCTCATCCTTATCATACTCCATTGGCACTGAGTCACGAATTATTGAATACATCAATATTTAAAGACATAAGTACTGATTAAGAACGTTTTAAATATTCCTAAGAACGTACTAATAATAATTATTAAATACACAACGAAAAACTACTAAGTTCATATCTTATGTTTAATAAAAATAATATACTATAGTATATTCTATACAATATTCCTTATTGAAATACATGCAAAGACGACTTATTCTATTATGTTTTGAATTGAATATAACGAAATGGATTTATAATCTTTGATAATGTAATATAAAATACACAATAAGCTATTGCTATCGGTAGTACGTATAGAAACTGAAACAAGAAACAGACAGATTACTGTAGAGTAGAGAAAGACAAAATGCGTGACGGTAGGGATGATCGATATTTATCGATGGTGAATAAACATCGATGTTTAGCTGGAAAAATCGATGTTCTGTCTTCGAAAGGACAGATTATACTCTGCCTGCATACGGCCTATCATACCCTATGCCAGCATAGTGTTCGCACACGTTAATCCACCAAGGATCCGCAGGTTACAAACACTACAAAACCGGTTCATGCGACGAGCCACGGGGGCACCGTTGTTCATTCGAAACGTCAACCTTCACATCGACCTCGAATTGCCGACCATCAGGCAATACATGAAGCGGTGCTCCCAGAGGTTCATTGACTCTGTCATGACACACCCCAACCAATTAGTGGTTGGGGCTGCTAACTACACCCCATCAAGAATATCCGCGAACCGACGTCCTCGACATGCACTGATCGACGCTGACGATGCAATTACAATCGCTCAAGAAAGAGCCTACACGGCCTGCGCGGCCATAACACATAAATAGTCGCGCTTCCGCCTCCGCCGCCGGGGAAGGAAGAAGCGACGCGTAACAGCCAATACCTCAAACGTGGGCACGCCCACTTTGCTACCAGTGACGCCCCGAGCCGAGGTCCGTTCTCCATAGGGAGAGCCCTCGGGCGATGTCGCTTAAAACTTTTACCGGGTTGAAAGCCCTCAGCGCTCACCCATAGTCCGGTTAAGCTGTCAAAGCCCTCTCGGCTAACAGCGATCGCAGTGGATACGTTTAGTGGGTATTCTAGCTCCGAGACTAGCGAGTCCCATACTCTCTGTTCCAGGGGGTGGTGCGTAAACGCATTCGGACCACTGCGTTACCAAAAAAAAACTGTCTTCAATAACATCGACACGTCGATGTTAAGAGAATAAAATATCGAAACGTTAATATAGTATTAAGGACAGCTAGCGTTAGTTGGATGGATGTTTTAGTGTACGCAAAATTAATATAATGTGAGTAGATCAAATAATATGTGAGTATAAGAGCTCGGTAGAGACATGTCGTGACACACTTGTGCTTTACGGGATGTGGTGAACGGTCGTGTAACAACTATAGAAGTTAAACGTATAATTATAATATTATACGCATACACTATAGATGTACTAGCTTTCATACATACATATCATCACGCCATATCCCTTGCAGGGTAGGCAGTAGCGATGAGACGAATGGTATTTTTTTCAATTCGAATCAATCGAATTAAAATTATTATTGATTCGAATCACAATTCGAATTGATTCGAATCGTCACGTGGGAGTCGTCAAATCGCGCGATCTATTCGCGAAAGCATTACAGTCGAATTCGTACTCGTATGTCGAGTCATCCGCTTGTTAAGCCGAGTTGGCGAGTTTATAACTCGTTTACATTATTATTCATTTTAAATTATTTATACTGTTTGTTGTACTACCAATATTTATAACTACAGGAACATAGTTTACACGAAACTGGTTCCATCTTCATTTTTCTTAAAAAACTCCCAGTTCAAACTTTTATTTTCTCTAGACGACTCTTTGCAAATGTAATAGGTACGTTAAACGAATGGAATTGTATCCAACCAATTCGTGATTGTTAGAACATTTCATGTATTTTCGTATTTTCTCACTCGTAGAATTCATTCGTTAGATTATTCGACTCCGTATTAGAACGAGAGAGCGAATCAACGAATGTCCAATTAAGCCGAGTCGACTGATCGCTGCGCCGCAGCGGTCGCCTGCGCTGCGAGTAGGTACGACACGAGTTAACGAATTGATTCGGTTTCGGTCAAAGGCGATTCGAATGAATGAGTCAATAGTCTTATTCGAGTTATTCGAATTAAACTATTCGAATTACCCATCGTTAGTAGGCAGAGAGAACAGAGTGCCAGAGAACTCTATCTCTGCATACTTCACTCGCTTCCTCAACATTCATAATTCTCTTCATACACGCTAGCCGGTTTCGGAGACTCTTGACTCCACCTTCCTTCAGTACGTGACCAATCTGGTCTAGGTAGGTTAGGTTAGGTCTACTAGCTTTCAAGTTCAACTATTTTACACTAAATCATATTGATCAACGTAACCGAAACAGCTGTACAAATAGTTACTATTTTGTATTTCGATACTTATGAATCGATGATTTATTAACATTGACATCGATGTTTTTTTAATATCGAACATCCCTACAGGAAGGTGAGATCCTATATATTTAAAGTACTCTATGGGTGAGATACAGGGTTGCTAGACGTGGAATTTCTTCTCATAAATAAGTAGAAAAATCCTATTTCTTTTTGATCGAGTTAAGATGTGGAGTCGTAAAATAAATGGCCTCATATTCGCACATATAAAAATCAAAGGCTTTGTACATATAGCCAAAATGTTATAAACTCCCTATACTTATCTAAAATAATATTTATTTTTGGCAGTATAAAAACAATAAATAATGATATATTAGTTCCATTTATATTTAAAGAGACCACAAGATCTAGCATATAAATTTAGAGTTACTTAGTTCTTCATTACATCTCTCATTTTTCACCATCTTGTTTTACCTTTTTGTATCTGAAACACTGAAACATCGGAATACACATCTACACTACTTATGCTAGGTGCGGACCTGCGTGTATAGTCACGAAATAATGTGTGGCGAAGCTTCGCACGTTTTGTACACTAGAAAGTTATCACGATAAAACTGTGGTCACACTGTGGTGGATATTTTTGGAACCCTTCATGGGTTCCGCTTCATAATGGTGTAAAAATTCTAACACCATTTCATCACTCCACTCCATATTTATTGATTAACTGGAGATCCTCGAACACATCGAAAATTTCCGCCGAAATGAAAAACGCTAATCTGACTACGCGCCACCACCACCACCAGAGAGTGCGATATATTAGCGCGCTAAAACCCTTTGACTTATCGCCATCCAAGCGATAACGCACACGAAGCCCGAATGTTCGCGACGATAGCCAATAATGACCGGTCACATCTGCGTGTATCGTCTCATTGCACGAAGCTTCGTGACGATACACGCAGGTGCGGCCCTAGCATTAGGTACCTACGTATATAGAGACAAACGCGGAACTAGTATAATCACCATGGACAGCCTCTAATTTCTGAGTTAAAATATTTGAAGTGAAAACTTCTTTTGGCGCACTGCACAGAGATATTGCCGTAGGCTGTAAGTTAAGGATGTTAAAAAATAATCGATTTTTATTTTAATCGATTATTTTTTTCTAATAATCGATTTTTTATAATCGATTTTTATAGTAATATTAATCGATTTTTAAAAAATCGATTATATAAATGCGCTCCAAAAGAGTTTGGTGTTACCTTCGAAGTTTTTAGCCAGCCTATCTTCTGCACTCATATTTGTTCTATCACGTTTCTCTTTCACCAAGGCCTTGGCCTTGTCATTCTTACATTGCCGATATATGTCTTTCTTCTGTTCAGTCATACTGTCATTCAGATTCAAAGAAGAGACATAGTCCAGCCACGCTTCCTTCTTTTGCTCTACGGAAGTTGCCACTTCCGCATCCCACCAAGCATAACCATTTGTTTTTCTATGCTTCTTTGAGCTTCCACATACTTCTTTCGCTGTATCTACCATACTCTCTTTCAATATTCTCCAGCATTCTTCAATGTCCGATTGCGGCTGGCTTGCCATCGTCAGCCGTTTTCGGACACCCTCTGCATACTTTTCTCAAACACACTCTTGCAAACTTTCAATCTTTATTCTTTCAAGCCCTCCGAAGTGGACACGCTCTAGCCAGTGCCCCCACTTTCTGAACAGACCACTAAATTTCGCAATAACGAGATAGTGGTCCGTATCGATTGTGGGGCGCCTGTAGGCTCTTGCGTCCAATATTTTGCTTCGGAGGCGACTGTCTACCAAAATTAAATCTATTATACTTTTCTGTTCTTCTCCATGTATACATATGAATGTGCTTATGTTGGGAAAATGTGTTTGACATAATAAGGTTTCTCTCCATGCATACATTCGCAATGAGCCTAACTGCGTAGTTCACTCTCTTATTACCAAATGGACCAAGTACGTCTTCATAGTCGGGACGCTTGGTCCCCACCCATCCGTTCAAATCTCCGCATACAATCACGCATTCACTGGTTTCTGCCATATCCAGAACTTCCCTAACATTATCCCAAAACTTCTCCAGGTCTGATGCCACCGAGGATCCTACGGAAGCATATGCTACAATCGTGAAAGGTGACACCTAGTTTTATACGGACCCAAAGAAGTCTGGGATCATAAATTTCGTAATCCTTCACACCTGAGGCCAAGCGAGAGGACAACAGCATTCCTACCCCCATGCTGCCTTGATCGCTCTGTAGTACACCAGACCACAGGGCCATCCCACCACTAGGAAGATCCCAGGCGTCGCGGCCCCTTCGCTTGGTCTCTGTTACACAGAGCTCGTCTAGCTGTTTGTCCACCATGACGGTTATCAGCTCGTGCAACTTACCTTCCACACAACCTCTTACATTCCACGTACCCACCCGGCACTCTGCTCTCCTCGACTCGCCTAACTGGGCAAGGTGTGATGGGTGGTGGCCCCCATCACCGCATCTGCCGATTTTCATACCGACGGGGGCGAGTCGGTACGCGTCGCCTCCAGGGGACACCCTAACCCACACTGCGGTACGCATATGAGCCGGATTGAAGTCTGACTAGACTGGCAGGGGACGCAACGTGCTTGCTCCGGACTATGCCCCCCTATACGCTCCGTACTATGCCTCCCTAAAAAAAATCATCATCAACTCAGGCTATTGCCGTCCACTGCTAGACGTAGGCCTAAATGTAAAATTAAAAAATAATAATAATAAAATAGTACTGGACATTTATGGCATTTTATTGTTGTGATTTATATTTTAGTTTTTGAGACAATAAGGTTGTTATTTTGTTAGGATGTTCATCATTTCATTTTTATGATAATAAAAAATAATGTGTCAATAATTACATTTGGTTTCCTTATTCCTTAGGGGCCGTCCATTAATCACGTGAGATTTGAAAGGTGGGGGGGGGTTTTGACAATAATCACGAAGGCCTAAACCTTCATAGTCTTAAACCTCACCACGTATCACCAAGGAGGAGGGGGGGTTAAAAATGCTAAAAAAAAGATCACGTGATTAATAAAAGTCCCCTTACCTTGAAAATTTAAAGGAATATTCGCTTTGATGAATTTTTAGATTTGAATTGGTTGATTTTTTATCCATATAATTTTATTTGATTTTAATCTGATAAATTGTTGATATGAATCTCTTAGGTTTATTATTGTAATATGAAAAGTATATACATTTTTAAATAATAGAAAAAAATCGATTTTTCTTTAAAATCGATTATTTATTTTGATTATAATCGATTTTTGGCAAATCGATTAATATTAAATAAAAAAAAATCGATTTTTATTTAATCGATTTTTTTCCAGGAACCTCACATCCCTACTGTAAGTGAGGCTGATCCGTCACGCTCTGAGGAGAAAGGCTCGATCGGGTGAACTTTTTTTTTTTTTTTTTGTTGTGGCTCTGTTTATACTTAAGCCAATGTCAAAGTTAAGTTGCAGCTTCTTCTTCTTCTTCTTTTTATGTATTGGCAATCAGCTACTTATACGAGCCATTTTTGCCAGTGTCGAGTTATAATTATCTTCACGTTCTTAATCTCTTCAAGTTAGTCATTGTCTGTCAGTCAGTCGAATTGTCGCCATCAACACTGCTATGGTGACACTGTTAATGGTATGTTGTAGGAATTTTGATGGAAAACGAAAACGTTGTAAAGCACTTTTATATGATATTCACTACATCCCAGCTGTTCTGTCACATCATATTACATAAAACACCATAAAAATTATCTAATATAACACGTTAAAACACTAAGATATCGAATATAATACAAGAGCACAACATGACGTTTTAGATTCCCGCCAAAAGTCCAATCGGGTGAACTTGTGACCGCCGAGTGTAATCAGCTGCTCTTCGCTACTGTGTCGCTGTGTTTACTATATTCAATTTATATGTAATAATTGTTATTATTAATTATTATCAATTATTCAATAGTTTTCAATAGTTACTGAAGTTATACATACTTCTTTTGGCGCGTTAGGGAAAAATGATGAGAGTAAATTTTTACGATGCGCGCGCATACTTCAATAAATATATTATTGATATTTATTGATATTTCAATAAACTTTATTTAACTAGTAATGCGTTATAATAAAACTTTTAATGTATTAAATACCTTTTTTCTATTGTTAGTGTCGTTTTTTCTAAAAGCGCAGAATAAGGCGAAAGATAAAATTTTTGAAAAGATTTTATCTTGATACGCCAAAGAAGTATAACTTCTAACGCACATTTCACATAAGTACACCCACACTTTTTTTTTGACGGCTGGTTACGGTATGGTCACAGCCATACATACTCCCTGTGGCACGCTTTTTTATTTTTTGTATTTGTTTTTTTTTACATAGGTTTAAGTTTTCACTTCTGTCGGCTGTCCTCATGAATACTTAGTGTTTTTTCTCATATCTGTATGATTCTATATATTCATAATTATTGCATTCATATTTTGACCAATATATAGCATTATTGAATTGAAATACTTTTGAGATTCATGCTGTTTAAATAAACATACAAAATTTTCAACCGAAACCTATCATTTAATGTACCTAAAAACACTGATAAATAATTCCTACTTTCATTTTATTGCATGTTTGTAAAGTCCCCCGCAATACAAGGATTATTTTCTTAGATCAGGTTGGTGTCTGTAAAAAAAAAAAGAAATTAAAAAACGATTTAGGTTATTATTGTTTTAGGTGATCGAAATGGGGATTAGTCTGTCACTCCAGAGGGAGCGACTGCGTAAGGATGCCTGCATGGTAGGTGTCCGCGTGAGGTCAATGTTCTGGCAATAAATGCTGCCGGGGGGCTGTAGACGACCGAAGTTACCTGAAACTGTAGCCTACTGAGCACGTTCCCGAAAACGGTTGCAGTGCGGGCTGCCACTGACTGCTCAATTGGTGGTGAGGCGTAAAATAACAGGTTATGCAGCCACAGATTTTTGTAGAGGTAGGACATACTGTCACTTATGTTGACCATGCTGTTAACAGTTTCCTATTCCTTTTTTTTCTATTATTCCTTTTTTTTTTTCAGTTTCCTATTAGAGGAATAAACAATTTTTTCATTCGAACAATAACGAACAAACGACGAACAAATAATTAAAAATAAATAAAATTCAGAAATTAAAAAAGTGGGGCCAAATTCAGTGAAGCCTTTTTAACTTAATAGTGGTAGGATCATGGTGTGGACAGTTCTCTGTCTACGGCCGCGAGCCGGTCCATCCGGGGGAGTACCACACTCTTGCAGAAGTTTGACGTCTGAGTAATGGCAATGAGCTATTGCGCTTCGTTCGGTGAGCGAGAGAGCCGGAAGCCCAACTAGAGTGGGTTCGGGGTTTGTATTGGTAGGCAGCGGCCTAGCTATACCATTGGCAAAGGTCCATGGGCGGCAGTGACACTTACCATCAGGTGTGCTGTCTGCTCGTCTCCCACCATAAGCAATTAAAAAAAAAAAATTTAGAATAAAAATACATAGGAGGATAATTCGGTACCTACTTGTAAGTGTTTAAAAAAGTGAAGCTAAAAATCCTCTTAATGTACAAGCGATTATACGAATATACACGCATACTACTATAAAATGGAACACAATGATCTCGCATACTACGGAACGGGCCGGCGTAGGGTGACATTTCTGTCACCAATTCAGTGGCGTCAAATATTGTACGAGGAATTGGTTTCTGTGTTATTATTCTAAGCTTTTTAACGTGATTTAGGTATCTTAATCTTAATCACATCGTAATTACGAGTAAAATAGGTTTTATTTGTATTCGCTTATCATTCATTCATTCATTCTAGCCTAATTTATTTCTATTCGTTTATTACATCATTCTAGCCTAACATAATATCATCATCAACATCATCATTTCAGCCTATCACCGTCCACAGCTGGACGTAGGCCTCGCTCATGTTACGTCACAGAGTACGGTCCTGTGCCACCTGCATCCAACGACGTCCAGCAACTTTCACCAGGTCGTCTGTCCACCTAGTTAGGGGCCATCCATAAATTATGTTATGCGTTTTGTGTTGACTGAATATTATAACTTCTTATTATTTTGGGTAGTTGTAGTGAACCTGACATTATTAAATCGAAAATTACTAATTTTGGTCAAAACTGTGATAGATTATTAATAAGATAAACGCTATTGCACTGAGTTAATGCTACTTGTAGTAATAAGATTGTAATAAAAGATATCTTCAGAATAAACGGAGTTATATTTGATCAATAGGGCTTATTCTTACAAAAATTCTTATTAAGGGGCAGGATTATACAGACAGGGGAGTATTTGCAATCTTATGATGTCTTATTGGGGGGGCAAATCATTCTTCAAAATCCTTTACATAACTTATGAACGGCCTCTTAGATGGCGTCCTACACTGCGTCGTCAGATACGTGGTCGCCACTCGAGAACGAGATGTGGCCTCCCCATTGCCACTTCAGCGTGCTAATTCTTCGTGCTATGTGGCTACACCCGTTCTGCGGATTGCCGTATTTCGGATTCTATCTCGCTGAGAAATCCCAAACATAGCCCGCTCCAAAGCACACTGAGCAACTTTGAGCCTGGTTATGAGGCCTACATTTAGGGACCTCGTTTCCGTGCCGTAAGTCATCACTGATAACACGCACTGGTCGTAGACCTGTGTTTTCAGACACTGAGGTATGTTGGACGAAAAGATCCTCTTAAGTTACCCGAACGCTGCCCAACTGAATTAGATTCGTCAGCTGACCTCTTTCTCAAAATTGGATCTACCTAACTGGACTGTTTGTTTAAGGTAAACATAATGATCAACGACTTCGAGAACCGCATTGTCAACAAGGACCGGTACAGGAATGACAAGGGTATTTAAAACACTGTGTTGTTGCAGATGACACATCTTTGTTATTTAAAATTAAAAGACAAAAGCTTAATTATGACGATGTGAACAACGAACTGTCAAACGTTGTTCATTGGTTCAACACCAACAATCTAGTTCTTAATGAGAATAAAACTAAGTGTATTAAATTTACCACACCCAATGAGACAAGTGGAAACCAATGTTCAAATGAATGGTGTGACTCTGGACCTTGTCGAATCAACCGTTTTTTTTAGGTATCCCTATAGATGCTAGACTGCAATAGGGCCTTCATATTGAAAAATTGTCAAGCAGGCTTAGTTCAGCGGCTTATGCGGTCAAAAAAATCGAGTATTGACCGATATTAAAACAGCTAGAATTTCGCTTATATTCATAGTCAAGTGTCGTAGGGCATATTACTGTGTGGATGCTCCGCGGATCCTCCGCGGATCTGAGTACGAGTAGTACGAGTATCTTTGGTCTCCAAAAGACCAAAACAGAGCTGTCGGCGCAATTCGTAAAGTAGGCCCAAGAGTTTCACTTCTTAATAAATTAATAAAATATTAATACTATTAATAATAAATTAATAAAAAAAAAATGTAATACTATTGATAATGTTCAAAGGAATTTTTAAAATGAAATCACTGATATTTACTTTAATTGTTACATACACATACATACATATCATCACGCCATATCCCTTGCAGGGTAGGCAGAGAGAACAGAGTGCCAGAGAACTCTATCTTTGCATACTTCACTCGCTTCCTCAACATTCATAATTCTCTTCATACACGCTCGCTGGTTTCGGAGACTCTTGACTCCACCTTCCTTCTGTACATGACCGATCTGGTCGAGGTAGGTTAGTCTCGGTCTCCCCCGGTACCTACATCCTTCCACTTTCGCATTGTATATCTTCTTAACCAGACGTTCGTTCGGCATTCTTTCCACATGTCCGAACCATCGGAGCATTCATTCCCTTTCACATATTTACACCAATACTCTCTTTCATACCTACTCGCTCTCTTACGTCGTCGTTACCAATGCGGTCGGTCAGCCTAACTCCACAGATTTTCCGCAGAAATCGCATTTCGACCGCATTAATTTTACTTTCATACTCTTTTCTGCATACCCAACTCTCGCTTCCATACAGTAATGTTGGGACAAGCACTGCGTTATGTATTGCTACACGTGCCTTCTGCCTGAGGTGGTGGCTACCGAGAAGTTGCCCCAACGCTCCGTTCACTCTATTTCCCGCATTCACTCTTCGCTCTATATCAGTGGTGTACATTCCATCTCGGCTAAATCCACATCCAAGATATACAAATTCATCCACTTGCTCTAGTACAATTAAAATAATTGTTACAGTAATTTTATAATGATTTTCCGTTGTAATAACTATTCAGACCATGGACAAAACTAGTAAAACTGTTTTATAGGTATTGCCTTGTATATAAGTGTAAAATCACTAAATAAATATTTTTTCCATTCCAAGAAATTGAAAATCAAAGAAGTCGGTTAAAACAAGAATGCTAAAATTGTGCTTGTTAAAGGAAAAAACACAGGAACACAAATAAAAACTCTTTCTTCGTAATACTTGTAGGCATATAGTACGAATATCAGAGCCGATATAGTACATTACTGCAGCGGCCAGCAAAAGAGGCATTGATGGACGAACGTATAAATGTGGGCCGAGGCGTAGCCGAGGCACATATACGTAAGTCCATCAATTCCTAGTTGTGGTGTGGCCAAGGCTTGTATAGTGCTTTTCTCAAATAATGCGCGGAAATTAAAACTATAGTCTATAAAATATAGCATGATCTCTGTGACAGTTCTCACTAGTCCCGCACGCTTGCGATGCAGACCGTATTTTTGTCGATATAATTTCTTATTTTTTTAAGTTATTTGCTACTGCAATTGAAAAACAATGCATGAAAATCTTATTGAATTTTGATCAAATGGATGGATGAATCGATTACAAATTTAAAACAATCTATGAAAATCTTATTCAATTTAAATTAATGGATTTTATTTAATTTAAACTAAAGCTGTTAACTAATTCTTTTTATTATTCGAAAAGAATACATTCAAGTTCATCGTCACTATTATCATCATCGCTGGTGCATTCCTGTAGGTTGATGATGAGTTCTTGATCACTGATTATTTCATGAATAATCATGTTTAGTTTATAAAAGAATTTATATTTTTAATATAAAAGAAATGGTCTTATTAATATTATAACTGATGTCTGAATACTAAATTAACACAATTTTCTTATTTTATAGAGTAACCAAGTGGTTTATATAGATAATGATTTGGTTTTACTTGTTTTATAAATAATTAATAAGAATGTTATCGATTTACGTTTATCGATTGTCCCATCTCTACCTTATTCTCTATCTTATCTCTATCTATCTTATCTTATTTCAGTTTAATAACTTTACTCTTTGTTCTCAGTCCAGCATGACCTTGTATTTGCGTAAGCATCATATTTTTATAAAATGGTTACTAAGTATTTTAAAATATACGAGGTACCATTTTTGGTATAAATATTCATATTTTTATATTAATAATTCAGTTGAGATATAAATGGCGCTTAAAGAGTGAAAATATAAGCGATCATACTGGAAGAACCACGCTTTTGACAGTTTTCTGTCTACAGCCGTGGGCCGGTCCGTCCGGGGTAGTACCACACTCTCGCAGAAGATCGATGGCTGAGTAATGGCAATGTGCTGTTGCGCTTCGTTCGGTGAGCGAGAGAGCCGGCAGCCCAACTGGGTGGGTTTGGGGATTTTATTGGCAGGCAGCGGCCTAAGCTACATCCATGGTATTGCAAAAGTCCATGGGCGGCAGTGACACTTACCATCAGGTGTGCTCGTTTGCCACCATAAGCAATAAAAAAAAATACAAAATAAAATTGTAAACATGACGCTTATTCAAAATAACTTCATCGGTTTTGTATCTATCTGTCATAGAGATCAAGCTATATTTTAAAGACTATAAGTAGTACTAAGTACAACTGTATACATGACGAACAACGAATAACATTTTTCACGTGCTAAAGGGTTCATTTCTTTTTTTCATCATCAAACAGGTTTCTTTTTCAAGCCAGTTCGAAATCTAAATAAAACTCTGATAAGTTGCCTATATAGTTGACATATTTTGAAGTAACAAATCGTTCCATGTTTAAAATACACGATAGATATGAATTTACCATGGAAGTACTAAGTACTGTTGTACAGAGTACTTATTACTTCCATGGAATTTACATATATATTTATTTGGCCGCTAAAACACGACAGATATGGATTTTCATACATTTTTTGCCGGCCGCTGCTCGCTCAGTACAGCAATTTCGATTTATCTCGAAGAAGGTTGTCAAAATAATGCCCAAATTTCCAAGCATGTTTGAGAAAAATAACATAACGTGTGACGTCACATTTTTGATTCGATAAATTGTGAATCGTTTATCTTAAGTAGTTAATTAAATTTTCAGGTGATACTTTAGCTTGACTTTTTATTACTATTAAAATGAGCACTAAAAATTTCGATTAGACAGCGTATTATTTTTTTGATGTAGAATCACTGAAAAGGAATGTTTTGAAAATCAGTCTTTCAAAGGATATATTTCTCCCTTTTTTTTATTGGTTGGCTAAGGTCTGGACACACGTCGTCCGTTCCATCCGGGGCAACGGAAGAGCAGCGCGTGGCCCCATAACCCACCGTAATCCTTCCTCATCGCCATTGGGCCGGCCACTGAGACCGCTTCCTTGACATCCGTGGATATATTTCTTCCTATGGTTATAAAATAAGGGTTACTTTAGCACTTTTTATTTCTCTGCCATGATTCACCCCAACCAACTAGTGGTTGAGGCGGCTAACTATACCCCATTAAAAATATCCGCCATCCGACGTCTTCGACACGCACTGACCGACGTTGACGACGAAATTACTATCGCTCAAGAAAGAGCCAACACGGCCCGCGCGGCCATAACACATAGTCACTCGCGCTTTCGCCTCCGCCGCCGGGGAAGGAAGACGCGACGCGTAAAAATCAATATTCCAAACGTGGGCACACCCACTTTGCCACCAGCGACGCCCCGAGCCGAGGTCCGTTCTCCACAGGGAGAGCCCTCGGGCGTAGTCGCTTAAAAGCTATTCCGGGTTGAGAGCCTTCAGCGCTCACCCATAGCCCGGTTAAGCTGTCAAAGCCCTCTCGGCTAACAGCGGTCGCAGTGGAAAGAGTTTAGTGGGTATTCTAGTCACGGGGCTAGCGAGTCCCACACTCCTCGTCTGTTTCTCCGACAGGCGGGGGTTAGTGCGCAAATAGCATTCTTGAACCACTGCGTTAACAAAAAAACAAAAAAAAAAAAAAAAAAAAAGCACTTTTTATTCTGCGATGCAATAATGAAAATTGCAAATAAGAAATATTTAACTGGGTCATGCTATGTGCCCAAAGGAAGTACCGCGAGCAGACGGATAATTCTTGCATCGCAATGTACCTTTAATATCTGGTTTAAGACATTTATTTCTCAAAGATAGAATAATACAATTCACTTATTATTTAGAAATCACAGTATCTTAATACTAATTTACAATTATGAGCATGCAGGTAGTGGTACATTAATATTGTTTGATGTATATACAATAAACTTGTGATGTGGGTAACAACAGAATAACATGCACTATTACGTATTCAAATACGGATGGCAACTTGATTGCAATTTTGAGTAAGTAGTAGATGAAAAATATAACACATACTTGAAACATTTATGAGGATAAGTGTAATACTATTAATTATGATTACTTAGATTATTATTAAAGACTTATAGTAAAATAAAATATGACTACGTTTTATTGAATTGGGTACATTTATATTAAATATAAACGTTTAATGTTTTAGTATCTAATAAATTCTTTTAGAATGTGGTGCTTCAGAGTTTTTTTTATATAACGCATAAGATTGTATATAAATCTCTTTATACAGTAGAAACAAAACATAAAGAGCGATATAGTTTGTAGAATAAATAGAAATAGAAGGATGTGCAGGGTATTCAAGTTACTTACTTTGAACTTGCTGCAACGCATTTTAATTTACCTCTGTCACCTTTGATTTTTACGCGGACATATTTGCGGACAAAGCTAGTTAACGAGTGAAAGGTTGACATGGTATGGACATGTGATGAGACGAGATGAAAGTAATGATGTGAGGAAAGTTTTAAGTATGAATGTTGAAGGCTTTAGGGGTAAAGGAAGACTGAAGAAAAGATGGATGGACTGCGTGAAACATGACATGGATAGACAAGGAGTGACCACAGGGATGACGTCTGATAGGGTTGTATGGAAGACATATTGCATGGACCCCAAATAAATTGGGATAAGAGCAAGTTGATGATGATGAATTGCAGACAAAGCAAGTAGACAATATTTTTATATCTTTTTCTTTTGCAAACTTCTAAATCGTGAAATAATTTCATGTTGTCAGTCAAGGTTAATGTGGTGATAGAGAATATGTAAAATATAAAAACAAATATTATCTAAATACTAGTGACACGCCCCGGCTTCCTACAGTTGTAGTTTAGTATGTAAAACTATCTATAAACTTATAGGTATTGCTCATTGCTTTGTTCGCATTCCCATGATAACTAATGTGATATGAGCCAAATCATTATTAAGCATGTTCATCCCCTGCCGGATGTAGGTCCTTGACCATAAATGAGCAGTGCGTTAATTGTTACGGTTAGCAGGTGGGCTGGCGATCACAGTGAGGTGTTATACTTTTTCAATTTTTCCTTTATCTATACTATAAAACATTGCTTCGTACCAAATTTTAAGATTCTGAGTTCACGGGAAGTACCCTGTAGGTTTTGATTTCCTTGCGAGTGTCGAAAATTTGACTAAAGCGGCATAAACGGCTGTATCTTTTGATTGCGTTGGCTTATAAGTTTGATTTTTTCACATCTTTAAGGGACAGTAGACCTGAGTATTTGATATAAATTTCAGTTTGATACCTTCACGCGTTCCTGAGAAAAAGGGTCTTGACAGACAGACAGATGGATGAACGGAAGGACGGATGGACGGACGGACAACAAAGTGATCCAATAAGGGTTCCGTTTTTTCCTTTGGAGGTACGGAACCCCAAAAAAATTAAGTAAAAAGAAATAATTTGACTCCATGATGACTGCACCGCGTAACACCAATGCTAGCTACGTCACTGCATACGACCAAGATGCATGCTTTGAACATCTCTATATTGAATATTTTGTGGGCTTTTTAGAGTGGTCGGTAGGGATGTTAAAAAATATCGATTTTTATTTAAATCAATTATTTTTTTCTAATAATCGATTTTTTAAAATCGATTTTTATAGTAATATTAATCGATTTTTAATAAATCGATTATATAAATTACGCGTTAAAATTGATTTTTATAAACAGTGACGAATGAATAAAACTCGAAGTTAATTCATTATTATTTACAAGTTAAGAGTGAGATAATATAGTTGATAAAATAAAAATGTCTTCTAACCGTAAAACAGGTAAAAGCAGCTGGCGAAAATATTTTAAAACGAAGAAAGATAGTACCACAGCAATATGCATGTACTGTCCGAAAGAATTAAAAATTTGTAGTAATACTACAAATTTAAAATAGCACATAGAACGAAAACATCCCACTGTCTTACAGGTGTTACCTGAATTACTATATTTTATAATGATTATTGTGTTCCTTATGACAGCAAAATACTGGTCTCTGTAAAATTCGTTCAAAAAACTAAAAACGTCTGTCAATGGAGTCATACGTTCTATACCCTCAACATTTTCAATATAAAATGTGTTATGGTAAACTCGTCATCAATAACTTTTTACAAACTAATATTTTATTTTAAAACGTAAGTAGTCAAATATAAAATCATCATCATCCTTTGACTGCACAATTGGCGTAGTGGTTAAGATACCGACCTTCCGTGTCAGTGCCAGGGGTTCGATTCCCACGTAGAACAATACATTGTGCGACCCACAAAGTGTTATTCTGTGTCTGGGTGAAATTTGTCTGCGTTAATTGCATGTTTGTTAAGTCCCCCGCAATACAAAAAATATTATTTCTTTAGTGCTAGACCTTTACAAAAAAATATCAGCCTATTGCCGTCCACAGCTGAACGTAGGTGTAATGTACTTGACATTTATGGCAATTTTCTTTTGTTCTGATTTATATTTTAGTTTTTGAGACAATATAGTTATCTTGTTAGGATGCTCATCAATTCAGGATGTCACGAGTGTGGTGCACCAGTAGACGATGCGCGTCACACTCTGGAGGTATGTCCCGCCTGGGGACCCCAGCGCCACGTTCTATCGGCGGTCTTTGGGAGAGACCTGTCGTTGTCGACCATTATCTTGAAGATGCTTGACAGCGACAGGTGCTGGTCGTCGATGGCCTCCTTTTGTGAGGCCATCATGAAAAGGAAGGAGGTCGCGGAGCGGGAACGCGAGCCGCTGACTCACTCCGCCACCAGCGACCGGGGAAGAGGAGGCACCGGTATGCACACCTCCTCCCACCGCCTTGAGGGACGATAGGACGTGGTCAGAAAGCCAAGCGTGGGGGTGCCGGAGAACGAATGTCAGTCGAACTCTCCGGTGCCCCATAAAAGCGCGGAAGGGGCCGCTGTAGTTTTAGTGGGTATTCCGGTCGGGCTTCAGCTGGCCGGTGAGTCCCACACTCCCCCGCGTCCGTCACCGACGGGGGATAGCGCGTAAATACGTTTCCACAGCGATAACAAAAAAAAAGGATGCTCATCATTTAATTTTCTTTTTTATAATAAAATGGTACTGAAAATTTGTATCAATAATGACATTTGGTTTCCTTACGCCTTACTTTGAAATTTTAAAGGAACTTTCGGTTTGATTTTTAGTAATGAATTAGTTATTTTTTTATTTATTTAATTTTATTTGATTTTAAATCTGATAAATTGTTAATATGAATCTCTTAGGTTTATTGCTGAAATACAAAAAGCGTATAGATTTTAAATAATAGAAAAAAAACGATTTGCCCTTAAAAATCGATTATTTATTTGTATTAAAATCGATTTTTGGTAAATCGATTAAAATTGAATAAAGAAAAATCGATTTTTATTTAATCGATTTTTTTCCATTAACCTCACATCCCTAGTGGTCGGCGGGACGGGACTGATTTTTCTTAAACAGGTTTTAGTTTTGATCCTATGTTTTATATGATTTGTGGAAATTGTATTAAACGAGCTTAATATAATTTCTACAAACACCGGAACACTTATAGGTACATAATTTATTTCTAAACTTCAACTTTTGTAAGAAATCGCATGCTTTTTAATTTGAAAGTGACAGATATTCATCCCGTATTGAATCTATTTCAGTTGTGAGGCATTTCTAAAAATTCATTCTTAGCGAATAACTAGTCTTCATAAATAATCTACGAACCAAATTGCAAGTTTGTTATACATCTACTGAGATCTCGTGTCAGTTAGCGTCGGATAGCCATTCAATGGTATTTTGCTTATATATAATGAATAAAATATAAATACATATATAGATTATCTTGAGATTAAAGATACGTGACTGTTTATTTTTTATATTACAATGTAGAAGGCCTATCAACATGTAGTGGCTATTTATTCTTCGCTGGAATTGTGTAGGCAGCAATAAGAAATAATAAAAATAATAGGTATACTTTAAAGCAATTTAAATATTTTTAAATAATTACAAATGAAAGTTAAAATTTAATTTACTCACCACGTAAGATACTTACTGTGTGTAACTATATTTACGCTTTATTTATTCTTGAACACCACAAAAACACCATAAACTAAAAACCTTTTGCACATGTTATTGTCGAGACGTTATAGAGAAATCAGCTGAGTACCTAACTAGATAATGAATCTAGCTGATATCACAAAAAACGTAGATAAACTATGTGATAACAATTTTCACACTCAAATTAAATATATTGAATTGTTTTAATTTACTGTTTACACAGAATAAAACGGCACAAGATGCCTATCTCCAGTGGAAAATGTCATAGTAAAGCTAGTCTTGTGGGCAAAACTGTCGTAATTACCGGTTGTAACACTGGTATAGGAAAACAGACAGCATTGGACTTCTATAAAAGAGGTAAGATCTTGTAATTTGAAGCTAGTTTCTTCCTTTCTTTATAACTCTTTAGTATTGGATTGAATAGATCCTTATAATTGTTTAGTATTTGGAATGGATAGTGATTAGTTTATCCTCCTCACTGTAAAAATTATATTAACTCTCAACATCACAGCTCATATACAGTCCTCCAGGCCCAGACAGAATCCCCGGACTAGTCCTTAGCATTGCCGCCGAATTCCTTAGGGAGCAACTCCAGGAACTGTTCGACAAATGCTTAAGATCTGGACAGTACCCGGATTCTTGGAAGGAGGACAATTTATACTTGCTCTAGAAGAAAGTTAGGTCCACCGACTCTCCCTCGGCATACAGGCCGCTTGTATTACTGAATGAGACTGCAAAGCTGTTCGAGAATATACTTGCGGACCGCCTCGTACAGCATCTCGAAGAGGTGGCACAGGGTCTGTTAGACACATAATTCGGGTTACGGGCAGGTCGGTCAACCATTGACACACTGGAAGTACTGAAGTCTTGCTAAAGCAGCGGTGGCTGAGCGGGAGGTCGTCTTAGCGGTGTCCCTTGATATCGCGAACGCCTTCAACAGCCTCCTATTTGAGACCCTGGTGGGGATGTTTCGCTACCTTAAAGTGCCGCTGTACCTTTACAGATTGTTAAGGCCATATCTTATAAGTAAGTAGTAGTAGTCTTAGAAGGTAGATACGTGGTCTGGGAAGGAGGCAACGGACGTCTGTTTCAGTATCAGGTAGGATGTGGTGTTCCACAGCGATCAGTATTGGGCCGGTCCTGTGGTATATTGGATTCAACT
The DNA here is from genome assembly GCA_905163515.2 of Lymantria monacha. Lineage (NCBI taxonomy): Eukaryota > Metazoa > Arthropoda > Insecta > Lepidoptera > Erebidae > Lymantria > Lymantria monacha. The sequence goes on along the minus strand of LR991082.1, from coordinate 16,234,892 downwards.
GGGTGTTGCAGAGTGGCCTTCTGCCTGGGATGAGGGTGATCTGTTATACAGATGATACCCTTGTCACAGCAAGAAGGCCAAACTTTCGGCAGGCGGCCTGATTGGCAGAGGTCGGCGCTGCACTCGTTGTAGATCGAATCGGTATGCTGGGGAATCGGTATGAGGGTCTCTCTGCATAAGACAGAGGTCATCCCCTTCCACGGCCCTTGCCGAGGTCCTCCTCGTGCAGCTCATATCAACGTGCAAGGGATTGTTGTACCGGTGCTGAACCGCATGCAATATTTGGGCTTGCATCATGACTGAAGGTGGAATTTCAAGCCACATTTAGCTCAGCTCACCCCACGGCTCATAAAAACTGCTGCATCCTTGGGTAGGCACTTGCCCAATATAAAGGGGCCTGCTTCATTCTGCCGCCAGTTATATACGGGTATACAACGATCCATGGCATTGTACGGTGCTCCTATATAGTCGAAATCGCTCACTGCTCGAAGCAAACGTCTCTTGCGGCAGCCACAGAGAGTAATAGCGATAAGTATTATAAGGGGTTACCGTACGGTGTCGTAGACTGCATCCATAATGCTAGCAGGTGACCCACCCTGGGAGCTCCAATCGGAGGTCCAGGTCCACACCTCTATCGATGTATCAATGGACGGCATGGCACACTGATATTCAGGCTGACACAGGTACTTACCGGACATGAGTGTTTCGGTAAGTACCTGCATCAAGTTGCAAGATGCGAAGAGACCCCTGGATGTCACGAGTGATGCGCATCCATAGACACATCGCGACACACATTAAAAGAGTGCCTTACATGAGGAACTCAAAGGCTCGCCCTGGCGTCTTTTATAGGAGAAGACCTATCATTGCCGACCGTTATTAATAAGATGCTCGACAGTGATGGGTGTTGGTTGGCTATGACTTCCTTTTGCAAGGAGGTCATAGAGCAGAAGGAAGCGGCGGGACGGGCCCGTGAGGCTATGCTGACCCTCTGCGCAGGAGATGGAGAAGACGTTACACGCTTCTCATCCCTTAGTCATGATTGACCTAGGGCGCAGCTAGTCGGCTAACCGCTGGCATGTCAGAGTCGTATGCCCAAAAGGCGAACCTTTGGCGTTCCACAACCAGTGGGGATGCGGGGCTGCTGTGGTTTTTAGTAGGTATTCTGACGCAGTAAAATCATACTGTGTCCTACATACTCCTTTGCTGTTACAAGTAAAGGGGATGCGTAAATGCATTTTCCACAGCGTAAAAAAAAAGAAGTTAAAGCTCATATACAGTTCGCTACTGGGCTCGAGCCTCTTCAATTCAAAGAAAGAATAAATCTAAAGGAAATTTACTTACCATATTACGCTTATTGTTAATAACTAGGTGCCAGAGTGATAATGGCGTGTCGCAGTTTAGAACGAGCGGAAGAGGCGAAAGTTGATATAGAGAAATCATGCAAAGATTTACCTGGCACTGGAGTCCTTGTAATAAGAAAGTGTGACCTCACCTCTTTGAAATCCGTTCGAGAATTCGCACATAATGTTCTAGATACAGAACCACAAATCAATATACTTGTAAATAACGCCGGCGTGATAATGAGTGTCAAAAGCGAAACCGAGGATGGGTTTGAAATGCAGTTTGGCACTAATCACTTAGCACATTTTTTTCTAACTATGCTACTTTTACCAAGAATCCGTAATAGCACACCAGCTAGGATTGTAACTGTGTCGTCCATGGCACATAAGGGTAAGTTAATTTTCTTTAGTTTTTAAGTAATGAGTTAACACAGTAATAGTGGACCTTATGCCAAATGTAAGAACAATATTTGGCATAAGGTCATGTCTCCTAGTAGGCCATTCTCTTTTCAACATTGAATTATATAGACTGAAGAAGTAGACGAAGAGCACCGCATCAAGTTGGCATCCTGATTTAAAGAGACTAAGCCTTCGTAGTCTTTCCAACTATGATTGATAATGTATTCCAATATAACAGTAGTTAGGTATATAGTTTTTTTTAGTAACGTTTCAATATAATGTAGAGTAATATACTTCTGCTGCTAATATATGGCGTTAAATATTGCACATCAACCCTTGGAAAGAGATATTCGAATAATTTCAACTTCTCAGATTGTCCCTGTCCAACAGCTATCTTTGTGACATTGCTTGAAGCACAGACAGTCTATTAATTGTTAAAGTAATTATGACCTTCAAATTACTGAAATTTAGGATTTAACATGCTTGATTATTTATAAAAACCTGATTGCGAGCGAAAAATGATTGTATAAAAACCCGATTACGAGCAAAAAATATTGAAAAATGTCACATCACACATCCCCATGTTCTCATTCTCCAATTCTGCATGTATTTTTTCTAAACTGTTGCAATTTTAACAATTCGCTGTCTCTACAATAGCGCTTTTTCGCATTTGAAAATCGATCGGTCGCAATAGGTACGAGTAGTGAGCGACAGAGACAACGATGTACGAAACAGAAATAACCAGTTGCCACTTTTCAGGAATCGATGAGCAATATTTAATGCCGGAAACTGCACCTGTTTATAATAGATTTGACTGTTTCCGTGTTGCATATTGTTTAAACAGAGGTTTGCCCTCTAATACCTGAACTGTTACTTATTATCTAATACTCATATCTAAACTTTTAGGTATTATCTATATGAATATTTGTTTTATTTCCCATACTAATTTTCGCGTAATCGTTAATACAATGTACACAAAATTAGAAAAAGAAAATAAGATAGTAAAGAGTTTGTCCACGGGATCATACTACATCGTATATAGACAAACCGTACAATAATTGGGTACTTAAAATTTTATATGTATATAATTAGTTTTATTTTTAAATTTTCAGGATATGGTATCCATTTAGATGATTTAAATTACAAGAAGAGAAAATATAGCAGCTTGGAAGCATACTCGCAAAGTAAAATCGCCAACATAATGTTCTCCATGGAATTGGCAGCCAAGCTTAAGGTACATTTCCGTGTATCGCAGTCTAACGCGGCCACGCACGTTTATTTATTTAGGTTAATCAACAATTGATTTACACATTACAATTATAATTATAATACACACAGAAAATTCATAAGTGTATCATTTAATTACAGATTAACTCAACATGCACTGATCCAGGTTAATAAAATTATATGTCATTAAGATACATTTTGTAAACTATTTCATATACATAATTGCAAAAAATAAACTTATTAAATACGGTATAATATATAGAATTAACAACAATAATAATACAAAAATAAAGTTCAATAAAAGTTGGAATAAAAATTCAAATCAAATGTAAGATACATTTTTAAATTTTATGACATCATAAATATCATAAATACCTATAAAAAAAACTTAGTAGATTTTGCAGTAACGAAATCAAACCCACAGATATGGCACAGTACATACATTTATGAACTTACGTTCTTAATAAGTGCATAGAGAAATTCACTCAGACTGTCATGATGCAGATCTATCAGATCTGAACAGCTATTCAAAGCTTTACAAATTCTTGATATAGGTGAATTAGCACCGAGTACTGTTCTTCGCAAAGGAGGATACAGTAGTGTAATAGGATTACGAGGATATCTACTTGGAACACGCAGTCTTAGAAGGACCAGCATGTTAGAATAGTCAACAATATTTCTTAATAGTTTAAAACCATATAAAACATCTGTAATAAAACTACGGTGTGATAGGGAAGTCATCCCGAAATAGTACATACATACATACATATCATCACGCCATATCCCTTGCAGGGTAGGCAGAGAGAACAGAGTGCCAGAGAACTCTATCTCTGTTACACAGAGCACGTCTAGCTGTTTGTCCGCCATGACGGATATCAGCTCGTGCAACTTACCTTCCACACAATCTCTTACATTCCACGTGCCCACCCGGCACTCTGCTCTCCTCGACTCGCCTGACTGGGCAAGGCGTGATGGGTGGCGGCCCCCATCGCCGCAACTGCCTAAGTTCGTACCGACGGGGGCGGGTCGGTACGCGTCGCCTCCGGGGGACGCCCTAACCCGCATATCGAGCCGGATTAGCAGTCTAATTAGACTGGCAGGGGACGCGAACGAGCACGCTCCGGACTCTGGCCCCCCGACAAGTGTGGAAGGTAAGTTGCACGAGCTGATATCCGTCATGGCGGACAAACAGCTAGACGTGCTCTGTGTAACAGAGACCAAGCGAAGGAGCAGCGACGCCTGCGATCTTCCTGGTGGCGGGATGGCTCTGTGGTCTGGTGTACCACAGAGCGATCGAGCCAGCATGGGGGTAGGAGTGCTGTTGTCCTCTCGCTTGGCCTCAGGTGTGAAGGATTACGGAATGTATGATCCCAGACTTCTTTGGGTCCGTATAAAACTAGGTGTCACCAAGGTGTTCATGGTTGTAGCATATGCTCCCGTAGGATCCTCGGTGACATGAGACCTAGAGAAGTTTTGGAATAATGTTAGGGAAGTTCTGGATATGGCAGAAACCAGTGAACGCGTGATTGTATGCGGAGATTTGAACGGATGGGTGGGGACCAAGCGTCCCGACTATGAGGACGTACTTGGTCCATTTGGTGATAAGAGAGTGAACGCCGCAGGTAGGCTAGGCAGGGTAGCTTCCGTGGAGCAAAAGAAGAAAGCGTGGCTGGACTATGTCTCTTCTTTGAATCTGAATGACATACTGTCATTCAGATTCAAAAAGAAGTCTCGGGGTGGTTGGTCAGCCTTCAGAATGAATAAAATAACGTCTAAAGGTGGAGACATTCTTACACAAACACAAGACGTGTTAAGCCGATGGAGTGAATATTTTGGCGATATGTATGCGGATGCTAAGGTTGACGCCGGTGTCGCATGTGGTTTAGTAGAACAACATTCGACAGCGGCGTCCTCCGATGGCATCAGTATGGATGAAGTTGAATGGGCGATAAGAAGTTTGAAAAATGGTAAGGCAGCGGGCATTGATATGGTGTCTGCCGAGATGATCAAGCTTGGTGGCTCCTGTGTCTGGGAGGCGTTCCTGTTACTCCTCAATTTATGTTGGAGCTCGGGAATGGTTCCCGGGGACTGGAATAGCGCAGTCATCGTGCCTTTGTTTAAAAACAAGGGTTCACGTTATGACTGCGCAAATTACAGAGCCATAAGCTTGACCAGTTAGGCAGCAAAAGTGTATGGTAAAATTATTGAAAGGAGAATGAGGATGGTGTCCGATGGTTTACTGGGTGAGACACAAGGAGGTTTCAGGAGTGGAAGGGGATGCATGGATCAAGTGTTCTCTCTGCGCAACATTGTGGAGAAGTATCTGGCTCTAGGTCAGAGGGTTTTCTGCAGATTTGTGGATCTGGAGAAAGCATTTGACACCGTTGTACGAAAGGAACTTTGGGACATTTTACCGGAGTATGGTATTAACGGTAAACTGCTACAGGCTGTGCAGTCCAGTTACATGGGCTGTAGAGCCTGTGTGCGGCTGGATGATGGAATGTCGCCTTGGTTTGACGTCAATATCGGCGTTAAGCAGGGGTGCGTTCTGTCAGCCAGGCTGTTTATCATATATCTGGATAAATGTCTCCAAAGGTTGAACGATATGAATGTGGGAGTCCAGATGGGCGACTCAGTGGTCACTGCTCTGCTTTATGCAGATGATGCAGTCCTGCTGGCACAGTCAGCGACTGACCTGCAGACCCTAGTCGACACAATGATAGAAGATTGTAAGAAAAGGGGTCTACGCGTGAATGTGAGCAAAACCAAAATAATGGGCTTTGAAAGAGACGAAGCCAGAACAGATGTAAGAGTAACAATAGGTAATGATATACTAGAGCAAGTGGATGAATTTGTATATCTTGGATGTGGATTTAGCCGAGATGGAAGGTACACCACTGATATGGAGCGAAGAGTGAATTCGGGAAATAGAGTGAACGAAGCGTTGGAGCAACTTCTCGGCAGCCACCACCTCAGCCAGAAGGCACGTGTAGCAATACATAACGCAGTGCTTGTCCCAACATTACTGTATGGAAGCGAGAGTTGGGTATGCAGAAAAGAGTATGAAAGTAAAATTAATGCGGTCGAAATGCGATCTCTGTGGAAAATCTGTGGAGTTAGGCTGACCGATCGCATTTGAACGACGACGTAAGAGAGCGAGTAGGTATGAAAGAGAGTATTGGTGTAAAGATGCGAAAGGGAATGCTCCGATGGTTCGGACATGTGGAAAGAATGCCGAACGAACGTCTGGTTAAGAAAATATACAATGCGAAAGTGGAAGGATGTAGGTACCGAGGGAGACCGAGACTAACCTACCTAGACCAGATCGGTTATGTACTGAAGGAAGGTGGAGTCAAGAGTCTCCGAAACCGGCGAGCGTGTATGATGAGAATTATGAATGTTGAGGAAGCGAGTGAAGTATGCAGAGATAGAGTTCTCTGGCACTCTGTTCTCTCTGCCTACCCTGCAAGGGATATGGCGTGATGATATGTATGTATGTATGTTAATTTTTTCGTAGGATCGATATTTTTGCATTTAACACTCGGAAATTTAGTTTCGAACAACTTTGGTGATGACCACTTTTCGTGTAAAATTGAAAAAAAAGGGTTATTCAATAAACAAAAATCAACCTTTCTTTTCGGGTGTGAATCGAAAAATATCGATTCTACGGAAAAAATGATGAGAACAAAAATTGTAGGAAATTTAATTCTGAACAACTTTGGTAATAACCATTTTTCGTGTAAAATAGAAAATAAACAAGTTATTTAAAAAACAAAAAACCAACCTTAAAATCAAGATGGCGAATAATGCAAGACCACTGGGAATTCGAAAACCGAAATGTAGACTCCCAGTGATCCCCCATAACGAATTCCGAAGGAAAAATTCTACTTATAATTTTTCTTGGGTCAATCAACAATTCGATTGGACTAACTTGTCAAAGTATGAAAATGTATGGTGCCGTTGCCGAGGTCCGCGACAGTCGTAAGCGACGAATGACGTAAGCTGCGCCATACATTTTCATATATTGGCTATTGACGCATGTGCCGCGCGCGACAGTTGTATGCTATGATAGCGCGCGGCCGCGATCGGTCGTGATGCACGGAAGCGAACCTTAAGGCAGATGTTTATAGTAAAGATGATTGTAAGCTTGATTTAAGTGGTCACTGATGAGGGATGATCCACACAAAACGGTCGTGCAATGTGGTCTGAAATGTAAAACAACTACTAGACTCTAGAGGTTTTCGGCAAAGGCGTAGTGACGTCCGACAGAACGGCACAAAGTAGCAAATTACTTGGTATTATGTATCTATAAGATTTAAGTATTCGTTGGTGTTTGGAGTGTGTGTGTGATAAATAAGCTTCAAGCCCCATTTTAATTCGTTTTCACTATATTCTTTGTACATATTAGTTTTCTCTGTTGAGTTGTTTTTAATTTATGATGTATTTATATCTCTATAGGAACACAATGTAGAAGGTGTCAACACATATAGTTTACATCCAGGTATAATTAAAACAGACATGGGACGAAATTGGCGCCCAAACAGTGTCTTCTTTTTTTTTCTGACGCCGTTCACGAAGACCCTGGAGGAAGGTGCCCAAACAACTATATATTGCGCTGTGGACGAGAAGTGTGCCAACGAGACTGGACTGTATTACAAGTAATATTTTATTTGATGCTTACTTGGTTGATAGTGAAAGAGAAAGGTCGTATGGTATGTAGGTGAACCTTGCCATCCTATAATTCTGTAATAATGATTTTGATAATATGGTTATATAGTTGATCAAAATAAAATACAGGTCTTAAGAGGCCAATTATACATATCGATAAATATGACATTTAAAAAACTGAAAACATTTTTAACGGATTGCCATCCAGTTCCCCTTCAGCTTAATGCCATAATTGACAGAACCTTTGTCTATTGAGATTAGTGTTCAAATGCCACCGAAGACAAAGACTGGGGTTGCTTTCCATTTACAACACAGAGGGACTCTGCGGTGCATTGTAGAGCACTGCCAAACTCTGTGTAAAAGAAACAGCTAGCTGTTTCATTTAAACTTTTACACAGTGTTTGGCAGTGTTTCGCAGTGTGCCGCAGAGTCCCTCTGTGTTAACTAAATGGAAAGCAACCTGGGTTTCGGTAGCCCGCTCGCTCGGCGTAGAGAGGTACATGTAGAGCGGGTCTATGGGGTCGCGCGCCGCTTCTTCTGTCGCCCCGAACGGATTTAGGAGAATTTATTTGGCAATTTATCATGATAATGATACCTCAGTCGGTTTTAACAGTTCCCGATAAGTAGGAGATGGTGATAAATTATAAATAAAAAATACGGGTACTGTTTTAGTACAAAGTATCTTAAAAATAATCAATATTATCTTTAAATACAGATATTAAGTTTAATCTACTTTAATTCTGGCAAATTAAGGATCGTTATAAAAATGTGCCATCAGATATGAAGACTGCGGGTTGTTTTTGACTGCCATAAAACTAATGAAGGAACGCTATAATTATGCGAAAAATATATAATTGTAGTGTACACTGCTTCAGTTATTTAAAAATCGCGTATTCAACAAGAAATACACGTGATATCTTATCACGAGGGATATTTCATGACTTATCAAACTCCCTCTTGACCCGTTCGAGCCTTGCGTGATTAATGGACGTCCCGTTATAGGTACTACCTACTAGTAATAATTTTTATTTAATATATGTAATAATTTGTATATATATGTAATAATTATATGTATATATATATGTAATAATTTTTAGTAGTAATTAGTGAATTGTCTTAGTTTGAATCCATTTTATTCCGTATATTTATAAAAAAATTAAGTAATAAAAAGTATTGTTTTTGTAAAAAATAAAGTATTGTTTTATAACATTGCCATTATTTTACAGTAACTGTGCACCTGAGCGTCCTGCAGCTAAGGCAACTAACGACGCACATGCTAAGAAGTTGTGGGAGCTGTCGGCTGAAATGGTCCGCCTCGGTGACTTCAACCCTTTTACAGCAAACGACCCCGGAGTTAAAACTAAATAGATATTATAACTAAATACACATTTTATAGATTCATGGCAATTAATTAAAAACTAAAACTTTAATTCCATATAAAAAACGAAAATATGAAATTATTTATAAAAGAAATATGGCAATTTCCAAAGCCTTGGCATAGTCCCGTTGGTTTGTTTGTCCATCCATTAGCCCGTGAAAGTCCACTATTGGACACATGCCTCCAGAGAATCCACTCCTCCTGGAGAATGTCACTTAAAATGGTCCTTGTCCTTAACGGTTTGTTTGTAGATGTCGATATATCGCAGTCGATATATAGACACATGCCTCCAGAGAATCTACTCCTGGAGAATGTCACTTAAAATGGTCCTTGTCCTTAACGGTTTGTTTGTAGAAGTCGATATATCGCAGTCGATATTTAGACACATGCCTCCAGAGAATCTACTCCTCCTGGAGAATGTCACTTAAAATGGTCCTTGTCCTTAACGGTTTGTTTGTAGAAGTCGATATATCGCAGGGCCATTAGGTGGCGAGTTATATCAACAGGCATTCATACAGCATATAAAACTTCTCCATGAAAAAATACATATCGATAGATACCAATTTTCAAAATGATCGCTCAAATAGTCTAGAGTTTAGCGATGTCATATATACAAACATTCTCTTTTGTAGATATAGATATTGTAATTATGTAAACACAGAAGAAACAGAAAAGGAACACTGAAAGTCGACCCTATAGCAATCCCTGACCAACCTGACATAGGAGGTCAACTTTGAGGCGATTGAAGTCGAATAATGAGTCACATATGAGTTGAGATCAAGAACAAGAATACTATTGTGGCACATAGGTACATACTCGTATATAACCTCAAGGCGGATAGGTACATACTCGTATATAAGTAGAACAACCTAATACCGCCTCTTTGCTTTAATAATGTGTTATCTTGAAAAATGAAATTTTAGAGGAGTGTTTTTCAAGTTTCAAAAAATAATTGTGTGACAACTAATATTTTTACCATAAATTTATGTTTTAATTCATAGATGATTTAGCTAATTTACTGTAAAAAATATTCGTTTCGACACAATTATTTTTTGAAACTTGAAAAACACTCTCCTCTAAAATTTCATTTTTCAAGATAAACATATTATTGAAGCAAAAAGGCGATACATTTTTTAAATTTCGGTTAATAAGTAGAATGAAATATCAGTTCTCGATGGATATAAACAATATAAAAATATAATGTAAAAGAAACTATGTTTGAAATAAAACTACTTTTTACGGATTCTATGGCGTTTGTATTTGATTTTTAATTACGCAATGTTTTGAACACTTTACAGCATTCATGGTCACGGGAGGACTAAGTTGCCGCCGAGATTACCTGACAGTATCTATTAATCTTAGTACTTCAATTGACAGCCCCTCTTACCTTCCATATTATGTTAACGACCAGACGACGATTTCATTTGCTCTAGCTTATTATGTCATTGCACAGCCCCGTAATATATTTGTAGAGTACTTATTTACCGATATACTAATGTTGGTGACGAAAAAGATTGAAAAATAATATTTAAAGATATATTTTAACAAAATTAATTTCTGAATATGATCAAAGTATTAAAATACATCTACAAAATACTTAAAAAAATATAAAAGAAATATTGGCATAGCTAAAGACGTCAGGTAAACGTAACAGAGGGTAAGATGTGTTTAAAATAATTTACCTATTGATAGTAATAAAATTTATAATATTTATAAACTAGCCGACCCGGCACACTTCGTTTCGCCTAACAGTTAATGAATGACATGAGCAAATTTCGATTAATGCAAAATTATTAAGTTTTTTTATTATGGTAATAAATATGAATAATATATAAATTTAAAAATCCAAGTATTTTCATAACGTGCCAGCATGACGAAGTACCTTGTGTTATACGGATTTTTCTTCCGGTGCTTTGAAAATTATATAATTGTTGATCTCTGAGATTTGCTCGCATCGCTTTGTCAACCGACCCGTTTCACGGACTGCCTCGCTTTGCTCTTGTGATTGAGAAGCACCCAGTCGGACCATATTAACGCGGTGGTCTTCCCGTGCAATGTCTTGTTCGTCTGCCGTCGTTACATTCGTGATATTTCGAATTCTAATTGCGTTACGGCTTTGTCGGGAAAGATTTGATCTTATTGGTCGCGGCATTGTTGATGACAATATAGACACGATGTGATTTATTATAACAAAAATAATAAAAACAATGATAAAAAATTGTAACACTCGCACAAAACCAACTCTGACCGCTTAAATTTAATTTCAACTTTTCGCGGTATTTGCCAAACAAACCATTAGACCACGTAATGACGTGAGCTGTCAGTTGCGTTTTGTTACATCATCAACAAATGAACGTTTAAAACCGATGCTTTTTTAATGTTTTTTTTTTGTTGTTGATTAATATCATATTTTAATATCCTATATCCTATTCCCAACGAAAACAAAATCAAAAACATAAAAATCATAAAAATTGGTCCAGCCGTTCTCGAGTTATAAGTGTTGTAACTAACACAACTTTCTTTTATACATATAGATAATATTATGCTGTGTGGTAGCGGCTTAGAATACTATCAATCCTTACTTTGCTCGTGCATGTCGTAAAAGACGACTAAGCGGCTAAGCGCCTTTACATCGACACGAACCAACTCCACCTAACGCCGTTTGGTCAACAATTACATTCTCAAGGAGGGTTGATGTCAGGCGCCGCGTGGTCGGTCATAAAACTATATCCAATAACTGTTTGAAATATGTACAGATTGTACAGTGGAAGCAGAGTACATATTGTGTCGACCACACTTGGGGCAATTACTTAATTGGAATAAGATCAAGAGAATGATGATAGTAATAAGATTAGAAATTATTGTATATGGTTAAATTTAAATTACTGAAATTTTTAGCATTTAATATGCTTAATTATTTTTAAATACCCGATACGAAACGAAAAATATGACCCCGCTTGTGACATCATTTTTCGTTTCGTATCGGGTATTTAAAAATGGTTAAATTTAGTTTATTTTTTCTTTTCCGTATAACGATAACCCTTTATATCGAAACCAAATGCTCGGTGCCCTTGAAATTCGTCAGTCGACAATCAGGGGGTCATAGTCCGGAGCGTGCTCGTCGCGTCCCCTGCCAGTCTAATTAGACTGCTAATCCGGCTCGATATGCGTACCGCAGTGCGGGTTAGGGCGTCCCCCGGAGGCGACGCGTACCGACCCGCCCCCGTCGGTACGAACTTCGGCAGTTGCGGCGATGGGGGCCGCCACCCATCACGCCTTGCCCAGTCAGGCGAGTCGAGGAGAGCAGAGTGCCGGGTGGGCACGTGGAATGTAAGAGGTTGTGTGGAAGGTAAGTTGCACGAGCTGATATCCGTCATGGCGGACAAACAGCTAGACGTGCTCTGTGTGACAGAGACCAAGCGAAGGAGCAGCGACGCCTGCGATCTTCCTGGTGGCGGGATGGCTCTGTGGTCTGGTGTACCACAGAGCGATCGAGCCAGCATGGGGGTAGGAGTGCTGTTGTCCTCTCGCTTGGCCTCAGGTGTGAAGGATTACGGAATGTATGATCCCAGACTTCTTTGGGTCCGTATAAAACTAGGTGTCACCAAGGTATTCATGGTTGTAGCATATGCTCCCGTAGGATCCTCGGTGGCATCAGACCTAGAGAAGTTTTGGGATAATGTTAGGGAAGTTCTGGATATGGCAGAAACCAGTGAACGCGTGATTGTATGCGGAGATTTGAACGGATGGGTGGGGACCAAGCGTCCCGACTATGAGGACGTACTTGGTCCATTTGGTGATAAGAGAGTGAACGACGCAGGTAGGCTCATAGCGGATGTATGCATGGAGAGAAACCTTATTGTGTCAAACACATTTTTCCAACATAAAGACATCCATATGTATACATGGAGAAGGAATGAACAGAAAAGTATAATAGATTTAATTTTGGTAGACAGTCGCCTCCGAAGCAAAATATTGGACGCAAGAGCCTACAGGGCCCCACACACACATATTGCGAGATTTAGTGGTCTGTTCAGAAAGTGGAGGCAGGTGGCGAGAGCGTGTCCACTTCGGAGGGCTTGAAAGAATAAAGGTTGAAAGGTTGCAAGAAGAGTGTGTAAGAGAAAAGTATGCAGAGGGTGTCCGAGAACGGCTGACGATGGCAAGCCAGCCGCAATCGGACATTGAAGAATGCTGGAGAGTATTGAAAGAGAGTATGGTAGATATAGCGAAAGAAGTATGTGGAAGTTCAAAGAAGCATAGAAAAACAAATGGTGATGCATGGTGGGATGCGGAAGTGGCAGCTTCCGTAGAGCAAAAGAAGAAAGCGTGGCTGGACTATGTCTCTTCTTTGAATCTGAATGACAGTATGACTGAACAGAAGAAAGAAATATATTGGCAATGTAAGAATGACACCAAGGCCTTAGTGAAAGAGAAACGTGATAGAGCAAGTATGAGTGCAGAAGATAGGCTGACTAAAAACTTCGAGGGTAACACCAAACTCTTTTGGAGAGAGGTGAAGAAGTCTCGGGATGGTTGGTCAGCCTTCAGAATGAATAAAATAAGGTCTAAAGGTGGAGACATTCTTACACAAACACAAGACGTGTTAAGCCGATGGAGTGAATATTTTGGCGATATGTATGTGGATGCTACGGTTGGCGCCGGTGTCGCATGTGGTTTAGTAGATCAACATTCGACAACGGCGTCCTCCGATGGCATCAGTATGGATGAAGTTGAATGGGCGATAAGAAGTTTGAAAAATGGTAAGGCAGCGGGCATTGATATGATGTCTGCTGAGATGATCAAGCTTGTGGCTCCTGTGTCTGGGAGGCGTTCCTGTTGCTCCTCAATCTATGTTGGAGCTCGGGAATGGTTCCCAGGGACTGGAATAGCGCAGTCATCGTGCCTTTGTTTAAAAACAAGGGTTCAGGTTATGACTGCGCAAATTACAGAGCCATAAGCTTGACCAGTTTGGCAGCAAAAGTGTATGGTAAAATTATTGAAAGGAGAATGAGGATGGTGTCCGATGGTTTACTGTGTGAGACACAAGGAGGTTTCAGGAATGGAGGGGGATGCATGGATCAAGTGTTCTCTCTGCGCAACATTGTGGAGAAGCATCTGGCTCTAGGTGAGAGGGTTTTCTGCAGTTTTGTGGATCTGGAGAGAGCATTTGACACGGTTGTACGAAAGGAACTTTGGGACATTTTACCGGAGTATGGTATTAACGGTAAACTACTACAGGCTGTGCAGTCCAGTTACATGGGCTGTAGAGCCTGTGTGCGGCTGGATGATGGAATGTCGCCTTGGTTTGACGTCAATATCGGCGTTAAGCAGGGGTGCTTTCTGTCAGCCAGGCTGTTTATCATATATCTGGATAAATGTCTCCAAAGGTTGAACGATATGAATGTGGGAGTCCAGATGGGCGACTGAGTGGTCACTGCTTTGCTTTATGCAGATGATGCAGTCCTGCTGGCACAGTCAGCGACTGACCTGCAGACCCTAGTCGACACAATGACAGAAGATTGTAAGAAAAGGGGTCTACGCGTGAGTGTGAGCAAAACCAAAATAATGGTCTTTGAAAGAGATGAAGCCAGAACAGATGTAAGAGTAACAATAGGTAATGATGTACTAGAGCAAGTGGATGAATTGGTATATCTTGGATGTGTAAAGATGCGAAAGGGAATGCTCCGATGGTTCGGACATGTGGAAAGAATGCCGAACGAACGTCTTGTTAAGAAGATATACAATGCGAAAGTGGAAGGATGTAGGTACCGGGGGAGACCGAGACTAACCTACCTAGACCAGTACGGTCATGTACTGAAGGAAGGTGGAGTCAAGAGTCTCCGAAACCGGCGAGCGTGTATGAAGAGAATTATGAATGTTGAGGAAGCGAGTGAAGTATGCAAAGATAGAGTTCTCTGGCACTCTGTTCTCTCTGCCTACCCTGCAAGGGATATGGCGTGATGATATGTATGTATTAAACGAGCTTAACATAACCCATTAGCGCCGATATGATCAGAATTTTTATAAACTTTTCAACGTGTTTATTTATTATGTTATCGGACCAAAAAAATAATGTAATACCTCTATTTCTACGCGAAATTTGATGCTCTTTCAGAATCTCAGCTCAAAATTTCGATTAGACACTAAGAAAAAAAAATGTGGCCGATTTAAACGTGAAAAACGTGAAAGATTTCGAAAAACACGTTAAAAAAACGTTAAAAATATTCTAAAAACAAAACTATCTTAAAATTAGTCAAGAAATACTCTCAAATTTATTCATATATTTTAAAGACAATTTTTGATATTCGAAAATTTAAAAAAATCCAATTTTTTCAACCCAATTCAAAGACATTTTTGTTCTTAGAATTTTTTTCTAAAGTTTATAGTTTTTAAGAAAACGATAGATTAAGATTTTTATAATTTTTTTCATTCTCGCCGCCATTTTGAAAACAGGCGTCAATGAAAATTTCTAAAAAAAAAATTTCCCTTATAGTTCGAGTGCCATGAGCACCTCTGATTATAGTAAAAAGTTGATACCTTTTCGACATCATTGGGAAAAATGCAAAAAATATTTTTTTCGCGTCTTTTCCACGTTTAAATTACAAATTTTTCACGTTTAAATCGCTCATATTTTTTTTCTCTATCTCTAATCGAAATTTTGAGCTGAGATTCTGAAAGAGCATTAAATTTCGCATAGGAATTCGTATTGCATTATTTTTTGGTCGATAACATAATAAATAAACACGTTGAAAAGTTAATAAAAAAATCAGATCATCTCGGCGTTGATTGGATAATTTCTACAAACACCAGAGCACTTATACATAGTTTATTTCTAAACATTAACTTATGTAAAAAAAATCATTCTTTTTAATTTGAAAGTGACAGAATTGTATACAACCATTCTTTCCATATTGAATTTATTTCAGCTATGAAATTTCTAGAAATCTATTCTTAGCGGATAACTAGTCTTCATGAGGAATTTACGAACTAAATTTCAATTTTGTTAAGCCGCGTATCGACTTCGCGCTCCTGGCGCGCGTGCCATGAATGACCACGCCGAGAGTGCGTTCCACGGTACGCGTTCCAAATATATGAACTATACAAACTAAGCGCGCCTGGCGCGCGAGGCAACTGTTCCAGTGTTTGATCGTTCATCATGCAGGCATTGTATGCGAGCAGCCGCAACGTTAATAGTTATTCACAGTATTATAAATAAGAGAAAACAGAAACGAAGAGTGCGTTGTTGGATGAAAAAGTTTTACCGAAAAAGGATGCAGTATGGAATGACACATAAGATAGATATGGTGCATATCTATCATAAGTGTCATTCCATACTGCATGCGCGCTACGTTTGATACGCGGCAAAAAACCGACAACACATGGAACGACCCGGCTCCATGTTCGAGCGTTCGAGCGCGAGAGATGGACACGAAAGTATTTTGTGTGTTTGTTGCGTTCGAAGCGATGGGTAACCAAAGTTGACGTCAATGTGGTACAAAAGAACTGCTGTGGAATAGTAAAAGTTCTTTGCATTATAATAAAGAGGTCGCTCGCGCGCCAGGCGCGCTTAGTTTGTATAGTTCATATATTTGGACCGTACCGTGGAACGCACTCTCGGCACATGAGTAAATAAACGTACAGAGACCAAGCTTCTAAGGAGCGAGCAAAATTGTTACCTATTCTGATAGGGTTGGCACATGAGGATGAAAATAAATACACAAAACGTTTGTCAAATTTTTTATGTATGGATATTTTTTTACAAATTGCTTACTCTAAATAGTTGTTTTTTGTAATTTTTGATTTTTAATAATTTGTTATACCTATCTCTCAATAGAATGAAAAATTCTAAATCTAATATAAAGTTTTTTAAAATAATCAATGGGAAAGCACTTGCATGGCATATCAAGTTTACAATCTTGTATACGTTTTAGTATATTACTACCAATATTAACTATATTTATTTCTAGATGACGATGTAAGAGAGCGAGTAGGTATGAAAGAGAGTATTGGTGTAAAGATGCGAAAGGGAATGCTCCGATGGTTCGGACATGTGCAAAGAATGCCGAACGAACGTCTGGTTAAGAAGATATACAATGTGAAAGTGGAAGGATGTAGGTATCGGGGGAGACCGAGACTCACCTACCTAGACTAGATTGGTCACGTGCTGAAAGAAGGTGGAGTCAAGAGTCTCCGAAACCGGCGAGCGTGTATGAAGAGAATTATGAATGTTGAAGAAGTGAAGTATGCAAGGATAGAGTTCTCTGGCACTCTGTTCTCTCTGCCTACCCTGCAAGGGATATGGCGTGATGATATGTATGTATGTATGTGTATTTCTACATCGAAATATTCTCGAAATTTCTTCTCAAGCCATTCAACAAATGTCTTTGGGATAATTAAAAAAAGATATGTTTTTATTTTTTCGATTGTTGTTCAGTATTGCACACAGTACAATAAACCATATTTACACTCTTTCTAATTAATTCAAATTTAAACAAACATGCACGACGCGATGCACAGCGAGCGGTAAATGAGCCCTTTGTTTGAGCACTGGCCGAACCAGCCTAAACAGGTTTCGTTCCGTACGTGACGAGCCGCCAGTGCTCACGCACACACGCGCATCATAGTACGCGTGCGCACTTGTAGTGATGTACCTACCGTGGCGCGGTTGTTTTAATGTTTGTCTCTGTACGTTTATTTACTCACGTGCTCTCGGCGCGGTCATTAATGAATGGCACGCGTGCCAGAAGCGCAAATTCGATACGCGGCTTTATACATCTACTGAGATCTTGTGTCAGTTAGCGTCGGATAGCCAGTCAGTGGTATTTTGCTTACATATAATGGTGATTGAAATATAAATATATAGATTATCTTGAGATTAAAGATACGTGAGTGTTTAGTTTTTCGTATAAATAATGTAGATAGGCCTATCAACATGTAGTGGCTATTTTTTCTTTGCTGGAATTATCTAGTCAACAATAAGAAATAATAAAAACAACAGGTATACTTTAAAACAATTTAAATCTATTTACAAATGAAAGTTAAAATTTAATTTACTCACCACGTAAGATACTTACTGTGTATAACTATATTTACGCTTTATTTTTTCTTTAACACCATAAAAACAGCATATACAAAAAACCTTTTGCAAATGTTACTATCGAGACGTTATAGAGAAATACGGAGAGCTGAGTATCTTATTATCTATTTGTTATCAGAAAAATATAAACTATGTGATAACAATTTTCATACTCAAATTAAATATATTTAATTGTTTTAATTTATTGTTTACAGAAAATAAAACGGCACAACATGCCTTTCTCCAGCGGAAAATGTCATAGTAAAGCTAGTCTTGTGGGCAAAACTGTCGTAATTACCGGTTGTAACACTGGTATAGGAAAACAGACAGTGTTGGACTTTTATAAAAGAGGTAAGATCTTGTTATTTGAAACTATATTTTTCCTTTCTTTATAAGTTTTATAATTCAGTTACTATATTACGCTTATTGTTAATAACTAGGTGCCAGAGTGATAATGGCGTGTCGCGGTTTAGAACGAGCGGAAGAGGCGAAAGTTGATATAGAGAAATCGTGCAAAGATTTACCTGGCACTGGAGTCCTTGTAATAAGAAGGTGTGACCTCACCTCTTTGAATTCCGTTCGAGAGTTCGCGCAGAATGTTCTAGATACAGAACCGCAGATCAATATACTTGTAAATAACGCCGGAGTAATGATGACTCCCAAAAGCGAAACCGAGGATGGGTTTGAGATGCAGTTTGGCACTAATCACTTAGCACATTTTTTGCTAACTTTGCTACTTTTACCAAGAATCCGTAATAGCACTCCAGCTAGGATTGTAACTGTGTCGTCCATGGCACATAAGAGTAAGTTAATTTTCTTTAGTTTTTGAAGACAGCTTACTAGTCATTGATTAATTACTTAAGTCACACACACACAATAATAATTGGTTTAGAAAAAACTATTCCGTAATAAAAGAGAATTGTTCCGTTCTTACTCAACATGCGATTAGATCATTGCACTAACTGAGACATCCTTTACGTACCTTACCAGTTTTATGAACCTAATAATATTAATAATTGTATGGTAAAGATTTAAAAATATGATGTATTACCATCCTGTTTTGCCCACGATTGCTGTAAACGACGATTCTGATGAGATAATATAGGTAGTAGTAGGTAATAGATGGACCTTATGCCAAATGTAAGTATGATACGAGTATTTGTCATTAGGTCATGTCACCTGGTAGGCCATTCTCTTTTCAACATTGATTTATACAGATTGAAGAAGAAGAGCATTTCACCAGGTTGGCATCCTGATTTAAAGAGAGTTGGCCTTCCTAGTCTTTCCAAATATGAATGATAATGAATTCTAATATAACAGTAGTTAAGTATAAAGTTTTTTTAAAGACGTTTAAATATAATACAGAGAATTTGGCGTAATATATTGCACATCAACCCTTGGAAAGAGATAATAGACTAATTCCAACTTTGTAGAGCATTGTCTCTTTCGTAGTTACAGTCTATTAGTTGTTAAAACAATTATGATTTGTTACTAAATAAATACTAAAAAAAAAAACGACTGACAAACTTCGCACACATAACGTGTTACAGAGACAACGCTGTCTGAAGCCGATCATAACCGGTTGCCTATTACCAAAAATTGATGACCAATATTTAATGCCGGATACTCTATCTATTGAGTTTTGACTATTACAATATTACATTTTGCTTATATAATACAGGTATGGCCTCTAATACCGGAACTGTTACTTTTTATGTAATAGTTATATATCTGAACTGTTAGGTATTATTTATACGAATACTTCTATCTAGTACTAACCTTATCACACGATAATATTAATTTTCGCGTAATCGTTAGTAGTTATTAAAAAAAATTGCTATATAGCTGCACAATAATATTTAATTTAATGTTATATTATATTATATTATGTATATATATATATATATATATATATATATATATATATTATTACTAATGAGAGACAGATTAAAAAACTGGAATCAGTCGACGCTATAAAGGCCGCTGGCCTACGTTTAGAAAAACCGAAAGGTAGACGTCCTCGTTTAATAATTAAAGACGTGCCGATTTCTATGGAAGACGACGCGTTCCTTGTCGCACTGTACCGTCAAAATATTAAAGACGAAATGTCACTTAAAGAGGACGAATTCATTAAATCTACGAAAATTATCCGTAATAGAAAATTACAGAATGGGCGGAAGTGGATCGGCATCGAACTTGATCGCGAAGTGCGCGTCCATCTGTTAACCACAAAAGAAAAACTATTTATAGACTGGGCCAACTGCCGCTTCTACGATGATTTAGAAGTAGTACGTTGCTCAAACTGCCAGGTTCACGGTCATGTCGCGAAGTACTGTACAGAAAAAACACCTACGTGTGGTCACTGTACCGAAGGACATATCACGAAGTCCTGCCCATATAAAGACAAATCAGATTTTAAACCAAAATGTGCGTCGTGTAAACGTTTTAAAAAACCTTATGATCATCTATGTGGCGCATCGGACTGCCCCACCTACAAGTTAAAGTTAGAACAATTAGTACTCAATACAAATTATTAAAAAAAAAAAAAATGGATAGTTTAAATATAGGGCAATTAAATCTCCATAATGATAGGGTAGCGACATCAGAGCTAGACCGTCTAGTTATGGAATATAATCTAGATATCGTACTTATACAAGAACAATACCATAGTACTCGCTTACGTAATAGGGTTGTACAATTGGACAACAAAGCACGAGCCGGCATCTATGTTGCAAGTGCCAAATTTACGGTTACGTCACTACAAAATCTTATGACGTCACACTGTGCTGTCGCTGAGATTACATCCTCATCCTGTAGGGTTTACGTTGTGAGCTATTATTTTCAATATTCAGACCCCGTAAATCCACATTTACACCATCTTCGCCATGTTTTGCGGTCTCTCACGGGCCGTAAAATTATAATAGGTGCTGACGTGAATGCGTCATCTACTCTCTGGTATGGCAAGTTTAGATACACCGACACTGATCGGCGGTGTGCGATAGAAGATTTCATCGCTGAGATGAATCTGTCCATCCACAATACACCTGATGCACCACCAACATTTTGCAGCCCTATGGGTGAATCTTCTATTGACGTCACGCTTTCAAGCGCAGACGTCCGCTTAAATAGATGGCGCGTTCTCCCTGACGCGTCGTGTAGTGATCACCGTCTGATCGTGTACGAATTTGGATCGAGTCTGTCGCAGGATCCTACTAGACAGAGCTACAATTTTAGATATAAATCTAAAGGAGCTAACTGGGATTTTTTCAGCTCGCTCTTTTCCTCATGTGCTAGGGATTTCACTCGCAGTCAATTAACCGCAGAAGAAAGTGCTGAAATAATGTCAAACTCTCTAATATACTGTGCTGATATAGCTTTGGGTCGAACATCCCTGCCTAACACTAAGAGGTGTGATTGGTGGAATAATCACTTAGTAGAGCTCCGCAAACGCTTCCGAAAGGCGCGCAGGAAACATAATAAACTCAAAAAGACATGCAGGATGGGAGCGGCCTTTGATGAATCTCTATCTTTACTGAAAGCTGCCCGGTCTTGCTACCGAACTGCGGTGGAAAAGTCGAAAGACGCTTTATTAAATAGGATTGTTGAAAAATTAGAAAGTGAAGGTCCGTGGTCTCCACTATATCATGAGTTTAAAGCAAATCGCTCAATCGACCTAGCTTACGTACAAAATATCAAAGTAAATGATAAACACACTACGGGTATTGAGGAGACCACGGAAGTTTTATTAAATACGTTAATTCCAGACGATAACATATCAGTCGACAGCGAACACCATAAACAAATACGCGCGTGGGCCGCTGACCCACCTCTCTCGCCTATGTCTGACCTTCCGTCTTTTGCCGAGTTTATGAATACCGTTAGAGCTCTTCCCCTCAACAAAGTTGCTGGTGAAGATAAAATATCAAATAAAATGATCAAAGAAGCTAGTCGAGCATCGGGCGGCTCAATGTTAATGGTTTTTAATCGTTGTATATCTGAAGGTATTTTTCCTCGGTCATGGCGTCGCGGATATATACGGATAATTCCTAAAGGCGGTGATAAGCCACCAGATGACCCGAAATCATATCGACCAATCACCTTATTGCCCTCACTAGGCAAACTCTTAGAACGGCTAATTGTTCCTCGTTTATTGCCGGGTGGACCAACATTCAACCATAAACAATTCGGTTTCACTCGCGGTAAATCAACTATCGACGCAGCCATTGCGGTGAGAAAAGTTATTAATACATCCGCTTTTAAATACGTGCTAGGCGTTTTCCTGGATATCTCAGGCGCCTTCGACAACGCCTGGTGGCCAATGCTACTTCTTAAATTAAAGACTCGTGGGTGCTATAGGAACATCTACCTAATTATACAGTCATACTTTTCACAAAGCTCGACTAAACTGAAACTTGGTCACCATGCTGTGTCGAAGCCACTGACGATGGGCTGCCCCCAAGGTTCGGTGCTAAGTCCATATCTATGGAATTTAGGTTTTGACGATTTCCTCGAATTACCTCTGCCGAAACACTGTCAATTGATCGGCTATGCCGACGACGGTCTTCTACTCGTAGAATCCAACACTAGAGACGGTTTAGAGAAATTAGCAGAAATTTGTCTCAATAATATACTCGAATGGGGCACACGAAATCGGCTTACATTTGCCCCACAAAAAACGTATCACCTTTTATTAAAAGGAAATTTACAATCGTTGCCGCGTATAAAATTCAATAATATGACAGTCAAAAAGAAAGATTCAGTTTGCTATCTTGGTCTACTCTTAGAAAAAAATTTTTCATTTGTCGAGCATATTAAAACTGTAGGTGAAAAAGCGAAACGAAATTTCTATGCGCTTACTAGAATATCAACGTCTACCTGGGGCCTTCGTTTTAATACACTGAAAACTATATATATGGCCACATATTTGGGGTGTATTTGTTACGCTGCACCCGTTTGGGCTGATAGGGCTACCATAGGGGCAGCTCGCCTTAAATTATTACAAAGCCAACGATTGGCCTTAATATTCTTGTGTAAAGCCTACAGGACGGTCAGTACCGAGGCTTTGCCGGTACTCGCGGGTGTACTTCCGGTTGATTTGGAGATTCAGAGACGGGCATCAATGTATTACACGACAAGGGAAAATGTGAACACAGATTTCCTTCTACCGCGCGACCGTAATAAAATCGCTCGATTGTTTGCACCGCAGTCCGTTGTCTATGAAAAACTTTTAATTGAATGGCAAGAAAGATGGGATTCATCATCGAAGGGCCGTCACCTCTATCTATTTTTCCCATGCGTCCGCGAGCGCCTAGAGAGAGTGTGGCTGGAGGTTGACCATTTTGTAGCTCAATTTCTAACTGGACATGGCAACTTTAAAAGTAAATTATTTTCTTTTAAACTCGTACCTTCACCACTATGTCAATGTTCTACAAATAACCGCCAGTATGAACAATCAGCACATCACATTCTCTGGGAGTGCGATCTCTGGCGTAACGAGCGCGACCTTATGTTAGACAGTTTGCAAGTAACATCTGGAGTAGTATACTACACGGATCTTGTAGCAACTCGAGAAAATTTCCGTGCGTTTAGGCGTTTCTGCCATACCTACTACTGCAACCAATCTTAAGGCTCACATATAGGCCCCGTTTAAGTTATCCCATATCCGTGGTGCCGTACTGCTGCGCTTATCGTAGCTGTACAACCCTTTACTTATTGGCTGACTAGTCAATATTGCTTTCTGTCTCCCGCTTTGCCTGGGAGGGAAGTGGAATCACTCTTTTCCAACTCCTCCTCTTTAACTTTTCTAATTAAATTTGTTGCGGGTTCCAAGACAATTAAAATCATTTCCCGGGACTGCCTGAGGGTCAAACCTCGGTGTCATTTATAGTGACCATTGTGGATCCTGGCTTACAGGAGTTACAATGGTGGGAATGTGCGGTGGGATTAGTCCCAATCAAAAAAAAAAAAAAAAAAAAATATATATATATATATATATATATATATTGAAAATTGGTAGGAATATTATATTATTATTATTGAAATTTGGTAGGAATATTTCTTTCGCTTATTAGGTCAGCTAAGAACGGGTTTGACGTAATTATTTTCGCAAGAGGACTTGCGGGGGCGTTAAAGCAAAAAATTCATATCTTCAAACTATAAATCTTGTAGATATGAAACTTGGCCAAAATATTTTTTTAGTGAGTTGTAATTTGCTAAGAACGATTTTCATGACATTCCACTGCGAAGCGTGCTGTCGACCATCGCTTTCACGATGGCTGGCAGCATCAGGTCGGCACCGACGGTTGCAAAGAGTTCACGGCGTTGCTGTGCCCAGGTTACGCAGACTTCACTGCAACTGCACTGGTGGCAGGACGGAGTTGTTTCGCTCCTTGCGACCATGTGCAGGTATTTGCCGAAGCATCCATGCCCCGACAAAACCTGCACCAGTCAGAAAGAGAGTTCTCCGTGCCGTCGCGCCATCCACTTGATCATCATCGGCTGGAGAACCTCCACTGTCCGGCTGTCACTACGTACTGCCGCTTGTCCATGGGAAGTGACGGCCGGAGTCATGGTTCTGGAGGCAGCCTTGCCTGCAGAACCGCCATGCGCGCGTCGTCCAATTTGCCGACCAACTCAATGATGGCACGCATGGTTTGGTCCGGCACGCCCTCCACCGTGGGCAGCGGTATTGGCTCTACAGTCCGAGCCATCTCCGAAGCACACTCCGCAATGCGAGTCGGCTCCCTCTTCTTTTTTGTGACGGCAGCCGGGCTGGCGCCAGCCGGCGGCGCAGGCGGCGCTGACTGCATGAATTGGGCCCACAAGTCGGCCATTTGTTTGGCCAACTCGCGGTTCGCCCGCTGCACCGCCATCAGCTCCTTCTCCACCCGGAGATTCTTATCCCGCAGGCCTGACACCTCGCCACTAAGGTGGGCATTTTCGGCTTGCAGGCCCTCCATCTTGGACCGAGAAGAGCCGCTGCTCGCCACGTCCTCAGTTACCTCGTCAGCGGGGAGGTGTCTTTCCGACACCCTCACCACCTTCGAGGCGACCACTTTAGACGCGCGAGCCGCAACCCCTCCGATCGAAACGACCGGCGACTCTCCAATGCCGTCGCCCTAAGAAGGCGTCGCTTCGCATTTCGGAACACTTTTGGCGCCATTCTCTTCTTCCTCTTTACTTTAACATTTGGGGCCGAATTGCAAGACAGTGGGGGCTTCCCTCCCATACGCGGAGCTGACTGAGCTGTCATCGGAGCACGATCCACAAACACGCTGCGATGCCAACTCATCAAGGGACTCCCGACGTTGTCGGGGCTCTCTAGGCAATATTGTATCTTGCTGGCCTTTCTTTCATGTTGTGCTATGGGGGTTTAAAGTAAATAATAATAATTATATAATAAAATAAATTCTAAAATGTTACATTATATGTTAAAAATGTGTCTATACTTAATATTTTTTCTTTGTTCTTTCTCAATCTCATAGGAAGAAAGTTACAGGGCGTTAAAAATTCGGAAAAATTATGAAAAGTCAAAAATAACTCATGTTTTTTAATTGTGGAGTGAAATTGTGAGCTAGGCGCATACAATGTCTTATATAAAATTATGAAGACATTTTTTGTAGAAAGTTTAATAAAGATAATGTAAATGAAAATTTGAAATATACAACAGAGGAGGTCTCCTTGTACCCATTAGTAGCCCGGTACACAAACATTTTTACTATATCTACTTTGTGTCCTCTTCTTTCCTTTATCACCCAACTTCATTTTAATATCGCAAAATATTGTACAATCTATAGGCGCCAAAATGTGAAAACACAATGAACTTGAACAATCATATAAAATGACAGATTCTAAATTTAAATGTTATTACATTTTTTTTGTTTATTTTTAATTGTATTTATGACCATACTAAGTATATAAGAATTTGGCACTGGCAAATGAGACGATGCCAATTCCAATCCCTATGTGGGGTGGAGAAAAGAAAAAATAAAGAATATATATGTATCTATGTATTTACATACATTGCACGCCTCATAAGGGGACGTCCATTAATCACGTGATCTTTTTTTTAGCATTTTTAAACCCCGCCCCCTCCCCCTTGGTGATGCGTGGTGAGGTTTCAGACTATGAAGGTTTAGGACTTCGTGATTATTGTCAAAGAATTCAAACCTCACGTGATTAATGGACGGCCCCTAAGCAAAGCGTTGAGGTCTTGCTCTACTCTCGATATATGAAAATCAAGCACTTTTCAAACCTAAAAATGATTGTATTTTTCTCACATTGCACTTATATGATAACATTATTATACATAGGTCAAGAAAAAACATTCGTCTAAACGTATTTGATATTTTTAAAAAGCAATTATTTTGTTTAAAGTAAGAAACAAGTTGATTAAAAAAATATTTGAGTACGTCTGGATGTTACTGTAAGCATCTGGCATTCTCACGACCGTAAAAATGAATGTATCGAAGTTTTTCTCTTATTAAAAGCTTCATTATCGCAACGCGCTGTTTCCTTTCGAAAATGGCTTGGTAGTTCTTTGTCGTTTAATTGCAATTAATAAAAAACTAAACTACTTAGTCATTAGTGTATGTATACTTTATGACACAGATTTCTTTATGAAAATTAGGGATATTCGATATACATCGATGCATCGAAAACATCGATGTTTAGTTGTTTACAATGCGATACATCGAATCAATCCGATGTTTTGAAAAGCTATCGATATACTCGATGTATCGATGTTTTTTCATAAAACATCGAATCGATGACCACCAGTTAATGTCACAAAAACTCAAGTTTATGTTTAAATAAATGATTCAATGATATTTCAATGTAATATGAATATTTTTTTTAATAATAAATTACAGTTTTATAAGGGATCGGAATGGGTATAAATGAAAGAAAAACATTTATTTTGTTCTCGTTGAAAACTAATGAAAATAAACATAACTAAAGAAAACAACTTCTGGTATAAAATGACATTAACGAGAAACAAAAAAGGCCTCAGCTATGGCTATTTTATTTTATAAAATAGCGCTGATATTCTGCCAACACCTGGTACATTTTAAAGAAATTATTTAAAACATGACTAGTATAAAAAGTGTCAGAGTGTGTGTTTGTGTGTAACGATGCATGAATAATTTTAACATAAGTATAATAACAATGCATACATATATAATATAAATAAAATTGGCAATATTTAATAAAATATATATATTTGTAAGAGTATCGAAATGTCGCACTATATAAGACAGTGTAATTGTGCATTAAGTAAATGTTGTTTTAAAGTGAAAATGAATATAAATGTCACAAAACATGACAAAATTTTTTTTTTATAATATTATCGAAAATAAAGTCATAATAAAATATACTAATAAAGATTTTAAAAAATCTGGCCGTGGCGGTTTGGCCAACATAGAAATGATGTAGGCAGTTGGAAGCACTGATGATATTGGCAGCACTACGCAAGCAAGAAAGAGTCAGTGAGTTGCCTATGAATTACTTAAACTGTAATAAAATAATGGATTTAGCTCTTTTCATAACTTTCAAATACAAAAATTTTCACTCTAGAAAGAAGACCTGTTTTGAGAAGTATCACTTTTGATATGACTTTAGCTTTGTAATATATTTTAGAAAAAGTACTCGATGTTTACAAAACATCGATGTTTTCATCCGATACATCGAAAGACATCGATGTACAGTTTCGATTTATCGAATCGATAAAAACATCGATGTTTTTTCAAAGTGGACACCCCTAATGAAAATTGGGTTATTTACATTTTTTTGTTCGTTCATTCGAACAGGCAAAGGTAATATATCCCATACAGCCTATTGTAAACGAACAGCTATGTTTAGTACTACGTCGAGAATGTCACGAAAAGAGAGAGATTAGTTAGCCCAACTAAACCCATGGCTGTATGGGATTTGCTTCCTTTATTTATGGCATTAACTAATAGTAAATGATAAATAATATAAAAATTATGAGGAGTGCGCTTTTGGATTTTCCAAATTATACTTAGTTTTATTTTAATATTTTCAGATAATGGTATCCATTTAGAAGATTTAAATTATAAGAAGAGAAAATATAAGGAAATGGAAGCCTATTCGCAGAGTAAACTCGCCAACATATTGTTCTCCAGCGAATTAGCAGTCAAACTTAAGGCAAGGCTTGATGTTATAGTAAAAATGATTATAAGCACGATTTAAGTGTACACACTACACAATACTGTCTCTTGATACGTGCAATGTGATCTTAAATGTAAAACTACTACCGAATCGGTCACTAACATGTTCGCGCTATCAAAGTTTTTCTAAAAAGGCGTAATGGTGTCCGAGAGACCGCCACAAAGTGACAACTTGGTATTATTTATCTATAAGATTTTTATTAAGCAGCGTCTGTTGTATTGTGAAGGGTGATAAATAAGCTTCAATCCCCTTTTTTACTGTATTCACTATCTTCTTTGTACATATTAGTTTTCTCTGTTGAGTTGTTTTTAATTTATGATGTATTTATATCTCTATAGGAACACAACGTAGAAGGTGTCAACACATATAGTTTACATCCAGGCATAATTAAGACAGAAATAGGACGAAATTGGCGCCTTACCAATGTCGCATTTTTTTTCCTGGCACCATTCACGAAGACGTTGGAGGAAGGTGCCCAAACAACTATATATTGTGCTGTGGACGAGAAGTGTGCAAACGAAACTGGACTGTATTATAAGTAATATTTTATTTGATGCTTACTTTGTTGATAGTGAAGGATAAGGGTCGTATGTTACGTCGGCGACCCTTACCACCCTGTTATGGATTCTGATAACCTACATACATACATATCATCATTTTGATGACATGATTATATAGTTAATCAAAATAAAATACAGGTCTCAAAAAGCCAATTATACATATCGATAAATATGACATTTAACATAGCTCAAAATGACAATAACAATAAGTGAAAACATTTTTAACGAATTGCCATCCAGTTCCCTGGAGTGGCTTAATGCCATAATTGATACATGGTTAGGCTATTGCAGTTAACGTTCAAAGTTTTCCAGATGAATTCATTTGTCCATTTTTCATAATAATCATACCTCACGGTTTTTACAGCGCCCGCCGATAAGTAAGAAAGGGCGATAAATTGTAAAAAAATATGAGTTTTAGTAAGATAACTATTATCTTAAAAAAGTCTCAATATTATCTAATACCGTTAGGTACGGTACGGTAGGTAGTGAGTATAATCTTATTTAATTCTGGAAAATGAAGGGTCATGACAAAAATCTGCAAACAGATATTAAGGTTGCGGGTTGTTTTTGACTGGCACAAAAATAATAAAATATATTATTGTATTGTAAATTGCTTCAGCAGTTTAATTAAATCGCGTATTGTACAAGAAATACATGTCATATATCATTACAAGTGATATTTCGTGACTTATCAAACTCCCTCTCGACTCCTGCGAGCCTCGCGTGTTTAATGGACGTCCAATCAATTAGTGAATTTTCTTGGTTTGAATCTATTTTAAGGCATATCTATAAAAAATAATAAGTAATTAGGGGCCCGTTCATAAATTACGTAAGGGATTTTGAAGAATGATTTGGCCGTACCGTAAGACATCATAAGATTGCAATTACTCCCCCCTTGCCTCTTAATAAGAATTGTTGTAGGAAAATGCTCTATTGATCAAATTTAACTCCGTTTATTCTGAAAATATCTTTTATTATAATCTTCTTACTACAAGTAGGTATCATTAACTCAATGCAATAAGCATTAACCTTATTAATAATCTTTCATAGTGTTGACCAAAATTAGTAATTTTCAATTTAATAACTTACGTACCTGACATATCAGGTTCACTAGCAAGCCTATTGCAAGAAGTTATAATATTCAATCAATACCAAAAAACGCCTTATATAATTTATGAATGGCCCCTTATTATTTTATAAGATTCCCATTTTTTTACAGTAACTGTGCACCTGAGCGTCCTTCAGATAAGGCAACTAACGAAGCATACGCAAAGAAATTATGGGAGCTGTCTGTTGAAATGGTCCGCCTTGGTGACTTCAACCCTTTTACAGCAAACGACCCCGGAGTTAAAACTAAATAGATATTATAACTGGATACACATTTTTTAGATACATGGAAATCAGTTCAAAAACTAAAACTTATTTTTATTTATGTTTATTAATTTAATTTACTCTTGTTTAATATATTGTAATAATATAAAGATAAAGAAATAGAAAAGGAACACCTTAAATAGCAATTATATAACAATCCGTTTAACCAACCTATGCTTTATAGTAGGTCAATTTTAACAAAGCTCAAGTCAAATAGTCAGTTGAGATCAGGAGAACAGATTTGCGACTTTTACATACATATAACCTCTCCAGCTTCAGATCGTTCTCAACCTGAGACATTTTTAAATTTCGATTAATAAGAAAAAATAAATATCAGTTGTCAATGTCTATAAAAATATATCATAACTGTTATGTTTAAAATAAACCCATTTATTTTTTTCGGCTTCTATCGTATTTGATTTTTAATTTCGTGACATTTCGGAAACTGTGACACCCGTGATCGTGAATACTGTAAGCATTCACGATCACGGGAGAACTAAGGTGCTTCCCGTGATCATGAAAACACATAAATAATCACTATTTTTTAAAGAGACCTCAATATGTGGATGTCAAACTTACACCTTAAATACGAATTTTATACCTTTAGATATAAGAAAAATATAGATATTAAAAGCAATCGACAAAATTACTGGTTTTTTATTTTATCTATATTAATCATAACTTATGTTTATGAGTATTTTCCTTATAGTGACTGAATAAGAATACAATTAATAATAAATTAATTCATGCCTGTGAAAATACTAAGAGACGACTACGGTATATGATATGCAGATAGCAACACTATCTGTAGTTGTTGTTGTGGTGGGCCACATTGTTGATACTCTTCTATCTGTTAGGCTTAAAGGACTTGTATCCATAGTCATAAATAAATAAAAAAAAAGAACCTATGCATCCGCGGACAGGCACGACTCGGTACTAAACCATACTGTCATACAATATTTAAAGCAGTGAATTTTGCTGCTGCGCTTCGTTCGGTGAACGGGAGAGCCGAATCTCCCCGACATTGTTTATTCTGCATATGAACGACATGCTCTCTATAGAGTAGTAGAGAGTAGAGTAGTAGTAGAGTATACCTTGCTACGGGGATGACGGCACGGGCGACGAGCGATACACCGAAAATCAAAATATCCCTCGGAGTATGTTATATGAAAAACGGGCTCAACATGTGCCTGAAGTCGAGCGCTCTTTGAGGCGAGCCTTAGAATGGGGTGAATGGAATTTAGTCTAGTTCTATCCCACTAAGACTCATGTTTGTGTGTTCACTGCGAATTAAGACCTGTTTATCATAGTGCCTTAGTTTCAAGAAATAACTTGCCAAATCTCCGAGATTAATGGGATCGTCGGCGTCGAACTGTCGAGTAAGAATCCTCTACTGATTGAGCTGAAACTTTATATGCACGTTTAGTTTAGATGACAATGCATGGTTAACTGTATGACGTCATTCTAAATTCAATATGGTGGCACATGCGATAAATCCAATATGGCGGCACATACAAGATGGTGGACTAATTATTTTTAATGCACTTCTACAATATGGGTATTAAATGAAAGGGCTTGCTACGAATAACTCAAAAAATAAAGGAACGTCACTATAAATCCAATACGACGGCACTCTAAATCCAATATAACCGTTTGAGCTAAAATTTTGTATTAACATTCGGTATGGATGACAATACATACCTAACTAGCTGTGTGATATTATTCTAATTCCAAAATGGTGGAACGCCCAAGATGCCTAAATATTTTTAATGCATGCATGCATATATGCATGCACAAATATTTTTAATTCATGCCCCTATTGTATATGAGTACAAAATGAATTTTCCGTGTGGTGACGGAGTAAAAATACAATTCACCGCTATCTTACCCGTGGGTGATCGTAAAAGATGACTAAGGGATATAAAACGCATATAGCATCTATGCGAGAGAAAGAAAACTCGAAACAAAACCCTAAACCAACACGTCTGACCAGCGTGGTATAGCAAGTTAATTTCCCTCCCATTATGGAGTAGGGGCCCAACAGTGGGACATATATGAGCTGAGATGATGGCAAAATGAAAGGATTGATAGAGCATACGAATGAAGCTTAAAAAAAATAATATGCCGAATTTAAACTTTAATATTCAATCCGCCTGAAATATTCTTCTACTGTTGTTAGAATTGTAAATAATTATGATATTGAGGTCGAATTGTTCAAATCTGTAGGAACGGTTAGTTAACCTTGACTTGTGTAATTTTATGAGATAGGCGTCAATAGTAATAGCATTGCTTTACCCAAAGATTTATTGAAATCTATTTAAGGGTGAGCTGGAATCTGACCCTTATGTTTTTTTTCTTGTAAAGGGGGCGGTAACCTATAAAAGGTTGAGAATATCTGACATAGATAAATATATAGATTAGCTTGATTAATGCGGTCGAAATGTGATCCGACCGCATTCGTAACGACGACGTAAGAAAGCGAGTAGGTATGAAAGAGAGTATTGGTGTAAAGATGCGAAAGGGAATGCTCCGATGGTTCGGACATGTGGAAATAATGCCGAACGGACGTCTGGTTAAGAAGATATACAATGTGAAAGTGGAAGGATGTAGGTATCGGGGGAGACCGAGATTAACCTACCTAGACCAGATCGGTCATGTACTGAAGGAAGGTGGAGTCAAGAGTCTCCGAAACCGGCGAGCGTGTATGAAGAGAATTATAAATGTTGAGGAAGCGAGTGAAGTATGCAAAGACAGAATTCTCTGGCACTCTGTTCTCTCTGCCTACCCTGCAAGGGATATGGCGTGATGATATGTATGTATGTGTACAAACTTTACCTACCTCATTATATTATTAATTTGTGTTTCAATTAAGTAACAATGTTAATTCAATTTCTCTTAAACTGTTGTAATAAATAATTTTATTACCCAGGTGCCAGAGTGATCCCGTGACCCGGGCCGCCGCCCGCGGCCGGGGCGGCGCAGGCGCGAGTACCTGCGCCTGATGCCGCCCTAACCGAGGCTTCGGGTGATCGGACCGGGGAATTGTCCGGTTACCCGACGTGAGGCCACCGCGTGAGGACGACGCCTCGACGGCGAAAGCTGTCGGGGCGTCGACAGGAGAGGAGCCCAAGAGGGCATACCGCCGAGCGGGCCACCGAAGACAAAGATCGGGTACCGGTGGCCCGCTCGTACGGCGAAGAAGAGGTGCTTGCAGGGTGGGTCAATGGGGTTGCGCGCCGCCTCTTCCGTCACCCCGGACCGATTTGGCGGGGTGCGACGTCCATAGCCCACCGCAAAAAAAAAAAAAAAAAAAAAAAAAAAAAAAAAAAAAAAAGGTGCCAGAGTGATAATGGCTTGTCGCGGCTTAGAAAAAGCAGAAGAAGCGAAAGTTAATATAGAGAAATTATGTAAAGATTTACCTGGCACTGGAGTCCTTGTAATAAGAAAGTGTGATCTCACCTCTTTGAAATCCGTTCGAGAGTGCGCACAGAATATTCTAGATACAGAACCACAGATCAATCATCATCATCATCATCATCAACCTGCTCTTATCCCAATTTATTTGGGGTCGACGCAATATGTCTTCTCCTTCCATACAACTCTATCAGACGTCATCTCTGTGGTCACTCCTTGTCTATCCATGTCATGTTTCACGCAGTTCATCCATCTTTTCTTCGGTCTTCCCTTACCCCTTAAGCCTTCAACATTCATGCTTAAAGCTTTCCTCACAACATTACTTTCATCCCTTCTCATCACATGTCCATACTATGTCAATCTTTCACTCCTTAATTTTTCCGTCACTGGCGCAACTTTCAAACTTCCTCTTATATGTTCATTCCTTATTTTATCCATTCTTGTCACACCACACATCCATCTCAACATTCGCATCTCCGCTACATGCAGTCGTCTCTCATCCGTCGCTTTTATCG
Source organism: Lymantria monacha (assembly GCA_905163515.2). Classification (NCBI taxonomy): domain Eukaryota; kingdom Metazoa; phylum Arthropoda; class Insecta; order Lepidoptera; family Erebidae; genus Lymantria; species Lymantria monacha. The sequence continues at coordinate 16,200,753 of LR991082.1, read as the reverse complement.
CCCAACATGCTGATCCATACAGTACAGCAGGTCTTATTAGGCTTTTATATATTTGGCCCTTTAATTTTAGGGGTACTTTGGGGTCGCATGTTGTACCCGTGACCTGCCGCCACTTCATCCATCCCACATCAATTCTGTGCTTCACCGCACGATCCAGGTCGCCATCGCTTTGGATAAGAGAACCGAGGTATCGAAAGTTCGAGCATACTGGGATTGGTACTCCATCCAAAGTTATGGGTGTAAAATTGGAGAGACCGCCGAAATCGCAGAACATGTATTCTGTTTTTGGTCTGCTGATTTTCAAGCCTACATTCTCCAACTTACAGCGCCACTTTTCCAGCATGCTCTGTACCTCAAGGCCCTCTTTCCCGACGAGAACAATGTCATCAGCGAATAGCATGCACCAGGGTGCCTCTTCCTGTATCTCCGATGTTAATGCATCCATTATCAACAGGAAGAGGTAAGGACTTAACGCCGACCCTTGGTGCAGACCTACTTCGACACTGAACTCGTCGGAGTCTCCAGCCGCTGATTTCACGTACGACCTAGATTGTCGGTACATGGCACAGATTAACCTAACATACTTCACAGGCACACCTTTCTCTTTCAGTACCCACCACAAAACTGTTCTCGGTATTCTGTCATAGGCCTTCTCGAGGTCAACGAATACCATGTGCAAGTTTTTATGTGCACCACGATATTTTTCGCACAGTTGGCGCAGTGCAAACATGGCATCCGTTGCCCCGCGGCCCGACATAAATCCGAACTGGTTTTGGGTGATCTCACTTTCTTCTCGCAATCGTTTCTCAATCACTTTTTCCCACAATTTCATACTGTGTGACATAAGCTTTATTCCTCGATAACTACCGCAGTCCTGAACATCCCCTTTAATTTTAAAAATGGGCACTAGCGTACTATTGCACCATTCATTGGGGATTACTTCTGAATAATATACTTGTGAATAACGCAGGCGTGATGATGACTCCCAAAGGTGAAACCGAGGATGGGTTTGAGTTGCAGTTTGGCACTAATCACTTAGCACATTTTTTGCTAACTTTGCTACTTTTACCAAGAATCCGTAATAGCACACCAGCTAGGATTATAACTGTGTCGTCCATGGCACATAAGGGTAACTTATTTTCTTTAGTTTTTAATGACAACACATTTTTGAGTACAGCCTATGGTCACACGCCGATCCATCCTAGGCGACGGAAAGAACAACTACTATCGCCACGTGGGCAGGCCACCGGTACCCTGATCCTTAACTCCTATGGCCAGTTCCACATATTACCCTTTCGGGTACCCCCGCAGTCGCCCTCTTCTCGGACGACGGACTATTCCCTGGTCTCATCACCTGTTACCTGGGCTAAAAGACAACAACAACCTTAACTCATGATTAATTACTATTTAGTAAGTGAGGATTTTCTCACAACAGTCAAAATTGTTCTCTGTTCGTTCCCGCCATGCGAGGTTGTTGATTATATACCCTTTGGCTATTTGTGCTGTCGTTTGTTTTATATTTTTTATAATTAATATTTATAAGCGTTATGACGACCTAAGAATCTATCAAGTTTGTATTTGATTTTAAATTTCTTGACATTTCCAACACTTTACAACGTACAACGTACACTTTACAACCATGAAAGCTGTAAAGTGTTCGAAACGTCGGCTAATTAAAAATCACATACAAACGCAATAGAATCCGTAAAAATAGTTTTATCTCAATGTGTAATACTCGCGTAAATATCAGAAATCATTATGTTGATCTAAGAATCTTTATCTTTCTTTATCTTTACATAGTATAAAACAAAGTCCTTGTCGATTCGCTATTCTATTATTTTAATGTAGCGCTACTTTCACAAGCAAGGTAAAATCTGTCGGGTACGCTAGTTTGTTATATAAGTTCAGTTTTTTGACAATGTAATATGTAATACTATGTTTCTACTGCTACAATATTACAAATCGATTCATTTCGGGCTAATAAGGGCGGGGAACTATTACGTATTATCTAGACGAACATTCCTATCTAAATACTACAAACCTTATCACGTAATAAAATGTTTTGCTTTTCATGTTAAAGTTCGTGTAATCGTTACATAGCATAATTTTCAGATAAAATACAAAAAATGTTATAAAATAATAAGAGTCTGCCCACTACACTACTTTAGTTATATAAAGTTGTGCTTGCTTAAACTGTCAACAATTCGATATTTGATTACAATGAAAATAGATCAAATTTTTTACATCACTTTATTTAAAAATATGTATTACAAAAAAGTAGTAAAAAAATATTATTATTTTTATAATTAACCACTTGATTAAAACATTCTGGATTGTACGGTATATGAGCGCTTTTTCTTTCTATTTAATAGTATTCTTATTTTTTAAGGCTAAAAGTGAGAAATATATTTATATTTATTTCCAGGCAAATTTTAATGCCATTTTGTCCTGTATGTCAAACGTTTGACAACTGAGAATTATTATTTTTTGTTCCTAGCCAAAGAGTAAAGTTATTAAATTGAAAAAGAGTGGCAACTCGATGATAAAATATGCATGTATGGAAAGTGCTGCCACCCAGAGTTTAGGCGGTGAACTAAAGTTGAAGTAATATATATACATATCTACATGTGTATGTGTAATTACATATAATTTTCTTTTACTATGAAAGCTACCCTGAAATATAAAAAAGAAACATATCAGCTGATAATTAAACAATAATAATATCAGCCTAACATTGAAACTTGAGATAATTTTCAGAAAAATATCAATAACCGAAAATAAATCGATGACAATAAGTACCTACGCTAGGAAAAAAAATAACAATTCTCAGTTGTCAAACGTTTGACAGGCAGGACAAAATGGCAGCAGTTAAGTTTGTACAACCAATCTGTAGGCGGCACGACGGTCAGTAAAAATAAGTAATGTCTTAAGTGTGCCCCCCCAGTTCCTAGCGTAGGTACTTATTGTCATCAATCTATTTACGGTTATTGATGTACTTTCGGAAAATTATCTCAATTTTCAATGTTAAGCTGATATTATTATTGCTTCGTTATCAGCTGATATGTGTTTTTTTATATTTCAGGGTAGCTTTCATAGTAAAAGAAAATTCTATATAATTACACATACACATGTAGATATGTATATATATCACTTCAACTTTAGTTCACCGCGTAAACTCTGGGTAGCAGCACCTTCCATACATGCATATTTTATCATGGAGTTGCCACTCTTTTTCAGTTTAATAACTTTACTCTTTGGGGTTAAGGTATGAAATTGCCGTTTCGTACTGATAAAACCATTTTATTTGTTCATAAAACAGATTTGTTTAATCAAAGTATTTACCTTCGTTATCTATACATATCTGCCATCTAATTGGAAGATCATTTAAGGTTTTGCGATAGAACACTGGGCTCCTGGACTCCACAAACTGTGTAAAGGTATTTTAAACTGTATTCGCGTAAGAAAATTTTTTCCCGTGCAAAAAATTGTCCAAATCGTGGCAAAATGTTTTTCGATTGGGCCGAGGTCTGGCGAGTACGGAGGATGACGTATGGTTTCTAACTGCAGGTCTTGTAGTTAAAACAATTTCTCGAGCAGTATGAGGTCTTGCGTTATCATGGAGCAATAATAGTGAAGATCGATCGACAAGTCGGGGCTGTTTTACTTCAAGTTTCGCCATCATTATTTGGAGTTCTACACATTAGACATCTGCGTTTATTGCTTGACCAGATCTGAGGAAGCTGTAGTGAATACAGCAATCAAAAGTGATGGTAACTGTTTGGTGGTCACTTCATTCATCATGACCACCAAACAGTTACTATCACTTTTCTATGGGTAAGCTTCGCTTTAGGGCATTGATGTGGCGTTTGACCTGGGGTCAGCCACTGCGTTGTTCGCTTGCGATTATCATAAAGAATCCACTTTTCAACACACGTCACAATTAGGTCAAAAATCCTTTCATTTCTATACCGGTTTGACAGTATAAGGCAAGCTTCAATGCGCGCTGCTCTCTGCAGATCTGTCAAATCATGAGGCACCTATTTTTTATTTTACCGATTTGGTGCAAATGGTTCAATATTGTGGGTATGCTAACGTCAAACCATGCGGATCGGCTTCCACCATCACCTTCAATTCATCGTTATTTACCTTAGTGGCTGGTCTTTCTCGTGGTTCATTCTTCAAGTCCCAGTTTCCACTACGAAAGCGGTTAAACCAAAAACTCACGGTGCGTTCGTTAGCCATATCTTCTCGAAACACAGCATTGACATTATGAGCCGTTTCTGCCCCGTTAGTCCCACGTCGGAACTCGTGTTCGAAAATTACTCTGATTTCCGCCGTATCCATGTTCACTTCAAAAGTTGAATGTAAAAACAATTGAGCGTCAAACTATCAAATGTCACATATTTTTTAAATTTAGAATGTTATAGTTTTCGTTTGAAAACAGTTTCACTTTGATATCTGACACCATGCAAGTTTAATTTTAATTCAAAGTGGCTAGTACCTACGTTAAAACGGTAATTTCATCTTTAAATCCCTATTATTTACCTGTTATATAATTAAGTGGAACTTAAAGTTTCAAAAAAAATGTGGGTAGACATATTACATCTTTGCCTAATCATCGAGACCATCGGAGATCATCGGGACGAGGACACGGCGCAACATACGCTTGAGGTATGTTCGGGCTGGGACGGGCAGCGCCGTGACCTCGTCGCTGTCATCGGTGCCGACCTGACGCTGCCGGCTGTCGTGAAAGCGATGGTCGACAGCGTCAGGAATTGGGACGCGGTCGCCGCCTTCTGCGAGGCTGTCATCTCGCAGAAGGAGGCGGCGGAACGAGTCCGGGAGGATTCCCGTAACCCGGGCCGCCGCCCGCGGCCAGGGCGGCGCATGCGCGAGTATCTGCGCCTGATGCCGCCCTAACCGAGGCTTCGGGTGATCGGACCGGGGAATTGTCCGGTCACCCGACGTGAGGCCACCGCGTGGGGGCGACGCCTCGACGGCGAAAGCTGTTGGGGCGTCGACGAGAGAGGAACCCGAGAGGGTATATCGCCGGGCGGGCCACCGAAGACAAAGATCGGGTACCGGTGGTCCGCTCGCACGGCGAAGAGAGGTGTTTGCAGGGTGGGTCCATGGGGTTGCGCGCCGCCTCTTCCGTCACCCCGGGCCGATTTGCCGGGGCGCGACCACATCCATGGTCACACCTTGCGGAAAAAAAAAACAAAAAAAAAAAAAAAAACGGTATAATTTACGTGCGGCCACCGAAGACAAAGATCGGGTATCGGTGGCCCGCTCATACGGCGAAGAGAGGTGCTTGCAGGGTGGGTCCATGGGGCTGCACGCCGCCTCTTCCGTCGCCTCGGATAGCACATACAAATTATAGTATTTTAAGTTATTTTGTACTTTTCCATTTTTGAAGTCGGGTTTTTTAAACGTTGTTATATTAGTTGTTGCTTTTGTGCTGGATATATTTTTTTTAAATTTATAATAAATTTATGTAATATATTAAAATATATCTGTAGGAACACAATATAGAAGGTGTCAACACGTACGTTTTACATCCAGGCATAATTAAGACAGAATTAGGAAGAAATTGGGAACTGTTTTGGGGTCTAAAAAGTACCTTGTATTTTTTAATGACACCTTTCATGAAGTCATTGGAGGATGGTGCCCAAACAACTATATATTGCGCTGTGGACGAGAAGTGTGCCAATGAGACTGGACTATATTACAGGTAATATTTTATGTGACGCTATCTTGGACTCGAGCTATCTCGCTCACCAATATAACGAGTGAGATAGGTGGTATGTCGGATAAGGGTCCCTTACGGGCCTTTTTGTTTTATAAAATTTGGTAAGCTATGGTTTGGACACACGCTGTCCGTTCCGTCTGGAGCGACAGAAGGCGCGTGGCTCCATAACCTACTGTATTCCCTCCCTATCGCCATTGGGCCGGCCAACCCTTACGGTAGGGATGTTAAAAAATAATCGATTTTTATTTAAATCGATTTTTATTTTCTTATAAATCGATTTTTTATAATCGATTTTTATAGTAATGTTAATCGATTTTTGTAAATCGCTTATATAAATTACGCGTTAAAATCGATTTTTATAAACATCGCTATCTATGCGACGGATGAATAAATCTCGAAGTAAATTCACTATTATTTTCAAGTTAAGAGTGAGATAATATAGTTGTTGGTAAAATAAAAATGCCTTCTAACCGTAAAACACCTAAAATCAGCTGGTGAAAATATTTTATAACGAACAACTATAATACCACAGCAATACGCATGTACTGTTCAAATGAAATAAAAACTTGTAGCAATACTACTAATTTAAAAGAGCACATAGAACGAAAATAGCCCACTGTTTTACAGGTAACGTGAATTACTATATTTTATAATGATTATTGTGCTCCTTATGACAGTAACTTACTGGTCTCTGTAAAATTCGTTCAAAAAAACTGTCTGTCATGCGAAAATTTAAAATTTAAAGGAATATTCGTATTGATTTTTAGTTTTGGATCGGTTATTTTTTTTTATTTATATCATTTTATTTGATATTTAATCTGATAAATTGTTAATATGAATCGCTCAGGTTTATTATTGAAATATAAAAAGATATTATCATATAGAATAGTTTAAATAATAAGAAAAATCGTTTTTTTCGTAAAAATCGATTATTTATTTTTATTAAAATCGATTTTTGACAAATCCATTAATATTGAATAAAGAAAAATCGATTTTTATTTAATCGATTAATTGCCATTAACCTCACATCCCTACCTTACGGTACTGCTATGGATTCTGAAGATATGGTTAGGTTATAGCTATATCTATAGTTATTATGATGATAATATATGTAACATTGTTTAAATTTATAATAAAATAAAAAATAAAATGATTTTTATCGAATATCCATCCAGCCATCCATCATTCTTAGATATAGACCTCCCCAAGGTATTATATTGCCCATAATTGTCACAGTCGACAGTCGGGTTGGCTATCGCAGTTGGCATTAAAGTATTCCCATGAAATGATGTCGTCATTCCATATCCATTTCCATGGTGACGTCGACGGGGGATGGTACCCGAAAGGGTAACCCGCCGGGCTGGCCACGGATGGCAAGGAAGAGGCACCAGTGGGCAGTCCAATGGCAATGAGGAGGGAATACAGTGGGTTATGGGGCCAAGCGCTGCTCTTCCATCGCCTTGGACGGAAGAGCAGCGCAGGGCGGGGTGTGTCCAAACCATAGTCTACCCAAAAACAAAATGGTGATGATCCCTCAGTCGGGTTTTACGACTCACACGGAAAATAGCATATCGAGTTGCTACGGGAGTCATATTCTTATCTTGTCCCCAAGCAGTCAAGTTTCAAATATTTAAAATATCAAATTCGTCGATTAGGAAGAACAATATTTGCAGTATAGGTTGGCCTTATTTTTTTTTTGGCAGGCTATGGTTTGGCCACACGCCGTCCATTCCGTCCAGGGCAACGGTAGGGCAACGGGTGGCAACAATTACTTGAATCTTATGCTAAATCGCACTGAAACATCTCAATTTTTTTTTGTAATATTCCATATAACCGTGTTTTTATTAACTCTCTTTGCCCATTCCACTTACACAGATTTTTTAACTTAATTATGCAATTAACTAGAGATGAACTGAATATTTGAAATCTCTTAAAACAACAAAAACAAAATCTGTACATTCCAAATATTTAAAAAAAAAAATGTAAACCGTGTTAGAATTATAGACAGAATATATGATTTGACGATATTTTTTTAAAATTTTGTCTGTTATTTTGTTCGGGATCACATATGGAGTTTTGAAAGCATTCCTATAAAATTTAATAAATATATTTTGTAACATTTCGATTATTTTACAGTGACTGTGCCCCTGAGCGCCCTGCATCTAAAGCAACTAACGACGCAGACGCTAAGAAGTTATGGGAGGTCTCTGTCGAAATGGTCGGCCTCGGTGACTTTAACCCTTTTACAGCCAACGACCCAGGAGTTAAAACTAAATAGCCCTCTAGCTTTTATAGATACATAGATAATAATTTGAAATCTAAAACTTTACTTAGTTTTCTAAAAAAGCGAAACAAGAAAACATTCAAAATTGTAGTATTCAAGGCATATAACCATGGTTATATACCATGTTGCTGTAATGCTAGGGCCGCACCTGCGTGTGTCGTCCCGAAGTAATGTGTGGCGAAGCTTCGCACGTTTTGTACACTAGAAAGTCATCGCGATAAAACTGTGGTCACATTAGCGACTTCGGTATTTTACACGAAGTATCGTGCAATAATTAAAGATGGCCGAAATCATTTTCATGCGTTTAACTATGGATGACGAATTACTTTACTATTATAGCTATATTATACTAATAATTACATAATGATTTTTTTGGAACCCTTAATGGGTTCCGCTTCATGGTGTAAAAATTCTAACACCATTTCATCACTCCAATATGGAGTATATTTATTGATTAACTGGAGATCCTCGAACGCGTCTAAACACATCGAAAATTTCCGCCGAAATGAAAAACGCTAGTCTGACCACAGAGCGCGATATATTAGCGCGTTAAAACCCTTTGACTTATCGCCACCCAAGCGATAACGCACACGAAGCCCGAATGTCCGCGACGATAGCCGATAATGACCGGTCACATCTGCGTGTATCGTATCATTGCACGAAGCTTCGTGACGATACACGCAGGTGCGGCTCTTGCATAAGAGTCGTTTAAAAGTAGTTTTCTTGTATTTTGATACTATAATTATAGGAGGAACAGCTAAGGAATACCTACTTGAAATATTAATATGCCAACCCACCTAACCATACATATGCTGACAGCATATGTATGGTTAGGTGGGTTGGCATATTACTACGACAGCATAACTATGTCAATTTCCCTCTCGTTGTGGAGGAGTCTCAAGTTCAGCAGTAAGCTGCATATGAGCTCATTATAAAAAAATAATTCTATAAAATGTACCCATTGTTGTGTAAATAATCGAATAAATAAGGCAATATTCTGATCATCGCAATGCATTATGCTTTTTTCATTTCATACTTCTAGGCTGCGATTTCTTCGTAGTCGAGTATTAAATTAATTTTTTTCAAATAATTTTTGGGTTATTATTTTTAATATATGTAAATACAGATTGAACATAAAATGAATCAAATTTAATCTATCAATTTGTCTTTGTTTTATAAGCCAATTTTTTTTTGTCACCACCTTGCATTAGGAAATCCTTGTATTGCGGGGGACTTTCCAAACATGCAATTAACACCGACAAATTACACCCAAACTCAGAACAACACTTTGGAGATCGCACAAAGTATTGTCCTGCATTGGACTCGAACCCACGACATTGGCATGGAAGGTCGATATCTTAACCACTACGCCATCTGTGCAGTCAAATTATGTTTAGAATGACTTAATTTTTGAACCATTAATCTGCTACAGGATATACAGTCAGTTATCAGCAATTGCTTGCAACAAACATGATCTGACAACTATTAATAATTGGTCCACAAGATTTAGCCTGTTAGTGAATAGTGATGGGTTGCATTTAATACCTATTTTAGTCAGAAACTCTCGCATAATTAGCAGGACACATTTAATTTTTACCATCCATAGCGTGAACAGTGTTATATGGAAAAGTTTTACCGTTTAATAGTCATGTTAAGAATCTCAATGTATGTCTACAATTATTACTCAACCGGGGAAAATATGAACACCGATTTTCTTTTACGCGAGATCGTATTAAAATTACCAGACTTTTTGCGCCGCAATCCGACTTGTACGAAGAGCTCCTGACCGAATGGCAAGAATGGTGGGACTCATCAACGAAGGGCCGTCATCTAAGTATATCTATTCTTTCCATCTATTCGAGAGCGTTTAGAGAAAGTATGGCTAGAAATTGACCACTATGTAGCACAATTCCTCACAAGCCATGGAAATTTTAGATGTAAATTATTCTATTTTAAACTAGTAGCTTCACCAGTTTGTCGATGTTCCACACCAAACTGCGATTTTGAACAAACAGCTCATCACATCTTCTGGGAGTGCAGTCTCTGGCAAAATGAGCGCGATCTTATGTTAGACAGCCTGCAAGTCGTGTCGGGGGTTATATATTATACGGACCTTGTAGCAACTCGAGAAAATTTCCGTGCGTTTAGGCGCTTCTGCCATACCTAGTATTGTAATCAAACTTAAGGCTCACATATAGGCCCCTTAAGCTCTGTTATATCCGTGGTGCTGTACTGCTACGCTTCACGTATTGGCCTATTAGCCAATTTTGCTTTATGTCTCCCGCTTTGCATAGGAGGGAAGTGGAAATTCATCAACTCATCTAATTAAATCTATTGCGGGTCCCAAGACAATTAAAAGCATTTTCCGGAACTTCCTGAGGATCAAACCTCAGTGTCTTTTATGGAGACCATTGTGGATCCTGGCTTACAGGAGTTACAGTGGTGGGAAAGTGTGGTGGGATTAGTCCCACAAAAAAAATGTCTACAATTCACGATGAAGTGGAGAGTGCAAATTATTAATATATCACAGAAACTCTTAGTAAAGTTCTAATTGAAAGAGTGCTAAGTCAGAACAATCTATACCTAAACATTTTTTGAAAGATGGCGCAGTAACACGTCTCTCAGAATAAGGGAATGCGCGTGACAATTTGATTATAATACTATCTTCATAGTTTGAGGTCTACACACTAGCTGGATAGCCTTTATTTCCAATAGGTTTGCAGTTCAATACCACGCGCAATAATGTTCTTCGGTTTGCAAATGATTATATTATATCTATGATTATCTATCTTCTATATTTAGCATAGCATATCAAACGTTAAAAAAAGAAAATTCAAGACCAGAAAGTTACTGGAAAATTTTACTCGCTATTCATCATTTCAGCCCATCGCCGTCCACTGCTGGACGTAGGCCTCCCCCATGGTACGCCACAGAGTGCACAGGACCGCATCCTGTGCCGTCTGCATCCATCGACGACCAGCAACTTTCACCAGGTCGTCTGTCCTCCTAGTGGGGGGGCGTCCTACACTGCGTCGTCCGGTACGTGGTCGCCACTCTAGAACCTTTTTTACCCAGCGGCTGTCGGTTCTTCGAGCAATGTGGCCTGCCCATTGCCACTTCAGCGTGCTAATTCTTCGTGCTATGTCGGTTACCCCCGTTCTTCTGCGGATTTCCGTATTACGGATTCTATCACGCAGAGAAATCCCGAGCATAGCTCGCTCCATAGCACGCTGAGCGACTTTGAGCTTAGTTATGAGGCCTACAATTAGGGACCACGTTTCCGTGCCGTAAGTCATCACTGGTCGTAGACCTGTGTTTTTAAACACTGAGGTATGTTGGACGAGAAGATCCTTCTAAGTTTCCCGAACGCTGCCCAGCCTAGTTGGATTCGTCGGCTGACCTCTTTCTCGAAATTGGATCTTCCTAACGGAACTGTTTGTCCAAGGTAAACATAATGATCGACAATTTCGAGAATCGCATTGCCAACTAGGACCGGTACAGGAATGACATGGCCATTTGACATGACTTTCGTATTGTCCATGTTCATTCGTAACCCCACCAGTTGGGATACCCTGTTGAGATCGTTGAGCATAGTGCCAAGGTCCTCCATGGATTCTGCCATAACGACGATATCGTCTGCAAATCGAAGGTGAGTGATGTATTTGCCGTTAATGTTAATACCGAGTCCGGTCCAGCCTAAGAGCTTGAAGACATCTTCCAGTGCAGTGGTGAACAGTTTCGGAGAGATGACTTCTCCCTGTCTCATGCCTTTCTGCAACTGGATCGGTTTCGTACTCTTATCCCGGATACGGACTGACATTGTGGCGTACCTATACAAACACTTCAGCACTTCGATATAACGATGGTCGATTTGGCACCGCTGAAGGGACTGCAGCACCGCCCAAGTTTCGACTGAATCAAAGGATTTCTCATAGTTGATAAACGCTATACACAGTTAACCGCCGGCTTCTGCAGTACCTTGAGGATCATCAGCTGATCAGTGATCGCCAATATGGCTTTCGTCATGGTCGATCGGATGGTGATCTTCTTGTCTACCTCACACACCTTTGGGCGGAGGTCTTGGAGGGCAAGGGTGAGGCGCTAGTATTCAGCCTAGATGTCGCGAATGCGTTCGATAGGGTCTAGCATAGGGCCCTTCTGTCGCAGCTACCATCGTATGGAATCCCCGAAGGACTTTGTAATTGGACCACCAGCTTCCTGGATGGTCGAAGCATAAAAGTAGTCGTCGATGTAAAATTGACAATATATAAATGCGGCCCATGGGGTTTAAAAAGTATGTTTTTCAGGCTGCGCTTGCGATAATCTAAAGAACTTTAATAGTGGTAGGGCCACATAATTTACAGTTTTATGTCTACAACCGTTGGCCGGTCCGTCCAGTCTCGCAGACAATTGACGTCTGAGCATTGACAATGTACTGTTGCGCTTCGTTCAGTGAGAGAGAGAGAGAGAGAGGAAGCCCAATTTTCTGGATGGGGTTGGTTTTTATTGCTAGGCAAACCTAACTGTATTCCTAGTATAACAGAGTTATATATAGGCAGCAGTAACATTTACCATCAGGTCTGCAGTCCGGTTAGTTGTAAAAGCCCCTTCGGCTAACAACTCGCAGTTGGTACGTTTTAGTGGGTATTCAGTGTCCCCTTCAGGGCCTGCGAGTCCCACATACCCCGCCCGGCGCGGGTATGCGAAAAATGCATTTTTAACCACTGCGTTACCAAAAAAAAAAAAAAAAAAAAAAAAATACCATCAGGTGTGCTGCTTGCTCGTTTGCCACCATAAGCAATAAAAAAAAACTACGGGCTCGAATTGAAGAATTATTTTAGAGTTGGATAGTAAAATGGAGTAAGATTATAGGCTATATAACATCACGCTACATATAATAGGAGCTGATCATCAACGAAAAATATTACAAAAGCGGGTAAAATTGATTACTTTTGAGAGCTTCAGTAACGTTACGTGTTATAGGTACCTCTATGATGCACTCTTTCTTATGTGACTCAGACGAAGTTATGCAAATCAACTACAAAACAAAATTATTTAATGCTTAAGGTATTAAACATGCCAAAAAATTGTGTGGTTTTATGAAACCACGGTAAAAGTGAAACTTTTCTTCGAATTGTAGACATTTAACTAAAAATTTTTGGAATAATATTCGATTTAGGGTATTAAAATCGCATCATCAATCTTAATTTTATACTTGGAAAAAAATAATTGAAAAAAAAATGGGAATGATAACTAGGTCTCCAACTAATATTTTAATTTAATCCTATGCTTTAAAGTGTCGTACTCTATACATAATATATAAAATTATTTAGATGATATAGGTACATACATATATTAAAAACAAACAAATAGCGTGGAGCACTAACACGGATGAGTCTATACACTACCCGATCAGCTGATACGAAGCCCCCCCCACCATATTCGCCTCGGTTGCTCTGAAATGCTCTGCCGAGCGCCTTTCACTTTACCCCTACGCCGCGGCCGACCGTCACGCGACATGCAATAGATGGACGAAAAAGTTTGAGGCGATGTAATAAAAGTTTCACTTTAAAATTATTTAATGCTGTATTGAACATGCCAAAAATTTGCATGCTGTGTTCTTCTGCATTTAGTTATATTGTTAGGGTAAGGTTTAAATGATCAAAAACTTTTTTACATATGCTGCTATTGTAATACAGGCATACAATATCTGAATAATATAACTTCTGTAGTAATTGATTTCCAATTATCCATGCCATTTTGTAATGTGAGCGTGACAAATCGTTTGATTTTTGATAAGATAATAAAATATAAATTACGTTCTTCTTTTTACTCGCACTATTTCACAGCGTGAGCCTGACTAAGCGCTTGTTGTTAGATAAATAAAACTGAAAGATATACAAAAATCTTAGCATGTTTACTTCAACCTCTTTAGAGAAAAAAACACGCTGTACCTAGCCTATATCTGGTACCTAGCGTAGTAGGTATCTATATAACGTAGAATAAAGAACGATAAAAAAAAACAGATGGTTTTCTGTAGTCGGTTTACGGACGATAATTTTACGTGATAACGTCATAAGAAAACATTGATGCAAAATTGCATACTTTTATGAAGTGAACAAACAATGGAAACCTTTAAGTTTTCACTTCACTTTATAAAGAGTTAAAATGCAAGAACGCTGAGGGCCATTCACTTTCGTGCGGATTCATCGATTTCGAAGACGTTATGACGTCAAAAAAAGCAATGACATATATTTATATTCATATAACTTAAAATGTAAGTTAGGATAAAGTAAAAAACCAGTGATATATTTGAAAAATATTTAATATGTAAAGGTATAAAGTATATATTTTTAGATGTAAAAATAATATTTAAAGCTTCTGGTGATAACAGTCATATGTTGAAAGTTTTATTAAACAAGGGTAGTGACGGATTTAGATTCGAAAGTTAATTTCACGTTCTTCTATATAATTATTGTATTTACGCGATTACTATTTTTGAAAAATAGCTTTTAATTTTTGACATCGTGAAGCAAAAACAAAGTGAAGCAATAAATTTTGTCTTACAGTCAATAAAAAAACGAGGCAATCATGAATCAGCAATCGACAGAAGTTAAAATTATGAAAAAAAAATAAAAAAGCATGCCGCAGGGAGTATATATGGATGTTGTTATACCATAGCCAGCCGTCAATAAACTATAAAAAACTATTGAATAACTGATGATTATTAATAATAACATTTATTACAAATAAATTGAATATAGTAAACAGCGGTACAGTAGTCCAGAACAGCTGACTGTATCCCTCTCGCTCGGGTATCTATCTGACTTTGGGACTCGGCGGTCCCCAAAGTCACCCGATCGAGTCTTTCACCTCAGAGCGTGACGGATCAGCCTCATAGCCAGCCTACGAAATTTTTTTGTGCGGTACACCATAAGAAGCTTTCACTTCAAAAAGTCGATTTCAAATTCGTTCGATTTTGTCACTGCCAAATCTAAATCACTCCCCACACACTGTCACTCCGACGGATGGCTTATGGTTTTAGTTTCCAAATAATTATATTTTTCTATATAGACCAATTGGAACTAATTGAAATATTTTATAATTATCTAGTTATTTCTAACTGAAAATATTATTTTAAAATTGTAAATCATCATCATCATCAACATCCAATAGGTATATAGATCTAAATTAATACGTGAAGTGGCTAGACATTACTTCTCAATTTTAGAAAAATATATATTTTTTTATATACATTTTTTTATATTTTTATAAGCGAAGAGTGAATGCGGGAAAATTGAGTGAACGGAGCGTTGGGGCAACTTCTTGGTAGCCACCACCTCAGCCAGAAGGCACGTATAGCAATACATAACGCAGTGCTTGTCCCAACATTACTGTATGGAAGCGAGAGTTGGGTATGCAGAAAAGAGTATGAAAGTAAAATTAATGCGGTCGAAATGCGATCTCTGCGGAGAATCTGTGGAGTTAGGCTGACCGACCGCATTGGCAACGACGGCAAGTAGGTATGAAAGAGAGTATTGGTGTAAAGATGCGAAAGGGAATGCTCCGATGGTTCGGACATGTGGAAAGAATGCCGAACGAACGTCTGGTTAAGAAGATATACAATGCGAAAGTGGAAGGATGTAGGTACCGGGGGAGACCGAAACTAACCTACCTAGACAAGATCGGTCATGTACTGAAGGAAGGTGAAGTCAAGAGTCTCCGAAACAGGCGAGCGTGTATGAAGAGAATTATGAATGT
The DNA here is from genome assembly GCA_905163515.2 of Lymantria monacha. Classification (NCBI taxonomy): domain Eukaryota; kingdom Metazoa; phylum Arthropoda; class Insecta; order Lepidoptera; family Erebidae; genus Lymantria; species Lymantria monacha. The sequence goes on along the minus strand of LR991082.1, from coordinate 16,184,959 downwards.
TGAGGAAGCGAGTGAAGTATGCAAGGATAGAGTTCTCTGGCACTCTGTTCTCTCTGCCTACCCTGCAAGGGATATGGCGTGATGATATGTATGTATGTATAAATCTATCGGGTTTTTAAACAAAGCTCTTTTACCACCAAGAAGTAATGCAGCTGCAGTTTCTGACGTAGTTACTTCCAAAGTTATTTTACGCTGTCTCCTCATATTAAGATTGCTCTGCTCAGATAAGTCTTTTCAGGGCTACCTAAACTAAAAAATATCGAATACAACTTATAATCTAAATTATTTAAATAAAAATATAAATGCAACATACAAAAGTGTAATACTTAAATTATTTATATATGGACGGATTTAAAATGTATATTTTACCTATATTGAAAAATAAACAAACGTATAATTACTGTGATAATATTTTAAATACTGATATTAATCTTAATAAATAATATTCAGACGTCACCATGTAGGTACCGTTATACTAAGGGACGTCCATTAATCACGTGATCTTTTTTTTAGCATTTTTAACTCCCCTCCCTCTTGGTGATACGTGGTGAGGTTTAAGAGTATGAAGGTTTACTACTTCATGATTTTTGTCAAATCCCTCCTCTTTCAAACCTCACGTGATTAATGGACATCGCATAATCTTGGAAAAAGGCAACTAATTAAAATTTTAATGAGTATAAAGTTGATTGATAATGTGTCAATAGACACGATTATCTCCATGTCTAATTACTTTTTGCACCGGGGTCGTTTGCTGTAAATGGGTTAAAGTCGCCAAGGCCGACCATTTCGACGGAGAGCTCCCACAACTTCTTAGCGTCTGCGTCCTTAGTTGCCTTAGGTGCAGGAACCTCAGGGGCACAATTACTGTAAAATAAAAACATTATCTCTTTTTTCATTCATTCAAGCGGTGAGTCATGATAGTTCACTGATTATTATGTCATCATTATCTGATGATATCTCAACTCATATACGTCCCACTGTTGGGCTCGAGCCTACTCTATACTGGGAGGGAAATTAACCTACTATACTACGCTGGTCCTGTTGGTATAGGGTTATGTTTCAGGTTTTCCTTCTCTTGTACAGATATTATATGCGATTTATATCTCTTAGTCGTCTCTGACGATCACACACGGGTAAGACGTGAGGCGGTGGTGATTTGTATTCTTACTCCGTCACCACACAGTAAATTATGTGCAAAGGGTTAAAGTTAATATTTAGTGCCATTATAAAAATAATTTAGTATTTATGCTGTGTTAATACTATCAAATTGACTGCACAAATGGCGTAGTGGTTAAGATACCAACCAGTGTCATGAGTTCTATTTCTAGGCAAGATAAAACATGGTGAAATCACAAATTGTTCTTAGTTTTGGTGAAATTTTGCGTCCATGAATTATACACGTGCCGATTTTATTACTAGAATATCTTAAACTAGGTGTAGGAATGACGTCATAAAAAACATTAAAGTTTGTTGCAGACTCAGACAGTGATTTGTTTCTTATTAAAACAGTAGGTTTGTAACCGTACATTGACCTGTAGGTACATTTCGACCAGCTGTGCGGCGGCCTACTAGTTCAGTGTCACACGCATGAGTATATGCCTACATCGAATTTTTATAGTACCAGTGTATTGACCGCTTATCAGTATGGCAATTTAATCAAAACTTAGGTATTATTTTTTTTTACTGATTTGGATAGTGTATCATGGTCTGATACACCCCCAATCCAATCAAGGATTCTACTAATTAAATCGGCAACCTGTATGGCATTTTGTAAAATCCCCGCAATAGAACATTAATTACCTTAATGCAGTGTTATTTAAAAAAAACTACATTAATTATGAATTTAGTAAAAAAGAATGAGAAGACTCTACACTGACTTGAGCCAAACTCACCAACATCTTCTGGTAAATAATTGTGTTTTAAAGAGGAATTTATATCAAGCGGGCGGGTCGAAAAATTTATCTAAACCTTCAATAGCACATATGTATTTTCTCTTTCTTCTCAACAGAAAAGACATGTTGCACTAGTTCCTAATGCTAATTTACTCTTAGGATTTGTGAAGTAACAAGTAAAATAATGTAAGTGATTAATTATAAAAAAATATATATGTTAACTATATAGATGGTAAAGTGGTTAAGAAAGCGACCTACAGCGCCAGTATCGTAGATTCAATTCTTACGCAGTACAATAATTTGTTTGATCTAAACTGTTGTTCTAAGTCTGGGTGTAATTTGTTTCCAGTTAATTAAATTGTAATATCATTAAAATAAAATTTTGGTGAATTTAAGGATTTTAAATATCACATACATCGATCGGTAAAAAAGCTGTGTGGTAGCGGCTACGAATACTACCAACCCTTACTTTGCTCGTGGATGTCGTAAAAGACGACTAAGAGCTTTAAAACGACCTGGGCCAACTTCATCTGATGCCGTTTGGTCAACAATTACAGTCACAAGGAGGGTTGACATCTGGCAGGTGGCCGGTCGTAAAACTATTGCGAATAACTTTTACAATATGTACTATGAAAGAAGAGTACATATTGTATCGACCCCAAGTAATTGGGATAAGAGTAGGAGAATGATGATGATACATCGATAGGTAAAAACACTACTTGCACTGCCTAGGCTTTAATCACATATTACAGTATGGATCCTACACACGTTACGATGCCTGAATCACTAGATCTACCAAAGTAAATATCAAATAAAATATTACTTGTAATACAGTCCAGTCTCGTTGGCACACTTCTCATCAACAGAGCAATATATAGTTGTTTGGGCACCATCCTCCAACGTTTTCATGAAGGGCCAAAGTAAAAATCCTATGATAGTCCTTGCACCCCAAAAAAGATTCAAATGTCGTCCTAATTCTGTCTTAATCATGCCTGGATGTAAAACGTACGTGTTTACACCCTCTATATTGTATTCCTGTTGATAGATACAAGACAATAAAAAATACAATATAATAAAAGAAAACACTGCACAGGCTGTGGAAATTTAGATAATAACACGCTTATATTTTTATAATATTATAAAAATATATATCTTCTTCATCACAGCTCACACACCTCCCAGTGTTGGGATCGAGTCTTCTCCAAACGGAAGGGAAATTGACCTGCTACACCACGCGGGTCAGAAGTGTTGGTTTAGGTTTTGTTTCGAGTTTTTCTTCTCTTGCAGAGATATTATATGCGTTTAATATTCCTTAGTCATCTCTAACGTTCACCCACAGGTAAGATAGGGTGGTGAATTGTATTCTTACTTCGTCACCGTGTGGTGACGAAGTAAGACGCTTCTATGTTCTTACGCGCTTATAATATATGTTCTTACCAAATACATAATTGGAAAATATGTAAACATTAAAATGAATAACATATCTTAATGTGTATTATAAAAAGATGAAAAGATGTTGGCAATAAATTCAACGGAAACAAACTAAGAACAAATTTATGGTATTTTAAATATCTTTGAAACAATTGTGAAGTTGATAACAAAAATCAACGTGATGTCTATAGTTTTTCTTTCTATTTTTTTATCTGCACAATAAACGAAATTTTATTTTAAAGAGTTCTGTGATTTTTTTTTGGATGTTTGTCTAGCTGTTGGCCATCGCAGAAGGCTCTAGCAGCTTTGCTCCACTATAGGCGAGCAAGCTCTTAACCCGAAGAAAACTAATTTAGATAATGCATTATTTAAATTACAAAGCATATATAATATGATTTGTTCTTATTTTTTTTATTTAAATAAAACAGCACTGCTGTTTTTCAAAATTCACGAAATATCACAAGGGGGAGGGAGGGTGTAGTATGATATCACGTGTATTTATTTTTTCGTCAAACGCTAAGATTTCTAAACTGAAAAGCGGCATGTAGTGACATTGACTTGCCGTTGCCAGCCAACAAACGAAGCCGTTTAAAGTAGGTAATCTGTATAAAGACCTTTTTGCGAAGTATAAAAAGGCAAAAACCGAGAATATAATGAGCTGTGTTACTTTTTTGTAAGTACTAAAAATTCACGTGATGTTGGTGGGGGCGGGGGCTCATAGTCTTAAACCTCACCACGTATTACCAAGGGAAGGAGGGTTGAAAATGCTAAAAAAAATATCAGGTGATTAATGGACGTCCCCTTAGTCAGACATCACTCCTTCCGACCATCTTTTGAGAGGATTTTGATAGCGCAATTATTTGACACTAGTGACCGATCCAGGAATTATTTACCACAAGAAAACATTACACGCGATACAAAATCGTTTCGTGTAGGTACATTATCAGCGAGTTATAAATTGCGCTTGCTATTTGCGCGAAGGCTAATAAGCTTTAACATCACTCACCTTTAGTTTGGCTGCCAATTCCCTGGAGAACATTATATTGGCGATTTTACTCTGCGAGTAAGCTTCCATGGCATTGTATCGCCTATTCTTGTAATTTAAATCATCTAAATTAATACCGTATCCTGGAAATATAAAAAAAAAAACATTATTTTGCTTTCATCCCAATTACTTGTGGTCGAAGCAATATGTACTTCCATCGTAAATATTATAAAAGTTATTGGTTTTAATTTTATAGCAAACCGCCTGCTTGACGTCAACCCTCCTTAGAAATATAATTTAATTGATGATCAAACGGCATCAGGTGGAGTTGGCCCAGATCGATACAAAGTTCTTAGTCGTCTTTTACGACATTAACGACATCCACGAGCAAAGTAAGGATTGATAGAATTCGTAGTCTCTACCAATACAGCACGATGATGATGATGTGTCATTATTCTATTTCTATTCGTGTTATTTCTATTAGGTACCTTACATATTACTCAACATTTAAGGATTGGTTGAAAGGTTGGATTGATTGAAACTGTTTGTCAGTTAAAATTAATATTTTGCAATTTTTTTTTTATGTTCTTATAACCATGTCTTGATGGATTAAGAATACAATTTTATCATCATATTGTCGTTATCCCCATTACTTTGGGGCGACATAATATTTTCTCTCTTTTGCACATCATCCTATAAGAAGTCGTAAAACAATTGCCAATATGTACTCTTTTGTAATGTATATGATGAAAGAGGTGTACATATTGTGTCGACCCCAAGTAATAGAGATAAGAGCAGGAAAATGATGATGAATGTTATGGGTTACTAGCTTCTGCCCGTGGCTTCGCCCGCGTAAAAGGTTACTTTACTAAAATTTTTCAACTCCTATTTTATTTTAACCCTTAAGGGTAATTTTTTTGCAAACTTTTAATGTCATATTTATTTACATCTAATCAATAGCCTAAAAATAAGTTTCTAGCTTCTGGCTTTAAAAATGACGATACTTCCTTGCAACGTTTCATCCCCTTTTACAATCCCTTTGCATTAAAAAGTAGCCTATGTCCTTTATCAGGCTCTAGACTATCTGTGTACCAAATTTCATTTAGATCGGTTCAATAGTTTTGGCGTAAAAGAGCGACAGACAGAGTTACTTTCGCATTTATAATATTAGTAAGGATTTATTTATATATTGATTTTATTACCACATCTCATACACGATCCACTGCTGGAGCTTCCTCCAAAATAGAAGGGAAACTTATCTACTATACCAAGCTGGTGAAACGGTTATATATTGAGGTTTTCTTCTCTGCATTGATGTTATATGCATAACATATCCTTTTTCGTCTTTTACAACACCCACGGGCAAAATAATGGATCATATTGTTTTGGTTGCTACCTTAATTTAGGTATTAGTGGTCTAACTAACGACATCGCATGTTTAGTGTCATAATATCCGATTTCTATACAGAATATTTCTGCACATATTATAAATAGTTTTGTATTTAATTGTTAGGTATGGCAACAGTAATTATTCATTATTTGGGTTGTAAAAAAGAAAACTAAGTTACCCTTATGTCCGGCAGATGACACAGTTACAATCCTGGCTGGTGTGCTATTACGTATTCTTGGTAAAAGTAGCATTGTTAGCAAAAAATGTGCTAAGTGATTAGTGCCAATTTGTGTCTCAAATCCATCCTCGGTTTCACCTTTGGGAGTCATCATCACTCCGGCATTGTTCACAAGTATATTGATCTGCGGTTCTTTATCTAGAATATTCTGTGCGCATTCGCGTACAGATTTCAAAGAAGTGAGGTCGCACTTTTCTATTACAAGAACTCCGGTGTTAGATGAATCTTTGCATGATGTCTCTATATCAACTTTCGCCTCTTCCGCTCGTTCTATACTCCGACATGCCATTATCACTCTAGCACCTGGGTATCAACAATAAAATGATTTATTAGGACAGTTATTTATTTAATAGATTTAATTAAAACATAGAACCTCCTCCTTTTTGAAGTCGGTTAAAAATAGCTTCTTCATTAGTTTCTTATCTTATAAATATTAATATTATAAAGAGATAGAATTTGTAATTTGGATATATGTAGATACACCAGAAACATATCATCTCAACTCATATATGTCCCACTGTTTTGCTCGAGCCTCCTCCATAATGGGAGGGAAATTGACCTACTACTACGCTGGTCAGACGTGTTGGTGTTGGGTTTTTTTTTCCGAGTTTTCCTTGTCGTGCATAGATGTTATATGCGTTTTATATCCCTAGTCGTCTCTTACGATCACCCACAGGTAAGATAAGGGGTGGTGAATTGTATTCTTACTCCGTCACCACACGGATAGAATATCATCATCATCTATGAAATTATATCGGATTATCCAACACTTTCGGTTATGAATATAACATTTTTAGGGGATTGTAAAAGTGGTGAAGTCTATTATTCGCCTTTGGCTTATGTTTAGGCTGTCAGTTCGGCTGGATAAAAGACAGCTGTCTGTGTAACGAGTCTCATACATGTCTGTATGAGCCTATCCAAAAAACTATTATATCGGTTACAGTTTCGAATATAATTTTATTTCGGATATCTATTTGACTGCACAGATGGCGGGGTGGTTAAGATACCGACATTCGGTGCCAGTGCTTTGAGTTCGATTCCTATGCAAGACAATACATTTGTGGCATCCAAAAAGTGTTGTTATGAGTCTGGGTGTAATTTGTCTACGTTAATTGCGTTTGTAAAGTCCCTCGCAATACAATTATTTTATTTATTTCCTTAGTAAAGGTCTTTTTAAAAAAACAAAAATCTATAATTTCAATTCCCATAATACGAATAGATCACCAAATCGAGCTAAAAATTCAAATTCCAACTCTGTATAATTGGGTTTGTCCTGTTTTCGAAGACCCATCGAGAACGGACCAATCCCACTTGAAAAGTTCAAATTCCAATGACGAGAATTGTCCTCATGATTATGAAGCTCCATAAGATCCCTCAGCCAGACTTAGATTATCTCGATGAAGAAAAATCTTAAAATAAAACTGTTTATCAACCCATTTAACCAGTATAGTATAGTAGGCCAATTTCCTTCTCACTGTAAAGCAGGTTAGATCCCCCACTTTGAGGTATATGAGCGGAGCAAGAGATGATGATTATCTAAGCAATATTAAAAGATTAATTTATCCTATCTCTAACTGCTGATTTTTTATCAGTATTCATCAGGTTGTAAGCAGGTCAGTTATTTAGGCGAAATTGTTGCATGGAAATAATGAATTAGCAATTTGTGTGCTATACTATATTATATATAATCATCTGTGCGATAACAGAGTAAGAATACAATTCACCACCCCTTATCTTATCTCTCTTACGATCACCATGGATGATCGTAAGAGACGACTATATGCAAGAGAAGGAGAACTTGAAATAAAACCCTATACCAACACGTCTGACCAGCGTGGTAAAGTAGGTCAATTTCCCTCTCATTATGGAGGAGGCTCGAGCCCTACAGTGAGACTTATATGAGCTACAATGATGATGCGATACTAAAAAACTCATTTGCAAATTTCAATACCATACCTGGGATGAACCTAAATCTTTTGAGACACTGTTTCAACTGCTTTGCCAATTCAGTTTTAGTAGCTATTGCGTGTAGTAACTGTCCTTCACATTCTCTTCTTTAGGTAGACATTTACTGTAGTAAATTGTTTCTTAAAGAAGAGAATGTATTCATCTATCATAAAATGTAAATAAATATATTTAAAAAGTTAGGTGTTAACAATACTTAACATCTAACTTTTGAACTAAAACTGTACTAAACAGTGACTTAAACTAATAATTAACATTATTATACTTTGCTGGAAACTCCTTTGGGAATTGAATGATGATTACCGAGTAAGATGATATGTGTTCATTTTTTAAATTTATTATGATTAATACTTTATATAGATTTTCCATTATCTAGGTAATCAAAATTTTACTGTAGTAGTAATCTGAATATAATCTGTGTATTCATCTTTATCCTTGTGGTGACAGAGTAAGAATACAATTCAAGACCCCTATCTTACCTGTGGGTGATCATAAAAGACGACTAAGGGAAATAAAACGCGTCTAACATCCTATGCAAGAGAAGGAAAACTCAAAACAAAACTCTATACCAACAAGTCTGACCAATGCGGTATAGTAGGTTAACTGCCCACCTATTATGGAGAAGGCCCGAGCCCAACAGTGGGACATTTATGGGCTATGATGTTGATGATGGATTTTCCATTATCTAGCTAGGTAATGAAAATTTTACTGTACCAGTAATTTGAATATAATCTGTGTATACATCTTCTTAAATAAACTGAATCAGTACCATTATTTATAGACTGATTAAAATGTTTGATTCGGATTTTCTTTATTATTAAAAAGATTAATAGATAGATTTTGAAAAATGGCCTTATTTTGTCACTGAATTAACTAATTGATAATACGGTGAGAAGGTAGAAATAACTGCCACCCATTCCACAAACTACAAATAGGATACAGAGTATAAATAAAGATAGAAAATGTTCTCAAATCACAAGATATTACCTCTTTTGTAGAAATCCAATGCTGTCTGCTTCCCTATACCGCTGTTACATCCAGTAATTAGGGCAGTTTTACCAATGAGGCTAACTGTACTATAACATCTTCCACTGGAGAAATGCATGTTGTGAACTTTTATTCTGTGTAAGAATAAGGTTAATTTAATTTGAATGAGAAAACTGTTGTCACAGCCTTTCATACAAACCAATGATGTTAGCTAGCTAAACTCTGTATAATGCCTAATATTTCACTTCTGAAAAGTTTCATATGAATAAAACATGTGTGTTGTGCTGTGTGGTATTGGCTACAAATACTATCAACCCTTAATTTGCTCGTGGCATTCGTAACGACGACGTAAGAGAGCAAGTAGGTATGAAAGAGAGTATTGGTGTAAAGATGCGACACGGAATGCTCCGATGGTTCGGACACGTGGAAAGAATGCCGAACGAACGTCTGGTTAAGAAGATATACGCGATAATGCGAAAGTGGAAGGATGTAGGTACCGGGGTAGACCTAGACTCACCTACCTAGACCAGATCGGTCATGTACTGAAGGAAGGTCGAGTCAAGAGTCTCCGAAACCGGCGAGCGTGTATGAAGAGAATTATGAATGTTGAGGAAGCGAGTGAGGTATGCAAGGATAGAGTTCTCTGGCACTCTGTTCTCTCTGCCTACCCTGCAAGGAATATGGCGTGATGATATGTATGTATGTATTTGCTCGTGGCTGTTGTCTAAAAGCTTTATATCGACGTGGGCCAACTCCACCTGATGCTGTTTGGTCAACAAGTACATTCTCAATGAGGGTTGAAGTCATAGATAATATACTATTAAAAAAGTAGTTGAAGTCATACAGACCGGTCGGCCGGCCGGTCATAAAACCATTGCCAAAAACTTTTGCAATATGTACGATGACTAAATATTTTGTCGACCTCATGTTATATTGAGATAATATAATTGATTAAGAGTAATTGAGATAAGAACAGGCGAATGGCGCTGTTAAATATAACGCATAATATGCTCTTACATAGAATAGTAGATATACTGGGTGCTGTGCTATGTGAGTGGATTTCTAACTTTCACCTGTAAGTAAATATAAACTATACCTATTGTTTTGTCTTGGTATTTTCTGAAGAATCTTAGCAAAGAATACAAAATCACTGTGAATATATAGTCTTATGTGCATTATTCATATAAAAATTCTAATATTTAAAATAATACTCGTTTCTGTTCTATTTAAGCTGAACACAGAGTAAAAAAAAATAATGAAATCTGAACAAAACTGGCAAAGGGAACAAAGTTCATAAAGCCGAGATTTATACAATTTTCTTCACAAGTCATCGCTTCTTCTCAAGTGTTTATTTATAAGACCAACGTCTTCCCTGTTACGTCGGCCAAGGAGTGGGTACCCCTCAGGGGGTATACCGTTGGGCCGGCCACTGATGTCAAGTCACTCTCCTCCGGTGGACGGCCCAACGACGAAGGCGACGTGTCACGGGTGGGTTACGGGTGTGCGTGCTTACGACCCTCTGTCGCCCCGGACGGAGTGGAGCGAGGAGTGCGCCGACCGTAGCCCACCCAAAAAAAAAGGGTTTATATTTATTATTTATTACTTTATTTAAAGTAATTTTCTATAAGTAAGTCGTACTGTGTGGTAGCGGCTACGAATATAACCAACCCTTACTTTGCTCGTGGTTTTCGTAAAATACGACTTACCCTGTGTCCTAATTGGCTGTCACAATACGACACAAATTTTGTTCTCCAACCGACCAAAAAACAAGACAAAATTTAAACATATCTTTTTGAATGGAGCTATCCTAACTGGCAACCCGCACGGGCATGTGGCATCGCATTGGCCAGTCGGCCAGTTTGAATTTCAAATCGGTTCTACTTTTGGTCGTGTCGGTCATTAAAGCTGATATCAGACGGTTCACTCGAGTGATGGTTCATTTTTCTTTCATTTTATGTTCACACGGCTAAGAGGGAATGATTTAAAAATGAACATTCACTATTTATTTCTTTCAATATATCATCGAATGAAGTCGTGCGTCTTGGAATTACTTTAATTTATGATCATTTAATCAATTTTTACTGATATTTTTTTTAGTGGTAGGACCACGCTGTTGACAGTTTTATGTCTAAAGCCGTGGGCCGGTTCATCCGGAGTATTACCACACTCTCGCAGAAAATCGTCGCTTGAGCAGTGGCAATATGCTGCTGTGCTTCGTTCCGTGAGCGAGAGAGCCGGAAGCCCATCTTTCTGGGTGGGTTTGGGATTATTGGCAGGCAGCGGCCTAGTTATACCTCTAGTGTGGTAAAGATCCATGGACGGCAGTGACACTTAACAACAGGTGTGCTGCTTACTCGTTTGCCACCAGAGCACTAAAAAAAATCAAAGAGTTGACAAAAAAGAAGTAAAGAAAACGTCGACGGTGATGGGTGCTACCATGGATTGAAAGAAAAAAATATTAGCAGCATCAAATACATTGTTGAGAGAACTAGCAGCAAAGAGTAAAGTTATTAAATTGAAAAAGAGTGGCAACTCGATGATAAAATATGCATGTATGGAAAGTGCTGCCAGCCAGAGTTTAGGCGGTGAACTAAATTTGAAGGAATATATATACATATCTACATGTGTATGTGTAATTACATAGAATTTTCTTTTACTATGAAAGCTACCCTGAAATATAAAAAAAAACATATCAGCTGATAATTAAACAATAATAATATCAGCCTAACATTGAAACTTGAGATAATTTTCAGAAAAATATCAATAACCGAAAATAGATCGATGACAATAAGTACCTACGCTAGGAACAAAAATAACAATTCTCAGTTGTCAGACTAGCAGTTAAGATCCTGATTCATATTGTAATAATCTTTTTAAAGTTCTCCAAAAAATGTAATGTATTTTGATCGATCGAGAGTGTACATTTGCCGCGTGCGACCAGTGCAAAGCAGCGCAGAAAATTATCAACACGGGACGTCCTTCGGCTACAGAACTTGAAACAAAATGACCGGACCCGAATGAAAGTTCTCTCAGTGTTCAGACTGTTCATTTCTTGTTCACTCGGAGTGCGAGTGAAAGATGCCGAATGCCAATATCCAACACTGTTGGATCGTTTCACTAATGAATTCATTCGGCACTAATGTTTCATTTTGTGTTCAGATGCGTCACTTCGAGTGAAAGATGCAAAATGAAAGACAAAAATGAACAAAAAATGAACCGTCTGATATCAGCTTTAGAGAACACGTGTTTTGCTTTAACAAAATGGGACAAAAACTACAAATATCGTATTTTAGTCGACAAAAAATCGTCAACGAACATTAAAAAAAGACTAATTAGGTACCTGCTTTATTGTTTTTTATTTTTACAGCTATGGTCATATTGCGTAGATGTTATTAGTTTTTTACAAAACTAAATATCAAAAAAATTGTATTTCTTCTTTTGGGTTTCTTAAAATTTGTAATCTGGTGTGCACATTTCACTCTTTATACTTCAAGAATGTAATCAAATGTATCTGTCTTCATTCTAATGTATCTACTTGTAAAATAAATTCTTGTCTCATCATAGTTGACCTATTAGCTGTTGTACTCCTTCACGTTTCGATTTTTGCTTCTTCGCTAATTTTAAATAACAATTTTCACTTAAGTAAAGCACCAGCCTTTGATAGATATCGTATCTGGATGGTTTTTGACATAATGGTATTGTCGTACGACCAACTAAAGTAGTTTTGTTGCACGGCAATGCGAACTACCAATTTTGTCGTAGAGCGACTTGCCAATTAGGATATAGCCTAAGAGCCTTATAACGACCTGGGCCAACTCCATCTGATGCCGTTTGGTCAACAATTACATTCCCAAGGAGAGTTGACGTCTAGCGGGCCGGTCATAAAACTAGCAATAACTTTTACAATATGTACTATGAAAGAGGAATACATATAGTATCGATCCCAAGAAATTGGGATAAGAGTGGGAGAATGATGATAAGTAAGTTAGATTGTTAATGTACAAATTAATGCGGTTTTTAGTGGGGTGATTTAGCGGACTTCTGAAAATATTATGTATAAAAAAATAGTGAAGGCATCACTATATTAAGGTGTTATATATTATTAAATTAGTTAATAGTATTTTGTACATTGTGGTGCGAAATAAGTGCTGGGGGTGTGCCCAATATGACATATAACAATGCTTTAAATACGTTTTCGTTTTTCACCCAAATTCTCAAAAGATACCATTTACGATGGCGATGGTACTGTTATGGGTAACAATTTGACTTTCCGACAAGGACTTTAAATGAAGTAATAATTTATAAATCAAGACAGTATAAAGGTGTGAAGAAACTGAAAATTTATGAAGAAAATTGTATCACACATGGCTGGCGGTATGGCTGTATGAGTTTTGTGTCCTTTATATGATCGAGCAAAATGATAAAGATTTTGGCGGAAACAGAAAAGTTTATGTAACAGTGTGACTGTTTTACCCTATATTAAATGTTTTATCATGTTATTAAATAATTTTGATGCTGTTTAATGTAGTATATTTAAAAGACAAAGCTATTTTATGCGCATCAGTCTTGGAATAAAGATTGTTATAACCATGCCGTAAATTAGGTTAAGAACTATCTTTATGATGATCAGGAGCGGCTTTATCCATAGTGCAGAGGGTGCGGTTCACCCAGGGGCCGGGTGTTAGGGGGCGCTGAGAGCCGACAGCCGCTCGGGACACATAGAGCCTCTACTGTAACGTTCCACACGGAGCGGGCACACCGTAAGCAGCCAGTGCCTAACCATCTATAAACTGTAGTGGGTGCGTTATTTGACAGGTTTGGGTAGGTTGCTTTATCGCCATGCTCACTGTAACTTCATAATCCGATTGCGCTTACCTGATTTTGTGTCAAAACAACGAGACTAAGCACGCGATAACGTATTTCAGCGAGGCTCAGAGTTTAGTCGAAACGTCTATAAAGCTAGCATGACAAAGTGAGCAGAATCACTTAAAGAAAAGTGCAAAAATTAGTGCTTATTTAGTGCCAAGAACTTAAATTTGATGCTCTCATAGATTCGCAAAAAATGAGAACACTGCTAACTTGTAATTAAGCTAGCAGTGTATTTTCTAAAACGCCTATATTAACGCGGTATACGACTAAAGCAATGTATAGGGAATTTAGTGCTTGATTAGTGCTGGCAGTATGTGATAAAAATTGGGCAAAAATTTTTTTTTCAAATTTTTTTCGATCAAAACTGCCAGTATGACAGTCTGAGCAAGTGACCGGAATGAATACGTCAATCTGTATCAAAAATTTATGATTCTCAAGGGTTAATAATTTAGTGCTCGATTAGTGCTGGCAGTATGTAATTAGTAATTTGAAAAAAAAAAAAAAATATTTTTTATCAATCAAAACTGCCAGTATGACAGTCTGAGCAAGTGACCGGATTAAATACGTCAATCTGTATCAAAAATCTATGATTGTTAAGGGTTAATAATTTAGTGCTCGATTAGTGCTGGTATGTGATAAAAAATTTGAAAAAAATATATTTTTTGTATTTTTTGTCAATCCTGCCAATATGACAGTCTGAGCAAGTGACCGTATTGAATACGTCAATCAGGATTAAAAATCTATGATTGTCAACGGTTAATAATTTAGTGCACGATTAGTGCCGGCAGTGTGTCATAAAAAATTTGGAAAAATATATATTTTTTTTATTTTTTGTTAATCAAAACTGCCAGTATGACAGTCTGAGCAAGTGACCGGATTGAATACGTCAACGTTTTTAGTTTACGTTTTTAGGAAAAAAATAGACACTGCTAGCTTAATTACAAGCTAGCAGTGTTCTCATTTTTTGCGAATATATGAGAGCATCAAATTTAAGTTCTTGGCACTAAATAAGCACTAATTTTTGCACTTTTCTTTAATCGATTCTGCTCACTTTGTCATGCTAGCTTTATAGACGTTTAGTCGAACGTGTTGTACCTAACTATCAACTTATTCCATTCTGTTCGCCATTTTGATATAAGAGGGCGCCAGGTTATTGATAGCACCCGGGCGCTACATGTGCTAGAGCCGCCCCTAATTAAATGATATCCATATATATTCAATATGAAAATAAATATTATCGAAATTTTATCTTCTAGATTATAAAGACACGTGACAGTCTTTTCCTCACTGTTTTGTATAAATAAGGCAGATAATACGAATATACAATCAATATGCAGTGGTTATGTATTTTTTGCTAGAAGTATTCAGACACAAACCATAGGTATATTTTAAGCAATCTGAATTTCGTACTACCCTCATAGCATACCATAATATTAATGGTTCAATTTACCATATTTTTGCCATAGCATAAAGTCAATAAAAACCTTTCGAAAATAAGTTTGTCATAGCATACAATAATATGAATGGTTCAATTTACCATATTTTTGCCATAGCATAAAGTCAATAAAAACCTTTCGAAAATAAGTTTGTAGAGTCGATAAAGAGATATTTACTACATCACTACCCAGTATTTATATATGCAAGCTATTATCAGTTATCGCCGAGTCCTGATAGCAATATGTACCTCAAATTAATATAAGTACATTGTACTGTTTCTTGTTACACAGAATAAAACTACATCATGCCTTTCTTCAGTGGAAAATGTCACAGTAAAGTCAGTCTTATTGGCAAAACTGCTATTATTACTGGGTGTAATACCGGTATAGGAAAACAGACAGCTTTGGATTTCTATAGGAGAGGTAATATGAGAATATTTTTTTATTAGTATACACATAATGAAAGACCACCACGAAACATAACCCTCTGCCAGCCCTCGGCCAGAGGGATCTCTGGCCAGCTGGTGTAGACTGTAGTAGTGGGTTAAATGCCCTCATCTAGAGGAGGCTTGTGTCCAATAGTGGTTTGTATATTGCCTATGTCAAAGTTTATAAAAGTTTTATGCGCTGACGGGTTAAGGACACAATACACCAACCCAAAGTGTCTCTATGGGAGTTGTGAAAATTGTCTGACGAATCATGAACAGAATGAATCCATGTACAAAATTTAATGTTTCTGGTCCCTGTAATTTCAGCTGCACGTTGATATGTTACTCAGTTTCTCCTTTTAAATAAACAAAATAGTTTCAAAGGGTTTCAATTGAAGTAAAAAAACTATATTCATTTTTTATTTATATAAATAAAACGCAAGCTTTGATATCAGTAGCTTAAGCGGTTTTGATTTTCTATACAACATTTGTATTTCACATCCTTTTATATACTCGTATCTTAGAGAATGCATACATACATACATATCATCACGCCATATCCCTTGCAGGGTAGGCAGAGAGAACAGAGTGCCAGAGAACTCTATCCTTGCATACTTCACTCGCTTCCTCAACATTCATAATTCTCTTCATACACGCTCGCCGGTTTCGGAGACTCTTGACTCCACCTTCCTTCAGTACGTAACCAATCTGGTCTAGATAGGTTAGTCTCGGTCTCCCCCGGTACCTACATCATTCCACTTTGCACCGCATTGTATATCTTCTTAACCAGACGTTCGTTCGGCATTCTTTCCACGTGTCCGAAACATCTGAACATTCCGTGTCGCATCTTTACACCAATACTCTCTTTCATAAAGTATGAAAATATTCGCTCTCTTACGTCGTCGTTACGAATGCGATCAGTCAGCCTAACTCCGCAGATTTGCCGTAGAGATCGCATTTCGACCAGATTAATTTTACTGTCGTGCTCTTTTCTGCATACCCAACTCTCGCTTCCATATAGTAATGTTAGAGAATCTATCATCATAGAGAATGAATTTTTATAAAACTTTTCTTAGTGCACACATAACTCATAGAAGGAAGCCGCGCACAAATTTTTAACGTTCATAGGCTCAGTACGATGTTCGACCAATTGACGGTTGAATTTTTTTAAATTGCTTATGGTGACAAACGAGCAAACAAATAAGGTAAGAGATGAGTATATAAGAGGAAGCTTGAAAGTGGCGCCAGTGACGGAAAAGTTGAAAAGTGAACGCCTGATTTGGTATGGACATGTGATGAGACGGGATGAATGTAATGTTGGGAGAAGAGTTTTAAGTATGCATGTTGGAGGCTTTAGGGGTAAGGGAAGACCGAAGAAAAGATGGATGGATTGCGTGAAGCATGATATGAATAGAAAGGGAGTGAATGCAGAGATGACATCGGATAGGATTGAGTGGAAGAAAAGGACATATTGCGTCGACCCCAAGTAATTGGGATAAGAGCAGGGTAATGATGGTGGCAAACGAGCAGAACACTCCGTATCAATCACAAATTCACAATATAATGTTTAACAACACTTTCTGTGAAAAGTTATAATATATAACTTAGTAGAAAATCTATCTTTTTATAATACTACCATGGTGCATATAAATATGCTACGTCACTATGTTATATAATATAAATACCGTTATTTTTCTTAGTCCCTATATTTAGGTATCATTTGGTAGGACAGAAATTAACCTACTGGACCACATTAGCAGAACGCAGTTATCGTTGGGTTGAGGTCGAGATTTACTTTTTTTTTGAAGTGCTGTTATTTAATTACATCCCTTACTACATTTTTTCTATACTACAAGTAAGGAGAGTAGTAACCATTGCATTCTCACCCGGTCTCGACACTAATAGTACTATTTAAATCTGTTGTTAATAAATTTCCGTGTAGTGACCATGTAATGAATACAATTCATCACCCCTTTGTCTTTATAGGGTTTTACTTCGTATGTAGCACGTTGGTCAGATGGACAGCGGGGTATAGTAGAACAAATTTCCCTCCTATTGTGGAGGAAGCCCAAGTCCAACCCTGGAACATAGATGAACCGAGTTGCCGACTTTAAGTAAAACTCTTACAATAAATAATTTTATTGGCAGGTGCCAGAGTGATAATGGTGTGTCGCAGTTTAGAAAGAGCGGAGGAGGCGAAAGTTGATATAGAAAAATCTTGCAAAGATTTATCTGGCACTGGGGTTATTGTAATAGCAAAGTGTGATCTCACCTCTATGAAGTCCATCCGAGAGTGCGCACAGAATATTCTAGATACAGAACCACAAATCAATATACTTGTGAATAACGCCGGAATGATGACGTCCCACAAAAGCGAAACCGAGGATGGATTTGAGATGCAATTTGGCACTAATCACTTAGCACATTTTTTGCTAACTATGCTACTTTTACCAAGAATACGTAATAGCACACCAGCCAGGATTGTAACTGTTTCATCCGCCGCACATAAGGGTACTTAAGTTACTTTTCTTTTAATTTTCTCAATAATGAATAGTTGGATGTGGGCTAATATTTTCTATTGTACATATAAAATAGACTTGTGAAGAAGGTATGTATGTAGATATGTTAGGTACATGCCTGTCTAAAATGTCCGTAACAGGACGAATAAGATATAAAAAATCTGCTCACATGCGATATATTATTAAACAACGCACTTTCTAACGTTGTTCATTGGTTCAAAACAAATAATCTAGTTCTAAATGAGAACAAAACAAAATGTATTAAATTAGTACTAATGTAAGACAAGTGGGAACCAATGTTCAAATGAATGGTGTGGCTCTTGACCTTGTGGAATCAACCGTTTTTTTAGGCATCACTATAGATGCTAGACTCCAATGGGGCCCTCATATTGAAAAATTGTCAAGCAGGCTTAGCTCAGCGGCTTATGCGGTCAAAAAATTCGAGTATTGACCGATATTGAAACAGCTAGAATAGTTTACTTCTCTTATTTTCATAGTCTTATGTCTTACGGCATATTGCTGTGAGAATGCTCCGCGGATTTGAGTAGTATCTTTGTTCTGCAAAAAAAGGGCTGTCCGCGCAATTTATAATTTAGGCCCAAGAGTTTCACTTCGAGAGAAATTCAAAGAGGTGAATATTCTGACTGTTGTATCACAATATATATACGAAAATGTTTTGTATGTAAAAAGAATTTTCAGTAACTTTGAAAGATATTGTGACATTCATTGTGTGAATACTCGGAATAAGGACAAATTAGTTGTACACAGTACGTGTCTTGAAAGAATTAATAGGTCATTCATGGGGCAATGTATACGCTTCTATAATAAATTACAAAAAGATATCCGAGATATGACTGTGAACAAGTTTAAAAGGGCTGTCAAGACCAGACTCTGTAAAAAAGGTTATTGTAAAATCTCGGATTATCTAAGCGATAGTTCTGACTGGCTATGAGCAGCTCCTCTTTCAGCAATTAAATTATTTTTTTAAACTGTTTAGTTACTATTTCTTTTGAATAATTATACATACTTTTAAAGCGTAGCGTGGGTTGCCTGTCGAATTTTGACTTTTTTGCATTTATAGTACATGGTATTGGTCATGCTCACTGAAAGGTCCGCTTGCGGTAGCTGCGTGGAGCGGGTCTCTCTCTTCCCTCCAAGGTGGTTGAGGGGAGTGATGGCTGCTCTAGTAGTTAACTCGTCCGCTTGTTGGATCCGGTCCAGCCATGGTCTTTTTTATTGTATTTTAACTATTGCGTTGGAAGGGCATCGCACTGAAGCTAATTAAATAATAAACATGTACTATTTTTTATATATAAAAAAATGAAAAAAAATATAATAACATAGATAAAATATAATTAGACAAACCCGCTGAGTTTCTTGCCGGATCTTCTCAGTAGCGGTGTCATTCCGATCCGGTGGTAGTTTATTAGATTAACTTATATGTAAAAAAAAATGACAATATGTAAGTGCCCTCGCAGGGTTTATGCATAATAAATGAATTTGAATATTTTCAGGATACGGTATACATTTGGATGATTTAAATTGTAAGAATAGACCATACAAAACTATGGAAGCATACTCGCAGAGTAAAATCGCCAATATAATGTTCTCCAGGGAATTGGCAACCAAACTTAAGGTAAGGCGTAGCTGATGCGCTTTCATTAGCTTTATCAATAATACGAGGCCTCGTGTGTAAGCAAATATTCGCAAAAAGTTATCCATAATTTCACTTAAATTTAAGTTAGTTATGGACGACATCTTTTGACGAATTTTAAGTCGTATTTCCCGGCAAAGAACTCATATTTTATACTATATATGACATATTTATTCTTTTTCATACATGATCATTATCAGTTTAGTTTGCCATCCTTGAACAGTTACTATCCTGTAAGTGTTTACCTAACAGTACCTAACTAGTAACTAAAATGCATTTTGATCTATAATTTTGTTTAACATAGCTTTTAGGAGCATTGATTCAAAATAAAAATTCATAAGCAATTTAATATTTAATGCAATGCGCACTAGTAATTGTCACTTATTTAAAAAATCTTTACCCTTCATTACCGTATCATAAAAGAAGATCAATACAGTCCCGTCTAAAAGAAGCCACTGTAAGGCTGATGTTATAGTAACGATTTAAGCTCGCATGAATTTTAATCACTATTCAAAAACTTATTGATTACCCGCGTCGGCGCGGCATCGTGCATAGGGTAGACACGAGTAGCGGTGGTCAAGCACTGCCAGAAATCCTCTCAAACACAAAACAATTGCAAATCAAGACTTTCAAAGAAATTGTGCATTCTTTTTTTAGATTTGTTTTAAAACAATAAATACTTTTAAATAATGTTTCTATCGTTGTCTATCATTATGATTGAAGATTGTCAGACTCAATCAATTCACAGAAAAAAATAAGTAAATTTACATACATACATACATAGCTTCACGCCTGTTTCCCAGAGGGGTAGGCAGAGACTACGGATTGCCACAAACCACGATCCTGGCATACTTCCATCGCTTCATTCACACTCATAACAGTCTTCATGCATACTCTACGATTACGCATACTCATAAGTAAATTTACTATAATATTTACAAAAAAAAAAAATTAAATAAATTTTCGTTAATGATGATTTCTATTGATTTTCATTTTCAACTTATTCGTTTACATAACATTCATATGTTTCCACTATTAGTTCATTGAAAAGTTATATTGAACCTTGCCTTTTTCAAAGTACGCAATTTTATTGTTGGGATGTGTGGGCGGGGTGAGTAAAATAATAATAATAGTTTTTTATTGTTTTCTTCCACAAAGGTATCTCATTAACAATGTTACAAATTAAATAGAACCATCCTTTGTGGGAGACTGGTATCTGAACTAGGTTGCCCTGTCATACAGATTACCAGGCCCCACCTGGATCACATTGAGAAATACACGTAACAAAATTTTCAATTACATACGAGATTTAATTGACTTACAATAATAAGTTAAAAGAAAGATAAAATAAGAAAAAATAAATATTATATGTGTGTATATTTATGTATGTTGTGTGCGTGTTTGTGTGAGTGTGTGTATATGTATGTATGGAAGTGTATATGTGGGTGTGAGTGTGCGTGTGTGTGTGTATTTGTAGTTAAGATCTTTGTATTCTATATTGACCCGTGTGATTGTGTATTTGGGTGAATGTAGTAAAGACCAAAATTAATGTGGTATTTCAGCGTGAAACTATTGTGGCACAACTAAGAGTTGCTCTGTGTAATCATAGGTCTGTTTTAAAAGCCAGCCCGTGAGCACTCGCTTACACTCGAACCTATTCAAAGCGAATAGGTTCGAGTGTAAGCGAGTGCTCACGGGCTGGCTTAAAAGCTTAACTCCACACAATTACAAATATGGTATTTAACCAACCAACCCAAACTCAGAACAACACTTTGTGGATCGCACAAAGTATTGTCCTGCGTGGGAATTGAACCCGCGGCACTAGCACGGAAGGTCGGTATCTTAACCACAACGCCATCTGTGCAGCCAATGTACAATCTGAATAGAAATAATTGTAAAAAATAATATTTTAAGTTTTATGGTAGGAGAAAGGTCAATAATAACTATGTAGTAACATAGATAACTAAGTAATAAAATAGAAAATTATGCATAAAATAAAAAAAAATATTTAAAAGTAAGGCTAACGTATCGTTGTCACTGGATTATTACGAGTAGTAAGAATCCGGTAAACTTTAGAAGCGCTCTAAAACCCGTATAAATACAGGAAATCATAAAAAAATGTAGGTCAAAATGTTTGTCAAAAGACCCTCTACAATATTGTTTGGAGGTCATTTTGTCGTAAAATAATAAATAAAAAAGTTATGTAACAAAAAAGAAAATTTGTTGAGAAAATTACCCATATTTTTGTTAATAACTTTTTTATTTGTAATCTTATTGAAAAAGTTATGTGAACAAAATTGTAGACAAACTAATTTGCCACAAATTATGTCTTTACAAATTTTTTATCAGATTAGATTAGATGAGATTTTTTTTATCAAATAGTTTCAAAGATATGGCGAAAAAGGCTTATGCACTACTTCTTCCATAATGGCGGCCGCAGGACAAGGGTTGCAACCCCACAAACTTGGGGATAAGCTTTTACTGACCACGCCCACACATCCCAACATTAAAATTGCGTACTTTGAAAAATGCAAGGACAGGTCAAAATAATTTAGAAAATCCAAAAATGCACGACTCATATTTTTTCTATATTATTTTAAAAAATACTTTTGACATTTCGTGTCATTCTCGACGTAGTGCTAAACATAGCTGTATAGGCTGTATGGAATTTCTTTCCTTAGCCTGTCCGAATGAACTAACAAATAACGTAAACGAATCCAATTTTCATAAGTTTACATCAAAGAGTAAAGTTATTAAATTGAAAAAGAGTGGCAACTCGATGATAAAATATGCATGTATGGAAAGTGCTGCCACCCAGAGTTTAGGCGGTGAACTAAAGTTGAAGTAATATATATACATATCTACATGTGTATGTGTAATTACATAGAATTTTCTTTTACTATGAAAGCTACCCTGAAATATAAAAAAAACATATCAGCTGATAATTAAACAATAATAATATCAGCCTAACATTGAAACTTGAGATAATTTTCAGAAAAATATCAATAACCGAAAATAGATCGATGACAATAAGTACCTACGCTAGGAACAAAAAATAACAATTCTCAGTTGTCAAACGTTTGACAGGTAGGACAAAATGGCAGCAGTTAAGTTTGTACAACCAATCTGTAGGCGGCGCGACGGTCAGTAAAAATAAGTAATGTTTTAAGTGTGCCCCCCCAGGTTTACATACACTAATGACTAAGCAGTTTTTTATTAATTGCAATTAAACGACAAAGAATCACCAAGCCATTTTCGAAAGGAAACAGCGCGTTGCGATTATGAAGCTTTTAAAAAAAGAAAAACTTCGATACATTCATTTTTATGGTCGTGAGAATGCCAGATGCTTACGGTAATATCTGGACGTCCTCGAATATTTATTTTAATCAACTTTTTTCTTACTTTAAACAAAATAATTGCTTTTAAAAATATCAAATACGTTTAGACGAATGTTTTTTCTTGACATATGTATAATAATATTATCCTATAAGTGCAATGTGAGAAAAATACAATCATTTTTAGGTTTGAAAAGTGCTTGATTTTCATATATCGAGAGTATAGCAAGACCTCAACCTTTCGCTTATGAGGGGTGCAAAAATGCAACATTTCTATCGTCCAGATTTCGTGTCGTTTCTCACATCCACAATACTTTCTTTTCTTCTATGTTTTTTTCTTTTACGCTTATATTATTTTCCTCTATTAAGGGTTTTGGTGTGAAAGTATTTTGGATTACAGGTCTCCGCCTTTTGAATTGTCCGATTTTTTTTAACATTTAATTTAAGGAAATTTCTATTAATAGGAACACAATATAGAAGGTGTCAACACGTATAGTTTACATCCAGGCATGATTAAGACCGATTTTGGACGAAATTTGGATCTGTTTTGGGGCGCAAAGAATACCATAGGCTTTGTATTGGCGCCATTTATTAAGACATTGGAGGAAGGTGCTCAAACAACTATATATTGCTCTGTGGACGAGAAGTGTGCCAATGAGACTGGACTGTATTACAGGTAATATTTTATGTGATAGGTACTTATTTGCTTGCTTTAGTGAAGTAGAGTGTTCGCCTTTCCAGCAGGAACCTCTGGTTAGGATAATCATTGAATATTTAGACCATAGCCTGCTAAAATTAAAAATAAATAAGTTTCAGAAGTACTGGTTTACTTATCGGTAAATATGTTCGCTTTTTTTAGTTTTTTTAAAAAACACTCCGCACTATAAATTTATTCCTTGTCTCGCCCCGAAATTCCCCTACTTTACAAAAATAAAAAAATATCCATTTTATTTTATTTAAATCATATAGTAGGTACACAAATTACGATTCAATTGCAAGATCGAACCCAGAGCACTCGACATGAGGAGTCAGACAAATTCTTTGACCGTCTATGCACTCTAAAATATGACTATTAAGACGTGCAAAATGGAGAAAAGAGGGTACGAATCCCCTGTAACAACAGTTGTTCTCACTTATACAACACCGGTCCTACCCGGCAAAATACTGTTCATACAAATGTGAACTTTTAATCATCCTTTGTAGACACACTTTACATTGACAACACAAATTAACAGCATGTCTGTAAGGGAGAGGTCTGTTAATTAAAGAATTTCTAAAATTTGAGTTGTCAATGTAAAGTGTGTCTTCAGAGCACGCTCAAAAGTTCACATTCCAATGAACAGTATTTTGCCGAGTGGGAGCGCTGTTGTATAAGTGAGCTACGATCCTAACTCGCCGGGCTAACCACGTAGATAAAGGAATCGGTACCAGTGGCAAGTCCTGTGGCGATGGGGAGGGAATATGGTGGGTTGTGGACCGTACGCCGTCCTTCCGTTGTCCTGGACGGAACGGGAGAGGTGAAAATCGCGAACTAAATTTGAATAGGTCACATACTATGCGTATGATACCTAAATATTATATTAATTTGGCAACAATATCAAAATTAATTATGTTTAATCTTGATAATTGTATATTTTGAACATAACAATTATTTTCAAGACAAAGTTCCTTGCTAATAGCGAGTGTTGTCTTAAAAAATCTAACAAAAAGTATGGTTTCATAATATTCCTATTATTTTACAGTGACTGTACCCCTGAACGTCCTGCAGCTAAGGCAACTAACGACGCACACGCTAAGAAATTGTGGGAGCTCTCCGTGGCAATGGTTCGCCTCGGTGACTTTAACCCTTTCACAGCAAACGATCCAGGAGTTAAAACTAAATAGACATGGAGATAATCAATTTTATAGTGAATATATTGGGTATATATAAGTTACCGGTCTCTATATATAAGTTACTGGTCGGGTAACTTAAAAAAAAATACTTGTCTTCCAACTTTCCAAGTTGGAGCAGAAATACTGTATTTTTAAAAAAAAATCGTGGTTGACGGATTTCTAATATTAGACCAAGAAATAAACGGCTTTGACAATTAATTTTTATATATTAAGTAATTGTTCAATACTTGTAAAATGCACATTTTAAAGCCGTCCTATTATATTTCAAGTGTTACACTTTTAAATGTTGCATTTATATTTTATACTTAAACACAATAGTTTATATATTTTATAATTCTTTGTGGTGGCAGATGATCTGACGGTAAGTGTTACTCCCGCCCATGGACCTTTACAATACTAGAAGTACAGCTACGCTGCAGCCTGCCAATGAAAACTCCCAAACCCACGTAGAAAGTTCGGCTTCTGGCTCTCTCGCTCACTGAACGAAGTGCAATTGCCACTGCTCAGACGTCAATTTTCCGCGAGAGTGTGATACTACCCCGGACGGACCGGCCCGCGGAAGTAGACAAAAAACTATCAACAGTTGTGACCCTATCACTATTACAGATACATAACTTATGTTTTTACTTCGGTAGGTTTAATATTATATAAATTATTATTAATAAGTTATTAGAATGCGCAATAAATGAGTATATTTAATCCTATATTGACTTTTAGTTGCATTGAAGCTTCGCGTAATACGTATATTAATGTTTTAAAATAGTAACATAATTATGTTTATGTGCGGAGACCAAAATACTAATATGGTAACGCATCTATACTGTGACATATTTAGGGGAAGAAGTCTTCTTTTCTTCAAGTATACTATTCTTGCTCAAAGTTAGGTAATGGCCACATAGTACGAATGGTTACCGATGAGGGAAGGGGGAGTTACGGAGCGTACAAGTATTACGTAACGCTAGTTTTGAAGATTTTTGATACTCCCTCGCCCCCATGTAACGCGCCGTAACGTTTCCCTGTACCCCCCTCCCTAAACGTTACGTAACACCCAAGTGACCGTTTTTAAACGTATTTGCGGCAATAATAAATAAAAAAAAAGCTTCTAAACTCGCAATACATGTGTATATTGTTTATTCATCGTCTAAAGAATAAAATTTACTTGGCAACTTGGGAAATTTTAATTCCCTAGTTTTTTATTTAATAAAATAACAATGTTACGTAACGCGTTGTTTGAACCCCCCTCCCAGCTATGTAACGCATTGTAACATTTTACAAGACCCCCTCCCCCCAAATTGCGTTACGTAATACTTGAACGCCCCTTTAAATAATTATAAAAAATGGGTCGTATAGTATGGGTACTTTCACTATGCAGAGTTCACGGATTTGATCACCAAGCACGTGCGTAATTTTTTGCGGTCCTGTATATTATTAGATTGTAAGATAATAATTAATCGCTTGCTTTATCGGCAAAGAAAAATATTATGACGTCATTCACATATCTCTATAATGCTACTAAAAGTGTTATCAAAAATTATGTAACTGTGTCCGCAAATCCGCCTACGGCGAAATTTATACTTTGAAGTAAAATTTCTTTGAATGCGATTAAGGGGCAAACTAATGCTTTGGCACGGAAATGTGTTAGGGCGGAAGTGACGTCAGTAGAAAAATACCAGCATTGAAGGACAAATTGCGATACGCTCGTGTCGATTTACCAAAATATTAAAATAAGTAGATAATATTTAATTTTATAACTTTGTCACTTGATCACTTTAGGTGATTGAATAGAAAGTTGGGTATGTAGATGGCTGAGTGGATCGATATTTCGATGGATTGATGAATGCTTATACTTTTTATACATCCTCATACAACCATACCAAAATATGTTTCAGTATTTTCAGGCAATCAAAAAAATATAATTATAATATAAAAGTAAATTTAGCCACTTTCATCAAGAAGAGCTCCTTCCAGACGACTTCAATTCAATTCTTAGTTTCTCCTTTTTTAGGGTTCCGTACCTCGAAAGGAAAAAACGGAACCCTTATAGGATCACTTTGTTGTCCGTCCGTCCGTCTGTCTGTCTGTCAAAACTCTTTTTCTCAGGAACGCGTGGAGGTATGAAGCTGAAATTTATATCAAATACTCAGGTCTACTGTCCCTTAGAGCTGTGAAAAAATCAAACTTTTAAGCTAACGCAATCAAAAGATACAGCTATTTATGTCGCAAATTTCTGCAAATTTTCGACACTCGCAAGGGAATCAAAACCTACAGGGTACTTCCTGTGAACTCAGAATCTTGAAATTTGGAACGAAGCAACGTCTTATAGCACAGATTAAGGAAAAATTGTGAAAACTGCAAATTTTTGATTACATCATATAAAAAAATATTTTTAATCATTTTAAACTCACTACCCCTTTTCACCTGAACGTGTATGGTTAACAAGCAGCAGTTAATTTTGCACTGACAATGAACAGGCAGCGTGACCGAGTGGTCTAAAGCGCTGGTTTAGGACTCCGTAGGCATGAGTTCGAATCTCACCGCCGCCGAGCTCTTTTTGCTAATTTTTGCAAAATTTATTTATAATAATTTAATAATATAATATTATAAATAAAATAGTTTAAAAACGTGTACATTAAATGTTTTAAAAATTAGTAGTTTTAATAAATAGGTGTAACTTGAATTAATATCAAAGAAAAAAAAAACTTGAATTCATCATCATCATTCTCCTACTCTTATCCCAATTACTTGGGATTGATACAATATGTACTCTTCTTTCATAGTACATAATGTAAAGGTTATTGGCAATAGTTTTATGACCGGCCCCCTGCCAGACGTCACCCCTCATTGGGAATGTAATTGTTGACCAAACGACATCAGATGGAGTTGGCCCAGGTCGTTAAAAGCTCTTAGTCGTCTTTTACGACATCCACGAGCAAAGTAAGGGTTGGTAGTATTCGTAGCCGCTACCACACAGCACAAAAAAAACTTGAATTAATATTAAAAAAAAACTACTGCGTAAATATTTTTTTAGTTTTACGGAACCCTTCGTGCGCGAGTACAACTCGCACTTGGCCCATTTTTATATTTTTTTAATTCTTTCATTATTATTATTTTTTATTCACATAACCAGTTCATACACTGATTATGTCGATAGGATATAAAAAAAAATCATATTTCATCAGTATCAATGTAATTCGAAAAACTGTAACAACCCTTTCTAAATGTATATTCTAGAAAAACACATTACCATAATAAGACCTCATCCTGATATTATCTATAGATACGAGTATCTATAAAAGAGGATGTTTGTATATTTGACATCGATAAACTCAGAAACTATTTGACCGATCATTATGAAAATTGGTATGTATATGTATTATTTCACGGAGGTTTATATGCTAATGGAGATACCCAATGATGTAACTCCTCACGAGGCGGCGCTGCGATATATCGACTTCTACAAACAAAACTAAGGGTCTGGCTTTGCTAGTACGTAGTCTGTTCAAAAAGTATCGCGAATTTTGTATTTTTCAAAAAGTATTTATTTATTCATGAAAATCTATTTTGTCCCCTTCAAAGTTATCCCCTCGGATATAATACACTTGTGCCAACGTTTTTTCCAATCCTCGAAGCACTTAAAAAAAAATCATTTTTTGTGATCTTATACAGCTCCTCCGTCGATGCCGTCTTTATCTCCTCAATGGTGGCGTAGCGTCGTCCTCTCATGGGCCTTTTTAGTTTTGGGAACAGAAAATAGTCACAGGGGGCCCGGTCTGGGGAATACGGTGGCTGCCGCACCATTAGTGTGTTGTTTTTGATTATACATATACAGGGTGGAAGTGGACCGCTCCCGAAAACAAAGACAGGTGACCCTACTAGTCCTACTTGTAATGATAGGCTAGAAAAAAAATCGACCAGGATGAATTTTTTTTTTTTTCCACAAATATTTTTAAGTTTTTTTCACATTCCATCGTATTAGGACAGTGCCATGTAACGATAACTCGATAAAATATACGTAACTATACTCAGATGAGAAAAGACGCCATCTATTCAAAACTCACGATCATATGTTCAAGAGTTCAACGACCACGCGTGGTGAAAAAAAAAATGTTTTTCATCCGAATCGATTTTGTTTCTAGCCTGTCATTACAAGTAGGACTAGTAGGGTTACCTGTCTTTGTTTTCGGGAGCGGTCCCCTTACACTCTGTATATTATATTATAACGCGATGCTGTTTTTGGTCGAAATTGAGCAATTTTGGCACGAATTTCGCAGCGGACGGACTCATGCCCAAATCATTGGTTGCCATGCATCAATCGAATGACACGAGCCAATCGATACATTTAGATCCTCAGCAACTTCTCTAACGGTGATTCGTCGATTGGCCAATACTATTTTCTTCACTTTATCAATGTTTTCGTCTGTTACTGCCGTGCTCGGGCATCCAGTACGCTGTTCGTCGTTCACATCTTCACGGCCCTCTTAGAACATTTTGTACTACCGATAAACGTTGCTTTGGTCCAAGGTAGCTTCACCATATCTACAGCTACAGTCAACATTCGGAATGCGTCCGCGCACCTTACTTTGTTTTTACACAAAATTTGATACAGATTCTTTGATCCATTTTTTTGGAATAAGTAAAAATCGCAGACGAGTCAAAACACAACCAAGCACAACAGCTGTTAAAAATTTACTAAACATTAAAAATGACCGACCTTGTCAGCATAAGTAAGGGACATGAGTACCAACATACTCATAACGACACAAAAATCAAAAATCATATACACGTAGCCCGCGGATATTCAAAATTCGTGATACGTTTTGAACAGACCTCGTATATATTAGAATTGTTACACGCTGATTAAATTATATTATTAAATTATTTATTTATTGAAGAAAACTAATGTTTTATAAAATGATTTATTAGAACAACAAAATCCAAAACAGTATAGAATCCAAAGTAACAAAATAGTTTAGTATTTTAGTCTGTTTTTATTATGTTTGTACACGCATCACTCAAAAACTACTGCATGGAATACAATGCAATTTTTATCGATATATTGTTAGTAGATATACTAAATTAAAATATTGTATCATATAGGATAAAAATAACAATAAGTAAAGCCCGATGCTCTTTTTTTTAGTTGCCGAAAAGGTTTATAGTACCAAAGACCACATCCACACGCTGCGCCAGATTATACAGAAGACCGAGAAGTATAATCGGCCTCTGTGTTTAGTGTATGTGGACTATGAGAAATCATTTGATTCTATTTAAACTTGGGCTGTGCTTTAGACCCTTCAACGGTGCCAAATTAAATATCGATATATCGAAGTGCTGAAGTGTTTGTATAAAAACGATACTATGTCGGTCTGCATCCGGGATAAGAATACGAAATCGATCCAATTACAGAAAGGTGTGAAACAGGGAGGACGTTATCTCTCCAAAACGTCACCACTGCGCAGGAAGATATCTTCAAGCTCTTAGACTGGACCGGACTCTGCATCAACATCAATAGCGAATACATCACTTACCTTCGATTTGCAGATGATATTGTAGTCATATCAGAATCCCTGGAGGACCTTGGCACCATACTCAATAACCTCAGCAAGACTTCCCAACTAGTGGGTCTGCAAATAAACATGGACAAGACGATAGCCATGTCTAATGCCCATGTCATTCCTATACCGATCCTAGTTGGGAATGCGATTCTCGAAGTTGTCGGTCACTATGTTTACCTAGGACAAACAGTCCAATTAGGTGCATCCAATGTCGAGAAAGGGGTCAGCCGGCGAATCCAACTCGGCTGGGCAGCATTTAGGAAACCTAGGAGGATCTTCTCGCCTAATATTCTGCAGTGTCTGAAAACAAAGATTTATAACCAGTATGTGTTACCAACGATGACTTACGGCACTGAAACGTGGTCTCTAAATGTCGCCTCATAAAAAGACTCAAAGTCGCTATGGAGAGGCCTATGCTCACTATTTCTCTACGTAATAAAATCCGGAATACGGAAATCCGTAGAAGAACGGGTGTAACCGACGTAGCTCGAAAAATTAGCACGTTGAAGTGGCAATGGGAAGAAAGTTTATCGAGTGGCGACCACGATCGGACGACGCAGCATTGGACGACCCCTCACTAGGTGGACTGACGACATCATGAATGTCGCAGGAAACCGTTGGATGTAGGTGGCACAGGACCGTTTTGATTGGCATTCTTATGGGGAGGCCTATGTCCAACAGTGGACATTTATGGGCTGATGGATGGATGGAAACTCACATAAACTTATGAAAACAAATATTCTTATAGGATATTTTATTAGTCTCCAATAGTATTACTTTATCAAAACTCATAGCTTATTCAATCTTAATCGTTAGCTGTATTTTATCTTGCACAGTTAGCTGTATTGTATCAGAATTTATAATACGTTTTCCACAGGGTATTGTGTAAGAAAACTTCAAAATGTGAATTGCTGTTACCATATTATAATATTTTAAAACTTACACTTGGAAATATAAATTTATATATGAGGCTGCTAGAACCAGAGTGGCCTATATAACTGCATTTTTACAACTTTTAATCTCATTGCAATTTCGTAATCTAAAAATGTTAATCTACAAAACCACAGCAGCCTAAATTTGTTTGCAAGCTCTTAACAATAGATGGCAGTACAAATACATTATCGTTACAATATGGACGCAATTAAAATTCTTGTAGTTAGGCCGCTCTGGTTCTAGCAGCCTCATATTTTCTTTATTTTTCTAACCTTAATATTTATATTGAACGATTTTTTTTTATTTTAATCTTAGTATTTATAATAAACATTATCAAATACATCATACTAATTCTTCATTTATGAATCTTTATCTTAACCTGTATCAATAGGTACAGACATAAACGGGCATACCCAAAGATAGTTTTGAGGGTTAAAAAATATTCGTAATCGAAAAAAAAGATTATAACGAATACAGATTATTGTTATTTCGCGAATATTTTTGTTGTTTTATTATTTTGAACCCCTCCGAAAGCAAAACTTGGCTGCGACAGTACTGGCACAACATGCTTCATCCTCTACGTCTCCGTCTGAGAAAGTAATCGTTGATCACACCGCTCCAGCTGGATTTGGCTCAACCAAGCTTTTATTGGGTTTGTATAACAACCATGAGCAATGTTGGAGTAGTATTTGTAGGTCGCGGCTAAAAGTCATATTGATTATTGTATAGTGCCACAAACTTATCTGACCCGGTGACAACTTGATGAACTAATGACGCCATTTTGAAATGTCATCAAACGTCAATCGTCCTCCCAATATGCTGTTATTTCAGTTGTTGGTTGTTTACTCCGTGTTTATTTATTTTTTATGGTTTTAAAATGCGAAAAGCGATGCAATAAATGTTCTATTACAAGTTTTAAGTTATATGAAGGAAGAAAAACGTCTTAAGGTATCATTAAATCCTTTTGAAAAATTGTATAGGTAGCCAGAGTTTAGTGTTGCTAGTTTTTGAAAGAAAAATAACACTATTAATAAACTTTAAATGTAGTTTATGTGTTAAATATAATGAATTGATTTGTTCTTAGAGTGTCATTATATTTTGAATAAAATCATTATATATTTATACAAATAATACAATAATGTTCTATTTATGTAAATTTAATTGTAAAGAATGTGCTTGATTGTTTTTAACTGCAATATTCTTTTCTTGTTAGTACCTAGTGAGTATATACAGTATGACTGGTAAAAGACTACATATCGAAGGAGACGATAGATGATGGTCACATGTAACCAATAAAAATATAATAAGAAGGTAATATTAATTAACTAGATAGTAAACCTCAACAATATTAGTGTGTCAGGATTCTCAAAAAGATGGCCACCTTCTCAACATTTCTTGACACAAATCAATCGCACCTTGTACAACTGCCATTTGATCGAGCATATGCACGAACCATTTCCTAACACTTTTCGTGCGAATAACACATTCTATCACACTTCACACACAAATAATCACGGTTAAAATCATAACGCGGGCAATTGAAAGACGCGTAGGTTAACAAACACGGAAATGCAAAACACCCGATACGGTGCACGCGCTTTGACTGATCAGCTGACCACAGACGGACACTCACCCCGGGGACATCCCTCTTGCAGAGTGTGCGTGGGAGCCACTACTTAGCACTGTTGTCAAGGTCACGCGCTCCGCTAGTTACTATTTTAATGCAATTTCAATATCTATGCGGATGTGTACGTAAATAATCGTTTTTATAGGACAATTAGTTCAAAATTTAAGTATAAATTTTTATTATATGTATATTCGGTATCAGAATCGAGTACTGAATACCTTCCCTCAATATGTACAATCTTTTACCAGTTACGCTGTATATGCATCTCTGTGTATATCTATTTATTGATGATCAGAAAATAAATATTGTATTTAATGTAAAAAAAAATTGTAGGAGTCAACCCCTACAATTTTTTTTTAAGGTTTCTTAAGAAAAAATGTAAAGGATAAAAAGCAGGCCAATGAGAGCGGAGTAAAAGTTTGCACCAGGAAAAAGACGGAAGAGGATGAAACGTAAAACAAATTTGCATCAGCCAACATTAGTTATAATGGATTATTAGAATATTTGTGTGAATAAAAGACCTAATTAAAATCACAAAATAGCAGAATTACAAAATTGGTTGACAAATGATCACTTTACATTTAATGAACCGCTTACAAAGCCGCAGCTTTATGAAATAATTAAAAGACATAAGTCTAAGCCAATTTATGAAATTGACGAAATCCTTAAACACAATGGGCATAGCGTATTAAGATTACAAACATACCATTGTGCTTTAAATTTCATTGAAATAATTTGTAGCTCAATGAAACGAAACATAGCAGAGCAGAATATTGAAAACTCTAACTCCAAAATGCCTAAATTAATTGCAGAGGCTAATAATAGAATAACTATAGGTGAATGGAAGATCACTGTAATCACGTGATAAAAAATTAAAACGAATACAGAAAAAGGTGGTGTAAAGATGCGAAGGGAATGCTCCGATGGTTCGGACATGTGGAAAGAATGCCGAACGGACGTCTGGTTAAGAAGATATACAATGCGAAAGTGGAAGGATGTAGGTACCGAGGGAGACCGAGACTAACCTACCTAGACCAGATCGGTCATGTACTGAAGGAAGGTGGAGACAAGAGTCTCCGAAACCGGCGAGCGTGTATGAAGAGAATTATGAATGTTGAGGAAGCGAGTGAAGTATGCAAAGATAGAGTTCTCTGGCACTCTGTTCTCTCTGCCCACCCTGCAAGGAATATGGCGTGATGATATGTATGTATGTATGTAAAAAGGGATACATATCTAGATGAGCCTGTCATTGTCTTTATACAGTGACATTGAAAGTGATGATTCATATGATGAAGTGACTGATGAGTCAAATGACTTTGGCATACCTGGAATATGTCCATTATAAAAAAAGTTCCCTACACTTGTAGATCATAATCATTGTGTTAAAATATAAGTATTTATAAAAACTATATTTGGTTTCTTCTCTATTAAGCATAATAAAATGTGTTCATAAGCATTGATGCTTGTATAACACTTACCTACTATCCATCCGTAAGCCCACGGATGAAAATGCTATAATTCCATTTTTTATAACTATCACAGAAAGTTCTGTAAAGAAGTGTTGAATATTGTTTTCTAAACCCGTTACCACATGGGAAAGCATTTACCGAATTTATTGCAAATAGATTCTACTGGCAACACTAAATGCTATAACAGCGACGCTGTCACCGGGTCAGATAAGTTTGTGGCACTATAATTAATTATTAATTAAATGCTTCTTTGTCTGGATTTGTATTTCCAAATGGGTTATAATTAGTAAGATTTAATTTTAAAGACTTGATTGTTATATCCCATAGTTTAGCAATTTGAGAAATATCTTGACATTGTTTTGAAGGAATCTTCAGAGCGCAGTCGCTGGAATAAAAAAAAACAATCATCATTATCTCACCTTATACACGTTCCATTGAGTTCGAGCTTCCACAATAAGAGGGAAATAGACCTACTCTACCACGCTGATCACGACGACCCCTGACGGTTTGGTATTATTTTGAGTTTTCCTTCACTTGCATTGATTTGAAATAAAACTTTTTACTTTTACGAATTCTATCGCGTTTTTATTTGAGTTTTAATTTCTCGACGTTTCGAACACTACAGCGTTCATGGTCACGTCAGGAAATTAAAAAACACATTGGAATTTACAAACGCATTGGAATCCGTAAAAAAACAGTTTTATTTCAAATGTAGAATCCGTAAAAATTATTTTATTTCAAATGTAGAATCCGTAAAAATAGTTTTATTTAAAATGTAGAAGCCGTAAAAATAGTTTTATTTCAAATGTAAACGGTCCTTGGGAATGCAATTGTTGACCAAACAGCATCAGGTGCAGTTGCTCCGGTCGATATAAAGCTCTTAGTCGTCTTTTATGACATCCACGAAGTGTTTGTAGTATTCGTAGCCGCTACTATTTTTTTTATTGCTTTTGGCGGCAAACGAGCAAGCAGCACACCTGATGGTAAGTGTATGTGTATGTGTTATTGCCGACCATGGAACTTTGCTATACCAGAAGTACCTATAGCTGGGCCCCTGCCTTCTAAATATAAACCCCAAACCTACCCAGTTGGGCTTCCGGCTCTCTCGCTCACCGAATGAAGCGCAACAGCACATTGCCATTACTCAGACGTCGATCTTCTGCAAGAGTGTGGTACTACCCCGGACGGACCGGCCCGCGGCTGTAGACAGAAATCTGTCAACAGTGTGATCCTACCACAATCGAATATAGACCATAGACCAGAATATAGGCCGTTACCTTATAGGTAAGTGTTATTAAATAGGCGGTAGCCGAATAAAACATATTTAATATTTATATCAATAATTTCCTCTCGGCAACATTTAATAAAACTGGTTCATACCGCAGTATGAACCAGTTTTATTAAATGTTGTGTTTATTCTAATATTTCATTGCCTTCAAACGTGTATTTCCATTAGAAGTTCACACTTGGAGTCCGTAAGTCCCCCCCACAAAGGAGATAATGTTATAATCGCTATGTTTATTAGGGCGATTTGAGGATTGTAGTTATTCTTATAAATTGCCCAGAAGAGTGCTGTTGTCTATTCGTTTGGTGATCACTTAGTTGATATTTACGAATATCACAGGAACAATAAGTGTGTTGATATACTGTATTTTTAACAGATTTTTATGCCCATCAAGGTTTTCCCAAGGCGGCCACAAGATAACAATACAGCTGTCGCTACTCTTACTTGCTTGTGGGAGTAAAAATGGGCCGCCGCACTTTCTCGGACAACTTTTTCTTGCCGAGCGTGGTAATAACCTTTCCAATAGAGTGCCATCTGGCGTTCTATGGAGGAGTTCTACGTCCTAACAGTAGACGGTGAAAAGTTGAATGATGACAGTCAACATTCATTAAAGCTTACCTATAATAAAATCCACTTTCCTCAGCACACGCCTCATCTATAGCGCAATAGATAGTTGTCTGCGCGCCACACTGCGGTGATTTGAGGAACCAACCAAGTACATTGTTGAATAAAAACGACGTTCCATAGACAACAGTATCGTCAAAATGGCGACTGATCTCGGTACGTATCACGCCGGGATGCAAACTGTATGTCGTTACATTATGAATGTTATTTTCCTGAAATAAAAGCTAGTTTGTCAAATCAAATCATTTATGATGTATAGGTGCACATACATACCGTCAATTTTACATTTTGTTCGAAATTAATCTAATAATCTATTACCGGATTAGTACGCAGCCATATTGCATTTTATTTTAAAACTTCAAGGAGATTGCTAATGGCTTATAGACGTGTGAATTTTTAAATTGCAGCATTTTCTTTCCTGCAGCGGATATAAGAATATAACACTAAAGTAAAGCTTAGCTAATTAGGTATGCATGTATAGCCTGTGGAACTACAAGTATAACTGTTTAGTAGTTTCTAAATTTGTGTATATGTTTGCATTTACCTTCAGTTTGTCAGCAAGTGCCCGGGCGAACATTATATTCGCCGCTTTGCTCCGGCAGTATGCTTCGAAAGCATTGTATGGCTTCTTTTCAAAATTTAGATCATCTAAATCTATTTCGTGTTCTGAAAATAATAATATATTTTATAACATGTTCATAGAAATAAATTTAAAATAATACATCTATATATCACGCTTTTTTTGCGTTTGGTTATGGTATAGTCACACCCCGCACGATCCATTCGGGGCAGCGAGCGACGCCATAACCTAACACGTACCTCTCTACGCCGTGCGGGCCACTGGCATTCGGTGTTTGTCGTCAGTAACCTGTCCAGCAGGTTACCCTTTCAGGTACAAAAGTCGCCGAGGCGTTGGTCTCTCCTCGGGTGACGGACTAATCCCCATTCCAGTCACCCGTAGCCTCGGCTAGCCACCTTTGTCATCATGCAGGTACTCGCGCCTGCGCCGCCCGATGCGCCAGCAGTGGAGCTAGTCACCGAAGAGGATTTCCTTTCGAACCCTCCTCGCCGCCTTCTTCCACGAGACGGTTGCGTCGATCACGTCCCAGTTTCTGACGATGTCAACCATCGCTTTCACGACGGCCAGCAGTATCAGGTCGACACCGATAGTTGCAACGAGTTCACGGCGTTGCTCTACCTGGATCACGCAGACCTCGAGCGTATGCTGCGTCGCATCCTCGCTGCAACCGCATTGTTAGTAGGACGTCGTCTCCGTCCTTGCGACCGTGTACAAGTATTTGCCGAAATAACCGTACTCCGATAAAATCTGTACCAATCGAAAAGAGAGGGCTCGGTGCCGGCACTCTATAAACACCGGCCGGAGGACCTCCACAGTCTGGACATCGCACCGAGGCTGCGCACCAAGTTTTTTCAGCGCCACACGACACGGCATCCCCAGAGGCTCAAGTCCGTTTAACATCTTCTGCCGACTCACGTCCTACATGCGACAGATAGCTAGCCTGAAGGTAGACTGCGCACTGTGGTAACCCTCGTACGGTATTCCTCAGTCTTCTACATAATCTGGCGTAGCGTGTGGATGTGGTCTATGGTACTAAAACCTTTTCGGAAACCGGCTTAATCAGGTGACTGGAAGTCGTCGAGCTTGCGCGCGAGTTGGTTCGTAATGACTCTTGATAACAATTTGTACATGGGTCTGTAGTTCTTTAAGAGCGTTTTATCACCCTTCTTGAAAAATAGCACCACCATACTCCTGATCTACGACTCTGGAACGACGCTCCCGAGAATGACAGAATTAAACAGGTTCTGTAGGACAACTAAAACCGGCTTACAGCCTGCCCTCAGGAGCTCTGTGATAATACTGTCATCCCGCGGTACGTGCCGTTCCGTTCTTTAATTGTTTCAGCGCAATTTTGATCTCGTACAATCTCTTATTTAGAGTTTACCTTCTTTCTATAGGTACATAACATAATTAAAATAAATTCTACAATTACTTAATTTTAATTATTCGAATATACTGTAGTTTTTTTAGTTGCACTCACAGAAGTTCGCTAATAGCTATTTAGATTACCTATCAGTTTTAGGAACTAAGAACTAGGAAGTTAGATGAGTTAAATTTTGACGGTGAATTTTCATATTTTATTTGTGTTTGTGTATTCTTTAATTTACTGTAGTTCAGTTAATTAATATGGCTGAATACGTTTGATACCTTATCAGCCATGTCAATAAACCATTTTTTTTCGTGTCGCAAAATGCTGTCTTTACGCAGGCCACCTCTCAGAACAGAAATGGGGTAAGGTGATGGGGTTTGCTAAAAAGAACGTGCTGTTCCAACCTCTCGGTGACGGTGAAGTCCTAATACACAACCCAACTTTAACATATAATAAATTAAATTTAACTACGATAGGCGCGGCACGTCATAAACTACTCCAAAGTCGTTGACTTTGGCATTAGCACTAATATTCTTATGTAAGGTATATAGAACAGTTAGTACCGAAGCCTTGCCAGTGCTTACAGGTTCACTTCCGGTCAACTTGGAGATACAAAGGCGCGCGTCAATGTATTATTCTACCAGGGAAAACATGAGCACCGATTTTCTTTTACCACGCGATCGTATTAAAATTACCAGACATTTCGCACCGCAATCCGTCGTGTATGAAAAGCTTCTGACCGAATGGCAGGAAAGGTGGGACTCATCAACTAAGGGTCGTCGTCATTTATATTTTTTCTTCCCATCTATTCGAGAGCGTTTAGAGTAAATATGGCTGGAAATTGACCAATTTGTAGCACAATTCCTCACTGGTCATGGGAATTTTAGAGGTAAATTATTTTATTTTAAACTAGTAGCTTCACCATTTTGTCAATGTTCTACATCTAATTGCGAGTTTGAGCAAACAGCTCACCACATCCTCTGGGAGTGCAGTCTCTGGCGTAACGAGCGTGATCTCATGTTAGACAGTCTGAAAATCACGTCTGGGGTAGTATATTATACGGACCTTGTAGCAACTCGAGAAAATTTCCGTGCGTTCAGGCGCTTCTGCCATACCTATTGCTGCAATCAATGTTAAGGCTCACATATAGGCCCCATAAGCTTTGCCATATCCGTGGTGCTGTACTGCTGGCCACCGAAGTTAAAAATCGGGTCCCGGTGGCCCGCTCGCAGGGCGAAGAGAGAGGATTTTTACGGTGGGTCTATGGGGTCACGCGCCGCCTTTTACGTCACCCCGGACCGATCTGGCGGGGCGAGACGTATCCATAGTCCACCAAAAAAAAAAAAAATGGTGCTGTACTGCTGCGCTTCACGTATCAGTACATCCTCTTATCTATTTGCCTATTAGCCAATTTTTGCTTCATGTCTCCTGCTTTGCATAGGAGGGAAGTGGAATTTCTTTCAACTCCTCCTGTTTTTCTTTTCTAATTAAATTTGTTGCGGGTTCCAAGACAGTTAAAAGCGTTTCCCGAGACTTCCCGAGGGTCAAACCTCGGTGTCTTATACGGAGACTATTGTGGATCCTGGCTTACAGGAGTTACAGTGGTAGGAATGTGTGGTGGGATTAGTGCCATAAAAAATATAATAATTTAAAGTGTTAGTTTCATCTTTAAATTTTTTTGTAGATTTATATTTGTGAAAATATTTAAGTTACTCAGGAAAATTCAGTACAATTTATTTCTTTATTGAATCTTTTCATCTTTTTACTTTTTATTGTATTAGTATTTTTATTAAAACTGTTTCTGTAGAAACGGATTTGTCAAAGATCATACTGCATTGGCATTAATTAATATTAACTATGTAGTCCTCGGACAGAAACGTTGACCATAATTAAAGTAATTAATAAGGAGATTGGGTCTAGCAACAATTATTGTAAAATCGAATAATATACATTAGTTTTCACTTCATCATTATTTTTGGTTCTTTGGCAAATTATAATTAACTACTCGAGCTTGATTCGGCTTACTTTGGGCGCCATTATTGCCTTATTTTCTTTCTTTTTTGGATAATTTTTATGTTGCCGCTCCATGTTTACCACTCATAGATATATTAAACAGTTGTATTTCCGGCAATACTCACGCGTTAGAGTCGATTATGTCGACCCAGGTTTCGAGCATGTCCGATGCTCATCATCAGGGCGAATGCGCAGCTGCGTCTGCGAGCCCCCGACGCGCACTCGCACACGACTCAGTGTCGGTGTTTGCCCTTGATGCCATCCTAGCTGGAGTTGCTGGTGAGCTTGCCGGAGATTAATCTGCCACCCGTAAAAGAGGTGAAGGCAACGCCTTGACAGCAAACCATTTTTTTTTGACGGCGTGCTATGGTGCGGTCGCACCCCGCTAATCTATAGCAAACCTTGTTGCCGTGGCTTCAACAGGCTATGGTACCTAAAAGGGTAACCCAAATAGCTGTTGAGGTACAGTATAGCAATCGTCCTTTCCACGTTTCGGTGAAATTTGACCGACTCATAGCCTGTCCCAAGAAAAAAAGCGTTCCATCCTATTTTTGTACAAACTACAATAAGTGTTTTTAAAGGTAGGAACGCGATAATAGAAATTGCTATATTTCACCTTCATTCGTAATTAGGTAAATAATCTAAGATGAAGACCGGTTTTACAATTAAAATATAAATAGATAATATCGAATTAACAACTTACTATCATGAACATAAGAAGACACAAATACTATTCTGGCGGGCGCACTCTTGATAATGATAGGTAGGAGTAATAATACGAGTAATGCATGCGCAAGGTGATTGGAGCCGATGTGGGTCTCGAAACCATCATGCGTCCGTGATTCAGGGCACATCATCACTCCAGCATTACATATCAACGCTTGCACAGATTGATATCGTGATATCACTCGTTCACAAAATTCGTGTACACTTCGCAAACTGCACAGATCCAACTTCTCTACTTCTAATTCACCAGTACTTTCGATGGTTTTCGTAAGTTCTTTAATCTCTTTTCTGGCTGCTTCAGCTTTTTCTATGTTTCGACAAGCCATGATCACCCGGGCGCCTGAAATAGTTATATAATAAAACAAACAGTCTGGTCAGCGTAAGTTAAAGCTATTTATCATAAGCAGCCATAGCTCAATTGCCCGCTCATGGAGGATGTTGTAACAACGTAGTTATAATAAGTCGAGAAGAATAGGGAATATGCATGTATTTTTATAAACTTTTCTACTAGTTATTACAATATCAAAGATAAAATATAATATATTAAGTTAAAAAAAATATTAAAAATCAGTATCAATTTCAGGCTATCTAAACGCACACACTGGAGGTATGTCCCGCCTGGGGGCCTCAGCGCCACGACCTGTCGGCGGTCATTGGAATAGGCTTGTCGTTGTTGACTATCATTTCTAAGATGCTTGACAGCGACAGATGCTGACCGTCGATGGACTCCTTCTGCGAGGTTGTCATCTCTCCGAAGGCAGCCGCGGAGCGGGAACGCGAGGCATCTGCTTCCGCAGACTCGCTCCACAGGGGGCGGCCAGGGAGGGGGAGGCGCCGTTACGCGCAGCTCCTCCCACCGCCTTGACGGTCGACTGGATGCGACCAGATGGCCTAGCGTTGGGGTGTCGGGGATAGAATGTCGATCTCTCCGGCACCCCATAGAAGCGCAGAAGGGACTGCTGTGGTTTTAGTGGGTATTTCGGTCGAGAAGTCGGACGCCGACTCCCACACACCCCCTCGTCCGTCACCGACGGAGGATAGTGCGTAAATGCATTATCACAGCGTGAACAAAAAAAGGCGATTTAAACGCGGCCATTTTGGGGCGCTTATTCTATGACGTTAGGGGCTTCAAATTAAATGTCAACATCGAAATGTTTGATTCACTAGGTTACTCGAAATTTTAAAAAAGTAAGTAAGTAATAACTTATTATTATGAAAAACAGAAAAGCTTATTTAAATATTTGTCGTTCCTATATGCTAAAATAATAATAAAACGGCACCTCACAAAGTATACCCAAAGATGCAAGTATAAGAAAACATGGTGCAAGAGATAATATAGGTATTATGTCGTTTAAACAGTTTATAGGTACTGTTGTTAAAATCATTTTAACATAAGTAAGGACATTACAAAAAATATAAAATAATTTGGTAAATCTAAAAGTGCACGCCCTATAATTTTTATATTATTTATCATTTACTATTAATCAATGCCATAAATGAAAATGAAAGAAAAAAAACCCTTTTGAAAATTCGTGCCATTCTCGACGTAGTGCTAAACATAGCTGTATGGAATTTGTTTCCTTTGCCTGTCCGAATGGACGAACAAAAAAAAATGTAAACGAACCCAATTTTCATAAGGTGTACATCACAGACTAAGTAGTAATAGAATACATACACTAAAGACTTAAGCAATTTAGTTTTTTATTAATTGCAATTAAACGACAAAGAATTACCAAGCCATTTTCCAAAGGAAACCCCCAAGGGCGTACCCAGGATTTCAGATAGGACGGGGCAGCTCATATGATGGTCATGATGGTCGGTCGGGTATATTGAACACTTGCCAAGAAAATTGACGTTTATTTTATCTTCTAGGGGGGGGCAGCCGAACCCCCCCCCCTGCCCCTACCTGGGTACGCCCATGGA
Organism: Lymantria monacha; assembly: GCA_905163515.2. Taxonomy (NCBI): domain Eukaryota; kingdom Metazoa; phylum Arthropoda; class Insecta; order Lepidoptera; family Erebidae; genus Lymantria; species Lymantria monacha. The sequence goes on along the minus strand of LR991082.1, from coordinate 16,141,833 downwards.
AACCCCGCATTGCGATTGCGAAGCTTTTAATAAAAGAAAAACTTCGAGTTCTCTGGCACTCTGTTCTCTCTGCCTACCCTGCAGGGGATATGGCGTGATGATATGTATGTATGTAAAAATTTCGATACATTAATTTTTACGGTCGAGAGACTGTCAGATCCTTACGGAACATCCAGACGTCCTCGAATATTATTTTTAATCAACTTTTTTCTTACATTAAACAAAATAATTGCTAGGTATTTGCCCATAGTAGTAATAAGACCAATACCTGTATAGTATTATAATATCTGTGATATTAAGACTATCTGATTGTAGGTACTTTGTTTTTTTTTTTTTTTTTTTTTCTTCTTTATGGCAAGCAATGCCGGTGACGACAATTCTGCCACTGACAAATGCGGTACTTTGTTAAAACCGGTTTCAATCATTGTGTTAAGTTTTTTTTCCACAAAGATTTAATACTTTAACACTGAAAACTAATCAACGCATTATGAAATAAGTGTGAAACAATACCAATAATCATTATTAACCATATAAACTTGATGCCAAAAGATGTCGAGTGGTTGTTGACGTCACGTTTTGTCCCAACAATAGCGTTGCGTTTTAGAAATGTGCGAGGGAATTTCAAAAAAGCTACTCTTTGATGTTCATTGTTAAACTATTAAAACATTCAAAAAATATTTGATATTTAACTATTTTTATGGATTCTATCGCGTTTGTATTTGATTTTTGATTTTCCTTCACAGCGTTTTTTTTTGCAGTGGGCTATAGATGTTGTCGCGCCCCGCCAAATCGGTCCGGAGCGACGGAAGAGGCACTTTACAGCGTTCATGGTCACGGGAGGACTCAAAATCAAATACAAACGCAATAGAATCCGTAAAAATAGTTTTATATCAAATGTGTAATACTCGCATAAACATCAGAAATCACTATTTCAATAATTATACATGTATGTTTTTGTAGCAATAAAAATTACAAATTAAAATATTTTACTTATTTTGGAGTCACGTGCATATTTCCTATTCTATTAGTTTGCCAATTAGGAATCTCTAAAAGTTATTATAGATTTACGCGACTAGTAGCTTAATATAGTGACCAATAAATCAATCAATTCAATCATTACTTGCAATTTTCGTGGCTAATTCTTATTACAGTTCATACAGAGTTCTCACTCTACAGCAATGATGCCTATTTCTTCGCTTAGGAAGGATAATAAAGCATAGTAGGTAAACACGGAATATTATTCCTTACTATCCCTGTGTGGTGGTTTAAGAATAACATAAACGCTACTTATTTCTTGCTCCTGGGAGTAAAATTGAATTTTTAAAATTAGCTAAGTGTTCACTAGGAGAACGAGTCACCCCTCTCTCCTGAGAAACGTATGATACCTCACTGTGATCGCCAACACGTCTACCAATCATGAGGATTATGGCATTAACCCTCATAAAAGTAACACTACAAAGGAGGCTTACGTCCTGTAATGAACAGCAAAAGGCTGAATGAATGATTGAAAACGGTATTTCGGAATATCGGAATTACCACGGCTTCATAGATGACCCAGTGCTGTAAGTACCCCCTTACGTGACGGTTATTATGTTTTTGATCGCTACGCAAGTCGCAATTGTTGGTGAGATCCATAAACGATTGTTTAGATTCCGTAATTTGTGTCCGTTAATTGTATGTTTGTGAAGTTCATCGATCGGTAGGTTCTATGATACCTACCCTTACGCCTGCCGATGTCTTTCAGTCGTTTAAGGGACTGGAACCTTCACGCCTGAGACTAAGGTCGAAGCTTTGTTACTCAATAATAACAAAGCCCCAAATATCGCAATTCATGTTCGGATATGATAACTAGTTTAAAGTTATAAAAAATACGATGCATGGTGACTTAGTTATAATAAGAACTAACCATATATCTTAATGACAAATACACGAAAACTAAACTATAAATAATTTCACCTCTTTTATAAAGATCCAATGCTGTCTCCTTTCCTATGCCAGTATTACTTCCAGTTACGATTACCGTCCATCCCTCCAACCTTCTCTTGCTTTTGCACCAACCGCTGATGTAATCCATATTAAGGATAAGTAAATATATTTAAATATCAATATGTAGATTCAATAGTTAGGTACATTGGTCACATCCGCATCTAAACAAGGAAAACAAATGACACATTTAAAACTAAATAAACGTGAACAACAAATTCTCGACAATGCAATTAGCGATGGAAAAGGTCAGTCTGTACCCTATATGGTAAGTACCTAACATATAATAATATAACTACAATGATGAAATCTACGCATGCTCCGTATCTACGTCACACGCACTCACATACCATATTAAAACTGCTTATATTACGAAAATAATATTAAGCAACTTTTGCATAATGTGGTTACAAAATTAATATCATACCTTATAAACTTATGTTTTTTTAGAAGATCGTGCTTTCGACAGCTACTGGATAAGACGAACGGCACACTGACACTGACGATTAAATAATCAAACAGATGTCCGCAAATAATTTAATTAAATACTGCTGACGAGTACACGTCGAAATTTGTAAGCCCGCGAAGGTGCAAATTCTGTTGAGTAATGGAGGGTCAAGGTATATTAATATATTTTATACATAAAGGTATATTATTAATTACGCAATATTGCTTTTCCACTGTGACGAAGTTAAAAGTATAATAATAATTTTGGTATTCTACTTAATAACAATAATAATTTGTCTGACCTTATTCGGGTACGGTTGTCCAAAATAAGAAGTAGATTTTTTGTACAGCTGCACAAGCTGGCATAGGTACACTCTAAAAAGTCAGGATTCTACTCTCACCTGATATAGTTGACGAGCTGATATGAGAGCGGTGTCAAAGGATCAACGGTTGTAGGTGCATCTTGTCCTTGAAACACGAACTCGGCTCCAATAACCGTTACCAAATAGTCGCCCTTATATTTTTGGAGGTTTCACCGTATTTCGTAGGTTAATTTGCAAATAAAACACTTGGTCACTGATTGGACTTGATTCGTAATATACTTTTTATCTCTGATAGGTATATATAATTTTTGTTAGGACCTTATGCAAAAATAGTCCCCACCAATCCTGCAAATGGTGTGATGTGCAGTTAGGACGCGTGGTCAATCACGTCGGCAAATATCATTTACGCCAGGTGTAATTTTCCATTGCTGTGCCCTTTTTTGATCCGACTATAGTCAAGGCTCACAATTTGGCAATTTTTGTGCCACTGCAAGATCTGCACCGTGTCTGGACTACGCCCTAATTACGGCTCTGCCGTTGGAGATGCCTGTATTCGATAACGAACGCTAATATAGACAGTATGAATGGATGAATAAGTGAAACTGAAACTATTATTATTACCATAGTATTCTCAATGATAATCAAATATCTGTGTGGTGGCGGCTTCGAATACTACCAACCCTAGCTTTGCTTGTGGGTGTCGTAAAAGACGACTAAAAGCTTTACTTTAACCTGGGCCAATATCATCTGATGCCGTCAGGTCAGCGACAACACTCCCAAGGAGGGTTGACATCAGGCAGGCGGCCAGTCATAGGGCTAGGGCGTACCCCGCAGGCGACGCGTATGGACAGCACCCGGTCTCTGCGGGAAATGGACAAGGGTTGTTGCATCACGGGCGGGTGCGACGTAAGAAGCAAGCCCTCAGTACCAAAGAGGTAAAATTGCGGTATGCGAGTTGGAATGTTGGAACTATGACTGGAAGGGGAAAGGAGTTGGCGGATTTGTTAAAAAGGAGAACAATAAAGGTAGCATGTCTGCAAGAAACGAAATGGAAGGAAACTAGAGCTAGAGAAATTGGTGAAGGATACAAGTTTTACTACAGTGGTAGTGATGGAAAAAGAAATGGTGTAGGTGTAGTATTAGATAGGAATTTGAAAGAATGTGTGACGAATGTAATAAGGAGGAATGATAGATTAATAGTTGTGAAAATAGTTTGGGAGAGTATGATTCTGAATGTTATTAGCGCGTATGCACCCCAAGCCGGATGTAAGGATGAGGAGAAAACAAGTTTTGGGAGGATTTTGATGCAGTTATGATAGGGATTGCAAATAGTGAAGAGATATGTATAGGTGATTTTAATGGACACGTAGGAGCTGCAAATGATAACTATGAGAGAGTGCATGGAGGTTGGGGGTACGGCAATCGTAATGCTGGTGGTGAGGCGTTGCTCCAAGTAGCTTCATCACTTGACCTGGCCATTGCTAATACATGGTTTCAGAAAAGTGATGAAGATATAATCACTTATAAAAGTGGCAACTATTCCACACAGCTTGACTACTTTCTTGTTAAGAGAAATAAGTTGGGCTGTGTGAGGAACTGTAAGGTGGTGCCGGGTGAAGCATTTATATCGCAGCACAGACTGTTAGTGTTAGATAATAAGATAAAAACCGCTCACTTAAGACAAAATACCGGCCCCCTCCTAGGTTAAATTGGGCATGCTTGAGAGGAAAGAGTATGCAAGTAGATTTATACAAGGTGTTATAGAACAAATGAGTGGAATGAATGATATGAAGAGTAAATCTGTGAATGTATGTTGGAATGAAATGGCTAGCTGTATTAGAAATACAGCTAGAATAATTTTAGGAAAAACGAAAGGAAAAGATGTAATTGATAGGGGATACGTGGTGGTGGAATCAAGATGTGCAACAGTTATTGAAAGAAAAGAAAAAGTGGCAGAAAGAGGAGATAGCTACGGCGAGGGCTCAAGCCCAAGAAAGGATATATAACTTCTTAAATGGGCCTCAAGGGCAAAAAGCGCTGTATCGCATTACAAAAGCACGGGAAGAACGAGCGAGAGATATTAGGCATGTAAAGTGTATAAAAGATGAAGCAGACAAGGTTCTGATGAAAGATGAGGAAATACAAATGCGTTGGAAGGTGTATTTTGAAAGACTAATGAACAAAGAGAATGCATGGAGTGGAGATTTAAAAGATAAATCACAGAACTCCGGCCTAGTGAATGAAATTACATTAGAAGTAAAAAAGGCAGTGATTAGTATGAAAAATGGGCAATCTGTAGGGCCGGATGGTATACCAGTTGAAGTGTGGAAGATTTTAGGAGAGCGTGGTTATGAGTGTCTGACTTTGTTCTTCAATAAGTTGCTGCAGGAAGAAGAAATCCCCGACGAGCAGTGCAATAGCACGTTAGTGCTCATTTTTAAAAATATAGGGATGTTCAAGACTGGCAATTATCGAGAAATAAAGCTCATGTCACATAGTATGAAAGTGTGGGGAAAAGTAATTGAGAAGCGATTGCGAGAGGAAAGTGATGAAAGTGAGTGAAGGTCACTCAAAACCAGTTCGGTTTTATGCCAGGTCGTGGGACAACGGATGCCATATTTGCACTGCGTCAACTATGTGAAAAATTTCGTAGTGCACACAAAACTTGCATATGGTATTCGTTGATCTCGAGAAGGCATACGACAAAATACCAAGAACAGTTTTGTGGTGGGCACTGAAAGAGAAAGGTGTCCCTGTGAAGTATATAAGGTTAGTCTGTGCTATGTACCGGCGATGTAGGTCGTACATAAGATCAGCTGTTGGAAACTCTGATGAGTTCAGTGTTGGGGTGGGCCTGCACCAAGGGTCGGCGTTAAGTCCTTACCTCTTCCTGTTGATAATGGATGCCTTAACATCGCAGATACAGGAAGAGGCACCGTGGTGCATGCTTTTCGCTGACGACGTTGTTCTTATCGGAGGAGATGGGCTTGAGGTACAGAGAATGCTGGAAAAATGGCGCTGTAGATTGGAGAACATTGGCTTGAAAATCAGCTGAACAAAACGAGAGTGCATGTTCTGCGATTTCGGCGGTCTTCCCAATTTTACACCCATATCTCTAGATGGAGTACCTATACCAGTATGCTCCAACTTTCGATACCTCGGTTCGCTTATCCAAAGCAATGGCGACCTGGATTGTGCGGTGAAGCACAGAATTGACGCGGGATCGATGAAATGGCGGCAGGTCACAGGCACCATATGTGACTTTCAAGTATCCTTAAAATTGAAAAGTAAATTATACAACACCTTAATAAGGCCTGCCGTATTGTATGGGTCAGCATGTTGGGCAACAAAAGCGACGGATGAAAGACGGCTGCATGTAGCAGAGATGCGAATGTTAAGATGGATGTGTGGCCTGACGAGAATGGATAAGGTAAGAAATGAGTATATAAGAGGAAGTTTGAAAGTGGCGCCAGTGACGGAAAAGTTGAAAAGTGAACGCCTGACTTGGTATGGACATGTGATGAGACGGGATGAATTTAATGTCGGGAGAAGAGTTTTAAGTATGAATGTAAAGGCTTTAGCGGTAAGGTAAGACAGAAGAAAAGCTGGATGGATTGCGTGAAGCATGATATGAATAGAAAGGGAGTGAACGCAGAGATGACATCGGATAGGATTGAGTGGAAGAAAAGGACATATTGCGTCGACTCCAAGTAGTTGGGATAGGAGCAGAGTAATGATGATTCAATGATACTCAATAATAGTAATAGGACATCAGACTCACTTAATATTTATCGGCTATCCAATTTCGTTGATATCGAACTTGTGCGGTTGATGACCATCTGTGAACCCCCTGACGAGTGAGTACCGAGTTCAACATGAAGGTCGACTTAGTAGAGGAAAATGATTCCTATAGGCTCTTACTTGAATACGGATAGGAACTTTCAAATGTTATAAATACATAGTTCATCCTTATAAATACTATATTTCATTGTTACAAATAGTGGCTTCGTGTCGTAACAGAAAATAATACAATTGACCAACGCAGCTCTTGCCTGTGTGTGGTGTCCTAAAAAAATTACAAACGGATATAACATGAAGATAACATTTATGTAAGATTATTATTTTGATTCCACAGATGGCGTAGTGGTTAAGATATCGACCTTCCGTGCCAGTGCATGGATTCGATACCCACGCAGGACAATACTTTGTGCGATCCACAAAGTGTTGTTCTGAGTCTGGGTGTAATTTGTCTGCGTAAATTGCATGTTTGTAAAGTCCCCTGCAATATATATCCATATCTTACCCGTGGGTGATCGTACGAGACGACTAAGGGATATAAAACGCATATAACATCTATGCGAGAGAAGGAAAACTAAACAAAACCCTATACCAACACGTCTGACCAGCGTGGTATAGTAGGTTAATTTCCCTCCCATTACGGAGGAGGCCCGAGCTCAACAGTGGGACATTTATGGGCTGTGATGATGATGACATAGATATTATATGCATTTTATATCCCTTAGTCGTCTCTTATGATATACCCACCGATAAGTGTGTAAGTAATGGCAAGTAAGGGGTGGTCAATTGTATTGTTACTCTGTCACCACACGGAAAAACTGGTGGCTTAGGTCGCGTGAATATAGATCTTGTCAATGATTTTTTAACAATTTTTCTGTATTCCTAACAACTTGTATGCGTAATTTCAAGATAATTAGTTAAACAGTTAACGCGTGAAAGAGTAACAAAAAAAAACAAATTCACATTTACAATATTAAAATAATACCCCGACTTAGATTCGTTGTTTACATACAACAAATGAAAAAAAAGTCAACCCAGTTTCATAAGAAGCATTAGCAAGTCACACAAAAACTTTCATTCGTGAGAATCCAATCCAATTAACTCGGAATTATTCACTCTGGATAGATTTGATTCGCAACTTCCATTCACTGTGCAATCGTACATTGAAGTTTTAATAGGGATAATGATATGATATCAGCCTGTCATCATATCATTTGATGAATAATTATTCATCAAATGATATTTTGACGGGAATGTGAAAACGTCACGTCGTCTCTTGTATTATATTCGATATCTTAGTATTTTAACGTGTTATATTAGATAATTTTGATGGCATTTTATGTAATATGAAGCGGCGGAACTACTGGGAAGTGTAGTGAATATCATATAAAAGTGCTTTACAACGTTTTCGTTTTCCATCAAAATTCCCACAAGATAACATTAACAGTGTGGCCATTGCACTGTTAATGGCGACAATTTGACTTAGACAACGACTAACTTGAAAGACTAAAAACGTGAAAATATTTATAACTTGACACTGGCACCAATAGCTCGTAAGGTACCTGGGTCGAATATGGCCACCTTAAGGTTTGTTGTCCTTTTTTGAAAATAATAACGTTAAAACAAACAAGTTTTAGCACTTATTCATGAAGAGTGGCTATTTATCTTTACATAAAAGGTAAAAAATACAAAAACATTAAAAAGAAAATAGTATTTTCAGCAGTTTTAAAAAAATATAGAAATTGGCCATATTTCCGACGGAGGTGGTAAATATGGCCATAGATGTGGCCATATTTATTGTATTAATTTACTACTTTAAAAAACTTCTGAATAAACGGCAATAAAAATGTATATTGTGTTTTAATAGAGCATTTATTTAAAAGATATTCTCTGGGCGATAATTAGTACAAATAAACAACTATCTTTACAAATAATATAAATTTAAAGATATCAACCTGACGCTGAAATATTATTTCGATCACAGAATGTCTTTACGCATCTACGTAGTACGCGATGTGTCAATGGGTATCCCACATTGCACAGGCGAATAACACGGGATGCCAAAATCTTCTCTTGCTCAGGGTTAAGAAGTGGTTTCCGGCCCAAAGTAGGTTTAGCCTCCTTTTTCTCTTGTAAATTACGCCCTAGAGTTCGTCTTGGCACATTATAATGCTTTGCAGCCCTTCATATTACCGCTTTTGACTGCAGTTGAAGCTAGTTTCATTGGTGCCTTTGACCAATTAACTCGAAGCCCTTTAGTTTTATAGCGTTCCATGGCCTAAAACAAAAAGAAATTTTCGGTAATTTAGTACCGTAAATATGGCCAAACGCTGGCCATATTTGCAGTTATGGATTTTTTTGTTCTCATATTCAGAAATGAAAGAGACACTATTACTTTGATAATTAAACAAAGATATATCAAATTACGATCGTCACACAACATCTTAATATGATTAAAAAAGATTCTTATTAGAAAAATTACAAAATACAGGAGAGTACTTACTTAATGTTTTTATACCTCAACTGCATGTTTCACGTTAATGGACGCTGGGCGACTACTGGACCCGCGGGAAGGGTGACAGGTACGCCGTTCGGATACATGCGACACTAGGGACAATTTATTATTGCGTTCAGGTCATTACAAATTTTCGTGTCAGGAATAATGGTATATGGCCATATTTTCCGCCTGGCCATATTCGACCCAGGTACCTTATATGTAGCTGATTGCCAATATAATAAGAAGAAGATATGATGATCATGATTATAATCACTATCGTAATTAGTTACTGAGTTATAATTTATACAATACCAACGATATTACGAAAATAAAATGGGGTACATTCATAAAACATTACATAGCTACAAAACAATGCCACGAGGATTGCTAAAAAATCTATCACTCATAAAAATCATGTTCGAATATTAGCATCACTAAGCTTTTCTGTGTGGCAACTAGGATCCTTTATTCGACAGCAAATCTAATTTTTCAATGGATCCTTTATTCGACAGCAAATCTAATTTTTCAATGGATCCCGATTGTTCAGTTGTCATGTTCTATTATTAAAATATATTTCATTTTCTGCAATAGTATTTATTCAATAATATATTATGGAATTCTAGACCACCGGACATCTAAGTGCTTGTTTTTTTCTTTTCAGTTTTTTTATTATGTACGTAGTTTTGATGACTTTTTACGCAGTCGGGTTTTTTGATTTTTTTTAATCATTTTTTTTATTTTATACTTTTTAGTTATAAATACCTAGGTAGCTATAATTATCTTATTTATTAATAAGTAGTTAAGTACCTAACTATATATAGTTTTTCGACTGAACTAAAGTACAATATCGTTAGAAATTGGAGATGGGCGACCGCGTCAGACATTAGATACTTTAGGTAGGACTACCTATGGTATATTGGACAATATACCTACTAGATACTTCAATATATGTCCATCCACATCCAGTTATATGAATGTTTCGTCTTTTCATCGTAAATTTCTACTGTCTAAAAAACCTATATGTGAGAAAGGATGTTACGAAACTTTAATTCGATATAGATCCTAAACGGTCAGTCAAATCGAAAAATGTTGAAAGAAAACTAATAATGATTTTTAAATACCTATTTAACGATACCCCACTCGATATAGTTTGTTGACTTTAATTTTTTTTATTTTCACAATATGGCGTCCAGTAGTCGCCATATTGAATTTTCAATAACGTCATATCTTTAGTGACACTCGCCGGATTAAGAGGAATCGATTGACGTGCGAATCATAAAAATCGGCCCAGGCGTTTGGTATATATAGTGCTTCAAAGGAACATACAAACAAACAAACAAACAAACATACATACATACATACATAGACTGTTAAACACAATACCACTCCTTTGCAGTCGGGTAAATAGTCACTATCCCACGCCTAAAAATTCGAAACAAATCTTTCTACCATCTTGTCTGGCCGTAGAGTAGTAGGGTAAATAAATAGGATGGGTTGAGAAATCTAACTTTTCTTCTGTCTCTCATAACCATAGCTATGTTGGACAGTTGGTTCCTCGATCCAGCGCACATACATATGCTAATGGATGACATGACACTTCAGCTGAATGGTAACTATTTTTATCTAATAAAGTAATGCTGCAAGACGTTTTTACATATGACATATTAAACCTAAGACTCTTAGATAATAATCTAGTACTGTCTGTCATTTACGATCAAGTGGACAGTCCTCACGCGGTGACAAATTAAAAATACAATTGAGGCTGCAAGAACCAGAGCGGCCTAACTATAAAAACCATGTTTTACAATATGGAGGGTATTAAAATTAAATTAAATTTAATCAATTTGAAACACTAGCCGAAAATGTACTCGTACTGCCATCTATTGTTAAGAGCTTGTAAACAATTTTAGGCCGCAGTGGTTTTGTAGATTAACATTTTTAGATAACGAAATTGCCATTAGGTTAAAACTTGTTAAAATGCAGTTAGGCCACTCTAGTTCTAGCAGCCTCAACTATACTTACTATTCGTTTAATTTAAATTGTAATAACCGGCTGAGAAATCACCAGAATTGATACAATTCTCGTGAGTAACTTGTAATATCAAACGCAATCGCCAATCCAGACCAAGAGCGACGTTTATGCCATTAAAGTACTTTGGAAGGGCTATCTTCTACAGTGGAGGTATATAAGCTGATGGATGGAATGTACTAACTCGTTAGCTCTAAAATTAGAAAGATTAGAAGACCTTGTTATGTATATATTATCATGATACGTGTTGATATTTCAAGAATCCACTTAATTTTGGGACATATTTAATATTTACATTTTATAAATGCTTTAAAATGTAATAATAAAAACATTGACTACTTACATAATAACAGGCAACATAAAATAAATAATAGGTTTTTCAAATATACACCAAAATAAATACAAAATTTTGATTATTTCATTAATAAATTAGTTAAAAATATCAGCAACTACTGAGATTTATTGCGACAATTGTATTGCAATTGTTATACATATTTAAACTAATTCACGCATACATACTTTATAACAGCAAGTAATATAGGAAATGAAGTAAAACTTATTCTGCTGTTAACATTTATAGAAAAAGCAATTATACACTTTTTATTGTCTTTGGTAGCGGATGAGGAATCCACTCATATTATGGCAAATGGTAACTGATGATTATGAAGTAAGACAACACCTCTGTATATTACATAAAACAGGATATAGAAAACCTAGCATTTAAAACTAAGAAATTATTTGTGACATTCTCGTCACTTTGTATTTTATCACATTTCGATAACACAGGATTTTTAGAAGTAAAAACTGAAACTAATAGCTTGACAATATCTCTCGCTTTACACGTTACGGTAGTATGCGATATAGACCATTCATTTTGTGGATGTTATTTAATAATACACATGAATTGTTAATTACACTAGCACTGGAATTTAATGAAAAAAAACCTAAACTAGTGGACAGACAGTCTCGATCAATTTACATGCTATGGTAGCGAAGCTACAAAGACAATTAATTGTGTTTAATAAGACCATGCATTACGTGCTAAATCATTCTTATATATTATGCTATTCATCCTTAAATATCTGTGACTGTTGTCTAATGTGACATATTACAAATTCATTCATTTACAAAGTATCACAATCCCTCGCTTCCCTTTTTTAACATATTCATCCCTTACTTTAGCATGGGATGCGTAAAAAATAAGCAAGGGAAAATCAAGACAATAGGCAGTAGCATCCTTGCCACTTCTCACCCCTCTTCCAAGAATGGTGATAATAGCATTAACTTTTCTCATGAGCATGCCAGGTCGAATAATGAACATTGGTAGGCTGATAGACAGATAGTTATTTTAATTATTCTCAATATTATTCTAATATCCATACAATCCGCAACATGAACTATATCTATATTTAGCCGTGTATCTTTACAGTATCTCGCACTAATCCACTAGTACGAGATACTGTAAGGATCTGAGTGACACTGTCTACTAGCTAGTTACAAATTGGTGGCAAAACTTAAAAACATTGTCCAACATAGTCTTGACTAATTCAAATTTTAATTATATTCCTTAAGTTAAAAAGTATGTATGCTTTTTGTGCGATTATCACAAATTAATAGGTCAGTTTTGACATAATTCGTATAAAATTAAATGTATAAAATATTACCTGATTTAAAAAAAATAAATGTCGTACACATAAGTAATGTGAAGGAATACAATACAAATAGCTTTTACCTTTGTTCTTTAAAAACTTTGAAACCATCCACTCAATGTACCACCAATTCGTTTCATTAGAAAAGCAATAAAGCATAGATGGTTTTAAAATGATTAAAATAATTAGGACCCGGTAGGCGGCCTTGCAATAGATTTCAAAAAAATTCTATTATATATATATATTTTTTTTTTATTAAAACAGGATCGCATCTATTGGCTCAGGTAGTTACTTCATAACAAAAAATGTCGAAACGGACATCTTAACTTGTGATATTATTACATTAACCCTTACAAATGTATTCCCAAAACAATACTGTATAAACAAAATAAAAACAATAAATAATAACAAAGAGTTTCACCCTACATATGGAATAAAATTATATAAATATCTAATACATGATAATATCTTGACTAGGTGTATAAAATATTTCTAAGCACTTCATATGATGCATTTATAATACCCCAACTAAAGAACGCGCGTGAAATATTAAGTAAAGCTCCATGGTAGAAGTTCGCCAATCGAAAACCACGTTTACGTAAAATATACGAAAACTCATATGTTATTGTTCGATGAGGTCCACCAAGTTCACATTGCATATTGATTTTTATAACGTTCAGAGGATAAAATAAGGTGCTGAGAAATGCACCTATAGATGCTCCGGCAATAAAGTTTTGTAAGCTTTGATAAAACGCTTTCTCCTGATGAGGAAATCTAATTTTCATTTCATCACGGATGATAAAAAACATTGCGTTTGATGGACCATTTCTAAATAGAATAGGAACTAATCCTCTGTAAAACTCTTTAATTCCATAATGTTTGGCAATGTAACTGGCTGCATCGGCTGTATTTCTAAATTTATTATGATATTTTGGATGTATTAGTAGTGTTTGTATTCTTTCAAATGGCATGAGTGTTGCTTCAACGCATCCTGCTATAACTCCAGCCAATGTTTTGGCAATATAAGGATTATAATCTCTCTCTACTAATGGTCTTAAGCTTCCATCATAGACACCAAACATCACAGACATAGACAATGATCTTTGCAATAATGGTGGCAACATTCCACGGTATAAAAAGCCCAATCCTTCCTTTTGTAATTGATTTAGAGCAAATGTTGTTTCTACTCCATGCATCATCTGAAACAAAAATATATGTGCAAAAAAGCTATATAATAAGCTACACAAGTTTTAAAATTTCTGTATTCATTTTAATCATCAATAACTATTGAGGTTTAAAAATTAAGGTTATCAAAAAATTAATTGCGATTTATAATATATTACTATCATTTGTTATCAATAAGAATCATCATTCTCCTACTCTTATCCCAATTATTTGGGGTCGATACAATATGTACTCTTCTTTCATAATACATATTGTAAAAGTTATTGGCAATAGTTTTATGACCGGCCGCCTGCCAGACGTCAACCCTCCTTGGCAATGTAATTGTTGACCAAACGGCATCAGTTGGTGTTGATCCAGGTCGTTATAAGGCTCTTAGTTGTCTTTAACAACATCCATGAGCAAAGTTAAGGTTGGTAGTATTCGTAGCCGCTACCACACAGTTGTTGTCAGTTGTTGTCATCAACAAGAATGTGATATTTATATAGTCGAGGGTACTTATGATTTAACTACCACTACTGGCAAAGGAAATCGATACTACTAGTGACGCCCTCAATTAGCGGTAAGCTGTATTCAGGTAGAGGCAGGATGCTGCTCTTTCATTGCTCTAGAAAATTTGAGTAAGAGTAAAGCAAATTGCAAAAGTATAGAATGAATGAAATGCTTTCATTTAGGCACTGTTTTGGAACATCTTTAAATACTTACAGAATAAATAGACTGAATGAAGGAACTATTATGAATGGATGTGAGGATTTGTTCCATTTACAAAAATGTAATTTCAGAGTTTACTTATAAATAATATTTTTTATTAAACTACTGAGGTCTCATTTATGTTCTTTAAATAAAGGTTACCTGTCTAAATATAAGTTTGTTCAATGGATAACTGATGATTATATTGCAGAAAGCGGAACCTCCACCACATATAAACTCCTTCCATTTTTGAAGGCTTGCAGGAAGATTGGGCGTGGGTACTGGCATAGTCACGCCGTCACCGACATATGCACGCTCCAGGAGACGTCTCTCCGACATATCCTGCTCGCCACACTCACATGACATTATTTTAGCACTTGCATTCTATAAAAAAAATTCATCATATATTTTTCTCATTATAATTGTTTTATTTTCAGAAGTAGTTCTAATTTCCTTAAGAAATCGTCTTCTTATTAGATAACTAAAAAAGGCTCATTTGTTATTATTATTGAAGTACGAATTATCAAACACCTGTTATCTTAATTACTTGATATTCTATTGATAGAGTAAACTTACCTCTAAGATGCTAAAATTAATTAATAATTACATAAATTGTTACGTGTTAAACTAACAAATTGTTTCTAATGCATTCATGCTAATTACATTGATGTATTGGTTTAAATCAATATTATAAGAGACATCAACAAAATACAAGTAGATCAGTCATTATGTAAACATAATCTAAGACTTTTACTACATACAACAATTTGCACAAAAATATTGCCAAAAGCGAACAAGTAACCTTCACTTCGCTATACAAAAAAACCAAAATTGACAGTTGTAAATGACATCTCTATAACCTATAAACTTGGACGGTAGAGCTATTTTTTTTTTTTTGGTTCTGTTCGTCCATTCGGACAGGCAAAGGGATCAAAGCCCATACAGCCAAGTCTTATTTAATAATTTTTCGTATATTGTTCATCATTTCTTCATATTATGTAGCTTTAGTAGTCATTGTCTGTCAGTAAGTCAAGTCAAGTCATTACCATTAATCGGCCGCTGATAACCTAATCTATGATTTTCTTTGGGAATTTTGGGCAAATATGAAAATACACGTAAATCACTATTATGCCATATTCACTACACTTCAGCACTTTAATTGTACCATATTGCATAAAATACCAGCAAAATTATTCAATATAACACCACAAAACACTAAAGAAATGAATATAATACAAGAGCGTGACATGACATTTCCACATTCGCGCCAAAAAACCACGGTAGAGCTAGAAAATCGAATTGCGATTTTTTTTTGTAGTTTATGGCTTGGTTACTTAGACCTTTAAGCCAAGTCTTCATAGTTTAGACCTGGGGGGGCACACTTAAAACATTACTTATTTTTACTGACCGTCGCGCCGCCTACAGGTTGTTTGTACAAACTTAACGGCTGCCATTTTGTCCTGTATGTCAAACGTTTGACAACTGAGAATTATTATTTTTTGTTCCTAGCGTAGGTACTTATTGTCATCAATCTATTTACGGTTATTGATGCACTTTCTGAAAATTATCTCAATTTTCATTGTTAAGCTGATATTATTATTGCTTCGTTATCAGCTGATATGTTTTTTTTATATTTCAGGGTAGCTTTCATAGTAAAAGAAAATTCTATGTAATTACACATACACATGTAGATATGTATATATATCACTTCAACTTTAGTTCACCGCATAAACTCTGGGTAGCAGCACCTTCCATACATGCATATTTTATCATGGAGTTGCCACTCTTTTTCAGTTTAATAACTTTACTCTTTGGTTTAGACACTTCGTCAATACTTCTTCATTTTGTCTAGTCTTAATATTGTTCGTCAGTAAGTCATGTCGTTACCATTAATCGGGCGCTGATAACCAAATCAATGGGTTTCTTGGGAATTTTGGCAAAATATGAAAATACACGTAAACCACTATTATACCATATTCACTACACTTCAACACTTTAACTGTATCATATTCCATAAAATACCAGCAAAATTATTCAATATAACACTACAAAACATTAAAGAAATGAATATAATACAAGAGCGTGACATGACATTTTCACATTCGCGCCAAAACTCCTCGAATTGCGAAGAATCATATCGTATATAAAAAAAACTTTTAACAAAAAAATTAAAACCGGCGAAATGTTTTTTTTTCAAATTTATATGGGACCATCTTCGTGGTTTACCATGCCCCATTCCAATAAAAAACACAATTATCAAAATCAGACAACTCTATAAAAAGTTGTGCGTGGTCATACGTAAAAAAGAATATACTGGTCGACTTGAGAACCTTATGGGGGCATAGTCCGGGGTATGATGCCAGAAACCTCCACATGGTGTACCCTGGGTGCGAGTGACAGTCCCCCAGATCCTTCTGTTGAATTGTCGCTCGCAGCGAATTTCTGGCTCTAGGGGAGATCCCCAGCAATGGGTTGAGCCCCAATTCGCTACTGACCCTCTAGTTGTAGAGGGTACAGGACGCGAAATTTTGGACGGGCCCGGTCACTCATTAATTTGAGGGCTGGGCAGGCTTATGCCACCGCCGACATATCGTAAACCTGATATCTTGCTTCAAGAAATCTTGTCGTGAGGCGTAGTTTCAGGATCTAGGGTCTTAACCGCCCGGACCGCGAGGAAGGCAACCTCTATAAAGAATTATCCAGAATTCCTAAGTTCTGGCGTGCGGCGTGAGAATGCATGGAAGAAGGGGTATTCTGTTCTTAGCACGCTCCAGGCAGGGTACCGGCCGACACCCTGGTTGGTAAATGTAGTCTTGCCCGGATACAGGCATCTCTGCCTGGGTCGACCGTCTATTTCGCCCGTAATCGTGGGAATAGGGAATATGCACGTGACTCCAAAATGAACAAAATATTTTTATTTGTAATCTTTATTGCTTAAAAAACATACCTATTCAATTATTTTTGAAATTCATCATTATTTAATAGAGAAATTTAATTATCAAAAATCGTCTCTTTTGAAATTTGCTCGCAAATTTCTAAAACGCGATGCGATTGATTGTTCAAAACGTGACGTCATCGTACACTCGAGTCTCCTAGTATCAAGGTGTTTCTAGTGATTATTTTGTATCATTACCCAGTTATTTCATGAGTTATTAGTTTTCTGTGTTCAAGTATTAATCCTTGTGAATGAGAGACTTAACAAACGTCACTTTTTGTCCCTGTTCTAATGCCATTATTTTGTATTGCATATAATTCTCTGTATCTGAATATACCCAATAGAAAGATAAATAATAAATAATTTCGAAATTTTCTCTTACTCTAATAAGTTACGTTATTTTGGATGTGTTATATTTATTTTTGGTAATGTAACTAATAACTAATAGAAACGTTTAAAAAAATAAAAAATAAAACGAGAGGTGTCAAGGGACACCCGGATGGAACGAAGTTCTATTTTAATTATATAATTTTTTTCTGCCTTAAGCGATTTTTATCGTTATATTTTAGCCAATTTGCAAAATATCTTTATAAATTATAGCCTATGTGTTATTCTGATGTGCAAGCTATATTACTATAAAGTTTCATCAAAATCCATTCGGTAGTTTTTACGTGAAACAGCAACAAACATGTTCACATCCATACATTATTACAAACTTTCACGTTTATAATATTATTAGGAAGGATTAGGAATAGGATAGGATATACAATTCCACTAGACTACCAAAGCTTTTGGGCCCCGAGCTCGAACGCGAGCCGGCCACGCGGCGACACGAAATTAATTTCGTTGCGCATTATTTTGATTTTGCTATATTATCTCTTAAAGTATTGATTTAATTTGTATGGTCTAAAGGAAAAAAAATATCTTCATGAAATGCTCAAGCCAACTAATGTATTTAAAATGATAAGGATTAATACAGTATTTGTGTAAATAGCTTTTCAATTATCGTTTTATAATAGGCCATTTTTTAAAGTATTAAAATGAATATAGTATGTTATCCTTAAGAGATAGACATATACTATTGTGGACTTTTTTGTAGGCCTTTTTAAGTTGTATAATACTGCAGTACATTATTTTGATCTATTTTGTAGGGTTCAGCCAGTGTTTGCAATGTAAGCGCAAAATAATGTGTTTATTTACGACATCACATTAGAAACCTCTAAAATTATCAGTGTTTCTCTACTACATTATGCATATATTATACATATAAACCTTCCTTTTGAATCACTCTATCTATTAAACAAAACCGCATCTACATATATCCGTTGCGTAGTTTTAAAGATTTAAGCATAAATAGGGATATAGGGACAGAGAAAGCGACTTTGTTTTATGTTGTGTCGTTACAACTTTGTTGTGTCGTTACAACTTTGTTGTGTCGTTACAACTTTGTTGTGTCGTGACAACTTTTGGTCTTAATTTTTTCCGTCTAGCTCCCTTTCGCAACGCGCGATAAGGAACTTCGTTCCAAAAAATCATGCATATTCCCCATTGTTATGGATTTTCAAAATAAAAACACAACACCAACACAAGACGGGAATCCAAAAGATTCCCACGTCACGGCCTCGTCGAGCCAATGCAAAACTGACCAAAATGACGCCTCGTCCTCAGGACTTGAGGCGTTCGCCGAGGGCCCGGCACCGACCATAGAGGCCCAAAAACCGAAAAAGCCGCCTCGAATCAACCGGGGAAAGGCTTCCTCGGTTGACCGGAAGCGTTTGGCGGAGCGGAGGAACTTCGCAAGCAGGAGGCCGCTGCCGCGGAACTGGAGGAAAACGACAGCAGATCTACTGCAGAGCCGTCAATTGACGAGGGCGACAATACTGTTGCAGAGCCGTTCAAAGACGAGGGCAGTGGATCTGCCGACATAATGGACGAGGGCGGTAATGTTTCCGCAGAACCGTCCCGAGAAAGGCGCTGGTCTACGGCGCCCATGGAGCGGGCGTCGCCGACCAGTGCCAGCCCGCCAAACGTCTCAACGGCAGGCCCAACAGAGGTCCATTTGGTGACACTGATCCCGCTGCCCGCGGTGAGGGGCGTGTCGAACGAGGTCTGGCGCGTCATTATCGATACAGTCGGTAATCTGGTCAATGCGCACTTGGCCGTGTTCGGCCGCCTCTCGCCACGGATAAGTGGCACCAGCCCCCGCCCCACTGCCTTGTCTTGAGTTACGCCGCGGCCGCGGCTGGGTCCAAGTCCAAGGGGCCCACTCCGACGAAGAAGAAGACGGCACTGGCTCCTGCCAGAACGCAGTCGTCGCCCGCAGCAGCGTCGCCGCCGACGACCAGCGCGCCCGCGACTGCGCCTTCCGCGCCTATCACGCCTGCTGCGCCCAAACAGGATTGGCAGGTGGCCGAGTGCGGCAGGAGGAGTCACGGCCAAAGAAGGAGAGCGGCGGCCAAGCGCGTCGCTGAGGACTCCGCTCCCCAGGCAAGACCCGGACCTGATGCTGCCGTATTAACGGTAAACTGCTACAGGCATGTGTGGTGTGTACAGGAATGTCGCCTTGGTTTGACGTCAATATTGGCGTTAAGCAGGGGTGCGTTCTGTCAGCCAGGCTGTTTATCATATATCTGGATAAATGTCTCCAAAGGTTGAATGATATAAATGTGGGAGTCCAGATGGGCGACTCAGTGGTCACTGCTTTGCTCTATGCAGATGATGCAGTACTGCTGGTGCAGTCAGCGACTGACCTGCAGACCCTAGTCGACACAATGACAGAAGATTGTAAGAAAAGGGGTCTACGTGTGAATGTGAGCAAAACCAAAATAATAGTCTTTGAAAGAGATGAAGCCAGAACAGATGTAAGAGTAACAATAGGTAATGATGTACTGGAGCAACTGGATGAATTTGTATATCTTGGATGTGGATTTAGCCGAGATGAAAGGTACACCACTGATATAGTGCGAAGAGTGAATGCGGGAAATAGAGTGAACGGAGCGCTGGGGCATCTTCTCGGTAGATGGTTCAGACATGTGGAAAGAATGCCGAACGAACGTCTGGTTAAGGTTATATACAATGCGTGATGATATGTATGTATGTATGACTTGAAAACTTCCTCCATTTTTTTCGTCGGTTAACTGGTGGCGTGACTGTAATAAGTAGTAAAAAAAGCCAATAATAATAATAGATTTATTTACAGATATTAAAATACAGGACAAGTAAGTACTTATGTATCTACATTAATATAGATCTTGTGCTTTATCATAAAACCACCCACAACAAGCTTATTCGATCTCAAATCCATAACCCTAATGTTAACATTTTTAAGTGATGTTATTGCCGATAGATGTAAATGACTAAAACGGCAAAATCCGAAATTTGTTTCTCAGACAGACATGCAGACACTTTCTACTGATGTTTCATTGACTGAACTATAATGAAAAACTAGCAGATTTAGATTAGTACGTAGTAAATTTCTATACTACTGTTTCCTTTAATATTTTTTTTATAATCTAGCACCTTCCAGTGTTTTCGAAAAACCATCTCACTCTTATCAACCAATATCAATAGTCAATGACTATTATGATTTTGAAGGATAAGGTCTTTTGTATTAATTTATAAATTATCACTTTATTTAAAGCAACAACAAATTTCAATAGTGTCATGGCTACACTGTTATAGTTATCCTTTAGAAATATTAGTGGAAAACGAAAACATATAAAAGCACTGCCATAAGATTTTCACTACATCGCTGTCCTTACTCTGCATTAAGTGGCAAAGGCTTACCATAGACAACTATTGAGTTACTAAAAAATATATATTATTGTGGTTACAATCGTAAAATTCATAAAATAAAAACATTAATAAAAAAAATCAAACTATGAAATCTATGAAAACAGATTATTTAGCATGGAGACTAGTGTTTAAGGAGAATCGTCTGTGTATATGAAAAGTGTCCGTCGAAATGTATTAAATAAGGGTAGCGCCACATTAGCATCATGGTAAATTTGAAAGGAAGTGGTAAAGGAAACTAATAAATCAATAAGCTTACTATTCACAGTTTACGAAATAAAATCACTCGCTAGGGTTACGTTTTCTTGTAATAATTATTGATGGTTATAAATGATATTAATTTTTTTAACCCGGCATACTTCAGTTCATCTAAAATTGCTATTTTCATAGATTCATACCATACCTTTTGCTACACCAGTGCGATTGTGGAAGGTTTTTGAACTGTTATTTATAGCATACAGCTGGACACTTTTTCAACTCTTCTCCCATATAAGATTGTTCTCCTTATACTCTAGTCTCCATGTTATTTAGAAATAGTGTTGTCATAATACTTATATTACTTATTAATCTGTGAAATGTAAATACTACACCCTATTATTACCTATGCCGATCAAAGATTTATTGATGCGAATACTATATTGACTAATAAATAAATTTATTATAAGAAATACTGCTTTTCTAAACAAAACTAGGGTGGCCGTAACACCGTAACTAAGTTAACACAGTTATCGAGAAACTCATATCTGAGTTTGTCTAAACAATATTGTACATAAGCGGCTCGGTTTCAGAGCTTATTTAGACATATTAAAATGACGGCAGTGTTGAAAAAGAGAGCTTTAGCGGAATATAATAAAGCTTTTCAGGTAAGTTTATAACTATTATCATTAAAACCTAATTCAGTTGGTCTTCATAAAAAGTTACCACGCTGGATGGAGAAGATTGTTTGCATGTTCGGCTTTTGAATTTGTTTTTGATCCAACTAACTTATTTAGCGAGTTTGCGCGAAAGAATGTGTATTAATTAATCGCATACTATAATATGGTCTTCAGCAGGTGAGGTTCCGTTCCGTTTGTTGACGGAGTAAAATACTTTTTTGACATCTTTCTTGTCACATCCATGCCAGGGGAAGGAAAACTCAACATAATAAGCCATACTGATCCATCTGATCAGTGTGGTATAGTAACAAATTTCCCTCCCATTGTGGAGGAGGCTCAAACCCCATCAGTAGAATATATGTGGACTCAAAGGATATATGTATGAGTGTATCTCAAAGTAGAATAAAAGATGAGGTTTTTACATTGTTCCTAACTGTCACATAAAATGCCGTTAATAAAGTATTCTAGAGAAGCGTTTTACATTTTATTAAATATTGCCGATTTTATTTATATTATATATGTATGCAATGTTGTTATACTTATGTTAAAATTATTTATACATTGTTACGCACATACACACACACACACTGACACTTTTATGCTAGTCATGTTTTTAATAATTTCTTTAAAATGTACTAAGTGTTGGCAGAATATCAGCGCTATTTTATAAAATAAAATAGCCAAAGCAGAGCCTAGCCAATAGCCTTTTGTTTCTCGTTAATGTCATTTTATACCAGAAGTTGTTTTCTTTAGTTATGTTTATTTTCATTAGTTTTTAACAAGAACAAAATAAATGTTTTTCTTTCTTTCTTACTCTGATATATAATACTACTGTATTTTCAGGATGGTCCACCTTCAAAAAAGCTTCATTTAGTAAAAAAACCTTTGATTGGAAGCTCAGCTGCTGCTTTTGTTGGTCTACTTGAAAAATGCAAGTCAAGTGATGAAGCCCTTCAATTACTGTTACGTATCTCTGATTGTCTTCAATTCCAAGAATCTGATGTGGAAGAAGCTATTAAGAAACTGTCTGAACACTTCCAATCTGAGGAAGAATCTGTTGTGAGAGTGAAAATATTGTGGTTGTTTTGTGATATTGGACTTGAATGTCCGGGAGCAAATCTTACCAACCTTATAGATGAAACAACACATTTGATTAAAAATGAAACATCACATAAGGTAATTTTTTTTTTTTTTTTTTTTTTTGTGTGTCTTAGTGTTAGCCTCAGATGGCTATGACAACTTTACCCAGACTGTGGGTGAGCGCTGAGGCCTCTCAACCCGTACATAAGGTAATTCATGTGCTAATGTCTTTTATTCATCATTCTACTACTGTTATCCCAATTACTTGGGATCGATACAATATGTACTCTTCTTCCATATTGAAAAATTTTTGGCAATAGTTTTATGATCGGCCTCCTGCCAGACGTCAACCATCCTTAGGAATGTAATTGTTGACCAAACGGCATCAGATGGTGTGGGCCTAGGTTGCTAGGAGCCTGTGGTCCGCTCGCACGGCGAAGAGAGAGGAGTTTTACGGTGGGCCTATGGGGTCACGCGCCGCCTTTCCGTCACCCGGACCGATTCGGCGGGGCGAGACGCATCCATAGTCCACCAAAAAAAAAAAAAAAAAGGTTGCTTGCCTTAGCTCTTAGTCATCTTGTACGACATCCATACAAATGATGTCTTTTATTTATTCTAGTTGTATATTTTAAATTTTAGGACATACTCTTCCAATTACATTTAAAGTGTTTTATTTATAGTAGGTAGCGGTTGGATGTCCTGATCATGTAAAAATCGCTGTTAACACTCAATAGCAATTTAGGGACAGATGGCGTAGTGGTTAAGATTCTGACTTTCTGTGCCAGTGCGATGGGTTTGATTTCCACGCAGAACAATACTTTGTGCGATCCACAGTAGGGTGGTGTCTTATAAATAGATAAAAAAGCGTTGGCCACATAGCACTAGTTTGTAATATATAATTTTAGAAAAGGCTAATAATAATTGTGTCAACAGGTTATAGCTCAAGGTATAGCAACACTGCTCAAGCTTGGCTGCAAACTTAGTGATGACAAGATACTTATGATGCGACTTGTTGCTGTTGCCAAAGATAACTTAAAAGACACCAGTCACCAAGTGAAATGTAGATGTTTGCAACTGATTAGTGAATTGTATCCTCTCTATCCTGAGTCTGAGAAAACCACTGACATGTCCACAGAGGCTGATGCAATTGTCAAACTACTTGGTGACTATTCACATGCTGAGGTAACTGTTAACTTTTTTTTATATAGAATCAACATGCACTTTTGAGGGTTATTTTATTATTTATGTCTAAAAATAATTTATCAAGGTATCGGAAATATATACCATATGCTATGGCTTATATGTATATACTAAGTTCTCAATCATATTACAAATGAGAATGTGAGGATTTTTGAAGTTTACACAAGTATTTATATATTTGAAATAAAACATTTTTTACGGACTCTATCGTTTGCGGCCTCGACATTTATTAACTCAGACTAACGAGTCCATCATGATTGCTCAAGAAAGAGCATAACGGCCCGCGCGGCCGTAACGATTAAATATCTGAACTTCCGCCCCCGCCGCCGGGAACGGAGGACACGGCGCGTAATAATCAAGAATACAAATGTAGGCACTTTGTTATCAGCGACGCCCCAAGCCGAAGTTCGTTCCCACAGGGGGAGCTTTTGGGCGATGTCGCTTCAAGTTTTTTCCGGGTCGAGTGCCCTCAGAGCTCACCCATAGTCCGGATTAAACTGTGAAAACATTCTGCGGCTAACAGCTAAGAAACACACAAAATATCGAAAAAATATTGCGTTTGTAATTGATATTTAATTTTCCGGTATTTCTAGAACTTTACATGCTTATGTCCTCCCATGACCATGTATGCTGTAAAGTTATTGAAACAATGGGAGATTAAAAATCAAATACAAACGCAATAGAACCCATATAAATAGTTTAATTTCAAATTAGTATATGAGGTTATTTGTTAAGCTTTCACACATTAACTACTCAAGGGCATTCATTGTTATTCATCGTTGCCAGCGTTAGGTGAAATTTAACTCAAATTTTTCATCATTAGTTTTAAACTCACATACTCATATGTAATTTTTCATTGATAATCCAATCAAAGGTTACTCTTAAAATTTTGGTAGAATAGGGGTCGTTCAAGTATTACGTAACGCAATTTGAGGGGAGGGGGGGTCTTATAAAATGTGACAATGGGTTACATAGCCGGGAGGGGGTTTCAAACAACGCGTTACGTAACATTGTTATTTTATTAAATAAAAAACTAGGGAATTAAAATTTCCCAATTTGCCAAGCAAATTTTATTTTTTAGATGATGAATAAACAATATATACATGTATCGCGAGTTTGGAAAATACGTTTAAAAACGGTCACGTGGGTGTTACGTAACGATCAGGGAGGGGGAAGGGGGGTACAGAGAAACGTTACGGCGCGTTACATGGGGGGGAGGGAGTATCAAAAATTGCGTTACGTAATACTTGAACGCCCCCATACAACACTAATGTGAAGCACTACACTACACTTTAGAACTTTCTCTGCATTGTAATCCACTGCGAATGTTAGTTTATCACACTTTTCCATTTTAGCTATTCAACCAATCTTTTAAGAAATACAGAAAAGATTACCTTTTTCTGAATTAAGCAGTGTTCTATCACTTGGGAAACGCTAAAAAATAAAAAAAAAATACAGGCTAAGCAGTGGACTAACTAATTATTTAATGTAACAAAGTAGTAGTGTAGTCTAAAAAACTGACAAATTGAATATAATAGGTTCTATAACATATTTTCATGTTCCCACCAAAACTCTAATAAACATGCTAGTCTAAATAAACTTTGTTGATGCATTTACATTATACAACATTTTTAATTTCGTTCTATTCTAGGATGCCAGAGTCCGTTGCGAGGCTTTCCAATCGCTTCTGACTATGCATGAGCGCGGACAAACCCTGAATGCCAATCTGTACGATCTCGCATGCCTCGCCCTCTCTGATGACTATGAAATTGTTAGAGAAGTTGCTTTGAAGCTTGTATGGGTATTAGGCAATAAGTATCCAGAAAAGTGAGTGTGAAAATTAGTTTTATATGTATATATGATACAATAGGAATAATTAATTTGAAGTTAATTGCCCGTGTAATGATGGTATAAGAATACAATTGCCCTACCCCTAGCTTGTCCTTGGCGGTCGCAAAAATCGGCTAAGGGAACATATCTATACTCCATCCATTTATCGGCCCGTAAACGCCCACTATTGGACATAGGCCTCCCCACGAGAATGCCATTTAAAACGGTCCTTTTTTTTTCTTTCACGCTGTGGAAATGCATTTACGCACTATCCCCCCACCTGTGAGGACGAGAGTACTTGTGTGGGACGCACCGGCCACCGTGCGACCGAAATACCCACTAAAACCACAGCGGCCCCATCCGCGCTTTTACAGGGTGCCGGGGAGATCGTCTGATGACATTCAATCCCCGACAATTTAAAACGGTCCTGTGCCACTTGCATCCAGTGGCTTTTTGATGATGTCGTCAGTTCACCTAGTGGGGGTTTTCCTACGCTGCATCGTCCGATTCGTGGTCGCCACTCGAGAACCATTCTTCCCAACTGTTGTCGGTTTGTCGAGCGATATGGCCTGCCCATTGCCACTTCAACGTGCTAATTCTTCGGGCTATGTCGGTTACACCCGTTCTTTTACAGATTTCCGTATTCCGGATTTTATCACGTAGAGAAAGAAAAGGGGTCTACGCGTGAATGTGAGCAAAACCAAAATAATGGTCTTAGAAAGAGATGAAGCCAGAACAGATGTAACAGTAAAAATAGGTAATGGTGTACTAGAGCAAGTGGATGAATTTATATATCTTGGATGTGGTTTTAGCCGAGATGGAAGGTACGCCACTGATATAGAGCGAAAAGTGAATGCAGGAAATAGAGTGAACGGAGCGTTGGGACTTCTCGGTAGCCACTACCTCAGCCAGAAGGCACGTGTAGCAATACATAATGCAGTGCTTGTCCCAACATTACTGTATGTAAGCGAGAGTTGGGTATGCAGAAGAGTATGAAAGTAAAATTAATGCGGTCGAAATGCGATCTCTACGGAAAATCTGTGGGGTTAGGCTAATCGATCGCATTCGTAACGACGACGTAAGAGAGCGAGTAGGTATGAAAAAGAGTATTGGTGTAAAGATGCGAAAGGGAATGCTCCGATGGTTCGGACATGTGGAAAGAATGCCGAACGAACGTTTGGTTAAGAAGATATACAATGCGAAAGTGGAAGGATGTAGGTACCGGGGGAGACCGAGACTAACCTACCTAGACCAGATCGGTCATGTACTGAAGGAAGGTGGAGGCAAGTGTCTCCGAAACCGGCGAGCTTGTATGAAGAGAATTATGAATGTTGAGGAAGCGAGTGAAGTATGCAAGGATAGAGTTCTCTGGCACTCTGTTCTCTCTGCCTACCCTGCAAGGGACATGGCGTGATGGTATGTATGTATGTATGAGAATTACCGAACATAGCCCTCTCCATAGCACGCTGAGCGACTTTGAGCATTTTTATGAGGCCGACATTTAAAGACCAAGGCCGACATTTACCTATACTACTTATCCATTTTTACAATTTTTATTCCTCCCTCCCCTCCGTATACGTAATACGTCCTAATTTTCATCTCTAGTTTTCATGTAGTATAATTAATATAGTATTAAATGTTTTTATTAAAATAGACACTTAAAAAAAGTATTTGTCTTTATTAATATGACATTCAACGCGTGACGCCAAGATTATGTGTATATCTATATTTACAATTAAAACAATGGTGAGTACACCTGTGAGTTTAAAAAGCGCTAACGCAACGTCAATTGAGATTCATGATGAATTAATTAAGCCTCAAGATGAAAACCTACCACTCCTCTGACCTTGTGGAGTGGAGAGAAGTCTTAAAAACACCACTCTGAGTCACAACTCAGAGTGGTGTTTTTAAGACTTCTCTCCACTTGAACAGGTAATTTGAGTACGTTCCGTAAGAGTATCACCATGAGAGTGGCCAGCAGGTATTATCTCCTGGTAAACTTATAAAAATATACTTCGAGTTATAAGATACCAATAGGTAGTACTATCAATACGGTGCAGGGGAATAACATATTACTGAGTTACAAAGTCTAAATATTACGAGATGTGCGTGTTTAGGATTCAGTGGAAAAGAATAATATATTTTTCCACTTAGTGAGGATTACGACTTAACGATGTTCGAGATATGAAGTTTCCTCTGTTACTATTGCAGCACAATAACTCTATGTGATGGTGAGACGACAATGCGGTTGGTGGATGATGCGTTTGTGCGCATATGTTCAGCTGTCAACGACTTGTGCATGCAGGTTCGTGCGCTCGCTTGCACACTACTCGGCACCACACGCGCTGTCTCCGATAGATTTTTGCTACAAACGCTGGATAAACAACTCATGAGCAATATGAAGGTAAAGCAACACTGCAATCTATGCGATTTCCTTTCTGTGGCAAGTGTGGCCATTAGTTGTTAACCCTTTTTTTGGGACTAATCCCACCATATATTCCAACCATTGTAACTCCTATAAGCCAGGATCCACAATAATCTCCATAGATGACAGATTTATTTATGATGCCAAAAAAATTTAAGGATCAAGATTGGTTATGTATTAGGTGTTGCCTTTTTTTTTTTTTGGTAGGCTATGGCGTGGTCACACCTCGCCCGCACCGTCCGGGGCGACGGAAGGGGAGCGCGTGGCCCCATAACCCACCTTATTCCCTCCCCATCGCCATTGGGCCGGCCACTGGTAACGCTTCCTTGCCTTCCGTGGCCAACCCGGCGGGTTACCCTTTCGGGTACCATCCCCCGTCGACGCCCCAGCTAACTGCCGGAGCGTCGCCCTCACGCGGTCAGCCTCTCTGCGGGTGAAGGACTATTCCCCGGTCCAATTAGGTGTTCCCCTGCGACTAATTGTATGAACTTTTTGATATATAGAAAAAACGCACGGCTCATGAGCGTGGCGCAGAATTAGTTCGGTCCGGCGCTTGGGCCAGTGGGCGACGTTGGGCCGACGATGCACCTGGGGCGCTAATACATCACGCCACTGTGCAACTGCTGCCCGGAGGAGCGGCCGGCGCCTTCGTACACGGACTGGAGGATGAACTCATGGGTATTTATATGAATTACTTCTAACGTGTTATTTCAGCTAGCCTGATCCTGATCGTGGCCATAGAATTTTTATAATATAGGGCACTTTTTTGCTAAACCAAAGGCCAGGTCAATGGCCTAACCCATGTATATTAATACAAATAAATAGATAATAATACAAATCTATTATATATGTGTGTGTCTGTGCTTGTCCCAACATTACTATATGGAAGCGAAAGTTGGGTAGGCAGAAAAGAGCATGAAAGCAAAACTAATGCGGTCGAAATGCGATCTCTACGGAAAATCTGTGGAGTTAGGCTGACCGACCGCATTCGCAACGACGACTTAAGAGAGCGAGTAGGTATCAAAGAGGAGAGTATTGGTGTAAAGATGCGAAAAGGAATGCTCCGATGGTTCGGACATGTGGAAAGAATGCCGAACGAACGTCTGGTTAAGAAGATATACAATGAGAAAGTGGAAGGATGTGGGTACCGGGGGAGACCGAGACTCACCTACCTAGACCAGATTGGTCACGTGCTGAAAGAAGGTGGAGTCAAGAGTTCTCTGGCACTTTGTTCTCTCTGCCTATCCTGCAAGGGATATGGCGTGATGATATGTATGTATGTATGTATTATATATAAAAGAAAGTTGTGTTAGTTACAACACTTATAACTCGAGAACGGCTGGACCAATTTTTATGATTTTTATGTTTTTTAATTTGTTGTCTTCGGGAATAGGATATAGAATATGAAAATATGATATTAATAAAAAAAAAACATTAAAAAAACTTCAGCTCTAAACGTTCATTTCTTGATGATGTAACAAAACGCAAATGACAGCTTACGTCATTATATGGTCTAATGGTTTGTTGGGAAAATACCGCGAAAAGTTGAAATTAAATTTGACCGGTCAATGTTCGTTTTGTGCGAGTGTTACGAATTTTTACGAAAATTGTTATAATAAATCATATTGTATCTATATCATCAACAATGCCACTACCAATAAGATCAAATCTTTCTCGACAAAGCCGTAACGCAATTAGAATTCGAAATATCATGAATGTAACCAAAGCAGAAGAACAACATATTACACGGGAAGACGGCTGTGTTAATATTGTTCAACTTCGTGCTTCTTAATCACAAGAGCAAAGCGAGGCAGCCCTCTGGCTGGGTTGACAATGCGAAATCGTCGAGCAAATCTCAGAAAACAACAATAAGATAATTTTCAAGGCGCATGAAGAAAAATTTCGTATAACACAAGGTACTCCTTCGTCTTGCTGGCACGTTATTAAAATACTTGATTTTTTAAATTTATTATCATCATCACAGCCCATATTTGTCCCTCTGTTGGGCTCGGGCCTCCTCCGTAATGGGAGAGAAATTAACCTACTATACCACGCTGGTCAGATGTGTTGGTATAGAGTTTTGTTTCGAGTTTTCCTTCTCTTGCATAGATATTATATGCGTTTTATATCCCTTAGTCGTCTCTTACGATCACGGGTAAGATAGGGGGTGGTGAATTGTATTATTACTCCGTCACAGCACGGAGTATATTAAATTCATATATTATTCATATTTCTTATATAAAATATATATTCTTGTGTAAATATATAATAAAATTAAATTAATAATTTTATTAATTAATCAATAATCGCTTCTAATTTATTAATCACCCAATTATTAATCAACCATTCAAGTACCTCCAGCTACGTACGAGAATGGTGTATTTAATAATTGGGTGATTGAACACATCATCAAAATTGGTCCAGCCGTTTAGGAGGAATTCAGTTACATACAGAAGAATTATATGATATGTAACATAAAAAGATAAACTCCTTGGTTACAAAGACCTTTAAACCTTTCCCCCCAAATCAAAACTGAGCTGTAGATATTTAAAATTTTTGACCGTAAACTCGATTACAAATCACCTTTAAACCAAGTCTTTATAATATTTGTTGACAGAGGTGCGCATGGCAGCCGTAGATGCAGTATGCCAGTTGTCTTTGGAGAACACAACGTTCGCTACAACTTCTCTAGACTTCCTAGTGGACATGTTTAACGATGAAATTGAAGACGTGCGCCTGAGAGCCATCAACAGTCTCACACGCATAGCACATCATATCGTTCTCAGAGAAGATCAATTGGAAATTATATTAGGAGCTTTAGAGGTGAGGTATTACTCGTGTATTCTATTTAATACAAATAGAATATTCTCTTTAAGAGTGTAAAAGACTAATGCCCGTTTGCGCCAACGACCCCTGAGTTTAAGGTAACGCATAAAATCATATGATGATACCTAAAATTTTAATTTTATTTAAATTAAATTACGATAAAAAATGAAAGTGATTATTTATTTTGTTACATTATTTTTTTTTTATATTATTTAGGATTACTCAATGGACGTAAGGGAAGGTCTGCATCGGATGCTCGGTTCATGTACGGTCGCATCCAAGACATGCCTAGAAATGTGTATTGATAAAATATTGGAGAATCTCAAGAGGTATCCGCAAGTAAGTATTTATAATTTTTGTTGCAGTATTAATTTCATTAAATCCAGAATTAAAACCTTATATCAATCTCTTTTTTTTTTGACATTTTCTTTCCCGTTGCGAAGGAGGCTCAACAGACACTTGATATCCAAAATTATATGGCCTGAATAGTTTAATGTCTGTAATTAATTTTCACTTTCATCAAGATATGTTTAAAACTGCGAAGAAATTATGATTATAACATGTGACACTTGAATCCACATTTATTGGAAATCTGTTTCAATCGCGTTACCAATTAAGATAGTTTGGGTTTTTATGTGTAGTAATCGCATTCCCATCTTTAAGGACACGTTTTACCGTGCCATCCGATTCGATTTACATATACATATTAACCTAAAACTTCTTAGTGGGTTAGCGATTGGAATGGGTTTCCAACAGATGCGAGTCTGATTACTACGTGTGGTAATCGTATTTCGCTTGCAAACGAGTTTTTATATATAGCATAGCATGTACTATATTAATAACCAATAATCTAATAGATTTATTACAATGTTCATTTTTCTTCACGAAGGATAAGCGGTCTACGTTCCGTTGTGTACAACGTTTGGGAAGTTCTCACGCGTCATTGGTGTTGCCTTTGACGACCCGTCTACTCGCCGTGCATCCTTTCTTCGATATGCCCGAACCTGACGTCGAAGACCCAGCTTGTATCCTTTAAAATCACCTTATCGTTAAATATCATTTGTTATATCACGTCAATGGTCTGACGAAAGGGCAGTGTATGGAAAAGCTGATGAGAAAAAAACGAAAATAATTACGGACTAGCTTTTAGTGACCATGCTTGAATAGTCTCTATGACTGTAGATGTGAAATATGTTATATATATGAGTCAAAATATAATACTCTAAATATCAGCAAAGCCAGCACAAAATAAATTTTTATCCTGTTAAATTATGGCAAATCCTGGTGAAGCATGTCGATTATGGCCTCATGCCGGGGTTTTATGTCCACTAGTGGATTTCGACAGGATCATAGATGGATAATTTTAAATTTTAAACACAGCTATTTATTATTATGCCAATCGCGCTTGTCCAATTTCTTTTTCTTATATAATAGAGATATTGCGGATATTACTATTTGCGGTTATGAATATTAAAATAATTTTATATCGGCTTCAGATATCAATTTTTCAAATTATCCGATAGTTTCGGTTACGGATATTAAATTCTTAGAGAATTCACAATTCTTCTGTTCTAATTACTTGGGGTCGACGCAATATGTCCTCATCTTCAGTACATATTGCAAAAGTTATTGGAAATAGTTTTATGATTGGTCGTCAACATTTTTTTAGGAATGTAATTATTGACAAATTGGCGTCAGGTGGAGTTGGTCCAGGTCGATATAAAACTCTTAGTCGTCTTTTACGACATCCCTGAACAAAGTAAGGGTTGATAGTATTCGTAGCCGCCACCACGCAGTAACTACTAACGTTTTAAGGAATTTTAAAATGAAAATACAATGTATAGATTTGATTTTATTTTTAGGTTAACATTTTTTTGAAAGCAAAATTAATGCGGTCGAAATGCAATCTCTATGAAAAATCTGTGGAGTTAGGCTGACCGACCGCATTCGCAACGACGAAGTAAGAGAGCGAGTAGGTATGAAAGAGAGTATTTATGTAAAGATGCGAAAGGAAATGCTCCGATGGTTCGGACATGTGGAAAGAATGCAGAACGAACGTCTGGTTAAGAAAATATACAATGCGAAAGTGGAAGGATGTAGGTACCGGGGGAGACCGAGACTCACCTACCTAGACCGCTACCAGATTGGTCACGTACTGAAGGAAGGTGGAGTCAAGAGTCTCCGAAACCGGCGAGCGTGTATGAAGAGAATTATGAATGTTGAGGAAGCGAGTGAAGTATGCAAGGATAGAGTTCTCTGGCACTCTGTTATCTCTGCCTACCCTGCAAGGAATATGGCGTGATGATATGTATGTATGTTAACATTTGGCAAATACTGCAATGTAAATATGTCTCTATCGGAGTATGCCTCTATCCGAAATTATTCGTAACTTTTATATCGGATTCAATTAAATCTTCGGATTTATTTTCATTTTGGATATCCGATTGTTTTGGTTGCGGAGTTCCATAAGATCCTTTATATATAAGACCTTAACTCATTAGGACAGATATGTGCGTATTAATCTTGGTTTTAAACGCTGCACAACATTGCACCACTATGCTACCTCTATTCGAAGACCACACTGTCAAACATTATACGTACTTGCGTGACACCATGCCGCATCTAGTACCCTATCTGCCTATAGGTACGCTATAGTTTGACTCTATAAATGATTAGGGTCGTAGCTCATCTATACAACACCGCTACCCGGCACACACACATACGCACACAAATTAGCAGACCGCTCGCTGATAGCTTGCTGCTAATGTGTTGTCAATTTAAAGTGTGTCTACAGTGGACGCTCAAAAGTTCAAATTGCAATGAACAGAATCGTGCCGGGTGCGAGCGGTGTTGTATAGATGAGCCACAACCCTTAAGGGTTTAAACCAATAAGTCTTTTCGATATCCTTATAACATATCGCTTGACCGAAAAAATAGTGACACAACTCTAAAAATTACAATTTTCATTATTCATCATGCATCTGGAATCCCTATTGAACCAAACTGGGAAAAAAAGGAAATACTTATATTAATTGACCCTCCTAAAAATTTAGCTTTTTCGAATTGTGTCACTATTCTTGCGGGCCAGCGATATATAAGATATTTTGTGTTTGATGATGATAAAAATGTTTTGACCTGAGTAGTTTCTCGAAACCCCGTGTGGAGATGTTAAGAATACAATACATTACTGCCATTGTACATCCACGTGGGAGTCGTAAAAATCCACTGAGGGATCGAGAGCATGAACAGCAGTACTAACCCGTATAATTTATGTTATGTACATACACCCTTTGCGATATATATACAGAGTGTACCAGGTTATGGAACAGTAGTTTGATTAGGTTGTGGTTTAACAATCGTAGATCGTAATTAGAATGTGTTTTATACAAAAAACAATAAAATTTAATAGTTGTAGTAATTTCAAAAAAATATATAACATGCTTGCTTTGAATGCCTACGTAATCGTCATGCTTACGTAATACGAAGTATACGTGTTGCGTCGTGATAGACACATAGTCATTGAGCGATCAGCTGAGCACGACTATTTTTTGATACATTTAAGGCGACGTTTGTCTTATTTATGTGAAAGTAATAATTGATTTATATAAGTTCTATCGAGTATTTAACAAAGTACCATGTGTTTATTTACTTGATACATTTCAATCAGATTCACACGAAAACACTATGATAAAATTAAAAAAAAACTTTATATGCTTCTAATTCATTAAAGAATCGATATTTCCATTTAGTTTTTTTAAGGATTCGTACCATTATTATCCGTTCCTTATCTAGCATTCATTTGAGCAGCTGTTGCATTCTCTGTTACAGCCTGTATATAAACACCAACGGCAATCGCCAACTCATCTGCTAAGCATGGCAATTATAGCCTCCTTACATGGAAATGCCAATAATGGACGTACATATAATGATAAAGGAAATAAATAAAAGATAAATGATTAGCTGACATTACGTAATACGGTTTCAGGCGATGCTCAACAATCAAGCGCTGAAAAGATTGAATCGGCGATGGATGACAGCGCTGTACGACGCTTCTTTGATTCAGTTCTACAGCATATAGATAATACAACACTTTCAGTTGATGTCAGACTTAAAATGCTGCAATCTGCTGAGGAACAACTCAATAAGTATGTATAGCATATGTCCTTTAGGAATTATTTTGCTTGATGGCTGTGTATATTGTCGTATATCGAAAAATAATACCTAAATATACAGTTTTATAAGAATTATTAACTGTGAGCGAAACTAACAGATATCTATCTGCATTTGATATGTGTAGCGGTTTTAATAAGTAACATTGGCTAGTATGCAAATAATAATGACATATTTATTATAATTTGATGGCGTAATCATCATGGTGTTCGCAGGTTGGCTGAGATGGAGCCGGCTGTATCAGGCGCGGCGCACTTCACGAGTCTGTTCTCACGTTGCGTGCTAGCTCTGCATTCGGCGCTGCACGCCAGTAACGGTCCACCAACGCATGCACTCGCCAATCTTAATACAGATTGTCTCAGGTAACTTAATGTATAATTATTTTTTGTATATCAGTTATTGGTATATAATAAAACTAGATAAGGATATTAAAATAATGATAAGGGATAAGGAAAAAAGATGAGGGTATTTCGTATGGTGACGACATAAGAATACAATTCACCACCCCCTCTCTTACTCATGGGTGATCGTAAGAGACGACTAAGGGATATAAAATGCATATAACATCTATACAAGAGGAGGAAAACCTGAAACAAAATCCTATACCAACACGTTTGACCAGCGTGGTATAGTAGGTCAATTTCTCTCCCATTATGGAGGAGGCACAAACCCAACAGTGAGACATAATGAGATAAAGGAATACCCATGTTACTGATTTTTAACAATTTTTCTACTTGTGCCTTACCTCTTATTTGCCATATGTAGTATATGACAAGAAACCCCATCCCCTGTAGTTTTTACACAGTAAGTCATTACATGGTTTTCAATATTTATTTGCGAACCGGCAGATGAAAAAGGTGCTTAAGCTTGATGGTGACGATTAACTTAACCTAACCACACCTCCGCTCTTGTGACCAAGCGTGGTATTTTTGAAGAGCCCTCCTCCTTGGACAAGTCACATAGTATGGGTATGGTCCCTATGATAATGAATGTTTTCGGTAAACTATCTAACATTGTTATTACTCATATTGTTCAGGTTACAGCACCAATTCAGTGGAGTATCAGAACAAGAGAACGCTTGCGTGTGGCAGTTGGCTTTGCGTGTGTGCGCTGCGCGATTGTGTGCGTGCGTTGGGGGCAGTGCGGTGGGGTCTGTGAATACTACGGGGGCTGGGGCCGAGAAGGGAGCTGGTGCCGCTGCATTGACAGCTGCCGCCGCTCTCACGCACCACGCTGAGTTATTAGACAGGCTCCTCGCTTCTGCAGGTCAGTATCTTAACTAAAAAAATATTAAGTTACGTAAGCACACCTTGCGCGCCGCACTAGTTTAGCGTAAAATAAGCGCGCACGGTGTTTGATTTGCCGCGCGATGCTATGAAAACACGACAATGAGGATTTAACGCGCCACGCGTTGGCTGTAGAACACGACAATTGTGTTAAGGAACTAAACATTTATTTCCTCTCGTGGCGATTTAGGCTTTGGACGTCTTAAAAACCAGCTCAGGGAATAGCTCTCTATATCAGCTAATGGTACCACCATTAAAAGAATTTTATCAATAAATATGTGTTTATACACATTATGTATCTTTATAGATATATAAATAAAGCTGCAATATTATTACTACAGTTTTGTATATATACAGCTATACCTAATAATAAAGTTACGAGTTGATAAAGTATGAAAACCTCTAACGATCTTGTAGAAGGATGATTTCATCCAAGTATGAAAAAACTTAGATTTATTTTTGAACTTTATGTTAAAAGCTATTTCAAGTTTAACTTTGTTTTTTGAGAGGTTTCCATATCTTTTCTTCATCCTGTATATATTTCACATTTAATAGTTTAAGTTATTAAAATAGATTTGACGGATAACTTAACAATTTACTTTAGAATTGCTTACACGGTAAGCTGCCGAACTGGCGGCACTCTCCTGAGAAACTTGTGTCCATTGTGATGGCTAAAATTACTACCAAGCATGACGATTTTGGCGGTATCTCTTTCAGGAGTAATCGCTAAGCAGATTTAAGTAAACAATCTATGTTACACTTTCAGGAGTGGAACCGGATCCATTCACAATAGAGGTGTTCCGTCAGTTGTCAATGAACGCGGACAATAAACCAGCGGCATTGGCGCGCGTCATCCTGCCGTTACTGCAGTCCGCACCATTGCCTATCATACCTAAACCTAACCTTAAGGTAAAACTCTGAGATATTCTTAGATGTTAATTTTTCATGTTTGTGTTTAGTTCACGATTACTATCGAGTTGAGATTTTCTGAGTGAGACACACGCATATGCAAATATTTGCACCATCTAGCTTCTCACTTTTAGCCTTATGGCTAATTTTAAAATATGCTGTTAGTGTTGCCCAAATGCAAGTCTTGCAACTTTCGCTATTAGAAAGAGTCACTTTTTTTATAGAAAGCCAGCTAAATTAATGAAATTCTATTCACTAACTGTACAGCTATCAATAATTTAGGTACATACCACTTAACGGGAGTGGGGCTATAATCACACGTATCTATCATGAGACTGGTTAAAATAACATCAAATTATTTCCCCGTGTACTAAGAATACAAAATGTTGACAATCCTTTCTTTGCCAAAGGAATTGCAAAATGCTGTATAAGGGTGCACTGCGAGATTCGCAGTGAGTCTTGGTCTTGCTTTTTGGCAACACTGAAATGCTGACACCATAGCCCGCCGTACGAACTCTTTCCGCCTTTGAACGAACTATTAATATTTAATTTCAAAGACCTACTCTAATGATTTCTTAAGTTTACGCGAGTATTATACATTTGAAATGAATCTTTTTATTGATTCTATCGCGTTTGTATTTGATTTTTAATTACCTGTCATTTCGAACACTTTCATGTCAGGTCAGTCTTCCCTTGACCGTGACAAATTATATACAAACGCAATAAAATGCGTAAAAATTTAATTCAAATGACTGCTGCCCTGCTTACGTACTGTTTATGCTGAGACAATATATTGATTGGATTTCGTCTCCAAATACTGTTAAACAATTTCCCTGTCGATGTCTTATTCAACACTTTCAAACCATGCAA
Organism: Lymantria monacha; assembly: GCA_905163515.2. Lineage (NCBI taxonomy): Eukaryota > Metazoa > Arthropoda > Insecta > Lepidoptera > Erebidae > Lymantria > Lymantria monacha. Next base: position 16,103,038 of record LR991082.1, on the reverse strand, counting down.
CAGATTTTGATATGATTTTAACTGTTATTTATATATTTTTATAGAAAGGTTGTGTTTTTATTATAAGCAGACTATATTATTTTTTTGTAATTGATCACCAAACCGGGAAATCAAACTAGAAGTAGTAATTAATTTTCAGTATCTTCATTTATATAAAGCTAGCATTTGAAGTTTGTTAATTTCACAAATCAATAATAATTTTCATTGGTTGAATTAGGTGTTATATGACGAATATATTACAGTTTTAATACTATTTTTTGTTTGAACATCCACATCGCCCCATGATCATCATCATTCTCCTACTCTTATCGCAATTACTTGGGATCGATACAATATGTACCCTTTTTCATAGTTCATATTGTAAAAGTTATTAGCAATAGTTTTATGACCGGCCGCCTGCCAGACGTCAACCCTCCTTGGAAATGTAATTGTTGACCAAACGGCATCAGATGGAGTTGGCCCAGGTCGTTATAGGGCTCTTAGTCGTCTTTTACGACATCCATGAGTAAAGTAAGGGTTGGTAGTATTCGTTGCCGCTACCACACATCGCCCCATGATATTATAATAATATTAACATTGGATAATATTATAATAATATTATCAATGATACATCATTCATGTTTTTGTTATCGCACCAGTTGTTATAACGAACAGAGAACGCGTTACGACCATTAGTAACTACACTACCCGATTTGCTAACTTTTATAAATACTGCTCCACTCTTATTTGGCACTGAGTTATATATGCCTATATAATTATTTTTCATAAGTAATCTAAATAAGTATGTTTGATAATCAACTTGGAGTGCCGAAACCTACTCAGATTTTAAAGTCTAGCTTTATAACTGCTATACATATAGATACTAATAACATGGAATACAGATTCGTATGTGCACGGCGCATATAGTGGAGCCGGCGGCTGACAACGATACGGTAGTAAGGTTCAGCGCAGGATTGGTGGCGGGTGTGGGCTTCGAAGCGGAGGTGTTACGTGTACGTGACCCGCGGGCGTTACGCGTGCGTGTCGCCTACCCAGACACACGTGCGCATGCGCTCGTGCCACCTAAGGACCACCTACGACCGCTCGACCATCAAAATATCAGTACGTAATAATCACTTTTTATACTCTTGAAATATTTAGGCATGGCTACTAAAGTGAAAAAAAAAACAATCCTAGTGACCCGCTCATTTGGCGATAAGGGTGGAACTTCTGTCGCTCCGGATGGTTTGAGTGGAGACCATAGACTAAAATATCTATTGCTGCATTGATAGTGTAGTGATTAAAATACCTGCCATGCCAATTGATGCGGGTTCGACTGCCACGCGCGATATCGTGCTATCCACAAATTGTTTTTCTGACTGTAAGTGTAATTGTGTACGTTATTGGTGTTTGTAATTTTCCCGCAATACATAGATTATTTCCTTTATGCAGAGCGTTGTGTTTAGAAAAGAAAATAATACTAATCGAATTGAGAACCTCCTCCTTTTAGAAGTCGGTTAAAAATAGAATATTTATGCTGTAAATTTCTGTTCCATATATTATTTTATGCATTTTAAGCTTTCTTTTTTAAATATTTGAAAGTATTTGAATTCATGCTTCATACCCGTAGGGTCACCGCTCTTTAGTTTTCCGTAGCAGTCGTAAAAGTCAACTCTTAGATCACCAGAACATTGAGACTCCTAAGAAATATCAATTGTAATAGCTAAACCGTTTATCAAGCGTTGTATCGTGATCTCCCTTGGGCAGGCTTATATTCAGCAGTGGACTGCAATATGCTGTTGATGGATGAATTATATACAATAGTAGTTTTATATAGGACTAGATGCGAAAGGGAATGCTCCGATGGTTCGGACATGTGGAAAGAATGCCAAACGAACGTCTGGTTAAGAAGATATACAATGCGAAAATGGAAGGATTTAGGTACCGGGCGAGACCGAGACTAACCTACCTAGATTAGATTGGTCGCGTACTGAAGGAAGGTAGAGTCGAGTCCGAAACCGGCAAGCGTGTATGAAGAGAATTATGAATGTTGAGGAAGCGAGTGAAGTATGCAAGGATAGAGTTCTTTGGCACTCTGATCTCTCTGCCTACCCTACAAGGGATATGGCGTGATGATATGTATTAGTGCTGCCCATGCAAGACTCTTGCGATCCTCGCAAGTCTTGCAACTCTCGCTTTTAAAATAACACAGAGCTAGTTGTTTTGATAAAATTAAAAATCCACATAGAAATGAAAATTCCAACTAAATTGATGATAAACTAAAATAATTCCATTCTTCTAGTGGCACTAACTGTACAACTATCAATAATTAGGTACATACCATTTAACTAAGGGTGGGGTATAATAATACACCTATCTATCATGAGACTGTTTAAAATAACATCTAATTATTTCCCCAGGTTTTAAGAATACAAAATGTTGACAATCCTTTCTTTGCTAAAGTAATCGTAAAATACTGTCTAAGGGATGCACTGCGAGACTCTTGCAGCGAGTCTTGGTCTTGAATTTGGGCAACACTAATATGTATGTATGTATATAGGACTAGATTATATTTTGCCTGTGGCTCTGCATACATAGATCTATCTATCTATAGAAATGTTTTACCAGGATCACTCTCAGGAATCCTTCAGCCTACCGACGTCTACTGTTCGACCTAAGCACCCCCAAAAGAGGGATAGTAACACAATCGTTACCCTTGGTAAGGCATATATTTACCAATGGATGTCTGTACTGAACATACATATATTTTATTATTTCAGATGAGGACGGTACAGAGAATGTACGGCTGCTGACAAAGGTGCTAATTTCTCACGGTGTATGGACGGAGCCGTGTGGCGTGGACATCTCAGTGTGCCTGGCGGTGGACGAGGGAGGACGTGAACCTGCCCAACTGGTGGAGTTGTGCCGGGCCGTACGAGTCACTGTTGCACCTAAACCTATTAAGCGTGGAATATAAATGTAAAACTTAATACAGCTAAAATGGCGCAGTGGTTTAAGTAACGACCTGCTATACCGATTGTTCGTGATCCTCACACATAAAAGTTCTTTGTGCAATTCACAAATAATCACGGGTTGAGAGCCCTCAGCGCTTACCCGCAGTCCGGGTAAAGTTGTCATAGCCATCTGAGGCTAACAACTAAGACACACAAAAAAAAAAATCACACATAATTGTTCCAAGTCTGGGTGTAATATGCGTCTGCTAGTTTATTTGTAAAGTACCACAGAACACAAGGATTTGATTATTAAAGCTGGGTGTTGTCTTATAAAATTCTAAAATTAAAGTCGACTTTTATTGAATGGTGCAGCGTTGCTAAACAATCAGAAGAGCAATTTCGGTTGATTCGATTATTAAGTTTTGATATTATGGTTATTTAATAGACTGATTTTTAGAAATATATGGAGTGACAATTACTATTAATTAACTATCAGGTTCTTGATTCGTGCTATAGAAAGGTTTTGTCAAAATGTTGCAATGGCGAAGATGTGTTATGGGTTCACAAGTCTGATCATGACATTAACAACAATAGGACCAAATTAAAATTCATCAGTATTAACCTTTAGTTACCGACGCTGTTTTTAGTCACACTAGTACCGACGTAGGGTCTGAGAGGCCGGTATAACATAGAATTTAGTGAAATATGTGTATAAAAGTTATGTATTTATAGCTTATGCATATTGTATTCCTTAGTTGCCTTTTACAACACCCGCAGGCAAGATAAGTGGTGCCGGGCGGGCCACCGAAGTCAAAAATCGGGTACCGGTGGCCCGCTCACACGGCGAAGAGAGAAGGTTTTACGGTGGGTCTATGGGGTCACGCGCCGCCTTTTCCGTCACCCCGGACCGATTTGGCGGGGCGAGACGAGACGCATCCATAGTCCACCACAAAAAAAAAAGGCAAGATAAGTGCTAGTAAAAGGTATTCTTACTCCATCCATCACCAAATAGAAACCGAATTGATCAAATGTGTGAGTGCAATTATTGGCTTCATGAAGAAAAAGACTATGGTACATTGTTCTTAAGCCAGCTTTAAGTATGCCCATTCCTTTGGATTGCTAGAACTAAATACTTGTGTGAAACAACATTACTATTGCAGTCCAGATTTCTTAAAACCACTATAAGTTAAAAATATGCGACTTAAAAATGGCAACCATTGTAAATAAAATTGTATTTTTTTAAATATCTTTGACCCATGTACAGACCTAGGAATTATTTATAAATAAATATATACATATGTATATAGATATGTTTTATTTACAAATTTCACCTTTACACGGCAATTCCTTTACTATATCCTTATGAATATTGTCACACATGGCAAACTTAAGAATACAGCCCAATAAACATCACAAAACTTTGCTTATTAAATAATATTTATACATACAATCATGTAATATATTAATAAAAGGACTCATTAACCTGAATAAACTTTTAAATGACTATTACGTTACTCATACTGTTATTTTCCTCTCAAGTAAATATAATATTTTATTAATTTTATTTTCACTTCTATTTGCAATTAGATTTTTTTATGTTCAACATAAAAATAATAAATATTTTGACTATAGTTCTGCTCGAGAAGTTTATCCATATTGATCAATATTATTCTTTTTCAATAGAGAGCAACTCAGAGCGAGCAATACAGTGGTGTATGAGCTGTTTAATGCCTGGCATCCAAGTACCTACACCACTCACATGGTTAATCATGAGCTCTCTGTGGATATCATCAGCTTTACTTGGCACATCATCCCTTAGAGCTGAAAAAAAAATAACATTTATCATTAGTCAGTCATTAGCTATTTTCTGTATATTATTTTATAGCATTTGGGTAATTGTATTTAGTATTATCAGTTGTTAATTAACGTACCTTAAGCTGTACAAGCTTTGGAATACCAGTATGCTAGCATTCAACACCAACTATGCAAGAACTTCAAGTTTATGGTGCTTTTCTTTTAAAATCATATTTTGCCAGTGAAGACCAATTAAATAATAAAGCAATATAGATAAATTTAATCTTTAAGTGATCATTCTATCTTAGGTGCCCAAAAAGGCTATTTTAATATATTTTTTAAGAAATAAAAAGCTTAATCAAGTTGACTAATAAACTCTAATAAATAATATATAAAAACTTATGTAGTAGTACATAGAATTTTAATTTACTCCATGAAACAAATATAGTTCACTAGCAGCAATGATATTTCAACAATGCCTCTTAAATTGTTTTCTTTTTCACATTCATTATATGTGTAACTCTAGCCTAAACTGCAGATATTAAGTTTTATTAATATATAAAAAATGGCAGACACTTAAAACAATGAGGTATTTTTGCACTGTTTTTGAGCCAAAGACAATAGTAAAAATCTAAATTTATTTGATCGTAGTTCAGACTAGCTGTACAATAACTGTTAAAAATTTCATGAAGATTGGTTGTGTATTCGGAGAAATTGCTACCACTGACTGTAAAACAGTTTTGAGAGAAACTCGAAGTTTTTTAAGAGAGGTGTTAAAGGTAATCAGCACTGCACTATACAAAATGTCTTCTACCCCTTAAAAATGTTCATTTATATATATATATATATATATATTTTTAGACTCGATAATGTTTCATTCTAAGAAAAGAAGGAAAACTATCTGCTTCAATCAAATTAAAATTAATAAAGTTAAGACATTTTGGATATTAAAGAAATAAATATATTAAACAAATGCTCATTTATATAATGAATTAACTCATCATTACAGACAATAGAATAATTATAACACCAGTTTGCCATAGCGAATACTGTGTAGTAGCGGCCACAAATACTAAAAAACAACTAAGAGCTTTATAGTGACCTGGGCAACTCCACCTGACACCCTTTGGTCAACAATTACTATTCCCCAATAATTATTATTCCCAAGGAGAGTTGACATCAGGCAGGCGGCCAGTCATAAAACTAATGCCAATAACTTTATAATTTGTATCAGTACATATTGTGTCGACCCCAAGCAATTGGGATAAGAGCAGGAGAATGATGATTTGACATAGCCAAGTCTGTTATTTGTAATTATAACACAATGTAATGTTATAAATTGATTATATGGATTGATTTCTAGTGATTTCAATATATTTATATTTGAATATCCTACATAAATGCACGATGTAGTTTGATTATAAAATAGGAAAATAGTTACTATTTGGGCATTATACAATTCCAAAGTTTATGAAATTACTGATTCAATTTAGTTTATGCAACTGTGTTTCGCGTAATGATGTAATACACTTTCATTGTACTGACTGTTCACAATGCAAATAGATTGTAACCAATACAATAATGTTATAAAACATAAAAAAACATAAAAGATATATTATTATGAATGCCTAATCATAGGAAAATAAGGTATGGTCAGAATAATATAAAAAAAATTACCTTACCATAAGCCAAATTCTTCATATGTAAAAATATTTTATTATTTAATTTGCCAGTAGTCCACATATCCTCCATGATATCTATCCTTTTTCTAATGTCATTGCCTTTATTTCCCAGCTCTGGACTGGTGTCTAAAAGTTCTAACAGTATTAATTTGACTTCTTCTAAAGTTTTTTCGCTATCAACATCAGTCTCATCTGTGCTTGTTGTATTTGAAACAATTTGCGAACAGGGAACAGGAGAAAACATGGCAGGCATTGGGGGTATATTTGCGGAAGATATTGCCACAGGGCTAGATGTGGTGTTAGTTAGAGGAAATGCCACTCGTTTGTTCAAAACGTTTCTCGGTCGATTGTGTGTAATCTGAGCATTAGATAATTTTGGTGGATCATTCCAACCGGGATCTATTGGTGCTGAAAATATAGAAATAAGTTAAATTTGTTATTGTTTTATAAATATGAGTGCATATTATTTTCTATTAAAACATACCTGTTACACCTGTATTAGGAGTATAAGCACTATTACTCATTTTAGATAATTATCTGCGAAATATTTAATAAATAAATAGATATCTAAGAAACATATGTTGTAGCTTAGAATCGCAACCAAGTTAAAAAGGAATCGAAACGCTCACTTAAAAGGAAACTGCAAGTTTCATTGAATATCGGATAACGTCATTAATGTCATGCCTGGTGTTGCCTGCAATTCGAAAATTTATAAATATGCAAACGTTTAAGACATTATACACTTCTGTCCGCCACCTCGTTTCGCTCCATACTTTCTGTTCCTATTGTTTTTCACACCAAATGGTATGAATATTCATATCATGCTTGGCCTTCTCTTACCGTAGGGTCAAAATATTACTTACGATAATCGTGTTTAGAATGTATAACAGAACTGGATCTTTATTTTCTTTTACGAAGTCATCCAAATATAAGTATCAGTTGTTCCAGTAGTTATTATAATAATAATAACGCTGCTCATGCCCCCCATGGGCATATTTTAGATATTATAGAATATCTGAATGACCGAAATTTATAAAATAATAATACTATAGAAAAAAACAAAGAACAAGCCATGGCGGTCTAAATTAAGACTGGTCGATTTTTCAACTGAGCTTTTTTTTATGACAGTGGCCTTTACATTTTAGTTATATTTTTTCATTGGTTAAAAATTTGACAATACACTATTTTCTACAGCAAAACCTACCGTGGTCGGTTTATCGCTCGCAAAATCTGTGTACTAAATTTAATAGAAATCCCAATAGCAGTTTTAAAGGTAATTTTGAAGAAAGAGAAATACTGTTCTTAAGCATAACAACAAAAATTTGTAAAACAAAATTTTGTAATGCTTGGCTGTATGATCTTTATTCTCTATGCCTTTGCTAATTGACGAACCGTAAAAAAAGTATGACCACTTGGCACTTGCTCTAAATAGAGATGGGCGTTTTCAGATTTTTACGCAAACCGATACAAATTCGATTTCTGATATTTAAATCGATTTTAAAAACCGATTTCAGAAATCGATTTCCAGAGCGGTTGACGGAGCGGGTTTACTTTAGTTTCGATCGATATTCGATGTTTTTAGTTATTTTAGCGTAGCAAACAAAAAACGCAATCGAACGAACGCATTCAAATAATTTTTCTATAATTTCTTTGTTGATTGGATTTAGGTGTACGATTTTCCTTCATGCTTTATCTAGGCTTAACTAGAGTACTAGACTAGCAAAAATGTTTTGTTTTGGATATGATACAAAACTTTCTTGCGTATTTAAAAATCGTCATATTTACAATGATTTCATGATTATATTATATAATGTACATTTTTTTTGTATGGTTTTTTTTTATTAATCCCGATTACGAAGCGAAAATCTTACCTTTTTACATTAAATAGTTATTTCTTATTTATCATCAAATCGTATGTATGATACTAACATACGTTAGTATAGTATTGAATCGTAAAATACCTATCTAATTATATAGTTCACGAGATCACAAAAATAACATTACGCGCACACCGCACGTATTACCAAGGTCAAGTGTGCAAAAACTCTCCCATAATTCAAAAATCTATTTAACAAACACAAAACTTAAACTACTATCATTAAGTATTGTGTAATATTATCATGGAAGTAGTTGCATTCTAATATAGATCTTATTCCCTGACTCTTGTAATTCTGTTTCGTTTCCATCTGCCATTCTGAGTTTCTTAGAAACCGCCAAATTCCAAAACAGATGACAATTCGCTTCATCTCTTTCAATGCACTAAACGATCGCTTAGTTAGAATGAAAGGAGGCGAATTTTAATGAAATTCGCTTTCTCTCATTCTGACTAAGCGATCGCTTAGCGGAGTGAAAGAGATAGTTAGTAAGTTTTCAAATATTGGTTTGGTTTGCAAAACTAGCAATAGAAAACGATTGCGCGATGATTAGATTTATTATTAGTTTGCGTTTTCGTCGTTTTGTTTTGATATGTGTTGATTTAGTTTCTGCTGAAATACGTTTTCTAAAATCAGTTTGTATAGTGTTGAATATCGATACGATACGATTTCTGACTGAAATGCGATTTCAGATTCGTTTTGATATATCGGACGCATACCTAGCTCTAAATCATAGAGTACCTATTTTAAATCTCTAAATTGACCAAAATTGACGTTGACATAACATAGCTCGTGTTTGGGTATTAAATAATTAGGGAATATTTCAACAATTTTATTCAATTATAGCGAAATATGGCTTTTCAAAGTACGTTTTGTACGATAACGAGTGTCATACCAATTTTTCTTTTCGTTTTACTTTCAGTACAAAGGAGCCAAGGTAAATTAATATTTATAATTTGATCCACAGTTCATCACTTCTAATAAATTACGTGGCCTTTTGTTATGGGTTGATAGCGGTTTTGATTTTTCTGATAAATCTTTTCAGTATTATGAATGAAACATTACTTTTGTTTGGTTTTAACGCCAAGTTCAATAATTTTAGGGTCTAAAGCAGACTTCGTAACATGCGGCAGTATAATAAAGCTAATCAACACAGACTTGAGATTAAGATTGCATTCGCACGATGTTAAATACGGATCTGGCTCGGGACAACAATCAGTTACAGCAGTTGATGTCTCAGATGACTACAATAGTCATTGGTTGGTAAAGGCGCCCATGGCCGAGTCCTGCAAAAGAGGGTTAGTATCTTTATAGAACTTATAACTTACATATACTGTTCAATCACCAATGTCAAAGAATCGGTATTGGTGGTCAGCTCAACTGGGGATGGAGAAATAATACTGTAGGTAACGTGGCCATACACCGCTTTTCCCCTGCTCAGACGGATTGTGCAGCTGTGACCACACTATGTCAAAAACAATGTTATTAAGCAATAATTAATAATTTATGGTTTAATTTGTTTCAGGGCACCTATAAAATGCAATAGTAACATCCGGTTGCAGCATGTTTCAACGAAGAAGAATTTACACTCACATTACTTCTCATCACCCCTATCAGGCAATCAGGAAGTGTCATGCTATGGTGATGAAAGTGGTGAAGGAGATAGTGGTGATCATTGGTCTGTGGTCTGCAACAATGATTACTGGAGGAGAGACACACCAGTAAAATTCAAGCACGGAGATACTGAAGCGTAAGTGACCTCAAAAATCAAAATTTTCAAGTATATATGGAGTTATACTCAATGAAATAATACTTTCAATTAACATGAATTTCTAGAGAGGTGATATAAGACTTCTAAGTAAAAGCAAGATATAAAGATATACTCAAATAGCTTTTTCCTTGTGGTGATGGAAATAAGGATGCAATTTACATCTCTTGCCCATCAGCTTTAGAAAAGATGACTAAGGGATATTCTATACATATAATGCCTGTTGAAAAGTACAGGAACTGAAAGGATTTAAAATAAATCCCTGTTCTCAACCATCTGACCGGCTTCATATTTGGTCAATTACCTTTCCTATTATCAAGATTTGTGTTAAAACTTTAATATATTTTTTTTATGCAGGTACCTTGCAGGATCAGGACGTACATTTGGCCGCCCTATTAGTGGGCAAGGAGAAATTGTGGGAGTTTCATCACAATATGGAGCATACACTGACTGGCAAGTTAAGGAGGGCCTTTTCATCCATCCTGGTGAATTATTACCACACCAACACGCCATACATTCAGAGTTATAATCTAAATAAATTAAATTCTATGTTATTTCTAATTTTAAGGTTATATTGTACTTGGAGCATATAGACGACAAAGTAGGCTTACCTAAAAATTATCAGCTCAAAACATGTAATTTTTGTTTTATTTTTGCGTCTTATATATTATTTATGTATAATTTAAAGAGAGGATGGACAGATTATTTTTGTAGTCCTTATGTTACTTGTCTGAATATTATCTATAATTGCTACAAATTGTATTTTTTATTCCTGAAGCCATTTTAAATTAAGCCATCTTCATTCAAAAACCATTAAGTAGGTACCTCTATTTTAAAAAGGAAAATACATAATATAGTAGAAACATGTATGTATATGGCAAATAATCAAACCGAGTGGTCCAAAATAGAATGAAAAAAAAAACGTACATATATCTATAAAAACTGCATATTATGAAAATGTCTTACAATGTCATACCTATAATGGTGTTGGAATAATAAGTAAATATAACTATTATATGGTACCAATTTAGATTAATTTTTAAAGAACTTGGGTTAAGATGACAACTTCAACCTACTCTTCTCTACTTTTTATCCTAATATTTTTTGTTATTTGTGAGTTGACTGGTTCTAAGGTAAACTAAAATGGAAAAACCAGTAAGGTTATGTGTTAGTTGATAACTTAAACTGATATTACCATTGATCTTGTGTATATTACTTTTATGTATAGGTTCTACTTTTGTTTTATATATTATTCAAGTAAAAATCTTGTGCTGTGAAAATGAAGCGACTTATAAACAATATAAAATGAAAAAGAAATTTTATTTTTCTAATAACTTTATTGTCAAATAGTTGTTATTTATATTACATTGATGTGAGGTATAGACCTCGTGAGAAGCTTCCGAATTACGAATCAGAAGTGCTTTCACCACCAATAAATTGTTATAATACTGAACCTACAATCCCTTTAACAGTATTTTGTTTAAAGTTCGAAGCGATGGCGTAAACAATATATATTGGTGCGTTTAATACAATAATTGATACATTTTTATCTAATGTTACTGCAGAACAGAAACATGTTATAAAAATATAGTTATAAAACTAAATAAACAAAAAGGCTCAAAACGTTCGCACCGTCACATTCCTCAGTCATGGTGCACTTTATCAACTAGAGAATGGTCAAGTAAAATTTAACTTATCTAACAATCACGAACACAACGAGATTATTTTCTTTTTTTTTTAAATATAGACCAAAGAATAAACCAAATTGTTGAATGTAGAATGAAATTACATATTCAAAATTATTGGCATAGTGAATAATAGACAGACGACTCTTAAATACAATTTGTATTACAGCGTGATAATTAACTGATCTTACAGGCATGCCGATAAATTGGTTACAATATGTCTAGAGAGCTAAATAAATAATAGAGAAAAATAAATCGGTGGACATAAAAGTATTTCTTAAGAAAAAAAAATGCTTTACTGAAATTCATTTGAGATGAAATAAACTTTAAGAAAATCGTGTATGTTGATAATAAACTAAGAAATTAAATAATAATATGGGCGTAAGATCACCGCCGATGTATTTATTAAACCTATAAGACTTTGAATCTCATAAGAGAAACCCTCTCATTAAGTATAGGTAGGTAATATTAAATTCATTTAAATCATCATGTTGCAGTGCCTAGCACAGCTTGTTAGCTAGAACGCTGTTCAACTTCTCCAATGCGTATGTGAGGTTACTAAATAGTTTTTTATCACAGCCATGCTCCTCTATGGTGCTGAAGCGGAATGTTCTGAAGTTTTTCTCCACGTCGATATAAGTTACAGCTTGCATGAGTGGACACAAAATTATCTTTGTGTGGTCTTGGAAATTTATCTGTTAACAAGTATAAATAATTTTTAAATAGTTTAATATATATGAAAATCATCATTTCGACATTCGGTGTTGGACATTAACCCCCTTCAAGAGCCATAATCGCCGCGCTTAGCACTTGTAGTTGGTGTTTAAGATTTCGTTGGAGCTTGCTACCTCCCATTCTTCAGCCGGTTTTAACGATATCACACGAAACATACGGGATAGTGACATTTTGTAGGTACTTTTAATTTGTCACAATATAAAGATAATAAATTATTTCTATTAAAATTAATCTTTAAGGAAATTATAATGTCAAGAGTCACCAATTCATATTTACCTGTAATGTGCCATTAGTCAGGTACATAATAACCGCTAACGTGGTTCTAAACCATTGATGCAAATGTGGCAACCGTGATAGTCCATCACTCTCTCGTACTGGCACTGAAGCACCTGAATAAAAATAATAGAGACTTTAATTTACTCTCACTGAAGTTATTTTCTTTTTCATAGGCTGTAGAGAAAATGGTTTGCCATACCACTTTTTTTTGTTTAGTCACACCGCCCCTTAGGACTAGCCTATTAGGACGTGTGACTTTATAACTTAACGACCACCACAAGCAATAACTAGATTTTGTTGACATATTGGTGCCGTATATGTCAGGTGCGAGTTTTTAAGTGTCCTCTTAAAACGAAAAATCCTAAGTATTAATAAGTTAGGAACAATTAGCGCCTGTAATGTTGATGGATCAAGGGGCAGCATTGCATTTTCATAAATTATATTGTTGTGATAAAATAAATTATAGGAGTTATTATTTTGTATATTTTAAGTGAATTCATTAGAAATTAAAAGAAAACTCACCAGCTTTCATAAGATGCTCGGTCATATATCTCCTAAAGTATGTGAGTAATTTCATCTTCTTGTCTAATTCATGTGGATATTCGCGCATAGTCATATATTGCTCTTGGCCCTGCCGGTTGATATAATGCACGTTCCTGTAACATGCAAACTCATTTAGACTATTTATTTTTGCCACAAAGATAATATCTTCAAAGATATAATTTTAATGGTAGACTATACTGCCTGAATCAAATACTAAGTCAGATCTTCTGGATTAGTGTGACGTTCTCGCTGAAATGTTTGAGTAGAAGTTTCTACTGTGCTTTACTATGTGTGGGTGAATGTTCTGTCCTCATACCATTCCCTTTACTCGTGCAGATTTTCCTGTTACGGTAAGCAGCGGGTTGGCTGTGCCTCCCATTTAATACTGAAGACTAATAGCAGTAAATACCACATACCAGGTGGGAATAGTTGCTCGTTTGCCACTAAAAGGTAACAAAAAATAATAATAGGAATTATACTCACAATCCATTGGCAAGCATAATAAGTTTGGTTGTGTCATTAAACATAACGCCGACACTCTCGTCGCATAACTGGTAACCGAACCCGTACTTGTCGCTGTAGTCCACCCACTTGCCGACCCACACCAGTGGCTGTGCCGCCGGGTCGCTCAACTCGTCAGTCAGGCACTCGGGGCGGCATTTCAGCTGTAATATTGAACAAGTTTACTTTTAATTAAAAGATCAAGTTCTGTTGGGGTAGATCCTTGAAGTAGCGATTTCTATGTGCCAAGTGCTATTCACTTTCTTTGCGCAATTTACACAGCTGTGCAATCTAAATGTTATTTAAAGTCCGCGACATGAGGATTTTTTTCAAATGTTTTTGTATAAAAAAAAAAACACAAAGATGGAATTAAGAGTTTAAGGGTTACTTGACGACAATCCATCCATCCATCAGCCCATAGATGTCCACTGTTGGACATAGGCCTACCCACGAGCAGGGGCGGCTTTACCTATAGTGCAGAGGGTGCGGTGCACCCGGGCGGTGCTAGGGGGCGCCGAGAGCCACTCGGGACACTTAGAGCCTCCCCTGTAACCCTCCGCACGGAGCGGGCGCACCGTACGCAGCGAGTGCCTAACTATTTATAAACGTAGTGGGTGCGTTATTTAACAGGTTTGGGTAGGTTGCTTTGTCGCCATGCTCACTAACTTCATAATCTGATCGCATTTACCTGGTTTCGTGTCAAACCAACGAGACTAAGCATGCGACAACGCATTCCAGCGATATTCGGAGTTTAGTCCAACGTGTTGTAACTATCAACCTATTCCATATTTTTCACGCATTTTGATACAAGAGGGTGCCAGGTGATTGATTGCACCCGGGTGCTACATGTGCTAGAGCCGCCCTTGCCCACGAGAATACCATTCAAAATGGTCCTGTGCCACCTGAATTCAATGATATCCTGCGATCTTAATAATGTCGTCAGTTCACCTAATTGTACTTGAGGGCAATGTAATCAGTTTATACTCATTGTGTACCCCATGATAAAATTATTTTAACAGATTTTTTGATGTAGACTATCTACATCAAAAAACCTGTTAAAATAATTCTTCGAATCACAATGTAAATTATTTTTTTAATAAAATAGAACGGATTATGGCTGGAACCAATCTTACAAGAGACACCCGATTAAGAGTTAACTACTAGCAGACAGGCATCACTTTCCTCAACCACCCAAGGGAAGTAAGTGGTAACTATTATACTATTGCTTTGAGATTGAGTATGAGTTATGATCAAATTTTTTTTTTTATCTTTAGACAACAAACTGCACTAAAGAAATAATTATTGTAGTGTAAGAGACTTTACAAAGGTATAATTAACTGAAACAAATCACACCCAGACTAACAATTCGTGAATTGCACAAACTATTGTCCTGCGTGGGAATCAAAGCTACGAAATGCTAAGAAAAAAATTTGTATATACCTTGTTAACAAGCAGCGCGTCGAGTTGGTCGCGTAACGCGATGAGATTTTGCCGGTGCGAGGTTGGTTCGACCGCGCGTGGCTCGGAGGTAGCCACGTCGCGTTTCACTGGTGAGTCTACCGCCATCGCCACATGCTCTGCACATTATACACATTGCTAATCACGACATCGCCACAAATAAAAAACCTCTACATGACCTTATCTTGAAAGAGAGAAGGAGTAAAAGTTCCGTAATATTTAATAGGTCGGAATGCGAATGCATTGTTATTGACATAAAAAAAAAGTTATTTGCTCTAAAGATTTTTCCGGGTTGGGAGCCCTCGGCGCTCACCCATAGCCCGGGTTAAGCTGTGACAGCCACCTGTGGCTAACAGCTAAAAGACACAAAACAGTTATCTGTTTAAATTTAGTCTTTACGTTATGATACCTTCCGATATACATACATATATGATCATTAAAATAATTTGTATGGCACTACCGTTTGCATTGACTTCGTTGAGCGGACGGCGGTGCATTGCGATGCCCTCGAGCTGATCTGTCCTGGGCGCAGTAGTGAGACAGGAAAGTGGTAGCGCAGCCGGCATGATTCCGGATGAGAAGAACTCGTGCTGCAGTAACTTGTCCACAGACGGTCGCCGCGCCGGGTTCGACTGTAGTTGTAATACTATCATAGAGGCCGCCGGCTTGCGTAGCTGGGACGGAATCCTATTAACATCAATATTAAGATATGAGAATCATAGTAGGAGCTAGTTTCGAATATTACATATAATATTTACTTTATTCTAATTAGTAACATTTGAGTAGTGATTAGAATTAAGTTTATTGTGGAACGAGAAGATAAGTCTGACTGTTATACGGCGTTTAAAATAAAAAATATAATAATTTTGTAGTGTATGTTTATAGTACTCGGAAATAAAGATTGCACATCGATCTTTAGAAAGAGGCAATCGGTTAATTTCGGCTTCGTAGAGTGTTGCCTCTGTCGTACACTACTTGTGTAATGTTTCCCAGGCATTACACAAGTGAGAGAGAATTCAGTTGAGACAAGTTTAAAATTTTTAACTTTTGCAGTTTTTACATTTCTATGCATGTATAGAAAAAACTGAAAAAGAGAATGAAAAATGCTTACAAAACGGGTATATTCTATTTAATAAGAAAAGCATATAAATAATTGTTTTAACAGCTCCAACAGATACTGGACTGTTACTGCTTACTGCAATGTCACACAAGTAATGTAAATCAGAGACAACGCTCTATGAAGCCGAAATTAGTCTGTTGTCTCTTTCTAAATGTCGAAGAGCATTATTTGTCGACGAGTACTGTACAAGCATGCAACAAACTTAGTAACTATAGTTTCAAGTGGAGTGCTGACGTTATTAAGTTTCTCAGTTGCTGTTTTACCATTCCCATGGGAAAGCAAGAGGGTTGGTGACATATTATCTTCTTAACCCATCAGGGGAATCATAAATTGTCATACTATTGTTGTAAACAAAAGTATTTGTGAATTTATAGGACAGGTAGATATATTGAAAGGCGAAAGTTTCACGTTGTGTAAGGTCACAATGGGTTTGAAAGCAACTCTGGAATGCATCATGTCACCAAATCCTTTCTTTAGAATGTAGGTACCTAAGAATAATTAAAACCTGAAAACTGATAGCATCATTGAAAGCGGTGGCAGATTTGAAATATTTTTCTTTACCACCTAGAAAACTGAATATAGTAAGTCAATTGCTTTTTCACTGTGAAGGTATGCGTTCGTCAGCGGGACGAATATGGGCCTCAAAGATTCCTGGACGAGTATTTTTTTTATCTCCTAATAATTAAGCGTTCCTTTGGGACAATATCATCTGCAGATAGAACTAGTTGGATGTGTGAATCTATATTATATATTTACTACATAAGTAATTAGTATACATATGATTAAAAAGTTAACACAACACATATTTTGTCACACATTTGCACAGTAATTAAACAAGCAAACATTGGTTACATATCACAAAATGGTCGAATTCCAATCATATTAATAAAGTGTATTTATTCCTTCATAATATTCAGATCGAAGAGGAACAGAACACATAATGGCAGTGATGAATTAAAATGGAATGATTGATTATCTATTGAACAATGTCAAAATATTTAAAACAAAGCTTCTCTTTTTCCTTAATAATAAGATAAACTCACTACGTTTTTTTTAAAGGGGAAAATTAACAGTAATTTCAATAATTCTTAGTAATTTACGGACGGAAATTACAATCGTCCAGCGCGGGATCGAGCCCGACATCACTCGGACCAGGAGGTCGCTACTTAGACGGTACATCAGCATATACTATTCTATGATATTTGTACGCCGATAATTGTTATTGATATTTAATTAGAGGATTTTCTCGGCTGATTTTCAGGACCAACACGAAATTTTACGTGTACGTTTTGTATTAGGTGAGATTAAGGATTATGTAGCGACATGTCGGTGAATTTTCATCTCATAATGTTCAAGAATAAATGCGTAGTATTTTAAACTGTAGTAAAATGAAATTAAACATTAGACATTGACCCTCCTTAAGATTCTTAGTAGGTTTTTATGGACTGGTCACCATACGTTATGTATGATATGAACAACGTCACAATTTGCCTCCCTTCACCACAAAGCATATTTACAATGTGGTAACCACCTGTAGCGTTGATTCACTGTATTTTCGGCGACTAACGCTTGTGCATATCGACTACTCAACGAGTGCCATGGGCCCGTGCAACATACACTCATCGCGAGGTATACTCCCTCACTATTTAACAATACAAATGATTATACATTATTTAGTTACATATGTATTTAATATTAAATAAGAAATTAAGTGTATCTGTAGGTCAAGTGCATGTTTTGTTAAAGGCTTGGTTGATATTGATAAATGTAGAATCCCGATTATTCGGATATATGTATGTATATGGCCCCAATTCGTAGTTGTTAAATTAAGACCCATAAGAAATTATTTCTATACATATTTCTATATACGAGGGGCCGCTGATAAGTTCGCGGCCTAGGTTACATAATAAAAAGGTATCATCTCGTTACTGATAGCACAACTTGCGGCACCCTATTGAAAATATACAATAGAAACTCTTAAAAAACGATAAGAATTGTATGGGTTTCTATTACTTTCTATATGGTCTATCTGGAACGAAAAATTTCCCAATAGAGGTTTAGGTTTGGGATTAATCAGTATGTATAAGCAAATCCAGTTCCATTTTTTTTTAATTGGAATGAAAAAAAAATTAATTGTTTCGGTAAAAATATGGATTTAATATGGAAGTAACTTATAGGATTCTAATGTTTCTTGTAGGGAGTTGCATACACTCCGAGTATTTATACGTCATTCCTAATAGAGCAACTGTTGCGATTTATTTGGATTTTCCAATATAGTAAAGTTATCGATTCTTATCGGTAATGACCATGTAGTAAAATGTAGGGATTTCTAAGTAATTACCGATAAGTAATAAATCTGTAATCTATAAGGAATCACCAATACATGATCACTTCTGTTCTGAAATTATAGAAGGAGTACATAATTTGTGTTCTAAGAAAACCAGTTTGGAATTCCTGCGACATAAACACATTACAGTCTTTTAAGATTCAATAGCATTCTTGTATCTATTAGGATTAATCAGGAGATTCAATTATAAAATTAATCATGATATTTATGAGAAGATATGGATTTGAATTTGGAATGGAAAAGCCAATGCTATCTCTTATAGGATTTCACTTCATCATCATCATCACAGCCCTTATATGTCCCACTGTTGGGCTCGGGCCTCCTCCTTAATGGGAGGGAAGTTAACCTACTATACCGCGCTGGTCAGATGTGTTGGTATAGGGTTTTGTTTCGAATTTTCCTTCTCTTGCATATCCCTTAGTCGTCTTGTACGATCACCCATGGGTAAGATAGGGGATGGTGAATTATACTCTTACTCCGTCACCACACGGATTTCACTTACTTCACATTTATGAGAAATTGTATTTTAAGCAGCTATTCAATTATTAATTTCAGATGAAAATATAAATCAATCTAGCAGTAAGAAAGTTCTTACGTGGATTTCCTATATTACCATAACGATCCGACAAGCTTCAAAGAAAGGCCTGACAATCAATTCTTGGGTTTTGTTTATTTACTAATTGATAGTTTTAGGAAGTATAAAAATTAAATTAACAAAATGCGATCTCTACGGAAAATCTGTGGAGTTAGGCTGACCGACCGCATTCGCAACGACGACGTAAGAGAGCGAGTAGGTATGAAAGAGAGTATTGGTGTAAAGATGCGAAAGGGAATGCTCCGATGGTTCGGGACATGTGGAAAGAATGCCGAATGAACGTCTGGTTAAGAAGATATACAATGCGAAAGTGGAAGGATGTAGGTACCCGGGGAGACCGAGACTAACCTACCTAGACCAGATTGGTCACGTACTGAAGGAAGGTGGAGTCAAGAGTCTCCGAAACCGGCGAGCGTGTATGAAGAGAATTATGAATGTTGAGGAAGCGAGTGAAGTATGTAAGGATAGAGTTCTCTGGCACTCTATTCTCTCTGCCTAACCTGCAAGGGATATGGCGTGATGATATGTATATATGTATAAAAATTAAGTTAACTTAAGACACATAAAAAAAAAACAAATATAATCTGACTCATAATTTCGAGAAAATGTATATTTTTTTTTTTTACGGCACAATGAATTTGAATTTATGATGTTCACTTGATATGACGTTACAGAAAACATCTCTGGTAAAAAGTATCATTATAAATCTCCCATGTGATCTATTTCTTAGAACATTCAAACCAATTCCACGCACAATATTTGACGCCACTACGTTGGTGTTAGAAATGTTACTATACATTAGGGACAAGGACAAGTGGCTAGCCATATCTGCGTGATGTACGTACACACATCACATTAACTAGAAGGCCGCAAAATCCACCCCAAACGGCATTCGAGTCGACTTACGGTCCTTTTTTTTTTTTGCGGTGGGCTATGGACTCGGTCGCGCCCCTGCAAATCGGTCCGGGGCGACGAAAGAGGTGGCGACAGGGATTCGAAACACTTAGTCAAAAGCGATCTCAAGGCCTTACTTGACTTAGGCGGCCCCGTCATTATTGGCGGCGACCTTAACGCCAAGAACACCTCGTGGAACTGCCTCAGTTCTAACAAGACGGGCAGGGCTTTAGAGAACTACGCTAACCAAATGGGAATTGACGTCATAGCGCCATTAGAGCCGACGCACTTCCCATATAACATTTCGCACAGATCGGATATACTCGATATTGTTCTTCTCAAAAATATAAACTTACGTTTATGTTTTTTTTTTCTAATGTTTGTCCAGACACTTGAGGCCTGGACCACGATTCCCCTAACATAATTAGGAATTGGCAATGTACTCCTTTGATTACTTGTGTTTTAAATTTTTTAGAATATTTTAGAAGTTACTCATATTTGTTCATCAATTTTGTGTATTGTTAGTTTTAATATTTTAATTTGTTTGCTTGGTTTTGTGTTTATATAATTTTTACGATTTATTATCTTGGTTCTTATAATATTTATGATTAATGACTCTGTGGCTATACCTTATTTTATCTTGTTTACTAGCACCGTTTGGTCAACAATTACATTCCCAAGAAGAGTTGGTGGTGTCAGGCAGGCGGCCGGTCATAAAACTATTGCCAATAACTTCTACAATATGTACTATGAAAGAAGAGTATATATTGTATCGACTCCAAGTAATTGGGATAACAGTAGGAGAATAATGAAGAAATTATTTCTATACTACTGACAGAAGTGTGTGAACACGAAGATCACTAAGTAATTGAGATAAGGGGAAGAGGAAGATGACGTTTTAAATATCGACACGGGCACTCTTATATTACTCGTCAATTAGTTCCTGCCTGTTTTATAAGGAAAATACAATAATTCTTTTTCGATAAAATTAAATAATACATATTGCACAAAGTTATTGAAAATAATTATTAATATAATACAATAATTTTATGACCGGCCACCTGCCTGACGCCAACCCTCCTTGGGAATGTAATTGTTGACCAAACGGTGTCAGATGGAATTGACCCAATCGATATAAAGCTCTTAGTCGTCTTTTACAACATCCACGAGCAAAGTAAGGGTTAGTAGTATTCGTAGCCGCTACCACACAGCATTCTTCTTCAATTACATATATCAGTTGTTAAACTTTAGTATTTATTAATTAAAATGCAAATTTAATTACGATTGCAGTTAATTTACTTTGTACATTGTTGACTCGGTTTTATTTTGTTTCTTTTTTCTCTAACAAATGGTTATATTGTAAAGATGTGTGTACTGTGCGATAAGTCCGTCTTATAAATGTTACTTTTCTTATTAATTATATATTTTTTGTGTTGTACGATATATGAAACCCAAATCAGTACTAATGTACTTTAGGCTTTTGGGCTTTTCTTTATATAATGAACGCAAATCTGAACAAGCCGTAAAATAATAATATTATTGAAATTAATATACAATCGCCACCTATTTATCTAATAAAATTTAAATTAACGCACAAATTGAACCGTTAATTTGTAGCAAACCAGTTTTATTAGCAGACTTTTTTTTTGTTTATAAATCAAAATATTCTATATCTTAAAATCATCTATGCATTGTCGGCATAACAATACCGTACGTTCAAAAAAATTATTTCTCATGGCTGTTGTAAAAAGACAGCTAGAGACGCAAGCTATAAATATCATTTTGTGCCAAAAAAGACTTTCAATAACAGCCTATGCTAATACAGATTGTTCTGGGTTGTGATGAAGTAAAATAAAATTCACCACCCACTATCTTACCCGTGGATATGGTAAAAGACGACTAAGGGATATAATATGCTTATAACGTCTACATAAAGAGGAAGGAAACTTCAAAATAAAATCCTATACCAACCCGTTTAACCAGTATGGTATTGTAGATTAATTTCACTTCCATTGTGGATGAGTTTCGAGCCCAGAAAAGGGAGAGTATAAGCAGAGAATGATAAGTACGGATGTGATTTAAAGTAAATCAAGTTATGATTTTGGAGGTATATATTTGAAATGAGGATTTTATAAATACCTAATATTGGATATGTAATTTAGAAATATGTATTACAGTATAGTACATTTTAAAGTTAGCATTATTAATACTTATAGTACTCTCCGTTAAGTATTCACGGATCGTATAGTAGATACTATCGATATAGACTTGACTCATCTAAATAATTACAGCGAGGCTGCTAGCTTCACTAATTCAAAGGGACTTTGGCAAATTACTAATTTTAAATAACAAGTAGTGTATCGGCTACATTTTGTTGTAGATAGAATTGCTTATGTAAAATCTCTTTCAATGATGGAGAATGATTGAAACTCCATTCAAGTATCTATCCATCAGACTATCGCTGTTCATTGTTCGACATAAACCTTTCTACAGAAGGGAGATAATGTTGTAATCGCCACGCGTGTTGGTGATCTCAGTTTCATAGAAAAGAGTATTGCTGTGTAACAAACTGGTGCCTCTTTACGACTCCTACAAAAAAAATAAGTAGCCATTTTCGCAGTTATATTCTCACATCCACACATGGGTTTGGGGGAACCTACACAGTCGCTGTGTGGTAGCAGCTACGAATACTACTAACGCTTAGCTAGCTCGTGGATGTCGTAAATGACGACTAGGAGCCTTATAACGACCTGGGTCAACACCACCTGATGCTATTTGGTCAACAATTACATTCCCAAGGAGGGTTGACGTCTGGCAGGCGGCCGGTCATAAAACTATTGTCAATAACATTTGCAATATGTAGGAAGAGAAGTAAATATCGCAAATAATTGGGATAAGAGCAGGAGAGTGATGATTCTAAAACCCAAACAGGAATATTAATGTCATAATCATCCTACTCTTATCCCTATGAGAGCCCGCACACATACAATTGCAAGTTGGCCGACTATCGAACGACTAAATTGCGTACTTTTATAATTTAGTTGACCAACTTTATTTTATTGGTTACAAGCCGCAGACTTAATCGATTTAGTCGGTGCCAGTGTTGCTAGCGCGGTGCGTGTGCGTGAAAATGCGGAAACAAAACGCTTTAATTGCTCTATTAATAAAAAGAAGACGAAAACAAAAGAGAACATTTTGGGTGCATCCCATATTAAGTAACAGATTAGACTATGGGAAGCATCATACATTGCATTTTAAACTCAGATATTACCCTGATAAATTTTTCTCATATTACAGAATGAGTATTTCGTCTTTTGATGAGCTCGTATATCTAATCGGGCCAGCGATAATCAAACAGGACACAACTTTACGACTCGCTGTTGCCGTTGAAGAGAGGGTTGGACTAACTCGCAGACTTCCTCCTATAATCTTTTCTTAACATTTATGTCAGAGTATTTTTTTCAAGTCCTTTTTGTACAACGCTGGCCTTTTTTAAACTTCTTCTATGAGCTCTTCTACTTTTTCGTTGGCAACAAGTGATCGGGAAGCAGACGTTGTACCCGTCGACGAACATGCGAGCGTGGGAAAATCACGTGCACGCGTGTGGTCGTCTTGCATCTTGCCGTGCGACTGCCCAACAAAGTTGGATAGTGTGCGAACTTGCATAGAGTAACCATGCTAACAAGCAGTTGACCAATAGTTGGACAACTTTTTAATTGTGCGTAATCGGAAGGGAATCTTGGTTCTGATACGATCAATGTCCAATTAATTAGTTGGACGATTTAGTTGGAGAAGATGTGCGGGCTAGCATAAGTAACTACACCTACTACACCTATCTGCGATTTAATCGGCCAACTTGCAATTGCATGTCTGCGGGCTCTCTATACCTTGGGGTCAAGACAATACCCACTCTTCTTCCATCATACCTACATATTGTAAAAGTTATTGGCAATACTTTTATGGCTTGCCGCCTGCTTGATGTCAAGCCTCTTTGGGAATGTAACCGTTGATACCTAACAAACTTACCAATGTATTTTCATGTTTAACATTCTATGAGTGCGCGACAAAATTGAATGGCTATTGAATATCTAACATTTGTTTTATCGCGATGCACTGATTATGTAAACCCGTCTGTCCAGTGTACTGTATTAAAACTTCTTATTAATTAGCCAATTTCATTTTCTGAAGACCCAACAGTGGACAGTATATGTATATGCTGAACTAAACATGGTAGTCTATATCAACATTTCTCAACCAGTTCAAGTATGAACTTATTAATCATAGTTCAGCTGTTATGTAAAATAAATAGCTCAAATACGGTTCACGATATAACGGCCATTCTGATCGAACAAACTAATAAATTTGTTATAATCCTAAAAATTCAATACGCTTTTGTTTGGTGTCTTTGGTAGACACCACAAAGACAATGTAAGGATAGTTCAATATTTACCAATTAATCTTCTATTACTAATATAAATTTAATATCGGTATACCTATATTCACATTGCTTAATTCTTTTGTAAGTATCTTTAAGCGTGGAGGTTTCAAACGGCGGTTTGCCAACAAGCAAAGTATACATGATGCAACCCAGACTCCAGATGTCCACTTCAAAGGAATGTCCCTTCTTCGTCAGTATCTCGGGTGCAATATAATTTGGTGTACCACACAGTGTCTGCTTTCTCTCTCCTGCAAAATAACAATTTTTAAAAAATTCATCTATTTCTTTTCGTATAACTATGTTCTTGTGAAGTGTTTTAAGCGGATAACAGACTTTGCACATAGATGCAATGATGACTGTAATCACAAGTGCCCAATGGTATAGTGGTCTAAGTAAAGGCCTTTCATGCAAAGTATCACAAGTTCTTTGTTCTTATCTTCATGCAGAACAAGTTTTATGGTGATACACAAATTATTGTTCTAAGCCTTACGAGTTGTTTATGATACATGGATATCCCTGGTGCGGGGTACCACAATTTTATTGAATTTGTTTCCATATGGTGACAGAGAATCATATAATTCACTACCCCTTTTTTATCTATGGGTGTAGTAAAAGTCAACTATAGGATATAAAATGCAAATAACATGTTAAAAGAGACAAAAAAATATTAATGTTGAGGAAGCAAGTGAAGTATGCAAGGATAAAGTCTGTTCTCTCTGCCTAATCAGACTGACTGACATGGTATAGCAGGTAAATTTCCCATTCATTTCGGAGGAGGCTGGAGCAGGCCAGCAGTGGGATGTATAACCCTAGATGATGATGAATTAATTTGTATATAGTATAAAAATCATAGAATTTTATGTTTTATTTAGAGAAGTAATGTTTATGATCAATATTAATTTAAAGAAGTAAATTTACAGGTTAGCAATTTTGGATGTGGAAGGAAATATCTGGAAAAGATATGATTTCAAATTTTAATTCTAATAAAGCTAGTATTTGATTCTATTTAATGTTATTTAATGATGTTCAGGTACTACAGACTTAAATTCTAGGTCAGGTCAATAAATTCCAATGTAATTTTTACCTATGTCCAATAGACAGCAAAATCATCACTTCTTATAGAGATTGTGCATAGCATAATTAAATGTGAGTATGTGTGGATGGAAGTGCACTTTGGCTACATATATTCAGTTATCACAACATAAGATTGTTAAAATATAACATACCTTCATATTCAATTTTAGCAGCAAGCCCAAAATCTCCAATCTTAACATGTAAGTCGTCATCAAGGAACAAATTACCAAGCTTCAGGTCCCTGTGAATAATACGCTTGCTGTGCAGGTATTGCACTCCAAGGAGAATTTGGTGCATATAGAACCGTGTCTCCGGCTCGGTGATAGCTTTTCTTCTTTTATGCAACTCCATCATAGACTGGTTAAGGAATTAAAGAATAAGAATTGTATGTCACTTAAGAAAGATTTAATTAAACTTTAGAGTTAATTATTTCATTTCTTTATTCCCTTGTAGTTAAGAATAAAATGACTAATCATAGCTATAATGCTATGATACTTTTGCTTTTCCATGGAAGTCATAAGTGGGCGATCGTCAAGAATATATGTATATATTATAGTATTCTCTCCATTGGGTAAGTCCCATAGTGGATGTTGATAGGCTGATTTAGGGACATACATTTCATAAATATATATTTTTTTGAGGAATGCATTTAAATAGAATAGGGCAATATGCACTCCCAAGAAGGCAGCTAACAATTAAAATCAATTTAAAATCACTTTAATATGTAGACATATTGACATTAATGACAGTTGACTATTTATAAATGAACATTGTTTTGTAAACTGTCTAAAGAGTACTACTATTATCATCATCGCTGGAGCATTCCTGTAGATTGATGATGAGTTCTTGGTCACAGTTTATTTCATGAATAATCATGTTTATTTTATAAAAGAAATTATCTTTTTAATATAATAGAAATAGTCTTATTAATATTATAACTGATGTCTGAATACTAAATTAACACTATTTACTTATTTTATAGAGTAACCATGTGGTTTATATAGGTAATGTATTGGTTTTACTTGTTTTATAAATAATTAATAAGAATGTTATCGATTTACGTTTATCGATAGCCCCATCTCTATCTTATTCTCAGTTCAGTATGATCTTGTACTTGCGTAAGCACCATATTTTTACTAAATACTTTAAAACGTATGAGGTACTAGTTTTAGTGTAAACATTCATATTTTTATATTCAATGGAGATATAACTGGCACCTAAAGAATGAAAATATAGGCGATATAATCAATTGTGGTAGGACCACGCAGTTGACTGTCTTCTGTCTACAGCCACAGGCCGGTCCGTCCGGGGTAGTACCACACTCTCGCCGATCGACGTCTGAGTAATGGCAATGTGCTATTGCGCTTCGTTCGGTGAGCGAGAGAGCCGGAAGCCCAACTGGGTGGGGTTGGGGGTTTTATTGGTAGGCAGGGGCCCAAGCTATACCCTTGGTATTGCAAAGGTTCATGGGCGGCAGTGACACTTACCATCAGGTGTGCTGCTTGCGGGTTTGCCACCATAAGTAATAAAAAAAAATACAAATTAAAATTGTAATAATGACGCGTATTCATAATTACTTCGTCGGTTTTGTCGCTATCTGTCACAGAGATCATGCTATATTTTAAGCACTATAGTATTATTATACATAAAAATAATAATGATATGTATATATATAAATTACTTCAGTAATTATGTGTACTTACCCGTCTTTTGCATAGTTCCAATATAATATAGATGTTGAGAGAGTCTTCAAAAAAACTATGAAATCCAACAACATGTTTGTGCTGTAGTGAACGGTGGATGGAAATCTCTTGAGCCATCTTCTCCTTTTGACTCGATTTTACCATTAACTTTTTGGATACAATCTTTCCAGCCCATACTTGATTGGTGGCAATATCCAGTATCTCATAACATTTGGCAAAACCACCCTAAAATAATTGTGTATCTAATAATAGTTATAAGCAAGAAAACATAGGTGTAAAAGTTCAGTGACTGGAATTTTTTGGAGCTATATTAAGATTGCAGATTTGGTGAACTATATTCTTGAATTTGTATTGATATAGCCTATGGCTGAATACTACTTATTATATTTTAGCACAAGTGAAAGTAAATTTCAAAGAGATTAGTAGTACATGCATATGTTCAGTTATTTTCAATAAAATACAGATGCACCTGTTGAATCAGTATGTGGAATTTGAAATGTAACCGACGCATTACCAGTGATATCAAAACAACAATACGATTATTTTACTTAATTAAAAGAGCATTATCCTAGCATAGTAATTAGCATTAAATTGGCTGGAATGCATAATGTTATTTATAACGGTTACTCGTGAGAATTCATCAATTTCTAATTGATGTAATCATGATAAGAATATATAATTGTTAGTTATGTACTATCAATTACACACCAGAAACACTAAAATATAGATTGTATCCATAAAACTATGATATATACAAAAACTCACCTTTCCAAAAAATCGAAGCCTCTGATAAGTGCAGTTAGTTTGAGGATCGTGTATAATTTCAGGTATTTCTTTCTTTTCCTCTTCTTTGATTGACGTCATTTTAAACTAGCTTAAAAATATAATATTAAAGTCAAATGTACAATAAAATACTATTGATGATTGTTGATAAATTCACAAAAGAGATTTCAAACGGCCATACGTTTGAACTTTGAAGGCTGTTTGAACTTGAACAGTTCACTAACATTTACCGCCCAATCACAATGGCACAATTTCTACCAAATGATGGTAGAATATATTTTAAATTTCTACTGTTTTTGTAACCGGTTTATTATTTTCTAAACATAAAGAACATTTTTATTATTTAAAAAAAATTTAAATTAGGTATATGAAAACCATCTTAAGGACCTAAATCAAGCAGCCTATGTATAGTAAACTATACATAGGCTGCTTGATAGCTAGCTATAAACGATAGCATCAGATATAGCAGAAGTGTTAAAAGTTTTGAATCAATTAATTGATGATTGTTTTAAAACTATTGGCATATTTAAAAAAGTATTGATGATAAATGTTTTTAATAGTCAATTTTTTCATTGTATTTTTTTTTGGAAATATAAAATAGAAGATATAATAATCAGCAATGTTTTAAATGTAAATTTTGAAAATATAAAAAACAAAGCATGTTTTTTTAAATTAAAAATGTAGATATAGTGTCCACAACCTAACAGGTTATAATTAATTAATACAGCCATGGATTTTATTTTTATTTTTTTCTCTATTGTTCTGTATGTGTGTATCTGTACTGTTATAATATATTACGTTATTAATATCGTGGTGTCTAACTCTGAAAATTTTGTATAAAAGGTTGCATCGACAAGGATTAATTACTCAAAAAGAATTGATTTATTGCTTGGGCTAGATTTACATGATTGTTAATTTAAATAAAAGCGAAGACTTAATCATATCAAAGTTTAAAGTAATTTATATAATTATTGTATAATACACTTGCACGCCTAACTTATCAACAGTCAAGTACATACTGTCGCGAGACGCACCTACTAATTTACCAAGTTGTGTGGTTTTATTAACCAACGTCAACAATGGAAGAGGTTTGATATAAACCTACTTTTACGGATTCTATCGCGTTTGTAATACAAACGAATCCGTAAAAGTAGTTTTATTGCAAATGTGTAACACTCGCGTAAACATCAGAAATCACAATGGAAGAGGTTCTCAAACTGGTCATATGTTTTATCTTAATTGAGGCACGACTTCATCGTATGTAAATAGTTTTGAAAAGGTTTTTTGATTGAAATAGGTAGACTTAGAAATGTTTCAATTTAAATTTCATGAAAATCTGATGTCGAATTTCAGAGCCAGATATCAGAACTCTTACATAAATACCAGCTAGTCAATCGTGACTGGAAAGCGGTGTATTTTTCTTAAGATCCTTTTTGTAATTAATTATGACAGTTCCTGTTCAAACTTTAACCTATATTTTCAGGTACCTATATCGAATATAAATTAGTTTCCTGGCACACTTTCTATTGAACGGTTGTGTATTCTAACAGAGCTAAAATTTTCTCGAAATTATCCTCAAGTTTTCGTTTCTGTTCGTTCATTTATAGTTGTATTTTCACTCGTTTAGTGATGTTTTGTAATTAATTTATTTATTTGCAAAATGCCAAAAAAGTAACCTAGCAAGATCGTCAGGAAAGTGGCAATATTGTGGGTCGACCGAGAAAAAAATGCATTGGATATGCTGAATGCTAGTGTTTCACTGTATGGAGCTGGCGTTAATGACTCTATGTACCTAAGTAGAACAATTCATGTTCTTTTAATGATGGTTTATTTCGAATTTTCACGTATAAAAAACTTTAAATCAATTTGTCCGAAAACGTAATTTTTGAAGACCGTGAACATAAGAACTCAAAATCTACCGAACCGATCCTTTAGAAAATATGAACATTGCTTCTTCACATAAATCAACAGGTAATCAGGAAGAGTTATCTTTTTTTTCTATATTTTAATAACAAATTAACCGTGATTTTTTGAGCTAAAATTGCGTTTTCCACTTCCAAGTGCTGCAAAAAATAGATAAATAAAAATAAAAAGAAAGGCTCTTCCTGATTACCTCGAGAAATACATCACCTTTAATATGCATATAGATTTTTTGTTTTAGATGATCCGGTAACGAGTTATAATGTTCAACAAACGTCACCGGCTTATTTATCAATACTTTTCATGGATTTTTTTCTGACATAGGTAGGTACTTCATAAGTAGTACAATAAAATGTAATTAAATTTAATAACATTAGATTACTCATGTCGCCGCGAAAAAATCAGTATCAACTAGTTAACTAGTAGGTATCAACTTTACTATAAATTTACTATTATTTTTTCTAGGTTCTATTTTTGCATATTATCGATACCAAGATGTAGAGATTCCCGTTCACTCTAAAAAAAGGAATACCTATGTATATTCCAAAAATAAGTTATAATTATAAAAGGTTTTTTACTTGTAGTAGAAAGCGCCTATAGTAATAAAACGGGCAATGTGATGAAAAATTCAAAATAAACATTCAATAAGATTATTATATAGGATAACATATTAACTT
The DNA here is from genome assembly GCA_905163515.2 of Lymantria monacha. Lineage (NCBI taxonomy): Eukaryota > Metazoa > Arthropoda > Insecta > Lepidoptera > Erebidae > Lymantria > Lymantria monacha. Next base: position 16,072,238 of record LR991082.1, on the reverse strand, counting down.
CTTTTTTAAATTTAATTGTCCTGTTCTTATCTTTAATAGGTCAATGCACAAAGTGTTCCTTCTCATCCTATTTTATCACTGATCCCTATTTCAATATATGCCGTAAATAACGGGCTCCGTCTACAGACTGTTTTCATTTTAAAATAGCTCTAAATGTATCAGTCGAGACAATGTAATGAAAGAATCACTTGCAGTGCAAAGCTTAAAGCCAGTAGATACCTAAATACGCGACTACAGCTAACGCTACATCAAGTTATGAGACTTGCAGGAGGAAATCCTGTGCATCAGCGGTGTGGTTAAAGTGTTGTAATTTATGATAAGAACCGAACAATTTTTGTCACCCTGGGGCCAGATGCCGGGAGTTTCTTCTGAAACTTCAAGTTCCAAAAGAAAGCAGAATAAAAGCTCTCGCAAGTTAAGCGCTTGGCGCATTCATTCCAAAATATTTGAGGATAAGGACTTTCCCAATAGGTTACCATAGGTATACCATATACGTTGAAGAAAACCAGAAATAACGTCTCACTGTGTTCTCTGAGACATGCATTTTATTACGACGTTTTCCTTTATCAATATAGAGCAAGATTACGTCAACTGGACCCCCCATTTTCCACTTGATCATAATAATTAAGCCCATATATTTTTTTATGAATACATACCATGATAAAATGATCCCTCAAACGATTTTAAAAAAAATCGATTTTAACAATATTTTTTTACAACGAAAATTTTAGGTAGGTACTTTTAATTAAAAAATGATTTGTTTTTAAAATGTTTATATTTTAATAAAATATTAATAACTAAAAATTATTTATAAATACTCGATTACGAAACGAAAAATGATGTCACAAGCGGGGTTCGAACCCGCGCCTATTGGGAATCCGGCCCAACCGTGCTGCCGCTTGGTCTCTGTATTCGCTGCCGGTGGGTCAATACACTTTTTATATTTTAAAATATATTTTTTTTATATTATATATTTAGAAATGTATTAAGTTGTTATAAGTTTCAATAAAGAGAATAATAATAATAAAATTTGTTTGATAATTATATCTTTAATTGTTATTTTTAATTATAATTAATCGTAGCTGCAACGTAGTCTGACGCCATTCTGACAGCGCCTGGCGCTCGGCGCGCTGTGATAAATAAATTCATATTGCTTAAACTAATCGCGAGCAGTGAATTTTTTTCTGAAATCTTAAATTTGCATAAATAACGCATGTAACCGATAAAAAAATCTTAATTTTTTCACCGAGAAGTCATTGAAATCTTCATTTGTTAACTTAAAAGATAATTAACAATATGATAATAAACAAATAGTTTTAAGTTATTAATATTTTAATAAAATATAAACATTTTAAAAATAAATCCTTTAAGTCCCATTAATTTAACTTTAACGGTTGATTTACAATATTTTTTTAATTAAAAGTACCTAAAATTTTCATTGTAAAAAAATACTGTTGAAATCGAAATTTTTAAAAATCGTTTGGGGGATCTTTTTATCATGGTATGTACTCATAAAAAAATACATGGGCTTAATTTTTATGATCAAGTGGAAAATGGGGGGTCCAGTTGACGTGATCTTGCTCTATAACAAGAATAATTAAAAAACTATAATTTCATTTAGGTTATTAAATTATTAAGTAATTTTGGCAAACTTACAGGTGCGTGTCGACGATTTGAATCCATGACATCTAATGATCTAAGTAATAGTTGTTGCTTTGATTTTTTTAAATATAGATAATTTTTAATGGGTGTACCCATAGTGCAAACTATCAGTTGAATTAGAAGTAAAAAAAAAATATCGCCTGTACTTTTTTGGCAGCGGGATATGGAGTGGTCATGCACCGCTAAATCCGTCCGGGGCCAGAGAAAAAGCGGCGCGCAACCCCATAGACCGTATGGCGGGTTATACATGTTATATGTACCTCTCTTTCGACGTAGGTACGAGTGGGTCACCGGAACCCGGTCTTTGTTTTCGGTGGCCCACCTGGCGGTTTACCTTCACTGGTATCGTCTCGAGTCGACACCCGGATAGCTTGATCTACGTCATCGTCGAGCAGATTCAAAAGCAAATATATGTACATGTATAGGACTATGTATGTGCCTACATTTATTGCACGCCTCATAAGCGAAGCGTTGAGGTCTTGCTCTACTCTCGACATATGAATATCAAGCACTTTTCAAACATAAAAATGATTGTAATTTTCTCACATTGCACTTATAGGATAATATTATAATACATATGTCAAGAAAAAACATTCGTTTAAACGTATTTGATATTTTTAAAAAGCAATTATTTTGTTTAAAGTAAGAAAACGGTTGATAAAAAAAAATATTCGAGGACGTCGGATAAAATATTTTTTAGTATCTGGCAGGATCACGACCGTAAAAATGAATGTATCGAAGTTTTTCTTTTATTAAAAGCTTCATAATCGCAACGCGCTGTTTCCTTTCTAAAATGGCTTGGTAATTCTTTGTCGTTTAATTGCAATTAATAAAAAACTAAACTGCTTAGTCATTAGTGTATGTATTAGTGTATATACCTTATGAAAATTGGGTTTGTTTACATTTTTTTGTTCGGCCTTTCGGACAGGCAAAGGAAATAAATCCCATTCAGCATATACAGCTATGTTTAACTCTACGTCGAGAATGGCACGAAACTTCAAAAGTATTTCTTTTCTTTCATTACAAGCTTATATTTAGTTTCACCTGTCCCGCTGTCTGTAATCAAATCTTGCAAGTTAAATTTGATCCACTTGCCGGTTTCCGATTGAGCTGAAATTTAGCATGCATATATAAATCGGAAGACAATGCAATATTATTGTGTCATAGAGCTGATCTGATGATAGACCTGGAAGCTGGCCATAGGAACTCCGTAATTAAACGACGCAATCCTTTCGAATTTGGGCTCATTTGATTTGTCTTGACGATTACTTTAATACTATATGGTAACCAAGGTCTGACGATGGACCTGGAAGCGGGCCAAAGAAACTCCGTAATTAAATGACGCAACCCCATCGAGTTTGGGCTCGTTTGATTGGTCTTGGCGAGTACTTTGATACTATATGGAAACCAGGGTTTGGCGATGGACCTAGAAGCTGGCCATAGGAACTCCGTAATTAAAAGACGCAACCCCATCGAAATTGGGCTTATTTAATTCGTCTCGGCGAGTAATTTAATACTATATGGTAACCAGGGTCTGATCATGGACCTGGAAGCTAGCCATAGGAACTCCGTAATTAACGACGCAACCTTATCGAGTTTAGGCTCTTTTGATTTGTGTTGTAGAGTAATTTGATACTATATGGTAACTAGGGTCTGACGATCGACCTGAAAGCGGGCCATAGGAACTCCGTAATTAAAGGACGCAACTCCATCGAGTTTGGACTCGTTTGATTCGTCTTGACGAGTACTTTGATACTATATGGTAACCAGGGTCTTATGTTGGACCTGAAAGCTGGCCATAGGAAAAAGAAGGTTCTAGATGTTCTTAATCATACCATCAAAATGTAACACGCTTTTATTTAAAAAATTGGGACTGTGATAGAAACGGGAAGAATTAATAATTATGGTGTAAAGTTTTAATGTTAAAAATATATAATTATGTACGATATGGAAATATTTTGTAGTAGACGAAGAAGCTTAATTATCGTTAAAGGTTACAATGAACTTATAAAGTGTCATATATCTTATTGGAGGTAATTTATTTTTAACTTTTTATTTTATTTTTATTTCTGGCATTGACTAATAGTAAATGATAAATAATATAAAAATTATGAGGCGTGCACTTTTGGATTTTCCAAATTATTTGTACTTGCCATTGGTGCGATGCTAGGTATTTTAGATCTAGTTATAGGAATTGTTGGGACAGCACAAAGCCAGTCGGACTTTGTAACGTCTAAAATCATTTTTTATTTGCTCTATATAAAATAGTTTATAGTATTAAATAGTTTTAATGCAGTACTAGGTCAAGGTGACTTTATATTAAACTTAGTATCCCACGTAAATTAGGTTCAGTAACACATTTTAAAGATTCACATTGAACAGAATTAAAATTACCCTCCGCACCAAAAAGACTTGACTGCACGGATGACGTAGTGGTTAAGATACCGATTCGATTCCCACGCAGGACAATATTTTGTGTGAAACACAAAGTGTTGTTCTAAGTCTGGGTGTAATTTGTCTGCGTTCTTTGCATGTTTGTAAAGGCCCCCGCAACACAAGGATTATTTCCTAGTGGTGGTTTTTAAAAAAAAGAAGACGTTTAGACTTAACCACAACGCATGCAAGATTCGAATAAAGTTTCGAATTGAAAGTGTTAAGATGGAATTGTGTCACGCACTTTTAAGACTTTGGCGAGCTTAATATTAGATAAGATCAACCAACTTTTAAATTTCCGTGTGGTGACGGAGTGAGAATATAATTCAAGAGAAGGAAAACTCGTAACTAAGCCCTATACTAATACGCCTAAGCAGTGTCAGCAGCGCGGTAGTTCGATTCCCTTCCGTTATGAAGAAGGCCCGAGCCCAACAATGGGACATAATTATAAGAGCTGAGATGATGATAATGAACTCTTAAATAAAAATAACGATTCCTTACGTTTATACGAGTATTAGATAAATATATGAATTACAGAGATTTAATATGCAAACAATAATCTAATTTATAAAAACTTGTGAGCGAAAAATTATTATCACACGTGGAACGGTGGGCCTCGAACTTAAACCTATTGGAAATCTGTTACAATCATCTTTGTAACGGATTTCCTATAGTTATGGGTTCCGAGTCCCATATGTGACAATAATTTTTCGTAAATAAGTTTTTATTGCACATATGCAATAAAATTATGCAAATTATATCATTTGGAATAGTTTTGAGCATTAGCATGGCCATAAATATGGGAAATTACAATTATATAATAAATTTGCCTTCCTTAAATATAAAACAAATTTGTCTTTCCGTATTGTTTTTTTCTTGGTTTGACTAAACAATTCTATAGTAAGTTAGTAGAAAATATCTTTTCAATTTTAGTGCAGGTAATCGTAAGTTTAGTTAGTGTAATAATCGTAAAATTTTATATATATATATATATATATATATATACACACACACAGATAAATGTTTGTAAAATGCCCCCAGAGTACATGGAGTAATTCCTTAGTGCAGAGATGTTGCCTTAAAAAAAAGTTAGCTAACTCCATTTCGAAGCTTGTTTAAATCTGTTTTAATTTACAAATATTTAAATTTATGAAATGAAAGTAATTTTATGATAATCGAGTATAATTACAGTGGCTGTCAATTGACACGATAAATCACAGGATATGTATAACAGAGTAGTAGGTACGTATTATTGCTCTTATCGTAATTAAACAAGTATTCATGTCTAACACAATATTGTTTTATTATGTTATCCATATTTATAACTAATCGTCGTTGGCTAATGAATTACAGATGGTAACTACTTAAATATGGAAATCTTGATTGAAAGGGCTTTATATAAATTTATGTAATACCAAGTCAAAAGTTCTTTAAGTGTGGTGACGAAGTAAATATATATTTTTTCACCCTCTTTCTTTCTTCTTCGTCTTGTTCGTTTCGTCGTTCTTGATCGTCCATTGAAATATTACATATTTTTGGAGATCAGTAAGAGCTTAACTCCAAGTTTGTGGGGTTGCAACCCTTGTCCCGCGGCCGCCATATTGGATGACAGAATGCAAAGGCCTTTTTCACCATATTTTTAAAACCATTAATCTGATAAATAATTTGTCAAGACATAATTTGTAGCAAATTCCTTTGTCTACAATTTTATATAATAACTTGTTTTCAATAAAATTACAAATAAAAAAAGTTACTAACAAAACTATGGGGAAATTTCTCAACAAACTTTCATTTTTGTTATATAACTTTTTTATTTATTATTTTACGACAAAATGACCTCAGACCAATATTGTAGAGGATCTTTTGGCAAACATTTTGACATATATTTTTCTTACGATTTGGTGTATTTATGCAGGTTTTAGAGCGCTCCAAACTTTACCGGGTTCTTACTACTCGTAAGAATCCAGTGACAATGATATGTCAGGCTTACTTTTAATTGCGACTGGGGAGGCGTAGGCGCGATTACCTGTGCCTGATGCCGCCCTAGCCGAGGGCGCAGGTGGCTGGACCGGGGAATTAGTCCGTCACCCGCCGAGAGGCTGACCGCGCGAGGAAGGACCGACGTCCTCCCCTTACGTCTCTCAAGGAGAGGGTACCCCTCAGGGGTTATTCTGTCGGACCGGCCACTGACGACAAGTTCACGCTGCTGCGGTGGCCGGTCCAACGATGAAGGCGAGGTTCACGGGTGGGTTACGGATGTGCGTGCTTACGCCCCTCTGTCGCCCCGGACGGAGTGGTGCGAGGGGTGCGCCGACCGTAGCCCACCCCAAAAAAAAAGCCTTACTTTTAATTTATTTTTAGGGTTCCGTACCTCAAAAGGAAAAAACGGAACCCTTATAGGATCACTTTGTTGTCCGTCCGTCCGTCTGTCAGTCTGTCCGTCTGTCCGTCTGTCTGTCTGTCTGTCAAGACCCTTTTTTTATTTTTATACCTACATAGTTTTCTATTTTATTACTTATCTATGTTAGTACTTAGTTATTATTACATATAGGTACATGAATCAGTTTGCAAGTTTTTAGAAGGACTTTTGGCGGGAATCTAAAACGTCATGTTGTGCTCTTGTATTATATTCGATATCTTAGTGTTTTAACGTGTTATATTAGATAATTTTTATGGTGTTTTATGTAATATGATGTGACAGAACAGCTGGGATGTAGTGAATATCATATAAAAGTGCTTTACAACGTTTTCGTTTTCCATCAAAATTCCTACAACATACCATTAACAGTGTCACCATAGCAGTGTTGATGGCGACAATTCGACTGACTGACAGACAATGACTAACTTGAAGAGATTAAGAACGTGAAGATAATTATAACTCGACACTGGCAAAAATGGCTCGTATAAGTAGCTGATTGCCAATACATAAAAAGAAGAAGAAGAAGAAGCTGCAACTTAACTTTGACATTGGCTTAAGTATAAACAGAGCCACAACAAAAAAAAAGAAAAAAAAAAAAAAAAGTTTTTAGAATAGGCCAGTAAAAGCAGCTGATGTCAAATTTATTTAAATTTGGAATTAGAAATTGTTTAGGAATCTTTAGATGCCCTTTGATTTTACAAATTGGCGGTAATTTAAATATCTGTCGTCCGATAAAACGGATTTAATTAGAAAAAAAAAAATCGCTTAATGATTTATAGCTTTTGTTGCGGTCTTACTCAATACTCAGTAATAATTTTAAGATAGATTTGAATCATCATATATTTTAACTACCCCTAAACATCGCACTACCATATGCCGCAGCAGTTCTAAGTTTCTTGTCACCAAATGTTACAATGACTTATCTCCACCCTTTTTTTAAGCTTTCATCAATTTTTTTGCGTCGATCTATGTTCTGGTCACACCCCGTTAAATCCGCCCGAGGCGACAGATGAAGCGGCGCGTTACTCCATAGACCCGCCCCGCAATGTACGCCCCTCTCCACGTTGTGCGAGTGGGCCACCGGAACCCGGTCTTTGTCGTCGGTGGCAAGTTTCCACACATAAAGGACTTAAACTCTATCTTTAATTTTAACAAAACGTTAAATCAACATTTGCTAAATTTGCAATTTCATTAGCTTATCTAGTGCTGAAGTCGTCGACATGCTTCTTGATAAAAATAAAACATGAAAAGTAAAACGTATTTTCCATACTGCCGTGATCGTGAGTACTGAGAAGTGTTCAAAGCTTTATTTTATATGTGTAATACTTGCGTAAATACCAAGCATCATTTCAATATATTTTGTTAAACCTTATAATTTTTTATCGATATTTATACATTTATGTGCTTTTGCAAAATATCTATTTCAAAATTAATTACATCTCTACACATATACAAAAACTTAAAGCCACGCACGCATCCACGCACGCATTTATGCACACACATACACACGCACACCCACATACAAACGTACCCACATGCGTGTGCATCCGTGTTAGTGAAATTTTGATAAATATGTTACAAATGTATATAGATATTAAAAAAATGTCAGGACTATTTTGTTAAAGAGAAGTAGCACAAGCTGAAACAACAGCCTTTTTATCTCTCGCTAAAATTAGATTAATTTATGTTGGTATATATCGGTAATGTTTATATGTATATTTAATTAACTTTTTTAAACCTAGAAATTATTAAATTATTATATAAAACACGAGCAGATTTATTCTGCTCAAGTTTTAAAATTTAACAATTCTTTTCTTCCTTATTTTCTTAATATTATTTTCATTTCTTCCTCATCTTCCTAATAACCTTTTCTTTTCTTCCTTACCTTAACAATAATTCTAATCTTTTATTGCCCATATTATTAGGGAATCAAAGATTGGTCGGACCGGGGAATAGTCCGCTCACCCGACGTGAGGCCACCGCTTGAGAAATTTCGCTCTCGTCGACGCCCCGACGGCCGTCAGGAACCCGCGAGGGTAAATCGCCGGGCGGGCCACCAAAGACACAGATCAGGTACCGGTGGCCCGCTCGCACGGCGAAGAGAGGAGTTGCACGGTGGGTCTATGGGGTCGCGCACCGCCTCTTCCGTCACCCCGGACCGATTTTTCGGGGCGAGACGCATCCATAGTCCACCGTGGACAAAAAAGGGGATCAAAGATTAGGATTATTTTACATATGATCAGGATTAAAATACGTAACAGTACTAATTTTCCTATGAGAGTCGCAATAATCTCAACCCCGTGTGGTATCAGATTAAGAATACCACGTGGCATTGCTACTTGCTTGACACAAGAGTCATAAAAACCGACTAAGGAATCTTTAAGCAAATCGGCAGTAATATTTTAAGAAACATTTAACACCAATTGCATTCACCAAACCATTTACCAAGCGACGTGATTATCGGAATATCCGGGCTTGAGATGCTTATGTCTAACAGCGTCTTCGTTAGATTAAATGAATGGATGAATAAATCCGGGCTTGAGATGCCCATGTTTAACAGCGTCTTCGTTAGATTAAATGAATGGATGAATAAATCCGAGCTTGAGATGCCCATGTCTAACAGCGTCTTCGTTAGATTAAATGAATGGATGAATAAATCCGGGCTTGAGATGCCCATGTCTAACAGCGTCTTCGTTAGATTAAATGAATGGATGAATAAATCCGGGCTTGAGATGCCCATGTCTAACAGCGTCTTCGTTAGATTAAATGAATGGATGAATAAATCCGGGCTTGAGATGCCCATGTCTAACAGCGTCTTCGTTAGATTAAATGAATGGATGAATAAATCCGGGCTGGAGATGCCCATGTCTAACAGCGTCTTCGTTAGATTAAATGAATGGATGAATAAATCCGGGCTTGAGATGTCCATGTCTAACAGCGTCTTCGTTAGATTAAATGAATGGATGAATAAATCCGGGCTTGAGATGCCCATGTCTAACAGCGTCTTCGTTAGATTAAATGAATGGATGAATAAATCCGGGCTTGAGATGCCCATGTCTAACAGCGTCTTCGTTAGATTAAATGAATGGATGAATAAATCCGGGCTTGAGATGCCCATGTCTAACAGCGTCTTCGTTAGATTAAATGAATGGATGAATAAATCCGGGCTGGAGATGCCCATGTCTAACAGCGTCTTCGTTAGATTAAATGAATGGATGAATAAATCCGGGCTTGAGATGTCCATGTCTAACAGCGTCTTCGTTAGATTAAATGAATGGATCAATAAATCCGGGCTTGAGATGCCTATGTCTAACAGCGTCTTCGTTAGATTAAATGAATGGATGAATAAATCCGGGCTTGAGATGCCTATGTCTAACAGCGTGTTCGTTAGATAAAATGAATGGATAGATACTAGAGAAGGCCCACTGAAAATATTATTCTGATATTAAATTTCAAAAAAGTCTTAAACTGGTCATATCTACATTCCCTGCGGAGTCTTCGTAAATCTGTATAATAATGACTAGAGATTAATGATTTATCCAACCAATGGCGGTCAATTATAATTTTATTTGTATAACTTATATCACTACCAACAACTACCAACCCTCCATTGCTCGTAGATATCGTAAAAGGTCATTAAGAGTTCGGTGTCCACCTAAGCCGAGTCCATCTGATGTCGTCTGCTCAACTATTACATTCCCAAGGTGGGTTGACGTTAGGCAGTCACTCATAAAATTACTGTTAATACTGCCGGTATATGTACTATGAAAGAAGATTACATATTGCATCGACCTTTAGTTATTGGGATAAGACATAGGATGCTGATAATGATGATGATATACCTAGTTACTATAATAACTAAATAAAAGTTAGTACTTCGGTAAATTTTAAAGCAAAGCTATTCAAATTCATGAATGTCCAAAAAACTTCACGCTAAAAGTTTCCTTACAATAATGGACAATCATTTGACATTTCCTTTTCATACATTTCCTTATGTTTTAGGCGTTTATAGATTATTTACTAATGGCTTTAGTAATCTATACATAATATCTATACATATAATAAATCAGTAGAAATCCCGTGTCTGTACATTTGATAAATTTATTAAAAAATGAATCTAGGCAGTAAGAAAACACTAACAGAAAACAAAAAACATTTTTTGGAATTTATTGTCTGTCTGTATGTCTGTAATCGCTAATCTCCGAAGTTACTGAACGGATTGTTTCGCAGTTTTGATAAAAAGATTAAGCTCAATTCAGAGCAACATTTAGTCTTTGTTTCATTGAAATCTGATGTCTGTAAAAAAAGTTATGGTCATTTAAGTTTTTAAAATCACCGCTCGCCTTTTATGTCACTAGAAGGTTCAATTCAAAATAATTATTTAATTTATCTATAGTGTAAGGAAAGTATTTATATTACTTAATATATAGTAGTTTCATCAATTCAGCTCATATAAATCCCACTGGTGGGCTCAAACCTCCTCCAAAGTTGAAGGGAAGTTGACGTAATACATAACATTAGTCAGGTAGTCAAAATAACTATTAAAACTATTTGTGATAGAAAATAATGTTTTAATTAGTTAATAATATATAATTTAGCTATAAATTAATAAAATGCAATATTTATTTAGTTTGTTAAATGAGCAATAGATGGCGCTATAATTTAGTTTATAACTTTAAATATTTTTTTCGTTATATTTTCAAAAGCTACTACATTAACTTCTTGAACTTAGTAAAGGTACGTTTCAAGCAGATTGCAGAGCACTTGAAGGTGATCAGCGCTGAGATGACACCCTTGAGTAGGCCTGTAATAGCTATAGCCCCATTCGTTTGAGTCTTTTGCTTTTAATAATGCTATTGTTTTACAGTCTTTCAAATCTTTTGACATTATTATAAAATAGAAAAGATATCCATCTGAAGATATTCTACGCTACTAAAATGCGACACGAACCAAGAAATTCATTTTTATTAATTCTTTCGTAATGAAAGCCATTTATTATAAATTTATCCGTGCGGTTGCGCAGTTAGAATACAATTCACCAAACGCTTTCTTACCCATGGGTCGATCACCCACGAGACGACTAAAGGACATCATACCGAACATACATCTATGGAAGAAAAGGAAAACTCGAAACAAAATCCTATACTAACACGTCTAACCAGCGTGATATAGTAGGTCAATTTCCCTCCCAATACGGACGAAGCTTGAGCCCATTAGTGGGATGTATATAAGCTGAGATGATAGATGTTCATGTCCCCGGGTAGCCCTGAAAAGATTTCTCTGAGCAGAGCAATCTTACCAAAATGAGGAGACAGCGTAATATAACTTTGGAATTAACTACGTCAGAAACTGCAGCTGCATTACTTCTTGGTGGTAAAACAGCTTTGTTTAAAAACCCGATAGATTTATGTACATTGTTTATAAACCCGATAGATTTATAAAGCAATGAAACATCTCGGATGTTCAATAACACGAAACTGCGACACATTCAAAGTGTTGTTTGTTTTATTGCGTACGGTGGTAAACGAGCAAGCAGCATGCACTTATTTTTTTGGCCGGCCATGGTCTGGACACACGTCTTGCATTCTGTCCGCGTGGCCCCATAACCCACCGTTTTCCCTCCCCATCACCATTGGGCCTTTCGAGTACCATCTCCGATGACACCCCGGGCCATCGGGCTTTACCCTCGCGTGGTCAGCCTCTCCGCGGACTATTCCCCGTTCCAGTTACCCGCGGCTTCGGCTAAGGCAAGTAGACGCAAGTAATCGCGCATGCACCGTCCCGCCGCCTCTTACAAATGAAGCGGAAATAACACATTGCCACTGTTCAGACGTTGCTTTTCTGCAAGAGTGGGGTACTAGGTCCGACTGGGGGTCGGACCGGCCCGTGGCTGTAGAAAGAATACTATCAACTGTGGCTTTACCACTATTAGTGTTTTCATTAAGGATTTCTGTCTAATCGTTTGCGTTGATTGGACAATGGTAAATAAAAAAAAATGTAGAGGCCGTAGATCGAGCACTACGAGATCGTAATGAAAAGTCAATGGTGCTTTTCTTTGGAGATTTTCTTCCTGTTAAAACTCGAGGAAATAGAACTGATGAGATGAATTCTTCACTGAAGTATTCTTATCTGTGGCCCCAAGTAGGAAAGCTGACCCTAACAATCAACATGCAAGCAAAGCCAAGGTCACCATTCACATTAGTGTTGCCCAAATGCAAGACCTAGATTTGCTTTACGATTTTCTTAGCAAAGAAAGGATTGTCAACATTTCGTATTCTTACGAGTAATACCAGTACACGGAAGAATAATAGCCCCACTTCCGTTTAGTGGTATGTACCTAATTATTGATAGTTGTACAGTTACTGCCACTAGATGAATAGAATTTTATTAATTTAGTTGGATTTTTAATGTCTATGGGGATTTATTATTTCTATCAAAACAAGTGACTTCGTGTTATTCTAAAAGCAAAGGTTCCAAGATTTGCGAGCCTCGCAAGAGTCTTGCATTTGTGCAACACAAATTCACATGCTTAAGAATTTACCGATGTTTTAAAGAAAATTGGAGAAAGCGTCCTTGATGAAAATGGTCAAGTGGCTGCCGGACATACTTGGTCGAGTTTGATTTTTAAGTTTCAAATAGGGGTGCATAATAAAAGTGAATATCACGCGGACGAAGTCGCGGGCATCAGCTAGTTACTAATAAATTTAATGAACATTATCTAAATAAAAGTTCTGACTGTATTGTTTTTCCCTATAGCTAGATAAAGAGGGTATATTGAGCTACTTGTTTTAAATTATGTCTCATAAAATGGTAATACATATATAAGCGTTGATTCGTTGGTGGCTTTAGTTAATATTTAATTATCAATGTTGTCACATCGTCACTAAGGCTATAAACAAATATTATATATTTTTTGTAATATTTTTCATTTGTTTCGTGACTGATTCTGACCTATAGTAAGTAATATTAAAAAAAAAGAGTTTTAAAATGGATTATAATGGCTTTTGCCTTTTGGTCATCAATGTTTTATTATCATTATGGATCAATGGGATTGCTGGCAAATATCATATATTAACAACGGATGAAAGTAAGTTTAAATATTTAATTAATATTAAGTATATGGATCCAAACTCTGGTGTAATATTTTAATTTTAAGAGGAATTACTTCTTCATTAAGGGTACTTAGATATATTTATCTCGACGCTGAATACTTGAGTAGGAGGCAATAGACACTTTTATTGTTTATTAGATAATGAACGAAACAAAATGGATCACTTGCATATAAGAATACATATAATTCTTGTTTTTTAATTTTAATGAATTATGTCGTTTTATTTCTTTTTATTACGTCAATGCCACTCGGTTTACTTACAGTAACAATTGAATTATGTGATTTTATTTCTTTTTATTACTAACAGTAAAAATATAACGGCCGATTTTGCTCCTAAAATATAAATTTCTCTTATCCCAATTACTTGGGGTCGGTACAAGGTGTACTCTTCATTCATAGTACATACTGTAAAAGTTATTGGCATATAAAATTTCATTCTCTCTACGTGTTAAAAAGTTAGCAATATAAATGTATGAGTACCCTAGTTCATCCGCTGCTGCGGATGAAAACTTTGTTTTGATTAAGCGTAAACTGAACTTATCAAACAAAATAAAATTATTAACTTTGTCCGTGGGGTGACGGAGTAAGAATACAATTCACCACCCCATATCTTACCCGTGGGTGATCGTACGAGATGACTAAGGGATATAAAAACGCATATAAATCTATGCAAGAGAAGGAAAACTCGAAACAAAACCCTATACCACAACGTCTGACCAGCGCAGTATAGTAGGTTAATTTCCCTCCCATTACGGAGGAGGCCCGAGCCCAACAATGTGACATATATGGGCTGTGATGATGATGAAACTTATCAAAAAAAGTATTTGGTTCCATTCATTCCATTCTTACTTAAGTGATGTCGTTTTTGCAACAGTATTTTATAAGCAGTCGGTATGGTTAAATTTTTTATTGCAACAGTGTGATTTTTAATACTATAAATACAAATGATATCAAGTATACACCTTTTTTTTTTTTTTGTTTTTTTGTTGTGGCTCTGTTTATACTTAAGCCAATGTCAAAGTTAAGTTGCAGCTTCTTCTTCTTCTTCTTTTTATGTATTGGCAATCAGCTACTTATACGAGCCATTTTTGCCAGTGTCGAGTTATAATTATCTTCACGTTCTTAATCTCTTCAAGTTAGTCATTGTCTGTCAGTCAGTCGAATTGTCGCCATCAACACTGCTATGGTGACACTGTTAATGGTATGTTGTAGGAATTTTGATGGAAAACGAAAACGTTGTAAAGCACTTTTATATGATATTCACTACATCCCAGCTGTTCTGTCACATCATATTACATAAAACACCATAAAAATTATCTAATATAACACGTTAAAACACTAAGATATCGAATATAATACAAGAGCACAACATGACGTTTTAGATTCCCGCCAAAAGTCCGTTTTTCAGTATACACCTTTACTTATGGTTGATTTATATATTTTTTTTTAAAAGACAACACATGGCAATGGCGCAATAATACCTACATTGCGGGAACTTTACAAACATACAAGAAAACTGTCAACAGTACCTACCTAGTGGCAGGACCACTCTGTTGACAGCTTGCCGTCTTTAGCCGCGGGCTGGTCCGTCCGGGTAGTACCACATTCCCGCAGACAATCGACGCATGAGCAGTGGCAAGGTGTTGCTGCGTTTCGTTCGATGAGCGAGACACCCGGGAGACCAACTTTTTGGATGCGTTTAGGATTTTCACTGATAGGCAATGGCCTAGCTGTAACCCCTGGTATAGCTAAGGTCCGCGGGTGGCAGTAATACTTAGCATTGTGTGCTGCTTGCTCGTTTGCCACCATATTAAAAAATAAATATAAACAATTTGTGGATCGCACAAAGTACTGTATGGTGGGAATCGAACCATGACACAGGCATGGTAGGTCGGTATCTTAAACACTACGCCATCTGTGCGGTCCAGTATCGCCATCAGTAGTGACAATGTTTTGAATTTGAGTGAAATACTTTAAACACACAACTCTCTCGCAGAGAGGTTGA
Source organism: Lymantria monacha (assembly GCA_905163515.2). NCBI lineage: Eukaryota > Metazoa > Arthropoda > Insecta > Lepidoptera > Erebidae > Lymantria > Lymantria monacha. The sequence continues at coordinate 16,056,608 of LR991082.1, read as the reverse complement.
CCACGCGAGGAAGGACGCGCCCTTCCTTACGTCAGGGGGTATTTCGTCGGGCCGGCCACTGACGACAAGTTCACGCTGCTCCGGTGGCCGGTCCAACGACGAAGGCGAGGTTCACGGGTGGGTTACGAGTGTGCGTGCTTACGCCCCTCTGTCGCCCCGGACGGAGTGGTGCGAGGAGTGCGCCGACCGTAGCCCACCCCAAAAAAAAATATACAACTCTGTTTCTTGATTGAATATTAACATGCTAATTTTTATTTCTAAATTAATGCTATACCTGTGAGATGAAAATAATCACGTATTCTATGAGAAGATGCGAGTAAAAGTAGTATGTTTTTTTTTAAACTATAAATTAGGTACTTTGAAATTGTTCCGTACCGTTATAATAAGTATTGTCAACCCTAAATGTTGCGTCGTAGTACCAAAGACGATTAAGAATATTTTGAAATTAAATATTTCTAGAATTGATATGACAAAATCGTTAGGTTAAAAAGCGTTCATTTAAAGTTTTCCAATTAGGATTTCTGTAGGTACATATAAGTCTTCCTATCAACACAATTATTTCAATCTGCTTCATTTGTGCTGTAGTATAAAACATCTGAATCGAAAACTTGAAACGATTCAAGCCTTAGGTTGAACAAAAAGTCTTGGTTTCGTAATGAAACGTTTCGTAACCAATAAACTGCCGAATGAAATTTAATTAAATCAGCTAAATTATACTGTTGTGTAGGAAAAAATATATACATTTATAATATAATATTACCATTTGACAGATCGTTCCCAAGTCCCATTACCTTGCACGGCCAGGCTGTTCCAGTTACTCGGTAATAGACTTAGGTACTTCCTATTAAGCATAATTACAAATTACATTTTAAAATGCGTCTGTGGTACAAATTAATTTGCATATTAATTTGAGATAAAAAATACTATGGAATTAATTATATTCATTAATAACAAGCCTTGTAATAACTTCTAGTAAATTAATTACGTTTACGGATGACGCTGGTTTATTTGATTGTTCAACTGTTATCAATAAAATAGAAACAAATCATGTCAAGTTCTTATTACAAATTAGACGCTCATCAAATTGTTTAAATAGGTTAATTTTAATGAGGTTAGGCTACCCTTGCCGCGTTTAGTCATTGCTCAGTGTCAATGAGTCCGTTGCTTCGATTGTCGTTTTAAAAAATAAATACAAATCAAATATAACCTTGAACTATTTTTTTCTTTATCTGTGCCGTGTGGTGACGGAATATGAATACAATTCACCATCCTTTTTCTACCTTGCCTTTTTTTTTTTTTTTATTGGTGGGCTATGGGTGCGTCTCGCCCCGCTGAATCGGTCCGGGGTGACGGAAAGGCGGCGCGTGACCCCATAGACCCACCGTAAAACCTTCTCTCTTCGCCGTGCGAGCGGACCACCGGTACTCGATTTTAACTTCGGTGGCCCGCCCGGCGGTTTACCCTCGCGGGTTCCTCTCGTCGACGCCCCGACAGATTTCGCCGTCGGGGCGTCGCCCTCACGCGGTGGCCTCACGTCGGGTGACCGGACAATTCCCCGGTCCGATCACCCGAGGCCTCGGTTAGGGCGGCATCAGGCGCAGGTATTCGCGCCTGCGCCGCCCCGGCCGCTGACGGCGGCCCGGGTCGCGGGACTCCTCCCGGACTCGTTCCGCCGCCTCCTTCTGCGAGATGACAGCCTCGCAGAAGGCGGCGACCGCGTCCCAGTTCCTGACGCTGTCGACCATCGCTCTCGCGACAGCCGGCAGCGCCAGGTCGGCACCGATAACAGCGACGAGGTCACGGCGCTGCCGGTCAAAGCCCGGACACGCCTCCAGCGTGTGTTGCGCCGTGTCCTCGTCACTGCTGCAATGGTGGCAGAACGAAGTCCACTCCCTTTGCGCGACCGTGTGCAGGTAAAAGCCGAAGCATCCGTGCCCCGACAACACCTGCACCAGTCGAAAGGAGAGGACTCCGTGCCGCCGCTCCATCCACTCCATCAATACGGGCCGGAGAGCCTCGACGGTGAGGACACTGTGTCTAGGCCTCTCCAGCCGCGTAGCCCAACGGGCGATGACGCCTCGGCGGGCGTCCTCGCGCCAGGTGGCTATCTCGCTCAGCGATGGGGAGCCACCTTCGTCGCGCAGTGAGGTCACCCGCCGGTAGAGGTCGGAGAGCATCTCCGCCTCTAGGTCCCACGGGGGTGTCCCGGCCAGTAGGCATGCCGCCTCGGTCGATACCGTGCGGTACCCGCGAATGGCTCTGACCGCCATGACTCTCTGGGGTCTCCACAGAACAGCCCTGAGCTGGGCGTTCAGAGCCCTCGCCCACACGGGTGCGCCGTACATGGCCATAGAACGGATCACCCCCGCATACAGCCGTCGGCCCTCGAAGCTGGGTCCGCCCACGTTCGGCATGAGCCGCGAAAGGGCGGACGCCGCGCCGACCAGCCGGGGAGCAATTCGGCGAAAATGCTCCCGGAACCACCATCGCCCGTCGAGCACCAGACCCAAGTACTTCATATGGGCCTGGATGCTGATGTGGACGGAGTTGACGACTAGCGAGACGCCGATTGGCGGCCTTACGCGTGGCCCATGGAACAATAGGGCCTCCGTCTTATTTAGGGCCACCCTGAGCCCCAGCGCCTCGATTCGCCCGACCATCTCCTCGGTGCCGAGAGTGGCCAGGCTCGCCGCCTCTTCGAGTGTCCTGCCCCGGGCTGTGACGAGCGTATCGTCAGCGTAGCATATCACGCTCAGGCCCGGGGGGGAGACTCCCTCTCAACGCCCAGTCGTACCCGATGTCCCACAGAGTCGGCCCCAGAACCGACCCCTGTGGAACGCCGCACGACATGGACGTCCGCACAATGTCCCCTGCGGGACTCGCGCAGAGGACACTGCGCCCTTCCAAATAGTCCGCCACCAGCCGCCTCAGGTACAAGGGCACCCCATGGAATCGGAGCGCCTCCCTGATGCAGCTGAATGGCAGACTATTGAATGCGTTGGCGATGTCCAGCGACACCGCCAACAGCACTCCCCCGCCGGTGACAGCCTCCGCGGCCGTCTGCCTCAGTCGTAGCAGGGCCCCGATGGTCGAACGCCCCCTTCTAAAACCGAATTGAGCGTCCGACAGATCGGGCCCCACCTCCTCCAGGTGTTGGACGATGCGGGCAGCGAGGATGCGCTCCAGCAGCTTACCCACATCGTCGAGGAGCACGATGGGCCTGTAGGCCGACGGCGAATCCGGGGGCCGTCCCGGCTTTGGCAGGAGAACCAACCTCCCCTCCTTCCAGCACTCAGGGAACCGCCCAGACGCCAAACAGGCGTTGTACAGCTGCCTGAGGCGAGGCTCGAGGTGCTCGAGGAGCGACGTCAGCACCCGGACTGGTATTCCGTCCGGGCCGGGGGCCGTGGTCGCGGAACGAATCCGCGCCACAGCTGCTCCCACTTCCGTCTCCGTCACGGGCGGAACACTCTCGTCGTCAGCCTCCCGGTCTTGTTCTGGCGAGGCCATGACCGGGGGCGTGTGTTCCGACTGCCGTGGAAACAGCTCCTCGACCACCCTACAGAGGAAGTCAGGCTGGAGGGTCTCGGTGAGGGGGGGGCCCTGCGCGCGAAGCTTGTTCAGCGACGCGCGATACGGGCGACCCCAGAGGTCACGGTCGAGACCGTCCAGCATCTCCTGCCAACTCGCGTCCTTGGCGGCTCGGATGGCCAGCCGAAAGGCCGTCCGCGCATCGCGGTACGCCTCGTACAGCTGGCCCTCCCGCTCAGCGTCGCGGTGACGCCGCCGGCTGCGGGTGTAGGACCTTCGGGCTCTGATACATGCCGCACGAAGGTCCGCCAATCTTGGGGACCACCAGTAGACCCCCTGCCTCGGAGGTAGACGCCGCCGCACTCTGGGCATGGCCGCATCGCAGATCTGCGTTAACGCACTGCGGATGCGGACAGCCTCGGCGTCCACCCCGTCCGCTGGGGGTTTTCTACCTTGCCTGTAAGTGTCGTAAAAATCGATTAAATACAAATTCATTAAATCACCTATTTGGCCATTACATAATAGCATGCAATTAAATAATAATTTTTATAAACGATGCCTCATTCCATACTACTTATTCTTTATATTTTAAAATTGCTCTACTGTGTAGACGGCCTTTTTCAAAAGCAATCTTTTTAATGTTCTTTTAAATAAATTTATCTTTTTCATTCTTTCTGGAATATTGTTATAAATATTTTTACACATTACATAACAATATTTTTTTGCATTTGACAACTTTCTGGTACCTCTTCTAGAACCGAAAGAATATGATTTGAGAGAGAAGTAAAACTTGTTATAAAAGTTTATGTTAACCTATCTATCAGCGTGTTATAGTAGGTCAGTATTCCTGCTATTATAGAGAAGGTTCACACTCGGCTGTGGGACGTATATGAACTCTGATGAATGGCAGATGATAAAATTTGTTAAACGTTACAGTAGAAGGAAAACTCGAAATAAAAGCTCGTACCAATCCACCTGACCCGGGTGGTATTGTAGGTCAATTTACCTCCTATTGTGTAAGACACATGCAATAATGAGTAGGATATGAGCTGAAAAAAAGATCAAGACGTTACAATTTATAGCTTGTATCCATGTATGAGAGTTTTGATAGAGATTTGCAGGAATTGCGTTAGCTATAGGTATATATCGGGCTGGCCACAGATGTCAAAGAATCGGTAAAAGAGTGGTCGGCAATGCAGAGTCCAGGTGGGTTATGAGGCCGCATGCCCCTTTCCGTCACCCCAGACGGAATAGGCAGGGTGTTTGCAGACCATAGCTTGTCATAAAAAAGGTTATAGATGAATAAATATTATGTTTGATGTAAATTAAAGTAACCAATCAAAAGTTTTACGAAATTAGTCACCTGATATTCTGGAAATTACTTTTGAGTCTATTTATAAAAGTGTAACTGCATGATCGACCTATTTATTATGAATAATTTCTTTACCTGTTCTTTTTTCTTAATAAAGAAACTGAGTCAAGGAGAAAAAAAAAATGTCCACTGGGTATTTACCTTATTGAAAAGCTTTAACAACTGCGTATTGCACTTCCGGCTGAATCACATATTATAAAAATATAGGGAAATGTCATTTAAATTTAGATTGACAATTTAAGGATACTGGTTGAGTAAGTGATAAAAATTATAAAATGATCTGTGGTAATAAAAAAAAAAAAACAACTAATCACGTACTTACAGAAAACCCTTTTTAATGGTTCTTATTGATTGAATTATAGTGAGAAAAACTATTTAGAATAGAGATAACTTGTATGATTACATCGCGTGCTTCTGGTGCCGCCTGCTGGCGTGCACGAGGCCACTTTCCGAGACACTGCTACTATCCTGAACAAATAAAATACTTTACGGCGTTACTTGGTCGAGGTCACGAAAATGTTGAGTCGTCGTCTTGGAAACTGAGACGTCGCAATAAATTGGATCCAAGGGCGCATGGAAAATATGTACTTACACGAACGTAATCGATGACTGTACGTTACTTACTCTATCTGTCGTGCGTAATTAAGAATTTAGCGCAGAATTGGCCGTTAATTAAACGGAGTTAAAGTGGTGTAGATCACTTACGTTCAGTGCGAAACTAAGTTTTAGTCGCCTTATTTGTATCATACCTTTATTTTTTTTTTTTGCGGTGGGCTATGGAGGTGCTCGCAGAGGCGGCGCGCAACCCCATAGACCCACCCTGCAAACACCTCACTTCGCCGCGCGTCCTGCAAACACCTCACTTCCACTGCGCTTCGTTCGGTGAGCGAGATAGCCGGTAATCCATCTAGGTGGGTTTGGGTTTGTATTGGTAGGCAGCGGTCTAGCTATACCCTTGGTATTACAAAGGTCCATGAGCGGATGTAACACTTCCTATCAGATGTGCTACTTGCTCGTTTGCCACCATTAACATTTAAAAAAAATACGGAGACTCCTAGTTACAACAATCTAGGTAGGTATATCTAACTAGATAGATAGAGTGCGGTTTTAGGCATGGTCTCGACGGGGCTGGCAGGGTGTGATTGGCTTTCCAGCCCGGGACTTTAGATTGAATATTGATTTACAAAAACCGATAGGCTGCTGAAATGCTACCATACTAAGTCATCATTTTCTATTTCAATTTTCTGTAAATGTGAAAGAACTATTTGTTCTGGTTTACATTTAGGTCAAAAGCTGGCCCTAGCGTGCCCGAGCCCTCTCACTTATTTATCACCTGGTTGGTAGATTTGAGGGATCTCGTACACTGCGCTACGCTCAGCCTAGCTTTCGGTAAGTGCCGCAAGCCAAGCGTTCGGCGAGCCCATACAGACTGTCGGGCTCTGTGATGTGAATGAAACAGCTGCTGAAATGGGATCTAGGATTACCAAATAATATAAACACGATTAGGTTTGCATAAGTAGAAAAAACTACGCCTTCACAAAATGAGGCCAGCTGATGGATTAAAGACCCTTTGTCAAGCGCGATGAACTTTTAAAGGGTCCGATTTATTGTTGCTTTGCCCATTGGGTGATAATTTAAAATCAAGCATCTCTGGATACAACTGTTTTATTGTTTTTTGTATAACGCTCTGCATACATACTCTTAATAATTAAATACTCTTGATATATTTTGCAGTGGAAAACTTCATAAATCCTGAAGATTTGGAAATGATTGTCGATTTTTATAAAAAAAATTCAAGTGAAGAGCTATATGATGATAGGATGGTAAGTCATATTTTAATTATTCCTATATCGGAAATGATTTTTACTAACAATATTTGACTATTATATAGAAACGTCATAGGTCAATAAAATTTAATACTTAAGAAAAAAGACCACAGTCAATATGGAGAATATCCGTATAGTATCCCTTCATACATCTAATTTAATTCTATAATATCATTATGTCATTGGATTGCGGAAGACATATGGTATTAGTTTTATGGTAAAATTATTATCAAATTGCACCGTACAGAATTTCTAGCGATCCAATATGATTATATCAGAGAGTCAGAATATTTGAGGATTCTGGTTCTATATATTAATTGATATACATACATATTACATTCAAATTACTGAAAATATAATACGATGCGAAAATTTAATGTCATATAAGTTCACGGTGGTTTAAATGGTAGTACGATTGGAACGGATTTCCAATAGGTGTGGGTTCGAATCCCATATGTGACAATCATTTTTCGCACGTAATTAATTTTTAACCGACTTCCAAAAAGGAGGAGGTTCTCAATTCGAAAGCCATTTTTTTTTTGTATGTGTGTTACGCGATAGCAACGCCAATTATGGATGGATTTTTATAATTATTTCTTTGTTAGAAAGAGGATACTCTAAGGGTGGTCCCATATGCAGGGTATCAGGATCTGATGCTGGGATCCTGGGAAAATCGAGAGTAATTCCTTAAAATGTAGGGCAAAAATGCTGTTTCTGACGCCTCTATACATAATTTTGATTATTTGTGTATGGAGATTATCTTTATGAGCTTTAGCTAATGGTAAAACAACAATGTTACTAAGGAGTAAAATAAGGGTCACGGGATGAACATTTATATGGAAGTATATCATTTTCAAATTTAGAAGTACAAAATTTCGCACACTTACATCTTTTTAGAAATAAAAGAATATGTGTGTTAGCGTTTTTTCAAAATTTCACTACTAAGGGGTAGTACAAGTAGTATAAAATAGGTAAAAATAAGTGAAATAAAATAAAATATATTTTTTTAATTAATATTTTTTTTTTTTAAATATTCGATATTTCTTTTTCAATTTTGTTAAACTTTCGTGTATTAAGCTAATACGTTGAGATCGTTGCTCCTCGATTTGGTTTGATAACGTTCGCGAATCAAACTGAGTCGCTGAGAATGACTTTCTGTAGTTTTATTACGCCTAGATAAGTTTGTGGATGCCCTCATCTGAGAAAGCCTATTGACCCGCTGCTCGTCACTCTCATTTGTAATATTTGTCCCATTTCCTAATCCCATTTTTCTTTAAACGAGCGTCTCTCTCGTTACTCGTATCTTCCAAACGATGCTGTCTCATTTGAACAGCCCGTTTACTAGGTCTACCTATTAAAAAAATCTAAATTCACTTATTTTCCACTAAAAACCGGCAAATAAAAAAATATTTTATAAAAAAAGCAAAAACCGACTTCAAAACTATACCTACGATAAACGATATACAATAAACTTACACTAAAAAGTAGAAAATAATTCTTTTAATTAATTTAATCTCAAAAGAATAACAGAACAATTTACGAAATTATAGTATAGCGACCTATTTACAGGTAGGTATGTAAACACTTATACTATGTCAAGAAAAATGGATAATAATATTATATTTTGTATTTCAAAGCAAGGAGCATTGAAATATAATAAACGAAATTATTAATATTTATTTACAAGTACTATTTTTTTGGAGTCGGTGCCAGCCAAGGACAGTTTTTCTACTTTGCGAACATCACGCAGCTCACGCAGTACCTACCTGACCTACGCAAAGATGGACGATCACTGCGAATAGGGCAATAGCCGGAGCGAGGCAGGTGCGAGAAAGGAGGGGCGATGTCACTGAGTGAACTACCCGAACGCGGGCAGATTTCGTTGATGATTTAATGCGCTTAAAAGATTTATGCAAGGGAATTTAATTTTGATTTAGCTGGCACCGACTCCAAAAAAATAGTACTTGTAAATAAATATGAATAATTTCGTTTATTATATTTCAATGCTCTTTGCTTTGAAATACAAAATATAATATTATTATCCATTTTTCTTGACATAGTATAAGTTTTTACATACCTACCTGTAAATAGGTAGGTATACTATAATTTCGTAAATTGTTCTGTTATTCTTTTCAGATTAAACTAATTAAAAGAATAATTTTCTACTTTTTACATGCTTTTTATTAGCTTGACCTGTATGTTTGTAACCGACTCCTTTGGACTTGATTTCGACCCACTTCGAACGGTCAGATTTCATTTAAATTTGGTAGACTTATCGAAGACCGATGACAATGCAATAATTTAATCAGATTACACCATTATCCTAATCAGTTATTGGGATAGTGAGGATTAAATTGTTAAATTTAATTAATAAAATAATTTTTAATGATTTGTTGATAGAGCCACAGTTTGTTGTCTTTGGCTTAGTACAGCCAAAGACAACAAACTGTGGCTCTATCTACTACAAAGGCTGAATTTATGGCAGCTTGTTCTGTTAAAAAGAGGCCATGTGGATCAAACAGTTTTTAAGTAAAGAGGACTCTGTCCTAATTTAGATAACCAAACTGCTATCAGTGTCATTAAAAATATTAATTTCCATAAGAAGTGTAAACATATTGAAATTAAATATAACTTTATTAAAGAAAAGTATTATAAAAAGATAATTGTATTACAGTTTGTTGGTAGTGATTGACAATTTGCAGATATACTTACAAGAGGATTGTTTAAAGATAAATTTCAATATTTAAGATCTAAGCTTGGAATGTTATTATAAAACATATGTAATTACTAATGCAGGAATAATGTAAAACTTAGCTTTTTAATCGTTCATTTGTGAGTTATTGTCTAATTTAAAAGAAGTACTGGTTTCGGCCATCTTAGTATCATTTGTGACTACTTCAAATTTTAATTGATTGTTATATACAGTCAAAATTATATTTTCATATAATTTCAAAACATTAACATTTATATGAATTTAAATTTATAAATATTTGCACTTATTACATTTTTATATAGTAGGTAAGTTGGATAGATAATTAAACTTTTTAAAAAAACTGTAAACCGACTTCAAAATAAGATCAGCCAAAAACCATACTTACTTAAAACACTAAAAACCGAAAAATAAGATGAACTATTTAATTCTTGTCTAATTCTAATTATGTATTAATTTTTATAAAATATAATTACAATGTATGCTAGAAATCCACCAACACGATTTGAAGTCGGTGCCAAGCTTAAATTAACAAAAAAACAATAAGTTTAATGATATACACACAGGGTGAAAAATTAATAAAATCAAAATATTAAAGGAAATAAGAATTTAAAGATGTATTCAGAACACTATAACACCACAAATTTAATACTATTTGACACAACCGTGAACGACGTTTGCCCGCTTTTTTACACTAAAATAATTTCTTTTATTTCTCACTCTACCTTAACTTGAATGATTAAAAAAGTTATTTTCTACTTTTTAGTTTATATATAAAAGCATGTTTTTTTAGTTTTTTAAACTATTATTTATTAGTGTAAGTTTATTGTATATCGTTTATCGTAGGTATAGTTTTGAAGTCGGTTTTTGTTTTTTTTATAAAATATTTTTTTATTATTATATATATTTATATAGATACATATACATATTATAACTAACGTGATTTTAAAGACCCCGTTTTTATAAGCTGTGTTATAAGAAACCATTTTCATTATCATCATCAGCATATCATCTTGCTCTTATCACAACTACTTGGGGTCGACGCAGTATGTACTCGTATGTCCTCTTCCATCGTACATATTGTAATTATTGGCAATAGTTTTATAACCGCTTGACTTCAAACCTATTTGGGAATGTAATTTTTGACCTGATGACATCAGATGGAATTGATCCAAGTCACTACGTCTTTCACGACGCTCACGAACAATGTACAGGTTGGTAGTATTTAAATACAAAATCTTACATAAATAAGTTTCATAAAGATGTTTCCTTCATTAATTGCTGTGTGATAGCGGCTACTAATACTACCAACCTTTACTTTCATCGGGGATGTCGTAAAAGACGACTAAAAGCCTTATAATGACCGCGGCCAACTCCAGCTGATGCCGTTTGGTCAACGATTACATTCTCAAGGAGGGTTGACGTCTGGCAGGCGGCCGGTCATAAAGCTATTGTCAATAACTTTTACAATATGTACTATGAAAAAAGAGTACTCTTTTCTTCTTTTTTAGTATCGACCCCAAGTAATTGGGATAAGAGTAGGAGAATGATGTTTTCTTCATTAAAGGAAAGTGTTGAAAAATATATTGCGTAGGTTATCTGTCGTACCTATAAAAAGTTTCAGTCAAAAACGTATAGTAGCCTGGTTATTTCGGTAAACACAAAGTTCGGGAAACAAGTTTACATTAAAAGTGCCTTTTCATAAAATAATAAATTGGTTTTCTTCGTAAAAATCGCGTATAATTTTCTAGATACAATTTTTTTTTTATGAAATAAGAATGTTTTCTTTTGTTGACAGGCGACAACGTCTACAACAAAACCACCAGAGGTTGGTTGTTTTGGGGCCGGTGGAGGGCTTCTGCGAGCTTTAAATAAGATCTTTTCATTTAATTTGAAACCAGCGTCTTCTGATGATATTGTAACTAAGTTCTATTTTTCTTCAAGGAAAATGAGTTTCAAAGTTCTGGTAAGGTTAAGGAAATATTATACATATATAATAGGTATATAAGGATTTAAATTTCGTAAAGATCTGATGAAGTATTTCTTTTTTTGTTAATTATATAGAAAATGTTTCTAAAATATCTAATTATTTTGTTGGTAAAAATAAATTAATTAATCAGCATCATCTCATCTAATATATGTCCCACTATTGGGCACAAGCCTCCTCCATAACGGGAGGCAAATTGACTTTCTATACCACGCTGTTCGTACGTACGTACGTACGTGTTGGTGTAAGGTTCTATTTCGAGTTTGCCTTCTTTCGCATAGATGTTGTATGCGTTTATATATCCTTTAGTCGTCTCTTACGATCACCCACGGGTAAAATAGGGGGTGGTGAATTGTATTCTTACTCCATCACCACACGGAAAATAAATTAATATTATACTTATTTTTTTTTTTGCAATTTACAGGTTTCCCTTGGAAGTCAATTTAGTATGGAATCTGTAGATTTTGATCCAAAGAGAAAGACTGTAGTAATAGTTCACGGTTTTATGAGTTACAGCGGTGCTGATTGGATTGTGAATATGACACGGGAATACCAAGAGTGGGTATGTGCTTATATTTTATAACTTATTCTTCTAATTATATTCATCATCTCAGCTCATATGCTGAGCGCGAGCCTCCTCTATAATAGAAAAGAAATTGACCTGCTATACCACGCTAGTCACACTAGTTGGTATAGGGTTTATGAGGAAGGAGACAGACTGCATATTATCACTATTATATCACGCCTGATATTAGATATTAAATTAACTATCATCATCATCCTGCTTCCACTTGGCCGGGTTGACCCCAAGTAATATGTTCTCTTTTTCCATCGTACATATTGTAAAGGTTTTGGCAATAGTTTTATGACTGTTCGCCTATACTGTCAGTCCTCCTTGGAATATAATTGACGATCAGACGGCATGCCGTGTTCCAAGTATATATTAAATTCTTAAGTCTCTTCTATGACACCCAAAAGCAATGTAAGGGTTGGGTAATTTTCGTAATCGCTATTATATAGTAAATATGAAAGATAAGATATTCTTCTTCTTCTTCTTCTTATATATTGGCAATCAGCTACATATACGAGCTATTGGTGCCAGTGTCAAGTTATAAATATTTTCACGTTTTTAGTCTTTCAAGTTAGTCATTGTCTAAGTCAAATTGTCGCCATTAACAGTGCAATGGCCACACTGTTAATGGTATCTTGTGGGAATTTTGTCGGAAAACGAAAACATTGTAAAGCACTTTTATATGATATTCACTACATCCCAATAGTTCCGCCGCTTCATATTACATGAAATGCCATCAAAATTATCTAATATAACACGTCAAAACACTAAGATATCGAATATAATACAAGAGCACCACATGACGTTTTCAAATTCCCGTCAAAAGTCCGATAAGATATTCATTAGTGGCAGGACCACGCTGTTGACACTTCTCTGTCTACAACCGCAGGTCGGTCCGTCCGGGGTACCACACTCTCGCAGAAGATCGATGTCTGAGCAATGGCAATGTGCTATTTTGCTTCATTCGGTGAGAGAGAGAGAGAGAGAGAGAGAGAGACGAAAGCCTAACTGGATGGGTTTGAGGTTAATATTGGTAGGCAGTGGCCTAGACACTTACCATTAGTAGCACACCTACTTGCTCGTTTGCCACCAAAAACAATAAAAAAAAGATAGGTAAATAATATACTTCTTCTCTTTGTATTTTGGCAATCAGCTACTTATACGAGCTATTGGTGCCAGTGTCAAGTTATTATTATTTTATGTTTATAGTCTTGTCAGGTTAGTCATTGTCCAAGTCAAATCGTCACCTTCAACAGTGCAATGGCCACACTGTTAATGGTATCTTGTTAGAATTTTGATGGAAAACGAAAAGGTTGTAAAACACTTTTATATGATATTCACTACATCCCAGTAGTTCCGCGCATCACATTACATAAAATGCCATCAAAATTATCTAATATAACACGTTAAAACACTAAGATATCGAATATAATACAAGAGCACCACATGACGTTTTCAAATTCCCGTCAAAAGTCGGTAAATAATATAATTATTTGGTTGTATAGAACGTTGTTGACGTTTTTTTGATGCTTACAGGAAGACGTTAATGTAATTGCAGTAGACTGGAGTGGTGGCAGTAATACTTTTAAATATTGGAGAGCAGTTGCGAATACTCGAACTGTTGGCAGGGATATTGCTAAGTAGGTATTCTTACACTGACATATCAGCTCATATTGCTGGGCTCGAGCCTCCCACATAATACGGGTTTGTTTTGTCTTTCAAATTAGAATTGAACTTCGAGTTGGAATGGGAATTCGAGTCCGAGTTCAAGTCTGAGAAATCCAGATCGGAATCCAAATTCGAGATCCTTTTTACAAAGTCTATTCTTGGCAGCCCCGTTTAAGCTTATTTACTGGCATGTCTCGAATATCTTTTGGTAATTAATTACAGAAGCGTATATATTACTCCATGAATGACCAATTAATTCTTTGGAGACGAGTAGATACTGTGTAAAACTAATTTGTCTTTATTCATGTTTCAATATCCTTCCAAGTTATTTATTTTCATATATATTAGCTGTGTGGTAGCGGCTACGAATACTACCAACCCTTACTTTGCTCGTGGATGTCGTAAATGACGACTAAGAGCCTTATAACGACCTGGGCCAACTTCATCTGATGCCGTTTAGTCGACAATTACATTCCCAAGGTTGACGTCTGACAGACGGCCGATCATAAAACTAATGCCAATAACTTTTACAATATGTACTATGAAAGAAGAGTACATATTGTATCGACCCCAAGTAATTGGGAAAAGAGTAGGAGAATGATGGTGACATTTTCATATATATAAATATGGCTCAATAAGGCCACTGTTCGCCTGTTAATCGACGCACTTGGTCTGGAGTTTATCCAAAATGTATGTTATAAATTGCCTAATAAAGCCGCTAGTAGCCGGTGTATCCAATTTTCATGGGAACGTTCTTACTACACTTAATATTTTAATCTGTCACCACAATGTCAATTAAAGAATACAGTTAAAATAATTAAAATATTTTGCATCTAGAATATTTTTTTTTTCTATCCTTGTATTACAAATATGCATGGCTTTATCTAGGACATTATTTACATGAAATTATATAATATATATATTGAAGTAACTAAATATAATGCATCATTTTTTTTCTTTTTATGCAGCTTTATGTGGCAGATAAAGAATGAAACTGGACTTAACATTAAAAACTGTCATTTTATCGGACATAGTCTAGGTGCGCAGATTGTATCTTTTGCTTCGAATGAATTGGGCAAAGTAGGACGAATTACAGGTAAACCTGATATCCTTTTAAGAATAGATATAGTAATAGAGAATATGCATGTGTCTCCAAAATGAACAAAATATTATTATATTTGTAATTACAACTTGATTTTTACAGCTAAAAAACTTATACAATTCTTTTGCTACTTTATCATAATTTAATAGAGAAATTTAATTATATTGATGATTTTGAAATTTCCTTTCACAATTTCCAAAACGCAAAGCTATTGGTGGAACATAACGTGACGGTCAACAGACACTTTGGTTTCAAGTTATTTGTGTGATTTCTATTCATTTGTATTGTTTTACAGTTGTTTCATAATAAGTTATTAGTTTTCTGTGTTAAAGTTTAATCTGTAAGACTTAACACAATGACTGAAACCAGTTTTTTGTCAAAGCACAATCAGATAATCTTAAAGCAACTAATCTTTCTTCTGACATTGGAGTATACCTGTAGTATCACTTTTTGTCCCTGTTCCAATGCCATTATTTTATATTGCTTATATTTTTACATACATACATATCATCACGCCATATCCCTTGCAGGGTAGGCAGAGAGAACAGAGTGCCAGAGAACTCTATCTCTACATACTTCACTCGCTTCCTCAACATTCATAATTCTCTTCATACACGCTCGCCGGTTTCGGAGACTCTTGACTCCACCTTCCTTCAGTACATGGTCTAAGTAGGTTAGTCTCGGTCTCCCTCGGTATCTACATCCTTCCACTTTCACATTGTATATCTTTTTAACCAGACGTTCGTTCGGCATTCTTTCCACATGTCCGAACCATCGGAGCTTGACCTTTCGCATCTTTACACCAATACTCTCTTTCATACCTACTCGCTCTCTTACGTCGTCGTTACGAATGCGGTCGGTCAGCCTAACTCCACAGATTCTTATATTTTTCTATATGCTTTTTAATCTGTAAGCCAGAGTAATAATAGAAAAATGAGTGAAACGAGTTTGAAACTACCCTCATACTCTAAAGTTATATGTTTGCATTCACAGGTTACAGATATTCTAATACTATACAGATATTACTTTAATGGCTAAATACCTATGTATTAGACAGTAAGAACATTATATATGAGTATATGAACTTTTCGTAAACTTAGATATGTTTCGTCGAGGTTTGTAAACAAAAGAAGTGTATGTATACCTGCGCATACTTCTCTTTTATTTACAGACCTTGACGTTTATTGATTACTTAATTAAGAAAAAAATATTATTATATTTATTTTATTACATTTCTAATGTCCTTATTTACGTTAAAACGATATTCATAAAAGCACTGCACACACATTATTTTACCACAGGAATGATATTTCTAATAAGGTTTTCTGTGCTTTGCCATGCAGATAAGTTGATTTTATAACTCACTTTTAAATTCCATTGACACCGTCACAGAATAAGTGCGCTAAAATGATCACAATTAAATCGCCTGAAATTGATAGTGATTTTTATTATTTTTTTCGCTTAAAGATTTATATTTAGATGGGTTATATTTTTTTTTATAATATAATAACTAGTAAAAACGTTTAAAAAAAAAACATGTATATTCTCTATTGAACATATTAATTAGGATTAATTTATTGAGAAGATCAGTAAATTGTTATTATCATTATTTAGCCTTTCGTCTTTAACTGCTGAAAGTAGGCCACCCTCATAAATCCGGGGCTATGCTTGGATGAATTTATGGCACTATTGCCAGGATTGAGTCACTTTGTAGGCGGCTTTACGTTGGCACTAAGGAGTTACATGTTTCCGAGGAGGGAGCTGCTGCTTACTCTTCTGATGAGAAAGACCTAAGGCTTTTTCTTTTTCTTCTTCTCACCATTTTTACGATTTACACCGGTAAGAAGTGGTGACAGACGTATTTTTATTTCGTCGCCATACGAGGAAATAATTTTAATTCAATGTAATTAAAAAGAAAGCGTGTTTGGATTTTCGAAATTATATACAACCATATTACTTTGATTTATCATCGAAAAAAATATCGCAAGGAAACTCAAAAGGTATTCGAGTTTCATAAAAAAGAAATGAAATTTGCACACAGTCAAAGAAGTGCCAATCTCGGCTAACACGATTAGATACTGGCCAGCAAGCCGTCTTTGGGAATTTATGCACAAAACATTCTAAGTCAAAATCCAATGGTATTAAGTAGAATAACGTTGGATGCAGGTGGCACGGGACCGTTTCGAATGGTATTCTCAAGAGGAGGCCTATGTCCAACAGTGGACGTTTACGGGCTGATGGATAGAAGGATGGATTGCTGTGTGGTAGCGGCTACGAATACTACCAACTCTTACTTAGCTCGTGGGTGTCGTAAAAGACGAGTAAGAGCTTTATAATGACGGCCAATTCCATCTGATGCTGTTTGGTCAACAATTATATTCCCATGGAGGGTTGACGTCTGGCAGGCAGCTTATCATAAAAGTACTCCAATAACTTTTACAATACGTAGTTTGAAAGAACAGTAGGTATATATTGTATCGAACCCAAGTAATTGGGAAAAGATTAACAGAATGATGGATAAAAGGATGGATGGATGGAAGTGGAATATCCTTGGACTAGAAATGAGATCCTAACACATAATAAAAATTGTAACGCTGAGAATGAACTGTATTTTATATTACTTAGAATGCGTCCAATATGATTTTCTTCAATATACCTAAAATAAATTTAACCTCCGTGGATTGTGTTAATGTTTTTTTTTTTATTATAGGCTTAGATCCTGCTCTGCCATGCTTCAATACAACAAGTTTAAAGGACAGATTAGACCCTACAGACGCTGATTTTGTTGATGTTATACATACAAATGGCAAATTGGCTGTAATCGGCTTTGGATTCCCTTACCCTACAGGTAAATTTTCCGTGTGGTGACGGAGTAAGAATACTATTCATCACCCCATATCTTACCTGTGGGTGATCATTCGAGACATTTAAGGGATATAAAATGCATATAACGTCTATGCGAGAGAAGGAAAACTCTAAACAAAACCCTATACCAACACGTCTGACCAGCGCAGTATAGTAGGTTAATTTCCCTCCCATTACGGAGGAGGCCCGAGTCCAGCAGTGCGACATTATGGGCTGTGATGATGATGATATAGGTAAATAACGTTAACAGTGTTCTTATTTTTTTTTAGCGTAAATCAAACAATATGTTAGATTGAAGTAAGTTTAATGACTAAAAATAAATGGTCATTACTTGTAGCTTAAAAGGAGATCGGATCAAAATCTTTATATTTTTTTTTAAGAACACCATCTTGCGCAAACATAACGCAAACATATTACACCCAAACTCAGAACAAGGGTTTGCGATCGCACAAAGTATTGTCCTGCGTAGGATTCGAGCCCATGGAACTGGTACGGAAGGTCGGTATTTTAACCACTACGCCATCTGTGCAGTCGATTGGTATCATTTTATTATCATCATCATCTCAGTTCATATAAAACTAATTGCTGGATTCGAACCTTCTCCACCATAGAAGGGAAATTGACCTACTATACTTTCACGCTGGTCAGACAGGTTGCATCATATGCGTACATATTGCGTCGATGCCAAATAATTGGGATAAGATTAGGATAATTGAAGATGAATGATCCTTGCCTATACGATGAACATTTTAATTCAATTCTTATAAAATATGGGTTCTTTTTAGACATGCTTCTTGATTCGTATCGCTTGTTTTTGAAACCAATAAAACGAATATGTTACTGTGTATTTGTGATTATAGGTCACATCGATTTCTACCCCAACGGTGGTATAAGACAGCCGGGATGTTTGAGTAGCAAAATACCCCTCTATAATAGTAAGTGTTCTGATATTTACGCGAGTTTTGCACATTTGAAATTAAAACTATTTTTACAGATTCTATCGCGTTTGTATTTAATTTTTAATTTCCCGACTTTTCGAATACTTTACAGCTTTCTTGTTCACGGGAGTACTGACCAGTTAGTCCTAGTCCAATATACAAACGCGATAGAATCCGTAAAAATAGTTTTATATCAAATAGTAAGTTTATTAACGATATTATATTTGCTGTGTGGTAGCGGCTACGAATACTACCAATCCTTACTTTACTCGTGGATGTCGTAAAAGACGACTAAGAGCCTTATAACGACCTGGGCCACCTCCATCTGATGCCGTTTGGTCAACAATTACATTCCCAAGGAGGGTTGACGTCTGGCAGGCGGCCGGTTATAAAACTATTGCCAATAACTTTTACAATATGTACTATGAGACAAGAGTAGGTACATATTGTATCGACCCCAAGTAATTGGGATAAGAGTAGGAGAATGATGCTATTTACTTGTAATAGGTACGTTAAAACAATACAAGTGACATTATCTATAATAATGGTATTGGTAAATATACTAGGCACCTGAGTAAAGCTCAATTAAATATTTTTTTTTAATTTTGAGACCACTGGTTTTTTTTTAAGGTACGACATAAACGACTGAGAGCACAGATTTTTTTCTGTATAGTAAACTACTGATATGAATTGCAGACTGTCTAACGCAAGGTCACACAAAAAACGCCAGTGACTGATCTCCCAGAGGATTCTGTGAACTGTTTGTTCCAAATTACGGTTATACATGGAGCATTGACAAAATGATACTACACCAACGGCTTCGGTCGAGTCAATGTAGATTTTGTGATTGAAATCTATCTTTGGCGAGCTTTTTATTTTATTTTTCGAGATGAAAATACCTATATACTATTCCAGACTATTATCTATTTTTATGTCAAATTTAATCCAGATCCGTTAAGCTTTTTTGACGATATTAAGTAATAAAATTCAATCCATCTATACGAACCTTCACATGTGACAAAATATAGCATATGTTACGCTGATAATGTAGTTGCTATTAGTAAAAGAATTTTTAAAAGCGGTTTACTGGTTTAGGCGTGGAAGCGTAAAAAACAAACAAATTCTCATTCGCATTTATATTATTAGTTAAGATAGTGTATATAAATTACGTTATGTTAAAGGCAAATATATATTTAATTCCCAATTTTATTGTTGCAGCTGTAGACCAAGCTATATGTAGTCACGGACGCGCTTATTTACTCTTTACAGAGTCCTTCAAAAACAAAAATTGCAAGTTTTTAGGATCGCCGTGGGATTTAACTGTGGCGGGGTATGTTTTATGTTTTGAATACCTTTTATTTAACGGTATTAATTTACGGCTTTATTATATAACGCATTCCCCGAAAGGGACACTATGTTAGATTGAGGCGAGTTGGCTTTTTTCTATGACCGTCTTTTAACTTCTTTTTTTTTCAGTTATTAAAGAGTCCAAATAAAATTTTTGTTTTTAATTTTGTTCAAATGTTTATAAAAACTGTTTACGTATAACTTCTTACATAGCTCTCTCCATGAGCAAAGAAGAGCACCTATTATTGCCTAATTGTATGATAATTTATATGTCTATATTTTCATTCAATATGGGATAACACTACTTATTACTTTCCTGCGGATGTTTCGAGAACAGATTTATAGAACAGCGAATAGTGATGATTATAAAATTATCCTGAAAAAATGAATGCCACTCATTTCTTTTTTCCTTTTTAAAAGACAACAGCCGGCATTAAGTAAATCATTTCTGCATTTAAAATTAAATTTCATCAACATACAATTTAATGGACACAAGTTACAACCAGATTCAAAACAACAAATTGTGGGCCGTACAAGGTATTAAATTGTTCTGCGTAGTAATCGACCACAAAACTGGTACTATAGATCGGTTCCTTAACCACTACGCCATCTGTGCATGCAAATTAACAAAAACAAACATTAAAATATAATTACTCGGTTAAAATATTTCATTATCATCATCACATATATATGTCCCACTGTTGGGCTCGGACCTCCTCCGTCATGGGAGGGAAATTAACCTACTATACCACGCTGGTCAGACGTGTTGGTACAGGGTTTTGTTTCAAATTTTCCTTTTCTTGCATAGATGTTATATGCATTTTATATCTCTTAGTCGTTTCTTACGATCAGCCACGGGTAAGATACCGGGTAGTGAATTTTATTGTATTCTTACTCCGTCACCACACAGATTTAAATATTTACAGGTGTTATTTACATAAAATTAAATATTCTAGATTAGGTGCCAGTGTTGGAGCGTCTTGCGAGAACAATGGCTTGTGCCCTGAGATGGGTATTAGGACTTCCAGGGCAGCGAAAGGGTCTTTTCTTGTTATAACTAAGGATAAAGTGCCTTATTGCAGTAAGTATAATACTTATCGTAACGACGACGTAAGAGAGCGAGTAGGTATGAAAGAGAGTATTGGTGTAAAGATGCGAAAGGGCATGCTCCGATGGTTCGGACATGTGTAAAGAATGCCGAACGAACGTCTGGTTAAGGAGATATAGAATGCGTAAGTGGAAGGATGTAGGTACCGAGGGAGACCGAGACTAAACTACCTAGACCAGATCGGTCATGTACTGAAGGAAGGTGGAGTCAAGAGTCTCCAAAACCGGCGAGCGTGTATGAAGAGAATTATGAATGTTGAGGAAGCGAGTGAAGTATGCAGAGATAGAATTCTCTGGCACTCTGTTCTCCCTGCCTACCCTGCAAGGGATATGGCGTGATGATATGTATGTATGTATGTATAATACTTATTTGTCATTTTTATTATCTGAGCACATATCTCACTGCTGGGGACGAGCTTTCTCCATTGTAGGAGCGAAATTGACCTACTTATACCACGTTGGTCTGGCGGGCCGGTCAAGAGTTATATTGGAAATGAAACTATTTTTACTGATTCTATCGCGTTTGTATTTGATTTTCATTTACCCAACGTTTCGAAAACTTTACAGCTTTCATGGTCACGGGAGGACGTCCTCCAGACCGCGATAGAATCCGTAAAAATAGTTTTATTTTAAATGTGTAATATTCCCGTAAATATAAGAAATCAAAGGTTTCTATTTCATTTTCTATTTCATTTTTTTTTGGTGACACCTAGTTTTATACGGACCCAAAGAAGTCTGGGATCATACATTCCGTAATCCTTCACACCCGAGGCCAAGCGAGAGGACAACAGCACTCCTACCCCCATGCTGGCTCGATCGCTCTGTGGTACATTAGACCACAGAGCCATCCCGCCACCAGGAAGATCGCAGGCGTCGCTGCCCCTTCGCTTGGTCTCTGTTATACAGAGCACGTCTAGCTGTTTGTCCGCTATGACGGTTATCAGCTCGTGCAACTTACCTTCCACACATCCTCTTACATTCCACGTGCCCACCCGGTACTCTGCTCTCCTTGACTCGCCTGACTGGGCAAGGCGTGATGGGTGGCGGCCCCCATCGCCGCATCTGCCGATGTTCGTACCGACGGGGTCGGGTCGGTACGCGTCGCCTACGGGGGACGCCCTAACCCGCACCGCGGTTCGTATTATTCGAGCCGGATTAGCAGTCTAACTAGACTGGCAGGGGACGCGACGAGCACGCTCCGGACTATGCCCCCTATATATCAAGTTTGATATACATATATCAATTTTGTATGAAAGCCATACTATTATTTTATTGCATTATTTATGATTACTACTTGTTTATGTGTTACATGAACATGCTTAAATTATAGAAAAAAAATCGATATATACCGTTGAACCCAGCTTAATATATATCGGATATATATCTTGATATATATCCATTGATATATATCCTCGAACCCTGAATTAAATAGTAGTTTTATTTTTAAATATCACCCTATACTAAAGAAATATTCCTTGTATTGCGACAGATTTTGTAAAACAAAAATTTTGCAAACATATAATTAACGGGCACAAATTACACTTAGGCTTAGGACAAGGATTTGTAGATCGCAAAAAATATTATCCTGCGTGGGCATTGCATCTGTGACATTGTACGCTAGGTCGGTACCTTAACCGCTCCGCCATACATACATACATATCATCACGCCATATCCCTTGCAGGGTAGGCAGAGAGAACAGAGTGCCAGAGAACTCTATCTTTGCATACTTCACTCGCTTCCTCAACATTCATAATTCTCTTCATACACGCTCGCCGGTTTCGGAGTTTTTAGTTTAGTTTTTTTTTTTTTTTTAGTTTTTTTTCTTTTTTAGTTTTTTTTTTAGTGTTTACCGCTCCGCCATCTGTGTAGTTATTGAATTATTATTAAATTATTATTATAGTCGATCTGGATGTTATTCATAAACTCATTTATCTCAGTATATAGGAATATGTGGTAGTATGATCATATCTCTCACTTCCGTTGTTTGCAATTTTTTATCGTACGCAAAACACACAAATTACATATATGTAATATAATGAATTGCGCATGTAATTAATTATGTATCTAATTATTTTACTGAATTAATGAAGTATCAAACCAAATACATGCATTATATGCATGTTCAGATATACAGTAATACCCCGCTTTACGCGAGGGATACGTTCCGTAAAAAAACGCGTTAAGTGAAATTCGCGTAGGTATATCGGGGTTTATGATTTAATACAAAAATAAATATACAAATCATTTGAATCAATCACTTTAATTCTAAAAACACTTTATGCAATACATATAACATGTTCTTTTTTTACGAAAAAATACGCCTATTGTCTAGCGTATCTTTTACGTTTTTGTATAAAACGTTCATAACACCCAACACTGTTTTTAATTGTTTGACAGATGGTCAAAACGCGGTCATCATCACTCTCTATGCTCTGCAATATGTCTAAACCGGAATAAATTTTTGAAAGAGCATTTTGTATTCGGCTTGAAGATAAAACTCTCTCTTCATTTTCTTCCTCATCGTTAATGGGATTATTCTGTAATCATTGCTGTCAATCGTCATTGCTGAGAGGTTCGTGGTGCGCTGCGTTGCTACAAGTTCTTCGAAATCCTTTACCGTGACATCTTCAAGTTCATCATGACTACGTTACGTACATACATATTTATTCTTACCTATGAATATGTATGTATATAACGTAGTCATGAACTGAAGTCGCGTAATTCGAGGCATTTTAACGCGAAATTTGAAATTCGCGTAAAAACGAAACAGCGCATAACGGGGTCGCGTAAAGCGGGGTATTACTGTATTTAAAAAAACAAGTTAACCATCAGAATTGGTAAGTTTCTCAACAAAATAATGCTGCGTGTTCTAGTTTTCTACCTATGTCCGTTATAAACTTCGAAACTATGTGCCCCAAACCGGATTCAATAGGAAGGCATTTTTTTTTTAGATGCATATATAAAATATAATGATATTTATTTTTAATCACAGTACCTTTTTTTTGGGGGTTATGGAGTGGTCATGGAGTGGCGGGTTATGGAGTGGTCGCTCCCCGCTATTTCCATATGGAGCGAGAGCGAGAAGAAGCGGCGCGCGACCCCATAGACCCTGTAATGTACCTCTCTCCGCCAAACGAGCGGACCACCGGAACCCGGTCTTTGTCTTCAGCGACAATAATCACAGTACCTATTACATTTTAATATTAAAATATAACGCGAACTTATTAAAAATTCTAAATTAGCAATTCTGTGGGCTGTTTAGATTCGCAGTACATACATACATACCATCACGCCATGTCCCTTGCAGGGTAGGCAGAGAGAACAGAGTGCCAGAGAACTCTATCCTTGCATACTTCACTCGCTTCTTCAACATTCATAATTCTCTTCATACACGCTCGCCGGTTTCGCAGACTCGACTCCACCGTCCTTCAATATATGACCGATCTGGTTTAGGTAGGTTAGTCTCGGTTTCCCCCGGTACCTACATCCTTTCACTTTCGCATTGTATATCTTCTTAACCAGACGTTCGTTCGGCATTCTTTCCACATGTCCGAACTAACTCCACAGATTTTCCGTAGAGATTCGACCGCATTAAAATATACATGTCGTTTGTTTATGCATACTTATTTCTTGTTATATAGGCGCTAATTAGGATAAAAACAAGTTTATTGTAATAGTTGGCAAACTTTTTTGTTTTATTTTTAATATGGAGGAGGTTACATATAAATTTCTGTAGCCCATAAAATTAACACTATATATATTTTATTGCTTATGGTGATAAACTAGCAAGCAGCACACCTGATGATCTGTTACTGCCGCCCATAGAACTATGGCATACCAGGGGTACAGTTAAGCTGCTACCTACCAATGAAAAGCCAGAGCCACCCAGAAAGTTGGGCCTCCGGCTCTCTCGTTCACCAAACGAAGCGCAGGAACACATTGCCACTGCACAGACGTCAATTTTCAGCGAGTGTGTTACTACCCCGGATGGACTGTCCAGCGGTTGTAGACAGAAAAATATAGTGTCCTACCACCATTAAAAATTTAAATGAGGATCTTTACAGCTGTTCTAAGCCTACCCTTTTTTTTTTGCGGTTGGCTATGGAGTGTTCATGCTCCGCCAAATCGGTCCAAAAGCGGCTGTAAGCCAACCCTGACAATAGTGTTTAGCTGGTGCATTATTAGTTTTTAGTCATTTTGTCTTATATCAATTTTCTTTTTTGTGGTTTTTTTTTAATAAATCTCATTTCACCTTTTCCTAATTTTAGAAACAGAAGCATATCATCGTTTTTAAGATTGCAACTTACTCTATTTTGTAACTTAAACATTATTGATTTTTATGGTAGTTCTTATAATGACTTCTAATGTTTATTCCAGTATTACACATTTGTTATAAAACTAGTTTTACAGATTCTTTTGCGTTTGTATTTGAGCAAACGCGATAGAATCCAAATTACTGAAATTTAGCATTTAATATGCTTGATTATTTATAAAAACCCGATTACGAGCGAAAAATGATTGTCACAAATGGGATTCGAACCCACGCCTATTGCAAAATCCGTTCCAATCGTGCTGCCACTTACAACTATCGTGAACTATTGTAGGACATTCAATTCTCGCATTGTAGTATATTTTCGTCTTTTTAAGGAGACGTGTGCCACCTACCCGACATTATTTACGCATTGTACAGACTTAATACTCAAAATTTGTAGTTAGAATTGTATTAAACGATGACACAACCCTATTATTCAAATTACTGAAATTTAGCATTTAATATGCTTGCTTATTTATAAAAACCCGATTACGAGCGTAAAATTATTGTCCCGAGTGGGATTCGAAACCATACCTATTAGAAATCCGTTCCAAGCGATCCTAATATACTTGTGTAATGTTTGTTTCTTCAAATAGAATTCAAATTATATTTGCAGTAATTAATTTAAAGAAATAATTACTTCAAATAGAAGTATATCATTCATCTATACTCTATTATTAACGTTCTTTCACTTAAAAAAATACACAGAATATAATAATATGTCATCAAGATGTTGTACTTGGCAAATTTTATTGATAATAATCTACGAATTTTTTTTTTACAGTAACGCATTCAAAGGAATATCACACTTCGCCAGATTTAATGGAAGATATAATAAATTATCTACACAGCTTAACTGGTACAACTGCTGTTACAAATGGAGCATCGTCCATTTCATCAATAATTCCGTTTGGAGAAGCAAAAGCGGTAGAAATGTTTGCTTCCACCATGGCACCATTGGCATCAACTACTTCTAGCTGGCTTAGACGATTCCTTAAGTATATTGGATAGCATTACAATTATGTATTCTGATTTATATTGAGTGAAAGATAATGATGATAAATTAATTTTATATTTATATAATTTATTATATTTATAAAACTTTAGCAATAAGATAAAGAAGACAAAGGCTTTTAGGCTCCAAAAAATAGAAAGAAATATTTTTATTAATGATTATTAATAGCATGTCCAAAAAAAAAAGAATTAAAATTTATAGGTCCAAATAAGATTCAAAATATATAAGCTCCATTATTTTAAACGGAAATGCTTGCAAAAGTATTGATAGGTATCTGTTTTATATAATTGTGCAAAGTATTAAAAATAGGTATTTTAGAAAATATGGAACTATAAAAAACCGTTATAATGAAATAGAAAATCGATTAATTATTATTAATTAACTCGTCTTGAAACGTTGAAATTATTAACATAAAATGCTTATATGATCTTAGTTGTTTAATAATATATACCCTGGTATGCGTAATTTAGTTCTAGGTTAGACAATATTAAGTTTTTTTTTATATTAGCATGACATTATTTTGACATATGTACTATACATTAATTATTAAAGTGATGACGAATTTCTATGTAAGTTATTATAATTATTTATATTAAACGATATTAATAAAGATTTTTTTAACGCGTTACTTAACAACAGTCTTTGTGTTGATGACAAATTATAACGTGTGTATGTAACCTGATAGTAAGTGAACCTTTTTAGAATAGTTATTTAAAATAAAATGATTTTTACAGTATTTATCAGGTTTGTATTTTATTTTATACTAGCTTCTGCCCGCGGCTTCGCCCGCGTAAAAGGTTATTTTCCTAAAGTTTTCATTACTATTTTTATTTTACACCTTAAGGTTATTTTTTTACAATATTTTAATATCATATTTATTTACATCTAATCAATAGCCTAAAAAGAAGATTCAATCTTCTGGCTTTAAAAATGACTACACTTCCTTACAACTTTTCATCCTCCTTTACAACCCTTTTTTTGCATTAAGAAGTAGCCTATGTCTTTTATCAGGCTCTAGACTATCTGTGTACTAAATTTCATTTAGATCGGTTCAGTAGTTTTGGCGTGAAAGAGCGACAGACAGACAGACAGAGTCACTTTCGCAATTATAATATTAGTAAGGATTTTCGATTTCCAGTGAACAGGAACATATAACATAAATCCCAGAAATTATTACAGTTATCAACATTATTTTATGGGTCAATAACCTTTATCTCGAATATCTCTGCTATTATCCAGCCTTATTTGTTCACCCTCAGACGTAAACACTAAATAATTTTCGCTTTATGTTTACAAGCACGGTTTAACTATATTTATAAGTAAATATAACCATAAATACCACGGACGAAAGATCAAAAGCGGGTAAAAGAGATCACTAGCATAATGCTCAGTAGCGCTTTTTTTGTAAATTCATAATATCAACTCTGACCATACCAAGCTTTTCGAGGTAACAGAACTGTGGGCTATCACAGGAGCTCTCATCTCTTTTTCAGTGGTTTTTTTTTGCGATTGACTTAGTTGTTAGTATTAGATGGCTATGATGACAACTTTACCCGGACTGTGGGCGAGTGCTGAGGGCTCTCAATCCGATTTTCGAGTGAGTCACTAAACTGTATTTAATTTCATTCACTACCCTACCTTAATATACTTATAGATATATTGTATATTAACAAAAGACAAAAACTAAGAAGTAAATACGTAGGTAAATAATTACTAATCATAGATAAATAATTATAATTATTTTAATCTTTGTGATTTGTCACTATTTTTATTAAATAGGTTGCTACATTGACGTAAATCTGTCCACAACTCCGTAATACTATAAAATCTACGCACAATGCTAAAACGTATTTATGATTTAGAATACGTCATAGCTAGATATATTACACCTTGAACTAATATTAGTAGGAACCATACTGCACTTATAGGATAATGTTATCATACAAAACTATGTCAAGAAAAAGCATTCGTTTAAACGTATTTGATATTTTTAAAAGCTATTTTTTAGAAGTAAGAAAAAGTTAATTAAACGTTTTTCGAGGACGTCCGGATGTTGCCGTAAGGATCTGGCACTCTCACGACCGTAAAAATTAATGTATCGAAGTTTTTATTTTATTAAAAGCTTCATAATCGCAACGTGCCGTTTCCTTTCGAAAATGGCTTGGTAATTCTTTGTCGTTTAATTGCAATCAATAAAAAACTAAACTGCTTAGTCTTTAGTGTATGTATACCTTATGCAAATTGGGTTCGTTTACATTTTTTTGTTCGTCCATTCGGACAGGCAAAGGAAGCAAATCCCATACAGCCATGAGTTCGTTTATAATGCTGCTAGTATTGTAAATGTGCACTTTTGGATTTTTCAAATTATTCTTAATATTGTTTCGGTCTTTTTAGTAAATTACTTTTAAATTGTGTTTTTTCTGCAGCCGGGCTTTTCTTTTGTATTTTTTTATTGTATATTTTATTTTAGATTTATTACTTTTCTAGAGCCCTTTTTTCTACATATGATAGCACGAGGTCTGATAAATATGATTTATTTTCACGCTACTAAAGACTTTTTAAACCAATTTATTATTTCTAATTAAATTTAAAGATATAACTTATATATGTATTTGTGATTCCATTTTAATTGCCTTTTTTTTGATACCCCACTCGATAGGTTTCGTTATTTTTTTTTTTTAAAGTTATTTCCCGCTAAAATTCCGCCATTTTTTTTAAACATCTATCTAAGGACACTTACGTTGTTAAGACGAATATTACGACACCTTATCTGTCGAAATCTAGTTGTTATTAAGATACGAGGTAATAAAGAAATTGACAAGCAACAAATATATAAGTAAGATACGCGCTAAAAACACAACCTATATTTGGCAGCCGAGTAAATATTAAGATAACACATACCAAAAACATTCTCCGAAAATATTTATGCAGTCGATGGAGTGAAGTGATGAAGTTTATTTCCACGTGGTCTATATTGTTCATGAGTTGATTAAAAGCACACAGGTTTTACTTCGTCTTCACTACATTTCAACATAAGTGGGTACACAATATAGTATACAGATAATACGGCTATCGGCGATAACATTGTACAGCGATGATATATAGACCTGATTACTGATAATATTTGTAATAATTTTAGCGATCACGAGTTTGGCCTTGTTTCGTTGTTAATATAACAATCTGTATGGTAAAAGAGGATTTATACAATGATAACCACTATTTTTACCCGACTGGGCAACGCAAAGGAGTGGTATTGTGTTTAACAGTCTATGTATGTATGTTTGTATGTTCCTTTGAAGCACTACATAGATCAAACGCCTGGACCGATTTTTATGATTCACACGTCAATCGATTCCTCTTAGTCCGGCGAGTGTCACTAAAGATATGACGTTAGTGAAAATTCAATATGGCGACTACTGGACGCCATATTGTGAAAATGAAAAAATGAAAGTTAACAAACTATGTCGTGAAAAATTAGATTTGGTGTTGAATAATGGATCCCGACTGTTCAGTTGTTATGTTCCATTATTAAAATATATTTTATTTTCTGCAATAGTATTCATTCAATAATATATTATCAAATTCTAGGACATCTAAGTGTTTGTTTTTATCTTTTCAGTTTTTTTATTATGTACGTAGTTTAGTTCGTTTCTACGCAGTCGGGTGTTTTGATTTTGTTAATTTTTTTTTCCATGGTTACTAATACTTACGAAATTATGGTTAAAGGGGTTAAAAAATACCATGCAAGTGAAGGAGAACCTGAGATTTATCTGGGTTTTAACCCAATACTAATTCATCTGACCAGCGTGGTTATAGTAAGTATAATTTTTCTTCTATTATGGAAGAGGCCCGAGTTAGCAGTGGGACGATTATGAGACCATGATGATGATGATGACGGTTTTTGTATGACATAATTGCGAAAATAGCTCTTTTGTGATCATGGAGTTTGGAACAGTGCCTGAAATATGGAGAACTCGTAAGTAATAGTAGTAAATTGCAAGTAAAAGGATAGGGAATAGTAAATTATAGTTAAAGGAATCTATATTGTGTATTTGTACGGTAAAAATCGCTTTATAATTCCGTGAATGACTCATGAATCCTTTTCTGTCTCGTAGTTACAAAAAAAAACGATTTAAGGGATGTAAGCATATTATCACTGCAAGAGAGGGATTACAAATTAGGAATTCAGATTAAAAGTCTATGCCAAGCTATTTGGCCATCGTGATATAATAGGTAAGGTAATTTTCCTCACATGGAGGTCGCCTGTACCGGGCGTATATGGGCTATAGAAGAAGAAACCAAAGTACATTCAGTGAACACTTCATATTTTGAAATTACATTTTCAAAATACTTGCCATGCTTTAGAAATGGATACAGGACAAACATACAAACATTCATTTTGTTAAGAATAATAAAATGAATGGAACACTATAATTAATTACATATTTTATGATAATACACAAATTAAGATAATAAAATGAATGGAACACTATAATTAATTACATATTTTATGTGGTATTATAATTATTTTATCATTATATTATATTTGTAGAGGTAGACAGTCAAAAACGTGGTTAGATGACATAAAGAAAGTTGGAGATGGACGAGTTAATTATGGTTTAAGATATTTATTTCTCAAAGAACTTTACATGGTTCACTTAAATGAGAAACTTAAAACTAAAATTACAAAATGTACATATGACATGTGGACGACATGGAGAGCTAAATAATAAATAAAATAAGTAAATAATTAAACCTGGATAAAGATACTTTTTTTTTTTTTTTGCGGTGGGCTATGGACGTCGCACCCCACCAAATCGGTCCGGGGTGACGGAAGAGGCGGCGCGCAACTCCATTAACCCACCCTGCAAGTATCTCTTCGTCGCCGTGCGAGCGGACCACCGGTACCCGATCTTTGTCTTCGGTGGTTGGATAAAGATACCTGAACAAGGTAAACTAAAGACATTAAAATGGAAGCACCTGCAAGAGCCCTATGTCACAGGACACGCTTATTACTAAATCGGGAACCTTGATGTGTTAGTTTTTAAGATTTCTTTTTGCACTAAATTCTTTGTGTTGTTTAGTTTTCAGCATTAAAGGCTTACTAAAAAAATATCCATTTGATGACGAGATAAGTATATAATGATATCAAAAATTATTTCACCATAGTTATAAACTTACTTATCCCCTCAGTGAAAACTTATAACCAATATAAGACGTCGATAAGTTGTATATAAGTTTACATGAGCGTTTAAAGCAGTATATTTTCTAGATTTGCGTAAATGCGTATATTTATATTGTTCAATAAGCGCAGTAGGAATAGAATAGAGATATTTTTAATTCAAGCCATTGCTTGAGTTCGGTAAGTCGAGAGTAGACAGCGACGTTATCATTAAAAAAATATTAAGCATATTTTTTTATAATGGTAGGACCAAACTGAAAACAGTTTTAGTGTTTCTACAGCCGCAGGCAGGTCCGTCCCGTGGTAGTACCACATTCTCGCAGAAAATCAACGTCTAAGCAGTCGTTGTCTTGATTACCATAAAAATCATTGGCACAGTAACCTGCGAGGCCAGTATGGCAACAAAGTTTAATAAATAGCAATACACACGCAGTCGTTAGGCAGGCGTTTGGTCATAATTCTCAAACTCTTTACTTCTGCTCTTTTTCTAATCTATTATGCGGGAATAAGGTATTCTGTTTTTAATTTATATAAATTGATGCATCCATAAACGTTGTCGATGTTACAAAATTAATTAGCAAATACGTAGTAAGCAGGGAGAAAGAAAATTTTACTTACAGATAAAGGCAATAGTTGCCATTTGTTCATAAAAGTGAACAATTTTACAGTAAGACCGCAAAGATTACTTAAATTTACTTGATTAATGTATTAATGAAATGATTGCATAAAGAATAAGCCTGCGCATATTCGAACCTATGACACTCGGTATGGTCGATATTTATACCACTCTGATATCTATGCAGTATTTAGAATCAGTGCACGTAACGTTTGTAGAATGGAGTCGCAATGATCGTTATAGTAACGTGTTGTTATATCGATAAATACGAAACGCCATGCTTATACAATATTAGTGAGAATATAAGTTTAGTATAATTTGGTTGGAAAGCTTATCACTATGGGAAATACAGAGAGTAATGTAACTAGTGGAGTTAAAAAACAAGCAGGCACATCACAGCAGAAATTATATAAATTGGTGGATATAAAAGGTAACATTATAGCCAGACTTAGCTTTGCTTGACAGATAAGAAACCTTTGATCACTCCTCGTCAACATACCTATCCAATAACCTGCCTCATTAGCCCTAACTTGTAATTAAATGGGCCTCTAAGACCGATGTCTTGACTTTAGTGGCCTGTCCGGTGAGTTATCTTTTCCTAAATCTACCACCTTCTCTATGTTAAACTTTTTTGCAATGCTTAACAGCCGAGCGTTGAAGTGCTCTTATTAGAGAAAGCCGATATTGTTTTTTGGATCTCGAGGATATTTATTCGATGTTTTACTATCCACAAAGAAAATGTGACTTTCCCTTTGTCTTGAGGAATTTATAAGAGGCAACATCACTGCAAGAGAAAGAAAACTCCTATTAAAATTCGGTGTCTATATATCTGGATGCCATTTGTGTCAGGGTGAAAAAGAACTATTACTAGAATGAACTATAACAAGAACTACTACTGTTCCTAGGAATATTGAACCTGGATATAGTTATACATTTTTGTTTTCTTTTTTATTGCTGATGGTGGCAAACGAGCAAGCAGCACAGCTGATGGTAAGTGTTACTGCTGCCTATGGCCCTTTGCAACACAAATAGGTACAGCTAGGCTGCTTCCAATGAAAACCCCAAACTCAACCAGAGAGTTAGTCTGCCGGCTTTCTCAAAATTGTTTCAGGTATTTGTTAAGGTCGATTATTTTCTATAAGCAAAATTGAATTTTGACAGGAATTTATGATACTAAAATTATTACTTTTCTAAGAACTGGTTAGAAAGAAAAACATTGAAAACGTTTAAATTCTGAACCGTGAATCATTTTCATCATCATCATCACATAAATGTCCTGTTGAGCTCGGCTCCTCCTTCGTAATGGGAGGGAAATTATCCTACTATACCGCGCTGATCAGACGTATTGGTATAGGGTTTTGTTTCGAGTTTTCCTTCTCTCGCATAGATGCTATATGCGTTTTATGTCCCTTAGTCGTCTCGTACGATCACCCACGGGTAAGATATGGGGTGGTGAATAGTATTCTTACTCAGTGACCACACGGAAAATCTTTTTTGGAATCATTTTCTTGACATCATTTATTTTTGTTTCCATTGAACCAATAACCAATAAGAAGTATGCATATTAACGTTAACAGAATACAGAACCAAACTCTTCACTTGTTACCGAGATTTCCTGGTCCCTATGCCTAATGAAATGCAATCATAAATCTATTAACATTATTTATATCACTGAAGCAGCTGCGGCAGCTAATATATTTGCATTTTGATATTTTTATTAAGGTGGTGGTTTGTTAGTGGACATGATGAAGCGTGCGCTACAGAATAAACAATATGCTGAGATTGACCACGCAATCAAGACTAAAGTGGAACCGTTTCTGTACAATAAGGGCAAGGGTCGCTATATACCTGTCTCACATGTTGTACTGCTCAGGAACAAGGAACGAGCGAGACATAACTTGGTAACATTCTTTCCTTTAAATTCACTCTAAAACAGCCGCTTTCTGCTTAAGTTCTTTCTACAAACATCTCTGTTCTATCATACGGTAGACGTCCGCTGTTGGGCATAGGCCTCCCCACGAGAATGCCATTCATTATAGTCCTGTGTCATTTTGCATCCAACGGTAACCTGCGCTTTTTAAGATGTCGTTTATGTACAAATAATTATTATCATTACGCAATTATAATATTATCATTTTTTTTCCGCAAGGTGGACCATGGATGTGGTCGCGCCCCGACAAATCGTCCGGGGCGACAGAAGAGGGGGCACGCAACCCCATAGACCCACCCTGCAAACACCTCTCTTCGCCGTGCGAGCGGGCCACCGGTACCCGATCTTTGACTTCGGTGGCCCGCCCGGCGGTATTATCCCAATTACCTGGGGTCTACTCAATATGTATTCTTCTTCCATTGTGCATATTGCGACCGGCGGCCTGCCGGATGACACCCTATTGGGAATATAATTCTTAACCGGCATTAATTGTTGAAGACGTCATCAGATAAAGTTGGATCAGGTCGATGTACGAGCTCTTAGTCGTCTTGCTACAAGCAATGTAAGGGTTGTAGCCTTCGTAGGCATGACGACACAACAATTGTTATTAAGAAATACTATTATTATGACTAAAATATTTAAAAAGAATAATGGGTTTATGTTTATGTGGAGGGTAACCTTTGTAAAAGGGTTCTCTTAGTTTAAAGATTTATATTATTTGAAAGTTATATTATTTTAATTCATAAGTTACTCGTATATACTGAATATCGTTGTATAACATTGGCTGTTTGGCTACGCTATTTGTAGGGAAGATATATTTTATCTGCACACCTGGACCAATAATATATCTATATGGCATTGATGAACTTGATTCTTTCGAGGTGAACTTTTGAAAGGTTACTTCAGAAAGAAAAATTAATTTATACAATTATACTGAAAAAAAAAAATGTTTATTTCAACGAATTAATCTAATGAACTACAAAGCCGTTGCAAATATAGTTTGTTTTATGTTAAGAATTTCTCAAAGTTATAAAAATAATGCTGAGTATTGCCCTAAATAATTCTGAAACTGGATTACTTACAGAAGGCAATAATTAAAATGGAATAGAATGGGATACTAGAGGTGATAATAATTGGATTTTCACTAACACTCGTTTTTTCATAGTTGCCGCCATTGCGTGGTATGGAGAATCCAGATGAAGAGTTTGACATAGAAAAAGACTGGCCAACAGTCACTCAAGAGGAGTACGACGCTAATCCTGAAGGATACAGAGAACTCTGTTGGGATTTAAAAGTAAGATCACACATATATAATGGATTGGTTGAATATTACAAATTTTTATAGACACTATATATATAGTCACATTATATATGCTTTATGCTAGCTGAGCTATTATTTGACAGGCTGGTCTAGTCCACCTCACATAATTCAACCGGGGCGACGAATGGGCTTGCGGCTCCATAACCTATCGTATTATCTCCCATCGCCCTTTGAGGTCGTACTAATTCCTTGACATGGCACGATCAACCCTGCCGTTGACCACCAGCCGGATCACTGAGCATGGAGCCACTCCTTAATTTGTGGCGCAGGCTTGCATTTAAAAAGCCTCTACTGCTGGCCTGGAATCAGTGGACAACAATATGATTACCTTATTTTCTACAGTAGAAGAGAAGTTATATGCCAAATTACAGCAATTGTTGTCCACTGCATCCTTATCAGAACAATTTCGTCAATAATTACAGTATTTATAATATTTTTTTCAGGAAAGAGGCGCGGTTGGTGAAACCATACTCCATCTGTGTCTACTAAACGCATCATCGTTGCTTGCTAATTTAGCTAAACGCTTGTTGCGTTTCTATCCGAAGTTAATCAATGACATCTATATGGGGGATGAGTATTATGGTTAGTACAAAATACTAAAGTATACTTAAACTATCGTCTTTGAATGATTTGTAAACAAAATTTGATATTTAAAATTAATGAAATTATTAACTAACCAGCGTCAAAGTAAAACGTAAAAGTCTAGGGTCTACTCTAGGGTGCCTGTAGCTGTAGATGACCGCAACATTTGCCGCACACATTTTAAGGCAAAATTTGCCTGACTTATGTGAACGTGATTATCAAATACGGTGCTTTTTCGGTGTGGTGATAAAGTAAGAATACAATTTGCGACCCTTATCTTGGTTATGGGTGTGTTGTAAAAGACGAATAAGTATATGCTACGCATTCAAGCAAAAGAAGGAAAACTGGAAATAAAACCATATACCAACACGTCTGATTAGTAGTGTAGTAGATCAATGTCTCTTCTATTCTGACTGAGTAGTAAATATATGAGATTTAATAATTATCAAAGTATTAAAGCGTACGTTTCAAGATATTAGTCTTTTATTAGAATTATATGAATTTTTATTTCACATAGGTAGAGTAAATACAAAATGTATACCTACCTTTTCAATCATGTCGCTCTGTTTGCTCAGCCTGATTGTCGAAATCACCGAACTTAGTTTGATAACGTTTGTGCTGATAATTCACTGATTATATTAGGAGTAATTTAGGCATTTTTGCTAGTTTCATAAAACAATGTTTCTTAACATATTGAAACTAAAGGCTACTTACTACTTAAAGATTGAAGAGGCATTTTTACTAGCGTTTATTTTTAATATGAAGGCCAAATGAGTGCGTGCGTATAGACTATACCTAGGAGGCTAGGACACACCTCCATATTTAATCTGATAGAGAACCCGATAACGCACGTCAAAACTGTCAGTTTGACAGTGATTTAAAGCACACTTCCTGTATACACAATTAATTTAATGGTGTATTAAAATCAGTGATCAAAAAATATTACTTTATCATTAAAAACCACACACACACACATTAAATATCACGTTAGGTGTAACAAATATGACTGCCTATTCACGATATTTTAAGAAAATAAGATTCATTCTTTTTTTCGGAGTTTATTTTATTAAAAAATAAAACTCATTCCTTTCTTCAGAGTTTATTTCAAAGTGAATTGCAACATTTATTATTTCGATGTTAACCGTGAACTATGATTAGAGAATTATTTGTTGTCAAAATTTTGTGCAGAAACGCGAAAAGCTGTTTTAAAATAATTCCGTGTGTAGTAAGAATACAATTCACTACCCTCTTTCTTGTCTCTGGATGTCTTAAAAGTTGATGTAGATAGAATCGATTCAAGAAAAGGAAAGCTCTACTATGCCAATCCGTTTGATCAACGTAGGTCAATTTACTTCTATGTGGAGGAAGCCCGAACTCAAATGTGAGATGTATATTGAAAAGAAAAAATGATTTTCTAATCAAATTCTTCCGTGTGGTGACGGAGTAAGAATTCACCAATCACTTTCTGGCCCGTGAGTATCGTAATATACGGCTAAGGGATGTGATATGCATATAACATCCATATCCACAACATATATGGTAAAGATGGAATAAAACTCGAAATAAAAGCCTATACTCGTTTGTCCAGCGCGCGGGGAAATAGCCCACTTGGTTAAAATTCCCCAGGTTGCTTGTCGGCCACCATAAGCATTAAAAAAACAAAGATCAATTTACCCCTTAATTTAGAAAAGATTTGAATCATGTAATAGAATGTATATGGGTTAATAAAGAAACATATTACGTACATTTCTGGTTTCAGGTGAAAGCGTACTCCATATTACAATAGTGAATGAAGATCCAACGATGGTCAAATTTCTCTTAGACGCAGGAGCCAACTACCATGAGCGTTGTTACGGTAACTTTATGTGTCCAGAAGATCAGAAAGCATCAAGAACAGACTCGTGTGATCATGAGTGGGTTAATGTGCAGCCCAATACTGATTATAGTGGGTGGGTATTATAATAATAACGTATAAGAATTTGTATTAAGAAGCTTATATGTGTGCAATTTTTTGTTTGCATTTTTGACTTTAGAATTAATTATAGAACGTTCACCACGGCCCCATACAAAAGTAGCAGTTTCATGAAATTTAAAAAAAAACGGAGACTTGATACAATTTTAATGGGACCCTTAAACGATCGCCATAGACCCACAAGCCGTACGGATGAACATAGGGGAAACATTGGTACAAATGGTTAGGGGTATCGAAAGGTGCGGCGCTGATTTCACCATAAATAGAGACCCGCGATGGTTTCCTCGTAGTTATGCCTTTGAAAATGACACTTTCACCCCCAAACATATGTATGACTCTGGCAACCCTTCTCTGACTAGCGGTTTAAGACAAATCAAAGTTGAGAATTCTGCGAGCACTCTTGGGATTCTACTCCTGCCAGCCAATTAAGGATAACTGGATACCAGGCCCTGATCGACGCTTTGGGTAATTCAGGACGCAATATCGCCACTCATATTTGGCTCTCCATAAGCTGTCCGGTTTATTGGCTTGCCTATAAATCTTGTGACACGTTTTTCTTTTATATCAAAATAACTTTTACTTGAATTGATAAGAAATGTTTACAAAAGTTTATGACGAGTTTCAAGAGAATAATTGTAGGATTTTATTTTCAATATTTTCGAACTTAGAGGATCAAAATCGGATCTCTCGAATGAACAGTAGAACCTCAGGACCTAATATAGGTGCTGTCGGATTACTGGGCTCTAAATGGGTGTTATTCTGGACTAGAGGAATCAGCGTCGGCTTTAAATTTCAACTCGTTGTTTTACTACATAAGAGTAGACTTATTACCTGATATTCATGAGTAAGACTTTTATTTAGATAAAAATGAATTCAATATTAATTACCTACATATATTATCAAGTTTTTGTTACCTTAAAATATTAAAAAAATATTTTTTGTTGTATGCTTGATGTTGAACCAGTCTTTTAGTTTCATATAGTCATTTTGTTTCAGGTATGTTTACTGGGGCGAGTATCCGTTGAGTTTCGCTGCATGTTTAGGCTTGGAAGAATGCTATCGCTTAATACTGGCACGGGGAGCCAACCCTGATAAACAGGATACTAACGGCAATACAGTACTCCATATGTTGGTCATCTATGAGAAAATAGTAAGTTTCTTTGTAATAAGTTTGTGTTTTCCTTTCTTTTATTGCTTATGGTGTCAAACAAATAAGCAGCACACCCGATGGTAAGTGTTACTGCCACCCATGGACCTTTGCTATGGTATACCAAGGGTGTAGCTAGGCCGTTGCCTACCAATACAATCCCCAAACCCACCCAGTTGGGCTGCCGGCTCTCTCGCTTACCGAACGAAGCGCAATAGCACATTGCCATTACTCAGACGTCGATCTTCTGCGAGAGTGTGGTACTACCCCGGACGGACCGGCACGCGGCTGCAGACAGAGAACTGTCAAAAGCGTGGTCCTATCACTAAAAACACATGTGTGTGTATATATCTTATAATTCTTCTTCAAATATACGAAAATATAGATTAATTACTTATATTAGTAGACACTTTTTGACCGCTATAATAAAACATAAAGATATTTTGAAATGTATAGCTGTGACTAAGCTGTGTGGTAGCGGCTACGAATACTACCGACCCTTACTTTGCTCGTGGATGTCGTAAAAGACGACTAAGAGCCTTATAATGACCTGGGCCAACTCCATCTGATGCCGTTTGGTCAACAATTACATTCCCAAGGAGGGTTGACATCTGGCAGGCGGCCGGTCATAAAACTATTGCCAATAACTTTTACAATATGTATTATGAAAGAAGAGTACATATTGTATCGCCCCCAAGTAATTGGGATAAGAGTAGGAGAATGATGATGATTTTAAAATGTATGAATCAAGTCATCTTGGCCAAAGCCCTGTCGCATTTGGTTATTTAAGAACGATATACTTTCTATCTACACAGAAATTTGTAGCATCTAACATAATTACGTTTATTTTTTTGCAGGAAACTTTTGACATGGCTTATGAAGTTGGAGCTTCATTAAAACTCCGTAACGTGCAGAATCTAACTCCTTTGACTTTGGCTGCGAAATTAGCACGTACTGAGATGTTTTTTCACATCTTGAATATCGAGCGGGAAATTTACTGGCAAATTGGAGCGACAACCTGCGCTGCCTACCCACTAGGACAAGTCGATACGATAGACACTGAAACTGGCTTGATCAGCAAAGATTCTGCGCTCAACTTGGTTGTTTTTGGAGTATGAAATAAATTCGTTTTGTTATTAGTCATCATTCTCTTACTCTTATCCCAATTACTTGGGGTCGATACAGAATGTACTCTTATTTTATATGACATATTGTAAAAGTTATTGGCAATAGTTTTATGACCGGCCGCCTACCAGGCGTCAACCCTTCTTGGGAATGTAATTGTTGACCAAACGGCATCAGATGGAGTTCGCCCAAATCGTTATAAGGCTCTTAGTCATCTTTTACGACATCCGCGAGCAAAGTAAGGGTTGGTAGTATTCTTAGCCGCTACCACACAGCATTTTGTTATTAATACATATAGTACAATATACACACGACTGCACAGATGGCGTAGTGGTTAAGATACCGACCTTCCGTGCCAGTGCCGTGGGTTCGATTCCCACGCAGGACATTACTTTGTGTGATCCACAAAGTGTTGTTCTGAGTCTGGGTGTAATTTGTCTGCGTTAATTGCATGTTTGTAAAGTCCCCCGCAATACAAGGTTTATTTCCTTAGTGCAGGGTGGTGTCTTTTAAAAAAAAAAAAGAAAAAAAAATATTTACCGCGTAGTGATGATTTGAGATTTTCCGAGTGGCGACGGAGTAAGAATACAATTCACCACCCCCTATCTTACCCATGGGTAATCATAAGAGATGACCAAGTGATATAAAACGCATATAACATCTATGCGGAAGAAAGAAATCTCAAAACAAAACCCTATACCAACATGCCTGTCCAGTGCTGTATAGTAGGTCAATTTCCCTCCCATTATGGGGAAGGCTCGACCCTAACAGTGGGCCATATATAAGCTGAGATGATGATGATGATGACGATTTAAGAATGGAATGTGTTATCGATACGCAGCCATCTTACGCAGAACTACAATAATTAATATTACCTATACATAAACCATTATCTCTTTTACAGGAAAAAGAGGAACATTTACTGCTTCTTGAGGGAATGTTGATAGATTTGCTAAAGACGAAATGGAATACGTTCGTGAAGTTCCGTTTCTACAGGCAGTTCATTCTATTCACGTGCTATTTTCTTATATCTCTCGTGTGTTTCACTTTGAGGCCGGGTCCACCTGACAGAGCTCTTAATAGTACAGCACTGAACGCAACAGCTGGACCTGGCAATGATACGGATTTGGCTATAGATTTATGTGAGTACTACACTTTATATTTTTCCATGCGGATGAGTAAGAATACATTTCACTACCTATAAATTAGTAGAATCTTACCCGTGGGTGATCGTAAGAGACGACTAAGGGATATAAACCTGTATGAATATAAAACTGAGTAGCTGTGAAATTAATATAAAGACATGCAATCGCAGCAGTCTTGAGAGAATCACATTAGTATAATTTATTGAATGGAACACTTCAATATTAATTCATATTAATAATAATTAATTCATATTGTCTGTTTTTTGAAGATATTAATCAAATGTTAGCCAACTCCAAGAGGGCTATTGAAATCGGTTTACAATAAGCGATAATATTTTGAACTATAATGAATAGATGTACAAAACTGTCTTATGAATGCCTAATGATAAAACTTTTAAAAAACGGTATCCATGTCGTTCGTTAGCTAATCTTTCAAACTAGTTAAGTAGGAATAGTAGTTAAGTAGGAAGCCCTTTAGACTATTTGTTTACTTTGAAAAAATATTTTTTAAATCAAATAATATTTTACATGAGTACTTATAGAAATCAGAAATATAGAGCCCTAAAATAAAGGTTCCCTATGCAAGCATCAAAAATGACACTAGCGTTAACGCGTGCTTTTTGGTGGTTTGTCTAATATTGAAAATATTTTTTGGATGTCAATTCCTGACGTTCTTGAGAGAGAGCATAAAGCATCAGATAGCAAATAGTATAAATTATTTCTTTATCAATATAATGAAAGATTAACACCGTAGTTGTGTTTGTCATATATTTTCTTTACAAAACGTTTTTTCTATATTTTGCAATATGAATTAATATTTACTATATTTTTATATATATGATGATGATGATGATGAATGATGATATTTTTATAACCACTATACAAAAAACGCTTTTTTTGAAAG
The DNA here is from genome assembly GCA_905163515.2 of Lymantria monacha. Taxonomy (NCBI): domain Eukaryota; kingdom Metazoa; phylum Arthropoda; class Insecta; order Lepidoptera; family Erebidae; genus Lymantria; species Lymantria monacha. The sequence continues at coordinate 16,014,332 of LR991082.1, read as the reverse complement.
TTCCTCATTAGACTCATACTGCCAATAATAAAGTTATTGACTAATATTTTTTAGTACATATTTTTTTTAGGACAAATATTTTTTTTAGAACAAGTATTTTTTTTGACATATATTTTTTTAGGACAAATATTTTTTTTTGGATAAACATTTTTTTTTAGAACAAATATATTTAGGATAAATATTTTTAATAATAAGCTAGATAGTCAATTTTATGTTGTTTGTTGTAGTCAGATGATGTTGCGTAATTTTCTGTAAAATTTGATAGTGAAACTCGTAAAAAATGGGCGCAAGACTACACAACTGCCAATAGATACTAGCCAAATACATAAATAATCTTTTCTAATTTACTGAGTCATTTTCTTTTAAAATATTATTAATTATTTTCTATGATATAAACAAATATAATTACGTTTTTTTTTGTGGTGGGCTATAGTTATAATTATGTTGGGAAAACAAATATAAGAAAAAAAAAATCTTTATACTCACTGTGTTTGTCCATAGCACTTTTGTAATTATAATATATATAGTTCGATCATTGTGATTTTTTTTTCAGACAACTGTGCAATGCCGATAAATGCTACGGATATTGATCCTGGGGCTGTGGAAGTAATGAATGAAAGTAAAGCTGAAGGGCCACAATGCGCTCGCTTCAAAAGCCATCGACAGGATAAAGATAAACAAAGTATTTCAACAATAAACTTGTTCGCCAGATTAAATAGGTCTAGGATTAAAATTATTTAAAGTTTTATAAGAGAACAAGGCATGATTCCCCAATGTTTCAGGGGAATTTATAAACATAATATAATTAACAGATTTAAAATATACCCAGACTTATAACAGAGGTTTGAGTGTGAAATAAGAGAGAGGAGAAAAATTAAGCCCAAATTTTTAAGCTCGAGACAGTACTAAGAGATTCGAAATTTGGCCTTGAAGTTATTTAGACAAGGACATCGAGCTGTATTGTCACATTTAAAAATTCATCCCATTCAAATTTTAATACCATTCCTCATTTTATATAAAAAAAGAGAATTACATTCTTGAATTTTTTACTTACTTTACGGTTTATGTGTATTGCATAGAATATAAAAAAAAATAACCAGTGTCCCGGTGGAGGACGAAAGTAAACAGAAAAGAATCTGCATAGTCAACTTAAAGATAAATAAAAACAAGTATAATCATGTATTTATTTTTTGATAGAACCACATACCCAGTCTGACATGGAAGGTTGGTGGGAAGGCTTAACTGAGGAATGCAGACTGATGAACTTCGATACCTGGCAAGCGAAGGTATTATAATTGTTACAATAATAAATATAATTCGAGTTTACCGACGTCTGAGCAGCTTCGTTACTTTCGCTACTTCGTTCGGTGAGCGAGAGAGCCGGCAGTCAAACTTTTGGGGGGTTTTGGGGATTTTTATTGGTGGGCAGCAGCCTAGCTGTACCCCGGGAATTACAGAGGTCTAAGGGCAGCAGTAACACTTACCATCAGGTGTGCTGCTTGCTCGCTTGCAATCAAGAGCAATAAAAAAGTTTTAATCACATTTTTTAGTTTGTAATATTAGATTAAAAACTGCGAAAATTATATTAAAAAAGAATCATGAAGACATGTGATATAAATTCAATAATAGTTCCGATTTAAATATGTTATGTATAAATAGATTAAATTGATATATTAGAACTGATTTAACAAAAATTGTGTCACATTTGAATGAAACTTTTTAAATGTTTCTTTTCTTTTAAGTATATTTTAGGGCAATAAATTAACGCTTGCTTATAAAAAGACCCATTTTTACCTTATACTTCGATAAATGTCACTCTCTAGCGATTAGGCAAGGCATTATGGCTTCGTTAATTACTATAACTAGTATTTTTTACATATATCATTTAGTGAAGAAAAAATACTACTTAAGCCCCTGTAAATAGTATTAGGTAGATGCTATTTATTTTAAAAAAATATATTCAATTTGACAACTTTAAACTATTATAATTTACCGGCATTATATTGAATTTAATCATCAACTCAGAAATAAGAGGAGTTAATAAAGACAATTTTATGTTCTGTTATAGATAAGAATTACAGCAGAACTTCTTTTATGGTTGGGCGCATTCGCCTATATTGCAGCCGCACTGAGAGAAGCGAGATTCCTTGGTCTTAAGATGTTTGTAGAAAATTTAAGCACTGTACCATCTAGGTAAGGTCAATATTATAGTAAGGTAGGTTAAGTATGTATAATAGTGGTAGGACCACGCTCTTGACAGTTCTATCTACAATCGCGGGCCGGTTTGTCCGCAGTGGTACCACACTCTCGCAGAAGATCGACGCACATAGATCGAATTCGTAGAATTAGGCGGCCAAAATTATTTTATCGTTCATATCGGTAAGAAATAGTACTAACAACTATAATTCGGTCTTTTTGTTGAAAAAAATAAATCATAACGCTTTTAATACATTTTTTTAATATATCTTCTATAGAAAATAAACATAGTTAAATTTAATAAGGGAAATTATTATAAACTTAGTTAATTACATCAAATTTATACTATCTATACATGTATTCATTCCTCTATGTAAGAATATTCTTCCTCATCACTATCTACGCACTTTTCACAGGTTACATTTGGGTTAGACTCTGCAGGTAATAAAAGTTGTAACGTTTCAGGCATTAATGATTTGGTTGAGATTTTCTTCTGTTTTCCTAACAAACTTATAAGAGGGTCAGAGGTCAAAAGTAACCTGTGATAGACGTCTAAATTACATGTTTCCCGTGAAAATTTTCGCCCAAAATTAAGCCGGAACAACCTAAAATGTTTGTTTTGTGCTTCTGCAGCTTTTTCGAAGAGCTGTCCGACCGGTAAAATTGCATTTTTGCAGATTTGTCTTCCGTGTATAAGAATTTTGTGCATGGTGGGAGTCATTGGATGCCACCCGTATAGTTTAACGTACAACTTGGTCGTCTCAGTTGTGTACGTATCAAATTTGTCCAGGTTTATGTTATGACCACTGCATATAGCCTCTAAAATTACTTTTATTCTAAAAATTAAATCAAAACTAATACCAGTTATTTCGGCAGCTAGTTCAGGGTTTTCAAAAAACCTTCTGCTTGTATTCCCATCATTCGTATTACTAAAATTTGCCTTTAGCATGTCTATTAAAAGTCCCGTTTCTTTTCTAAATCTTTGTTGAATCGCTCGTTTCCTTTCTTCTTCCAATAATTTTTCTTCTTGCGTTCTTTTTTCGCGATATTTCTTCACAGGTAATTTATACGATAAATGAAGAATGCTTTCGAATAATCTTATTCGAGCATGTAAGTTTGAAAAGCCAAACTCAAGAGCATCTGGACTAACTTCGTGTTTTTTGTCCAAATCATTAAAATCCTTTGACGTGGCATCACATATGTAACACCTGCTTGTTGCTTTTGTACCGGTTGCTGCATTGCATACTTTCCCGTCCACCATAGTAATTTTAAGACAGTGCTTAAAAGAGTACACATTTCCATTTAATTCCACATCAGTGTTTTTCAAATTCTTCACACTGTCTCGTACGTAATTTATTTCGTCAACTTTCGACTACCTGTGAGGTGCGCGCTTGCGACTCACGTGTCGGGGTGGGGATCAAGAATCAATTGATATATTGTCTAGTATTCCGAGAACTGCTTTGTTTTGTTGTAGGCAGGTTTTGGAATTTTGTATTTTGGCAGCCTAATTCTAGGAATTCGACCTATGTGCGACGTCTGAGTAATGGCGATGTGCTATTACGCTTCGTTCGGTGAGCGAGGGAGCCGGAAGTCCAACTGGGTGGGTTTGGGGATTGTAATGGTAGGCAGCGGCCTAGCTATAGCCTTGGTTATAGCAAAGGTCTATAGGCGGCAGTGACACTTACCATCAGGTGTGCTGTTAGCTCGTTGCCACCATAAGCAATAAAAAAAAGGTACATATTTTACATGTGTTAGACTGAATGATGAGAGAAGAGATGAGAATATAATAGTCACCACTCCTTCCTTTTGTGAAGGATTATGAAGGATGAGTGAGGGATACAAGCAGAAAAGATCGCTGCAAGAGAAGGAAATCTTGGATATCCTGTATCAATCTGTCTGAGCAGTGTAGTAAGGCATCATAATTTTTCATTCTACTCAAAAAGAGGCTCGAGCATATCCAACTAGTTAATTGTCTGGTTATGTCTTTTTCCGTATAAAAATTTCATTAAAAGGAACGTATGAAAATAACACTGCAATACTGCAATCAAAAAATAATACACCATTATGGACTGATTGGCGAGCCTAACATCATATCTACTCATATGTGATCCACTACTGAGTTCAAGCTAGTTTTACAATAGGATGAAAATTGACGGCATACCGGCGAGCGTGTATGAAGAGAATTATGAATGTTGAGGAAGCGAGTGAAGTATGCAGAGATAGAGTTCTCTGGCACTCTGTTCTCTCTGCCTACCCTGCAAGGGATATGGCGTGATGATATGTATGTGTATGAAAATTGACTTATCACTTTACTCAAACGGGTTGTTAGACGGTTCTTACATATATATTATAAATCTGTCTCCTTTTAAAACACCCCGCAATTTGTATTCTCACTCCAATATGTGATATTATTTATTATATAGAAGACCAGCGTATACTATTATTTATTTTTAAATATGTTTATCCCAAAGTGTTAAAGAAAACGTCTAAAGTACATTAATGTTTCGTCAAATACAACCCCTAATCCGTCGTAATGGACGGCGAGTCTATTGCTACTAATAGAATACTCAATACTGTATCAAGTTATAATAGTGTGGTTGAGAATTTTTGAGAAAACATCTAGTTATTTATAAAAATTTGCAGATAAATCTCAACCACACTCGATCCAAGATTCGAATCCCTGGACCTCATGAAGTATCATACTTATTCCACTTATTCAAAGGGGTAACTTATATTAACAAAATAAATACCCACTTATTTTGTAACTTGTGCTCAGTATTGTATGAGTTAATAAAGCTGAATTAAAAAACTTATTTTCCAGGGTGATGTTTCTCCTGTCGTGTCTGTTGATGTTGATACTACCTGTGTTACGACTTTGGTGTGCTGACGAGGAAGAGGATCACGTCGCTGTTCTCATCATGTTGACAACTGCACCATATTTCTTATTCTTTTGTCGGTAATTCTATTCATCATCATCTCAGCCCATATATGTCCCACTGTTGGGCCGGGGCCTCCTCCATAATGGGAGGGTAATTGACCTACTATACCACGCTGGTCAGATGTGTTGGTATAGGGTTTTGTTTCGAGTTTTCCTTCTCTTGCATAGATGTTATATGCGTTTTATATCCCTTAGTCTTTTCGTACTATCACCCACGGGTAAGATAAAGTGGTGGTGAAAAAGGATTTTTTCATATGTAATAGTGGTAGGACCACGCTGTTGACAGTTCTCTGTTTGCAGCCGCGGGCCGGTCCGTCCGGGGTAGTACCACACTCTCGCAGAAGATCGACGTATGAGTAATAGCAATGTGCTATTGCGCTTCGTTCGGTGAGCGAGAGAGCCGGCAGCCTAATTGGGTGGGTTTGGGGTTTATATTGGTAGGTAGTGGCCTACCCTTGGTATTACAAAGGTCCATGGGCGGCAGTGACACTTGCTATCAGGAGTGCTGCTTGCTCATTTGCCACCATTAGCAATAAAAATAAAATATGTTATTTATCATTTCTTCATATTGAGTAGCCTTCATAGCCATTGTCTGTCAGTAAGTCAAGTCATTACCATTAATCGAGCACTGATAACCTAATCAATCATTTCTTTGGGAATTTTGGAAAATATGAAAATACACATAAATCACTATTATACCATATTCACTAAACTTCAGCACTTTAACTGTACCATATTCCATAAAATACCAGCAAAATTATTCAATATAACACTATAAAACACTAAAGAAATGAATATAATACAAGATCGTGACATGACATTTTCACATTCGCGCCAAAATCCCTTTTACCATTTAACGTGGTAATGTTGCCAGCTTTCTGGGCGTATTACCTGTATGCCTGATACCTCTTTTAATTACGATTTAGTAATTATTTTTTTTAATTATTCTACTGTAACTCTTTAAATTGTATTACGATATGACAATTGACTTTAAATATCTTTATTATATAGGTCTATATAGATCTATTTACCCATTCATTCATCTAGCAGTCTATTAACTTCCACTCTTGGACATGGGCCTCCTCAAAGTGAGACAGATTTTTATAAATATGTACCTACTATAATCTCACATGGACATGGCCCTCCTCAAAGTGAGACAGATTTTTATAAATATGTACCTACTATAATCTCATAAGCCGTGTGGTAGTGGCTACGAATACTATCAACCCTTACTTTGCTCGTGGATGTCGTAAAAGACGACTAAGAGCCTTATAACGACCTGGGCCGATTCCATCTGATGCCCTTTGGTCAACAATTACATTCACAAGTGGGGTTGACGTCTGGCAGGCGGCCGGTTATAAAACTATTGTCTTTTACAATATGTACAACTATTGTCTTTTACAATATGTACAAGGAAGAGTACATATTGTATCGACCCTAAGTAATTGGGATAAGAGTAGAATGAATGATGACTTACTTTGCTCGTGAGTATAATAAAAAACGACTAAAAGCTTCAACATCGACTTGGGTCAACTTCATCTGATACCTTTTGGTCAACAATTTTATTCTTAAAGAGGGCTAACGATAGGTATGTATAAAACTAAAACTAATAACTTTTCTAATATGTACAATGCATATCAGTTCATATTATCTCGATCCCAAGTAATTAGTAAATATGAGCAGGATGATGTTGATGATCATGATGATTATATCCTGGTTCAAGGGGTATTACACTGGAACTAATACTTAGTAAACATGTTGTATAAAAGTCGGGGGGAAAAAAAAAACTGGATTTCTTAGTGGATCTTCTCATAGTCGTGTTGCGATCCTGTAATAATTTCTTGTATTAATTAAAGGTGAAATTTTAGACTTGACAATATAATTCATGATTTAACAATGAGCTTCTAATTGTTACTATATCACAGATGACAGAATTATATACGATTTCTACATTTTAATGATGTCATAATAACACAATATGTTATCTCTACTTTCACAGGCGTTAGAAACCATTATATGAAATACACTTAGCATCCATAGTTAGAGAAGGAAAACTCAAAATAAAACCCTACTGCTAAGCGTATGCATAGGCGAATTATTGCAATTATGAAGAATAATCTTAAAATAAAAAATAATATTTTGATATATTAATTGAGAAATATAAAATAAAATATTTATTTGACAGTGGTTTCAAAACTGTGGGTCCGTTCGTGGTGATGATCTACAGAATGGTGATGGGAGACTTACTTCGTTTTGTCTGTATATATCTAGTCTTCGTGATGGGATTTTCACAAGGTGATTACAATAATATAGGAATTGTAAAACATAGCATACTTATAAGCATAAACATTTCTCACAAGAACTCATCCAAAATTATATATGTATGTATTTTTATCCTACCAATAAAACCCTATATCGACTAGGCAGATCAGTTTAATATAAAGTTAATTTCCCTCAAATTTTAGATAAGATACGTGCCTAATAGTGGGCATTATATTATTAGAAGTAAATAAAAGAAAGTTTGAACACAGCTCCTACGATATTTGTTAACTATATTGATCCGCATATTACGAATACGATACAAATGGAAAATAGTTTAACGTTTTATTTCTACGAAAACTTTACCCATGATCAGAACACACATGACACGTGTAATAGTAACATTCTTATAACACTGAATAACAGCAAGGCTTGGGTACGCTACTGAGTGAACCACCGAAGTCAAAACAATGATAGTGGTGGTTCGCTTAATAGACGGAGAGGTGACGCGGCCACGTTGCATTTCATTCAGCCCGGGGGTTTCTGAATGGTTCAATTTCACAATTAGACGCAATAGGTAAAGTCGTGATCAAGTTTTAGGAATTTTATCTTCTTTTCTTGCCTGTTGAGTCAGAAAATTATATTTAAAATGTATATATAACGCAATATAACTAAATATGTTAATATACAGGCTGGAAGTGGACCGCTCCCGAAAACAAAGACAGGTGACCCTACTAGTCCTACTTGTAATGATAGGCTAGAAAAAAATCGATTCGGATGAAAAAAAATATTTTTCCATAATGTATTTTAAGTTTTTTTCACATTCCATCGTATTAGGAGAGTGCCATGTAACGATAATTCCATAAAAAAATACGTAACTATACTCAGATGAGAAAAGACGCAATCTATTCAAAACTCACGATCATATGTTCAAGAATTCAACGACCTCGCGTAGTGAAAAATTATATTTTTTCATCCGAATCGAATTTTTGCCTAGCCTATCATTACAAGTAGGACTAGTAGGGTTACCTGTCTTTGTTTTCGGGAGCGGGCCCCTTCCAACCTGTATAATCTAAGTTTTTGATATACAAACTCGTTTGTTTGCTTTTAATAGTTTGGAAGCTTCTATTTATAATATAAACAAATGTAAATTGAATAATAATATATAATATCAATATAGTTTATGTTCCTCTTCATATCTTGTTCTTGTTTTTGTTATGCAAAGTAATAGATATGATCCAATAAGTATTATCTCCTTCTATAAGGATTACTTTGTTAGGTAAGACATTGCTTCGTTATCGATTTAGATGACCTAAATTCTTTTTGCTCATTTTTCCAGCCTATATTTTTAATATTGGGCAAGGTTCACAGTAGGACACTTTGTCAAGTTGGTATACTTGCAAGATTTTGCTTCTAGTTTGATTCCTCTTGCAGTGCCACTTGCTTAGATGCCACCTGCTTACATTCCTTGGTTATATGGTGAATTATATTCTTATTCAAAAAGCTTTTTATTAAGAAAAAATTCTTGAATTATGTGTTTGAACAAATTTGTTATTTTATTAACTACACTTTAAAAATGATTAACAATGTTTTGATTCGTTCAATTTTAAATTGAGACTGGCACGTTAGGCCCGTGGAATTATCAATTATTTTCTTCCTCTTAATAGCAAAAATAAAGTGTAAAGGATTCATTAAATAAAAATTATATTCCCATTTGTAAGTTCTGATGTTGTAATTTGTTCATATATTTCAGCGTACTACGTAATATTCCTATCCTTCGACAATCCGAACACTCCAGAGGGTGTGGATGATTCAGTATCGAATCCTATGCCGTCACCAATGGAGAGTATCATGGCAATGTTCCTCATGTCACTTACTTCATTTTCGGATTACTACGGGGCTTTTGACAGGACTGACCACGAGATTGAAGCCAAGGTAACCATAATTGGTAATGTAACTCAGTACCGCATAGCTTGATTAAAAAGAAGTTTGGTTTAGATATGACCTATTTGCCAGACTGGCCACAGATTGCAAGGAAGCGGTACCAGTGGCCAGCCCAATAGCAATGGGGAGGGAATATGGTGAGTTATGGGGCCACGCGCTGCTCTTCCGTCGCCCCGGATGGAACGGGAGGCGTGGGTCCAGACGCTAACCTACCAAAAAAAAAGATATGACCGATCTTTATTATTTAAACTTTTTTTGAATCGGTTATAATGTAAAATGTGTTTTCGTACAAGGCAACATTTTTGTAATATAATAGAAATTTTTAAATAATGACCACACAATTTCAAAATTGCAACGGAGTATTTAGGAGCTTGGAGTCAAAGGACCGTTGTTACGAAAGAGGATTTTATATTGTGTTAGGATTTTTAGTCCATTGGATCAGTTTATCCACTGACAAAAGATTGTGAAGTAGTTGTCTTAAACAATATTTAGAGAATACAAACACATAGTACATATACTTAAGAATTTTTTTAGCAAAAACGTATATTCTGTTATGTAAATCAAAGATCCAATCCAATCCATATAAAAGATTCCATCGACCCCAAGTAATTGAGATAAGAGCGGATAATTGAGATAGATCGCAAATCCAACTTTGTCTGATGTTGGGAGACTCTTTGATACTAAAAAAGCATTATTTAGGCGCTATTAGATTTTTAGCCTCTATTCTTAACTGCATTAGATTATTAATGGTTCTTAACTGCATTTGGATAAAATTGCTATTTTGCTAAAATGTTGGGACCTCTTCTCTCTTGGGCATATTTAGTGCTAAATCGTGTTTAGCAGTGCGCAAAGAATTCGTTAGATAATTTCTACATATTAAAGGGCAGTGTGTCAACTAAGCAGGTGATATGTCAGACGCGTGACCCGAGCTGTTTGCACAAATCGAGAGTGACGACTGTATGTTTGTTCAAAGTTTCTTTACTCTGACGGCTCAAATATGAATCACCGTGTTTCTATTTGTTTTGTGTTAATAAGTATTTAATCCGAAAAACTTTAGGTTAACCATACAAAGTCCAGCTTAAAAAAAATGTGGCAATAACCAAAGCTATAACATTATTTGATTTGAAAGTTGTGAGCGTAAGCACAAGCTAAAATGAAATACGAATGAATTTAGTAATCAGTTAAGAAGAGGCATATAATAGGTTACGGCAGTCCAATTTTTCTTGGACACCGTATGCCTTCTCTGATCTTTTCGTAAAACCCTATATGGTGTATTTGGTGGACCGATTGGAAGTTTTGAGTGCTTACCGTAAGGAATGCTCCGTAGTTCTGTAGAAAGTGCCATCTATGCAGTAGACCTCAATATTTGGCAAGATTAATCTCACTCTATCATATCTACGATTAGTCTCGATCAATCATACTTTTGTCATATTACGTAACATTAGCATCTTGACCTACACGTTAAGGTTGGAACTCTTATTTGGTTTTATGAACCTCACTGACAATTTTCTTATTGGTATTAATTTTATTCGTAGCCACTTTCATATGACTATATAAGTTTCCATGTAAAATAAAAAAAAACAAAATATTATTTACAGCTCCTATTTGTAGTCTACATGATCATAGTTGCCATTTTACTCGTGAACATGCTGATTGCCATGATGGGTAACACGTACCAGAAGATAGCGGAGACCCGGAACGAGTGGCAGAGGCAATGGGCAAGGATTGTTTTGGTGGTCGAGCGAGGAGTTCCACCAGCACAGAGGTTAAAACAACTGATGACTTACAGTCAGCCAATGGCGAATGGAAAGAGGGCATTAGTTTTGCGAATTAATCAAAAGGTATTTTTATTTCTAATTATTACAATCTTTTACAAGATTTTGAAAATTTGCCATAATTTTTTCGTTAACCTTTGGACTTGGGTATTAAAAGTTTCTCAGGAGAGTGTGTCTGCTTATCCTGAGTTGGTTTTTACGACTGCCACGAAATTTTTTTCACAATTACAAGGTTAATAGGTATTAATAAATTCTAAGGGCAAATGCAAGGGTCGGAAACTTCTTTTTTTCGTACCATTTATTAACGGTATTTTTAGAGTGTGATATTTCGAAGACAATTTGCCTATTTATTATACCACGCTGATCAAAAGACTTGGCACAGACAGTTATTTCGAGTGTTTTAATATAAATGTGTTTTAATGCCGCCCTTTAACCTAAATGCCTAAACTATGCCTAGATATTTAAACTTATTATAGTTTAAACCAAATCTGTATATTGAAAATATTTGAGAAAATTAATATGGCATGGTATTAGATCATTGACGGCATATTAATTGATAACTTTTGGATGTTTTGTATATTATCCGTCTATTAATTGGTTCACGAATCACACAAAAACTATTGTCCTGAAATTTATAATTTCTTGCAGTAGTAATAGTTTATATCTAGTAACTTATAGGTATTTGTATTTATTACATAGTATAACTAAAGGAGGATATTTGTATATATGACATCGCTAAACTCACAAACTATTTGACCGATCAATATGAAAATTGGTATGTATATGTATTTTTTTCACGGAGAAGGTTTATATGTATATCTATCCCCATTGATGTAACTCTCCACCAGGCGGCGCTGCGATATAACGACTTCTACAAGAAAATCAATGGGCTGGGTTTTGTAATATAGTATAATTATGTTGTATCAAAAAAGATAATAATACGAAATTCTCTGCGAGTATTGTTCTTAGAACTATTAAAAAATAACACTTAATTTTTAGGATGAAGACAAGGAAGAGATGAAAGAGATCTTGGAAATGAAGCGCACCCATGAGCGAATCGTACAAAAGCGTAAGCAGCGTGAAGCACAACTCACAGCTGCTAAGAAGGGCGGTTTCCCTCCACCGCCCCCACAACCAAGGGACTATCCTATCAGAAAATAGATGCAGTTTATTTTAACATCGAAGTTCATATTTTAGATTTAAGCTTAAACGATTTGAAATATCATTACCAGATAAATTTTACTGTTCTTTTTCTGGAACTGTTGTAATTATTTACATACTTCAGTGCTGGATATCTCCTCCACAAACGAGGGGATAGTGCCGTAATTACTATGTTATCATCATCGTCATCATGTCAGCTCATTTAAGTCCCACAACTGAGCCTCCTCTACATCATCATCATCATCACAGCCCATGTATGCCCCACTGTCGGGCTCGGGCCTCCTCCGTAATGGGAAGGAAATTAACCTACTATATCGCGCTGGTCAGACGTGTTGGTATAGGGTTTTGTTTCGAGTTTTCCTTCTCTTGTATAGATGTTATATGCGTTTTATATCCCTTAGTCGTCTCGTAAGATCACCCACGGGTAAGATAGGGGGCGGTGAATTGTATTCTTACTCTATCACTACATGGATACTCCTCCACAATATTAGAATTTTAAATATAATATATACCATCTCATGACTTAGTATAATAGGTTTGCCTCCTATTGTTGGGAGAAACCTATTATACTAAGTCAGTCACATGAGATGGTATACAAGGTGGCGATGACAATGTGACAATAAATGAAAACACCGGCAATACTAGTGTATAGGAGTATTTTGAAACTACCTAAAAAGCCCTCGCATGCAAAATTTTAAAAAAATATTTTCATACAAACTTTTTATCATAAATATTAAAACAAAATAGAATACCGTTTGTAAATATTAGTTCACTGACCTGTACTACGACCGAGTATATCCTTTCATTACGCCGCATACATTAGGTACTTTTAATTGTCTAATCTAAGTCTGATGACACAGTTTATATGGATCTTAATGGGGTATAAGGTATAATATATAATATTCAAAGTTTGTATACAGGCTGAGCAAGTCATCAGATACACTAAATTAAAATTATTGTCGTATGGTCGTCTCCACTCTGTATATTATATTTAAAATTGACCCTTTTTTGTATTAATATTGTTACCTTAGTCGTCTTTTCGACACCCACTGGCAAGATAGAGGTGAATTGTAGTCTTACTCAGACACCACACGAAATATATCCTAAATGTAAAATTATTTTATTTAAATTTGCTATATAAATATTTTCTCAAGAAAGATTAGGTAAGCAAGCAAGGTCGTAAAACTTATTGGCTAAGTTTTCACTTAAAAAGCTTTATTTCATAATACGCACGGCGATGGGATCGAATACTGTCAGCGTTAGTAATGCCGTTTCATTTTAAATTAATTTTCTTTAAAATAAAAGTGTATAGATTCTTTAATATAATTAGTTATGCTTTGCCATCTAAGAATAGATAGCCCTTACCATTACGTGGAATATAGTCATGCATTTGCTTATTTATATAAACAAATTCCTCTTATGATTGCGGATGAAAAATAAAATATAATCATTATCACCTTAGTTCGAGGTTGGATCCCATCAGCGGGAAGTGTGAAACCTCCCGCTGATGAGATCGGGTCTCGTCCATTATCTGAGGGAAAGTGACCTACTATACCACCTAAACCGTTTAATATAGGAAAAAGAAAACTCATCATCATCATCAACATCATCCCGCGCTTGTCCCAATTCGTTATCCATCGCACATATTGCAAAATGGATTGGCAATTGCTTAGGATCTGCCTGTCTGACGTCAACTCTACTTGGGAATGTAATTGTTGATCAGACCATCAAGTGGAGTTGGCCCTGGTTGGTGTAAAACTTTTAATCATTTTTACGACATCCCCGAGCAAAGCCAGGGTTTTTAACATTCCTAGCCGCTACCGTAGGAAAAAGAAAGACTATAAAAAATGCTATTGGAACATCAGAAGAACGGCAACAACAGACTTTTGAAACAATTATAACACCAATTGCGATCCCCAATTCGCCTAGTAAGCGTAGTGATTATGGCATTATACTCCTCTGGCGGTCCTATCGACTTTAGGTCCTAACTATGTCCAATATTAGATGTTAATAAACTGATCGATAAAGACATTGAAATAAAAAAAAAATCTTTCATTGCATTATATTCTTTCTGCATATGTTTGTAGAGAAAGACGACGTATTGTATTAAACCCCATAACTGACCATGAACCTTGATTAAGTCTGTCTGCACTTAACAGACTCGCAATGGTGTAAACACAAATAGCAAATATATATAATTTACGCAAGCATTATTTGTAAGACTTCAAAGTAATTTCGATTTGAACTTAACTCATCTTAAAACAAAATAAATATTTTTTTAATCTTAAGTAGAAATTTAAAACACTAATATTTCATGCGTGTATAACTTTATTGCAGTCAGTCTATTAACGCCCATCATAGATAGCTTTTTCTTTGCTGTGTGGTAGCGGCTACGAATATTGCTAACCCTTATTTTGCTCGTGGATGTCGTAAAAGACGACTAAGAGCCTTATAACGACTTGGGCCGATTTCATCTGCTGCCGTTTGGTCAACAATTACATTCCCAAGGAGGGTTGACGTCTGGCAGGCGGGCGGTCATAAAACTATTGCCAATAACTTTTACAATATGTACTATGAAAGAAGAGCACATATTGTATCGACCCCAAGTAATTGGAATAAGAGTAGGAGAATGATGATGGTGATGATAGATAGCTTTCTTACTATTATATTTCATCATAATCTGCAGAATTATTATCAATTACACTTTATGCGGACTTTTAAATCAGCTATGTAAGAAGCAAGTTAGTGTACGAATAGCTTGCATAGAGACAAATACATTACGAGTAGACGATTAGTAATTTTGGGAAAGCATAGAGGTTGGAATAATGAAAAGACTTTGATTATAACTCCTTAATCATCACCTCAGTTCATATATGTATGTCCCACAGCTGGGCTCAAACCTCCTTCACAATAAGAGAGAAATTGACTTTGAATTGAAAGATTTAGTTGTTACTTTGAGTTGTTTTTTCACTTCCATAGATGTTTTTTTGCATATTATATCGTGATTTTTTACAATATCCAAGGGCAATAAAAGTGTTAGTGAATCATGTTCTTACTTCCTCACTACAAGAAGAATATGTGAATAATTAAAGTTATTATCACGTAAATGAATCATGTGATAGTACCAAGGCCGTTAGGGGTAAGAATAGACAGTCTTATCATCTATTTCTATACCACGGGTGTAGTAAGAGACAACTTTATATATATAGCAAGGATGAATCTAGCTTGCAAGTCGGGGTCACATACTCATTTTGTCTAGTCATTATAAGGCCCCGTTAAGGTCTTCCGTATCCGTGGTGCTGTACTGCTGCGCTTATCGTAGCCGTACACCTCTTTAATTATTGGCTGACTAGCCATTTTGTTTTCCTGTCTCCCGCTTTGCCTGAGAGGGAAGTGGAATCACGCTTTCCAACTCCTCTTTAACCTTTTCTAATTAAATTTTTTGCGGGTCCTAAGACCATTAAAATCATATCCCGGGACTGCCTGAGGGTCAAACCTCGGTGTCATTTATGGAGACCATTGTGGATCCTGACTTACAGGAGTTACAATGGTGGGAATGTGTGGTGGGATTAGTCCAAAATAGTCATTACAAGATCTAATTTAATACTAATCATACATATAATTTAAAAATAGTTTTGTTAATGTCAAGATATAATTATTTAATTAAATACCAACATTAAATATATATTTTTAAATTAGTAGTCTAATAGCCTAGCCCAGGAAGAAATCATGACTCCCACGACTTCATCCGCTCTTGATTTGTAGATGTTTTTGCCTGCCATCGTATTTGTCAAGGTAGCTCACATTCAATAGTGGAATCAATAATAAAGAATATATTGAATTAAAACTTACTATTAAATAAACCTAGTTAATGTACGTGGTTAAATAAAAAAACATTGGATAAGTTAAAATATACATCATTATGTAAATTAATCCACTGGAATTTTGCATTCAAACAAATATGACCTTTCTTTTCTATAAATTATGATAGTTTGTCGAAATACTGATGACACGATTTATAATAGTGACATTCTTGTGATTCAGCCTATTGAGACTATTACCTAACTAGGCATTAACTAATATTAATATCTTATATATTTAAATAATTCATCAGTTAATGTATATACATATGTATATACAGATACCTATTCAATTTACTTATTTTATTATCCTAGTAATAGCTCTAATTATTTGGATCAAATTTTGTGACTAGATTAGGCTTTTTAGAATTGTCTATAGGTGACATTTTTAGGTGGCCTTTTCGCAAATTGTCGAACTATTTACGTAATTACTTTCATTGCTTATCATAAATTCATTTAATACTTTTCGGTTTGATTAGTTTTTCTAAATTAGTATACCGAAGCAAGATTTCATAAAAAAAAAAGTTCTTTTTACTGCATATTATATAAGTATGTTTTATTCTAATATTATAAAGGTAATTAGCAAATTTAATTTGTAGGTGTGTGTGTTCTTTAGTTTTTTTATAAACCAAAATTCAACTTTCTATGAAGATACTTTTTTATTGCTTATGGTGGCAAACGAGCTAGCAGCACGAATGATGGTAAGTGTTACTGCCGCTCATGGACCTTTGCAACACCAACGGTATAGTTAGGCCGTTGCTTTACAACCCAAACTCATTCAGAAAGTTGACCTCCAGCTCTCTTACTGAATGAAGCGCAACAGCACATTACCATTGCTTATACGTCGATTTTCTGAGAGAGTGTGGTATTAGCCGGGACCACCCCGCAGCTGTAGACAAAACACTGTCAACAGAGTGGCCTACCATTATTTAAATATTTGGTGTCTAGCAGACATTTTAACTTCTTTTCTAGACTTAACTACATAGTACGCAAAGCAGACATGGGTAGTCAGCAAATATATATTAGAGTAAACTTATTAATCTATATGACCCAGGATTCAAAGTCTAGATCTTGCATTTAGTCCAACATAGTTTTGCAGTCTATTTAGGCGTCGTACAATGACAAGATATTTATGTAAATGCGACGTTATTACACACTATTATATGACCCTCGCCGGTTAAAGAACGAGCTTAAAATTATTTTCTAAAAAAGTTTATAGCCTTGTCTGCGTTAACCACAGATAAATTAGGTATATTTAGAGATTGATTTAAACAGTGATGCAACAGTGAAAACTGACCCGGCCTTCACTTTACACCTTTGTTTTACTTAACTACTGGACATAATACAATACATCAAGTATTAGATAACACTGCGTTTGTGACATTTATCAATTCACCAGAAATCTGCATCGGCATTTAAAATATATTCTATATGTCTATACATGTAAGTTTACATATTATTCATACTTGACACAAGAGAAGAAAATCACTAATGATTTTACCTCTTTTTTTGGACAGGCTATGGTCGCACCCCGCCAAAACTGCTCGAGATGGTGGAAGGGGGTAATTGGAACCCCATAACTTTTCTATACCGTCGTCGTTTGGATGGTCATATTTATACTTATTTATTTCGTAAAACTAATTTACATGTCAAATCTACCGTTAAGTTACATTATTTAATAGTTATTCAGTCTATTTCAAGTAATTCATCATAATTGTAAAGTGTTTGTTCAGTAAAGTTGAAAGCAACGGTGACCCTAGTTCTTGTCTAGTCCTCGTCTTCGTTCATTTATTTTACCCTACTCTCAGCTACCATTCTTTGCTTTTTATATTACGTGGATTCTTTTATTTGACGGTTCTGAGTACATATATTCAGTCTAATCTCTGTGCGGTTTATCAAACCTGAAGTAATAGCGGGCTCAGTCATTATCATCATCAAATTAAAAATCAAATAAAAACGCGATAGAAACTGTACTTGGTATGTTTGGGATTTGGTTTTGTAATTAATATTGAGTACACTTTGACAAATAACTAATCACTATTAGTTATTTGTCAAAGTGATAATAAAATAATTTAGTCTCCTTTATTTTTAAATGCAATTATTTATTTTATTACTTTTATTAAGATTACTTATAACCTTAATAATTATGTTATTTATTAGACTATCATTCCAAGATTCCATAAACACAGAACTTATTAAAATATTCTTATAGGTCATGTAGTTAGAATTAACCTTTAATTTTATAGGTATGAATAATTAATTCAATACTAAAAACTATTTTATTATCTTTTTATTGCGTTTTTTTGTAAAATTTATAAAGAATTTCTAGGTCTACGCGTGAATGTGAGCAAAACCAAAATAATGGTCTTTGAAAGAGATGAAGCCAGAACAGATGTAAGAGTAACAATAGGTAATGATGTACGAGAACAAGTGGATGAATTTGTATATCTTGGATGTGGATTTAGCCGAGATGGAAGGTACACCACTGATATAGAGCGAAGAGTGAATGCGGGCAATAGAGTGAACGGAGCGTTGGGACAACTTCTCGATAGCTACCACCTCAGCCAGAAGGCACGTGTAGCAATACATAACGCAGTACTTGTCCCAACATTACTATATGGAAGCGAAAGTTGGGTATGCAGAAAAGAGCATGAAAGTAAAATTAATGCGGTCGAAATGCGATCTCTACGGAAAATCTGTGGAGTTAGGCTGACCGACCGCATTCGCAACGACGACGTAAAAGAGCGAGTAGGTATGAAAGAGAGTATTGGTGTAAAGATGCGAAGGGGAATGCTCCGATGGTTCGGACATGTGGAAAGAACGGCGAACGAGCGTCTGGTTAAGAAGATATACAATGCGAAAGTGGAAGAATGTAGGTACCGGGGGAGACCGAGACTCACCTACCTAGACCAGATTGATCACGTACAGAAGGAAGGTGAAGTCAAGAGTCTCTGAAACCGGCGAGCGTGTATGAAGAGAATTATGAATGTTGAGGAAGCGAGTGAAGTATGCAAGGATAGAGTTCTCTGGCACTCTCTTCTCTCTCTCAGGGTAGGCACTCTGCAAGGGATATGGCGTGATGATATGTATGTATAAAGAATTTTACTTGATTTGATATCTTTAAATTCATATAACAATGTAACTACTGCAACATAAGGATTGGTAGTATTCGTAGCCGCTACCACATAGCATTATAGCAATTTTAAATATGGTTCTAATATTTTTAAGAATTACACAGTACACGGTAATTAGGTTATCTACTACATTGAAACAAAAAAAATCCTAATTAACCTACTTACATATATAACGTGAAGTATATTTATTTTTTAAATTTCAATACCAGCTCTGGTAACTTAGATCATGTGTATTAAACCTTAAACTTATAAATCCATTGCCAACGTTATTTGCATAGTGCGATTGTATGCATTAAAAATATTCAAATAATAAATCTCCACTTTATAAGCAACTGTGATTGTAAGTTGCAACATTTTATAAGCTGGGTGATAATTAACTCGTTGCGGCATTGACATCTAAGTTATTTTGGATTAGCTCAACTTGAATGGATTATGTATATATGTCTAAGAAGTTATTTTTAAATTTTGATATATGTATATGTACTACTGTAGCAATCAATCTTAATGCTCACATATAGGCCCCGTTAAGCTCTTTCGTATCCGTGGTGCTGTATTCCTGCGCTTATCGTAGCTGTACCCGCCTTTACTTATTGGCTGACTTGTCAATTTCTGTTTTCCTGTCTCTCGCTTTGTCCGGAAGGGAAGTGGAATCATTCATTCCAACTCCTCCTCTTTAATATTTTCTAATTAAATTTGTTCTGGATTCCAAGACAATTTAAATTATATTCCGGGACTGCCTGAGGGTCAAACCTCGGTGTCATTGATCGAGACCATTGTGGATCCTGGCTTGCAGCAGTTACAATGGTGTAAAAGTGTGGTGGCATTAGTCCAAAAAACAAATATGCATATGTAATATACCGACCTAACCACTTTTAGTGACGATTTTTCAATCATTATGATAATAATGAGACAATTGGCCTGTACTTTTCACTTATCTAACTTTAATAATAATAAAATAATTACGGGTTATTAAAGACGAGTTCCCAAAGACAGACAAGATCTTCGGAGGTAACTAGATTATGGCTCGTCAGTGAAAAAGTATTAGCTTTGTTAATAATTAATCATCATCATGCACCTACTCTTATCCCAATTACTTGGGGTCGATACAATATGTACTTTTATTTCACAGTACATATTGTAAAAGTTATTGGCAATAGTTTTATGACCGGCCGCCTGCCAGACGTCAATCCTCCTTGGGAATGTAATTGTTGACCAAGCGGTATCAGATGGAGTTGGCCCAGGTCGGTATAAGGCTCTTAGTCGTCTTTTATGACATCCATGAGCAAAGTAAGGGTTAGTAGTATTCGTAGCTGCTACCAAACAGACATAATGTTAATAATTAATCATTATAATAAAACCGGAAGCCCAATTGGGTGGGTTTGGGGTTTATATTGGTAGTCAGCGGCCTAGTTATACCCTTAGTATTGCAAAGGTCCATGGGCGGCAGTGACACTTACCATCAGTTGTGTTGCTTGCTCGTTTGCCACCGTTAGCAAAAAAAAAATTGTTTATATCCAATATTTAGTGCATAAAATGATTAATAAGATACATACCTACTAATAATTTCACGATATTAACCCTTGACATAGACTGCCCACCTGCAAACCCAATATTTGATTCTTTCATCATAGCTTCTAATACCGCAGTACAAGTCAGCCATTGACAAATTTGAGTAACATCACATCGTAAACTTGCAACCGCTAGTTTTAATAGCAACTGAAGGTCATTATCTGTTTAAACGTATAATAAACGGATATGTGCGAACTAGGCTATAATACGTTTGTTGTTGAAAACGATGTGTATAGAAATTTATAATTCATAGTAATAGTATGTATTCATGTATTGTGTAGTAGTTTTCTCGAAAATCTTTTAGATTTTTTATTTGCACGGCCATATTGATGGTTGATTTAACCTTGAATAAGTTTTAAAAAAAATACTTACCGAAAAATTACTCCAAATATTTTTTATAGAGCGTCAATTCTCTACAAAAATATGTTGAAAACACTGCGATAGGTATATCGTTCTTTAGTTATAAAAATCAGAAGTAACTATAATTTAATAATTGTTCCTATGTCATTGTTATGTAAAATCAAAAAGTACCATAGGCGTGGCTTAATATTCAAATTAAGAGCTGATCTCCTTACAGGCTCATATTTACATATATCTAAACGAAACTCTTAAGCGTTATTCCGAGAAAAATAAGGTTTATTTTTATGTATATGTCATTTAAATATAATCCGAGTACAAAAGAGAATGCTTATTTTTGTATGACCGTTAGACCACTTTTGCGCTTTTATTGAGTCCTCGTTGATTAAATAGAGATTAAATAAAGAAAAAAATATGTCCTATAGGTTGTATAAAAATCTTTTAAGACTAAGATAAATTATCTTTTGGAAGATATTTAAGAAATTTGTAAGTCATTTTGAATTAAATTGAGAGGTTTGTGTCCAACAGGTAGTCAGTAAGCTGATGGATGGCAGTATATGCTTAATTAATTTAACTTTCTAGTGGTATGCCTTGTGTGACGCTTAAGCAATTTCTAGCACACACAAGCAAAAATTCCCTTAAAGGCAAATAAATGTGCACACTCCTATACCAGCCTGTTCTGCTTTTAACTCGTAAGGCATGCTAAATATCATAGCTAACTAACAAAAAAAAACACATCGTCAGTCGTTATTTATTCGAGAAATTGTGATTAAATTCGAGCACGAAAACAAATGTTCAAAAATATATAGAAGGACTCTGATAACAAGTTTCTATTAACAAATCATAAAGGGTTAGTGCGTCCTTTTTTTCTATTGCTTTTGGTGGCAAACGAGCAACAGCACATCTGATGGTAAGTGTTACTGCCGCCCATGGACCTTTGCCATACCATAGCTAGGCAGTAGGCAGCGGCCTACCAAATAAAACCAAAAACCCAACCAGAAAATTAAGCTTCCAGCTCTCTCGCTCACCGAACGAAGCACAGCAGCATATTGCCAGTGCTCATACGTAGATCTTCTGCGAGAGTGTGGTACTACCCCGGACGGACCGGCCCGCGGCTGTAGACAGAAAACTGTCAACAGCGTGGTCCTACCACTATTAAATCCTCATTGGTAATCACATTTTCATACAAAATCGACTATAGTAATAATTTGCAATTGCGCATCATTCGGTAAGCGAGTGAGTTGGAGATCCAAACCCCGCTTAACAATTAATTCATCTCAGCTCATATATGTCCCACTGCTGGGCTCGAACCTCCTCCATATTGGGAGGGTAATTGACCTACTATACTACGCTGGTCAGACGTGTTGGTATAAGGTTTTGTTTCAATTTTACCTTCTCTCACATAGATATTAATGCGTATTATATCACTTAGTCGTCTCGTACGATCACTCACGGGTAAGTTAGGGGGTGATGAATTGTATTCTTACTCCGTCACCCCACGGAAAAACAATTAATTACTGTATAGTATTCTTAAATACAGTTATGAGTTAAGAATAAAAATATATTCATTTATCATCGGGTTATAAAATATCACCAGCGAACGTTAATGAAGAGTCTAATACGACTACGTTTTAATTAAATTTGACTGCACAGATGGCGTAATGGTAAAGATACCGACCTACCGTGCCAGTGCTTTGGGTTCGAGTCCTACGCAGGACAATATGCGCGATCCACAAAGTTTTGTTTTGAGTCTGGATGTAATTTGTCTGCGTTAATTATATGTTTGCAAAGTCCACCGCAATACAAGGTTTATTTCTTTAATGCAGGGAGGTGTCTTTTAAAAAAAACTGTTTGAATATATGAACTAAGTGTGAACAGGGTATTAAGCCAGTGGAATGTGATAATATTTTAAGTCGCTGTACCATTTGTAAACCCAAGGCAAAAGGAAAGATCTATCCTTGAGCCCACCGAAGTTCTCTGTAGGCAATAGGCGTCCCTTTAAAGTGGTGATCTGCTATAATCGACACGCTTGCTAAGCGGGTTGGTGATCGCAGTTATCGTTATAAGTTGGCCTAAATATTTCTTTCTAATATTCTGGTAATTATTGTTAAGTTTTTTACAGAAATGTAACCAATATTTTCTGCTAATATTTCACACCTACACAGTTAAGAAAAATGTATCGCAACCTCTTATTTTCCTGTACGATTACACAAACTGATGTTGCTTCAGGGAAGTGGGACGCAGCGCTCAACTAGGAAACTCAAAACACCAACTGCGATCGCCAACCTGCGCGATAAGCAGAGCAATAATGATATTATTCCTTTGTGGAGATTCTATTTGAAGGTTATATCTACCTGTGAAAGTTGATAAATTGATGGATGGACGTGTACAATATATTAATCAATAAATCGTTTTTGGCGTAGTACCTTATTTATTTTTGCACACTATTGGAATTTTAAATATCTTGTAAGTGTTTGCTTAACAATCTGCACGTCTTTTAGTAGAATGGAATTGTTGGATAATATCCAACTCATAGTCAACGACGTCCGGATGGATATATATGAGATCAGGGATCTATTGCACATGTCCATTTGAACGATATTTGGCAAAGATTTAGACGTCTGCTTTATACGTATAGTGATGCAGTAAAAATAGAATTATCGTCACCCCTTTCCGTTCTCTTGGACATCATACAAGTATATAAAGAATATAAGTATATACCATCACAGCAAGAGAATGAAAACCCTGTATCAACTCGACTATGGCAAGCCGACCTGCCAGGATAGAGTATTAGCCTAATTTTACATCTGAAGGAGGAGGTTACCCGTGTGGTGACGGAGTAAGAATACAATTCACCACACCCTATCTTATCCGTGGGTGATCGTAAGAGACGACTAAGGGATAAAAAAATACATATAACATCTATGCAAGAGAAGGAAAACTCGAAAAGAACCCTATACCGACACGTCTGACCAGCGTGGTATAGTAGGTTAATTTCCCTCCCATTACGGAGGAGGCCCGAACCCAACAGTGGGACATTTATGGGCTGTGATGATGACAATGACGGAGGACAAATGCCTCGCAATGGTATGTGTTTCAGTATAAATAAAAATCTTAAAAATTTAAAGACAGGAATTAAAGTTAAGGAAATATATATATTACAATTGAATTGCAAAATAATATTTCATCGACAATAGATAGTTGATGAACCATTATTGTTTGTCATCTCATCAATAATCACATTGTAATAATAATTGGCATACGTTTCAGTACCTGTATCTATTACAAAATTGATTAATTATGAATATCGTAAATCACGTAATAACATTTGTAATGTAAAAGATCAGCCGGACAATGTTGCTGTTGTAAAAATCTCTTGCATAGATGTTATATGCGTTTTATATCCCTTAATCGTCTCTTACGCTCACCCACGGGTAAGATAGGGGGGTGGTGAATTGTATTCTTACTCCGTCACCACACGGAAATACATACATACATATATATACATATATAATTATTAAATGCTGAGTTTCTCCTAAGTATTTATAAAAACCGATTACGAAGTGAAAAATGATGTCACAAGCGGGATTCGAACCCGCGCCTATTGGGATTCCGGCCCAATCGTGCTGCCACTACACCACCGTGACTAATTGTAGGACATGCAAATTTCACTTCGTATCATATTTACGTCTTTATGTGACGGTATGCTATCTACCCGACAAAGTTTACACATTGTTATAGGCTTAATACTTAAAACTTTAACAGTTAGAATTGTATTAAACGATGACACAACCTTGTTATTTAAATTACTGAAATTTAGCATTTAATATGCTTAATTATTTATAAAAACCGATTACGAAGTGAAAAATGATGTCACAAGCGGGATTCGAACCCGCGCCTATTGGGATTCCGGCCCAATCGTGCTGCCACTACACCACCGTGACTAATTGTAGGACATGCAAATTTCACTTCGTATCATATTTACGTCTTTAGGTGACGGTATGCTATCTACCCGACAATGTTTACACATTTTTATAGGCTTAATACTTAAAACTTTACAGTTAGAATTGTATTAAACGATGACATTCTCCTAAGTAGTTAGCTCGTGATTGGGTGCAGCTTGTGGGATCTAAAATGCCTATTTTTCATTTCCTATATGATTTAGTAATTTTATAAGCAATTTTTTTCCATATAAATTATGTTAATATTAAGAACTAAATGAAATAAATTATTTTAATATAAAATAAATAAATTTTCATATTGACTTTTTATTGAAAAATGGTTTCCTATTTTGTCTCGGTAGTCCACTTAAAATTCTCTGTGGTAACTTTAATTTTTTTATAAATGAATATAAGAAACAATATTATTAAAAGAACAATATTTAAGAGACTTTAAAATATTTGTAGTTTCAGTTGATTTTATTATAAAAATGTATTTGTAAACTAAAATTAAAAATTACTTTAATTTCGAACCAAACAGTTATTATCACATGTATAATGAATTTTTCGGTTCGCCAATTAGTTTTTATAATTAGTCTGTCAAACGCTAAATAATAAAACGTAATCAATAATTTAAATAATTATATCTTATTGGTATTAAAAATAAGAACAAAGAGAAAACAACATTATCAAAGTCTTGTCTCGCTGTAGAGGTTGTAGATGAATTACAATTTACCAAAATTTTGGAAAAAAGATTGTAAAATGGCTCTTTAATTGTTCTAATTTATATATAGTACTTCTAAGTTCGAGTTTGTTTTTCCAACTTTGTAAATTTCTGAATGAAATAAATACACTTCATCATTCAAACATCTTTTATATTTGAAAAATTAGGTATATTTATTTTTCGTAACGATTTGTTACGAATTCCTAAGCAATTGAAAACATATGTACTCCGACCGTGAACTCAAAACGCATAATAAATCTCGCTAAATATAATGTAAACTAAAAACTAGGCCTATGTCTAGTATATTATGATTATTTAGAAAGTATTGCCAAAGATTTACAAGTAACATGACTATTGCTAAAAGCAGTAACTCACTAAGTGATTACAATAACATTTGATTGGTCAACAGTTGTCCCTTGAAATGGACGGTATTTGCAGTCCATTAGATACCTTCATATTTTGTTAGACTTATATCATCATCATCATCTCAACTCATATATGTCCCACTGTTAGGCTCGGGCCTTACTAGACTCCACCTTCCTTCAGTACATGACCGATCTGGTCTAGGTAGGTTAGTCTGGCCACCGAAGACAAAGATCGGGCACCGGTGGCCCGCTCGCACGGCGAAGAGAGGTATTTGCAGGGTGGGTCCATGGGTTTGCGCGCCGTCTCTTTCGTCGCCCCGGACCGATTTGCCAGGGCGCGACCACGTACATAGCCCACCGCAAAAAAAAAGACTCGGGCCTAATCCGTAATGGAAGGAAAATTAACCTACTATACCACGCTGGTCAGACGTATTGGTATAGGGTTTTGTTTCGAGTTTTCCATCTCTTGCATAGATGTTATATGCGTTTTATATCCCTTAATCGTCTCTTACCAATCACGAGCTAACTACTTAGAAGAACCTCAGCATTTAATAATTATATGTATGTATGTATTTCCGTGTGGTGACGGAGTAAGAATACAATTCACCACCTCCTATCTTACCCGTGGGTGATCGTAAGAGACGACTAAGGGATATAAAACGCATACATCTATGCAAGAGAAGGAAAGCTCGAAACAAAACCCTATACCAACACGTCGGACTCCCATTATGGAGGAGACTCGGGCTCAGCAGTCGGGCTTATATGAGCTTAGATGATGACTGTTCCCAATACAATTATAAATAATAAAGCTAGATTGCAGGTAATAAGAATATTATTTACGAGAATGAGTATATAAAGCTGGCAAATATATTTCGAACTAGGCTCAGGCTTTGATTATAAGCCTCAAGCTGCCTGGATTTATCTTTGAATATAGGACAATCTTTCGAGGTTGGCTCAAAATATGAGAATACCCGTTTGTAGTCTAACAATAAACAAGAACTAGACGGTCATATTCGAAGCTATCCTTTCCTAGTAGTATGAAAGCAAATACTTTTTGTACTTGTTTCTAAAATTCTTCATCTTGTTGTATATAATAACCAATCATATTAACAAATATTAAACACATATTTCTCTTTTTTTTTTGCATTTATAATCTCCGTCTTGATCACCGAAATAGGTATACGGAACTGTAATATAAAAATTTTGCAGCAATTATTTTCTTTTTCAGAGTTAGAGGGAACTTGGACCGTTTAACAACTATGGTTGCGAGTTTGCTATACAAAAGTTGCAGAAAAACGTTTTGCACAACTTGATATGTCGAACTTGTACCGTACAATCACTAGTCGCACGTTTAAGCTAAAAAACTCAAAGATAGTTCAAAATTTATTAATATAATTTTTAAATGACAAAATCTTTGGCCATATATGTCTTTACAAACATTTTTAGTATACTATAAAGAATTACACTCGTTTATAAACTGTAAAAATGCAAGAAACTCATCGAAACATTACTAATAAGACTATATACTTCTGAATTGTCTATTTATTGTATGTGTTGATATCTTAGATAATATCCGTTAAGGCAAATTTCATCATTAATAACAGACAACAGACATGTAGTCACACTATGTGAGTTCAAGATGCTGCTAACTCCGTGGGGCGTAGAGGTGGCGAGTATAAAACTATTGACGACTCTTTCGTCTAACCACAGATCAGATACGCACGCATTCGTGACACCATGAAGTGCGCGGTGAGTTCACGTCAAAGAGAAACTTGTGTACAAATACACAATATGAATATTTAATATTCAAATTACCATTCTTAAATTAAATATTTGTTTTCTAGTTGATTGTACTCTCATTGGTGGCGGCGGTTGCTACAGAGGCGCCGTATCATCTGTCTCGACCGGGAGCGAACGCTCCAGTGTTGCAGTATCCTGTACCGGCTGCACAACCATCACTATATCCTCAACCATTACCACAGCCGTTACCACAACCATTACTTCCGGCTCCAGTACCAGCACCATCTCAGTCAGCTCACACACAAAACTTGGGATACAACTACCAAGCACCAAGCCCTAATTACATACAACCACGGCAACCTGTACCGCAACCAATTCATTATCCAGTTCCAGCACCTGCACCGGCACCTGTACCAGCACCAGCTCCACAATATTTACCAGCGCCGGCTCCACAACCTCAATTTATACCCCAACCTCAATTTATACCCCAACCTCAACCTATACCCCAACCTCAACCAATTATCTACCCTCAACCAATAGCTCATCCTCAGCCTAATCCAGCGTATGGTTTACCTCAAATTGATGTACGCACTATACCCTTACCGCAGCAACCTGCACCATTCCCTTCCAATCCTGCCCCTGTAGCACCTGCCCCAGCTCCTATCACGTACCAGCAACCTATCGCATATTACCAACAGCAACAACAATATCAACAATCTGGATATAATTATCAACAACCGATCCAGGCACCAATACAACAACAGTTCCAACCACAAATCCAGCCTCAAATTCAGCCTATTCAAGCTCAACCTTCAAGTAATTATGCTGCTCCCGTACTATCTAGCTACCAAGCCGATTCTGTCCAATATAGTGGTGCTCATGAACAGGTTCATAAAGAGGCACTGGATTCTATAGTAGTGAACCGGGTACAGAATATCATTAAGGAAGATGAACATAGTGTAGCGCGCAATGCTGGATACCAGTCCTTAATATCAGGTGTATCTCTAGAGAATGCGAAGCCAAGTTTAGAGATCTTATCATTTGCCCATACCTCACATATACCTAATTCAAACTCGGTAGCATCTGCATCATCATCAGCATCTACTGCTGAACCTTCTTCATCAGTATCAAGCCCTTCAACAAGTTATGGTCAACCAGAGACTTCGGTTCAATCTGAATCGACTGGATCATCTGGATCAAGTTTCAGTTTCCTGCCACAAAATAAACCAGCCATAGGTTACGGCCCCCCAAATTGATTCCTGTAATAGTATTAATAAGTAATTGTGAAGTATGTAAATAAATTTTATACTTTGTAAATAAAATATCGAAGAAAGAAAAAAATATAATACTTTATTTTTGTTGTAATCATTTCAATAACACCCAAAAGTAATAAGGGAGCCATTTATAATAACAAATTTACATCAGTTGCTTTTCTCAGGGCAAATTATTTTCATAAAATATATACACTCGTGACAATCACCGTCTTCCTACAAATAACGAAACATTATTTACGCAACTAAGGTGTCAAAAACTAAACCGTTAGGTGACATGAACTTACTATGTTTATAGAATGATCGGACGTTTGCACATAGCCGTTGCTAAATATTGATACGCCGCGAGTAACTTTCTCCACAGTCAATACGTCCCTTGTAACGCACGTTTTATCAAAGTTTGGTATCTCACATTTAGATTTTTCCTAAAATATTGTGTCAGAAAAATGTCGTAATTATTTTATAAATATATTAGATGAAATATTTGTATGATATACATATTGATAAATGCTTACCGCTTTAGTGCAAATATCTGAGTACTGAGTAGAGGCATCCAATTTTATAATTGCTTCCGCGCATTGACAAGATACGTTGTTTTTTTTTCGAGAATAATCTTGGCAGTTTAGGTGAAATCATACACCTACATTTTTGTGCACAACTTGTCTGAAACGAACGATTTTTTTATTTTATTATTTTTTGATATTTTTTTGAACATTCACGGAACGAATTACATACCGAATAACAAAATGTAGACTTGAAAAATAGCAGATTTAAGTAATTAGGAAATTATTGCCAAGAAGCCTATGATCAACTAGTATGGCAATTGGGTTCTACTACGCGATACTGAAATTAAGTTGCGTACGATACTATACAGCCAC
The DNA here is from genome assembly GCA_905163515.2 of Lymantria monacha. Taxonomy (NCBI): domain Eukaryota; kingdom Metazoa; phylum Arthropoda; class Insecta; order Lepidoptera; family Erebidae; genus Lymantria; species Lymantria monacha. The sequence goes on along the minus strand of LR991082.1, from coordinate 15,984,223 downwards.
ACATATACATGTACATCATGAGAGCTCATAATGTCCCACTGGTGGGCTCGAGGTTCTTCCACAATAGAAGGGCAATTGACTTACTATACCACACTAGTCAAATGGGTTAGCATAGGGTTTTATTACGAGTTTTCCTTCTCTTGTTTGTTATATGCATATTGTATCCCTTAGTCGGTGTCATAAACCCACGAGTATGTTAAGGTGAGGAACTGTATTCTTGCTCCGTCATCACACGGAAAACAACAGATATGTACATAATGGAGCTTAATACCGCGAGTAAAAATAAAATAAGCTAAGTATCTATGTAAGATTTTTTTTTGTAACATATTATGGTCCGGAAATATCCTGTCCCATCCGTCTGGGGTGACAGGTGAGCTGCTTGTGACCCCATAACCATGTTATATATGTATCTCTCTATTAATATTTAAGCGGGCTATCCGTAGTATGTCTTTGTCTTCGGTGGAAGTATCTATACCTCCTATCTTAAATAAGTTAGGGATAAATATTCCTAACTTATTTATCTAGGTAGATATTTTTTTTTATATCTCGGCTCATATACTGTTGTACCTGAGCCTCCTTCATCATAGGACGAAAAGTGAAAGGGTCCTTTCTTGTTATAACTAAGGATATAGTGTCTTATTGCAGTAAGTATAACAGTTTCTTATCATTTTCATCACCTCAGTTGATATGCGTTTCACTGATGGGTTCGAGCCTAAATATAACCATAACAGGACAAAAATTGACCCACTATACCACGCTGACCAAATGTGTTGGCATATGATATTATTTCAAGTTTTCCTACTCTTGCATAAATGTTATATGCGTAATCCCATAGTTGTCTTTTGCAACAACCACGAACAAGATAGGAGGTGGTAAACTGTCCTCTTACTCCGTCATCGCACAGAATAGCTGAATATATAGAAACATAATTTGACTGTTCATGTGGCGTAGTGGTTGACGTACTCGTATCATTATGAGTTTGATTCCCACGCAGGACAATACGATCTGTGATTCATAAATTGTTGTTCTGAGTCTGGACATCATTTGCCTCTGTTAAATTATAGGTTCGTAAAGTCCTCCCGCAATACCAGCGTTATTTCCTTAGAACTTCTGGGTGTTGAATTCTTTAAAAAAAAAAAGTAATGGCACATTTCGTATATAAACATAGGTTTTATTTCTACATAATAAGTCCCAAACGTTCGTATTTTTTATATTAACCCAATAAAACTTTATGCAAAACGGAATTAGAGCTTAAGACTGAACATAATCAAAAATTTCATAGACAAAAAAAAAATTGTGTACCTGTGTAAAATCAGCCATTTCATCATTCATAGGGCATTTGCATAAACAACTCTTAGCACTATGATATTGGACTGGTTTATTATGAATAGGTTTTTCTTTATAACATTGGCATTCATGGTCTACACTGCGTGCTTTCGCAGGCGTAATGCGTACATTTCTTTGTCCGGTGACGCTAAATTGATTCATTGAAGTATTTTGTGATCTAAAAAAAATATTTTTTACACTCTTATATAATTATCTCGTAATATCTACATATTTTCGGCAGACTACGGCAAAGGCAGGAAGAGGGATATGAATATAATTAGTGTGTATGTATTACCTAAGTTCATCTGTTTCCTCATAAATTCGAAGCAACAAAATAGTTTTAGTTGTACTAGTAAGGTGTCGTTAGACACGTCCTAATTGTCCGGCTATGCTACATCACATTAAATGTATATGTTGCCCCGTAGATAACTTAGAGTCTTGATTTAACTTATAGCACTGAAATGTGGTTTCTATATATCGGCCGCATAAAAAGACTCAAAGTCGCTCAGCATCCTATGGAGAGAGAGCGCATTTCTCTACCTAATAAAAGCCGGGAACAAGGAAATTCGTAGAAGAACCAAAATAATTTGCACGCAGAAGTGAAAATGGGCAGGTCACATCACTCGTCGAACCAACAAACGTTGGAGAAGAAACTGAGTTCTCGAGTGGCGACCACGAAACGGAGGACGCAGTGTAGGACGACTCCTCACTACTTGGACTGAGGATATTTTGGAAGTTGCGGGCAGCCGTTGAATGCAGGAGGTAGAAAACCATGCTAAGTAGCATTGTCGTGGGAGGCCTTTGTCCAACAGTGGAGGTTTACGAACTGATGGACAGATGGATGAAATAGAACCATGTTGGACATCAATATACGTTTGGCTCACTTTTATTTGTATTTGCTTGACTTTTAAGGTAAGGTGGCATAGGGACTCGGTTCCGGTGGTCCATAGTATTCCACGCAAGGAGGTGCGGACCCTGTCTGTAAAAAACGGGTAAAGTAGCATACGACTACGTCAACACTCTGAACATACGTATGTTCAGTATTTTCTTTCATACTTTTTAGAGTAGGTACTACTTTTTCTTAGTCGGGTTTTATTTTTAAACAATTTTTTTTTAAACTTCTTTATAATTTTAAACATATGTTAGTGAAATACATTAGCGACATAGATTTACATATAGCGTTGATAGTTGTATTTTTTTTTCATATCTCAGTTTAATTAAATATTCAGACATAAACAAACTACACTGCTGATAACTTATTTATAATTGTTAACAATAAATACTTACGGGTTACAAAATTCGGACGCAGGCGCAGTCAATTCTTTTGGTTGCATAATAAATTCACAACTCGTATTTCTATAAAATTAGACAAAGTTTCATTTACTAAATTGATGTCAGATCTTTACGCTACTTGTTAAAGGCCAAAGCTAGCTGCTTCCTTGATTGAGGCGCATAGTGCGATTGATAACTGTGATTTCGTGTTTGATTCCCTGATCACGCAAATCTTTTGAGTTTATATTTAGTAAGGTATCGAAATAAGAATACAAATCACATTCCGTTTCTTGCCCGTGGATGTCTTACAATTGAAGGATTTGCAGATACACAGATCTTCTATGTGAGAGAAGGGAACCTCGAAATAAAACCCTATACAGACCCGTCTGTTCTGCATGACATAGTAGATCAATTTCCTTCTATTATGGCGGGGAATCGTACCCAGCAGTGATGCGTATGTTAGCTAAAGTTGTCGGAAATTGTTGCCACTAAAGGCAATTTTCTTTACTTCCCAACTTCAATGTCTTTAGTAGCTTACGTGCTTTTCAATAGAAGAGAAAGTCGTTAACACAAATTAGAACCTTATACCAATTAGTTGCTATGGGTTTCTGTTTTGAGTTTTCGATTTATTGCAGTGATATTAACTTGCACCTCTTATATGTCCATAAAATATCCGCAGCAAAACTATGCATCTTATAAAATTACAGCAAATGTACCTATTTACAACAAATGTGCCTTGACTTTTATTATCCTTCTGTGGTGGCTACAAATACCACTAACCCTCATATGGCTTGTAGGTGTCGTAAAAAATAACTGAGCCTCTCACATCAACCTAAGCTAACTCCATCTAATGCGGTTTGGTCTACAATTACAGTCTCAACGAGCGTAGACGTCAGGCAGGCGGTCAGTCATAAAACTACTTCTAAAACTTTTGCAACATGTACGGGTATCGGACAAAGATTATCCATAGTGTCGGCCCCAAGTAATTGGAATAAGAGTAGGATAATGATGATAATATATTAATATCTGAGGTTTTTCTTACGTTTTAGATGGATCTTCTGTCGCATTTTTATTTTGACTTCTGCGTCTGTTCCACGGACTAAAATAAATTTATTAATTTTCGAGATACATAGATTATATATATAAAAAAAACTATAATAAACTCGTCATCATCTCATCCCAGCTCATATATGTCCCACTGTTGGGCTCGAGCTCCCTCCATAATGGGAGGGTAATTGATCTGGTCTGACGCTGGTCGGACATATTGGTATAAAGTTTTGTTTCGAGTTTTCCTTCTCTTGCTTTTTGTTATATGCGTTTTATATCCCTTAGTCATCGTCGAGAGACCCGTGGGTGAGGTAAGATGAATTATATTCTTATTCCGTCACCACACGGAAATAATAAACTTTTAATAAACTATTATTACCTTCTTATTCGTCCAAATCTTTTCGCTGTACGCGGTTCCATTATTCGGCTAAAACATTTTAAGTATAAATATTATATAGAAAAGTTAATAAAACAACTTAAATTTACCGAGTAAATATATTCTAAGTATCTATACCTACTTACGCATTGACAAATTTGATAAAAACCTTATTAGACTTTTAACATCAGTGAAACTATTTGCACTATCGACGAAAAGTCAATTTTACAGGATGTTTTAAATTCTATAAAATTGACTTCGACAAATATGTGTATCAGTACTTACTGACTACTATCTATCTACTACTACTATGACTACTAGGTACTATCAGTTCTACTGTGCACACTAGTGCACTTGCACTATCAATGAAGCGTCTCATCATTCTATTTCAATTATCCTTATATATGTGCACTAGGCATATCACGTCTTCTTTTTTAAAGCAAAAGAAGAGAAGAGTCGATTACGAAAGCAGTTTAAGTTAAATTTTACGACCAACCATTTTTGCCTGAGGTCTTGCCTAACGTTTCTTTAATTATCACTATGTCATACAATATAATGACGATAAAGGTTAGATACTTATTTAAATATTTTGGGAGACACGTTTGACCGGTCGTGATTAACAGAGTTTAGTAGATTTTGACATAGTCTTTAAGTAGGCAATATATTGCCAACACCATACAATTGTATTTTATAATGAAAAGGTTGGCCAAACTAACAAAATGAAAACGCCGATAAAATATGGCTTTCAGAGTAAATGCAATTTCAGCTTACATGCCTAACTAAAATATGAGGGATTTAATAAAATTTCATATTACCAGGATTCGCAGCGTGTCTCCATGACATTAGATGTTTGATATGATCCAAGAGGATGTACAGGTTTTTCAGCCTCGCGCAAGTACTCGTTATATTTAGCGTCCAGCCATGCAGCAAACTCGGGGAATTCTGCACTTCTGATTCTTTTGTTTTCTTGGGGACGCTCCTAATATAGTGTAATTTTAATATCAGTTATATTAAAATGAAAAAAGGGGTTTGAATTATTTAAACAAAAATGTGAGACTGAATTATAAGTACTATAGCAAATAGTTACTGTGTGAACGGGCAAGCATTACGATTCACGTGTACATGGTGTGCTCACGTTATAGTACTTGATTTTTAATTTCCCAACGTTTCGAACACTTTACAGCGTTTATAGTCACTCTGAAGGACTCGGTCCTCCCATGATCATGAACGCTATAAAGTGCTTGAAATATCGGGCGATTAAAAATCAAAAACAAACTCGATAGAATGTGTAAAAATAGTTTTATTTCAAATGGCCTGTGCCCAACATCAAGAAAAATTTGGACCAAAATGCAGTGTACCAAATTGATTTGGTTCACCAAATATGAACAAAGTCGCCAAGCGAAGAGGGAAAAGGGGTCGCCAAGAAAATGACAAAACAGTAAACAAAAATCTACTCCCTATAGTTTAGTTATATATACTTATTTTGCTTATTATTCCTTAATATTTGCCCGGCTAACGAAAAGGTATTAGCAATTTTTTATAGGTCTATATTATCGCGAATGTATTTTAGTGGCTTTGTGAACTGACTCACCTGAGAGTACCATTTGAAAGCTTTCAAAAAATAGTTCTGATTTATTTTCCGTTGCTTTTGTCTCCCCATTAATTTATCTTTACTTGTTTTCTATTTAAAATGTAAAATATCGTTATAATATCACTTTAAATAATAAAAGTAATAATTTAACTAACTTAAAGTAGTCAGTTTATATATTTTTACGCAGAAACCTGATTATGTTGTGTTATAACTTTCTCTTACGTAAATACTTAGCATAGTGGTGGAACATATTTGTTGATTATTATATGTAAATATTACCAAATGCGACGAAGTGTGTATTTTAGCGGCATATACATATATCATCATCATTTCATCTCAGCTCATATATGTACCACTGTTGGGCTCGAGCCTCCTCCGTAATGGGAGGGAAATTGACCTACTATACCACTATTCAGACGTGTTGGTATAGGGTTTTGTTTCGAGTTTTCCTTCTCTTGCATAGACGTTTTATGCGTTTTATATCCCTTAGTCGTCTTTTACGATCACCCACGGGTAAGATAGGGGGTGGTGAATTGTATTCTTACTCCGTGACCACACGGAAAGACAGATATACATATAATTATTAAATCCTGAGGTTTCTTGTTAGTTAATTCGTGATCGGGTGCCGCTTGTGGGATCTGGTTCAGCCATTTTTTTTAATATATAATGTTTTATTTTCGTTTTAATTTTGTATTTCACTTTTAAAAATGTATCCATCCTCGAAGGATACCTCACTGGAGCTATTATTTACTAAACATATGTACATGCAATTTTATATAAAATATATAAATGCAAAAATAACGAGCACGCTTCGTTTCATGCGGGATCTTCTCAGTTTGCGGCCACTTTTCGATCTGATGGTAGATTATTTGGAATTAATTTAAAAAATCTAAGTTGACTACACTACTTAAATGCCATTATGGAGCTTATGTATACCAAATGATTTGATTTGATTCCCAGGCTCGGTCAAAAATTGCTTTTGAATTTTCCAAGAAATTCTTAATAGCAACACGAAATCTTTTAGTTTTTTTGTGAAAACTATAATAATAATATATTATCATTCATGTGACTTTATTACCATAATAGCTTTGATCGAATTTGAATCAGAAAAGACACAAATTAGCGATCAGGCTTTTTTCAGGTCTCTTGAACATAGAATTAAAATTTTATGGTCGAGTCCATTACTCGGGTCCACGACCTTATAATAGGTTTTAGATACCTGTCCTTAATATGTGGCCTAGCAATATTTATGACCACTTTCACTCGGTAATGATATCAACAGTAGCTTTAAATGGAAAATACTTATTATTAAGTATTATCTAATATTAGTTTTTGGGGTTATTGATAACCCAATGAAAACATCAATGCGGATATTTAAGTAATTGCACATCATTGTTCATGTAATGAGTGTGATAATGAAGTAAGAATACAATTCACCACCCCCTATCTTACCGGAGGTGATTGCAAGAAACTACCAAGGGATATAAAACGCATATAACGTCTATGTAAGAGAAGAAAATTTCGAAACAAAACCAACCAACACGTCTGACTAGCGTAGTATAGTAGGTAAATTTCCCTCCCATTATGGAGGAGGCTCGATCCCAACAGTGGGAAATATGGGGATGATAATGTTCATGTAATTAAATAATTAATTTTAACTTATTTACTTCAGTATAATATACAAATGGTTGTGCCATTGTATTGTAAAACTGTCCTGTTGGAAAAACGTCAAAGATTCCATCTATACTATCTCCAAATACACGTCTGTTATGGTCTTTATTACGATAACCATAACTACTGAACGATGTTGACGACATAGATAAGTATTTCATTTAAAAATTTAGTAAATTTTCTATTATAATGCGACTAATAACAAAATTTAAAGATATTTAGTGTTATAATGTGAAGAGCTCTGTGATTTAGGTTATGACAGCGTTGTTGATGACACATTGGTGACAGGTTTCTTCTATACATAAGTTCTCAAAAAGTATTTGAATCAAATAAAGCAAAAAATACGTTAAATTATTTTTGCACAACTGGAGCAAGTGGATGAATTTGTATATTTTGGATGTAAATTTAGCCGAGATGGAAGGTACACCACTGATATAGAGCGAAAAGTGAATGCGGGAAATAGAGTGAACGGAGCGTTGGGACAACTTCTCGGTAGCCACCACCTCAGCCAGAAGGCACGTGTAGCAATACATAACGCAGTGCTTGTCATAACATTAATATATGGAAGCGAGAGTTGGGTATGCAGAAAAGAGCATGAAAGCAAAATTAATGCGGTCGAAATGCGATCTCTACGGAAAATCTGTGGAGTTAGGCCGACCAATCGCATTCGTAAGAACGACCTAAGAGAGCGAGAAGGTATGAGAGAGAGTATTGGTGTAAAGATGCGAAAGGGAATGCTCCGATGGTTCGGACATGTGGAAAGAATGCCGAACGAACGTCTGGTTAAAAAGATATACAATGCGAAAGTGGAAGGATGTAGGTACCGAGGGAGACCGAGACTAACCTACCTAGACCAGATCGGTCATGTACTGAAGGAAGGTGGAGTCAAGAGTCTCCGAAACCAGCGAGCGTGTATGAAGAGAATTATGAATGTTGAGGAAGCGAGTGAAGTATGCAAGGACAGAGTTCTCTGGCACTCTGTTCTCTCTGCCTACCCTGCAAGGGATATGGCGTGATGATATGTATGTATGTAAATTATTTTTTATCATTTTTGTAGATTGTTTTTAATAAGTTGTTCTATGGAGGCAATGATCAATTATAGAATAGAATAGAATAATTTTATTTGTATAACATAGGTACATACATAAATGATCTTATAACAATAATTAGTTCACTATGTTTTGCCTCTAAGCCATACAAATTTGATAAAATTCTATCTTTATATTACACAAGATAAATCAAATTTATTAATAAAAACAAAACATACACCATTAAAATTACAATATAAATTACAATATAAAAAGTACAAAAAATATTGGATCTATATTATTAAAGATGTCATATAAATAGAAAGATGTCAGGTTATGTAATATAAAGAATAAAAAAAATCGGATCTATATTATCAAAAATGTCATATAAATATAAAAAAATGAAAAAAATTCAGAAACTTAAATTATTATTAAAGTACACATCCAGCATTTTTGCATGTGAAAAGAATGCCGAACGAACGTCTGGTTAAGAAGATATACAATGCGAAAGTGGAAGGATGTAGGTACCGGGGGAGACCGAGACTCACCTACCTAGACCAGATTGGTTACGTACTGAAAGAAGGCGGAGTCAAGAGTCTCCGAAACCGGCGAGCGTGTATGAAGAGAATTATGAATGTTGAAGAAGCGAGTGAAGTATGTAAGGATGGAGTTCTCTGGCACTCCGTTCTCTCTGCCTACCCTGCAATGGATATGGCGTGATGATTTGTATATATGTATTTATATATGTACATATCCAGTGATAAATAACTTTTTCTTATTAAAATCTTATGTAGGAAATTTTTAAATTGGCTTAGAGGCATTTGCTTTATTTCAAAGGGTATTTTGTTGAAAATTTGGGGTGCTAGACCAAATACACACTTTTTTGCATTAGAGTAGTTTTACAACTGAGATTACATAGGTGGTCAGCATATTGCGAGCGTATTGGACCTTTTCTAACATCTGACACTCTTTTGAATTCTTTTGGATTGGCTTTAACGAAGAGTGCAATTTCCAATATATACAATCCCGGTACAGTTATTATAATATATTAAATTCTTTGAAAAAAGGTAAGCAGCTATGTGATCTTTTCAGTTGGCATATTGACCGAATACACCTTTTTTGCATTTTAAATACAATATCTCTATTAGTCGATTGACCCTAGAATATGATGCCATGCCATGCCACCGTGATATGCGGTCAAAAATGATTCTCGATATTTTTGAAAGTTGTTGAAGTGCATAAGCTGCTTTACTTAGTCTTTTATATAGTTCCTCTATATGTGGTTTCCAAGTTAATTGATTGTCGATTATTAACCCCAAAAAACTTAGCTCTCTGAGTTTCTTCTATAGTGCATCCCTAAAAAGTAACATTTATATTCGGAATATTACATCTTTGATGAAAGTGCATAACTTTAGTTTTACTTAGATTAATTACTAAATTATTGATGTCAAGCCATTTAATGATGTCAGATAGTGAATTATTTATGTCGTCTATTATATATATGTAATATTATTAGCATGTTTTATTATAGCGGTACTATCATCTGCAAATAAAACCATATTGTGATGTAGTGATTTTGGAAGATCATTAATGTATATTAAAAATAATAGCGGACCTAGGACACTACCTTGCGGTACATCATATTTAACAATCCTTGGTTCTGAATGGTATTATCTCTAATTTTGATTTTGGACATATTTTCGAAATTTCTGTACACTGTGTTCGATTACTTAGGTACGATTCTAAGAGTTTTAGTATGTTACCCCTTATTCCGTAACATTGTAGTTTTTTTAATAAAATATTATGATTAACATAATCAAATACTTTGGACATGCGCGTGTATATACTGCATACAGGTGATTTTTTATATACTGAAGTCATAATATGAGAAAGAAATTCAAAAAGTGCTTTATTTACTGACATGTTTTGCCGAAATCCTTTTGTTCATGCCAGAATAATTGAAACTTATCAAAGTAGTTGTAAATTAAATGATAAATAAGTTTCTCAAATACTTTAGATAATATAGGTATTTTAGCTATAGGTCTGTAGTTCTTTAATTGTGTTTTATTTTCCTTTTTATAGAGAGGTTTGACGATTGTATGTTTTAAACTCTGAAGGTATACTCCGTCTGTAATGCTTAGATTAATAATATGAGCTAGTAATGGAGCTATGATTTTATCTACAAATTTAATTACTTTATTCGATACGCCGTCATAACCAACAGTACTTGTGTTCTTAAGTTTATTAATTATTCTTATTACATCAATTTCTAAGGTTGGCAACATAAATTATTTCTTTTATCTTAATTTTTCAATAATATCAAATTGAAATAAATTACGCAATACAAAAATTCAGACTTTGAAATAATCTTGTCGCTGAATCTTTGAGATAATATTTCATTGGAAATCCATTACTTGTTTTTTTGGAGTGTATGGCTAGGTTAATAAGACCTTTAAGCCAAATCTTTGTTTATAAATTAACTTCATTTAAAGTCATCGTTCGTCAGTAAGTCAAATTGAACAGTGCCAATATATATATATATATATATATATATATATATATATATATATATATATATATATATATATACATATATATATATATATATATATACATATATATATATATATATATATATATATATATATATATATATATATATATATATATAATATATATATATATATATATATATAGTATGTTATACTATTATATCATATTCACTACTCTACTCAGTACTTCCTGCGCATCAAATTACATAAAATGTCATCGATATTACTTAACATAACATTTTAAAACACTAACATTTTGAATATAATACAAGCACCACATGACATTTTTCCTTGCCCGCTAAAACTCCCCATCTCTTGTTTCGACTGTTAGAGCACACACTTATATGTGTAGTATATTATTACTCTTTTAATATATTGTATTATTTTTTAAAGACTAATTTGAAAAGAAAATACATGACAGCCTGTTTGTGAATAGATATTTGAAATATACGATCATATAGAATGGAAGAAAGCATTATATAGAAACGTATTTCTTTGTGGTAACTGGACAAGAATAACATTTACCAGCCCTTACTTACTTAATTAATACTTTGATTTAATTTACGTTATTTTTTATATAACATTCCAAATATTAAATTGTTATTGATTAATTTCTTAACATTTATTAGAGACTTTATTGGCGACGAAAGTATTAATATTATTTTACTTATAAATTAGATCATAATACTCCATTATTTTGGATACAATAAATAAATAAATATGAAGAATGGGTAAAAATATATAAAATGACTAGAAGAGGATATTGTCATTGGATATTGTTTTTTTTCTTGCGGTGGGCTATGGATGTAGTCGCGCCCCGCCAATCAGTCTGGAGCGAAGGAAAAGGCGGCGCGCAACCCCATAAACCCACCCCGCAAGCACCTCTCTTCGCCGAGCGAGCGGGCCACCGGTACCCGATCTTTGTCTTCGGTGGTGTGGAAACTTAACCCCCTGTGAAATTTGAGGCACTGGCTGACTAATATTTTTATTGCATAGCCATCGTGATTACAATTTACATTAACTGATATTATAACTTACGACGATGTCAATTAATTTCTTTATTTTACTTAATATCGTTATAAAGTTAGTTTTTGGTTATAGTAATAAACAATTTACACTAATGAAGAAGGAAACTTCAAATGGTAAACATTAAAGTATTTACTTCACACTTTAATTGTTTTGTTAATTTTTTTATTACTTATGGTGGCAAACGAGCATGCAGCACACCTGATGGTAAGTGTCACTGCCGCCCGTGGACTTTTGCAATATCAAGAGTATAGCTAGACCGCTGCCTACCAATACAAACCCTACCCAGTTGGGCTTCCGGCTCTCTCACTCACCGAACGACGCGCAAAAGCACATTGCCATTAATCAAACGTCGATCTTCTGCGCGTGTGGTACTACCTCGGACGGACTGGCTCGCAGCTGTAGACAGAGAATTATCAACAGCGTGGTCCTACCACTAAAAGAGCCATTATGACTTTAAAACTAAAACTTTCTTCACTCGTTTCATATCGCTCTAAAATATTTTTTGTAGTACATGTATACCTACATCAAGACATCACGTGAACGTTCTACTTGAGCGTAGTTTATTTCTATATTCTGGCTCCTTTGTAACACATAAGAGTTATAATGATCTCAATAAAATGTATTTCCATCCATCCATCCATCAGCCCGTAAACGTCCACTGTTGGACATAGGCCTCCCCACGAGAATGCCATCTATAACGGTCCTGTGCCACCTGCATCCAGTGGTTTCCTGCGACCTTGATGAGGTCATCAGTCCACCGAGTGGGGGGTCGTCCTACGCTGCGTCGTCCGATTCGTGGTCGCCACTCGAGAACCTTTTTTCCCCAACGGTTGTCGGTTCGTCGAGCGATGTGGCCTGCCCATTGCCACTTCAACGTGCTAATTCTTCGGGCTATGTCGGTTACACCCGTTCTTCTACGGATTTCTGTATTTCGGATTTTATCACGTAGAGAAATACCGAGCATAGCCCTCTCCATAGCACGCTGAGCGACTTTGAGCCTTTTTATGAGGCCGACATTTAGAGACCACGTTTCAGTGCCGTAAGTCATCGCTGGTAACACACACTGGTTATAAACCTTTGTTTTCAGACACTGCGGAATATTAGACGAGAAGATCCTCCTAAGTTTCCCGAACGCTGCCCAGCCGAGTTGGATTCGTCGGCTGACCTCTTTCTCGAAATTGATCTACCTAATTGGACTGTTTGTCCTAGGTAAACATAGTGATCGACAACTTCGAGAATCGCATTCCCAACCAGGACCGGTACAGAAATGACATGGGCATTAGACATGATTTTCGTCTTGTCCATGTTCATTTTCAGCCCTACTAGTTGGGACACCTTGCTGAGGTCATTGAGCATGGTGCCAAGGTCCTCCAGGGATTCTGCCATGACTACGATATCATCTGCGAATCGAAGGTGAGTGATGTATTCGCCATTGATGTTGATGCCGAGTCCGGTCCAGTCTAAGAGCTTGAAGACATCTTCCAGCGCAGTGGTGAACAGTTTCGGAGAGATAACGTCTCCCTGTCTCACGCCTTTCTGCAGCTGGATCGGTTTCGTACTCTTATCCTGGATGCGGACTGACATAGTAGCGTCTTTATACAAACACTTCAGCACTTCGATATATCGATAATCAATTTGGCACCTCTGAAGGGACTGCAGCACTGCCCAAGTTTCGACAGAATCAAAGGCTTTCTCATAGTCCACAAACGCTAGACACAGAGGCCGATTATACTCCTCGGTCTTCTGTATAATCTGGCGTAGCGTGTGGATGTGGTCTATGGTACTATAACCTTTTCGGAAACCGGCTTGTTCGGGCGGCTGGAAGTCGTCTAGCTTGCGCGCGAGTCGGTTCGTAATGACTCTTGAAAACAATTTGTACACGTGGCTCAGGAGTGAGATGGGTCTGTAATTCTTTAAGAGCGTTTTATCGCCCTTCTTGAAAAACAGCACCACCACACTCCTGGTCCACGACTCTGGAACGTCGCCCCCGAGAATGACAGAATTAAATAGCTTCTGTAGGGCTTTTAAAACTGGCTTGCCGCCTGCCCTCAGGAGCTCTGTGGTAATTCCGTCATCTCCCGGTGCCTTTCCGTTCTTTAATTGTTTTAGAGCCATTCTGATCTCGTACAAGCTGACGTCCGGGATTTCTTCGGTATAGTGCCGAGTTAGCTTGGATCTGGGGTCTTGGACCAAGCTGACAACAGGATTCAGGGATGATTTGTACAACTGCCCATAGAACCTTTCGACCTCTCCCAAGATCTCACTCTGGGATGAAATGACAGTACCGTTATCGGTCTTCAGCTTAGTCATTTGGCTCTGCCCGATAGACAAATCTCGTGCGAACACTTTGGAGCCTCGATTTCGCTCTATCGCCTCTTCAATACGCAGTGTATTGAATCGGCGAATATCGCGTCGCATAGATTTAGAGATTTGTCTGTTAAGCTGCCTGAGTTCGGACCAATCGGCTGAAGACTGTACCGTCATTTCCTTTCTCCTCTCCATGAGTTGAAGAGTCTGGTCAGAAAGCTTTTTTGTTCTAGTAGCGCGACGGGCCTTAAAGAATTTTGACCCGACCGCGTGGACAGTTTCCACGAACCTGTTGTTCATATCGTTCGAAGATTCGCACTCTTCCAGGCATTGGAAGCGATTTTGTAATTCGAGTTGAAAGCTATCGGGGTTTTGGTATTGGACAGGTGTATGTCGGAGTGTAGACTTCATCAAGCGGGACCGCTCGACTTTCGTACGAAGATTCAATGTGCCTCGAACCATCCGGTGATCACTCCCAGTTTTAATCCTGCTGATCACAGAGACATCATTGAATATTTGTCGTTTGTCCGTCAAGATGAAGTCTATCTCATTTTTAGTGGATCCATCAGGGCTAATCCAGGTCCACTTCCTTTGTGGCCGTTTCTTGAAGAAGGAATTCATCATGAAGAGGCCTTCCTTCTCCAAAAAGTCGGCCAGTTTTTGGCCCCTTTGGTTTCTCTGTCCAAATCCATATTGCCCCACTCTCAACTCATCGTCTGTCCTTTTGCCTAGTTTTGCGTTGAAGTCTCCCATAACTACCGTGAAGTGGGTTTTGGACGTGTGGATGGCTTTCGACATATCCTCGTATAAGGCCTCCACTACGTCGTCGGAGTATGTCGAAGTCGGTGCGTAAACCTGTATGACCTTCAACGAATACCGTTTGGTAATTCTGAGTATAAGGTACGCTACCCTTGTTGACACACTTTCGATCCTCTCCACGTTCTCTACGAGAGACTTACGAACGATAAACCCTACACCGCCTTGGGATGGGTGATCTCCCTCCCGGTAGAAGAGCAAATTTCCAGACCGGAGGATTATCGTGCCCTCCCCCTCTCTTCGCACTTCTGATAATCCTACAATGTCCCATCGGATTTTGCTCAATTCCTCTTCCAGTTCGATGACCCTCTCGTCGGTCCTAAGCGTCCGAACGTTGTGTGTTACTAGGGCCAAGGGTCGATTTTTTTGGTAGCCGGATCGCGGCCGGAGATTCCTAGCACCCCCTGCCCCGCCACCAACAGGCCCGCTACCAAAATGAGCCCGTGGAACAGCGGAACTGCCGTGACTGGGGGCCGTGACTTTTTGTGCATCCATATTTATTTTGGGGGGGTAATAATGCCATAATCGCCACGCTTGGCGAGCGGATTGGCGATCGCGGTAGATGTTATTAAGTTTCCCGGGAGATAGCCGCTGCCCAATCTCCCGGTGAGACCCTTAGCCGATTTTTACGACTCCCACGGGCAAGTAAGGGGTGACGACCTTTGTATTCTATTCCCGTCGCCACACGGGGGTCGCCACAAAATGTATTTAATATTTAGTTTTTTAGGATTCTACTATGTTATAATTTGCTGCACAGATTGCGTAACTAAGATCGACTTTCCGTGCCAGTGCCGTAAATGTGATTACGCAGGACAATACATTGCGTAATCCACAAACTGTTGTTCTGAGTCTGGATGTAATTTGTCTGCGTTAATTATATATTTATAAATCCCCAGCAATACGAGGATTACTTCCTTAATACAATTCTATAGTGTGTTTAAAAAAAATTAAATACATAGTCACTTTCCTCTTGTGTGTCTGCCCGAATGGAATTTTGTAATTGATTTTAAACTAACATCCCGTTGAGCTAATTATTTAAAATTTGGACCATAGCTCAGAAGTGAATGGCAATGCATGAAAAGTTGAAAAAAAAGAAGAAAAATAAAAGAAAAGAATGTACCATGTTTTTATAACGAACTAAAAAGTATGAAATAATTTCTCTCTAGATTAGAAACGACAAACATGGGGTGCATTATCTCTTAAAATAATTATCGTCCCATGCTTTTTGTCTATCTTGAACGAAATAATTTTATAATTTTTAGTCTGTTATAAAAACATGACTCATTATTTTTTTATATTATTATTATTTCTATATAATAAAGAAACAAATTTATCGATGGACATTAATATACATCTGGTTTTATGTACAGAACTGACACAGCCTTATTTCACAAGGTAACTTTTGAGTAATTCAATAGTTTTAGGAACACATTGTTGACAGTTTTCTGACTACAGCTGCGGGCTGATCCGTCCGGGGTAGCACCACACTCTAGAACAAAAATAGACAGAGCAGTGGCAATGTGTTGCTATGCTTTGTTTGGTGAGTGAGAAAGCCGGCAGCCCGACTGTCTGGGTGGGTTTGGGATTCTCTTTGGTAGGCAGTGGCCTAGCTTTACTCTTGGTATTGCATAAGCCAATGGGCAGCAATAATAATTACCATCAGTTGTGCTGCTTGCTTGTTTGCCACCAAAAGCAATAAAAAAAAGTTCTAATGTAGTAAAAATCAGCTTATTACAGTCTGATATTCTACTACTATGCTCGTCTTAAATTAACTGTGGTGTACAGTTTTCTATAATATTTTGCATTATCTCTGATTCAAGCCGATATTAAACGATCACGCTAACGAGACAATCTTTCTTTTCATTTTTAAAAGCATATAATATTAAGAAAAACTAACACTATTGTTTCCAGATTTCGAATGCAATGGTCACATCACCACTCCAAATCAAGATATTAAAGATATACAACATAAGCAGTTTTATAACGAAGACTCGCGTAACTTCAGCTTCCCAACGATTAAAATACCAGTAGTCACATCAAAAGGTAAGGCTATCATAATTTTCGGAATGAATCGTAAATTGTTGTTGGCAATATATCATTTGATATGTTAGCCAAGTCTTGACAACTTCGTTAACATATCAAATGATAGCAATGCCAATTCAGGACTTGACTAAGATATGAAATTTAATATCTAGTCGTCAAATCAGTTTTGCTCGTTTTGTAATATTGCAACCTTGTTTTTTTCTTTAAATCTTGGAAGAAATTCAATTAAAGAACATAAATTACACTCTAATAGAAAAAATAATTTGTGTATCGCGCAAAGAATAGTACTGCGTGGTAACCGAACCCAATATGTTAGACGTCAAAACTTAAATCACAAGGTCATCTATAAAGTCAAGTCAGTCATTTATATAATTATACAACTTAATATTTATTTATACAAATATATTTCATGAGATTGTAGATTAGATTTTTGAGTTTTTTCAACTCTATTAGAAAACCCTGCTTAGATCACACTCATCATCAATAGTACTTTTTTTTTTACCTGCTTATGGTGGCAGACGATCAAGCAGCACTCCTGATAGTAAATATTACTGCCACCCATGGACCTTTGCAATATCAAGTGTATAGCTATGCCACTCCTACAAATACAAAACAACCCAGTTGGGACACCAGCTCTATTGCTCACCGAAAGAATGGCAATAACACATTGCCATTACTCAGATGTTGATCTTCTGCGAGAGTGTGGTACAACACGGACGGACTGGCCCGAGGGTAAACAGAAAACTGTTAACAGTGGTTCTACTACTAAAAGCCATACATACCTTGAACTTATCAATGAGAGTAGTTGTCATCATCAATCTCCTACTCTTATCCCAATTACTTGGGATCGATACAATATGTACTCCTCTTTCATAGTACATACTGTAAAAGTTATTGGCAATAGTTTTATGACCAGCCGCCTGCCAGACGTCAATCCTCCTTGGGGATGTAATTGTTGATCCAACGGCATCAGATGGAGTCGGCCCAGGTCGTTATAAGGCTCTTAGTCGTGTTTTACGACACCCAGGAGCAAAGTAAGGGTTGGTAGTATTCGTAGCCGCTATCACACAGCACACGGAGAGTAGTGGTGTCGGAATAATAAAAGATTATTGGATACATTTCTTACGAAATCGGAAAACTGTATAATAAACAAAGCTGATACCATTTGCAAACAATTGAAGCAAGTAATAGCTCGCACCAATGAAAAAAGAAATATACAATGTCTACATTAATACAAACGAATTAGTAAATGTTTAAATTAAATGTATTTGTAAATTGTAATATTATTTGTGTAAATAAGTTATAATATTAAGCGTCTGCATAAATCTTCTTCTAATTCCATAGGTTTGTTTCACTGTTTGGCATAACTTCCAAAATAGGTGTGAAATTGCCCTTATATAATAAACTAGTCAGATAGCCTAGTATAAGAAGTACTTATAGCTTATTTTACTCATTCAAGTACTTGTCTTAAGTAGTAATTAATATATGTATATAGTAGTAATATATGATTCAAATAGTGCATTATTAACCCTAGATATTAATCCCCTAATTTATTTTTTATTCTATCTAGATCCACTGATAGACTTTGAAAGAGTTATTGAGGAAGTTGTATATGGACGGAAACCAGGTGAGAATGGCAATGATTTAGTTTCAATGTTTCCAAATAATTTTAACAATGTATTTTCAATAAACTACTTGAGTAGCAACCATGCGTCATAAGAAAAATAATTTAAATATATTCCTTGTGAGCGTCTTTTTTTTTGGACTAATCCCACCACACATGCCCACCATTGTAACTCCTGTAAGCCAGGATCCACAATGGTCACTATAAATGACACCGAGGTTTGACCCTCAGGCAGTCCCGGGAAATGATTTTAATTTTCTTGGAACCCGCAACAAATTTAATTAGAAAAGTTAAAGATGAGGAGTTGGAAAAGAGTGATTCCACTTCCCTCCCAGGCAAAGCGGGAGACAGAAAACAATATTGACTAGTCAGCCAATAAGTAAAGGGTTGTACAGCTACGATATAGCGCAGCAGTACGGCACCATGGATACGGGATAACTTAACGGAGCCTATATGTGAGCCTTAAGATTGGTTGCTGTAGTAGGTATGGCAGAAACGCCTAAACGCGCGGAAATTTTCTCGAGTTGCTACAAGACCCGTATAGTATACTACTCCAGATGTTACTTGCAAACTGTCTAACATAAGGTTGCGGTCGTTACGTCAGAGATCGCACTCCCAGAGAACGTGATGTGCTGATTGTTCATACTCGTGGTTATGTGTAGAACATTGACATAGTGGTGAGGGTACGAGTTTAAAAGAAAATAATTTACTTTTAAAGTTGCCATGGCCAGTTAGAAATTGGGCTACAAAATGGTCAACCTCCAACCACACTCTCTCTAGGCACTCGCGGACGCATGGAAAAAATATATAGAGGTGACGGCCCTTCGACGATGAATCCCATCTCTCTTGCCATTCAATTAAAAGTTTTTCATAGACAACGGATTGCGGTGCAAACAATCGAGCGATTTTATTACGGTCGCGCGGTAGAAGGAAATCTGTGTTCGTATTTTCCCTTGTCGTGTAATACATTGATGCTCGTCTCTGAATCTCCAAGTCAACCGGAAGTACACCCGCGAGTACTGGCAAGGCCTCGGTACTGACTGTCCTGTAGGCTTTACACAAGAATATTAAGGCCAATCGTTGGCTTTGTAGTAATTTAAGGCGAGCTGCCCCTATGGTAGCCCTATCAGCCCAAACGGGTGCAGCGTAACAAATACACCCCAAATATGTGGCCATATATATGTTTTCAGTGTATTAAAACGAAGGCCCCAGGTAGACGTTGATATTCTAGTAAGCGCATAGAAATTTCGTTTCGCTTTTTCACCTACAGTTTTAATACGCTCGACAAATGAAAATTTTTTTTCTAAGAGTAGACCAGGATAGCAAACTGAATCTTTCTTTTTGACTGTCATATTATTGAATTTTATACGCGCCAACGATTATAAATTTCCTTTTAATAAAAGGTGATACGTTTTTTGTGGGGCAAATGTAAGCCGATTTCGTGTGCCCTATTCGAATATATTATTGAGACAAATTTCTGCTAATTTCTCTAAACCGTCTCTAGTGTTGGATTCTACGAGTAGAAGACCGTCGTTGGCATAGCCGATCAATTGACAGTGTTTTTGCAGAAGTAATTCGAGGAAATCGTCAAAACCTAAATTACATAGATATGGACTTAGCACCGAACCTTGGGGGCAGCCCATCGTCAGTGGCTTTGACACAGCATGGTGACCAAGTTTCAGTTTAATCGAACTCTGTGAATCAATCAATCAAATCATTTATTATGCATAAGCCCCATAGGGCACTTACATATTGTCAATTTTACATCATTGTTTTTTTAAATTAAATTTAATTAATCTACCACCGGATCGGAAAGCAGCCACATACTGAGAAGATCCGGCAAGAAACTCAGTGGGCTCGTCATTTTTTTTTTTTAATTATATATTTTCACGAAAGAGATACATACATATTTAATTTATGTTAGCTCCAGTGACATGCCCTTCGAGTAAAGATTCATTTTTTTTAAATTTTGTATATAATACAAAATTAAACTAAGAATATTTATAAAACAAAAAAGAAACAAAAATGGCTGGACCAGATCCCACAAGCGGCACCCGATCACGAGTTAATTATTAGAGCAGCCATCACGCCCCTCAACCACATTGGAGGGAAGGGAGAGATCCGCTCCACGTAGCTACCGCAAGCAGAGACCTTTACAGTGAGCATGACCACACCATAATCTATAAATTTGAAACAGATAGCTTGGATAAATAAATACATAACTCGTTAGGCAAAACACGCTACACTGTACAATTAAGACAATACAAATAATACAAGAGTATCAGACGACAGTGAGGATCAGCGTCAGAACCCTGTAAGAGATAAACATTAAAAGGGCAATTGCTGAGAGAGGGGCTGCTCATAACATTGAAACTTTGAAACTGTCAATCCCAGTATCAACAGTTTTGTATACTTTTTGGTTTAATATAGGTATACTTCAAACACTATTGATACATATATATATATACATATATATATAATTGATTTGTTTCATTGTAATGATGTGAATAAATAAAACAAACATTTTTTAGAAAAATCGATATATTTAATGATGATAATAAAAAGTATGGTTTTTCTTTAAATTATTCAGTATCGGAATCAGCCGCTGAGTTGTTATCGGAATCAACGTCTTCATCGACGTCCGAATTATCTTCTCTATCATTTTCTGAAACGTAAATATGTTTTTGTCAAAATCAAAGTCTTACGTACAGATTAAAGATGTAAAGATTTATTTATTTACCTATGACGTCATCATCTTCTTTACCTGATTCCTCATCCGGTTCCTTTATGTCACAGACTTTTTGGGGGCATTCCTCGCCGTGAAACCAGTCGAAATCGTACCAACCGTCATTGAGAATCCATCCATAGCTTATTGGTAACAAGGTCGACGGTATTTGTTTGTAGGCATTACACCAAATCTGTGCTATGTAGGTACTTCTCTTCATATGTTGTTTTAACTCCCGGAAACAAGGGGGAAACGACGTTGCTTCCAATTTCATATTTGTCTTTTTGAAAGCTTCATTACTGCTTTTCGGCGTATAAATCCTTTCGAATATGATACACCTTGCTTCGTTGAATGTTTTTCTTGCTTTTACGTTGTATAAAACGCATACATATTCTTGCAGAACAATACAAACTCATATTTAACATAGTTTCTAACTAGGAACCTAGAATCACGAAAAGAGTATGAAAATTAGTACAAATAAACTATCTAAATGCCGTATAAAAAAATATCGTGATGAATTTCACCTTATATTTCGTTATATGGATTTTTTCTTTTTGATTTTTCTTTTTCAATTTTGTTTCCCCTTTGTACCAACGAAAATGTACGGCATATGAAAAAATATTATCTATGCATAAAATAATTTCAAAATAAATTAATTTTATGTTGTGTCAAATCACCCCCTGGACCACGGAAACAGAGGGGGTTGCAACCCTCGATTTTTTCCCCTTGTCGCATGATTTTTGTACGACGTTGCGGAATAATGGATTAGAAGCAGTATTGAAATAGTATGAAACTGATGCCGTACATAATCAAATGACCAAATTTACCCTGGAAATTGTAGGAAAATAAAAAAAAATTCCGACTTTGTGGCGCACCATTTTTTTACGGCACTACGCGTTTTCTTGTTATTTTTCAGAGATCGATGGTAAGAATGCCGTACAAAAATATATGACCAAAATGTACTCACTCTACCTGTACTTTTGAATTTTTACCTGCACTCAGTTGGACAGCTTACAAGTGACGGCATAGTGCTGAATCTTATTATTTTATGCTCTTATATCGTTATAGATAGGTCACCTGGTGGTTCAAATGACCCATAATTTTTCCAACACGGACCTGTAGTCTATAACACTATTAAAGCATAAACTAGAATAAATACTTATCGTAATACACGTAATCGCGAACAAAACACAACAAATCACAATTGGAAATACTGCACAAGCCGATAGAATATTCTTAAAAGGACAAAACTATTTTTATTCAGCGCGCGAAACAACTTCGCACTGTACTAGGCTAAGGCGGGGAGGGGAATGTGAGCGTCTCTTTGAGAAAGGCTCTCTAAAACCAAAGTATAGGAAAAAAAATTGCATTTTAGAAGTTGTTAGGTAATTCAAAAATCTGACATACCTAACCTCATCCACGTTTTGACAAAAAATTTCTCATAAAAGAATTTGTCCTAAATGGGATGGCACCAAAGCTAAAGTGTGCAAAGCACTTAAGCAATAGCAGACTCAAGCAATTCAACAAAATTAGTATATACTTGGGAGGTAGAAGGAAGGAAAGTAAAACTCTTTAAAGACGGAGCTATCCAGTAGGCGCAGACTATGACTAGCAGTGTCAACAGATAAATTTATATATATATATATATATATATATATATATATATATATATATATATATTGCCTACTCTCCTAATTCATTTCTATATATACCTCTCTTAATCCATATACGATTAGCAACTTTCAATGATGATCGGACGAGTTCCTATAAGATTTTGTCCAGTTTTGCTTTTCTTCGAGTAAGTTCACATACCTTCGTTTCATTTAAGGGCAGCAGTGATAGAGGGTGTATTCATGATTTATTATATATTAGATCCGATTCTAGGTCTGATTCTGACTCAAGCAATTTAACTTGAATTTAATATTCAAGTTAAATTGCAATTAATTAAAATTACCTGCTATTAAATTCTCAGGTGAACAGCGTACGGACAAACAACAATCAAACGATGATATTGATTTATTGGCTCACATGCCTTCGAGGCAATTTATGAGGTTCGGCTTACCTGTCTTCTATGATACTACTACTACTAACTTGGTTACATTTCTGAAAACCTTTATCATCCTCTCAATTTGAACATCCTTCATGATAGGAGGTCAGACGGATCAGCATAAGGTTTTATTTCAAAATTTCCATCTCTTGCAGTGACGTTATCTGCTCGGTCATTCCTCAATCGTCTTTTCCGATCACCCAGGAAAATGAAATTGGTGGTGAATTGTATTCTTACCCTACCATGACAAGGCAAAACCAGTATTAATATTTAAATCGCCAACCCAATTAATGGAGTAAGTATAGTTTTATCTGCATACTCACCTTCAACCGGCCGCAATATATACGCCCTACTTCTATACGCCCCACTGTTAGGCTTCAGTCTCTTCCACAATAGGAGGAATTTTGACCTTTTATATCATCCAGTCATAGGTTGATATTGAGTTTTATATCGCGTTCCTTCTCTTTCACACATGTGCATATAAGCTTTTAAATCATCCTGCTTTTAGTCCAATAACTTGTGGTCTGAGCCATATGTACTCTTCTTTCATAGTACACATTGCAAAGGTTTTGTCAATAGTTTTATGTTCGGCTGCTGACCTGAAGTTAACCCTCATTATGAATGTAATTGTCGATCAGACAACATTAAATATGATCAGACAACATTAAATATGGTTCAGGTCGAAGTAAAACTCTTATTTGTGTAAACGTTTTAGATATCCACGGGTGAAGTAGAGGTTGGTAGTATTCGTAACTGCAAACACAGCAATTGAAAAGATGTCATATTTATATTATTATTTATTTTTGCCAGAGCGGAGATATTTCACAATAAAAGTGCAGTACATTTGCCGTTCGCAGAGTATATGCATCGCGATCATATGTATCTAAATATCAGTCGTGATTATATGCAGACTGCAGTTGATGCCTTCGCAATATTCTTAATGGGAAGTCTCGATGACATTTTGCGATTGCCACCTGATTATATATTGCAGTCTGTAAGTTAATTCTATCTAAAATAGAGCTAATTGACTCATCAACATCGAGGCGAAACTACTGAAGCTATAAACATTGTATTAATACATTTAAAACTATTTTCAAATTTGAAATAAAACAATTTTTAAGGATTCTATCGGTTTTGTATTTCATTTTTAATTTCTCAACGTTTCGAATACTTTACAGTTCATTGTTACGGGAGGACTGTCAAAACGTCGAAAAGTAAAAAATCAAATACCATCACTATATAATCAGTAAAAATAGTTTTATTTCAAATGTGTAATACTCGCATAAACATAAAAAATCATTATTATTTAAAAAAATCTGTTTTATTTTAATAATCATCACCTCAGCTCATATCTGCCGTCCAACTACCAGACAAGAGCCTCCTCCACAATAGGAGGGAAAAAATGATCAACTATCTATCACGCTAGTCAGGCTGGTTCGTATAGGATTTTATTTCGCAGGCTCCTTCTCTGGAATAGACCCCATACCTATGCATATTACATTCCTTACTCGTTTTTGACGCAAGCCACAGGAAAGAGCGGATACAGAGAATTGTGTTCTTACTCCATCCTCACACGGGTAAATTAGTTAGTTTTAATTGTAGCTATTAATAAGTCAGATACTAAGTCAGTTTTTAAGAAAGTTATTAAATATCAATCTATCTATCATGTCTCAAAATGATTATTGTGATCATCCACGCCTAATAATTGGTAACGTACATGTATTTTTAAATGACAACGTTCTGTACTGAGAAATTCTGAACAATTGTTTGTAGATCGCACAAAGAACTATCCTGTGTGGAGATCGGCGTAGGAGTTTGCTATTTTTAGCGACGAGGGTGGATCTACCACAGAGCCATCGCGGAGTGAGGGCGGCAGTAAAGCCGCAGTGCCATTGTCGGAGAGCTCCAGAAGCTCCGACACCGACACGGCCCCGGTAAAATCGTCGGACGAGCGCAAGAAGGCCGCAGAGTCATCCGACGAGGAGGTCGACCGACCCCGAGGGGCACAACTCAGTGTGTCTGGGGTTGCCGTGCCGGTGCAGACCCGGATGAAGTACCTGGGTCTGCACCTAGACAGTAAGTGGAATTTTGGGCCGCATTTTGCCCAGCTCGTCCCTAGGCTTTCAAAGTCGGCCGCGGCGCTGGGTAGGCTTCTGCCCAATACTGGAGGTCCCGGATCGTCCTGCCGGCGGCTTTATGCCGGTATCTTGCGGTCTATGGCGCTGTATGGTGCCCCAATCTGGTCGCAGTCACTCACCGCCTCCAATAAAGCCTTACTACGCAAGGCGCAGAGGGCCATGGCGGTGAGGACAATACGGGGGTACCGTACGGTGTCCTGGACTGCAGCTACATTGTTGGCGGGCGATCCGCCCTGGTCACTTCAGGCTAGGGCTCAGGCGGAAGCCTACCAGTTCTGCGCTGCGGCGCGGGCAAATGGTGAACGCATCACCACGAGGGGACTGAGCAGGGCGAAAGAAGCGGCTCAAAGGGCACTAGTCCAGCGGTGGAGGGAGGAACTAGAGTCCCCCGTAGCAGGACGGGGGACCGTTGAGGCGGTAGCGCCCCACTTTCACCGCTGGACGACACGAAGGCACGGCAACCTGTCCTTCAGGCTGACGCAGGTACTTACCGGACACGGGGTCTTCGGTAAGTACCTGCACCGAATTGGACGTGAAGAGGCCCCTGGATGCCATGAGTGTGGCGCGCAAATCGATGATGCGCGTCACACCCTGGAAGTATGTCCCGCCTGGGGGCCTCAGCGCCGCGACCTGTCGGCGGTCATTGGAGCGGACCTGTCGTTGTCAACCGTCATCAACAAGATGCTTGACAGCGACAGGCACTGGACGTCGATGGCCTCCTTTTGCGAGGAAGTCATCTCTGCAAAGGAGGCCGCGGAGCGAGAACGCGAAGCACTCGCGTCTGCGAACTCGCTCCGCCGGCGGCGACCAGGGAGAGGGAGGCGCCGCTACGCGCACCTCCTCCCACCGCCTTGACGGCTGACTGGTCGTGGCCAGATGGCTAAGCGTAGGGGTGTCGGGGATAGAATGTCAATAGACGATCTCTCCGGCATCCCGTAAAAGCGCGGAAGGGACCGCTGTTAGGTTTTAGTGGGTATTCCGGCCGTCAATCTCATGGCCGGCGAGTCCCACACACCCCCCCGTCTGTCACTGGCGGGGGATGTGCGCAAAAGCATTTCCACAGCGTAAACAAAAAAAAAAAAAAAAAAAAAAAGGAGGTCGACCGAAGCCGGGACGAGGGCGGTAATGCCGCAGGACCATCCAGCATGGAAGAGGGCAGCTCGGCTGCCGAGGCCGTCGAGGCGTCTGAGCCGCACCTTGCGGCGAAGGCTCTGACGGCAGCCTTAAATGTTAGGGAGAGGGAGGAGACCCTCCCCCGAGTGTCCGGAAGCGCCCCCTGTATAAGGGCGGCAGCTCCGACTCGGAGGGGAGCGTCGTCATGCCTCCTCCCAAGGTCCCGACCGCGCGCCGTGGGCACAGGGGTCGTGGGTCGGCGGTGGCGGTGAGGCCGGTCTTGGGTCCAGCCAGTCAGGGCGACGAGGTGGCGCCTCTGCAGGCCGCGAACGCTCGCCTCAGCAGGGAAGTTTTCGGCCTGCGGGAACGAAACCGAAAACTTGAGTCGGAGCTGTCGGCGGTGCGGAAGGAAAACCGCGGGTTGACCAAAGACATGGCTGACCTGCGGTCTCAATTCGCACTTTGGTGCCAGCCGCGCCGCCGACATCGGTCTGCGCCAGGTAGGGCAGGCCCGTCCTCTGCGCCCGTGGTGCCCGCTGGGCCAGTTGCCGCCAAGAAGCGCGGAAGGCCCAAGTAGGGGGAGGAGCCGCTCCCTGCGGTGCACGGTGTGCCGGAGGAGGCGATACGCGTCATCTTCGCCAAAATTAAATTGATGATGGACGCGCACATCCAGACCGTGGCGGATCGTCTTCCGCCCGAGGCACCCCTCCGACAGCCGCTCGCCGCGGATAAGGCGAAGCGGCCGCAAGCGCCAGCTCCCGCGCCGCTGCCGTGTCAGGGTGGCCGCGTGGTGAGCTACGCCGTGCTACTACGCTACTACGCTCCCCCCTAACAGGAGCGTGACTGATTTCGGGGCCTCCCTCACCGTCTTGGGGGCCTCGTTACGGCGACTGGCACCGCGCCAAGTCTTCATTCTGGTGGACTTCAACGCCAAGTCCATGGCGTGGGGGTCCCCCATGACGGACGACCGAGGGCGGGCGGTCGAGGAGTGGGCGGCGGCACTGGGCCTCTGTTTGTTGAACAGGGGCTCGGTGCATACGTGCGTGCGGCAGCGGGGCGGGTCGATAGTTGACTTGTCGTTCGCTAGCCCTATTGTCGCCGCACGCGTGAGCAGCTGGTGCATCGCGGAGGAGGTTGAGACCCTATCGGACCACCGGTATATCCGGATGGAGGTCTCCCAGACCCTCTCGACGCCCGGCAGGGGTCATGGGATGGACGGACGTCCCGCGTTCCCGTGATGGTCTGTGGGTCGTTTAGACCGGGACCTGCTGGCGAAGGCAGCCATCGTTCACTCGTGGCTGTCTTCTGCCCACCAGTTGGATGGGGTGGACGCCGAGGCTGTCCGCATCCGCAATGCATTGACGCAAATCTGCGATGCGGCCATGCCTCGTGTAAGGTGTCTGCCCCCGAAGAGGGGTGTCCACTGGTGGTCCCGGGAGCTGGCGGATATTTGGGCCACATGTATACGCGCCCGGAGGGCCTACACCCGCAGCCGGTGGCACCATCGGGTCATATGAGGGTTACCGCAATGCGCGGTCGGCCTTCAGGCTGGCCGTCCGTACCGCCAAAGACGTCAGTTGGCAGGAGATGCTGAACGGTTTCGATCGTGACCCCTGGGGTCGCCCCTATCGCGTGGCGCTGAGTAAGCTCCGCGCACGGGGTCCCTCCCTCACCGAGACCCTCCAGCCCGGCTTCCTCACCAGGGTCGTCGAGGACCTGTTCCCACGACGGGCGGAGCACACGCCCCCGGTGATGGCTTCGTCAGACACTGACCAGGAGGCCGACGATGAAAGTGTTCCGCCTATCACGGAACCCGAGATGGGGGTGGTGGTGGCGGCGCGCATGCGCAGCAAATCCACCGCCCTCGGGCCCGACGGTGTTCCTAACCGCGTGCTGGCCTTGGTCCTCGACCACCTGGATCCCCGCCTCAGTGGGCTGTTCGACGCGTTTCTAGCGTCCGATCGGTTCCCTGAGTACTGGAAGGAGGGGAGGCTGGTGCTCCTGCCAAAGCCGGGACGGTCTCCAGTGTTGGCCTCGCCCTACAGGCCTATCGTGCTGCTCGACGATGCGGGCAAGCTATTGGAGAGCGAGTGGCACGGCACCTCGTCGGCACGGGGCCCGATCTGTCGGACGTCCAGTTTGGTTTCAGGAGGGTTCGTTCGACGATCGCGGCTCTGTTGCGCCTGAGGGCCATGGCGATTGAGGCCGTCGTTGGCGGAGGAGTGCTGTTGGTGGTGTCCCTGGACATCGGCAACGCATTTAATAGTCTGCCATTTAGCTGCATCAGGGAGGCGCTCCGATACCACGGGGTGCCAGTTTACCTGGGGCGGCTACTGGCAGACTATTTGGAGGGGCGTAGCGTCCTCTACACCAACCGAGTAGGGGACGTTGTGCGAACGCCCATAACGTGCGGTGTCCCGCAGGGGTCGGTCCTCGGACCCACTCTGTGGAATATCGGCTACGACTAGGCGTTGAGAGGTAGCCTCTCAACCGGACTGGGCGTGATCTGTTACGCCGACGACACGCTGGAGGCGGCAATGCCCGCCGATTTGTATCGGTGGATGTCGGAGGTGCGAGCGGAGGGCGGTGTGGACTCATTGAGGGAGCTCACCGCCTGGCGTGTCGACGCCCGCCGAGACGTCATTGCCCGTTGGGCAGTCCGGCTGGAGAGGTTTCGGTTCGGTGTGCGGACCGTGGAGACCTTCCGACCGGTGCTGATGCGGTGGTTGGAACGACGGCACGGGGTGCTCTCCTTCCGACTGGTGCAGGTTTTGACGGGGCATGGATGCTTCGCCAAATACCTGCACACGGTCGTTAGGAGCGAGAGTACACTGTCCTGCCACCACTGCGACTGCGACGAGGATACTGCACAGCATACGCTCGAGGCTTGTGCCGCTTGGGCAGAGCAGCGCCGTGAACTCGTCGCAATCATCGGTGCTGACCTGGCGCTGCTGACCATCGCCAGAACGATGCTCGATAGCGTCAGGAACTGGGACGCGGTCGCAGCCTTCTGCGAGGCAGTAGTCTCGCAGAAGGAGGCGGCGGAGCGCGTGCGCGAGGAGCGTCTCCTCGACGACGCGAGCCGTCGTCGGCGACTAGGGCGGCGTGGGCGCGATTACCTGCGCCTTATGCCGCCCTAGCCGAGGCCGCGGGTGACTGGACCGGGGAATTAGTCCGTCACCCGCCGAGAGGCTAATCGCAAGGAAAAGACCGACGTCCTCCCTGAGGGAGGGGATGTCGCTCAAGAAGAGGGTACCCCTCGGGGGGTATTCCGTCGGGCCGGCCACTGACGACAAGTTCACGCTGCTCCGGTGGCCGGTCCAACGACGAAGGCGAGGTTCACGGGTGGGTTATGGGTGTGCGTGCTTACGCCCCTCTGTCGCCTCGGACAGAGTGGTGCGAGGAGCGCGAAAACCGTAGCCCACCCCACAAAAAAAAAAGGAGTTTGCTATTTACCGTCATATGTGGTGTCCAATCATGAGATAACGAATAAGTTTACACGTGTACTTTTGGCGGAAACGTGAAAGCGTCATGTGGTGCTTTTGTATTATATCTAATATCTTAGTGTTTTAACGTGTTATATTATATAATTTTGATAGTGTTTTATGTATGATGCAGAAACTGCGGGAGTATTACGAATATGATATAAAAGTGCTTTGCTGTTTTGTTTCCCAATAAATTTCCCAAATATTACTATTAACAGTGTGACCATAGCACTATTGAAGGCGATTTGACTTACTGACGTATAGTGACTAATATGAAAAATGATAACTTGTGAAGAAAATTGTAAATCGACATTGGCAACAATGGTAGTTTACTGCCAATATAAAAAAGAAACAGAAGAGGGTTTACCCATTTTTTTCTCAGTTGTACATTATTTTTGCTTCAGACTCGTACTCTAGCGATGATGAGAATAGCTCGAGAGAAGCTGGCGCTTACTTGGTACGTCGTGAAAGGTGTTACACCGACGCAAGAGATATCGTACGACACACTAGCCAAGTTCAGGCCGTTGTTCAAATACGTTAATGGCAAAGAGATGTCGCGGCTCAATTTGAGCAATGACAAGATTCTATCCTATATCGGAACTCATCCAGACATAAATAGGCACCAGGTTCTGTATTTTTATATACATATATAATTCTTCGGCAAGTATGTATGTTATTGAACTACTTTTAAGCGGAATTAGTCTGTCACCTGCCGAGAGGCTGATCGCGCGAGGAGGGACCGGCGTCCGCCCCGGGGGGGAGGTTACGTCGCTCCAGGAGAGGGCACCCCTCAGGGGGTATTCCGTCGGGCCGGCCACTGACGACAATTTCACTCTGCTCCGGTGGCCAGTCCAACGACGAAGGCGAGATTCACGAGTGGGTTACGGGTGTGCGTGCTTACGCCTCTTTGTCGCCCCAGACGGAGTGGTGCAGGGAGTGCGCCCACTATAACCCAGACAAAAAAAAAAAGCGGGTAGTTTAATATTTTTTTGTATATGTTCAGGTAGACACAGGTTAGCTGTGTGGTAGCGGCTACGAATACTACCAACCCTTACTTTGCTCGTGGATGTCGTAAAAGACGACTAAGAGCCTTATAACGACCTGGGCCAACTCCATCTGATGCCGTTTGGTCAACAATTACATTCTCAAGGAGGGTTGACGTCTGGCAGGCGGTCGGTCATAAAACTATTGCCAATAACTGTTTCAATATGTACTATGAAAGAAGAGTACATATTGTATCGACCCCAAGTAATTGGGATAAGAGTAGGAGAATGATGTTCAGGTAGACACAGGATTGATTTTAATGTAGTAATTTTTGTATTAAATAGGTGGGTGTCGTAGCTAGTCGATACCTTGAGATAAACCCGAAGTGGAGGCAAGCCAAGTATCTCAACATCATGAACAATTTGATTTGTGGTGTGCCTGTGATCTTAATGAGACAGATTCCTAAGTTTACATTCTTGCAGCTATCGCACCAGGTAAAATGTAAGCATTATTTTTAGTCACGCTAATCAGTTTCAATGAAGAAATAAGATTCCGAAAATTATGTATATATATATATAAGATCAGAAGTTCTTCTTAAAGCACAACACAATGTGATTCATCTAAAACAGAGTTTTATTTATTAAATACAAATCAGTTTTACATAAAATATGACAATAGAGAAAGTACTGAAAAAGTAACTAACCTAAAACAGAGAATCGACAATTAAATGTTCATGCCTTTCTCCATTTACTACAAAACTTTAATCGTCTTTTGCACAATAAATCTAAGCAAATTCACAATTATAACTTGAACATAACAAACCACGTTTATTTTTGTAAGTAATTTTAACTCGGTATAATGTTCCTTCTCTGTTACTAGTAGCTCCATCTTGGCTGTACTAATGCAAACTCAATTTAATGTCAATGTCATTGTCAACGTCACAAAGCTTACATATATATATATATATATATATATATAAGAGATTTCCACCTATGTATTGACTCATCACGATATCTCTGAAACCATAAGTTTAAGTTAGGTAGGAATATTTCTTTCGCCGAGTAGAGGTCAGCTAAGAACGGATTTTACGAAATT
Organism: Lymantria monacha; assembly: GCA_905163515.2. Taxonomy (NCBI): domain Eukaryota; kingdom Metazoa; phylum Arthropoda; class Insecta; order Lepidoptera; family Erebidae; genus Lymantria; species Lymantria monacha. The sequence goes on along the minus strand of LR991082.1, from coordinate 15,951,954 downwards.
ATATCCCTAAGGTGGTGAAAAAGCAGGGTAAAGTTTGTATGGGACAACGTGATTCCTTGGTCCAATCTATTTCAAATTTTGCATAAATATTCTTTAACAGAATTGATGAAAGACGTATTTCATATTTTATTGAGATTTATCTCCTAACTGGGTTAAAAAGGGGTGGAAAGTTATTTTAGGGGTGATTTATATTATATTATATTCAAAAAACCGACCAAGAGCTACTCGGAGTCGCACACGTAGGGTCCCGTACCGTTATCTATAAATGGCAAAATAATCATGTTTGTTGTATGGGAGCCCCTCTTAAATTCTCTATTTGTTTTATTTTAATTTAATTATTTATATCTAAAGTCAATACATTACTAAATATTCTGTGAATATTTCAAACGTCTACCTATTTTTGTTATCAATATCGAGCAAAAACGAGCAAAAAGATTACCTTTGTTGTGTGGGAGCCCCTTAAATATTTATTTTATTGTTTTTTAGTATTTGTCGTTGTAGCAGCAAAAGAAATTCATCATCTGTGAAAATTTCAACTGTTCAACTATCACGGTTCATGAGAGCAACCTGTTACCAGGACAGACAGCGAAGCAACGGATGGACAGCGTAGTCTTAGTAATAGGGTCCTGTTTTATCTTTCGGGTATGGCACTCTAAAAAGGTTGATGTCACATAAACGTTTGGTACAATACAAATACTTTTTAAAATTGAAATGTCTCGAATGTCACCGCACTATATTAGTACGGTGTTTATAGGTTTCTAAGCTTTAGAGAGGTCATGTACTTTTAGGACATATGATGCATATGAACGTAGACTTTGAAAAGATTGGACGGTAATTTTCTAAGCAGAATATTGTAATTCAAACGCATGGTAATACCTTGCATCGAATAACTGAAATCCATCGCTCACACGATGCATTACAGTTCGTGTGACAATAACCGTTTTTGTCATGCTACGGCGATGGTCGATACTCTATTTCAGCAGTTATTTGGTCTCTGAATTGTGTTAGGATATAGCCAATGCCATACTAAAACCATAAACACCGCTTTATAAAATTATATCTACTGCAACTTTTTATTTTACCCTATAATAAATAGGAAAAGAGTATGTAGCGGGAACTTATATTAACTGAGCACAGTATCCACGTAAAATAGTTTACTATCTCCCGACAACGAAACCAAACAAAACACTACAATAATAGCCGCCATGATACTGGTTGACATTACATACAAGCGACGCTATTACGCTACACCACAGACAAGGACGCCGACCATAGACATAGTGATATAATTTATTTAATTCCAACAAGAAAAATCATGTAATGTTTTATTTTTAAGTTATTGTTTATTTCTTATAAATATAATGTTATATAAATATCTAAAGTACAATGTTATGATTTAAACAAAGTATAAGTTAAATTGTTCAGTGAGATGTTAACATTGTTAACTAAAAATCGAACGTGCAAATCACAAGAAACGGATCGTATCCTCGGCTCTACCCGGTAATGTTCGTATCAATTCGTGAACAGATGATCGCCATAAAAATGATGTTTAAGTTAACGTTTTTACTCACCTTGTCATGTTACCGGGTTGAGAGCTCTCAGCGCTCACCCATAGTCCGGTTAAGCTGTCAAAGCCCTCTCGGCTAACAGCGATCGCAGTGGAAAGAGTTTAGTGGGTATTCTAACCCCGTGGCTAGCGAGTCCCACACTCCTCGTCTGCTTTTCCGACAGGCGGGGGTAAATGCGGAAATGCATTCTTCAACCACTGCGTTACCAAAAAAAAAATCACCTTGTCATTAGCCACTTTCGATTTTTCACACAGCCTCTCGCTGATTATTACTTATTATATTTTCGTTTATTATTGTTTAATAGTTCAAAAATTAATTCTAAGGTGTATTCTAGCTAGTAAATAATAAATTATATAATTATAAATAGTTAAAATAAGAAGTTGCCAATTAAATACATATAATTCGTGCAGTATCCTTCGCGTGCATTTTCATTTGCCTGAACAACTTCAAGTATAAGATCATCTGCTATATTTTCGTTCACTGTTTAGCCAGTTTTTAATCAACGTGTTTGCAAAAATCGAGACAGAAAGGATGAGTTATAATCTATCTTCTTCTCTTCTATATATACATACATACATATATATCATCACGCCATATCCCTTGCAGTGTAGGCAGAGAGAACGGAGTGCCAGAGAACTCTATCCTTGCATACTTCACTCGCTTCCTCAACATCCACGCCGACGCCTTGGCCCACGCCGACGCCTGGCACCACGCCGACGCCTGGTCCCACGCCGACGTCTTGGCCCACGTTGACATCTTCAGAGCTGACGCTGACGCAGTCGGACTGTTTTTTTTTTTTTTTTTTGCGGTGGGCTATGGACGTCGCACCCCGCCAAATCGGTCCGGGACGACGGAAGAGGCGGCGCGCAACCCCATTAACCCACCCTGCAAGCACCTCTTCTTCGCCGTGCGAGCGGGCCACTGGTACCCGATCTTTGTCTTCGGTGGCCCACCCGGCGGTATACCTTCTCGAGTTCCTCTCTCGTCGACGCCCCGACAGCTTTCGTCGTCGAGGCGTCGCCCTCACACGGTGGCCTCACGTCGGGTGACCGAACAATTCCCCGGTCCGATCACCCGAAGCCTCGGTTAGGGCGACATCAGGCGCAGATAGTCGCGCATGCCCCGCTCCGGCCGCTGACGGCGGCCCGGGTCACGGGAATCCTCCCGGACTCGTTCCACCGCCTCCTTCTGCGAGATGACAGCCTCGCAGAAGGCGGCGACCGCGTCCCAGTTCTTGACGCTGTCGACCATCGCTTTCACGACAGCCGACAGCGTCAGGTCGGCACCGATGACAGCGACGAGGTCACGGCGCTGTCATCGGACGCAGTCAGACTGGCCCATGGCTGTAGACAGGATACTGTCAAGTGGGGCTCTATCACTATTAGTGTTTTAGGATTGCTCTCCTAATCCTTTAGGATAAATTGACAATGGTTAATAAAAAAGCCGTAGAGGCTGTGGATCGAGCACCACGAATATTCATTATATTGGTGCTTTTCTTTAGGGATTTTCAACAAATCCTTTTGTTAAAACTCGAGGAACTAGAGCCGATGACATCAAGGTTTCACTGAAGCATTTTTATTTGTTGCCATAAGTAGAAAATCTGATCCTAACAATCAACATGCGAGCAGAGCTATAGCGACCATTCACTCACTGACTCAAGAATGTGCTGATATTTTAATGAAAATTGGAGATCGCAAAGAAGTCCTTTGATGTTTTCATCAAGGGACCTCTTGGCCAAGTAGCTGCTTAAAACTACATTTCACGCGGATGAAGTTGCAGGCATTAGCTAGTATAATATAATTATGTAATGTTTTTCATAAGCTCTTTGTTTTCGATAGCCTTGTTATTGCTTTTGTCACGGCCTATTTTTAACGAGCTGCGACGATTCGTCGTAAATTGAGATCGATTTGTAGTCTTTTTCGCTACACATTGTAATAAATATGAAAAAATTGCGCCCACCCGTTGGGTGGGTGCAGAAGTCAGTAATTATGAACTACCATAATTAAACCATAATTAAACCTATTATCGGATGTCAGTGCCTATAGTATCAGGAGCGATATCATAAAATCACTTAAATAATAAAAATAATTACTATAATAAATTATCCGTGTGGTGACGGAGTAAGAATACAATTCACCACCCCCTATCTTGCCCGTGGGTGATCGTGAGAGACGACTAAGGTATATAAAACGCATATAACATCTATGCAAGAGAAGGAAAACTCGAAACAAAACCCTATACCAACACGTCTTACCAGCGTGGTATAGTAGGTCAATTTCCCTCCCATTACGGAAGCTCAAGCCTAACAGTGGGACTTATATGAACTGAGATGATGACTATAATAAATAAAAATCACTTAAATAATAAAAATAAGTACTTTTTTCCAGTTATTTCATCACATACGAGCATGTCAACCAGTACAGCGCAAATTTTATCTTCAAATGATGATGAGAACACAGGTATATAATTGTATCATATATTTAGTTATAATACTAGTTTCTTCTTTATCTTCTTTTTTGTATTGGCAATCAGCTACTTTACGAGCCATTTTTTCCAGTGTCGAATTACAATTTTCTTTATGTCAGTCATTGAATTGTCCCTCAGTAATTCAAATCGTCGCCATCAACAGTGCTGTAGTCACACCGTTAATGGTAAATTTTAGGAATTTTGATGGAAAACGGAAACGCTGTAAAACACTTTTATATCGTATTCACTCACATCCCAGCAGTTCTGTCACATCACATTACATAAAATTCCATCAAAATTATCTAATCTCTATCTATCTAAACTCTATATATATATATATATATATAGAGTAGCTGTGTGGTAGCGGCGACGAATACTACCAACCCTTACTTTGCTCGTGGATGTCGTAAAAGACGACTAAGAGCCTTATAACGATCTGGGCCAACTCCATATGATGCCGTTTTGGTCAACAATTACATTCCCAAGGAGGGTTGACGTCTGGCAGGCGGCCGGTCACAAAACTATTGCCAATAACTTTTACAATATGTACTATAAAAGAGGAGTACATATTGTATCGACCCCAAGTAATTGGGATAAGAGTAGGGGAATGATGATATATATACACTCATTTGCAAAAAAAACGGGCACCTAAGCAATGAACCATTTCAAATGTTAATATTTCTTTGTTTGATAATTATAGGTAGTTTTATCCACACAATTTGGTAAATTAATAAGAAAATAATCGTTTTCATCAGTATTTCATAAAATTTAGATACAATTTATGGGCAATAATGCTAAACCTCGCTAGTAGTGTATATTCGCTAGTAGTGCATATGCTCATGAAGTAAAAATAAAAAAGTTTTTTGTTTGTTTTTCTTTAATAAAGTAAAAGCAGATAAATGTTTAGTATCGAGTGTGACCCCCTCTAGCTAAAATCACAGCTTGAATTCGTCTGGGCATGCTAGCGAGTATATCCCGGATACTTGCTTGCGGAATACGTTCCCACTCCGCAGTAATCACATTCTTCAGCTCTCTGATGGTCTGCGGAGCCGGGTGTACTGGTCTCACACGCCGTTTCAGAACGTCCCAGACATGCTCTATGGGATTGAGGTCGGGACTTCGAGCTGGCCAATCCAAACGACGAATGCCGACCTCTTGCACATACGCATTAACATCGCGGGATCGGTGGGCGCGAGCATTGTCGTCCATAAAAATCGAGTCTTCACCTAGAGCGGCCAATGCGGGTTGTGCATGAGAAATTAGAACTTCCGTTATGTATCGATGCCCAGTCAGTGAGCCGTTTTCAATGAAGACTAACTCTGTACGATCCATTGAATTTATTCCTGCCCAAAACATAACAGCGCCCCCACCATAAGGTGTGATTTCTTCGAAACATGCCTCTGCAAAGCGTTCTCCTTGTCTTCTTAGCACTCGCCGACGTCGATCTTCACCGAACAGAGATATCCTGGCTTCATCAGAGAACAAAACCCTATTCCAATCGTCTTGAGTCCATGATTCACAATTTCTAGCGAACCTAAGCCTGTGAACTCTGTGCTCACGGAGTAATTTGGGGCCGCGGGCCGGGCGGTGACTGCGTATATTGGCAGCGAGAAGCCTCCTCCTGACCGTCCATAGACTAATATGCACATTTCTTACTTCTTGGAGGTTGTTCTTAAGATCCACATACGAAGATTTGCGATTTCTCAATGCGCGACTCACAAGAAAACGATCATCCCGTGGTTGGGTACATGGTTTTCTTCCAGAACCAGGCCTTCTCTCGACGGAACCAGTCTCCTGATATCGCTGCCAGGTCCTTTGGACTGTCGAGCGACTAACATTTAGCCTCCTAGCCACGAAACATTGGCTGCAACCCTCTTCAAGCAGCGCGATAATTTTGGTAGCTTTTACCACTTTATCTACCATTTTTGATACAGCCAAACAGCATTAAATAAAGCTTTGACAGTCAAGGATATGAAATTAATCGATAAAAATTGAATAAAAGTTATGAAAGTCGATGTTAACTTCTGGAACTTCGCGCCAAAAATGTAGGATAAAAAGGGGTTTTCTGTAAAAATGAACATCAAATGAAAAATTGAATTTAGAACGTACTTTTTTAAATACCACAGCATTTTTAAAACCGGCCAGTAACGTGTACAAACGATTGAAACCTTTTTGGTATTGTATCTTTTTAAATATGAATGAAAATCAAAACCGCCCGTTTTTTTTGCAAATGAGTTATATATATATATATATATATATATATATATATATATATATATATATATATATATATATATATATATATATATATATATATATATATATATATATATAAACTCATTTGCAAAAAAATAAAAATATAGATAGCTTCTAATAGATATCTGACTGTCAGTGCTTTGTCCAACGTCACACAGGCAATGTTCAACAGGGACAATGCTTTACAAAACCGAAACTCGACTATCTCTTTTCAAGTGTCAGTGCAATATTTATCGCTGGATACTGGATAATCGAAGTTTAACATTAGTTAAAACAGTAATAACCTATTATCACTAGGTGTTAGGTAAATCGTATAGCTGGAGGACCCGGGATGTATTCAGACTTGGTTTGCTTTTATCTGAACTGGATGGAGAGAGTCTTAGTACCATCAATCCTGAAGCTATGGCAGGCATTACATCTAAGGTTTGAATTATTCAGATGCATTTCTTATATTGTTCTTATATTGTGACAATTTAATTATGTGATATAAAACTATTGTTATAATGACTTATAATGACCTGGGCCAACTCAATCTGATGCCGTTTGGTCAACAATTACATTCTCAAGGAGGGTTGACGTCTGGCAAGCGGCCGGTCATAAAACTATTGCCAATAACTTTTTACCCGACTGCGCGACGCAAAGGAGTGGTATTGTGTTTAACAGTCTATGTATGTATGTATGTTTCTTTGAAGCACTATGTAGACCAAACGCCTGGACCGATTTTTATGATTCACACGTCCATCGATTCCTCTTAATCCGGCGGGTGTCACTAAAGATATGACGTTAGTGAAAATTCAATATGGCGACTACTGGACGCCATATTATGAAAATTAAAAAAATTAAAGTCAACAAACTATGTCGAGTGGGGTATCGTTGAATAGGTATTTAAAAATCATTATTAGTATTTCCTCAACATTTTTCGATTTGACTGGCCGTTTAGGATCTATATCGATTTAAAGTTTCGTAACAACCTTTCTCACATACATATAGCTTTTTTAGACAGCAGAAATTTACGATGAAAAGAAGAAAATTCATATAACTGGATGTGGATGGACATATACTAAAGTATTTAGTAGGTATATTGTCCAATATACCATAGGTAGCCCTACCTAAAGTATCTAATGTCTTACGCGGTCACCCATCTCCAACTTCTAACGATTTAGTACTCAACTTCAGTCGAAAAACTATATATAGTTAGGGTGCTTACGTATTTATTAATAAATAAAATAACTATAGCTACCTAGGTATTCACAACTAAAAGGTATACAATAAAAAAAAATTAAAAACATCAAAAAACTCGACTGCGTAAAAAGTAACCCAAACTACGTACATAATGAAAAAAACTGAAAAAAAAAAAGCACTTGGATGTCCGGTGGTCTAGAATTCTATAATATATTATTAAATAAATACTATTGCAGAAAATAAAATATATTTTAATAATAGAACATGACAACTGAACAGTCGGGATCCATTGATAAATTAGATTTGCTGTCGATTAGATTTGCTGTCGAATGGTGGATTTTTATTATGTACGTAGTTTGGGTTACTTTTTATACAATATGTACTCGTACTATGAAAGAAGAGTAGGTACGTACATATTGTATCGACCCCAAGTAATTGGGATAAGAGTAGGAGAATGATGATGATATAAAACTAATGTCATAGATGTTATTCTAGCGTTTGTATTTGGTTTTTGCGTCTTTGTTAGACGTCTTTTATATTAAGATTTATATAATAATTTTCTTCCTCTGAATTCTTCTGAATTTGTATGAAATCATGTGGGTCAAAATTTTAACAACAAATACTGTAAACGGGGATATAAAATACCTCTAATACACTAATAACGATGAATTGTTGGACGTGAACCACCTTAATTCTACCATCCATGAACAGTGAAAATTCTTCGAAACGTCAAGAAAGTATAGATCAAATACTAACGCAACAATATCAACAAAAATAATTTCATTTCTGTTGTGTAATTCTTGCATTAGAATCTACAATGAAGAGAGTTCAAGTAATCCTTTTAACAAATATTTGATTCAGAAGCCATAATTTGTATCACAGACAGCATTAGGAATATTATAGCGCTTCACAACCGTCACTAAAACTATCTGATATCCGAAATAAAAATATATCCGAAACTGTCACTGAAACCGATATGTAAATCCTTACTTCCTTACTAATATTATAAATGCGAAAGTGGCTCTGTCTGTCTGTCGCTCTTTCACGCCAAAACTACTGAACCGATCTACACACAGATAGTCTAGAGCCTGATAAAGGACATAGGGTACTTTTTAATGCAAAAAAAGGTTGTAAAGGGGGATGAAAAGTTGCAGGGAAGTATCGTCATCTTTAGAGCCGATAAATAAATATGACATTAAAAGTTTGTAAAAAAAAATACCCTTAAGGGGTAAAATAAAAATATGGGATAAAAATTTTTAGGAAAGTAAGTTTTTACGCGGACGAAGCCGCGGGCAGAAGCTAGTTTCCAATAATTTCGGATTTGGTATGAATATGAGGCATATTATGAAATGTTTCTATTAACCAGCTGAACTAATAACTTAAACGTAAGCGTCTCTTTATGACAATAATACAAAAATCACCACAATTAGCCATATCATATTATTAAAAAAAAATATTAAAATAATCAAAAAACCTAACTGCGTAAAAAGTGAACCAAATTACGTACATAATAAAAAACTGAAAAGAAAAAAACAATTGTTATGTTCCATTATTAAAATATATATTATTTTATGCAATAGTATTCATTCAATAATATATCATAGAATTCTAAACCACCGGATATCTAAGTGCTTGTTTTTTTCTTTTCATTTTTTTTTATTGTGTACGTAATTTGGTTCACTTTTTACGCAGTTGGGTTTTTTGATTATTTTTTTTTTTTTATTTCATACTTTTTAGTTATGAATACCTAGGTGGCTATAGTTATTTTATTTATTAATAAGTAGGTATCTAACTATATATAGTTTTTCGACTGAAGTTGAGTATTAAATCGTTAGAAGTTGAAGATGGGCGACCGCGTCAGACATTAGATACTTTAGGTAGTCCAATATACCTACTAGATACTTTAGTATATGTCCATCCATATTCACACGCACAGTCATACGATTTTTTTGTCTTTTCATTGTAAATTTCTACTGTCTAAAAACCTGTATGTGAAAAAGGTTGTTACGAAACTTTAAATCAATATAGATCCTAAACGGTCAGTCGACTCGAAAAATGTTGAGAGAGAACTAAAAATGATTTTTAAATACCTATTCAACGATATCCCACTTGACATAGTTTGTTGACAATATGGCGTTCAGTAGTCGCCATTTTGAATTTTCACTAACGTCATGTCTTTAGTGACACTCGCCGGACTAAGAGGAATGGATTGACGTGTGAATCATAAAAAATCAGCCCAGGAGTTTGGTCTATATAGTGATTCAAAGGAACATACATACATAGACTGTTAAACACAATACCACTCCTTTGCGTTGCGTAGTCGGGTAAAAAGGGAAATCTCTTTACAATTCCCTAAAATCATAATCTGAAATAATTTCATATCCGTAACCGAATCCGTTTTAATGAATAATTTTAATGATACAAAATATAATATAAAATTAGAATTTGTCCGAAAGCCGAATCCGATCCGAAACTTCATATGCCTAACAGAAACATTCTTTTAATCTACTTGACATTGAACTTGTAATTTATTCATACTTTAAATTTTAGGTTATGCTGGAGATGCCGATAAAAACTTTACGATATATTACTGAAACCCAAATGCGTTATATAGGACCGAAAGCGCTAAATATTATGACAAGGAAGCTAATCGCACTTTAGAGACAAACAGACAGTAATGCCGGCAATTTGATGGCAGTTTATTTAATTTGGACTTTATTATTATATTCTGTGACTTGAATAAATGAAATATAGTATTAATATCAATAAATTATGAAATAAAAATATTAAAATATTTTCTTTTAATCGTAATCTGTGCATATTATGATTGCACAAATGGCGCTGCGTTTTAGATATCGACTTATCGTTGTAAGAGTTGTTCGATTCACATGCATAATAGTAGGCACTTTATGCAATCCACAAATTGTTTAGTCTAGATGTAATTTGTCTCTGTTAATTATATATCCCCTTCAACACAAGGATCAGTTTCTTAGTGCAAGGGGTCTTTTTGGTTTTAAATATTATTATTATACATACATACATATCATCACGCCATATCCCTTGCAGGGTAGGCAGAGGGAACAAATAAATAAATAAAAATCCACTTTTAGGTCATCTATCGGTTTTTTACACAAAATACTACGATCTTAGTTACTAGGGGATGGTGCAGAGATGGCAATAGTTTGTACGCAAAATTTTCAATTGAATGTTCTGTGGGAGTGACACCGGCATGATTATTTCTTCTTTTTAAATTACTTACATCCCACTGTTGGGCTGAATCTTCTCCAGATAACGTATATTACTGTACTACTATACATACTACATCACAATGACCAGACGACACACATACACACGACCAGAACAGGTTTTCAGTTTCCTTGCCTTGGCAGTCAGATTATCTGCTTACATCACTTAATTGGTTTTTACGACGCGAAAGGTAAGGGTTGGCCATTGTATTCTTACTTAATTACCTCACTGATACTTTATTAATTTTAATTGATCTCAAGAATCTCTCAAGATCTCTCTTAAGAACTATGAATCATCATTCTCCTACTCTTATCCCAATTACTTGGGGTCGATACAATATGTACTTTTCTGTCATAGTACATATTGTAAAAGTTATTAGCAACAGTTTTATGACCGGCCGCCTACCAAACATCAATCTTAAGAACTATAAATCCGATATGAATAATATTTTGACGTTCGATAGTGTTAAATTCGCAGAGACAGTTGTTATGAGGCCTATCTGGCCTATAGTGAATAATGATAGGCTGACGTATGGTATAATGGCTAAATATTGGGAGAAAATTAACAGAGCCTTTGTATTGATAAAAGTAACCTATAACACAATGTTGCGTTCTTGAGGGCAGAATAATTACAAACAGTGCCATTTGGTATGAGCCTATTCAAAATGGCAGAGAAATTAATCTATTATAGGATTTTATTTCGAGGTTTCCACCATGTGCAATGTAATCTGTCACATTCTGAACTTTTCTTTGGAGGCATGTCAGTTTCCTACCTTATGGCGAAACGCTTACGTGATCCCATTACCTAAGATTCCGAATCCTTCTTTGCCCAATAACTTTCGTCCTATATCAATTCTTCCTTTTCTATCTAAAGTGTTCGAAGCCTGTGTACAATTATCATGCTTCGTCCACCAGAATGATATCTTGAGCCCGCTCCAATCTGGATTTAAACCAGGTCACAGTACCGCGGCCGCTCTGCTCAAGGTAACTAGCAATGTTAGAAACGGTATAGAAAGTACCAAATTAACTATTTTGGTATTGGTTGATTTTTCGAACGCCTTCAGCTCTGTTAACCACAAAATCCTTATGTCTATCCTCTGCTCTATTCTGATTTCTCCTAATGTGATAAAATGGTTTTCCTCTTACCTTGAGGGACGTCGGCAGATGGTTCGTGCTGACAAGTCTTCGTCTTGTCGGTGTAAGCTAGAGGCTGGCGTTCCTCAAGGTGGTATTCTCTCGCCTCTCTTATTTTCACTATTTATTAATCTATTGACTAAAAAGCTTCGTAGTTCGTATCATCTGTATGCCGATGATTTACAATTATATTCACATTCTATGTTAGAGAATATAGTCGTAGCAATTGAAGATTTGAATCGAGATATGGTAGTTTTAAAGAAATGGTGTGAAAATTTCGGTTTAAGTGTTAACCCTTCCAAATGTCAGGCTATGATTATTGGTAGCCCAAGAATGATAAGCAGATTGAAAGTAACTTCTCTTCCCGCGGTAATTTTCGATGGTTCTGTAATACCCTACGCCACCAATGTAAAAGATCTCGGCTTACATATAGATATGGCTCTTAACTGGCACATCCAAATGGCTCAGGTTGGACGAAAGGTTTCCGGTATATTACGTTCTCTCTACCGATTAAGAAACTTACTTCCACCTATTATAAAAGTGAAGCTTGTGCAGACTTTAATTTTTCCCATCATCGATTATGCTGATGTATGTTACTTCGACCTGAATGCAGATTTACTCAATAAACTTGACCGTCTTCTCAACAATTGCATTCGATTCGTCTTTAATCTTCGTAAATACGACCACATTTCTTTCTTTCGAACCGAACTAAACTGGTTGCCCATACGTTAACGACGAAATTTGCGTGCACTAATTATGCTTTATTCTATTCTCCACTCTCCCTATGCACCCTCATACTTAAAGCCTCATTTTCAATATATTTGTTACAATCATGACCGCAACCTTCGTTCTTCTAACAATCTTCTTCTTTCCTGTCCCACTCATAGCTCCAGTTTGGTTCATTTTTCTTTCTTCATTCAGTCTATTTTACTGTGAACGCCCTCCCTCTTGAAATCAGGATGTCCAACACACGTGACGTTTTCAAGTCTAGAGTTCGTAAGTTTTATATTGATTTTTTGGCAGATTGCTCTTCATAAATCTTCGAGAGTATATTTATGTAAGGTATGTATATGTGTATGTGTATATATATATGTGTACATGTATGTGTATCTGTGTATATATTTTTCTATGAGTATGTATTATATGTAAATATATATAGGGTTTATAATTTTTCATATTATTGTTATTTAATTATATACATTTCTTTTTTTTAAGATAATTAGCAGTAGTTCTCATAACAGTTTTCTATATAAATGGCACCTACTATATTATTTCATCATCACCCAAAGGTTGACTGGAAGAAAATGCCTATGGCATTAAGTCCGCCTATGTACTTTTATTTTGTGCATGAAGATTAAATAAATAAATGTGCAATGAATATGAAACGCTCTTAGTACACTTTTACGATTCACTCCCGCGACAAGAAAGAAGTAGTAAATCGTTTTATTAATGCGTTATAATATCTTGTACTCTATACAAAATAATTATATCAAATTTAACTTAAAAAGAATTACAGTCGGGATAAAGTAAAACTTTTTAAATTTAATTATATATTCAACGTTTATATTCTTTCAACATCGACAACGGTGGTAGACGAAAGGAGTAACGGCCATCTTTTTGACGCCTCACTGCCAGCTGAAAATATAAATGCAATTATTTTCATACGGAACATTTTATACTCTAAGACATTTTATTAGGTCCTTATATATGAAATTAGCGTTTTGCCGTACTGACCACTTTGATCTGAATTATCTCCTCCTTGGTTAAGATTTCCAAATTTAAATTAATAAATTCATTTAGCTGGTACATTTGAGTTTTGAAAACAGTCATTCATTTGTTTTTCCCTCATTGTTTTTTTCTTTGGCGTTGCTTATTACCATACAATGGAAAACATGAAATATCAATATATTTACGAATACGAGTTCTACCGTGGCACTAGTGCTGCAGAAACAGCTCGAAGGATTAATAATGTGTACGGCGCTGGTGTCGCAAAAGAAAGCACGGTACGATTTTGATTTCAACGTTTTCGTTCTGGAAATTTCGACCTTCAGAACCAACCGTAGACGGCCGGACACCAAAGTGGAAAATAAAGAATTAAAGGCTATTGTGGAAGCGGATCCATCACAAAGCACTTCAGAGATAGCTACAGGTTTTGGAGTAAGTGACAAAACTGTATTAACCCACTTGAAGCAAAACGGGTAAGTAAAAAACTTGAACGATGGGTACCTCATGAATTGAGTGAATCGAACTTGCAAACACGCGTCGACTGCTGTGTTATTTTACTCAACCGACACAATAACGAAGGGATTTTAAATCGAACCATTACTTGTGATAAAAAGTGGATACTGTACGATAATCGGAAACGCTCGTCGCAATGGCTGAACCCTGGAGACCCAGCCAAAACCTGCCCTTAACGAAAATCGACTCAGAAAAAGTTACTTGTGAGTGTTTGGTGGACTAGCACTGGTGTTGTTCCCTACAGCTTTCTAAAATCTGGCCAAACGATTACGGCAGATGTCTATTGTCAACAACTGCAAACCATGAAGGAAGAACTAGCTGCTAAACAACCGAGATTGGTCAAATCGCTCTAGGACTCTGCTGCTTCACGACAACGCAAGCCCACACACTGCAAAACAGACAACCACACAGCACAATTGGAATGTCTGCGACATCCACCGTACTCCCCGGACCTTGCTCCAATAGATTACAATTTTTTCCGGAATTTGAACAACTTCTTATAAGGAAAAAAATTCAACTCCGATGCAGCAGTCCAAACCGCCTTCAAAGAGTTTATTGATTCTCGCCCCCATGGTTTTTTTTAGTAAAGGGATCAATGAACTACCTATGAGATGGCAATAGTGCATAGATAACAACGGTGCATACTTTGATTAATTAAAAATATTTTACAAAAAGAATTGACGCTATATTTCACCCGTACAAAACGCCCATTTCATATGTAAGGACCTAATATAAACGCTAAGACATTTTCTAAGATTTTTCGTCCCCTTCCTCCCCTCAGAGTGTATATGCGAAGACCCATCCCCTTAAAGTCTTTATGTAGTATTGGGTATAATTTTTAATAATTTCGCAGACTGAGAGTGAAACAAATGAAAATAATTTGACTCATATTCGATTTCATAAAGATCTTTACATGTATAGTAATACATTAACACGACGTTTATTATATAAAATTGTATGCATGCTTATAATTAATTGTACCACTAACTGCGAATTTAAGAAGCATTAAGCACTACGCGCCATATTCAAGATGGAAAAATCGACTACATAACAAAAACCTAAGCCACCCTCCGCTCCTGTAGATGAACGTAGTATTTTAAAGACCTCCCTCTTCCCCTAAAACGCATCACATAGTATGGGTACAATTCCTTGATAGATCTGAATTTTAATATTAATTCTGCAATATTAACATTTTATATCTAATAAGCCTAGCTATTTCTCTAATAAGTCTATATTTAGGGAGCCAAATAATTATTTAAAAAATAAATGTTTTGTAGATAAATTTCACCTAAAATTTGGTTTGGCCTGAGCTAATATAACCAATGATCAGAGCGACATCAACAACAAAAGAAAACCTTCTTTCTATTCTTATCTGTGCTGTAAGCCGTATAAATAAGTGTGCTCACATATACACATAGATAAAATTCAACAGTAATGGCTTTATCAAATTTACCCAAATTCTAGACCATTCTGTCTGAGTGTAAGTATCAATTACACTTAACGGCAAATCTTGCAATTTGCTTTTAGCTACAATATATGCTGACTTTTCTAACTCTTGCAAAGGTGCTATACTGTAATTTTCAACGTTATAGTTATCTTGACTGATACACGAAGTTGTTTTAGCCCTGTCAAAATCATCGCTCTGATACTTATCATTTTGTGGCGAATTCGGGTCTAATACTGTCATAACCATTCCAACATTCTGTGTTACACATGGATAAACTGCATCAGCATTAGAATGACACAAATTTCGTGTAGATAATTCAGCATCTGTTTTCTTAGTAGTATGAATAGCACCATTATTTTCTCTACAAACAAATCTGAAGTGAAAACACAAAATTTGAATACAATGATTAAAATATGGATACAGTAGACATATTGGTAGTAAATATAGATTTTGTAATAGTTTCCTACTTTCTATTGCGACATTGTGATGTGTTTGGCATCAATATAAAGAAACCATTGTCATCTTTATAGACAGGCACGGCATCAACACAAGGAATAGCAGTGTTTTTTCCGCAACATCCGCATCTAACTATGACGTTTGCATAATTGTTATTTATCCTGGTTATAATAGACTGTAAGGATCTAGTTTGTGTGATAGTGCCATCTGCGCTACAACTTTGTGATTTCTTCAATTTGAATAGATCTAATAATGAACTTGTTCTTTGAACCTCAATATGTTTGGATTGGTTTTGATGACTTGTTTCCCCATTCTGGATCTCTATATGCAAATTCATATTAACTACGTCATCCTTATTTATTATAGCTATGTATTTATCATCAATAGGTATGTCGCAACTGATAATATTGGAGTTCTTATGAATTGTAGCCGGCATCATCTTTATTTTGCCATCAATGAAAGATAGAGACTTATTAGATGTATTCATTTCATTCGTCGCATGTTCTATTTGTTCGACCTGAGTTATATTGCAACTAACTATCTCATCTATCCTTGGAATATTATAAGACTTTTCTGTCAAAAGATGATTTTCAATATTTAAGAGCCTGGTGTTTTCATTACATAATGATGGTACTGACGATAATGGTGAAGGCGTTTCTAATAAAGTGGTTGATTGTAACCGTGGCGTTATTTTCATATCTAGAGGTATACTTTTACAAGATGGTTTTGTTATTCTTTGTATTTTTAAGGACACATTATTTACAGGTACATTTACATTAGCAGGTCTTTTAGTAAATGTTTTCTTATATAAATTTTCTTTGGTTTTAAAATTAGAGTTATTTCTCGAGTGTTCGACTAGTTTGGGAGTTTTCATGAAAGCTGTATGTTGTGTGGATAAGTGTTTTTTATCAGATCTAGGTGTTGAGCTGATAATACTTTTGCGCGGTCTTTGAACATCAGATTTATTAAATTTTGATGTAATTTTTCTTGGCTTCACCAATGTCTGCAAAAAAATTCACAATTCTAAGTATTGAATAAACGAAATGTCTGAAGATACTTAGTGAAATATAACACGCTAACTAACCCGCAGTTTCCTCCAGTAAAGAGTAACTTTACCAAGATGTAATTTAATTGCCAAATTACGGTTATGAAATCATAATGCCATCTAATGAGAAAACCGAATTAGTTCCGGTTTTCTCATGATATATTGATGACAATTTGTCCGTTAAATTAAAATCCAATTCAATAACTTTAAAAATGAATTAATATCCCACGGGTATATATTAAAGGGAATATACTGAAGTCTATGTTTAAGGCAATGGCATTTATTGATCAAGTTTAGAACTGAAGTTTTGTTAAAATTATATTAAAGTTGAACTATTATCCCAAGAGACATACATTACTCGGATAATAAGTATCCTATGTGTTAATCCCAAGAAATATTCTGTTTATGTGGCCATTTTTTATTATATTCAATAGTCTACGCATGATTGAATAACAAACATCCGAATAACTTCACAAACTTTCACGTTTATAATATTAGCAGGACCAAACTAGCAATGGAATTTCGACCTTACAAGTTTCATAGACAAAACATGTGTACTCAATAGGATCTTAAATTATTTAGCAAGTTCGTATTAGATGACAGTAGTGATTAACGATAGTATTTTTTCGTATGGTGACGGCGTAAAAATGAAAAATAAATCACCACTTATCTTAGGTGTCGTAGAAGAAGACAAAGAAATAGAGAGAGAAGGAAATCTCGAAATGAAACCATATACAAAATTGTCTGATGCTAGTCATATTATGAGGTCAATTTTCCTCTCATTATTGAGGAGTCTCGAGTCCATCAATGAAACTTATATGAGATGATAATGAGACATACATACATATAATCACGCCATATCCCTTGCAGGGTAGGCAGAGAGAACAGATTGCCTGAGAACTCTATCCTTGCATACTTCACTCGCTTCCTCAACATTCATAATTCTCTTCATACACGCTCGCCAGTTTCGAAGACTCTTGACTCCACCTTCCTTCAGTACCCGACCAATCTGGTCTAGGTAGGTGAGTCTCGGTCTCCCACGGTACCTACATCCTTCCACTTTCGCATTGTATATCTTCTTAACCAGACGTTCGTACGGCATTCTTTCCACATGTCCGAACCATCGGAGCATTCCCTTTCGCATCTTTGCACCAATACTCTCGTTAATACCTACTCGCTCTCTTACGTCGTCATTGCGAATGCGGTCGATCAGCCTAACTCCACAGATTTTCCATAGAGATCGCATTTCGACCGCATTAATTTTTACTTTCATGCTCTTTTCTGCATACCCAACTCTCGCTTCATGATAATTTTGATTATAGTATTACATTAAACTGAGAATAAACTTTACAAATGTCACGTACAGTATTGTCATGAGACATTTTGATGGTAGTTATTTCTGTGCTGACATTATCCAATAATATTTGTGACGTATCTGAAATTAAAAATAAATAGTGTCATAAAATTTGTAGCTGATTTTGAAAATAAATCTAGTCGCATAGTTGTAGTTCTTTTTTTTTATTGCTAATGGTGGCACACGATTAAGCAGCACACCTGAAAATATAAATAACTAGTCCGCTGCCTACCAATATAAACCCCAAACCCACCCAATTGGGCTTCCGGCTCTCTCGCTCACCGAACGAAGCGCAATAGCACATTGCCATTACTCATACGTTGATCTTCTGCGAGAGTGTGGTACTACCTCGGACGGACCGGCCCGCGGCGGCAGACAGAGAACTGTCAACAGCATGGTTCTACCACTATTAAAAGTCCATTCTTCACCCATATAGAAATTTCTGTAAAGGATATTAGTTTGATTTTTACATTATAAAACTACGTAGTAATGTCTTACTATTTCTATATATCTATATCTTTAGCTATTTATAATTAGACAGCTACACAGAGATTTTAGTTGCCATGGACGTCAAGGATTCGTTCTCAGTGGCTGGGCCAAAGACGATGTGGAGGGATCACGCTGGATTATGGCGCCACATGCCGCCTTTTCGTCGCTCCAAACGGAAAAAAAACGGCTTGTGTCCACACCATAGCCTGCCAAAAAGATGCTGCATAGATGACGTAGTAGTTAAGATAGCAACCTCCCGTGTCAGTGCAGTGGGTTCGATGCCTACGCAGGACAATATTTTGTGTGATACTCAAATTATTGTTCTGAGTCTGGGTGTAATTTGTCTGTGTAGTGTAATATGCATGTAAAGTCCCCAGCAATACAAGGATTATATTCTTAGTGCAGAATGGTATCTTTAAAAAAACATATTTTAGTGTAATTCTGTTTTAAGTTAATTAAATTTTCTAAAAAATGTCTTCCTCTTAATCGTTTCATACGACACCCATGAGCAAGATAATGGATGAAAATGTCATAAATGCATAGCTATAAAGTATTATAAACCATGACAACTAGGCATACTGTTTTAAATTTCATTTCTAAACTCACTTTCAGACACTTTCAGGGCTATTATGTTAAAATCTGAATCGTTTTGTGCCTCAAAAGTTATTTTTTCACCTTCCTCAGCAATCAATTCAGAATCTCCTAAAAAATATTTATATATATAAATGCACATACATGTTTATATCTAACAGAGTTCTTTAAAACCTCATCTCATACAGAGCCATAGACTTTGAGACGATAAAGTTTACATATTTGGCGGAGTGGTTAAGATACTGAGTGGTAAAGAGCCAATATGCCAAATGGTTTACATGAATGAACGAGGTAAAATGAAAAAGCAATAGTATGTATAAGTAGACATGGATAGAATTAGTAAACAGGTAAATAAACGTTGACTAACATCATGACGAGTAGCAATTTTATTTATTATATTGTAATCATCATCTTAGTTGCAGTGAAATATTAAAGAATACATTTCATCACCATTTGGTTGCTAACAAGTGTAGCAGAAGTAATAAAATACTGAAAGCAAATGATAAAAACTACTACACCATTTACATTACATTACACCATACATTTTAATATAAAATTATCATAATTTAATACACATACTACATACATATCATCACGCCATATCCCTTGCAGGTTAGGCAGAGAGAACAGAGGGCCAGAGAACTCTATCCTTGCATACTTCACTCGCTTCCTCAACATTCATAATTCGCTTCATACACGTTCGCCGGTTTTGGAGACTGTTGACTCCACCTTCCTTCAGTACGTGACCAATCTGGCTTAGGTAGGTTAGTCTCGGTCTCCCCCGGTACCTACATCCTACATCATAATTTAATGATAACTTTAAATATCATCATTATTACAATTTTCTGTAATTTCTACATGTTCCCCTTGTAGACTCAATTAAATTGATCTGAATTTAAAATGCGGTCAAGTTACAAGAATTATAGAGTTTTAAATAACTTATCGATGAAAACAGATATATCAGCTTCCTCAATTAGCTATTTTGAGGAAGAATGATTTAAAGAAATAATTAATTATATTATTTAATTTAAACTTAAAATTTATTAATTTACCTTGTCTTTTATCTGTAATGAGTTTATTATTTACTGTACTGTCTCTC
Organism: Lymantria monacha; assembly: GCA_905163515.2. Lineage (NCBI taxonomy): Eukaryota > Metazoa > Arthropoda > Insecta > Lepidoptera > Erebidae > Lymantria > Lymantria monacha. Next base: position 15,931,384 of record LR991082.1, on the reverse strand, counting down.
TTAGCTTGTCGCTTTTCCCATGACCTGTAACAAGATTATTAATAATACATTAAAAATGGATTAAAACTAAAATAAATATAGCAGCTTGCTTACAGTGCCATCTATTGTAACATAGCAAAAGTATTTCAATTGCTACTGAGCATACAATCGTTACGTATCACCGTACCACAGATAGAGGCCGTTGTGAGCATTTATCTGCATAATATTATCCATAATATCATTAATCACAGATCTGCAGTTAAGCTTGTAATATACATGTTTTTGTTCTACATTTATGTTCATTTATAAACTATCTCGGTTCCCATGACTGGCAACATTCTATTACAACTAAACTTTTTATAGTGTTCCCAATAAATTTAATCCTAAAAATGTTTACTTATATAAATAAACTTTAAAATCCACAGAAAACTTTTGTAGAAATATCAGTGCCTGAAATGCTAAATGCTAGACAAGCATTATATAATTACATTAAAAAAATATTTATGAGGTATATTGCATTTTTCTGTAGACTACATAAGCAATTACCAACATATTTAAATACGTTAACTCATTTTAATTTGTCTAGCTTGAAAGTCCGTAGAAAATTTAACAATTTTTTCTTTTTAGATTATTTTGGAACTACATTGATTTTTCTAAACTTTCACAGTGCATTAATTTTAGTATTCCGCGTAAGTTGTCACTTCGGGCATCTCGCCCCATAAGCTTGCTTCACAAACCCTATCGCAGAACCAATTTAAAATAGTATGCACTAATCACTAGAATATCAACAACGTTCAATTAAATTGGAAGTGAAGTGGATCTCTTTAATGAATCATCTCTTAAATATAAGACGAGTGTGTGTCATCACTCAAAGCTGTGTGGTAGCGGCTTCGAATACTATCAACCCTTACTTTGCTCATGGATGTCGTAAAAGACGACTAAGAGTCTTATAACGAACTGTGGCAACTTCATCTGATGCCATTTGGTCAACAATTACATTCCCAAGGAGGATTGACGTCTGGCAGGCGGCCGGTCATAAAACTATTGCCAATAACTTCTATCTACAGTATGTACTATGAAAGAAGAGTACATATTGTATCGATCCCAAGTAATTGGGATAAGAGTAGGAGAACGATTTAATGACGAGTGTTGTCATCACTCAATTTCATTTAATACATTGAAATACATAAACTTATATTAACCATTTAAACTTTTTTTTTTAATAATTAAGAATTAGGATTTCTTTTCTTATATTGTTTCTTTCTTTTATGTTGCTTTAATCTGTTGCCACTTCTGCGCCTGATTAATAGCTTAAATAATTGAGCATTTACTTTAATTTTATTTTATATTCATACTTTTATATTGATAATGTAACAATTATATACTATCTGTTCTTAAATTATATAAATAAATCAATTTATTTAGGGCATTTATTTTATCATATTGGATACAGATTATCTAAAATCAGCAATGGCGACGATTAGATTATGCAAACGGAAAAAATATTTTAAGCTTCAGTGGTTAGGATCGACAAAATCCGGACAAAATTATTATTCTAATCATCTGAAATTGATCATTGTGCTTTTATCGTCATAAACACAGACTCGTATGCCATGTGGTTGCGATAATGAATATTACCATGTCATAATAGTTGACAGCGCTCTATAATAGAACTAAATTAATAACTACGTGGTCAATGACCAAAATTAAAGACATAGTGACCAAGAGCTGTGGTGGGTGGTCGTCACCATTGCTTGCAAAGGGTTTAAATAGATTTAGGTGCTTAATTTATTAGATATAGCAATTTCTTCGTGATAACCCTGAAACGGAAGCTTGATACGCTTTTTATCTAAGATTTAGTTTGTATTTTTTGTCGCTAATGTAGAGGAAAACGCAAGCTGTGTCGTCCTCATATCAATTAGGATAAGGCTAGGATAATGGGTGATTGGTCTCTAAAATTATGGTATTAAATATTATTTATTAGGCTGACCGATCGCATTCGTAACGACGACGTAAGAGAGCGAGTAGGTATGAAAGAGAGTATTGGTGTAAAGATGCGAAAGGGAATGCTCCGATGGTTCGGACATGTGGAAAGAATACCGAACGAACGTCTAGTTAAGAAGATATACAATGCGAAAGTGGAAGGACTAGACCAGATTGGTCACGTACTGAAGGAAGGTGGAGTCAAGAGTCTCCGAAACCGGCGAACGTGTAGGTATGAAGAAAATTATGAATGTTGAGGATGCGAGTGAAGTATGCAAGGATAGAGTTCTCTGGCTCTCTGTTCTCTCTGCCTACCCTGCAAGGGATATGGCGTGATGATATGTATGTATGTATGTTAATATTATGTATTGCTCGTTCCTTAATAAAATAGTGAGCAATATCATATGTAATTGAATCTAAATAATGAAAGTTTAGATTTGCTAGTGGCGGGTCCAATAGACTGCCACAATAAGGCTTCGCATCGAAATCCGCGACACGCACCTCCAATTTTGTAGTTATGTACGCGTTAAATTTTTAATTATCGCTTGTTTCAACGGTAAAGGAAAAAATATGAATAAACCTGTATCACTTAAATATTTTTTTTAAAATCGTGAGTTAAAGATGACATCTCAAAAGTTGATGAATTTGTATATCTTGGATGTGGATTTAGCGGATGAATTTGTATATCTTAGATGTGGATTTAGCCGAGATGGAAGGTACACCACTGATATAGAGCGAAGAGTGAATGCAGGAAATAGAGTGAACGGAGCGTTGGGGCAACTTCTCGGCAGCCACCACCTCAGCCAGAAGGCACGTGTAGCAATACATAACGCAGTGCTTGTCCCAATATTACTGTATGGAAGCGAGAGTTGGGAATGCAGAAAAGAGTATGATAGTAAAATTAATGCGGTCGAAATGCGATCTCTGCGGAAAATCTGTGGAGTTAGGCTGACCGACCGCATTCGTAACGACGACGTAAGAGAGCGAGTATGTATGAAAGAGAGTATTGGTGTAAAGATGCGAAAGGGAATGCTCCGATGGTTCGGACATGTGGAAAGAATGCCGAACGAACGTCTGGTTAAGAAGATATACAAAGCGAAAGTGGAAGGATGTAGGTACCGAGGGAGACCGAGACTAACCTACCTAGACCAGATCCGTCATGTACTGAAGGAAGGTGGAGTCAAGAGTCTCTGAAACCGGCGAGCGTGTATGAAGAGAATTATGAATGTTGAGGAAGCGAGTGAAGTATGCAGAGATAGAGTTCTCTGGCACTCTGTTCTCTCTGTCTACCCTGCAAGGGATATGGCGTGATGATATGTATGTATGTATGTCTCAAAAGTTGTAGGAAGCCGTTGGATGACAGTGGCATAGGACAGTTCTGAATGGAATTCTCATGGGGAGGCCTATGTCCAATAGTGGACGTCCTCGGACTGAAGGAATTTAATATATACAATACCTCGAGTGTTTAACATCTGGCAACCCTAACTTGCGGCCATTTGTTCACAGGCAATATAATTATCATCATATTAAAAAAAGTTGCTTTAATCCTTACTAATATTATAAATACGAAAGTAACTCTGTCTGTCTGTCGCTCTTTCACGCCAAATCTACTGAACCGATCTAAATGAGATATGGTACACAGATGGTCTAGAGCCTGACAAGGAGGACATAGGCTACTTTTTAATGCATAAAAAGGGGGATGAAAATTGAAACATTTTTAAAGCCAGAAGCTTGATACTTATTTTTAGGCTATTGATTAGATAAATAAATACGACATTAAAATTTGAAAAAAAAAGTACCTTCAAGGGGTAAAATAAAAATAGGGGATGAAAATCTTTAGGAAAGTAACCTTTTACGCGGGCGACGCCGCGGGGAGAAGCTAGTTTGATATAAAAATACATGCGTGTACGTCATGAACATATAAATACACCAAAATATTGCCTGTTTACCTTCTTACCTGGCTGCGAAGTAGATTTTCGAATTCTTTACATACATTGCTTATGATGTGGATGATATTTTATTTAAAAAAAAGTAAACGAAATTTTTTTTTCGAATTAACATTAATTTAATTAAAATTTCTTGCGGCCATTTATTGACTGGCACCCTGTTATCAATGTATTCTCCTAATCATAAATGTATGTAAAAATGTGAGTTTCATTAATTACGCGATGAACGTAGTGATTTTGCAGCCGGATCTGGTACTGTAATAAGTGTAGGATGGAATGCTTACCTAGATGCTTTAATAAGATATTTTTCATAACCAGAATCAATAAATTCATCTGGCGGTACAACGGCTACATAGGTCATACCATCCTGTAGTTCCAGAGGTCCCCCCTCAACCTTGGTTCCTTTCAGCGAGTATAATTCTATGCCTTTGTGTCTGTAATTAAAATAATTTTAATTAATAAATAACAGCTACTCAGCTTCGCGACGGTAAAATCTATTCACTTGTCTGTTTATAGCAGAACTTCCCAACCAGGGGGGCACGCCCACTAGGGAGGCATAGAGAAATGTTAGGGGGGGCGTCGTAAGTACGTAATATGTAAGATTACATTTCCAAAAAAAAATGGTCATTACAGTTTTTAATATTTAGTTTAAAATAAATGTTGACTTTTCTGTGTACAATATATTTTTGTCGTATTATATTAACATAAGTAATCGATAGAAACAATTAAAAAATTTTGAACAATTTAAAGATTTATTAGAATTTTTTATTAGATTTTTTTTTATTAGATTAAAAGATTTAAAAGAAAGAAACAATTAAAAGATTTTTGTAAAAGTACTTAATGATTCAAATGTATTCTTTCGTTCATTATCCTTAAGTAATATATTGTATCTGTATTTAACCTATTTAAAATACCTAAAAATAAATAATTTATTTTTGTTGAAACTTACCTAAGGGCATGCAAATATTACTTTTAGCTCGGGGAGGCTTGGCGAAATGAAGGTTGGGAAACACTGGTTTATAGTATTACGCTTTTACTACTAAGTAGTTAAGCTGTTGAATCGGACTATGTAGCGTAGGATGAGGCAGTTCTGGGTCGGGTGGACTTAAAAGTCACGGCCAACCGTTACATAGGATGTAAGTAGTACATAATCGTCCTGATACTCTCATGAGGAGGCCTGTGTCCACTAGTAAACGTCTATGGGCTGATGGAATCAGGATTACAACCATATTTCACTCGGTAATTTTTAAGCCTATTTCATACCGATAAGCATATTTCTGTCTGGTAACGAGTATATTTCAGATCTCGTACGTACTATCGAAAATGTATTGATGGTAATTCAATATCATTTCCTGTGCGACACAAGTTTTAAATATAGGATCGCATAATCGGTGGCCCAATTTCTATGTGGTGACATAGTAAGAATACAATTCTCCACGTTCCCTCTTAACCGTGAGTGAGGTAATAAACGTTTTAAAAGACACAATATGTATACAACATCTATACAAAAGAAGGAAAACTTGGAAAAAATATTATGCCAACACGTTTGACGAGTATTATATAGTAGGTGAATTTCCTGGCTAATGTGGAGGAGTTTTAAGCCCAACAGTGGGACATATAGATCAGAGATGAATTTACGTTTATCTATATGGTGACGCTGATCGGTGACCAGTACACAGTATATACTGTGTACCACAAGCGGGGCACTGAAAACTACCACCAGAATCTACTGTTAACTTTATTCAAATCCGTCTTGGTGTCACCTCGAAAGGCCGTATGCGGTACGGTCATAACACAGCTCATAAAAAAAAGACAGAATCTTTTTCCACCTCTCTGAAAGTGACTGTTATTAGGAACGTAACAATAACAAAAGAGGAAACGTCTAAATAAAATTGTGTGTTAACTCGTCAGCCTGAATTAATGCACCCATTAGGGTCTCACTAATCTTTCTAATGTTATAAATGTGAAATTATCTAGATGTTTGGACGTTTGTTACTCAATCGTGCTAAACCGTAGAACAGATTTGGATGAAAATTGTCACGTTGATAGACTATTTCCTGGATTTACACACAGTATACTTTTTATCCTAAACAATAGTTCAACTTCGGGCAAGTTACGCGGACGAAGCCGCAGTCAGAACCTAGTAGAAGATAAGAGAAAAAAAATAAATGTCCGTATAATTCGCAAGAATAAGCGTTGAATACTTTCAAGTGATGGTAAGTTTTACTGCAAAACCAGAGGTACAGCAAGACCCCTGCCTACCAACCAAAAACCACCTAAGTTGGTTTCTGGCTCTCTCACTCACCGAACAAAGCGCAATAGCATATTGGCATTGCTCAAACGTGGAATTTCTGCAAGAGTGTGGTACTACCCCGGACGAACCGGCCCGCGGCTGTGGACAGAAAACTGTCCACTATTAAGTCATGAAAAAGAGTCAATATTTACAAAGATCCATAGTGTGATCTAGCCAAGTAGTTAAGCGTAGAATCCCACCAGTTTAAATCTTCGGCTTTTAAGTGATACTTTCTTGGTGGTGAATGTTGTTGGCCGTTCGAAAATAAATATATATCAATAGCTTGCCAATCATTGTCGTTCGGTGCTTTCGCTGATTCTTGGTTCATCAATTAAATTACTCTGTGAAAGTAAATCCGGTGAAATATAATCTATATTATTAGTTCTTGATTGGATTTTTTACTATGAAATTATTAATATGCAATATAATAAATATAAATATTAAATTTTTGTTTCTTTAATTATGTAATCATTTATTTAATCAATTAACGTGAATTACAATAAAATTTTAATATGGCAAAACTCGGCTGCAACATTTTCGACGCGAATGATGTCTTGTCATTCGTTTGCCAAAGCGACGCTGTCAAAAAAAAGTAAACTACTCTAATCGCAATAGATAGGCAAAGGAACAATGAAAGGTTTTAACAGGTTGACAGAGACTTGTACTGGTAACCATAAAGGGTTTCCTCGCGTAAAAAAAAAAGGTATAGTGGTTTTAAAATAATAATTACAACAAATACGACGTAGGTACTTCAATTTAAAAATAATTAGTAAATATCCTTTTTTTGCGAATATACAACTAACGAATCAAACAAATATATAAAAAGTAGCTAATTTCTGAAAAAAGAAATCATTACCCCTTATGGTCAAATTACGTATTTTAAATAAGTATGTAGTCCATTGCAAGCACAGCTAATAATGAATCCATCCATTCGATTATCAACATCTGCTCTTCAATAAAGATCTCTAATAATACCATCATTAAAACGTTTAGGGAACGGTTTTGTGATCGTACGATTGTTGTAGGTATCGTAAAAATCAACGAGAGCTTTACATCGTCCTGGTCCTCGTCCCTCTGAGTCCGTATTATGAACTATAATATACCAAGCAGGGCTGACAATAGACAAGTGATCGATCATAAAACTATTGTCAAAACTTCTGTAACTTTTGCAATATGTACTTTAGCCCCGACCGCAAATAATTGGGATAAGAACAAGAGGATGATGATGACTAGTTGTTAGGACTTTCTAAGGAGAGCAAGCACTGCAGTCCATACGCTTGATGCTTATTTTACTGATTTTTACAACACTCTCACATCTCACTCACACAACAAAAATTAGAACTATGTTTAATGACAGTCACACCTCTGATTCATCGTTTACAAACGTGCATTTCGTACTACTAATAGTAACGTTAAGGTCAACGGTCGCCGCACCCCGCAAGGGTAGTCGCACTTGACATTTTTTATGGCCATGTAATTTCACGCTACCCTCACTGCCATCTACGTCCCTTCATAATATGAATACAACAACCAGCCAAAATAGAATGAATAGGCATTGCACGAGTGTCATTCACCATTTTCATTCATACGGATGAGAAAGTTTTATTCTCAGCTTCAGAGCTTTCTTTCTCTATTAATCAATCATTTACGTGATCAACGTCAACAATCTAAATGATATTTAAATACTGTTAATTGGTAAGCATCATTGAATTGTTGGACTGGTCTAATTACTTTTAAGCATTAAAATAGTTCCAATAAAGTTGTTAAGGAATGAAATTTAGAAAAGTTTCTGGGAAATTTCTTCTCTAAAATGATTTTTTTTTGTTTTGGTGAGCCATGGTCTGAACACACGCCGTCCATTCCATCCGGGGCGGCGCATGGCACTATTTCGCGGCTGGCCACTGGTACCGAATCCTTGACGTCCGTGCTTTTTACTAATCTAGAATAAATCTAGAAACACCTCGCAGTCCATTGGCGGCGCAAACACTTATATCCGCTAATACATGTAGAAGAAGAACATGCCGAGGACGGGGGTTACTTCATCAACCCTTATATATACACACTTACCATTATTAGATATATTTTTTTCATAATGGAATGGCAAGAGGCAAATGGTGCGTTCCATGAGATAAGATTTTGCTTTCTCTTAGAACAGAATTCCTCTACTATACCTGCAAGGGTTATGTATTATATTCTAATAGTCACCACAGTAAGAGTGGAAGCACTGTAATTTATTTTGAATGTTAAAAGAAATAATTTACAAATGGTAGGTGCAAAGCTATCGTTATTATTTTTTCTCAAACATGCTTGGAAATTTGAGCATTATTTTGACAACCTTCTTCGAGATAAATCGATATTGCTGTACTGACCAAATACATGCGAGCAGCGGCCGGCAAAAAATGTATGAAAAGCTATATCTGTCGTGTTTTAGCGGCCAAATAAATATATATGTAAATTCATATCTATCATGTATTTTAAAAATGGAACTATTTGTTACTTCAATATACCTATTGCAATCATATAGGCAACTTATCAGATTTTTATTTAAATTTCGAACTGGCTTTAAAAGGAAACCTGTGTGATGATGAGAAAAAAAAAACAAATGAACCCTTTAGCACGTGAAAAATGTTGTTCGTTGTTCGTCATATATAGTTCTACTTAGTACTACTTAGTTTTAATTTCCGCACATTATTTAAGAAAAGCACTATACAAGCCTTGGCCACAACTAGGAATTGATGGACTTGCGTATGTGTGTATTGTGTATTTATACGTTCGTCCATCAATGCCTCTTTTGCTGGCCGCTGCAGTAATGTACTATAAATTCAAACTAGTGTGTTATAATTTTCAGTTATTGGGCGTTTATAATATCGATGGCTTTAAAAGTAATTAATTATTACTTATAATTAAAAGTGACTAATAATTTATTAGTCACTTTAATATTAGTGTTTAAAAGTTACACCTGAGGTATTAGCCTTCAGTTAACGAGTTCAATGTTCCGATAACAATCTATAAGGTTTGTAAATGTGTTTAGAACTTCTAATTCCTTACCATTCAACTGAAACATTTGTAATACAATATACGTTTGGAAAATGCTTCCTTATTATTTAAAAGAAAAGGCCTTTTTACCGATGGCGTTAGGAAATAGTGAATACAGAACGGGATTTTAATAAAAAGTGAAAACACATTCATATATTATCAAGGAAGTTCTATCCAGCTTTACAAGATTGGAAAATTGCTAAAAAGGGTTAACATACGAGTTTTGGGATTTGGCGTATACTAAGGATGCTCACCGAGTGATGGAAGGGGGTAAAACTTGTAAAAAATGGGTCACCTATATAGTATGTTCTACATCTGTATACATATTATACCCCAAACCAAGCCATATACTCCAAAAAACAAAAACGAGTTTTTGTTTTTTGGAGTATATGGCTTGGTTACTAAGACCTTTCCTATCCGTGTGGTGACGGAGTAAGAATCCATTCACCACCCCTTGTCTGACTCATAAGTGACCGTAAGAAACGGCTAAGGGATATAAAACGCATATAACATCTATGCAATAGAAGGAAAACTCGAAACAAATCCCTACACCAACACGTCTGACCAACGTGGTGTAGTAGGTCAATTTCCCTCCCATTATGGACGAGGCTCGAGCTCAACAGTGGGACATATATGAGCTAAGACGACGACTAAGACCTTTAAGCTAAATCATGATTTATAAATTAACTTCATTTAAAGTCACCATCCGTCAGTAACTCAAATAGATGCTTTCAACAGTAGTGCCATGGCTACACTGCTAAAGGTATGTTTTGGCAATTTTGGTGAACAACGAAAACGTATGTAAGGCACTGTTATATCATATTCACTACACCTTAGTACTTCCTGCGCATCAAATAACATAAAATGCCATCAACATTACTTAATATAACACGTTGAAACACTAAGATATTGAATATTATACAAGAGAACCACATGATAGCGGCTACGGATACTACCAACCCTTACTTTGTTCGTGGATGTCGTAAAAGACGACCAAGAGCTTTATAACGACCTGGGCCAACTCCATCTGATGCCGTTTGATCAACAATCACATTCCCAAGGAGGGTTGACATCACCAGACAGGCACCCGGTCATAAAACTATTACAATATGTACTATGAAAGAAGAGTATATATTGTATCGGCCCCAAGTAATTGGGATAACAGTAGGAGAATGATGATGATGACAAGAGCACCACATGACACTTTTTCTTTTCATGCTAAAAAAAGCTCCATTAATCTTCTTTTAAGACAACCAAAGACAGGATAGAGGATGATGTATTCATACTCCGTCACCATACGGCTAAGTAATAAAACTAATAAATGTTGCCAACATTTAATTCTAAACGCCAATAATAAATCACTGGCGGTACATTCAAAATAACAGCTTCTTGCTTATGATTACGAAACGTTTAAACGTTTGTTATTGTTAAACATATGTACGTTATTACATTTTACATATTCTGTATGAGGATATGTATGTAGATGTTGTGTCTCGGACGGTAACTTTTGTTCATCATTTGCATAAATGTTTTGACTTTCCCTCGCCATATTTAATAACTTATTATAGACGTAAGAAATATTCATCTCTTTCTTTCTTGCTCGTGTATGTTGTAAAATACGATTAAACGATATAATATGCATATATACATACATACATATCATCACGCCATATCCCTTGCAGGGTAGGCAGAGTGCCAGAGAACTCTATGCTTGCATACTTCACTCGCTTCCTCAACATTCATAATTCTCTTCATACACGCTCGCCGGTTTCGGAGACTCTTGACTCCACCTTCCTTCAGTACGTGACCAATCTGGTCTAGGTAGGTTAGTCTCGGTCTCCCCCAGTACCTACATCCTTCCACTTTCGCATTGTATATCTTCTTAACCAGACGTTCGTTCGGCATTCTTTCCACATATCCGAACCATCGGAGCATTCCCTTTCGCATCTTTACATCATATGCATATATAATTTATGCAAGTAAAAGACAGCTCGAAATTTAGCTCTTTAACAAATAGTCTGACCAGCATGTAGTAGATCAAATTCCCTCCCATTATGGAGAAGACTCGTTCTCATTAGTGTGACCTTTAGGAGCTGAAATGATGATAAATAATAATAACAATAATTTACATAAACAGAACATCAAATTAATTGAACTTATTCAATTTCGGAATACAATTGTATCAATTTGCTACATTAGATTTAGCTCTGGACTCTACAATAGGAAACTCTGTGTCGTGGAGGCCAGTCTATAATGAATGATAGAGATGTTTTGTAAAGGTTATCATCATCATCATCACAGCCCATAAATGTCCCACTGTTGGGCTCGGACCTCCTCCGTAATGGGAGGGAAATTAATCTACTATACCGCGCTGGTCAGACGTGTTGGTATAGGTTTTGTTTCGAGTTTTCCTTCTCTCGCATAGATGTTATATGCCCCGTGGGACATAGAGGCGGAGATGCTTTCCGACCTCTACCGGCGGGTGACCTCAGTGCGCGAGGAGGGTGGCTCCCCATCGCTTAGCGAGATAGTCACCTGGTGCGAGGACACCCGCCGAGACGTCATCGCCCGTTGGGCTACGCGGCTAGAGAGGCCTAGGCACGGTGTTCTTACCGTTGAGGCTCTCCGGCCCGTATTGACGGAGTGGATGGAGCGGCGGCATGGGGTCCTCTCTTTCCGGCTGGTGCAGGTGTTTTCGGGGCTGGAGTCCCCTGTAGCAGGGCGGGGGACTGTGGAGGCGGTTGCCCCACACCTTCACCGCTGGCTTACGAGAAGGCACGGCAGCCTAACATTTAGGATGGTGCAGGTGCTTACCGGACACGGGGTCTTCGGTAAGTACCTGCATAAAATTGGAAGGGAAGGGGCCCCAGGATGTCATGAGTGTGGCGCGCTAATTGACGATGCGCGCCACACAGTGGAAGTATGCCCCACCTGGGGGCCCCAGCGCCACGACCTGTCGTCGGAACTGGGAATGGATTTATCGCTGCCGACCATCATCTCCAAGATGCTTGGTAGCGACAGGTGCTGGTCGTCGATGGCCTCTTTTTGTGAGGCCGTCATGAAGAGGAAGGAAGCCGCGGAGCGGGAGCGCGAGGCGCTTGCGTCCGCTGACTCGCTCCGACGACGGCGACCAGGAAGAGGGAGGCGCAGATACGCGCTTCTTCTTCCAGCGCTTTGAATGACGACGGGACGTGGCCAGACGGCCATGCGTTGGGGTGTCGGGGATTGAATGTCATCAGACGATCTCCCCGGCACCCTGTAAAAGCGCGGATGGGGCCGCTGTGGTTTTAATGGGTATTTCGGTCGCACGGTGGCCGGTGAGTCCCACACAAGTCCTCCCACTCTCAACGGTGGGGGGATAGTGCGCAAAAGCATTTCCACAGCGTGAAAAAAAAAAAAAAAAAAGGTGATTTCGGGGCATGATTGCTTCGGTAAATATCTGCACATGGTCGTAAGGAGGGAGTCGACTCCGTCCTGCCACCAGTGCGGCAGTGACGAGGACACGGTGTAACACGCTGGAGGTCTGCGTGACGTGGGCCTGGCAACGCTGTGACCTCGTCGCTGTCATCGGTACCGACCTGACGCTGCCGGCTGTCGCGGAAGCGATGGTCGACAGCGTCAGGAACTGGGACGTGGTCGCCGCCTTCTGCGAGGCTGTCATCTCGTAGAAGGAGGCGGCGGAACGAGTCCAGGAGGATTCCCGTGACCCGGGCCGCCGTCAGCGGTCGGGGCGGCGCAGGCGCGAATATCTGCGCCTGATGCCGCCCTAACGGAGGCTTCGGGTGATCGGACCGGGGAATTGTCCAGTCACCCGATGTGAGGCCACCGCGTGAGGGCGCCGTCGGGGCGTCGACACGAGAGGAACCCGTAAGGGAAAACCGTCGGGCGGGCTACCGAAGACAAAGATCGGGTACCGCTGGCCCGCTCGCATGGTGAAGAGAGGTGTTTGCAGGTTGGGTCCATGTGGTTGCACGCCGCCTCTTCTGTCGCCCCAGACCGATTTGTCGGGGCGCGACCACATCCATGGTCCACCTTGCGGAGAAAAAAAAATATAGATGTTATATACGTTTTAGATCCCTTCGTCGTCTCGTACGATCATCCACGGGTAAGATATAGAGTGGTGAATATTATTCTTACTCCGTCACCACACGGAAAAGTTATACGTAGTTTTAATATTTTAATAATACTGTTATCCGTGTAGTGACGAAGTAAGCTTACCATTCCCCTAACCTTTCCCTCGGGTGTTACAAGTATATCGCTGGATGTAGGCCTCCAACATAAAACGCCACATGACGCGGATGTTAATTAAGTCAGTGCTGTAATCGCAAGCGCACGCGGGTTGGCAATCGCAGTAAATTATATGTTCTCTGAAAGAGCGCTACTGTCAACTGTCCTGGTGATACTTGAGTCGTTTTCACTACTCCTACGGGTAAGTAAGAGATGGCGACAACTATATTATTATCCAGTAGCAATGTCGGAAATTGCTTGACGGTTAATTGAACATCTCAAAATTATCCGAATGAATTAGTTGATATGTTGACGCAGTATCAATGGATCTCACCTCTTCCTTTTCTGTAGGTATTGTAAAAATTGTTTAAGGGACATAAGTAGTACATACATACATACATACACATACATATCATCACGCCATATCCCTTGCAGGGTAGGCAGAGAGAACAGAGTGCCAGAGAACTCTATCTCTGCATACTTCACTCGCTTCCTCAACATTCATAATTCTCTTCATACACGCTCGCCGGTTTCGGAGACTCTTGACTCCACCTTCCTTCAGTACATGACCGATCTGGTCTAGGTAGGTTAGTCTCGGTCTCCCTCGGTACCTACATCCTTCCACTTTCGCATTGTATATCTTCTTAACCAGGCGTTCGTTCGGCATTCTTTCCACATGTCCGAACCATCGGAGCATTCCCTTTCGCATCTTTACACCAATACTCTCTTTCATACCTACTCGCTCTCTTACGTCGTCGTTACGAATGCGGTCGGTCAGCCTAACTCCACAGATTTTCCGCAGAGATCGCATTTCGACCGCATTAATTTTACTATCATACTCTTTTCTGCATACCCAACTCTCGCTTCCATACAGTAATGTTGGGACAAGCACTGCGTTATGTATTGCTACACGTGCCTTCTGGCTGAGGTGGTGGCTGCCGAAAAGTTGCCCCAACGCTCCGTTCACTCTATTTCCCGCATTCACTCTTCGCTCTATATCAGTGGTGTACCTTCCATCTCGGCTAAATCCACATCCAAGATATACAAATTCATCCACTTGCTCTAGTACATCATTACCTATTGTTACTCTTACATCTGTTCTGGTTATATCTCTTTCAAAGACCATTATTTTGGTTTTGCTCACATTCACGCGTAGACCCCTTTTCTTACAATCTTCTGTCATTGTGTCGACTAGGGTCTGCAGGTCAGTCGCTGAATGTGCCAGCAGGACTGCATCATCTGCATAAAGCAGAGCAGTGACCACTGAGTCGCCCATCTGGACTCCCACATTCATATCGTTCAACCTTTGGAGACATTTATCCAGATATATGATAAACAGCCTGGCTGACAGAACGCACCCCTGCTTAACGCCGATATTGACGTCAAACCAAGGCGACATTCCATCATCCAGCCGCACACAGGCTCTACAGCCCATGTAACTGGACTGCACAGCCTGTAGCAGTTTACCGTTAATACCATACTCCGGTAAAATGTCCCAAAGTTCCTTTCGTACAACCGTGTCAAATGCTCTCTCCAGATCCACAAAACTGCAGAAAACCCTCTGACCTAGAGCCAGATGCTTCTCCACAATGTTGCGCAGAGAGAACACTTGATCCATGCATCCCCTTCCACTCCTGAAACCTCCTTGTGTCTCACACAGTAAACCATCGGACACCATCCTCATTCTCCTTTCAATAACTTTTCCATACACTTTTGCTGCCAAACTGGTCAAGCTTATGGCTCTGTAATTTGCGCAGTCATAACGTGAACCCTTGTTTTTAAACAAAGGCACGACGACTGCGCTATTCCAGTCCCTGGGAACCATTCCCGAGCTCCAACATAAATTGAGGAGCAACAGGAACGCCTCCCAGACACAAGAGCCACCGAGCTTGATCATCTCGGCAGACACCATATCAATGCCCGCTGCCTTACCATTTTTCAAACTTCTTATCGCCCATTCAACTTCATCCATACTGATGCCATCGGAGGACGCCGTTGTCGAATGTTGATCTACTAAACCACATCCAACACCGGCGCCAACCGTAGCATCCGCATACATATCGCCAAAATATTCACTCCATCGGCTTAACACGTCTTGTGTTTGTGTAAGAATGTCTCCACCTTTAGACCTTATTTTATTCATTCTGAAGGCTGACCAACCACCCCGAGACTTCTTCACCTCCCTCCAAAAGAGTTTGGTGTTACCCTCGAAGTTTTTAGTCAGCCTATCTTCTGCACTCATACTTGCTCTATCACGTTTCTCTTTCACTAAGGCCTTGGTGTCATTCTTACATTGGCGATATATTTCTTTCTTCTGTTCAGTCATACTGTCATTCAGATTCAAAGAAGAGACATAGTCCAGCCACGCTTTCTTCTTTTGCTCTACGGAAGCTGCCACTTCCGCATCCCACCATGCATCACCATTTGTTTTTCTATGCTTCTTTGAACTTCCACATACTTCTTTCGCTGTATCTACCATACTCTCTTTCAATACTCTCCAGCATTCTTCAATGTCCGATTGCGGCTGGCTTGCCATCGTCAGCCGTTCTCGGACACCCTCTGCATACTTTTCTCTTACACACTCTTCTTGCAACCTTTCAACCTTTATTCTTTCAAGCCCTCCGAAGTGGACACGCTCTCGCCAGTGCCTCCACTTTCTGAACAGACCACTAAATCTCGCAATAACGAGATAGTGGTCCGTGTCGACTGTGGGGCCCCTGTAGGCTCTTGCGTCCAATATTTTGCTTCGGAGGCGACTGTCTACCAAAATTAAATCTATTATGCTTTTCTGTTCATTCCTTCTCCATGTATACATATGGATGTCCTTATGTTGGAAAAATGTGTTTGACACAATAAGGTTTCTCTCCATGCATACATCCGCTATGAGCCTACCTGCGTCGTTCACTCTCTTATCACCAAATGGACCAAGTACGTCCTCATAGTCGGGACGCTTGGTCCCCACCCATCCGTTCAAATCTCCGCATACAATCACGCGTTCACTGGCTTCTGCCATATCCAGAACTTCCCTAACATTATCCCAAAACTTCTCTAGGTCTGATGCCACCGAGGATCCTACAGGAGCATATGCTACAACCATGAATACCTTGGTGACACCTAGTTTTATACGGACCCAGAGAAGTCTGGGATCATACATTCCGTAATCCTTCACACCTGAGGCCAAGCGAGAGGACAACAGCACTCCTACCCCCATGCTGGCTCGATCGCTCTGTGGTACACCAGACCACAGAGCCATCCCGCCACCAGGAGGATCGCAGGCGTCGCTGCCCCTTCGCTTGGTCTCTGTTACACAAAGCACGTCTAGCTGTTTGTCCGCCATGACGGATATCAGCTCGTGCAACTTACCTTCCACACAACCTCTTACATTCCACGTGCCCACCCGGCACTCCGTTCTCCTCGACTCGCCTAACTGGGCAAGGCGTGATGGGTGGCGGCCCCCATCGCCGCAACTGCCGATGTTCGTACCGACGGGGGCGGGTCGGTACGCGTCGCCTCCGGGGGACGCCCTAACCCGCATTGCGGTACGCATTTAGAGCCGGATTAGCAGTCTAATTAGACTGGCAGGGGACGCGAACGAGCACGCTCCGGACTATGCCCCCCTATAACATACATACACAGAGACATAAGTAGTAGATATAATTTATACTAAAATTATAAAACTGAATAGTTTGTTTGATTGATTGCTCTAATCTCAAGAACTACTAGTTCGAATTGATTTATTGGCATTATCACCTCAACTGTGGATGAAGCCTACATCCAATAGTGGACGGTGTAAGACTGAATGGTAAATAAAATTATGACAAAACTATGCCTTGAATAATAAAAAACGTTTTCCGGGTGATGATTATCCGTAAGTATTGTAGGGATATAATATGTCGGGCTGGCTACGGATGGCAAGGAAGTGGTACCAGTGGCCGGCCCAATGGCGATAGGCAGGGAATACGGTTGGTTATGGGGACCACGCGCTGTCCTTCCGTGGCACCGGACGGAACGGGCGGCGTGTGTTCGGACCATAGCCTAGCAAAAAAAAAGAAAAACATATGACATCTATGTAAGAGAAGGAAAACTCTAGTTAATAGTAGATCCATTACCCTTCTAGTTAGGAAGAGGCTCTTGCTCAGAATTGGGACGTATACGAGCTGAGGTGATGATAGTGATTTTCAAATACCTTTCCTATTAAAGTAAAATACTACTTTCTATAAAACGCATTAAAGTTGATACATAATTAATCCTAGTAATAATATATATGAAAGTTTGTGAAGATGTTTGGACGTTTATTACTCAATCACGTTTAAACCATTGAACAGAATTTGATGAAAATTGGCACATAGATAGACCATTTCTCAGATTAACATATAGGATACTTTTATCTCAGTAATCTGTTCCTTGAGATAATAATTAAACTTTTAGAAAATTACTCTTTACTGGAGTGTAGCACCGGGCAGAAGCTAGTGTAACCTAATTTTAAGTTAATTGGGTACAATGGTACAATAAAGGCATAGGCTAAAATAATTAACCTGTGTATTACTTATATGCAACAAGTTATGTGCTCGTATTACATAGAGAATAGTTGAGTCTATATGTATATGTTGGTTTTGAAAATTCTATTTCCTACTAATATTCATTCATCATTCTTCTACTCTTATCCCAATTACTTGACGTCGATACAATATGTACTCCGCTTTCATAGTACATATTGTAAAAGTTATTGGCAATAGGTTTATGACCGGCCGCGCCAGCCTGACGTTAACTCTCCTTGGGAATGTAATTGTTGACCAAACGGTAACAGGTGGAGTTGGTCCAGGTCGATCTAAGGCTCTCAAACGTCTTTTACGACATCTACGAGCAAAGTAAGGGTTTGTAGTATTCGTAGACTCTAACAAACAGCACTATAAACATAGATATGTTTACTATTTAATTCAGTTGTCTGTTGGATACGAGAAAGAAATTTGAAAATATTGCTTTATTTTCTCTTACAATGTAAATAAAAACATTTAATATTTCCAACAATAACAACATTAGCATATGCCTTGTAATTCTTATCTCATCCAAACAGTTTAATAAAAACGAAAGAGTTGTTTATAAAATCCGATTACATTGTCGGGTAGATAGCACACCGTCACCTTAAGACGTAAATACAATACGAAATGAAATTTGCATGTCCTACAATTAGTCGCGGTAGTGTAGTGGCAGCACGATTGGGCCGGAATCCCAATAGGCGCGGGTTCGAATCCCGCTTGCGACATCATTTTTCATTTCGTAATCGGATTTTATAAATAATTAAGCATATTAAATGCTAAATTTCAGTAATTTAAATAACAAGGTTGTGTCGTCGTTTAATACAATTCTAACTGTAAAGTTTGAAGTATTAAGCCTATAACAATGTGTAAACATTGTCGGGTAGATAGCACACCGTCACCTTAAGACGTAAATATAATACGAAGTGAAATTTGCATGTCCTACAATTAGTCGCGGTAGTGTAGTGGCAGCACGATTGGGCCGGAATCCCAATAGGCGCGGGTTCGAATTCCGCTTGCGACATCATTTTTCATTTCGTAATCGGATTTTATAAAGAAAGAGTTGTTTGTTTGAATGAATATGTTGGAATTGAAAGCTCGATTCGAATAATATTTTTGCTTCATTCTGTTTATTGGAAAAGACTACGAAAGGAGAATAAGATTACGCTTTCGCAGATTGCCATTATGTCAATAATAACATTATTTTTTAGTATTAAAATTATCGTGAGTTTGACACATATTAAACAGTTGTATTTCCGGCAATACTCACGCTTTAGAGTCGATTATGTCGACCCGGGTTTCGAGCATGTCCGATGCTCATCATCAGGGCTAGTGAGCAGCTGCGTCAGCAAGCCCCCGACGCGCACTGCGTCTAGCGTAACGTGCAGCACGCCGCGACACAGCTTCGGGCGGCGGGGGCGTACTGCCTGCTTCTTGAGCGTCTTCAGCGGAATCGTCCGATGAGTCCCAATCGTAGTAGTATTACTGTAGAAGAAGAGAATGAAGGCATACTACCATTCTTGGATGTACGCGTCATCCGTGAAGCAGTTGGTAGTCTTAACCACACTATCCACAGTAAACCTACGCACTCAGACCGGTATCTTCATGACAGTTCACACCATCACCCTGCACACTTGTCCTCAGTACCAAGATCACTTATTAACCGAGCTCTTCGAATATGTGACCCACAATATGTGAAGACAGAACTCGAGCACGTAAGAAAGGTACTAGAGGCCAACGGGTATAATTGGCAACAATGTCGTCGCTGGGCTAAGTCTAGTGAACGTAAGCGACCAACAAGAGTGGAACGTTCTCCGACTTACCTACCGTTCGTAAAGGGAACAACAGACAAATTCGGGTACCTATTGCGACGCAAGTATGATATACGAACGTTCTTCCGCCTACCTGGTCAAGTACGGCAAATGCTACGTTCACCCAAAGACAAGGACTAC
Source organism: Lymantria monacha (assembly GCA_905163515.2). NCBI lineage: Eukaryota > Metazoa > Arthropoda > Insecta > Lepidoptera > Erebidae > Lymantria > Lymantria monacha. The sequence continues at coordinate 15,911,433 of LR991082.1, read as the reverse complement.
CTGAGCGCACCAGGAGTCTATAGAGTACCTTGTGACTGTGGCAAGAGCTACGTGGGAGAAACTCGCTGCAGCATTGCCACCAGACTAACCGAACACGTCAGGAGTATTAAGAACATGGACACCACTAAATCAGCCATAGCAGAGCACGCCAGTCTCTCGAACACAACACACTACATTCGGTTCGACAAAGCTTCCGTATTAGCCACAGAAAAGTATTTTATACCTCGCAAAATACGTGAAGCTATAGAAATCAACCGACATCGTACGTTTAATAGAGACTGTGGGTGGACGCTCCCTTCAGCATGGATACCGGCACTTAATGCTACCTCGACACACAAGGTTTTGTCTGGAATGGAGAGCAACGTGGTCAGCGTGGTATGTCAGGGTGATGGCACGCGGAGTGAGTTTGCTGTGAGACCATCAAATGCCCTCGGTAACGTTCGGGAGTCATCGGACGATTCCGCTGAAGACGCTCAAGAAGCAAGCAGTAAAGCTGTGTCGCGGCGTGCTGCACGTTACGCTAGCCACAGTGCGCGTCGGGGGTTCGCAGACGCAGCTGCGCACTCGCCCTGATGATGAGCATCGGACATGCTCGAAACCCGGGTCGACATAATCGACTCTAACGCGTGAGTATTGCCGCAAATACAACTGTTTAATAACATTATTATTCTAGAAAAACTTAATCTAAAGACACACTGACATGTAAAGATTAAGTTTATCATCATTTAGTTTTTATCCCAATTACTTAAAGACATAAAAACGTAAAGAATTATTTCACATTTTCATCTATGAAAATTTATGTTAGGTTTTTTTTTTTTGTAGTTGGGCCACCGAAGACAAAGACCGGGTTCCGGTGGCTCGCTCGCTTGGAGAGGTACATGTAGGTCGGGTCTATGGTCGTGCGCCGCTTTTTTTCTGTCGCCCCGGATGTTTTTAGCGGAGCGTGACCACTCCATAGCTCGCCGCCAAAAATAAAAAGGGTTTTTAATTAGTGTATAGGGACAATTATCTAATACTTATATCATTCTGGTTAGACAGGTTGGCAAACCTTTTATGCAAATAAATAGTTTACCTAAATAGTATACTACACTAATAAAATAAAATTCTAAGGAAAAGTTATAATAAAGATAAATAACTTCGAATAATTATTAAAATACCTTCATTTTATTTTCAAATGAATTCTGACACTTATTTCTTTACAAAGAAAATATTTTTCTCACGTGTAACAATCATTTTTCGTTCGTATACTAGTTTTTTTTTTAATATATTTAGATCATTATTATCCTGCTTTTATCCTAATCTTTTGGGGTCGACACAATATGTACTCTTTCATCGTAAATATTGCAAAAGTTGGCTATAGTTTTATGACCATTGGCCTTTTTTTTCCTTGCGGTGGGCTATGGATGTGGTCGCGCTACGCTAAATCGGTCTGGGGCGAGGGAAAGGACGGTACGCAACCCCACAGACCCACCGTGCTAGGACTCTTCTCTTCGCCGTTCGAGCGGGCTACCGGTACCCGATCTTTGTCTTTGGTGATGACCAGCCGCCTGCTTGACATTAACCTTGCTTGAGAATGTAATTGTTAACCAGACAGCCTCAGGTATCGATGTAAAACTCTAGTCATCTTTTAAAACATCACGAGCAATTTAAGCGTTAGTAGTATTCCTAGGCTTCACCACAACCTATTATAACTTATTTACTCTTAAAACTTAACCTAATCCCACCACACATGCTCACTATTATAACGCCTGTAAGCCAGGATTCACAATGATCTCCATAAATGACACCGAGGTTTGACCCTTAGGCCGTGCCGTGACCGAAGACAAAGATCGTGTACCGGTGGCTCGCTCGCACGGCGAAAAGAGGAGTTGCACGGTGGGTCTATGGGGTCACGCACCGCCTCTTCCGTCACCCCGGACCGATTTGGCGCGGCGAGACGCATCCATAGCCCACCGCAAAAAAAAAAGAAGCCGTGCCGTGAGATGATTTTAATTGTCTTAGGACCTGCAATAAATTTAATTAGAAAAGGTTAAAGAGGAGGAGTTGGAACGAATGATTCCACTTACCTCCTGGGCAAAAAAAACTTAACCTAATAACACAAATCACAAGTAAATATTAAATTTATATGTACTGTAATTATACTGACCTTGTAGCAACTCGAGAAAATTTCCGTGCGTTCAGGCGCTTCTGCCATACATACTATTGTAATCAAACTTAAAGCTCACATATAGGCCCCTTAAGCTCTGTTATATTCGTGGTGCTGTGCTGCTACGATTCACGTATCGGTACATCCTCCTATCTATTAGCCTATTAGCCAATTTTGCTTCATGTCTCCCACTTTGCATAGGAGGCAAGTGGAAATTCTTCAACTCCTCCTGTTTTTCTTTTCCAATTAAATTTGTTGCGGGTCCCAAGACGATTAAAAGCATTTCTCGGGGCTTCCTGAGGGTCAAACCTCAGTGTCTTTTACGGAGACCATTGTGGATCTTGGCTTACAGGAGTTACAGTGGTGGGAATGTGTGGTGGGATTAGTCCCATATAAAAAAAAATACTATAATTATGAGTAGCTATTGTAGTTTAACTAGGACAGCTGTAAGTCGTACAGGCTATCTCGCTATATAGTGTTAATCACCGCACATAATAGTCAACGTTTACTCATAGCCATATATGAATACAAGCAGTTAAAATGACGATGAGGTAAATATCATTCGACAATGGTAAAACAGTTATTGTTCAGAGTTTGGATGCAATTTGTGTCCGGTCATTGTCTGTTTGTACACTACTCTGCAATACAAGGATTATTTCCTTAGTCTTCTGTAGTCATTAAAAAAAAATAACTTAAAATTCTTCAATATTAACTAACTAACTTGTTGATGGAATGTGCCCAGAACAAGATAAAAGAGATGAGCTGAGAAAAACCTTTTGTCTTTAGACCTCGGATGTTGGCATTGTCCAAACTATTTTGGCGGAGCCAGCATCTGAGGCTGCGAAGCAATTGCGTTTTCCAATTACAGCATTACAGCGCATTATGCGGCATAATGCTCAACGTGCAATCGATAACAACTCAGTGACAGAAAATTGAACAAGTGTTTTTCTTTAAGTTGGCATTGATTTACGGTTGTACTAGTAACAGCAGATCAGGTTAAATGGAAATTTAATCGCTTATATAACAAATATAATATTTTGTTATATTGCTTCGCAGCCTCAGATGCTGGCTCCGCCAAAATAGTTTGGACAATGCCAACATCCGAGGTCTAAAGACAAAAGGTTTTTCTCAGCTCATCTCTTTTATCTTGTTCTGGGCACATTCCATCAACAAGTTAGTTAGTTAATATTGAAGAATTTTAAGTTATTTTTTTTTAATGACTACAGAAGACTAAGGAAATAATCCTTGTATTGCAGAGTAGTGTACAAACAGACAATGACCGGACACAAATTGCATCCAAACTCTGAACAATAACTGTTTTACCATTGTCGAATGATATTTACCTCATCGTCATTTTAACTGCTTGTATTCATATATGGCTATGAGTAAACGTTGACTATTATGTGCGGTGATTAACACTATATAGCGAGATAGCCTGTACGACTTACAGCTGTCCTAGTTAAACTACAATAGCTACTCATAATTATAGTATTTTTTTTTATATGGGACTAATCCCACCACACATTCCCACCACTGTAACTCCTGTAAGCCAAGATCCACAATGGTCTCCGTAAAAGACACTGAGGTTTGACCCTCAGGAAGCCCCGAGAAATGCTTTTAATCGTCTTGGGACCCGCAACAAATTTAATTGGAAAAGAAAAACAGGAGGAGTTGAAGAATTTCCACTTGCCTCCTATGCAAAGTGGGAGACATGAAGCAAAATTGGCTAATAGGCTAATAGATAGGAGGATGTACCGATACGTGAATCGTAGCAGCACAGCACCACGAATATAACAGAGCTTAAGGGGCCTATATGTGAGCTTTAAGTTTGATTACAATAGTATGTATGGCAGAAGCGCCTGAACGCACGGAAATTTTCTCGAGTTGCTACAAGGTCAGTATAATTACAGTACATATAAATTTAATATTTACTTGTGATTTGTGTTATTAGGTTAAGTTTTTTTTGCCCAGGAGGTAAGTGGAATCATTCGTTCCAACTCCTCCTCTTTAACCTTTTCTAATTAAATTTATTGCAGGTCCTAAGACAATTAAAATCATCTCACGGCACGGCTTCTTTTTTTTTGCGGTGGGCTATGGATGCGTCTCGCCGCGCCAAATCGGTCCGGGGTGACGGAAGAGGCGGTGCGTGACCCCATAGACCCACCGTGCAACTCCTCTTTTCGCCGTGCGAGCGAGCCACCGGTACACGATCTTTGTCTTCGGTCACGGCACGGCCTAAGGGTCAAACCTCGGTGTCATTTATGGAGATCATTGTGAATCCTGGCTTACAGGCGTTATAATAGTGAGCATGTGTGGTGGGATTAGGTTAAGTTTTAAGAGTAAATAAGTTATAATAGGTTGTGGTGACGCCTAGGAATACTACTAACGCTTAAATTGCTCGTGATGTTTTAAAAGATGACTAGAGTTTTACATCGATACCTGAGGCTGTCTGGTTAACAATTACATTCTCAAGCAAGGTTAATGTCAAGCAGGCGGCTGGTCATCACCAAAGACAAAGATCGGGTACCGGTAGCCCGCTCGAACGGCGAAGAGAAGAGTCCTAGCACGGTGGGTCTGTGGGGTTGCGTACCGTCCTTTCCCTCGCCCCAGACCGATTTAGCGTAGCAGATGAAGTGTTTCCAAAAAAGACCAAGACTTCCGGTCTTATTCCCTCACCTCCATGGTGGGATGCTGAATGCACTGCAGCTATAAAAAAAAGAAAACATGCAGAGCGCAGTTATTGTGCAGTTTCTTCTAACGAAAATTTTGACCAGGTTTTGGAAGTAATCAATGACACTAGGAAACTTTTTAAACAAAAAAAGTTTCAGGCATGGAGATCATTCTGTCTGTCCATATGTCCCAATACAAGCCCAACTATAATCTGGAATAATATAAGAAGATTTAAATCTGCTTTCCAAAATAATAATTCTTCACCAGTTCTTCCTCCTATCTTGATAAACCCACTTTTAAACAAACTTGCTCCTCCTAATGTCCCTGAGTTTATTTTACTTCCTTCTCTATCAGATACAACCGGTTTAAGTAGTCCATTTACTCTTAGTGAATTAAAAGGAGTAATTTCTGATACTAAAGATTCGGCTCCTGGACCTGATGGGATTCCGTATTCCTTTATTTCCCACCTCAGTGATCCTGCTCTCTCTTATTTCCTTAATCTTATTAATAAGATTGTTGCCTCCAGTCACATCCCTCAATCCTGGAAGAGTCAAGATGTAGTGCCTTTTCTTAAACCTAATAAGGATCCTTCTGATATTTCTTCATATCGTCCTATTGCACATTCCTCAGTGTTAATGAAAATATCTGAACGTCTAATTAAAAACCGTCTTGAATGGTATATAGAAACTAACAACTTGTTAAGTAATAACCAGTTTGGATTTAGACGCGGCAGAGGAACAATAGACAATTTAAGTATTTTAATTACAGACATTAGACTTGCTTTATCAGAAAATAAATGCTTGATTGCCGCATTTCTCGATATCACGGCTGCTTATGATAATGTAGTAATTTCTATTCTTTACAAGAAACTTAAATGTTTAAATGTTCCGGATTTATTATCTAATTTTATTGTTAACATGCTATCAGATCGATGTATAAATATTACTTTAAACGGTTGCACCACATCTCGTCATGTTAGTAGAGGATTGCCACAAGGTTCAGTACTTAGTCCTATTTTATGTAATATATACACCTATGATTTAGAGTCATCTGATGCTGATGATTTACTTGTCTATTGCTCTCATTATAATGTTCAAGTGGCATCAAACACTCTATCTTATTCACTCTCTTTGCTAGAAAATTGGTTAGGTGAGAATGGACTTGAAATATCTGCTTCCAAGAGTGTTATTATTCCCTTTTCCCGTATGAAATCACCCCCTTTAGTTTCTGTTTTTTTTAGTAATTCACAAATAACTCAAAAAGACCATACCAAATTTCTTGGTGTAATTTTAGATTCCAAGCTATCAGGTATTCCTCATTGCGAACATGTTGCTATTAAGTGTGAGCGTTTATTAAACATTATAAGATGCCTTTCAGGAGTCTGGTGGGGGGCTCACCCCTTTTCCCTGAAAATTGTTTACGATGTATTGATTAGAAGTGTTCTAGATTATGCTTCTTTCTTGCTTCTACCAAGCAATAAGAGTGGGCTCAGAAAATTGGATACTGTTCAATTTAAAGGGTTAAGGTTGATTTGCGGAGCAATGAAGTCTAGCCCTATAAACTGTTTACAAGTGGAGTGCCTCGAATCTCCTCTAGATTTGAGACGCCAATATCTGTCGGATAGATATTTATTTCGCTGTTTTCAATTCACAAAACATCCCTTACGCACCAAATTACAAGACCTACATAATTCCATAATTACATCAAGCTACTGGACACATAAAGCTCTTCCTTGCTTAGTTCAAAGTTATCAGAGATTCTTAGGTTTACTGACCCCCTCTTTTAATTATACAGTGCATCCACTCTTTAAGGCTAATTTTAATGCATTGACAACCTTGCCAGATATAAAATTAGATGTTGGCATCTGTAAAAATGACATAGACGCAAACATTAATTTTAACTTAGTGAAAGACCAACTGTGGGCCGACCGGCACCACATATACACAGATTCATCTAAACATTCATCTCGGGGTAATGTGGGAGTTGGTGTATTTCATTCACAATATAATATCATACAGAAAATCAAACTTACTCCTGAATCTTCTGTTTATACTGGGGAGTGCTACGGGCTTTATAAAGCAGTGGAATATATTTTATTGGCTAAGCTTCATAAGACTGTTATCTTTACCGATTCTAAAAGTGCTTTACAGGCGCTTCATAGGTATCCATTTAGTAGTAAAATTATATTTCCATTAATTATTGATATTAGAAATTTACTATCAAAATGTACAGATTTAGGATATATCATTTCTTTCGCTTGGATTCCCAGTCACTGCAACATCTCTGGGAATGTAATAGCTGACCGGCTTGCAAACGAGGCTATCAGAGATGGTGATATATTCCCATATAAAAACTTTAGTCACGATGTGGTATCTCTTGCCAATGTATTTCTAAGAAAGTCATGGCAGGAGATATATACCAAAAGTTGCGCACATAAAGGTAGACATTATTATCGCATTCAACACGATATCCCTCGGTATCCCTGGTTCTCCAGGATGAAATTCTGTAAGAGAGTTACGAGCTGTATTATACGCATGAGACTGGGACATGTTTGCACACCTGTTCATCTTGCTAGACTACACTTAGTACAGTCTGAGAAATGCGAGTGTGGTATCGATGATGGTGATTTAAATCATATTTTCCTATCCTGTCCTCTCCATGATAATACCATCATTTATGAAACTATGAATACATATAACATTCCTTTACCATCTTCTATTCCTATATTATTAGCAACTAACAATTTCCATATTTATCACTCATTAAACATATTTATTAATCGTAATGATATTAAAGTATGAGTATATATCTAATTATGTATCTATTATTTCCTTCTGATCTTTTCCTAAATTCCTCGTTCCAAAATTAACTCCTAATATATCCTGTTTCCTTACCTTTGTTTGTGGCTATACGCAAACCGCGTACGCCAAATAAGAAAAAAAAAAAATAATTTCTCTGTGAGAAGCTCGATTAATCACAATTATATGAATCTAACATGAGAATCAAATTACGGCGTGTTACTTAGAAGCGTGAGGATTTAGTAAATTCAGGGTCTAAAATCAAACTTCGTTATTTATACACCTTTGTAATTGAGAACTGTTTTGAAGTATTATTATTAGCCGTGGAAATATTTTAAAGAAAAATTAATCTAAATTACTTTCTTTTATGGTCATTTTTTATTGCATATGGCGGCAAACTAGCAAGCAGCAATCCTGATGATTTCACACGTCATCACATTTAGCAGGGTGGGAGCACTCCATAGCCCGCCGCCAAAAAAAAAGAGGGTCTCTACCCTACGCCGCTGCTTACCAATAGTGGAAACGAGCAAATAGCACATCTTATGGTATAGTGTTTACAACACATGGCAACTTTTGCAATACTCGCGGACATCTGTGCCTCTACTTATCAATAAAAACCCCAAACCTATCCAGAAAGTTGGATTTTTTTAGGACTAATCCCACCACACATTCCCACCACTGTAGGATTCATGGTTTCTCGAGCTTTTCAATTTCTCGGGTCTCGAGATTTCTCGAGGCGTCCTACCTAGCGTATGGATGTGGTCTATGGTACTATAACCTTTTCGGAAACCAGCTTGTTCAGGCGGCTGGAAGTCGTCTAGCTTGCGCGAGAGTCGGTTCGTAATGACTCTTGAAAACAATTTGTACACACGGCTCAGGAGTGAGATGTGTCTGTAATTCTTTAAGAGCGTTTTATCGCCTTTCTTGAAAAGCAGCACCACCACACCCCAATTAATCTATACTAATATTATAAAGAGGAAAGGTTTGTATGTATGTTTGTAATGAATTGGCTCAAAAAGTACTGGACCGATTTAAATAATTCTTTGACCATTTGAATGCAACATTATCACTGATTATTATAGGCTATTTTAATTGTAAGAAAAATATAAGGATCCTTACTAAAATTACAATAATGTTACCCAAGGTGTAAAAAAACGCCCATAAAATATCTTTCATCGCATGTGCTGCAAAAACTATTGATAATAGAACCAAAAATGTTCCATAATATTAAAGAACATATCAATATCTACAAAAAATGTCGCGCTAGCATGTGTCTAACTATTGTAGTTATGTCACTCTAACTACTTTGTAACATTTTAAAATTTAATAGAAATTTCGACCATAATCAGACCAAGTTATTTATACCTTTGTCTTAATCCTTACCTAAATAAATGATTTCTCAAGCAAGCCTTTTTAAATACCTGTAAATAACTTTTTATTTTATTAAAATCGGACACTCCATTCGAAAGATATTACGAGTTTAATAAAATTGAAATAAAATTAATTCGCCGCCGCCGCGCCGTGCGGCACATCTATGAAATAGGTAGCCGCGCGGCTCGCTCTGAGAAATTTAAGCCCTCCCAATATGTGTAATGGAACAAGACTTTTGATTATGGAATTGCGAGACAATGTGATTGTAGCTATTATCATCACCGGCCCCGCGGCCGGACAGCTTGCTCACTTGCCGCGGATCCCGATGATACCGACGGATTGTCCTATATCTTTTAAAAGATTAGTTTCCTGTACAGATATCGTTTGCCCTTACAATAAATAAATCCCAGGGACAAACTTTTTCTATGGTTGGCATCAATCTAAGAAAAGAGTGCTTTTCTCATGGCCAACTGTATGTTGCACTTTCTCGAGAAGGGTCTCCTGAAAATCAATATGTTTTAATTTTTATTGCCATCTACAAATACCACTGCTAACATAGTGTATAGTGAAACATTAAGGTAAAAATGGAAAATTAAAATGAAAATCTAATAAAATTTAAAAGTCTTTAAAATAAAAGATGTACTTGAATAAAGAAATGCTACACAAATAAAAAAAAACAACATTAAAATAAATAAAAAATATAAATCAAAAAGGAAAAATAAATGTAAAAAAAAACTTAGCACGGGATGGTATATTTTTTATTCTATGAAATATGTGATAATCAGTACTTATACAGTAATAGTAGGTATATAATGTATCTAATTATTATTAGTATACCTATACTCTAAACTTCAGTGAAATGTTTTTAAAAATTACCAGTTGATGTCATTTATTCTGTTTACTCATTTTGTTTTCAAACATCAACCCAAGGGAAGCCAGCGATGGGGTACGATGCCAGAAACCTCCACGTGGTGTACCCTGGGTGCGAGCGACAGTCCCCCAGATCCTTCTGTCGAATTGTCGCTCGTAGCGAATCTCTGGCGCGAGGGGGGGTTCCCCAGCAATGGGTTGAGCCCCAATTCGCTCCTGACCCTCTAGTTGTAGAGGGTACAGGAGGCGAAATTTCGGACGGGCCCGGTCACTCATTAATTTGAGGGCTGGGCAGGCTTATGCCACCGCCGACATATCGTAAACCTGATATCTCGCTTCAAGACATATTGTCGTGAGGCGTAGTTTCAGGAGCGAGGGTCTTGGCTTAACCGCCCGGACCGCGAGGAAGACAACCTCTATAAAGAATTCGAATTAACATTCGAATTCGGAAATCACCCAGAATCTTAAGTTCTGGCGTGCGGCGAAAAGATGCATGGCAGATGGGTTGTTCTGTTGTTAGCACGCTCCAGCCAGGGTACCGGCCGACCCCCTGGTTGGTAAATGTAGGCTTGCCCGGGTACAGGGATCTCTGCCCGGGTCGACGGTGTACTTCTCCCTTACTCGTGGGAACAAGATGGATCACATTTTACCACTTACAGACGGGGATCCTAGCGGTTCCCACATTACAGCCTCGCCATGCTACCATAAAACTGGCACAGAAGACGCCTCGTCCTCTAGACTAGAGGCGCTCAAACCCGCCGAGGGCCCGGCACCCATGGAGGCCCAATCGAAGCCGAAGAGGCGTGGAAGACCACCCAAGGCGACTCGTGGGAAGGCTTCCGTCGCGAAGGGGCGCCAAAAGGAGCGAGAGGAGCGGCGGGCTCTCAGGGAGGCTGCCGCCGCTCCAACCCATGAAGGAGACGACAGTTCTGCTGCAGAGCCGTCGAAGGACGAGGGCGACAGTTCTGTCGCAGAGCCGTCCAACGACGAGGGCGGCAGATCTGTCGTGGAGACAGAGGACGAGGGCGGCGATGCCGCAGGTCCGTCGGAGATGGAGGAGGGCAGCATGTCGGCTGCCGAGACTGCCGCTGCATCATCGTCGCGTTCTGCGGCAACCATGGCGGCGGCTTTGACGCTCAGGGAGGAGGCCCTCCCCTCGAAGGTGCGGAAGCGCCCCCTAAATAAGGGTGGCAGCTCAGGGTCCGACTACGAGGGGAGTGCAATTATTATGCCTCCTCCCAAGGTGGCAACCTCTCGCAGGGGGCGAGGGGCCGCGGTGGCGGCAAGATCGGCGGCTTCGTCCCCGGTTGGCCAATTGAGGGAGGCCGAGGCTCGCATGCGTGCCGAAAATGAAGCAGTCGCCGCGAGGATGGTGAGGGTGTTGTCCAACATCCCTCCCACTGGCGCGGCGGCAGCTGAGGGCGCTGTGAGCAGCGACCCCCCAGGCACTCAGATGGAGGCCCTGCAGGCCGAAAATGCCCGCCTTAGCGGCGAGGTATTAGGTCTGCGGGACCAAAACCACCGACTGGAGGCGGAGTTAGCGGCGGTGCGGAAAGAAAACCGCAAGCTGGCCAAAGATATGGCCGACTTGCGGAGCCAATTCGCGCTTTTGACGCCGACAACGCCGTCGACAAGGTCCGACTCTGTCGCCGCCTCAATTGCGCCGGCTCGAGCTGCGAGGCGCGCCCCGATAGCCCAGCCAGTAGCGGCAGTACCGCTGCCCGCGCTGCCTGTGGTGGACGGTGTGCCGGAGGCAACCATGCGCGCCATCATGGAGTCTGTTGGCGTCATGGTCAATGCGCGCATGGAGGTTCTTGAGGCAAGATTGCCTCCGGAGCCACGTCTCCGGCCGCCACTCGCTGCGGACGGAAGCAAGACCACGCGGCCGACTATAGCGTCGAGACCCACCCCGCTACCCTGCCAGGGTGGCCGCGTGAGCTTCGCCGCAGCTGTGACTGGGCCCAAGGCTGGGTCCAAAGGGCTCGCTTCGGCTAAGAAGCCGAGATCGGCGCCGGCTCCTGCTAAGGCCACGCCGCAACCGGTGCCCACACCTGCGTCGCTGGTACCGGCTAGCGCGCCCACGACTGCGCCTGCTGCGCTCAGTGCTGCTGCCATGCTCGAACAGGGCTGGCAGGTGGCTGAGCGAAGCAGGAAAAGTCCTGGCCAAAGACGGAGGGCGGCGGTCAAAAGCGCCGCTGAGGCCACCGCTCCCCAAGCAGGAGCCGAAAATAGGGGGAAGAGGTCGCGCAGGAAGCTCCGGTCGCCAAAGTCAGCAGCAGTGGTTATCACTGTGCTGCCTGAGGCGGCTGAGAAGGGCCTCAACTATGAGGCCGTCTTACGTCGCGCCCGGCGGGAGCTAGACGTCTCTGACAGCGGAGGCGTCGAAGCTAGGACCCGCAAGGCCCGGACAGGGGCTCGAATCCTCGAGTTTCCTGGGGCCGAGGGTGCTAAGGCGGCCGATAGTGTGGCCACGAAGCTGCGGGGGCTGTTTGGCCAGGAGGATGGCGTTCGAATTGCCAGACCCGTCAAGTGCGCAGAGATGCGCATTGCGGGTCTGGACGATTCCGTGACGGTGGAGGACATCAGGGAGGCTATTGTCTCGAAAACCGGATGCGCCTCGGACACTGTCCGGATTGGCGCCATTCGCCCTGGACCGGGCGGCGTCGGTGCTGCCTGGGTGCAGTGTCCGGTAGAGTCGGTCAAGAAATTGGCTGACTCAGGCAGGATCCTCGTAGGCTGGAGTTCGGCGCGGGTAACCCTGCTGGAGTCCCGGCCTGCGAGGTGTTTTAGGTGCATGGCGGTCGGGCATACCCGGCCAACGTGTACCAACTGCTTTGACTGCAGCGGACTATGTTTCCGCTGCGGTCAAACCGGGCATATGGCGGCATCGTGTGCTGCCGCACCCCACTGTCCCGCGTGTGCGGCGGGCAATAAGCCCTCCAAACATCGCATGGGGGGTGGACAGTGCAGACCCCCGGCTTCGGCTCCAAAGGGGCGGAGCGGCCCGGCGACCCCGGCCGCTTCCGCTCCTTGCGCGACCCAATCGCCCGCCGGCGCGGAGGAGGTGATGGACACGGCCCACTAATGGCTACCGAGTCCATCCACCTCTTGCAAGCCAACCTCAACCACTCCGCCGGTGCGCAGGACCTTTTCCTGCAAGCTATGGCGGAGTGGTTGATAGGTGTAGCCGTAGCCGCGGAGCCGTATTGCGTGCCCGACCGATCTAATTGGTTGAGTAGCAGTGACGGCTCTGTGGCAATCGTCGCCTCAACGTCGTGGCCTTCCCCGCCTCTGTCTCTAAAGGACAGGGGTGATGGATACGTCGCGGCGGACTGGGGAGAGGTAACGCTTTACGGCGTGTACTTCTCCCCTAACAGGAGTGTGGCAGATTTCGGGGCCTCCCTCACCAACTTGGAGGCCTCGATACGGCGACTGGCACCGCGCCAGCTCTTCGTAATGGGGGACTTCAACGCCAAGTCTATGGCGTGGGGGTCCCCCAGGACGAACGATCGCGGGCGGGCGGTTGAAGAGTGGGCGGCGTCACTGGGCCTCTGTTTGCTGAACAGGGGTTCAGTGCATACGTGCGTGCGGCAGTGGGGTGGGTCGATAGTGGACTTGTCGTTCGCTAGCCCCGATGTCGCACCACGTGTGAGGAGCTGGTATGTCCAGGAGGAGGTTGAGACCCTATCCGACCATAGATACATTCGGATAGAGGTCTCCCGGACCCTCCGCCAGCCCAGCAGGGGTCACACGGCAGACGGAGCTCCCGCTTTTCCGCGGTGGGCTGTGGGTCGACTTGATCGGGACCTACTGGTGGAGGCAGCCATTGTGCATTCGTGGCTGCCGTCACCGCCCTCGGTGGACGGGGTGGACGCCGAGGCTGGCTGCATTCGCTGTGCGTTAACGCAGATTTGCGATGCGGCTATGCCCCGTGTACGGTGTCTTCCCCCGAAGAGGGCGGTTCCCTGGTGGTCCCGGGAGTTGGCAGAGCTCCGAGCTGCGTGCATACGTGCTCGGAGATCTTATACCCGCAGTCGGCGGCGTCACCGCGACGCTGAGCGGGAGGGCCAGCTGTACGAGGCTTACCGCAGTGCGCGGTCTGCCTTCAGGCTGGCCATCCGTCAAGCCAAGGACGTTAGTCGGCAGGAGATGCTGGACAGTCTCGAGCGTGACCCCTGGGGTCGCCCCTATCGTGCGGCGCTGAGTAAGCTCCGCGCGCGGGGCCCCCCCCTCACCGAGACTCTCCAGCCCAGCCTCCTCACCAGAGTTGTCGAGGAACTATTCCCACGTCGGACGGAACACACGCCCCCGGTCATGGCACTGCCGAATAGTGACCGGGAGGCCGACTACGAAAGTGTTCCGCCCGTTACGGAGACGGAAATGGGGGCGGCGGTGGTGCGAATGCGTGCCAAGACCACCGCTCCTGGGCCAGACGGGGTACCCGACCGGGTGCTGGCCCTGGTCCTCGAACATCTGGGTCCACGCCTCGGGGGACTGTACAACGCGTGTTTATCGTCTGGGCAGTTCCCTGGGTGTTGGAAGGAGGGGAGGCTGGTACTCCTGCCGAAGCCGGGACGGTCTCCGGACTCGGCCTCGGCCTATAGGCCGATCGTGCTGCTGGACGATACGGGTAAGCTGTTGGAGAGGATCCTGGCTGCCCGTATCGGCCAACACCTTAGCGAGGTTGGCCCCGATCTGTCGGACGCCCAATTTGGTTTCCGAAAGGGGCGTTCGACGATCGCAGCCTTGCTGCGCCTGAGGGCCGTAGTCGCGGAGGCTGTTACTGGCGGTGGGGTGCTGTTGGCGGTGTCTCTAGACATCGCCAACGCATTCAATAGTCTGCCATTCAGCTGCATCAGGGAGGCACTCCGGTATCACGGGGTGCCTGTATACCTGAGGCGGCTGGTGGCAGACTATTTGGAGGGGCGCAGCGTCCTCTATAAGAACCGAGTAGGGGATGTTGTGCGAACGCCCATGTCGTGCGGTGTTCCGCAGGGGTCGGTCTTGGGGCCGACTTTGTGGAGCATCGGCTACGACTGGGCGTTGAGAGGGAGCCTCCCGCCCGGGCTGGGCGTAATTTGTTACGCCGACGATACACTCGTCACAGCCCGGGGTGGGACGCTGGAGGAGGCGGCACGCCTGGCAACTCTTGGCACCGAGGAGATTGTCAGGCGGATCGAGGCGCTGGGGCTAAGGGTGGCCCTGGATAAGACGGAGGCCTTATTATTCCATGGGCCCCGCACCAGTCCACCCACCGACGCCTCGATCACCGTCAATTCGGTTCCCATCAGCATCCGGGCCCATATGAGGTACTTGGGCCTGGTGCTCGACGGGCGATGGTGGTTCCGGGAGCATTTCCGTCGGCTTGCTCCACGGCTTGTCGGCGCGGCGTCCGCCCTATCCTGGCTTATGCCGAATATAGGCGGACCCAGCGCTACGTGCCGACTGCTGTACGCGGGGGTGGTTCGGTCGATGGCCCTGTACGGCGCACCCGTGTGGGCGGGGTCCCTGACCGTCCGACTTAGGGCTCTACTATGGCGACCACAGCGGGCAATGGCGGTCAGGGCCATACGCGGATACCGCACGGTGGCGACGGAGGCAGCATGCCTGTTGGCCGGAACACCTCCGTGGGACTTGGAGGCGGAAATGCTCGCCGGACTGTACCGGCGGGTGTCAGCGACGCGGGCAGGGGGCGGCACCGTCTCGCTTAGTGAGATGGCCGCTTGGCGGGGCGACGCCCGCCGTGACGTTATTGCTCGTTGGGCAATCCGGCTGGAAAGGCCTCGGTTCGGTGTTCGGACCATCGAGGCCTTCCGGCCAGTGCTGATGGAGTGGTTGGGTCGACAGCACGGGGTCCTTTCCTTCCGACTGGTGCAGGTCTTGACGGGGCATGGTTGCTTCGGCAAGTACCTGCACACGGTAGTGAGGAGGGAAAGTACACCGTCCTGCCACCACTGCGATTGCGACGAGGACACGGCGCAGCACACGCTCGAGGTCTGTGTGGCCTGGGCAGAGCAGCGCCGTGAACTCGTCGCGATCATCGGTGCCGACCTGGCGCTGCCGACCATCGCTAAGGCGATGCTCGACAGCGTCAGGAACTGGGACGCAGTCGCCGCCTTCTGCGAGACAGTTGTCTCGCGGAAGGAGGCGGCGGGGCGACTCCGAGAGGAAATCCTCTTCGGTGAGACGCTCCGTCGCCGGCGCCTGGGGCGGCGGAGGCGCGAGTATCTGCGCCTAATGCCGCCCTAGCCGAGGCCGCGGGTGACTGGACCGGGGAATAGTCCTTCACCCGCAGAGAGGCTGACCGCGTGAGGGCGACGCCCCGGCAGTTAGCTGGGGCGTTGACGGGGGATGGTACCCGAAAGGGTAACCCGCCGGGCTGGCCACGGAAGGCAAGGAAGCGGTACCAGTGGCCGGCCCAATGGCGATGGGGAGGGAATACGGTGGGTTATGGGGCCACGCGCTGCCCTTCCGTCGCCCCGGGCGGTACGGGCGACGTGTGACCGGGCCATAGCCTACCAAAAAAAAAAAAAAAAAAAAAAAAAAAAAAAGGGAAGCCAGCGATACACTATTGCTAAATACATTATTATTTAGGTATGTCCTGCATTTACTGTACGTTTATGCCAAAATGTTTAATAAATAAATGTTCACCCGTGCGAAGCCGGGTCGGGCCGCTAGTTAATTATAAAACGTTTATTGATTATATTCAAAAACATTAATGTTATGAATAAGCTAATGAACTATTTTAAAAAAAAAATACAGAAATAATATTATTCAGACCCATAATTATAATGACAGAACCATTTTTGGCTGATTTTTTAGAACTTTTAAACAAAAGTAGCTTCTATTAATCTAAACAAAAAATAAACATCAAATAAAACGTTAATATCTTAAATTCAGATAGAAAATAAATGTAAATTATAATTAAATTACAATCACAGCACCATTTATGGCATGTTAATTAGAATAAAAACAAATGAAAACTTTGCAAGATCAATAAGACATCTCACGCTGAGGAGCTGAACATACAGTCAGACAGATAATATGATGTACATGATTTCTCGAGTTCTCGACTTTTCTCGAGCTCGATTTCCCGGGAACAAAGCCCAACGATTTCCCGAGAATTCTCGGCTCGAGAATTCCCGGGAATGAACCCTACACCACTGTAACTCCTGTAAGCCAGGATCCACAATGGTCTCCATAAAAGACACTGAGGTTTCACCCTCAGGAAGTCCTGGGCAATGCTTTTAATTGTCTTGGGACCCGCAACAAATTTAATTAGAAAAGAAAAACAGGAGGAGTTGAAGAAAAAGTTGGACAGAAAGTTGGACTGCCGACTCTTTCGCTCACTCAACGAAGCGCAAAACCACATTGTCATTGCTTAGACATAGATTTTCTACAAGAGTGTGGTACTACCCCAGACAAATCAGCCCGCGGCTGTAGACAGAAAACTGTCAACAGTCTACGGATTCACACCCGTTGTTCTGCGCTTTAGAGCAACTAAAAAAGCTTTATATTTATTTATCATACAACGGTAGTTACGAAAGCAATTCATTTGAAAGTGTTTAGCTGCTCGATTAATTAATCGGCGCGATTCCGAATTGTAATACGAACCATTTCATTTTCACTAACAATGACATCATTGTTTTAAATAACGTTATAAAATGTTTATTTTGTTATCTAACTGACACGATAGTTCATAGACACAAGAATGCCACTGCGGATTTTAAGCTACAGGTTTGAGTCATGAATGTAGTCGACCCAATGGCGATGAAAAGGGAACACGGTGGGTTATGGGAATACCCGCTGATTTTCCGATGCCACGGACGGAACCTTTTTTTTTCTTTTTTTTTGTGTTTAGCTATTAGCCACAGATGGCTTTGACAGCTTTACGCGGACTATTGTGAGCGCTGAGGGCTCTCAGCCCAATTAAAATAAACTAAGCGACATCACCCAAGGGCTCCCCCAATGGGGAACGGAACTTGGCTTCGGGCGTCGCTGGTGGCAAAGTGGGCGTGCCCACGTTTGGATTTATGATTTTTGCGCGTCGCGTTTTGCACCTCGACGGCGAGGACGAAACCGCGGATATTTATGTGTAGTGGCTTTGCGGGCCGTGTAAGCTCTTAATTAAGCGAGTTTGATATCGTTTTCGTCATGTCGATCACGTGAGTTGGTCGTCAAAGGTTACACCTAGATATTTGGCATGCCTACTCCAAGTGACTAAGGCTTCTTAAAGATTTTAAGGGATGGAATGCCATCAATAGAGTAGGTACGGGCACTTCGACGAGTGAACACGACCGCCCGACTCTTATCGGGGTTGATTTCTACTGTCCACTTCCTAAACCAATTGGCTAGGGTGGTAACCGCTGTTTGGAGAGTCACTACTACTGTTGTCGGGATCTTATCTGCCCAGAAGAGTGCGGTGTCGTCAGCGTTAAGCGCTTTATGGACTCTATTAAATTTGGACATATCGCTAGCGTATAGCGTAAATAAAGATGGGGAGAGGACCGAGCCCTGTGGGACGCCGGCCTTGTTAGGGTGGGAGGTAGACAACGTCCCTTCCACCCTGTAGCGAAAGTTACGGTGACTTAAGTAGTCATGTATGATTAAAATTAGATGGACGGGGAACACAGGCGGAGCCGATGACATATGTATGAACCATAGTCTACCAAAAAAAGGTTTACATTATGGGGCTCTATTCAACCCAGGAACGAAACTTAGTTTAGGAGTTAAAAAACAGAACCCTCATAGTTCTATTAGCAACTCTATGTAATTAGAGTTTCGTACGCGCGTGATTTCAAAATAGGTTTTACGTTAAGAATATTTTGCCATCTAAAGTTACATTATAGAACAAGTATAAACCATACTACGTCATTATTTTAAAGTTCAACTTTTCTTCTTCCGCCACAACGGGATGGAAACTCAATTACCACGCTGTTTCTCATGGGTTGATATACTGTTGGATGTATTCTCTTATACCGATATTTAGTACATATAATTACTTTTTATTGTCGTTTACGACATGACATGGACGGGCAAGAAAGTGAATAGTATACTGTGTTCTACATATTTACCACACTAAATAAATTAAAATTATGAAATTCACTTTCAACATAATTGCTAGTTATATTTTAATTCATTATATAATTATGAATAACAGTCTACAAGATCTCAGACAGAGGCTCCTTCGAGGAATAATAAAAAATAAAATAGGGAGCATGTGTAAATAAATATACGTCGCGTGCTATTTGTGGCTGAGGCGCGCGTGCGCGGCCCTGCACCGGCTCGTCACAGATTAATAACTAGTCACAGATAAGACATCATAGGAATTCTGACGCATACTATGATGCATACTAAACGTGAAATAGAGCATTGTATAAACAAAATATTATTCTGAAACATTGTGATTTTATACTCTTTGAATATAGATTCTAAAGAAAACATTACTTATTGTTGATATATTTACCCAGTTTCGAATAAAGCACTAGAGATTTTGCTAGAATTGCCGATGTTTACCTACCCCTATGTGACTGATAGAGCTAAGAACTGAACATAAGTAAATGATATTTGAGAATTGTAAGCGTTGAATTTTGTTTGGCGAAATTTGCGGTACATAATAGAATACATGCTCACGAAAGTACTGAAGCATTAGACACAGAAAATGTTAATCACTAATTACATAGTTTACGGCATTACCTTCACAATTTTGATACGAGAATTATTACATATTGTTTTGTAATATTTTTGGTAATAATCTTTGAAGTCTATTTATTTTTTAAACCCATACGTATAGAATTTAATCTTTGAGATTATGGTCCTTCAACGTCATAACTCTGTCGGATAAACTGCCCAAAAATGCATTCCGCCCAATGGCAAAGAGTCCAATTAGGACTACCTATATAGTCTATTAAATTACCTATTTTAATTATATTTATTTACATATCATGTTATTTTTTAGTTAATCTAGTACATTTCATTAATGACCACGATGGAATATAGTAGACAATATTTATAAATATAACTGTTCTTTATCAAATAAATTATGAACAAATGGTTGATTGGGAACAAGGAGGACGGGACGGGAATGGGAAACCAGGAGCGGCTAGAGACGCGTGGGGCCGGCGCGCGGCGAGCGGGGACCGGGCGGCACGCGCGCCGCGCCGCAGTCCGCGCGAGAACCCTCTGGAGGTTTGTTGTCTGTTGTCGTTCATCGTACGCCGCATCGACTTACGCGATCGTTGTCTTTGTTTATTGTTAGTCGCGCTACCATACAGCTGTTCCGAGAGCGGCATCGTGCATTGCCGCAGTGCTGTCTCAGTGATTTCATTTATATCAGTGCACGTCTAGTGATGTTTATGTGCGTTTTGTGAGTGTAGATGGGGCTAACGGTGTGTCCGTAGATCTGTTCGTCCGGTGTGTATCTGAACCATTGACCAGGACGCAGCTATCAACGCTCGGCAGGCTCGGCCATGGCGGCCACGGCCCGTCGCGAGATTGATACAGGCGAGGAGGACATCGCTGCAATCGCTAAACAGATTTCGGATCACGCTGAAGCCATATATCAAACTTGGAAAGCGCGCGGTCTTGCGCCCACAGAAATATTATCATGCAAGCCTACCCCAGGCCTTAAATTAGCAGATAGCTTAAGAACCAAACCTAGGCCTGAACCAAAACCCGAAATAAAACTGAGACCGGATCTTAGAAGGGATCATCGGCCGGATGCTGTAAGGGACCAACGACAGGATGTCCGTAGAGATCAGAGAATAGAGCAACGTCGTGACAGAATAGAGTCTGAAGGTGATACCATAGAGATGGCTCTACCCCCAGATCTGGTACCGGAGCGAAATGGGACTGTAGGCGCAGGCGCAGGCTTGAGACGTGCCGATCCCGCTGCGATGCGTCTTGAGGTGGCACGCGAAGAGGAGCGTTTGCTGCGTGCGTTACGCACAGGCGGTGTGGTCGCCGAGCGCTCCGGGGAGCGTCCAGATGTGGTACCACCTATTTCGCTCGTCGATTATGCTAAGAGCAGATACCAGGACAGACTGGATACGGGTGCTAGAAAACCAGCTGCCGGTGCCAGCGGCGAACGGCGCGCTTCGTTGGGTTCGCACGTGACTGAGGCACGCTCCAAGTTTGAGGCGCGAGCACGGCGCGCGTCGAGCGCCGGCGCCGGCGAGCCCGCGTCCACGTCGGGAGCGGCGCCCGTGCGCCCTTTCCTTACCCGCGGTTCTGTTGCCGAGCGAGTGCTTATGTTTGAACGATGTCCAAGTGAAGCTACATTGGAATTAGCTAAACGAAAATCACCGGCTGCCACAACATGGCGAGGACCACATGATGTCATAAATAGAGCACAGGTAAGCTGAACATTTTATTTAATCTGTAGTCCGTACCTACCTAAGTTCCCCGATCCAAGACTAAAATTGTATTTATAATATAGCAATGACATGTAAATGCATATGTTGTTGAATACTTTCCCATCATATGTTTATTTAAAGGCATGTGTGAATGTTGTTATTTGAATGGCGTTTACTCTGTGATGATTCAAGCACACTGACATCGACTACTCTGTTCATAAAGATGTTAGTTCACTCTCGTGTAGAAACGTAAGCGTTTACAAGTGTTTATGAAATAGATAATTGTACAAGTTGCTTTGTAAAAAAAAATTGCAAACGTTTGACTGTGACCATATGACTAAACAGAAGGTCATAATATATGTGTTTAGCCGTTTTCTGCTCACTGCACATATTGTTCATTCTAACCATACATAAGCGATTGTTTTATCATATAATGTAGTTTTTTTGGTTGTAGTTAGTATAGGTTTGGAGATTATCAACGTGAAATAAAACCAGTCATGTAGGTATATCGCCGTTGTCCGCAATAGATAACAACGTGTATTAACAATATTTTGGAATTTGCAACATAAGTCCAATTAATCAGATCAATTCATGTATTTCAATAGGATATACAATGCGTTCGTACATGCTGCATGTACGTACTAATATTGCTCGACTCGGTTCGTTGCGTTTTTGACAAATTGCCAATTTGTTCTTCGTTAAATAGGGTCGGCTCGTCACAGTGTGACGTGCTGCTTCTATCATAAAAAGAGCGACGTTAGAAATTAAAACAAATATGTGTACCTCCTTGTTTTAGATTCAATATTACTGTTATGCTTCGTTCGATGAGCGAGAGAGCCAGAAGCCCAACTTGGGTGGGTTTTAGTTGGTAGACGGCGGCCGTAACACTTACTATCTGGTGTGCTGTCTGGTCGTTCGCCACCATTAGCAATAAAAATATTTAAATAAACAAATTTTGACATAAGTTTGTAGACCTTGGTGGATGTTGTAAAAGATGACTAAAGGCTCAACCTAGGCAAACTCCACCTAATGCCGTCTGGTCAACCATTACATTCCCAAGGAGAGTTAACGTCAGGCAGGCCTCTGATCATAAAACTATTGCCAATAACTTTAGCAAAATGTGCGATGGAGGATTACATATTGCATCTATCTCAAGTAATTGGGATAAGAGCAGGATAATGCAGGTATTGTAGATATAAAACAAATAATATTGCAACAAAAAAAAAGAAATATGTGGGAAGAAATGGAAACCTACGTGCACATGCATGGTTTGGATATTTATCCGCAAATATTTTTTAGATTTACTGTGTTATTTATTAAATAACTGTATTCGTATACAATTTTGAAAACTCTTTTTCCGATAATCTTTTTCCGTCACCCTTCAGAATAGGAGGTAGCGTGCCCCACTATGCCACACTAGCCAGATAACTTGACATAGGATTAATTTCGGGATTGTGCAATTAATGAAATTAAAATACAGCATTAAATCAATGAGATCTATGTTAAATAAAGATCAGAAGTATAAAACTACTACCCTATAACTACTTATGTAATAGAAGTGCATTGCATTCTTATTGCAATGATGTCATGAAAATAATATTAAATTTGTTTTTACTTTTACAAAGTATCTAATGCTTAACTAAAAACCATAATAATGCAACCTATTCGCATAGGTAAGTACTTATTTGACTTAATATCACAAATATAGGTAAATATCTGTAATATTATCAAATAAATAAGGCCAAAAAAGAAATGCTGTTTTTGTAATAAGTGTGCATTTGTTTATAATTCATAAGGTGTAATACAAACATGCGTTTTCATATACCCGTTACATTTACGCCTATAGAATTAACAAGTAAATATAAGCAGGATACGAGTTCTGGGTATTCGTGTCACGTTTTAAGGTGCAGCGTTTTCTACATGCTATATTACTACGAATAAAATTTAGGACAGCAACTCACAAAGCCATCTCACAAAAAACATGTCTAAACATGCAATTGGTATATTTCTAAACGGAGAGATTGTTCACCTCGTCAAACGTATCTACTACGAACAGAGAAAAAAAAATAGTGTTCCAAATTTAAATCCGTCGAAACGGCGGGAATGGCTTGGCTGACGCCCAGCAGTGTCCGATTAGACCCGACCGCCTACCGAACATATACGAATGTACCTACTGAGAAAATAGATCCATTATACACAGATCGCTATAACATATGAACATACTGAATTTGCATGTACAGCAAGTGTGATACCCAGGAAACCAAAACTGCAGTATCACCTAAACGATAACAATAATTGCTAGGAAGTGACCAGTAAATCCGGCGGAAGTGATTGCTCACAATTATAACAGTTGCGTACGACATAGGTGTTGTGCGAGAAACCGTTCGTGTAATACTCAACAATTGGAACGTAGTCTTGTATTTATGTTATGTAATACGTCGCGAGAATAAGAACATTTCCAAATGTCACGAATCCAGAACAATTGAGTTTCTCTCACATGAATCGAGCACTCCAATAAAATATCTCCCACTGACATTTTATCCATTTTTATTTGAAAGACAACGATTTAATTGTTTTTTTTTTGTTTTTTAATAAGAGCGTAAGCTAGCGTATTGGCTGCACACATTTTGCCGTAAACATGAGATTGATTACAGTAAGATCTTACGTTCGGTTGATAGGTTATTTATCGGCTGTTTCCGTCTTTTTATTTTAAGCAAATTTCATTGGCAAATACACTTTATGGTATTATAGCAAATGGGTTGTAACTTTTTCATTAAATGCTGTAAATTATATTGTGAAATGTCTGTCTAAATATCAAATAACGGCTTAAGTGTATAAAAATTCATAGTGCTGTGTCAGAGATGCAGAAATACTTGGACACCTTTCATCCAGAAAATGTACTCTTATCAATGAATAGAAAGAAAAATTGTAGATGAAGCCAAAGACATAGTTTGTATAAAACTTTTAGAAATATGGTTCCACAATGTTTTCCTTTTGTTAAGGAAGTTCTCTAATTAACCGATTAATACTGACATAACATCTCAAAATGAGAGATAAATACGTGCCATGTATCCTAATCTAGAATCAATAAATCTGTTCGGATAGAGGATCATGTCATTATCTATCTATTAAGATTAGTTTTATTTTTATAATTAGGGGATTTTAGGGATTTGTAGGGATTAAATGTCTCTGCCACGGGTGAGTTTACATATATACTATTAACAAATACAAATTAAATAAAAAACTACGAGAATAAAATCTTTACCACTCGTTTTGGGAGGTTATTATTACGAATATTACGTGGTCTATCTAACGTGTCTCCATGCTTGATGTCGTTCAAGCATATCTTGATGATTGCTAATCTAATCATGTTATTGTCGCCCACGTGTCTAGCGAGATGTGACAATGTATCGGGCCTTTATAAAATGATCTAAGCCACCAGTGCCTTTTAGTGATATTTATTTATTTGCTATATAATTTATATTCTTTTATATTCTAATATTAATACTTTCGTAAATTATTTCGTCACTATATTATTGATATCAAAAGACTTCCCTTTTTGGTATTAACAAATTGTAACGACCTTCGTATGATGTGTTTAGACTTTGCAGAACGGAAAGTTGTCCAAGTAATAAAAGTTGATATGAAGTAGTTTGTAAGGAATCAAGGTCGACGAGGTGGCACGCAATCCCAAACTAACAGGAAACATAAATATGTGATGTACCGATCATTATTTTGATTAAAATTAAACATATTTATTACTCAGTCCAAATTATGTGAAGTTTTTACGCCGTATCTGATAAAGAGCACGAATCCCAATAATTTATCAAGATTTTTTATAAATAAATGTCCGAAGAATTCATTAACATGCGTATTACGTCATTTGTCCAAACAAAATCTTAACACATAAAACGCAGTAGATATAACGCAGAAAATATATTAAACATATTAAGTGGAACTTAATTTATTTTCATTATTTTACTTTAAAGATTTAAGCATCTGAGCTAAATTTTCTCTTTATTGAGTAAAGACTATAAACATAACTGCAAGTATAATAAAATATCAATAAATATAAATAAAAACGCTGGTAAAATTTAGAATATCGCGGTGTTCAAACGACGAGAGATGCACATTGTCATGAAGGCTCGTCCTATCTGTATTACTTATTGTATCTAGAGATGAAAGGACATTTAAACCTAGAGTAATATTAAAAATTTGAAATAATATTTTATCTGTGTATTCTTTTTTCCATGCATAATATTATCTGATACTTACTTTATTCGTCTGGACCTTTAATAGTTTTCAATTTTCGATGTTCATGTTTGCGCGCAATTCTTTTGCGAACCATTCCTTTCTTCTTTGGCTTTCATTCATTTCATTAAATGAAAATTCTGAACCATAAATTTAGCTTAAATAAATAATATCTATATTGATGAGTTATAAATATACATTCAAACAATTAATAAATAATAAATAGTTGTTTATATGATATGTTGCCTTCGTAGAGCTAATAAATTCATTTGACCCAATTTAATTAATTTGAAATAAATTTATTTTATTGTCGCATTTATTCTATTTTTGATTATCCTTGATTAATTTGTATAATGAGAAACATGGAATAACGTATTCATCATCATCATCTCAGCTCATATATGTCCCAATGCTCGAGCCTCCTCCATAATGGGAGAGTAATTGACCTACTACACCACGCTGGTTAGACATGTTGGTATAGGGTTTTGTTTCGAGTGTTCCTTCTCTCACTTTAGATGTTATATACCTACGTTTTATATCCCTTAGTCGTCTCGTACGATCACCTATGTGTTAGATAGGGGGTGGTGAATTGTATTCTTACTCCGTCACCACACGGCAAGTAATAACGTAGTAAATAACGTATTAGCTACGTATTAAAGAATGTATTGTATAATCATTGTTTCAAAAATATATATAGTATATACTTGTTGAAGATATTTTGACTGCACAGATGGCGTAGTGGATAAGATATCGACCTTCCGTGTCAGTGCTGTGGGTTCTCCTACGGAGGATAAAGGTAAGGCCAAATCTGCGCGACCAAAGCGACTGCGAAGCGGGAGCGTCAGCCCCGCGACAGACGCTACCGGACGCTATCCGTGATATCTTATGGCGCCATGCACACCTAAGCGACCACGGCGCGGGACTTATTGTACGCGTTTTTAGACGCTCGCGTTTCGTGTCCCGCGTCCCGCGTGGTTGACGCGCAGGTTTGACCGTACCTTAATACTTAGTGTGATCCACAAAGTATTGTTGTGAATCTGGGTGTAATTTGTCTGCGTTAATTGCATGTGTATAAAGTCCCCCGCAATACAAGGATTTTTTCCTTAGTGCGAGGTGGTGTCTTAAAAAAAACAAAAAAATATATTATATTATTATATGTTAGTGTGAAAAGGAAACTAAAATGTTTTGAACATTATAGGTATCTAACTATTGTGGAGTCTAGCCATAAACTTATAGTTGATTATAAGCTACGTACCTGCTTTTCTCTAGAAAGCTGTGAGTAGTCAGAAATATGTGAGAAAGTGTCTTATAATAGTTAATGTTATGGCTACATTAAATGGACGCCGCGAGTTGAATTAACATAAGAATTATTTAACTCGCTATGCTCAAGGCCATATAATTGCTTAACTTGTAATTACACGGAAATGATACAATGGAATTCAACTGATTATGTTGTGAAGAAAATAATTACCATTGAATCTTTGATGACATAGTAAATTTACGAAGTAATTGTGCAGTAACCATCAAAGACTAAAACATTAGTCCACTACTGCCTTATACACATACATACATACATACATAGTCTCACGCCTGTTTCCCAGAGGGGTAGGCAGAGACTACGGATTGCCACAAACCACGATCCTGACATACCTCCATCGCTTCATTCATGCTCATCACAGTCTTCATGCATGCTCTACGATTACGCGTACTCTTAATCTGACCTTTCACTAACACATCTTCAATTTGATCCAGGAAAGTACGACGTGGTCTTCCCCTTGTAGTCGTCCCACTCACACTCGCTTTGTATACTTGTTTAGTCAACCTTTCTTCACTCATTCTTTCCACGTGTCCAAACCACCTCAGCATACCCTTTTTTATCTTTGTCACTACTTCTTCATTTACACCACAGCGCTCTCTTATAACATTATTCCTAATTTTATCTTTCATACTTACACCACACATACTACGAAGAGCTCTCATCTCTACAGCATTTATTCTACTTTCATGTCTTCCCTGCCTTATAAACGTTCTGGATAAGTACCTAAGTGCATACATTTTGGCCATTATTCTGAAATAAATCTACATCCCATCTTGGAAAACAAGTTTAAATCTTATTTAAATGGCATTTCGAAGGAAGAGCCATCATTTTGCCACGGCCACAAATATAATCGAAGTACAGGATATAGAAGGAAGTCTTCTTACTCTCACGTGATGGTCATGAGAACTTTGACTTTCACCTCAGCTCATATATGTCCTACTGGGATCGAGCCTCCTCCGTAATGGGAGGGAAATTAATCTATACCACGTTGGTCAGACGTGTTGGTATAGGGTTTTGTTTCAAGTTTTCCTTCTCGTGCATAGATGTTATATTCATTTTATATACCTTAGTAGTCCTACTTACGATCATCGACGGGTAAGATAGTTGGTGGTAAATTGTATTTTCACTCCGTTACTATACGAACAAAGTTTATATACTCAACTATATGTACTTGAATATAGTTCCTCAATTTGCAGATGTGTTGTGTGATCAACACGTAATACCGGCTTTATGGCTACGCTAACAATTGTGTTGGAAACTTTAATTAACTAACTATCTACCTACATAACATCAATTCACACAATGCACTAAACTGTAATTAGTGTTCACGCCAATTATTTTGACTTTGTGACCTTTACTTTTATCCGTGTAATCTTTTAAAGTATATTTTCTTAAAACGTAATAGGTACTACATTGGAGATTAGACGTAAAATGCCCAAATGGGCCTGGTTTAATTATATATGAATACAATTTTACTTTTATCTTACGGCAATGTTACTTTTTTTTCTTTTGGGAGATATAGGTACATTACTTATGTGCTATTTTTTTATTATGAGAAAAATGTAGACGTCCAAATTGTCCACAGAATTGAATTGTTGTTTTTCAATGGCGTTTCTAGAGTTTTGCCAAAACCTCAATTTAGATATATTTTGAAGAGGTTAGACGAGTTAAATTTTGTTGTTAGCTTTTCGAATTCTAGTTTATATCAACTCTTATAACCTTTATTTACAATAATTTCAATTTGTGGATGACGATTTACAATAACTGGCAAATAATATACATATACTATAGTTCAATATTGTTTGAGTTAATGTAATTTGCTAAAATGTACACAAACGAGCAGTGAACACATATGAGCAGGGAATTAAAATTTAAATAATGGCATTAATAGGAAGAATATATCATATAGAGAAATAATCTTAAAAAAGTTCCATATAAAATTGTTATTTAGGTAAATTTAAATCCTCACACTTTATGACTGGGATATCGAGTAGTTCTAAGGCCGCATAGTATAATCATACTAAAATTATAAATGTAAAAGTTTATAAAGATGTTTAAATGTTTGATTGTTCGGATGTTTGTTATTTAAACACGCGTAAACTGTTAAACAAATTTGGATGAAAATTTGTATATAGATAAACTATTTCCTGGATTAACACATAGGATCCCGTTAAAATATTAATATACATATACCTTGGGACAAAATAGTGATAAAATTTTATAATACCATGGTCACTTTTAGGAGTAGTTTCATATAAATCGAATAAGCTATTAATTAGCTAGCAAATAAAACAAATAAATTTTATAGTATTCGGTGCGCTGAATTTAAAAATCCACAGTATTTGTAGTCCGCTCGAAAGTTGAAGAGTTATTGCATGACGTTTGTTTGAGGCCAACGTTGTCTGTCACCACAGTTGATTGAATTAGGTGCAGCCAGGCTATAGCCCGCCGCTTAGGATGTCGTTATACTAATTTTAGTAAAAAATATACATACACTACCGTCCAAAAGTTTGGAAGCACACCTGTTTTCAAACAAAACAAATAAATGCCGACTAATAGCGGTAAAAATTAGCAATAATCTTAAGTTTTACAACCTTTTACGACTGTCTACACAAACACAAAAGGATTATTATCCTACATTCATCAAGTTTTATGGAATGCCTTAATATTGACGAAACACGTGTTTTATGACTTAATCCGTCGGCTACTTTATCCTATGCAATGGTGTAGTTTTATTGATAATGTTTGCTGGTTTTAACTTTTTTAGACCTTATTCAGTCGCACTTGAGCATTGGCACGTGAAAGTTGTGATATTAACATTGTCTGTATTCGAAAGATATCGGCTACTACTTTGACCGTATTTTTTCTTCTGAAAATGGCAAAACGCAAGCAAATCATGCTTGAACAGCGAAGCGCCATTTGCACTCTACGCGAGGAAGGATACAGTGAACGTCAAATCGCAGAAAGGCTCGGAATTTCTTGTAAAGGTGTCCACTATACCCTTGCTAGAAAACAAGAAACGGGGAAAAATGAAGATAGAAAGAGATCTGGTAGGCCCAAATCCACAACAAATCAAGAGGACAACTTCATTAGAGTTCTTTCTAAACGGAATCGACGCTTAACTGCACCACAGATCACTGCAGCTCTGAATGATACGCGAGAAACACCCATTTCAACAACTACTGTTAAAAGACGCTTACTGTCTGCGGGATTAAGAGGATGTGTTGCTGCTAAAAAACCCAAACTAACAAATCGACATAAGAAAAATAGACTAGAATGGGCAAAAGCGCATAAAAACTGGACTATAGAACAATGGGAAAATGTCCTTTGGAGTGACGAATCAAAATTTCAGATTTTCGGATCCAATAGACGTGTCTTTGTACGCCGGTCAAAAGAAGAGAGGGCTTCAGAGGCATGTACAGTGCCTACCATCAAACATGGTGGTGGTAATGTCATGGTTTGGGGGTGTTTTGGCAACAGTAAACCCGGCAATCTTGTGAGGATAACCGGAAAATTAAACAAGGAAGGCTATTTAAAAATTCTCCAAGATTCTGCCATACCCAGTGGACTAAGTCTCATTGGTTCTGGATTCATTTTTCAACAGGATAATGATCCTAAGCATTCGTCTAAATTGTGCCAGAACTTTTTAAACAAGAAAAAAGCTGAAAACATTTTAAACATCATGCAATGGCCATCTCAATCCCCTGATCTTTCTCCCATTGAACTTGTTTGGGATGAACTTGACAGGAGGGTGAAAAGTCGTTGTCCTACGAGCTCAGAACATTTGTGGCAGCTATTAGAGAACGAATGGAACAAATTAGATAAAGATTATTTTAAAAAATTGATTAATAGAATGCCCAGAATATGTGAGAAGATTATAAAGGAGAAAGGTGGACACTTTGATGAAGCTAAAATTTAATCTAATTTACCATTGTATATTATTTTTTTATTTTGTTTAAGTTAGTTTCTGTTTGTTCTTTATTTTTTTATCAATACATTTAAATTTAAATGACTTAGTTTGGTTTTATTCGATTTTACCTTGCTGCTTCCAAACTTTTGGACGGTAGTGTACATACATACATACATATCATCACGCCATATCCCTTGCAGGGTAGGCAGAGAGAACAGAGTGCCAGAGAATCTATCTTTGCATACTTCACTCGCTTCCTCAACATTCATAATTCTCTTCATACACGCTCGCCGGTTTCGGAGACTCTTGACTCCACCTTCCTTCAGTACATGACCGATCTGGTCTAGGTAGGTTAGTCTCGGTCTCCCCCGGTACCTACATCCTTCCACTTTCGCATTGTATATCTTCTTAACCAGACGTTTGTTCGGCATTCTGCCCACATATCCGAACCATCGGAGCATTCCCTTTCCCATCTTTACACCAATACTCTCTTTCATACCTACTAAAAAATATAACTATGTATTATTTGCAAAACCGGCCAAATTTCAGTCGGACTTGCGCACGAAGTGTTCCCTATCATAACCTATAAAACCGCCTAATTTTGGAACTCTTTTATTAATATCGAGCAAAAAGATCACGTTTATTGTATGGGAACCCCTTAAATATTTATTTTATTCTGTTTTTTAGTATTTGTTGTTATAGCGGCAACAGAAAAACCACCAACTATCACGGTTCATGAGATACAGCCTGTTGACAGACAGACGTACGGACAGCGGAGTCTTAGTAATAGGGTCCCAGTTTATCCTTTGTGTACGGAAGCCTAAAAAGTGTTAAAATTTTTAATATCACCGCTTTTTCTAACATAATTATAATATATACTTTGAAGTAATAGAATATACTATAAATTAATATTTTATCATTAAAATTAATTACCAATAGTAGCGTGACTTAGTTAACTCTATCACAGCTATGCTGAAGCGAAATAAATTTTCCTTAATAATAAGCGTATACTTGTTATATATGTATGTAGTAATAAAATTAAATAATAATGATGATTGCCCTTGGCAAGTTCTATAACAATACTGTGTGTGTCGGATTTAAATGTACAAAGTAAATAAAACAACTTGTTTGCATGGCTTATTGTCAGGTGCTTGTTTTTAAAACACGTCATTTAATGACCATAAGTCATAAGTAACCATATATAACTAGTTGAGTAATTATTTATTCCCATCCATCCGATAATCCATGAACCTATCCATGGCCAGTATTTTTTTTAAAGACAACATCCTAAATTAAGTTATCCTAATAATTCAACTGCACAGATGGCGTAGTGGTTAAGATAACCTTCAATACCAGTGCCATGGGTTCGATTCCTATGCAGGACAATACTTTGTGCGATCCACTAAGCGTTGTTCTGAGTTTGGGTGTAATTTGTCTGTGTTAATTATATGTTTGTAAGATCCACCGCAATACAAGGATTATTTCCTTAGTGCCAAATAGTGTTTATTTAAAAATAAAATTAATCATTAAGAAGATATTTTTTTTATTGCGGGGACTTTAAAAACTTATTTTGCAGACATAAATTAGGGGCCGTCCATTAATCACGTAAGGTTTGAAAGGGGAGAGTAGAAGGGGTTTAACAAAAATCACGAAGTCCTAAATATCATAGTCGTAAACCTCACCACGTATCACCAAGGGGAAGGAGGAGTTAAAAATGCTAAAAAAGATCACATGATTAATGGACGTCCCCTTACACCCAGACTCAGTAAAACAATTTGCGGATCGCACAAAGTAGGTATTGTCTTGCATGGAAATCGAAACCATTACATTGTCACTGTAGATCGATATTTTAATCAATGTATCTCTATAATGTCTTTATATAAAGGACGATGCGTGCTATGGGAGAGGGCTATGCTCGGTATTTCTCTACGTGATAAAATCCGGAACACGGAAATCCGTAGAAAATCGGATGTAACCGACATAGTCCGAATAAGTGAAGCACGTTGAAGTGGCAATGGGCAGGCCACATCGCTCGACGAAACGACAACCGTTGGGGAAGAAAGGTTCTTGAGTGGCGACCACGAATCGGACGACGCAACGTAGGACGACCTCCCATTCGCTGGACTGATGACATTATCAAGGTCGCAGGAAACCGTTGGATGCAAGTGTCACAGGATCGTTGCAAATAGCATTCTCGTGTGCCTATGTCCAACAGTGGATGTTTACGAGCTGATGGATGCATGGGTGGATAAAAGACGATCGCCACATTTGGTAAGCGAGTTGCGATCGGCGAAACAAAGAAGCCATATTGCTTTGTAGATGTTTAAAGAATATATGTTTTTTATACTTTATTTACATATATTATGTAACTATAATAAAATTGATAATGATAATATTAAAAGACCAAACTAATTATTGAAGTTATCTATGCCGGCGGTCTCACTTACATTAATTTGCGTACCTAGTTTTTACGCACTGCGCTTTTTTATTTTATTTTTCTGCTTCACACTCTTTGTCCATGTAGTAACGCTGCTTACTGCGTATATAGACATTTATTTTTTTCTGCGGAGAATGTTTTTAGAGAAAAAAATACATAAGTTATTCTTTATCAAACACCATCTCAAAATATCAACAAAAACGGTTAATTTTTTTTTAATAATAATTAAGCCGAACAAACAGAATAATGAAAATAATAAATATGGTTTATAAGCAAAGGCGTAAATAAAGAATTAACGCGTTTAATAAAAATCCGATATGAATACGATTTGAAATTAAAAATACACATAATTTTACGTACTTCGGCAAAGTTACGCGATCAAACAAATTGATTGTTCCGCTTAATAATAAATACAGATAAAAAATAGTTCAATAATAATTATACGTCAACGACCGATATATAGAGTAGTGTTACGATAATTGTCAATTATTGGTTTCCATTCATGCGTTATGTTTTAATACTCATGCTTAAATATTGTATTAAAAATGCATTCTGTTAATATCATCACAATCTGTAGGGACATGTACTTGTCCATTACACACGAAAAGAAGGTCAGAAAGTCTGCAAGAATATTAAATAGAATTAATTTTGAAAATAATTGACTAATGAGCTTGGGATAGGTACTTTTTTGTTTCAATACGTGGAATAAATTCTGTGTAAAATACGTATTATTTCATATGTAGTAAATATTATTTTGAAAACAATACTTTGTATATAAATAATACTAATGCATGTAATCAAAAAGCATTATTTTTTTTACTAGTCTGTTTCTTTTTAACAGACTTCAAAAAATAATATCTCGATTCGACTGTATTTTTTTTATTTTTTATTTTTGTTACCTCGGAATTTTTCACTAGGTCAATCGATTTTAATTTCCTTTTTTTTTGTTTGAAAGCTGGTGCTTTCTACGTCCATTTAAATTTAATCAAAATCTGGCCATTAGTTTTTGAGTGATCCTCAATAATGCATATTTGATTGACCTCAACTATATTGTTTTGAGGTCAGTTTTATTTTATTAAAATTTTGTATTATTGTGGTAGCCTATGGTCTGGATACATCCCGTTCGAACCATAGGGGGCGACGGAATTACAACTTACGGCTCCATAACCTATCATATCATCTCTTCATCATTATTGGGTGATCACCGGTAGCTATTCTTTGATTTCGGTATGCCTGAACTGTTTATGGGAATATAAAAATAATATTTATTTTTTACTCTCATGTTTTGTTCTTAAAAGGATGAGCTATATAGAAACACTTAATCAATCCTACCACAAATGATTAATGAGATAATATAATTACAAATTAAAATTATTTTTTGAACAATACATATTAACGATATCTAGCCATTTCATCATCATCACATCCCATAAATGTTCCACTGTTGGGCTCAGGCCTCCTCCGTAATGGAAGGAAAATTAACCTACTATACCGCGCTGGTGGGACGTATTGGTATAGGGTTTTGTTTCGAGTTTTCCTTTTCTCGCATAGATGTTATATGCGTTTTATATCCCTTAGTCGTCTCGTACGATCACCCACGGGTAAGATATGGGGTGATGAGTAGTATTCTTACTCCGTCACCGCACGGAAATTAATGTAAAATAAATTAACCTAGCCATTTAGTTTTAAATTAATCTCTGTTTAAAAACGGCAATGGCGAAATAGTTTCCAATAAAATTTATGGGATTAACATTCATACGGGCTATTATTAACTGTATGATTCAAATGGCATGAAAACGTGACTGCTAATTGTATAAGCGTGCATTAAAAAGCATGATTGTTTCTTTGAAATGTAAAGAGCAAGTACTCTGTGGTAACTATTCAATTAGTAAGCCGATTAAAATATCTATAGACCAAATCAATTGATCTAATTGAACTGATTTGGTATCTGGTCTTAAAATGTTACCAAACCTTTTGCAATATGTCTGAAGTATTCTCATTTTATTCTCAACTCGTATTCTTAGCCATTGTCGGTTTTGAGCCTTCTCCACAGTGAGAGGGAAATTCACCTATTATACTATTTTGGTTAGATAAGTTGACGTAGTACTGTTCAAGTCGACGATTCGACTATTGTGAAGAAACTGATAATTTTTTGAAGGAAATTGTAACTCTACACTGGCAAAAACGAGCTCGTATTAGTAGTTAATTGCCAATACAAAAAAAAAACAAAAAAGAAGAAGACCGCATCAAATCAAATCATTTATTACGCATAAGCACTATAGGGGCACTTACATATTGTCATTTTTACTTATATTTTAAAATTAATCTACCACCGGATCGGCAAGCCGCCACAAACTGAGAAGATCCGGCAAAAAACACAGCGGGCTCGTCATTTTTTTTAAATTATATGTTTTCTTAAATATTATTGGATACATGTTTAGTCCATATTAGCTCCAGTGAATCTCCATCGAAAATATTTACCAACTATTCATCATATAACTAAAGTAGCTCCCATAACTTTCATAAATATATTCATACGTGTTCTAATCATCAAGGTATTCCATCACCGGAAGATTATATCATTATAACATGCCGGCGGTTTGTCAAACATCATGTAAGCGACTAACACTGTCTATTCGGCATTGCTTGAATTTTTTTTTTAATCACCAAAGATTAAAAAAAAATTTCTTAGGGTAATTATTATTTGCCACCGAAGTTAAAATCGAGTACCGGTGGTCCGCTCGCACGGCGAAGAGAGAAGGTTTTACGGTGTGTCTATGGGGTCACGCGCCGCCTTTCCGTCACCCCGGACCGATTCAGCGGGGCGAGACGCACCCATAGCCCACCAATAAAAAAAAAAATAAAAAAAAAGGGTAATTATTATTTACATAACTAAAGCATGTTAAATACATACAGTCTATTATTATTTTAGAATGTGAAGTGCGAGTAGCTGTCAATCTGACACTAGTATCACGTTTGATATCATGTTTTGTTTTAGAGTATTATCTTTATCAGCAGCCTATCGACGTCCACTGTTGGATATAAGGATCTTCAGATGGTTTAATATCGTATTTATCACGCTCGGAAAATGAAATGGCGATCATAGTTTATATATATATTGTCTAGGAATTGACAACTTCCCATTCTCCTGGTGATTAGCTTTTTACGACGTTAGATTGAATATTTTATTAGTTGATTTTGCAAGTTTTTCATTATCATCATCACACCTCATGTACGTCCTAGTCCTGGACTCGAGCTTCCATTGGAAAGGAATGACCTACGCTGGTCAAACGGGTTGGCATAGGTTGTATTTCGAGGCTTCCTTCTCTTGCCCACCGATGTTGTATACATATTATATCTCTTAATCGCATTTAATGGCACTCACAGGTAAAATAGGGGATAGTGAATGGTGTACTTCGTCACCACATGAAAAAGGCGTGTACAGTATCACTTAAAGCGGGCGTCTAAATGAGGACAAAAGCGCTAAGTCGTAAAAAATCAAGTAGTTGCAATTTTACTTACTAATTGTTGTTGGCGTCAAAAATATTTAAAATATTGAATATAGCATAATCTAACTCACATAAGACACATTAACACACATAGTATTAAAAAAAACAAGTCTTTATCGTCTGACAAACATAAATATAAGTTTTATTATAGATTAGCTATAGAATTTGATACGTTGTCAAAATAATTTAGCGGTGAATGTCGGATTCACAGCTAAATTTATCTTGCTTTCACTTTCGCACGTCAGGTTGGTATTACATAACTATTTTATACTCGTTAAGTCGTCACACACAGATTATGGCGGTTTATTCGAGTTTTTAATGCGTATTATTTTGTTTTAATCGTTTACGTGGGTTGTGTCTGGCGATAGAAAGAATTGTACATTAGAAGAATTGAAATAGTCCTCTAATATCTAAGATAGGTAGGTTAGGTATAATTTTTATTAATTATTATTTACATAAAATATGTTTATTATAATTTTTAAAGCTTGCCGATTAAGTAAGATAACATCACCGCAAAAGAAGAATAACTCGTAATAAAATATGGCGACCTGTTTGGTTAGCGTGGCGTAGTAGATTAATTTCCCGCTCATTGTTGATGAGAGTTGTCCCTAATAGTTGAATGTATTCTATATTGAATGAATGAAATTAAAAAACACATCTGTTTTTAATGAAAACTTGAATGATTTCTTTTTTCTATATAATTAAATACTTATATTTCGCTAGTTACGAGTATATGTTACATTATCAAAGGGGAATGCCCATTTTCGGTATCGCTAGATGCATCTAATTTTAAACTGTGACACGAGTTCATGACATGGAAAATCTTAGTTTATTATTAAAATAATTTTATCACGTATTGTGGAGTCTCACATTTGCCGGGTTTATGCACGTGTAATACATAATAGTCTTTTTTTGTATCGTAGTTTTCCGTTGAATAGATTTTTGTTGTAGCAACATTATTACACAGATAATTATGATTAATCGATCAATCGATGTTCTACTGATCTAATAAAGTATCGATTAAACATAATTATTTATGATTATTAACAGTTCATAACTTACTAACTAATATTTTTATACAACGAAAAAAATGTATTTATTAGAATATAATTTATTTTATCGACTGTACGAAACTAAACACAGCTTTTTGTTAGCCAATGTAACAAAATATTAGCTTTGAAACATTAAAAACTAGGTGAAATATGAGATCGTATTTATCATAAACAGAAAAACTTACAAAAATATTTCGCCTTCTTTCTTATTGTGAGTGAATACTCGTGTTTGTATATCAGTATGAAAAATCGAAGTAATAAGCGTTATCGATTTTTGATGTAAATCTTTTTATTTTAGTAACACTGTAACCGTACTTGTCAATCTTATTATGTTTGTTGTTCGCGGCTAAACAGATTGGATCGTTCAGTTTGTTTTTTTGTTACTGTTGATTTATGTATTGTTACATTAACTGCACGTATTTTGAGAAAAGACTCTTTAAATATATACTTTTTTACTAATTGTGAGATAGAGACTCCTTGTAAAAAGTGATTGTGAGTGTGTAGTGTACAACATCACCGCTATGGCAAGCTCCGTTCGTCGGTGTATAAACTGTTTCCTTCGACTACAGCATGGAAGTTGGCAGTCGTTGAGAGAAGTGAACGATGATATCTACACTATTCTATCAGCTTGGATTTCACCCAGTTTGGTAAGTCATTTTTATGACTATGTATGCGCCATTTGTATACTACACAATGCTGGTTTTGTTGGGTACGAAGGCTAATGTATGTTGTTTTTTTCAGATTTCACGTGATGGCATTATTTGTAATGAATGCTTTGCTGCTCTCCAAGCCGCACTTTCATCTGGCTCAGGCCAAACTCCTGTGTTGGGCCATCGAAGCGTATGTTTTGTATGTGGAACATCAATACTTCGTGTGAGATCAATTAGAGTACCTGCCAATAGTGAAGAAAGGAATATCATTCTTAATCGGATATCTCCACATCTGGTATGTAAACAAATTAAATGATTAAGTATTTATATGTATATGCCAGCTTTGTTTACTAATTATCCCTTTGCTTTAAACATCCTCTCCTAATTAGATATCATTTGAAATGATATATAGTACAGTTTCAATACTTTTGTGATTAATAATCAGTAATCTAGTTTAAAGTTTTATTTGATAATTTTATTAGTTTTTAAATAAATTAAACACCTATTCTCCTAAATAATATTGTATATACAAGACAATAGATTTATTTACAAAATCTTGCATAACTGTAGTGTTGACAAGTAATTGCTGTCAATAGACAAGTGTCTGTATTATATTTGTATATATATATATAAGTTACATATTAATCCTTACTGTTAACCAATCCTAACTTTTAATTTTTCTTGTTCAGATACATCATTTGGATAGAGTATGCCGAGCATGTTGGATGGCAGCTAAGAGGACCATACAACGGCATTTGCAATATGATGCTCATCATATGAATCAGCCTGATGATGAACCTGTACCCAATATTGATGTTCCTGCACCAAATGCTGATGAACCTGTACCTATTGTGGAAGTTGCTGCACCTGATGTAGCAGTACCTGTAGAAAATATTGATCCACCCGTACATGGTGACGAAGACATTGCTGTACATATTCCTGACCCACCAGCATTACCACAGCACAACCTATACCAGCCCCAAAGAAGGCAACAACTGCCAAAAATAACATCACAGACATATAAACGTGCAGCTGCATCAACTAGACATTGTGTTTTTACTAACTGTGGAAATACTGAAAGGCTATTAATACCTAGAGCATTGAAAGAAGAAGTTTTGAGCCGCTATCGAATTTATGTACCCCAAAGTGCTCGGATCTGTAACTTTCATTTGGATAATGACTGCTGGAATGAGTTACAAGTCAATTATTCTGACTTCACTGGTCCTCAAATGGATAACCTACTACTTATGTTGGAAGGACTGTCAACAAAGCAGATTAATTTTAGTAATGTCCACATGATCCAACCTAACTTATGTCATTACTGGTTAGGTCTAAATGCTGTACAGTTTTATGAACTAATGATCAATATTCCACAATTACACAATGAAGTGCCAGATGCTAGTGTAGCACTGTGTATTTATTTAACTAAGCTAAGAAGTGGAGACAGCAATGAGAGGTTGTGTGGCCTATTTAATATGCCGAGAAGTACACTCGAGCAATACATGAAAGTGCGAGATGTTATGACATTGCATTTAGTACCTCATTATTTGGGTCTCAGTCATATGACTGTTCAAGAAGTGGCAGCAATCAATACACTAATACCTGAGGGGTTCTATGGAAACCTAGCGA
Source organism: Lymantria monacha (assembly GCA_905163515.2). Classification (NCBI taxonomy): domain Eukaryota; kingdom Metazoa; phylum Arthropoda; class Insecta; order Lepidoptera; family Erebidae; genus Lymantria; species Lymantria monacha. Next base: position 15,871,468 of record LR991082.1, on the reverse strand, counting down.
TGCCTGCAGAGACCAAACCAGCCATTACTATATGTGATGCTACATATATCTATGACCAAAGTAGTAGCAACTATTTGTTCCAGAAACAGACATACAGTTTGCATAAATATACCAACCTAGTGAAACCATTCATGATTGTATGCTGTAACGCTCACATATTAGATTGTTTGGGACCATATAAAGCAACAACCAATGATGCTACAATTATGAGAACAGAATTTAGCAGGTCCGATGGACCTATGCGTCAATATTTTAGAGAAGGAGATATTTTTATCCTTGACAGAGGCTTTAGAGATGTAGTGACACACCTACAGGAATATGGATATCAAACACATCTACCTGAATCCTTATTGGAGGGCCACCACCAACTCACTACAGAGCAAGCCAACAAATCACGTTGTGTCACAATGTGTAGATGGGTTGTTGAGATTGTTAATGGCAGATTGAAACAAGATTTTAAATTGTTCAGACAGGAGTATTTCAATACAGCTATAAAACATCTCATGGAGGATTTCAGGATTGGTTGTGCTCTTGTTAACAAGTTTCGCCCTGTCCTTGAAGACAAACCTGTACACAGGGAATATTTAGAAATAGCCCGGCAGAGATTAAATGTTCCTAATCATCTAGCTGATGTAGTTGAAGCAGAACATTTGAACAGGAGACGCATAGGATTTATTAATATAGATGAGAACCATCCTCACTTGAATGATTTTCCAAGGCTAACAATAGATGACTTAAAAAAATTAGCTCTTGGCACATACCAGCTCAAGCAGGCAAGATCATACTACGGAGAACATGTACGACAAAATGGCATATACACTGTGTAAATAAATAATGTCATAGAAGACGACATACCGCTTGTTCTGGGTGTGAACAATTATATAATTCGTGGGAGAATCAAATCCAGACACGTAAGCAGCCGTTCATACTACACATATCTGTTAATAAATAGAAATGAAGACACAGTTAATACACTGAGAGCCATCTCTGGCTACTATTGTAGCTGTTTGGTGGGCAGGCGTACAGTTGGCTGTTGTGCTCATGTGATGACCATTGCCTGGTATTTGAGCTGGGGACGGCATAATGATATCACTGCACCAGCGCCATTTTTAGATGACATTTTTGAAGAATACACCTACGAAAATATAGAATAAACATGTTGTTTTAATAAAGCTTTGTTTTGATTAAAATGAGTATTTATTTGATTGTGACTAATTATACCTACACAACCGTAATGTATAGGCTATTTTTCGACAGTTCTTTTAGCAAAATATAGGTAGGTACTTAGTTTTTTCCTACTGGAATACTTGTTACTATAAATAACTTTGTAGCGTGTAACGCACACACCTACACTATGCTGACATTAGCATTTTATTATGTACTAGTTAATAAGTAAGAACGCTAACGAAATGAAATCAGTCAGTCGGACACAGTCGGTCTTGTGACTCATTAGAATAAAGAGTGCTTTGAGAACTCGTCGTCGTTGGTATTTCCTTCCTGACGTTCACCCCTAAAAATAGAGGCTTAGAACCCCATATCCTCTAAAACTTCTTAAAATATGTGGTAATAATGCATTTCATGCATATCTATTTATATTTTATAAGTAATAGCATAGATGCTAATCTTCATATTATTTAAAAGATAAGTAATAAGTTTTTAACTACAAAGTTCACCCCTCGATTTCTCAGAAACCCGGCAAATTACCCATATGATGTTTATTTTTATTTAAACTACATACTAATACGAATCTTAGACAGTGGTTTTCATCTTGTCACTGTAATATTTATACCGATACTATTTTCCTTAGTCACTTGGGCATTCCCCTTTGAATTTATTTTGTTCTGATTTTTCAGTACACTTCTTTTAAGTTTAAGATAAAACATAGCTAATTAAAATTTAATAGTTCATATTATGACCAAAAGTATTTTTAACATTATTAAAAAGTTATGGACATTAATTTATATTCTTTTGATTTTTCAGTACACTTATTTTAAGTTTATGATAAAACATAGCTAATTAAAATTTAATAGTTCATATTATGACCAAAAGTATTTTTACCATTATTAAAAAGTTATGAATATTATCAAGTTTGAATTTGAATTCTGATTTTTCAGTACACTTCTTTTAAGTTTATGATAAAACATGGCTAACTAAAATTTATGAAATCCGATTACGAAATGAAAAATGATGTCGGAAGCGGGATTCGAACCCGCGCCTATTGGGATTCCGGCCCAATCGTGCTGCCACTACACCACCGCGACTAATTGTAGGACATGCAAATTTCACTTCGTATTATATTTACGTCTTAAGGTGACGGTATGCTATCTACCCGACAATGTTTACACATTGTTATAGGCTTAATACTTCAACTTTACAGTTAGAATTGTATTAAACGATGACACAACCTTGTTATTTAAATTACTGAAATTTAGCATTTAATATGCTTAATTATTTATAAAATCCGGATTTTATAAATAATTAAGCATATTAAATGCTAAATTTCAGTAATTTAAAATTTATGAGTTGATATTCTCAACAAGAGTATTTCTACCAATATTAAAAAGTTATGGACATGTATTCATTTTTAATGAGTTACGCTTGTTTATATTTTCAATTTTATAAACGTTAGTCACTAAATCTAAAAATCTAATTATGAAAATGATAATTGGAACCGGCGGTTTAAATATTTAGATGCTAGGTATATGTAATATACCTAAGTTTTTTTTATTATACATTAACCATTTTACAGAGTCAACTTGACGTTAATTGGAATTTATAATTAGTAATATAGAGAAAATCTAGATTTTTTTTATTTATTTAGTATGTAATTATCTACCTACTTAAAAATTATTTAACTCACCTTAATATAATAATTAAAACGTATCGCATGTAACTAACGACAGCTTGGTCCGCACGAAATTGTAAAATAAAATTCTAGACTGTTTTTTTTTTAACTGTTATATCAAACCGTGAAGTAATTTTATTATAGTTGTTACGTTAATAAGCAGACATTTTTATTTCAAACTTCCTAAATGGAGCCTCAAAATAGTGTTTAAACAAGTGATTTGATGTCATTACTTGTTGTGAAAAACGAGTTCAAATACATCTCGTGGCGTAGTTATTTTCGCGGTCGAGACGATGTTTCGAAGGTCGCATTAATACTAATACAGTATGTGTATGACAAAAATATTGAATATATTATCACTAATATTCATATTGACTTGTGTCACTCAAATATTTAAATGCCGGAAGATAATTTCGAGGATAAATTGCTTAATAGCAAATATTACTCGTTGACGTTTTGTTTTTATATATAACATATTCAAAACACCTGTACTTAATTGTAGTATAAAATATTATTAAAGTAAATATAGCACTATTGTCTGCATGAACTTTTTGCAATTGGTGAATGGCGCTAAAATTTTTATGGCGTGACATACCACGCCATTAAACGTTGATGTTAGAAATTTCCACATAATAATTAATTTTTAATCTACTGTGTGGTAGCAGCTACGAATACTACCAACCCTTACTTTGCTCGTGGATGGCGTAAAAGACGACTAAGAGACGACGACGACCTAAGCCAACTCCATCTGATACCGTTTGGTCAACAATTACATTCCCAACGAGGGTTGACGTCTGGCAGGCGGCCGGTTCTAAAACTATTGCTAATAACTTACAATATGTAATATGAAATAAAATTACATATTGTATCGACCCTAAGTTCCTAATTGGAATTTAGAGTAGGATAATGACTTTTTATTCTACCCAATTAATAAAGTAATAGTCGAATTTATCCTCACAGATTAATGTTGCAATTTGTCGCGGAAAAACAGTTCACCATTCTCTCTCTTACTGTCGCTGTTGAAAAAGACGGGTATGATATACACATAATATCGCACCAAGAGAAGAAAAGTGCGACATAAAATTCTATGTCGACTTGTCTGATCAGCGTGCAGTGGGATTTTATGGGCTGAGACTGAGATGATGAGCTGTCGCAAAATAATACGCCTATCTTATTTTGTAAACAATGATACAGAATCTAATCAAGCAGTTCGATGGTTTTTTTTTTTTGTGTGTGACTTAGTTGTTAGCCGCAGATGGCTATGACAGCTTTACCCGGACTGTGGGTGAACGCTACTACTCTACCCGATCAGTTGAATGGCCACAAGCGTCATTTATATTAAAACGTACCGCGCACGCTGGACGGATTGGCAATAAGGTTTAATGTCGAGTTTACCTTCGCTTGCAGAGATTTTTGGTCTTCTTTAAGACAAAGGAAAGAAAGGAACACGTTTTCCTCTAATACATTGTATTCTTAATCTGTCATTAAACGATATGAATAGAATTTAGTAAGTATATATTCATGTAAAAGTATTTACTCTCGCTTTAATATTACATTACAAATGTTTATTTATAAAATCGAGTGTGAAATTCCACGCGACGAATACATTTGAAAGGTTAACGTTTTAAATTTATTTATTTCTAAAGAAAATGTTTTGTCAAACCTACCATTGCTTTTATTAGATAAAAACCTACGCAGCTTTTAAAATAAGAATATCGATTAGTTTTGTGCTACTGCTGTGTTTAAAAAGATCTTTATACTAAGCCATAATTATTTATTTAAAGTTAGTATATATCTGTAAGTCAATTCCTTCCCTTACCTGGGCGCTGGCCAACAATATGAAGGTTTCTTTGACAATTTTGGCTGAATACGAACACAAACATAAAACACTGTTTAATCATATTCAGTGCATTTAACATTTTCTCTGTATAACATTACATAAAATATCAACAAATATTTTTAATATAAAAACATAAAACTCTAAAATATTGATTATAATTTAAGAGCGACACATGAGACAACACACGCTTTCCCACCAAAACTCCAATAAATGGTTAGAAACTGTATAAGCATATGTAATAAAGCATCGAGGATAAAGAAAAGAAATTATATACAATTACGTAAAGAACATTATTTACCTTTGTTTTATGGACCTATTTTTTTTTTTGGGTGGGCTGCGGTCGGCTCACTCATCGCACCACTGCGTCCGGGGCGACAGAAAGGCGTAAGCACGCACACCCGTAACCCACCCGTGAACCTTCGTCGTTGGACCGGCCACCGGAGCAGCGTGAACTTGTCGTCAATGGCCGTTTATGGACCCATAACTATTCATTCAAAGAGTGCTTACTTTTGGCGGGAATATGAAAGCGGCATGGTTTTGTATTATATTCAATGTATTTAGCGTATTATATTAATAATTTTGATGGAATTTTATGTATTGTGATGCGAACAAACTGCTAGAGAGTCGTGAATATGATGTAAAAGTGCATTACATATCTTTTCGTTTGCCACCAAAATTCCCATAAGATACTATAAACAGAGGTCATAGGTGGCAATGTTGAAGTCGATAATTTGACTTACTCACGGATAATGATTAATATAAAGAAACTAAACACGTGAAGCAACTGATCATTTAAGAAGTAAATTGTAATTCGGCACTGGCAAGAATAACCTCGTCTGCTGATTGCCAATACAAAAAAAAAAGAAGAAGACTGCTTGCTGCATTATTTAATTTTGTTAAAAGATAAATAAGTAATGGCTAAGAACCTAATGTAAACTGGTTACCACAACCGATATCGTGGCTACTTAGCGTCAATTCTCCTTAGGAATGGTAATTTTGGCTATCGGTAGTGCGCTCTCTCCACTAAGCTTTCATGCACTCGGTGCGAAATTTAATTGTTGCACTATTTCTTTTTGCCGGTCTATAATTCTGTGACAGTTTGGTCAGTTTTGCGCCGCTTCCAGGTTCTACAACCTGCGCTTTGGCACCTCGGATATTGCTCTATTTACAGCTATCGGTATTAGGTGGAATTGGCACATTTCTGTATACTGCATTTAGGCGACCACCACAACCAAAATGTAAGTAGATTTCATAGCACTGGTGGTGGTGGTGTAAACATTTTATGGTTGTAAACATTTTAGACAATCGCTGCTCACCAATATCAACTTTATTTAAAAGTTTACTGTCATTATATAGCGCCTCTTTAGACCTTGCCAACGATAATCGACGTATTAATTTTCAGTTGGCAACTTTCATAATGGCCGATGGCGTTGAAAGTTAAATTGCTTATGGGTTTATAGATTTTAAACGCTTGCTAAACAAAATATCTATTTAATGTTGGTATGACTTCAGGAAGTGAAGTTTGATGATCATTATCATTATGTTCGACTACTTTTTCTTACAAGAAGGAAACGTTACGCTAATCAAAACTCGTTTTAATTAACATACATCAATCTCGTTAAGCGATTTTGCTGGCCTAATTTTTTTTTTATTTAATTGACGTTTGATTTTTTTTATTCTTGTTGCCTTTGTTATCTTTAAAAGTAGAATTGCTATTAATAATGTATAATTTACTTCTCTGTTTAGTAGATGATACACATAAAAGCGAGCATCACTCGTTTGCTAATTAAAAAATATTAATAAAATGAAAATAATTCTTTTATAATAGAAAATTAATATGAGTTTTGGCGCGAATATGGAAATGTCATGTCACGGTCTTGTATTATATTCATTTCTTTAGTGTTTTGTAGTGTTATATTGAATAATTTTGCTGGTATTTTATAAATATATTACAGTTAAAGTGCTGAAGTGTAATGAATATGGTATAATAATGGTTTACGTGTGTTTCCATATTTTGCCAAAATTGCTAAAAAAAAAACATTGATTTGGTTATCAGCGCCCGATTAATGGTATAACGACTTGACTTATCGACGGACAATGACAGCTAAAGACTACAAATATGAAGAAATATTAAGTAACATATGAAAAAGAAATCAAATAAGACTTGACTGTAGGGGTTTTGATCCCTTTGCCTCAACGAACGAACAAAACCAAAAAAAAAGAAAATTAATATTTTTTAATATAAAACATATATTTTAACGGCTATCATATATTCAAGACATGTTTCATTTGATAAATTTTAATTTTCCTACTGTCTAAACATAGACTCAGAACGTTATATGCTACAGAAACTGACTAATTATCACTCACACATTGAAGGATTTCATTGTTACATAATAAAAAAAAACGTAATTTGTCTTCAAATTCATGTATGGGTGATGTAAAATTCAATGTCACCTTTATCATATATATATAATAAACAAACTTACATTCGCATTTGTACAATTCGTTGGGATTATTTCGTCTCGAAACTTTTGTAATAGAGCCACTATTGCAATAGTCTGTGGTTAGAAAACATCTATTATGATTATGTAATAACTATTATGCCCACTGATCAGTAAATGAAGGTTAAAGAAACCCTTATTTTGTCTAATTTATGGTTGAATAATCGATGATTACTATATGAAATAATTAACTGAAGCTTATTAATATTAGTAGAGATACCATTGGCTAAGTGTCACACACAGAAGTCTCGATTTCGTACCTATAAAATGTGATTATCTGTTATCTTCTGCGACTGTTTATAACTACATGTTCTTTAATCATTTACTCACCATCATGCAGCTCTTATCCTATTCACTTGGGGTTGACGCAGGGTGCCCTTCTTTCATTGTAGATACATATATAGCAAAAATTTTGGAAATAGTTTTATAATCGGTCACCAGCCTGACAATCCTTCTTGGAAATGTATTTTTGCAACCAAACGACATTAGATAGAGTTGGTCCAGGTCGATATACAGCTCTTATTCATCTTTTACGACAACCGCGAGCAATATAAAGGTTGGTAGTATTCGTAACCAGTTAACCCCTCAAGCGCTCTTGGGACACCCGTTTGACCCAAAAAAAAATTCTCAACACGCTTTTAGGACACAGATTTGACCCAATTAAACGTTCTACAATTAGCAATTGTTTTAGCACTGTTATTCACATTTTCTTGTAATATAGCAACAATGATAGTTTACGTAAAACTATAAAATTCACTGAACTTTTTTAATAAAACAAAGCGCGGGGCACTCGAGAGCACTGCGAAGTCTGGCGCGTGAGGGGTTAATATACAATATATGAATCCATCAATTAACGTAAAGAGTTTTACTTAAACAATTACTTCATTGAATATGTCGATTGTGCAATCGCCAATCTACCAGTTTTTTTGCCATGTTATGGTCTGATGGCTGTATGGCCTTTCGTCCCGTCCGAGGCGGCGGAAGGGTGGCGTGTGGCCCCATAACACACCGTATTCCCTCTCCATCGCCATTGGGCCGGCCTCTGGTACCGCTTCCTTGACATCCGTGGCCAGCCCAATCGGCAATCTACATGGTAAGCGTTGCAATTGTGACATTATTCCACTTCAAAATATGGATTGCATGAAAATAACTAGGCGTAGAAGTAAGAAGAATGATCTTTAAAGGATGTTCGAGTTAGCATTACGTTGTTAAATTTTAATAAACTCGTTGTAATGTTTTTTGAATTTGAATTTATTCTTCAACCCACACATATCTCACGACAGGGGTGTTATCCACAATGTGAATGAAAATGATTCTCTAGTGGCCCGCGAGAAAGTAATAAGAAGTCACGAATTCTTAAGCCTAAATCGCGCAGATAATAAAAACACGTAAATCATCTCATCATCTCAGCTCATATATGTCCCACTATTGGGCTCGAGCCTCCTCCGTAATGGGAAGGAAATTGACCTACTATACCACGCTGGTCAGACGTGTTGGTATAGGGTTTTGTTTCAAGTTTTCCTTCTCTTGCATAGACGATCACCCACGGGTAAGATAGGAGGTGGCGAATTGTATTCTTACTCCGTCATCACACAGATTGAAAAATACATAAATATTAATCAAATATTGTATAACATATGCATCATTTGCTAAATTTAGTCTACAATACAGAAAATCCCAATATGACGCAATAAATGAACAGACATGCAAATAAACATTGTTGAAAGATAAGACCCGAATGTACGTAATGATAATGCCAGTGTATTTTTTTTAACTGACGACCTTCGATGACTTCAATATAATTAATTGTTCGTTAATTATATGTTTGTTAAGTCCCCCGTAATAAAAGAATTACTTCAATTTACTGAAATTTAGCATTTAACATGCTTGATTATTTATAAAAACTTGATTACGCGCGAAATATAATTGTTACACATGGGATACGAACCCACGCCTATTGGAAATCCGTTCCAATCGTGCTACTACTTACACCAGCGTGACCTGTGATATGATTGTATGTTGTATACATTCATAGAAACACTCACATTAAAAGACGAAAATATAATACGAAGCGAAAATTGAATTTCCGTCATAATAGCAAGCATGCCCGAATACCATAACAACCAATTCATCATCGCACTAGCCTTATCTCTTATTATCTTACCAAGTATTTGACTTGAGATCAAGTCATCAATCAAGATCAAATATGTCGTCTTCTTCCAAATAACCCTATTAGTTGTCATCTCTGCGTTCACACCCTTCACACATACAATAATCTCCATTTATTTTTTTGGTCGTCAAGTGAACCCTGTATTCTCTTATACTCATGGCTTCACTGGACTCACTTCTTTCGTGTTTGTAGGACTCATGGGTTTAGGTAATATCCTGTATACAAATACATTATAGGTAATTTTTAAAACGCTTTAATTGTGGTAGGACCACGCTGTTGACAGTTCACTGTCTACATCCGCGGGTCGGTCCGTCCGGGGTAGTACCACACTCTCGCAGAAGATTGACGTCTGAGTGATGGCAATGTGCTATTGCGCTTCGTTCAGTGAGAGAGAGAGCCGGAAGCCCAACTGAGTGGGGTTTGGGGTTTGTATTGGTAGGCGGCGGCCTGGCTATGCACATGGTGTTGCAAGGGTACATGGGCGGGGGTGGCACTTACCATCAGGTGTGCTGCATGATCGTTTGCCAAAAAGATTGCAATAAAAAAAAGTTCGTTGTTTCCTATAGATACTCATTTATAAGATAGCTAACCTGAACAGATCTGTAGCAATTAAAAAAATAAATATAAGAATAGAATTCCTTGAAATCGATCGCAGCGCCGCCTACCGTGTTTCTATGCATTGTTTTAGTGGTCTAAAACCATGACCATGGTTTCAAATTCTATGAAGGACATAGAATTTTATTATATATTATATATATTTTGTAAATATAGATTGTGAATTTTATATAAAAACTGTTAATTGTGTCGTATGCGTTCTAAAAGCGTCATACAAAATAGATTAACAATGTTAATATTCAAAGTAAATGACGTGCGTCGTTTTCCACGTGGATAATTGTGCCGTTCGAAACTGTGTCGTTGAACAATGCACCGGACAGGAAGTAGTAGGTAATACCATAGACTAAGTACTACTATTTACGTAATTTTTGTATTGAATTTATAGTGAATTTGAACGTAACGTTTAGTTAATTGTTTATACAGATGACGTAATTGCCTAAATGGCGACCAAAAGTAGTTCGGTGTTATGCGTAATGGACTATGGTATCATATGTATATGAGAATGTCTTGAAAAAATATGAGCAGTATCTTATCGCGAAAATTGTAAAGGGCTTTCCAGGAAATAGCCTAAAACTTGTCTCTCCTGCACATGTATCAACACAATTTGTGTAATTTGTGAAAATTACATGTTTGTAAAGTCCCCCCCGCAATACAAGGATTATTTAATTAGTACCGGGTGTGGTCTTTAAAAAAAATATATCTATTTGTGTTCTAACTGCATATAAAATCATGTGCTTTGATACTCCAAACAATAGCCATTTTTATCTCGTTTGTCTGTTCGGATAGGCAAAGGTAACAAAGGCCGAAAAGCCAATTTGATGGAATTATCTACTGCTTTATGGCAAGTCCTTATAAATAAACGTCATTTAAGTTCATCATCCATCAGTAAGTCAAATAAATGGTCGCCTCCAATAGTGACATTGCCATATTTAATTATATCTTCTGGGAAGTTTGATGGAAAACGAAAATATATGTAAAGCCGCCATATTCACTACACTATAAAATGTCATGAAAATTATTTAGTATAACACTTTAAAACAATAACCACTATATGGCACTTTCACGTACCAGCCAGAAACTTCTCATGGCAATAGATAACATGAGATAACCTAGAGAGTATAGGGATTTTTTTTTAGTGTTAACGCAGGGCAATGTACAATTATTTTTTCGTCAAATAAATATATACATGATTACATGTCATTAGATAATCGATTTCTATCAAGCGATTATATTTACGAATGATTTATCGCCAATTAAAAGTTGTTCTGTTTAAATTATCGCTTGCTTTGTTGAACTATGAATATTTATCGAGAGGAAACCGGCAATCTGATAGAGCTGGTGACGTAATGATCTAAGTGGCATCCCGTTTTAAGTGTAGTGACTTCAAATTTTTACGTGATTCTTTGTATAATCCACAAATGGCATATACATGAATTAATTCCTTAGCCTTTTGAATAAAAAAACTAGACTTTTAGTTATGTATGAAATACATCTAATCACAGATACTAGAGTGGCGAATTACGATTTTATTTCCTACCGCTTCAGGGAGATGCGTTCTCAAGTTTGAGATAAATATTATATGATTTTAACCACATAATTTTCTGCGACATTTATTTTAAAGATTATTTTTTGTATTAATATGCTTTTTCAACTTCCGTGTGGTGACGGAGTAAGATTACAATTTATCACCCTATCTTACCCGTGGGTGATCGTAAGAGACGACTAAGGGACATGAAACGCATATAACGTCTATACAAGAAAAGGAAAACTCGTAACTAAACCCTGTACAAACGTCTGACCGGAGTGGTATAGTAGGTCAATTTCCCTCCCGTTATGGAGGAGGCCCGAGCCCAACGTTAGTAGAGGCAGTGGGACATAATATGTTCTCAACTCATATATTAGATATATGAGCTGAGAAGATGATAAAAATGTGTTTAGCTTTGGTTATGTTTTTCTTTAAAATAATATCGCAGTACTTATTTTATGAGAAATAAATTACTAGGTCAAAGTTATTGAGTTAAGTACATGTAGTTACATACATACATATGTCATTCATAGACGACTGTTTGACAAGGTTACGCTTTGGTTTATTATTATATTATTTAAAGAGCTAACTCAGTTGAGGCAAAATTTTTATTTATTCGAGTCAATTTTATTGTATAGGTGAGAGATTGCTAAAGGCAAACCACTTGAATATTTAACTAACAAAAATCTGAAGCGAATTCTCAGTCTTTTACATTAACAAATAAAATATTTGACTGTACGTAAATGTATGTACATACCTATGCTAAAAGGTTTATAAATATAAATACATTTTCAACGACTTCAACATTAAAATTTTAAAATTACTTTTATATTCATTGTAAAATGGTTTGTGATAGAAAGAAAGAAAGAAAAATTATTTATTACTCCTACACGGAAAGGACATACAGTGGTTAATATGAGCAACTGTTTTACAAAATTAAAAAATAAATGTTTATAAAAAATAAAAGCACTACAAATTTAAAAAAGAAAAATCAAATTTCAATTAAAAAAAAAATATATTATGGCAAAGGGGTCCCCTCCGCAAATAAGAAAAAGGATGGCGGCTCAGCTTAATGTTATGGTATCAACTACAAAATTGATACCACAACGCTGTTATTCTGCAGCATCCTAAGGCAATAGCGTTTATAATACTATCAACCCTTACGTGGGTGTCGTAAGAGATAACTAAGAGATTTACATCAACCTGAGCCAATTCCATCTGATGCCGTTTGGTCAACAACTACATTGACAATAACGGTTGACGTTAGGCAAGCAACCGGTCATAAAACTATTGCCAATAACTTTTACCATATGTATGATGGAAACAAAATACCTACTAATTGCGTCGCCCCCAAGTAATTAGGATAAGAGCAGGTGGATTATGGCTACTCATGATGGATAAGTAGTTGATTATGAATTTTAATATCAAGTATAAATACTTCACTGTCTTATATTAGGGATATTCGATATACATCGATGCATCGAAAACATCGATGTTTACAATGCGATACATCGAATCGATGCGATGTTTTGAAGAGCTATCGAAATACTCGATGTTTTTTCATAAAACATCGAAACGATGATAACCAGTGAATGCCACAAAAAGGACCTTTTTTTTTAAATGCCACAAAAAAGACCTTTTTTTTTTAGAAGTAACACTTTTGATATGACTTTAGAAAAAGTACTCGATGTTTAAAAACATCGATGTTTTCATCCGATACATCGAAAGACATCGATGTACAGTTTCGATTTATTGAATCGAGAAAAACATCGATGTTTTTTCAAAGTGGACACCCCTATCTTATATCATTATCTCTGCTCATAGGTTCGTTGTTGTGCACCGCTGGGCTCAAACTTGCTCCACAATAGGAATATAATTGACCTATTACAAAAACCACACAAGTCATACGAGTTGATATGGCGTTTTATTTTGAGTTTTCCTTGTTTTGTATAGATGTTACATGCATATACACCCTTAGTCGTCTTCTACGACATCCATGGATAATAAAACTATTTTTACGGATTCGGACGTTCATGGTCATGCTATAAAATGTTTGAAACGTCGGAAAATTAAAAATCAAATACAAACTCGATGGAATCCGTAAAAATAGTTTTACTTTAAATGTGTAATACTCGAGTAAACAACATAAATCATTATCCAAGGGTAAGATAAGAGATGGTAAATTTTATTTCTACTCATTCACCACACGAAAAAATATAATATACTTAATTTCTTAAATAATAATCAGATAATAATAACTTTAATTGGCATCTCGTTAAATTATTTAAGCTACGCTAATTTATGGTTATTATATCATAAACTATGTATTACGCAAAATAATTTTCTAAAACTACTTTCATTTTGTTGTCTATACATTCTACCTTTAAATAATAAATATCAGCACATAATTATAATAATATAATAACTTAAATATATATTTTTAATACGTTTCCGTACAATGATTGATTAAGTAAATAATATGTTAGCGAACTTTTACGTACGTCTTTTTTAAACAACCATGAGAAGAATATAGACAAATAGCAGCTTCTTTTTGCAGCATGATTACTAGGACCTTTAAGCCAAATCTTTGTTTATAAATCAACTTCATTTAAAGTCATCGTCTGTCTGTAAGTCAAATCGTCGCCTTCAACAGTGCGACGGCCACACTCTTAAAGGTATCTTTTGGAATTTTGGTGGCAAACGAAAACGTATGTAAGGCACTATTATATCATATTCATAACACAAAATGCCATCAAAATTACTTAATTTAACACGTTAAAACACTAAGATTTTAAATATAATACAAGAGCACATGTCACTTTTCCTTTCCCACTAAAAACTCCAAATAGCAGCAAATATCTCACTCGTTCTATGAAAATGGTATATTATGTCAATTTCCTTTCTATTGTAGAGGAGGCTGCCATTTTACAGTAAAACATATGAACAGATAAAAAAATGAATATTAAGAAACATTATTCCCATATTATACAATCATATAAATATGATTATTTTTGTATATTTATTACGCTTTCATGTCATAAATATTTAAACAATTTTTATTAAATTTTGCGTACGTTGTCAGGTGTATAGAAATATATATACATAGGGTTTATATTCTCATCTACTGTGATAACAAAATAATTGTTCAATGGTTTTTTTTGTGTCATGTGCCTAGGCTGTTAGCAGCAGATCGCTTTTATAGCTTTGCCCGAACTATAGGTCAGCGTTGAGACCTTACAACCCGGAATAGATTGTTGAACGATCTTCTGGATATGACACTTAAACGAGTATCATAAACAGACACGATAGAAGGGAAACTTTAATTACAGGGAAATATTTTAATTATTCATTAATCACTTTGGAATAGCATAGATTGTGTTTATCATTAATTTATTTATATAATGAAAGCAAGAAGCGCGTATTAGACATTACAAATTGATTGAAGAGTACACGATGTAATGGTCACTTGGGCTCTTTTTGTCGGGCACTTTTCATCATAAAAATTACGAAATTTCATTTCGAATTTCAATTCTAATAAATTTCATTTCAGAAACAAATTTGAACATCAGTGAAAATAAATAACACGATCCTAAAAAATATCAATTTTAAATTTGGAATTATCGAAAGTGGCAATGTAATTTACCTATATGGTTATTGTACCCACGCGGCAACAGTACCTTACACGCAATCGTCTCAATCAAGGTGGCCACACTAATAATAGAAAATGTCTCAATATTGCGAAAGTCCAACGCTTAACGTAATCTTGTGAGGCTTACCAGTTCTTTGATAGCGATATTCCGAGTGATTTGATAGCGAAAGGATTTTGATATCAACTTATTTACTTCGTATGAGCTTATTGAAAGCGATGGTATTATAAAGTGAAGACATATAATGGGTATAACTTTTATAATAATGATTCTTCTTCTTCTTCTTTTTATGTATTGGCAATCAGCTACTTATACGAGCCATTGTTGCCAGTGTCGAGTTATAATAATCTTCACGTTCTTAGTCTCTTCAGGTTAGTCATTGTCTGTCAGTAAGTCAAATTGTCGCCATTAACAGTGTTATGGCCACATTGTTAATGGTATCTTGTGGGAATTTTGATGGAAAACGAAAACGTTGTAAAGCACTTTTATATGATATTCACTACATCCCAATAGTTCTGTCACATCACATTACATAAAATGCCATTAAAATTATCTAATATAACACGTTAAAACACAAAGGTATCGTATATAATACAAGAACACCACATGACGTTTTAGATTCCCGCCAAAAAAAACCATAATAATGATTATTTTGGTGCAAGAATATAATTCGTACCTCCCCATACTGTCCTTTGAACCACCACTTACCAGGTGAACACCAATTACGAGCTTCTTTTAGCCAAAATTTTATGGTATTATTGTTCCCTGGGTTGGTGGTATGTGCTAAATTAGAATATATAGCAATCCCTATTTCCAAATTCACTGAAATAAGATAATGCATTAAAAATGCTTGCGAAATAAAAAAAAGTCAAGTGCTCTCTGTAAAAGGAACTTGAAATGGAGTTTCTCATAGTAATAAATCTTTAAATTCTTAACTTTTCATCCATTCTTTTATGGGCTCACTGACAATTCTGTTGAATATTGAGATTCCAAGGAAGGCGGATAAAGCCTAGCCTACTTTTACCTACTAAAAAGACGTTATGACAATTTGAAATATTTTCAGGTCACAGATAACATTTCTTACAAAAAAAAAAAAAAAAAAAAAAAAAAAAACCTGAAACATGTTAACTATGTTTATATTTATTTGGCTGTATGGGCTTTTATTCCCTTTGCCTGTCTGAATGGACAAACAGAACCAAAAAAAAAACTACGTTTATAATTTTGTTACCCTTACCATTTCTTTACTATTTTATCATTTGTACACTGTACATATTTTATAAGAACTACAGCGAAAGAAAAAGGTTTTATTAGTTTCCCAAGCCAGTATGTATATATTTTTATGTACTAAATTTCTTTTTTTATAGTTAACATTTAAATTTTAATTCTAGGTCTATTTTTGTTTTTTTTCAATGCTTTTATAATTTTCTCTTCAACGAGAAGGTAAGTAATTGACATACTGTTTCTTTTTCCTTTCCTGTGTTGGTAATCAGTTACTAACACGAGATCATTTTCTGTTTTCAATTTTCTTCAAAAATTATAAAATACTTTAAATGATTAGATTCATAACATATATATGTAGTATATGTCCATCAGCAAGTCAAATCGTCGCTTTCATCAATGTCAAAGTATATATATTCTGGAGATTTTAGTGAAAAACGAAAACATTGATTTTATCGCATTTGCGCTCATGATTAACTGAAGTATTCGAAACGTCGTGTCGTTAGGAAATTGAAAATCAAATACAAAGGAGATAAAATCTGTGAAAAATACCTTATTTTCATATTTCTAGTATATACATATATTGGCCCTAAGAATATTAGCAGAGTACAAAATCATTATTTCCAATCGTTTACTATATATGTCATCCATTTTGAATATACTTTGTTGTATGGTGAGAGTTGGGCCTATGTATGGTAGGTAGTATTGTAGCTCCAATGAAGCGTGACCCCCACGCGACTAAAGCTCCATTCATGCGTGGATTGCGTGGCATTTGGTCATGGTGAGCGTCATCTTAACGTTCATTACTATTCTTGCGGTTAATTTTTTTATTTAAAATACTAATGCTTTACAATATTCCACCTGATGTTTAGTTTTAATATAATTACAGAAAAAAACGTGTTTACTTATCCGTATGATGACGAATTAAGAATACAAATCGTCATTCCTTACTATCCCCAAATCTATACATATAATAAAAATGTAACGGATCGCTGTCTGTACATGGAAGATATATGAGAAAAAATATTACTGGGACCTTTATCAACACTAATAGAACCCAAAACAATGATTTTTTAAATTTTTGTCTGTTTATCTGTTTGTCTGTGTGTTTGTGCACGCTAATCTCAGAAAAGGCTTATCCGATTTAGACGCGGTTTTCCCTAATATATTGTGGTAAGCTTCACTTAACATTTAGGCTTTATTTTATGTCAATTGGTTTATAAATAAAAAAGTTATGTCAATTTAAAAAATGTTCGGAGAAAAAAATCTTTATCGATTCTTTTCAAATTACGTACAAATATTCTCCAGTAAAAATAAATAAACACGTGTTTCAGCATTTGTCGATTTTCACCCTCTGGGGGTGAAAATTAGGCCTGCAAAACGGGTTGGACGACTCATTAAATCATTAGCGCCAAGCCGATATTTATTGAAGCTGGCAACTTGAAATATTGACAGTGGTTTCTTTATATGACGTAGAGATTTACTAAGAAAGGATTTTACGAAATTATACCCCTAAGGGGATCGAGCAGAGAGGCAAAGTTTGTATGGGGAGAAAAAAATCTTTATTGATTCTTTTCAAATTATGAGTCGAATCAAATATTCTAGGGTAATATCCAGAATTTGTCAATTTTCAACCTCTGGTTGTGTAAATTAGGCCTGTGATACGGGTTGATCGACTCATTACCGCCAACCCGAAACTATTAAAGCTAGAAACATTAAATTTTGAAGCACGTTTTTATTTATGACATAGAGATTCAATATGAAAGGATTTTATTAATTACGCCCCTAAGGGGGTGTAACAAAGCAGTAAAGTGTGTATGGGGAGAAAATTTCCTTATCGATTCTTTTCACATTACGTACAAATATTCTTCGGTAGAAATAAATAAACACGTGTTTCTCTCCCCTCTCCATCAACCCCGCACCAATGCCTTTGTGGCGACCAGTGCCGACATTAGAGCTCACAGATACACATAATGGGCGGCAATAGGTTCTTGCCTAATGGTTTAAGATACAGGTTAAGTTTAGCTTCAAAAATGTTCACTCTATAACTCAAATAATAAATCATATCTAACGAGGTCGCAACTCTGCTGGTGAAACAAAACAGTCAAATAAATGGTGGCGATAATTATATTTTTATCCCATGGTCATACCGTAAATAGTATATTAATGGCAATATAATTTGTAGAATGAATAGATTTTTGAACCACCTTTTTCTTTAGTGACCGGCTATGGTATATATGTAGATACATGCGCGCCGTACACGTACATCTACGTTGTGCGGGCGGGCCACCGCAACCGGGTATCATCTCGAGTCGAAGCCCTCATGCAGTGAACCTCAATACAGATACTTACGCTTGCGCCGCCCAAAGCACCGACGATAGAGCGTGTCAACCTAGAGTATTTTCTCTCGAACCCACCCTATTGCCTAATTCCGTTAGACAACTAACTTGCAGAAGGCGGCGACCGCATCCCAGTTTCTGACGCTGTTGATTATCGTCCTAGTGACAAACCTTCAACACCTTGCATTGCTTTTTTTATTTAACTCTGTCAGAGATGCCTTCTGCGTGGACGAAGTCGCGGGCAAAAGCTAGTGTTATATATAAGACGACTCTGTCATGGAAGCAGATAATATCACAAAAAAAAAATAATTGGAATTATTTAGAAGTTTCTTTTTCTAATACTTATTCAACATGTCTGACCTACAGCTGGCAAATTTCTCTCCAATTTTGGAGTCATGACCAACATGACCAAATTACTGTCATGACCAAAACTGCAACGCAGATGGGGAAAAAAGAAGAAGAAACATATTAACTTTTAAGGTTTTTTTAATTGTTTTTTTCGTCAAACTTGGCTATGCTCGTAATAAATATAACCTCAGTCTTTCACCAGATACTGTACAATTCGATCCAACTTACTGCAATACACAAAATCTCCAAGATCTTATCTATTCTATAATGATTTAATCACTTCATGTTGTCAATTAATAATGTTATAATTATAATAACAGCTACACAATTAGTGCACGATTTTTTCAAATCGATTACGGAAGTTGTTGAACAACTTTTCGTCCGATACAAAAATTAAGTGCACAGATTTATTAGCCATTAGTTTAGTGATTTAATTCAAAGCAAAAATTTACCCATAAACTGATCAAAAAAATTAGTTAACGAGATGACTAAGTAGTATAATATTACAGCAATTAATTAATAAAAAAATCCAATCAATGTATCATAGTTGTCTAAACGCTATTGTGTCCTGTATTCCAGGTGTGGCCAACTTTTGTGCACATAAGATCTACTTTTTATTTGAAAATTGTGTCGCGATCGACCTATTTCTTAGGTAAAAAGGGGGACGTTTATTCAATGTTCTTTTATACCGACGTGCACTCTTGCGAGTTCCATGATTTATGGGTAAGCAACATACATGAATATTTATTTAATGGGTTAAAAAACTTATGTCCAGGGGAATTAAAACAATGAGTAATTATTAAAAATATTTATTCATTCAAACTGTTTAAATTTAAATTAATGGAAAACCTGAGTCTGCATTTCTTTTACTAATGCATCATAATTTGGAGTATATCCTGACAAAGACAATAACAATGAGTCCTCAGTATGAGAATAGGTCAGGACAGAACGGTTTTTAGTTTTATTCGTCCCCTCACGGAAATTGCGAGTGATCGACCAAAATTAGTCGCGCGATCGATTTGTTGGCCACTCCTGCGGTATTCCAGTCTTAAGCAAGATAATTCTTTAATTTTTGTGCTTTATATTTCTATATATTTGCAAAATTTTTTGCGATGCAAATTTATGTTTAAACGCAGTTTGTTATATTTTAAATAAACACTAAAGTAAACAAAGGATTCATTGAACTAATATATACTGTTAACAGTCTAGAATGCCACATGCTAAAGTTATTCGCCTCTATAGACAAGTTTTTAATATAACGATAAACAATACAAACACATGGATACTTGGCCGTGTAGTTATGACTCGTAATCAAATGTCAGTTTGACCGTGAAGCGAGAGCCCACGCTGAGGACATAAACGTTCATTCATGCGAACTACATTATTTTCCTCTTTCCTACACGTATCTTGCCCTATATGGCAACAAATTGCGTAGGCATATTTGCTTCTTTAAGGTATGATATACAATGTTGCAATTTATTCATGTGTTAATATATTAGCGGAAATTTTGCGATTATAGTCAGCGTAATTTGTTGACTGGTTGGATCCACACTCTTCTCAAGTCGAATAATCTGTTTTTTTTTATATTGCCAGCCTTCTTTGCACATTACATTTGCACAGTGATGCGGAGGAATTTTTCGACACCTGATATGCGCCTTTTGTTTTTTATTCCTTGTTCTATTTTTCTGTAATTTTTTTTTTAATCTAATATATTTTTTTTTTATTAATCTTACACAGTTTTGTATTTATATGTTTACTGAAGGATGACTAGAAACGGATATTTTAATTTACCTTTATTTAATTTATAACGATATCTACACGCTTAATAGCTTGAAATTTATATAAATTACTTTATTAACTTATATTCTATTCTTCTATATATATATATATATATATATATATATATAATTTAAACCACTCAAGTCTGTAATTTCTTTTTATTTTTGTTAAGTCGCTTAACAAAGGAAAGAGTTATGCCATGTTCTTTTATACCCCTCAGTGTTCTTTCCGCCTTCATATTGTTGGCGATTCAGGCTGCGTTTATCACATTATTTCCTCTATTCAGGCGAAAGCAATATCAACCTTAAGTAGAGAATATAAAACGACTATATTGAGGGTACAGAAAATAAGCTATATATTGGCTGCTTAAAGTAATCGTGTTTGTCGTATGTAATGATTAAAATTTATGACGCTGTGATACATTTTTACAAGAAAAAAAACTATTCTTTCGTGATTAAATCATCTCAGCTCATATACGTCCCACTGTTGGGCTCGAGCCTCCTACGTAATAAGAGGAAAATTGACCTACTATACCACGCTTGTCAAACATGTTGGTATAGGGTTTTGTTTCAAATTTGTCTTCTCTTGCATAGAAGTTATATGCGTTTTATATCGCTTAGTCGTCTCTTACGATCACCCACCGGTAAGATAGGGGGTGGTGAATTGTATTCTTACTCCATCACCACACGGATGATATATTTAAATATTGATGACAATATATTGTTTTTTTTTTTTAATAAAAAGTTTCTAATGAATAAAAAAATAACTAAATGGACTTATTAAATAGCTTTGGTTTAATAGCGATGAACTCGAAACACTTATTTTAAAGTTTGAGATTTAAAGAGTATAGAGTTGTACAGTGGAGATGATTTCATTGATGCGTCAGTAACTCAAATAATATAGCTCGTCACAGATTTATACCTACCTAGTTCTATCGTATAAAATGTAAACAATTCTATTGAATTACATTCATTGCAGGCCATAACCTATATTTTAATTGTTATTACACTGTAATCTTATATTAATTAATGGAGAGTATGTTTTTTGTTCGGTTGTACAGCGAAAATTACTGAACCGATCGTAATAATACTTATACCATAATGATTTCAAATGTTTATGCAAGTATTAAACATTTGAAATAAAATTAGTTTTACGGATTCTATCCCGTTTGTATTTGATTTTTTACTTACGGGAGGGGTCCCTCCCGTGTCCATGCTCACTGTAAAGTGTTCAAAACGTAGGGAATGTAAAAATGAAATACAAACGAGATAGAATCTGTAAAATTAGTTTTATTTTAAAACTTATACCATAAAATGCAGCGTGTTTCGATTAAGGTTTTAGTATAATGATATGTTTACCGGAAAGGAGAGAAACGGGCAGGGGCAAGTAAGCATTCGTTTTATATATTAACTAAGAAAGTGTAGATGTTTTATACTCTATTTTTTTTTTAAGTGCTATTAAGACTACAGACAATAAATCGCGGCAGACTATACTAATATAAAATTAACAAGCACAAGTAGACTCAAATTCGGAACAGTAATATGTGGATTGCACAAAGAACTGTACTGTGTAGGAATTGAGGCCACGATACTTCAACTACGCCATCTGTACAGTCATTATACCCTTGCGAATAAAAAGGCCTTGCAGAACTGTAAAATATTGAAAACTTAATATTAAAAATAAAAGTCTCAGCATTTTTTTTTTTGCATATGGTGGCAAACGGGCAAGCAGCACACTTGGTGGTAAGTGTTATTATCGCTCATGGGTCTTTGCAATATTAACAGTGCAGCTGAGTAGTTGCTCACTAACCCAAACTCACCCAGAAAGTAGTCCTTCCAGCTCTCTCGCTCACTGAACGAAGCGCAG
Organism: Lymantria monacha; assembly: GCA_905163515.2. Lineage (NCBI taxonomy): Eukaryota > Metazoa > Arthropoda > Insecta > Lepidoptera > Erebidae > Lymantria > Lymantria monacha. The sequence goes on along the minus strand of LR991082.1, from coordinate 15,848,772 downwards.
CAGCATATCGCCACTGCTCAAACATTGATTTTCTACGAGAGTACTACAACAGACGTACCGGCCCGCGGCTGTAGACAGAAAACTGTCAACAGGTTGGTCCTCATCATCATCATCACAGCCCATAAATGACCCACTGTTGGTCTCGGGCCTCCTCCTTCTCTCGCATAGATGTTATATGCGTTTTATATCGCTTAGTCGTCTCGTACGATCACGCACGGGTAAGATATGAGGTGGTGAATTGTATTCTTACTCCGTCACCACACGGAAAGTGTAGTCCTACCACAACTAAAAGATAAATTATGTATTTTGCATAAAATACATTATGATATGTACATTATGCTATGTAGGCGTTATTAACGTCACACGATCATCATAGAGTAAGCAAGTAGACCTTTTTGTTGCAAAGCATACCCGCCATAAACTACGTCAGAACAATATGACGTGAATTATGAGTGCCTATATTTCTAGTCTGTGGAGAACGCCTCGATTAACACAGATTAGATAACAAAATAATATTAGTTAGTACAAAGATGAGTTTTTACATTATAACGTTCCTAAAACGAATACAATGCCATACAATTATAATCCTTACTAATATTATAAATGCGAAAGTAACTCTGTCTGTCTGTCGCTCTTTCACGCGAAAACTTCTGAACCGATCAAAATGAAATTTGGTATATAGATAGTCTAGAGCCTGATAAAATACATAGACTACTTTTTAATGCAAAAAAGCGTTGCAAAGGAGGATGAAAAGTTGTAAGGAAGTATTGTCATTTTTAAAGACAGAAGCTTGAAACTTATTTTTAGGCTATTGATTAGATATAAATAAATATGACATTAAAATTTTGTAAAAAAAATCACTCTTAAAGGGTAAAATAAAAATAGGGGATGAAAAACTATAGGAAAGTAATCTTTTACGCGGGCGAAGCAGCGGGCAGAAGCTAGTTATAAATAATTATACGAATATAATGCCATACAATTATAAATATGTATAATTATACGAATACAATGCTACTTATTGCTTACTATTTATACAATTACCACAAACGGTTGTTCGCTTTTATTGTTTTTACTCTAACCAGAGAAATATAAACTGGTTTAGTCTAAGAACTGAAAGGTACGCAAGGCACGTACCCCTTTTCGGAAATATGTAACGCGTATTCGTAAATCATTACTGACATGGAAAACCTCAGAGGATACGTGAACGTATTTTTTCTATTGAAGCAAACAGAAACGTTAAAAAGCTTAATGTGTATATTTTGTGATGCGAAAAGGCATTGCTTATTTTTTTATTATTTTGTGCATGCTGCATGGTCTTTCCACTCCCAGCCGACGGTACCGGGTTAACAGTAGAGTAGGTACTTTGAGCTCCACCGTATGACCTCTTGCGGTACTCTCTTAAACTTCATTGACCTACCGTGGGCCTTTTGGATACCCATATTCGTTATTGACTTGCCATTGCACTATGCGGCTTCATATCTCCGCGTTAGGCATAGTAAGTAGCCAAATTGACTTATTATGCCACGCTGGTCAGACTTGTATGTAGCTTTGTTTTTTTTTTTTTTTATTGCTTATGGTGATAATATCAAGTACCACTAACAAGTATATAGTAAGTATAGTAATTTTGTTTCCGAGTTTTCCTTCCTTGCATAGATGTTATATGTATATAATATCCCTTAGGCGTCTTTTATAGTCAATAGGGGGTAGTGAATTGTATTCCTATTTAGCCACCATATGAAAAAAGAAATTATAATGTATCTCAAATAATAAATATTTAATCAACGCAAGTAAACAAAAGTAGAACAGTTAATATATAGGAGAAGAAATTTAAAACAGTTTTTTTTTTTATATTTTAAATTTTAGTTAAATTGTTTATGTTGATCTATTTAATTTATGAACACTTTTTATTATTAATTATCAGTTAATGCACTGCGACAGTTTAGTAAGTAATTAAATTTCGAAAGGGCTTATTGATTTTACTTCAGAAACTTAACTTCCAAGTTCGGCAAGTCGACAGACTCGTCCGGAAATAATTCAAAGCGTAGCGTGAAACTCTCGGTCTTGTTTTAAGCACATTATTCAGAAACTGTCATTGACTTGTTCAACTTTACGATGATAATCAGGAAACGATGCACGAAGGGATTTTAAATAGTGCTTTTGGTACTGCGTACGGTACCATTGAAATTTAATTTTTCTTAGATCGTCCAGCCTCCGAATACACTAATGCTATCGGAGATTTAAGCCATTCAGAATGACACGAAGATTATTTATAGAAATAAAAAAATACGCAAATATAAATTAATTTTAAAAAAGAAAACTAAATAGGATATATTATAGGATATCTATCCATGTGGTGACGGAGTAAAAATACAATTCACCATCCCCTATCTTACCCGTGGGTGATCGTAAGAGACTACTAAAGGCTATAAAATGCGTATAACATCTAAGAAAGAGAAGGAAAACTTGAAACAAAACTCTATACCAACACGTCTGACCAGCGCGGTGTAGTAGGTTAATTTCCCTCCCATTACGGAGGATGCCCGAGCCCAATAATGGGACATATTTATAGGCTGTGATGATAATGATGAAATAGGATATATCTTAAAAATATAAGATGCAAGTAAAACCTTTGTATTACATACATATCATCACGCCATATCGAGAACAGAGTGCCAGAGAACTCTATCCTGTATGCAAGGATAGAGTTCACTCGCTTCCTCAACATTCATAATTCTCTTCATACACGCTCGCCGGTTTCGGAGACTCTTGACTCCACCTTCCTTCAGTACATGACCGATCTGGTATGTTTATCATTCATTTATTTACAGAAAATAGTGGAAGCGAGAAGAACGCATGTCTCACCCTTCTCTAATAACCTAAAGCAACCGCGACCCTGCTCCCTGCTACCTGAAACACTGTTTACCACTTTACCCTTCAAAAAATACTCTTGCGTAAAGATATCTTCACGCAGGCGTATTTTTTCTACTACTACTACATATTTTGTCTACTTAATAATACCTATATAAAAATAGGCAATTCTCAAAGTACTCATAGAATTTAAATTTCCACGAGCACCACGAGAAAGTTGACAGCGATGACAACTCGTATTCTTAATACGTCACGAGGAAATTATCAAATTATCGTCCATTTAAACTAATACTACGAATACTATCAACCCTTATTTTGCTCATGGATGTCGTAAAAGACGATTAAAAGCCTTATAACGATGCGGATAATTAAATGGTGATGAATTATATTCTTTCTGCGTCACCACGGAGAAATACCCATTTTTATCATATGATATTTTGTTTGTCGGAACGACGACATAAGAGAGGGAGTAGGTATGAAAGAGAGTATTGGTGTAAAGATGCGAAAGGGAATGCCCCGATGGTTCGGACATGTGTAAAGAATGCCGAACGAACGTCTGGTTAAGAAGATATACAATGCGAAAGTGGAAGGATGTAGGTACCGGGGGAGACCGAGACTCACCTACCTAGACCAGATTGGTCACGTACTTAAGGAAGGTGGAGTCGAGAGTCTCCGAAACCGGCGAGCGTGTATGAAGAGAATTATGAATGTTGAGGAAGCGAGTGAAGTATGCAAGGATAGAGTTCTCTGGCACTTTGTTCTCTCTGCCTACCCTGCAAGGGATATGGCGTGATGATATGTATGTATGTATATATCGTTTAGCAATCACTATTGCCTTATTTAAATTGTCTCCATGTCTTGACGTCATGATACTTGTCTATAGTTAAGCTAATATAGCATTATCAACATTTAAGTGTATAGAACTTGTTGTTCAACAATATTCACCTGCTTTGACCTAACTTGGTTACAAAACTGGGCTAGTTAGGTAGGCTAGTAGAATGCGTACAACATTCCTACATTTATAAGTATATAGTTCTAGTATAGAAATACATCAGCTAGTTAAATTACTCTGTATATCTTTAATAAGCTTGCATTGTTTTAAATACCTAATTATATCATAATAAAATAAAAGACTTTAAAAGGTATATTTATTACTTTTCAAGTCCTGCTCTTATGTCCAATATATTTCAAGTCTGTGTCATATTGCTTTTTTTTCTAAACTCATAAACAAAAATTTACATTGTCGTTCTAACTATAGTCTATATAATCTAAGAAGTGCACTTTGACAGCTGTCGGAGTAAGTTGTCTAGGTATGTGAACCAAACACCGAAGTTAAAATCGAGTACCGGTGGTCCGCTCGCACGGCGAAGAGAGAAGGTTTTACGGTGGGTCTATGGGGTCACGCGCCGCCCTTCCGTCACCCCGGACCGATTCGGCGGGGCGAGACGCACCCATAGCCCACCAATAAAAAAAAAAAAGGTATGTGAACCAAATAAGCGCTATTGAAAATATCCGATTTTAGTGAGATATCGATATTAATTCTTTTCAGTTAATAATCGGATTTTTTTTTTTCAAAAAAGTGATAATTAAATTAAGTGCTAAATTAATACTAAACACATTCAATTATTTCATCATAAAATCTATTCGTCATATTTAGTAGAATTAGGTTAAGTAAAAACAAAAACTGGATTTGACATTAGCTATTTATTCAGAATCCCTTTTTTTTTTTTTTTTTTTTTTTGGGGGTGGGTTACGTTCGGCACACTCCTCGCACCACTCCGTCCGGGGTGACAGAGGGGCGTAAGCATGCACACCCGTAACCCACCCGTGACGTCGCCTTCGTCGTTGGGCCAACCACCGGAGCAGAGTGACTTGACGTCAGTGGTTGGCCCGACGGAATACCCCTGAGGAGTACCTTCTCCTCGACCGACGTCCCCCCCTCGGGTAGGATGTCGGTCTTTCCTCACGCGGTCGGCCTCTCGGCGGGTGACGGATTAAATCCCCGATCCAGTCACCCGCGGCCTCGGCTAGGGCGGCATCAGGCGCAGGTAATCGCGCCTGCGCCGCCCCAGTCGCCGGCGGCGGCTCGCGTCGTCGAGGAGACGCTCCTCGCGCACGCGCTCCGCCGCCTCCTTCCGCGAGACTACTGCCTCGCAGAAGGATGCGACCGCGTCCCAGTTCCTGACGCTGTCGAGCATCGCCCTGGCGATGGTCGGCAGCGTCAGGTCAGCACCGATGATTGTGACGAGTTCACGACGCTGCCCTGCCCAAGCGGCACAAATCTCGAGCGTATGCTGCGCCGTGTCCTCGTCGCAATCGCAGTGGTGGCAGGACGGTGTACTCTCCCTCCTTACGACCGTGTGCAGGTATTTGGCGAAGCATCCATGCCCCGTCAAAACCTGCACCAGTCGGAAGGAGAGCACCCCGTGCCGCCGATTTAGCCACTGCATCAGCACCGGCCGGAAGGCCTCCACGGTCCGCACACCGAACCGAGGCCTCTCCAGCCGGACTGCCCAACGGGCAATGATGTCGCGGCGGGCGTCGACGCGCCAGGCGGTGTGCTCCCTCAACGAGACCACACCGCCCTCCGCTCGCACCCCCAACATCCGCCGATACAAACCGGCGAGCATTTCCGCTTCCAGGTCCCATGGAGGGGTCCCGGCTAATAGACACGCTGCCTCCGTCGACACCGTGCGGTACCCGCGTATGGCCCTGACCGCCATGGCCCTCTGTGGTCGCCACAGAAGAGCCCTGAGTCGGACGGTCAGGGATCCCGCCCACACCGGTGCGCCGTACAGGGCCATCGACCTGATGACCCCTGCGTACAGCTGTCGGCAGGTAGCGCTCGGTCCGCCCACATTCGGCATAAGCCATGATAGGGCGGACGCCGCGCCGACGAGCCGTGGAGCGAGTCTGCGGAAATGCTCCCGGAACCACCATCGCCCGTCGAGCACCAGGCCCAAATACCTCATATGGGCCCGGATGCTGATATCAACCGAATTGACGGTGATCGAGACGCCGATGGGAGGACTCATGCGGGGCCCATGGAACAAGAGAGCCTCCGTCTTGTCCAGGGCCACCCTCAACCCCAGCGCCCCGATCCGCCTGACGATCTCCTCGGTGCCGAGAGTCGCCAGGCTTGCCGCCTCCTCCAGCGTCCCACCACGGGCTGTGACGAGCGTGTCGTCGGCGTAACATATCACGCCCAGCCCGGGCGGGAGGCTCCCCCTCAACGCCCAGTCGTAGCCGATGTTCCACAGGGTGGGTCCGAGGACCGACCCCTGCGGAACACCGCACGTCATGGGCGTTCGCACAACGTCCCCTACTCGGTTGGTGTAGAGGACGCTGCGCCCCTCCAAATAGTCCGCCACTAGCCGCCTCAGGTAAACTGGCACTCCGTGATATCGGAGCGCCTCCCTGACGCAGCTAAATGGCAGACTATTGAATGCGTTGGCGATGTCCAGGGACACCACCAACAGCACTCCCCCGCCGGTGACGGCCTCAGTCGCCACGGCCCTCAGGCGCAATAGAGCCGCGATCGTCGAACGACCCCTCCTAAACCCAAACTGGGCATCCGACAGATCGGGCCCCGTGTCGACGAGGTGCCGCTCGATGCGGGCAGCCAGCACCCTCTCCAATAGCTTGCCCGCATCGTCGAGCAGCACGATGGGCCTGTAGGCCGAGGCCGACTCTGGAGACCGTCCCGGCTTCGGCAGGAGCACCAGCCTCCCCTCTTTCCAACACCCAGGGAACCGCCCCGACGCTAGGCACGCGTCAAACAGCCCCCTGAGGCGGAGACCCAGGTGGTCGAGGACCAGGGCCAGCACGCGGTTGGGAACACCGTCGGGCCCAGCGCATGCGCGCCACCGCCGCCCCCATCTCGGGTTCCGTGATGGGCGGAACACTGTCATCATCGGCCTCCCGGTCGGTGTCTGGCGGAGCCATGACCGGGGGCGTGTGTTCCGCCCGTCGCGGGAACAGATCCTCGACGACCCTGGTGAGGAGGCCGGGCTGGAGAGTCTCGGTGAGGGGAGGGCCCCGCGCGCGGAGCTTACTCAGCGCTGCGCGATAGGGGCGACCCCAGGGGTCACGATCGAGACCATCCAACATCTCCTGCCGACTGACGTCCTTGGCGGTACGGACGGCCAGCCTGAAGGCCGACCGCGCATTGCGGTAGCCCTCGTAAAGCCGGCTCTCCCGCTCCTCGTCGCGATGGTGCCGCCGGCTGCGGGTGTAGGCCCTTCGGGCGCGTATACACGCGACCCGAAGATCCGCCAGCTCCCGGGACCACCAGTGGACAGCCCTCTTCGGGGGCAGACACCGCACACGGGGCATGGCCGCATCGCAAATCTGCGTCAAAGCATTGCGGATTCGGCCAGCCTCGGCGTCCACCCCGTCCAACTGGTGGGCAGAGGACAGCCACGAGTGAACGATGGCTGCCTCCGCCAGCAGGTCCCGGTCCAAACGACCCACAGCCCATCGCGGGAACGCGGAACGTCCGTCCGCCCCGTGACCCCTGCTGGGCGTCGGGAGGGTCTGGGAGACCTCAATCCGGATATATCGGTGGTCCGATAGGGTCTCAACCTCCTCAGCGACGCGCCAGCTCCTCACGCGTGCGGCGACAATGGGGCTAGCGAACGACAAGTCCACTATCGACCCGCCCCGCTGACGCACGCACGTTTGCACCGAGCCCCTGTTCAACAAAGAGAGGCCCAATGCCGCCGCCCACAATTCAACCGCCCGTCCTCGGTCGTCCGTCGCGGGGGACCCCCACGCCATGGACTTGGCGTTGAAGTCCCCCAGAACGAAGACTTGGCGCGGTGCCAGTCGCCGTAACGAGGCCTCCAAGATGGTGAGGGAGGCCCCGAAATCAGTCACGCTCCTGTTAGGGGAGAGATAGACTCCGAAAAGCGTAATCTCTCCCCATTCCGCCGCGACGTATCCGACGCCCCTGTCCCTAAGGGTCAGAGACGGCGAAGGCCACAACGTGGAGGCGACTATTGCCACAGTGCCGTCGGTGCTACCCAGCCAGTTAGGTCGGTCGGGCACCACGTACGGCTCCGCGGCTACGGCTACTCCTATCAACCACTCCGCCATGGCTTGCAGGAAAACATCCTGCGCACCGGCGCAGTGGTTGAGATTGGCTTGGAGGAGACGGATGGATTCGTGGTCCATTAACAGACCGTATCCATCGTCTCCTCCTCCGTGCTAACGGGCGATCGGGTCGCGCTCGGAGCGGGCGCAGGCCCGGTCGATGGGCCGCCCCGCCCCTTTGGGGCCGATGCCGGGGGTCTGCAGTCCCCAGAGCCCATGCGGTGCTTGGCAGGCCTATTGCCTGCTGCACACGCGGGGCAGTGGGGCACCGCAGAGCACGATGCCGCCTGGTGTCCAGCCTGACCGCAGCGGAAGCATAACCCGCTGCAGTCGAAGCAGTTGCGACACGTCGGTCGGGTATGCCCGACCGCCATGCACTTATAACACCTCGCGGGCCGGGTTTCCAGCACGGTTACCCGCGCCGAACTCCAGCCCACGAGGAGCCTGCCTGAGTCGGCCAATTTCTTCACCGACTCCACCGGACATTGCACCCAGACAGCACCGACACCGCCCGGACCAGGGCGGATGGTGCCAATCCGGACAGTGTCCGAGACACATCCAGTACACGCCACAATGGCCTCCTGAACGTCCTCCACCGTCACGGAATCGTCCAAACCCGTGAGGCGCATCTCTGCGCACTTGACGGGCCTGGCGATTCGGACTCCATCCTCCGGCCCGAACAGCCCCCTCAGCTTCAAGGCCACACTATCGGCCACCTTGACGCCCTCGGCCCCAGGGAACTCGAGAATACGAGCCCCTGTCCGAGCCTTGCGGGTCCTCGCCTCAACGCCTCCGATGTCGGAGACGTCCAGCTCCCGCCGGGCGCGTCTTAGGACGGCCTCATAGTTGAGGCCCCTCTCAGCCGCCTCAGGCAACACGGTTATAATGACCGCAGCTGTCTTCGGCGACTTGAGGCCCCTGCGCGACCTCTTTCCCCCTTTGCCGCCTCCCGCCTGGGGAGCGGCGGCCACAGCGGCACTCTTGGCCGCCGCTCTCCGCTTCTGGCCGCGTGCCTTCCTGCTGCGTTCAGCCACCTGCCAGCCCAGTTCGAGTCTGGCAGCAGCGCTGGGCGCAGCAGGCGCAGTCGCGGGTGCGCTAGCCGGAGCCTGCAGTGTAGCCGCTGGCGCCGGCCACTGCCCGGCCTTGGCGGGAGCCGGCACCGTGCCAGCCTTCCTCTTGGCCCCCTTGGGCCCGCCTACGGCCGCGGCGTAGGTCACCACGTGGCCACCCTGACATGGCAGCGAGGCGGGGGCTGGGGCTTGCGGCCGCTTCGCCTTGTCAGCGGCGAGCGGTGGTCGGAGGGGTGCCTCGGGCGGAAGGCGATCCGCCACGGCCTGGATGCGCGCGTCCATCATCAACTCAATTTTGGCGAAGATGACGCGCATCGCCTCCTCCGGCACACCGTGCACCGCAGGCAGCGGCTCCTCCCCCTTCTTGGGCCTTCCGCGCTTCCTGGCGGCGCTCACAGCCGACGCCGCGGGCGCAACCGGCGCAGCAGTCACCACGGGCGCAGGTGGCGCCACGGACGTAGGTGGCACCACGAGCGCAGAGGACGGGCCCGCACTCCCCGGCGCAACCCGTTTCGGCGGCGAAACCGGTGTCGGCGGCGCGGCTGGCACTAAAAGTGCGAATTGAGACCGCAGGTCAGCCATGTCCTTGGCCAACCCGCGGTTCTCCTTCCGCACCGCCGACAACTCCGACTCAAGTTTCCGGTTGCGCTCCCGCAGGCCGGAGACCTCCCTACTGAGGCGGGCGTTCGCGGCCTGCAGGGCCGCCACCTCACCTCCTTGATCGGCTTGACCCGGAACCGGCCTCGCCGCCACCGCCGACCCACGACCTCTACGCCCACGACGCGCGGTGGGGACCTTAGGAGGAGGCATGACGACACTCCCCTCCGAGTCGGAGCTGCCGCCCTTATGCAGGGGGCGCTTCCGGACACTCGGGGGGAGGGCCTCTTCCCTCTCCCTGACATTTATGGCCGCCGTCGGAGCCTTCGCCGCAGTGTGCGGCTCAGACTCCTCGGCGGCCTCGGCAGCCGAGCTGCCCTCCTCCATGCTGAACGGCCCCTCGTCCAGGCTTCGGCCGACCTCCTCGTCGGACGGCTCTGCGGCCTTCCCGCCCTCGTCCGAGGACTTTTCCAAGGCCGTGTCGGTGTCGGAGCTTCTGGCGCTCTCCGACGACGGCCCTGCGGCTTTACTGCCACCCTCACTCCGCGACGGCTCTGCGGTAGATCCGCCCTCGTCACTCGACAGCTCTGTTGAGCTGCCACTCCTCGTCCCCTCCTTGGACGGCTCTGCGACATCGTCACCCTCGTCCCGGGACACACACCCGCCGCCGCTCTCCCTCCGCGGCAGTCCTGCGGCGCTACCACCATCCGTATGCGACGGCTCTGCGGCAATTGTGCCGCCCTCGTCGCTGGGAACGCTGGTCTCACGGCGTGCCGCGGCCTCCAGCGCCTCCCTCTCCTTCTTAAGGCGGTTGGCGCGCCGTTTAGCGCGCTCGCCAAGCGGAGTTAGCATCCGCCTGCTCTTCTTCCTCCTCTTTGGGGCCTCTTTTGCTGGTGCCGGGCCCTCGGCGGACGCCTCAAGTCGCGAGGACGAGGCGTCGTTTTGGTCAGTTTTTGATCGGCTTGACCGGGCCATTCAGAATCCCTACTATTACTTGAATTATCATCATCACGAACATTAATAATTATTTCCTAATCAATAAAATTGTCGAAACGTACATCTCTGGCCAAATCTCTATTCGATTAATTATATTATACTAAAATTTTACTGATTATTTGGATATTCGTGAATTGGAAGTTGTCAAGCACTACTGTATAGAACGTGATGACGTGACATTGTAAGATCGTCAATAATAATTACTATAGTCTGTCTAATCTAAGAAGTGCACTTTGACAGCTGTCTGTGTAAGTTATCTAGGTATGTGAACCAAATAATCGCTATCGAAAATATCCGATTTTACTGAAAAATCGATATTGAATCTTTATAATTAATAATCGGTTTATTTTTTATTTTTCAAAAAGGTGATGAATAAATTAAGTGCTAAATTAGTACTAAACAAATTTAATTATTTCAGCATAGAATCTATTCATCATATTTAGTAGGATTAGGTTAATTAAAAAACAAAAACTGGATTTGAAAATGGCTATTTATTAAGAATTACTACTATTACTTGAATTATCAGCGTCGCGAACATTAATAATTATTTCCTCATTAATCAAAGTGTCGAAATGTACTTCTCTGTCAAAATCTCTATTCGACTAATTGTATTATTCTAATATTTTTACCGATTATTTGGATATTCGTGAATTGGAAGTTGTCAAGCACTACTGTATAGAACGTGATGACGTGACATTGTTAGGTCGTCAATGACAATTACTATTTACCATGTTATTTTTATTTTAAATGATTTTTACGAGTTTCAACATTAGATTATTGTACAAGAAAGTCACCCGCAATGTTAATTATGTAAATAACTTAATAGTCATTTAAAATTTCAGATTTAGTGTTTACAATCATGTGTATACGTTTGACCGAGGTTATTGTGTATTAAAAAATGCAAAACGTCAAAATGCACTTCTTAGATTAGATGAACTATATGTACCATGTTTATTTTTATTTTAAGTTAGTTTTACGAGTTTCAACATTAGATTATTGTACAAGAAAGTCACCCGCAACGTTAATTATGTAAATAACTTAATAGTTCTTTAAAATTTCAGATTTATTGTTTGCAATCATGTGTATACGTTTAACCAAGTTTATTGTGTATTAAAAATGTGAAACGTCAAAATGCAAAATCTTAGAATTAAAATTAATCTTAGATTAGATGAACTATAGATATAATATTTTGGGAATGCAACTTTGTTTATTACGCTTTTACTCACTCTATTGTGTCGCAATTTTGCTTACACGTTGGCAGGATCTCAAAAAGAAGTGTCTATGTCCGAGGGATAAAAGAGAAATATCAATTCATAAATCAATTCGGGATTAGGTACTTTAATCTATATTTATAGCCTACTAAAATACTCAAAACTTGAGGACTTCGTTTTACTCACTCAAAATTTCATCTCACCTCATATATGTCCCACTTTTGGGCTCGAGCCTCCTCCGTGATGGGAGGGAAAATAACCTACTATACCGCTGGTCTGACGTATTGGTATAGGGTTTTGTTTCGAGTTTTCCTCCTCGTGCATAGATGTTATATGCGTTTTATATCCCTTAGTCGTCTCGTACGATCAACCACGGCAAAGATATGGGGTGGTGAATTGTATTCTTACTCCGTCACCACACGGATAGTTAAAACTTAATTTAAAATAAATAATAATAGATACTTAAAACTTAATTTAAAATAAATAAAAGACATATAGGCGGATTGGACAGGATTTAATTTCGGGTTTTTTTTACAAAGATGTTATCTGCATATAAAATCCTTTAGTCGTTCTTAGTAATCCCTTAGTAATTGTAAGTGTTATTCTTACTCCGTTAAAATGTCATTAAATGTGGCTCAAATATAAATGTATTTATCAACAAATAAAACTAATCCCTTGGTAAGGTAGCTGTGCTGTTGTGCAAGTGACCTCGCGCCCACGCCGTCGATCCGGCCGCCTCTGTACAAGCGCCGCGCCTTGCATCATAATAGCTGATCTCTACAACCGTGACAATTCGGTGCAAAGGTCAACACTGCCTGGTTAATTAAGGAACGTATGCCAGGAAGTGAAAACAGTACTGGGTTTCGAAATTTAAATTGCTTTGTTGTATTCGTGCTTTCTATCATTTTATTAAGCACTTAAAAGAATGTTATTGTAAACTTATGTTACGCTTAGAGAAAATAAACACAATTTTAAAACACGCAATTTTTACTACAGATTTTTTCTTCTGCCTGCTCTTTGTAGTACACTGCTGCTCTTCCATAGAATTTAGTATTTAGCGGGGTCCTAGGCCTGCATGCGAGGACCACCGAAGACAAAGATCGGGTACCGGTGGTCCGCTCGCACGGCGAAGAGAGAGGATTTTACGGTGGGTCTATGGGGTCACGCGCCGCCTTCTCCGTCACCCCGGAGCGATTTGACGGGGCGAGACGCACCCATAGCCCACCAATAAAAAAAAAAAAAAAAAAAGGTCTGCATGCGAGGACTCAGTGCGTCTTTGCTTACGTCATTCAATTTGTGGATAACTGGATAGCCACCTTATACTGCGCTATAGATAGAGTTGTCACATAATGTTATCATTCAGGCATAAATTCAGATTTCGCTGATACTGCTAAAAACTTAAAAAAAAAATGTTTTGTACATATCCCACTTAAGATCTTATAATCATTAGACTCATGTTTGGCCATTACACCAACGAAACTAAATCGTCAATTACAGTTAAATAAATTAAACTTGTGACCATGTTTCAATTGGTTGATCAGAAAGCTATCGGCATGCACCTACCTACGTGGGGGAAGAGATGAAAACTGATTTCTAATTTATAAAATCTGATTACGAAATGAAAAATGATGTCGCAAGCGGGATTCGAACCCGCGCCTATTGGGATTCCGGCCCAATCGTGCTGCCACTACACTACCGCGACTAATTGTAGGACATGCAAATTTCATTTCGTATTGTATTTACGTCTTAAGGTGACGGTATGCTATCTACCCGACAATGTTTACACATTGTTATAGGCTTAATACTTCAAACTTTACAGTTAGAATTGTATTAAACGATGACACAACCTTGTTATTTAAATTACTGAAATTTAGCATTTAATATGTTTAATTATTTATAAAATCCGATTACGAAATGAAAAATGATGTCGCAAGCGGGATTCGAACCCGCGCCTATTGGGATTCCGGCCCAATCGTGCTGCCACTACACTACCGCGACTAATTGTAGGACATGCAAATTTCATTTCGTATTGTATTTACGTCTTAAGGTGACGGTATGCTATCTACCCGATAATGTTTACACATTGTTATAGGCTTAATACTTCAAACTTTACAGTTAGAATTGTATTAAACGATGACAAAACCTTGTTATTTAAATTACTGAAATTTAGCATTTAATATGCTTAATTATTTATAAAATCCGATTACGAAATGAAAAATGATGTCGCAAGCGGGATTCGAACCCGCGCCTATTGGGATTCCGGCCCAATCGTGCTGCCACTATAATTAAGCATATTAAATGCTAAATTTCAGTAATTTAAATAACAAGGTTGTGTCATCGTTTAATACAATTCTAACTGTAAAGTTTGAAGTATTAAGCCTATAACAATGTGTAAACATTGTCGGGTAGATAGCATACCGTCACCTTAAGACGTAAATACAATACGAAATGAAATTTGCATGTCCTACAATTAGTCGCGGTAGTGTAGTGGCAGCACGATTGGGCCGGAATCCCAATAGGCGCGGGTTCGAATCCCGCTTGCGACATCATTTTTCATTTCGTAATCGGATTTTATAAATAATGAAGCATCTAAAATGCTAAATTTCAGTAATTTAAATAACAAGGTTGTGTCATCGTTTAATACAATTCTAACTGTAAAGTTTGAAGTATTAAGCCTATAACAATGTGTAAACATTGTCGGGTAGATAGCATACCGTCACCTTAAGACGTAAATACAATACGAAATGAAATTTGCATGTCCTACAATTAGTCGCGGTAGTGTAGTGGCAGCACGATTGGGCCGGAATCCCAATAGGCGCGGGTTCGAATCCCGCTTGCGACATCATTTTTCATTTCGTAATCGGATTTTATAAATAATTAAGCATATTAAATGCTAAATTTCAGTAATTTAAATAACTGATTTCTAATGTTTACGCGAGTATTACACATTTGAAATAAAACTACTTTTACGGATTCTATTGCGTTTGTATTTGATTTTTATTTTTCCGACGTTTCGAACACTTTATAGTGATCATGGTCACGGGCGGACTAAGGTGTCTTACCTCCAAAATTCATCGTTATTACAGCAGTAGCGGGTAGATATAAATTTAAAGTGTTCGAAACGTCGGGAAGTTACAAATCAAATACAAACACGATAGAATCCGTAAAAGTAGTTTTATGCGAAAGTGGAAGGATGTAGGTACCCGGGGAGACCAAGACTAACTTACCTAGATCAGATTGGTCATGTACTGAAGGAAGATGGAGTCAAGAGTCTCCGAAATCGGCGAGCGTGTATGAAGATAATTATGAATGTTGAGGAAGCGAGTGAAGTATGCAAGGATGGAGTTCTCTGGCACTCTGTTCTCTCTGCCTACCCTGCTAGGGATATGGCGTGATAAAATGTATGTGTGTATAAAATAAAATAATTCTCAAACTAAATATAACTCGATTATCGTATTATTTACAGTATTTAGAATTGAAATGTTTTTTTCAATAATTGTTTATTAACACAAATGGAACAAAATACGACAATTATTTAAGTGCCTACAATTTTTTGTTTTCAGTTAATAAAACTTGAAATAGAGTATTAGATTAAAACGTCTTTCGTCGTGAAACGGGGCTTAAACTTTATGGGCTATTTCGCCATTGGATAAACAAGTCAAATAACCGCTGTACGCAATTCTTGATCAGTTGATTGAAATGATCGCTTCTTATGTTAGTGGTTAGCTTGTCTTACGAAATTGACAAAAACGTGAGAATATATTCTTACAAACGATTCTACGTTTTAGGTTTTTGTCACTGTCTGTCTACAAAATATTTATTATTTTTTTTAACCTATACGCCTTGTTGTTCTTGGAATATAGGTTAAAAAAAACCTATATTTCTTGTTGTTTTTAACCTGTGTGTTAGCGGTTTCGAATACTACCAACTTTGCTTGTGGATGTCGTAAACGACGACTAAGACCTTATAACGACCTGGGCCAATTTCATCTGATGTCGTTTGGTCAACAATTACATTCCCGTCTGGTAGGCGGCCGGTCATAAAACTATTACCAATAACTTCTAAAATATGTACTGTGAAACAAGAGTACATATTGTATCGACCCCAAGTAATTGGGATAAGAGTAGGTAGGAATGTTATTCCTTGTTGTTCTTCTAAAATTTTATTTTATACTAGCGGACCCGGCACACTTAGTTCCGCCTAACAGTTAATGCATGAGGTGAGCAGATTTCGATCAATTCAAAATTATTAAGTTATTATTTTTTTATAATGATAATAAATATGTATAATATATAAAATCAAAAAAATAAGTATTTTAATAAAGTGCCAGCAAGACGATGAAGTACCGTGTGTTATACGACATTTTTCTTTATGCGCGTTGAAAATGATCTAATTGTTGATATCTGAGATTTGCTCGACGATTTCGCATTGTCAACCGAACCGTTTTATGGGTTGCCTCGAAAATGTGCAGTATCTTGTTCTTCTGCCGTGGTTAAATTCTGCATGTTTCGAATTCTAATTGTGTTACAGCTTTGTCGGAAAAATTTTGATCTTATTGGTCGTGGCATTGTTGATGATAATATAGACACAATATGGTTTAACTGCAACAACATTGGGTCGGTCAAATTTAATTTCAACTTTTCGCAGTATTTGCCAAACAAACCATTAGACCACGTAATGACATGAGCTGTCAGCGTTTGTTACATCATTAACAAATAAACGTTTCGAACTGATGTTTTTTAACTATTTTTTATTGTTTATTAATATCATATTTTAATATCCTATATCCTATTCCCGATAACAACAAACTCAAAAACATAAAAATCATGAATATTGGTTCAGCCGTTCTCGAGTTATAAGTGTTGTAACTAACACAACTTTCTTTAAATATATATAGATATAGATTACATAAGCTGTCAGTTGCATTTTCTTATATCGTGAATAAATTAACGTTTAAACTGATGCTTTGACTGAGGGTTTTTATTGATTTTTTTTTGTTGATTATTATCATATTTTAATATCCTATATCCTGTTCCCGATGAAGACAAACTCAAAATCATAAAAATCATTAAAATTGGTGAAGGCTATTCGCGAGTTATAAGTGTTGTAACTAACAAAAGTTTCTTTTATATATATATTTAGATATGGATTACATGAGCTGTCAGTTGTATTTTGTTATATCGTGAATAAATGAACGTTTAAAACTGATGTTTTGACTGAGGTTTTTTATTGTTTTTTTTTTGTTGATTATTATAATATTTTAATATCCTATATCCTATTCCCGACGAAGACAAACTCAAAAACATAAAAATCATTAAAATGGTCCAGCCGTTCTCGAGTTATAAGTGTTGTAACTAACACAACTTTCTTTTATATATATAGATAACTACCAGATCTTGCTCAATAAAATAATTAAGGCGCTTTATTTATCGTGCATATTATAGCATTGACTAATAGTAAATGCTAAATAATATAAAAAATATGAGGCGTGCCCTTATGGATTTTCCAAATTATAATTTTAACAAACAGAACGAACATCTGGTTAGGAAGATATACAATGCGAAAGTGGAACAATGTAGGTACCGGGGGAGACCGAGACTCACCTACCTAGACCAGATTGGTCACGTACTGAAAGAAGGTGGAGTCAAGAGTCTCCGAAACCGGCGAGCGTGTATGAAGAGAATTATGAATGTTGAAGAAGTGAGTGAAGTGTGCAAGGATAGAGTTCTCTTGCACTCTATTCTCTCTGCCAACCCTGCAAGGAAAAATAGTATGATAAGTGTTTGAATCGTTGATCGAAAATATTCCGGTGATTTTTGAATTCCCTTTGTCTGTTAATTTGTTTAAGAAATACTCAAAAACTGCTTTACTGAATTTCTTGGACGTGATAAGGGTCGTAGCTCACCTATACAACACCGCTCCCACCCGGGAAAATACTGTTTACTGAAATATGTACTTGAATTGTGAACAGCAGATCGCTCACTTACAGCTCTCTGCTAATTTCTGGTGTCAATGTAAAGTTTGTCTACAGTGGACTCTCAAAAGTTCACATTTCAATAAACAGTATTTTGTCAGGTGGGAGCGGTGTTGTATAGATGAGCCACGACCCTAATACTTTACTAAAATCAACGTTCATCATAAATGACAGGACAAATGGGAAAATATTGCAATTTTCATTCACAATAATATTACAAATATTCTTTCTCTTAACTTGATATGTATTTTACTTGATACATATGCTTATGTCTTAATTATCTTTTATGACTCTTACTTCGTTATTACGCAAATGGCTGTATATTATAATGTCTAAATTTGGTAATTATATTATACTAGCTGTGCCCGTAATTTTGTTGGTATCATTTTGTGTTCAAATTATTATACGAGACTTTACTTACGAGTCTCACATAATGCGAAACTTTTCAGCAACTTTCTTTTTGGTGTAATATTTAATGATTAAAATGATACTATTTGTTACTGCTGAGTAAGAAAATTCGGTTCAGTAATTTTTGTTTGATTTACGAATAAAGTAACATGCAGGCAGAGAGAAATTCAAAATATAATCAGATGTGTTGTACTAATAATTCTTACAGCGACACCACACTATTTTTCTCAAATATCTTTATTTATTTGCTTTTTCTGTGCCTACTAGTACCTACTTATTTTAACAGGTTAGTTTGCGTGGATTAAGTACTAAATTATAGGTTTTGTTTCAAAGCCCACGTTGTCTTGTTATTAATAATATCAATATTAATAACATCCATAATACATCAATCAACATTTTTGTTATATTCTTTGCTTCATTGTAACCAAATTTTACGCAATTTCAACATTTATAGTAGGGATGTTTCGGATATGAAATTTCGGATCTGTTATGAATATTGCCTTTTTAGAGAATCCTAAAAGGGAAATATTAAGTGTCGTTCAATTCCCCTTGTACGTGTAGACTGTCAATTTGGCAAATTAAAAAAACCTCTCATAAGGGGCCGTTCATGAATTACGTAAGGGATTTTAAAGAATGATTTGGAACCCTCCTCCCTTACCGTAAGATATCATAAGATTGCAACTACTCCCCCCTGTCTATAGTAAGAAGTTATAATATTCAGTCAACACAAGAAAAACATTTTACGTAATTTATGAATGGCCCCTAACATGTCTCATACACACACCGACCCTAACCGAAAATATTCGAAATGTTTATATCGGTTTGTTTCGATTACGGCGCTCCAAAACATTCCTAAATTATAGACTGTTTCACTCGTATATGTCTCGACGTCATATAAGCTTTCTCGATATGTAGATACAGATTCACGTACTAAAGGAAGGTGGAGTCAAGAGTCTCCGAAACCGGCGAGCGTGTATGAAGAGAATTATGAATGTTGAGGAAGCGAGTGAAGTATGCAAGGATAGAGTTCTCTAGCACTCTGTTCTCTCTGCCTACCCTGCAAGGGACATGGCGTGATGGTATGTATGTATGTATCATTTTATTACCTACCTTTAACGTCGTAATTTCAACATCGGTAATGCAGTATAATTGTAAATTGAGATATATATTCGTATATAAACAAAGAATACATAATACTAAATACATTAATTGTTAATTGAAGTTGATTAGAGTATT
Source organism: Lymantria monacha (assembly GCA_905163515.2). NCBI lineage: Eukaryota > Metazoa > Arthropoda > Insecta > Lepidoptera > Erebidae > Lymantria > Lymantria monacha. The sequence continues at coordinate 15,829,318 of LR991082.1, read as the reverse complement.
ACGTCAATTACAAGTCCAATTATTGAGAATTACTAAATGAAATAACATAGATTGACAATATTCAGGTTTAATATATTAGTTCGAGTTTCGCCAATTATAATAATAACATTTCGCGACTTGAATGTTTTGATGTTGAAATAAATCGGTATTTAATCTTGAGGATTTCTATCCATACTAGTTGGTAGTAATTGGTCAGAGAAGAGGGTGCGGCTTCGAGTTAGCAAGTTCACATCTAATTGGACAAGAGCTTTTTTTTATAACCTGTGGATGATCGTAAGAGACGACTAAGGGATATAAAACGCATATAACATCTATGCAAGAAAGAAAACTCGTAACAAAATCCTATAACAACACGTCTGACCAGCGTGGTTTTATAGGTCAATCTCCCTCCTATTATGGAGGAGGCTAGAGGCCAACAGTGGGACATATATGAGCTGAGATGATGATGATATATATATTTTTGTGTGTACTAACAATAATAGCTTGGACTTTTAATGGCCATTAAACGAGGTAAGTTTACGATACCAAATTTTATGAGATATGCGGCATACCTAAACGGGAATAATACTCGAGTGGTTTAGTTATAGCCAATGAACGGGATTGCCGACGGCTGATAAATTCGTGGAGAGTAAAAGGGCCGATCTGCGGGGCGGATACGGGCACTAATGAAGATTTATAGCCTCGAATGAATACAGAAGACAGACGCAGTCGTATTGCGAGATATAGTAGCGGCTGGTCTGTGACTTGTTAACAGAATATTCGGTTTTAGTTTTTCAACTTTTGGGAAATTTGACCCACTTTGTAGATAATCTTCTGTTATACATATATACGATTTTTTTTTTAATTTTACACATCGCGCTAAGGAATTAAAACATGTCACTGGCAGTTTACAAGTATACAATTAATGGGCACAAGCAATACTCAAATTAAGAAAAATATAAATTAATAAATTGCACAAAGAAATCTTTTGTATGAGATTGAACCCATCGTATTTAGCAGTTGAAACGCTATTTATACCACTTTACCATCTGTCCTGTATTTAGATATAAAGCATATACTATATCTATGTACTAAACCTAACTAGTGTTGCCTAAAGGCCAAGACTCGCTGCAAGAGTCTCGTAGTGCTCTCCCTTAGACAGCATTTTATGATTCCTCTGGCAAAGAAAGGACTGTCAACATCTTGCATTCTTAATAACAGTAAGAAAATAATTTGATGTTATTTTAAACAATCTCATGATAGATAGGTGTGACTATAGCCCCACTCCCGTTAAGTGGTATGTTTATGGTTATTGTACCTAATTATTGATAGTTGTACAGTTAGTGCCACTAGATGAATGGAATTTCATTAATTTAGTTGGATTTTTCATTTCTATCAAAACAAATGACTCTGTGTTATTCTAACAGCGAGAGTTGCAAGACTTGCGAAACTGGCAAGAGTCTTGCATTTGGGCAACACTAAACCTACCTCGTTATGATCGGCTTATGAATGGTGGTATTTGCCTTGGTAAATTGCCTATAATTGTTTATGTTTTTGCCATAAAATACGTAAATAACTAAACAAAGGCAGCAAATAATTGAAGTGACACCGTGAGAAACTAGGTTCTATAGATAACAAGCGGAATTTACTACTTAAACTCAGATACTATCTTTGTACAGAATAATTACAAGCAAACTGCTGATAATAAGTAAGCTATTGTTTCTTGAGATTTTTAACAACAGACTTTAATAAGACAATAGCTTGTACAATTTGTACATATTCTATTTCGTTTATTGTTTTGATAAATAACTGATCATTTTATAGACGTAACATAAATGATTAAACAGTTACCGTAAATTTAAACTAATTATGACTATGAGCTTAAAGAGGGCAGGGGAGGGGTTCGATTCTGACGCAGAACAATAATTTTAGACGAAAAAAGATGTTTGTATTTTTTATATTGAATATAGTGGCAAAGGAGCAAGCAGCACCTATACCTGATAGTAAGCGTTAGGGGATGTCCATTAATCACGTGATCGTTTTTCAACCCTCCTCGCCCTTGGTGATACATGGTGAGGTTTAAGACTATGAAGATTTAGGACCTTCGTGATTTTTGTCAAAACAAATGGAAATCAATGGATGGCCACTTACTACTGCTCATGGATCTTTGCAATATCAACGGTATAGATAGGCCGTTGCCTACCAATCTAAACTCACCCAGAAAGTTAGGCCGCCGGCTCTCTCGCCGCTCACTGAGCAAAGCGCAACACCACATTGTCACTTCTCAGACGTCGATTTTCTGGATTTTCTGCGAAAGTGTGGTACTACCTCAGACTGACCGGCCCGCGGCTGTAGACAAAAAACTGTCATCAATGCGGTCCCATCACTATTGTAGGTTGAAGAAATTTATAGAGTGAAAGTCCTTTCTACGGGGCATTTTCTACTAATTTAATCTATTTCTATTTCAAACTACATATGGTTTATATATATGTTTACAGGTTAAATAATTAACAAATACACATTTAAAATCTTTCGCATTTGTAATTAATGTAGTTATGCAAGATGCTAAAAAAAATATGGCAGTACATGAAAGGCATTTCCATGTACTCCTTTACCTTTTGCGATATTAACTTATTATTATTATTGTGTCGCCAAACTTTACTTTCTTGTTAAAGTCGTAGAAATAAGGTAAGGCAATACCTGGGCAATGGATAACAGCTCTCTTCTGAGATACTGGTAGTTTTCCAATTACAGAGCATTATGCGACTCAGTGGCGCACAATGCCGAATTATCCTGATGCTTAATTGGAACGTGAATTAGTTTTTAAATGCACCAGCAGAGTGCGCTAAGTTCAGCGTTGAAAAAAAAAAATAATCTCAGAGTTAGCAATAACCTAATTAATCTGTAAATAAAGTGGTATACATAATAATTGGTTGAAAACTATTTACGGTTATTTTAAGTAATTTAGATTTTGATTATTTAGTAAACATTTTTTTGTTTTGAGTAATTTTTTAAAATGCGTTCTAAAAGAATTAAATACTTTTTAATTGAATCATCTTACCCAGATGATAGTGATGATGATTTACCGAGTACTCCGAGTTTAGATCAATCAATTAGTTCATTAACAAGTGATATATTTATTGAAGATATGTGTGATAATGACACAGATGAGTTATTTGAGCCATTTGAGCACATTTTGAGCTATTTTTCACCAAAAAATAATATTACTAACGATAATATAAATAAAGCATTTCGATCAATATGTCAACTTAAAGAATTATTATGTCAACTTAAAGAAAAAACACTTGTTAATTTTCAGTCACTAAGTTGGTATCGATGGCACGCATCAGTTTTTTTTTTTTTTTTTTTTTTTGTGTGTCTTAGTTGTTAGCCTCAGAGACGAAAGCACTACTTTTAAAAGTGCTCGATTATGCGAAGCGTTGCTGTAGTTGGAACATTCAACGTTGAGCATTATGCCGCATAATGCGCTCTAGTGCTGTAATTGGAAAACTACCACTGAGAGTATCAGCCTTGATAACCAATCCAACTACCAAATGCAGCGATTACGGCATTCGTATAGGTTTTTTTGCAGGCAAATAAGCTGATAGATAGTTGTTAGATATTTTGCCAAAAAAAACATAATTTAAATCTAAATTTCATTTTTATTGATGAACAGAATATATTTTGAAAGAGTAGAAATCTGTAGAAACTACTAATAATAATCTTTATTTTTTTCGTAGTATATGAACTTCACGACTTATGCCATTCGAACAACAAGCCAGTTATTATTTTAAATAAATATAATAAATAATGCATTAGATAAACAAAAACTACGTTTAAAAAACCCGACTTCAAAAATGGAAAAGTACAAAATAACTTAAAATACTATCATTTGTATGTGCTATCTATTGACAGGTTTGAAATCGGTGCTAAACCCTAAACAAAATTATAAACTGCTTAGGTACTTACTTTAATGAAATTCCTACACTAAAGATACCGATACTGGCACCGACTTCAAACCTATCAATAGATAGCACATACAAATGATAGTATTTTAAGTTATTTTGTACTTTTCCGTTTTTGAAGTCGGGTTTTTTAAAAGTAGTTTTTATTTTTATTTTTTACATTTTAGTGTTACAGACACGCATAGGTTGTTCTATTAGTAGCGGGCCTTGAGCTCCTCGTTCATTTGTCGCACTCATACTTAATGCTAATTTTAGACTTATATGGTTTTCTCATGTATGCCATTGTCAGAACTGGACCAAATTAAAATGGGACCATTCGGGAAGCACCAACTTTCAAATAAAAAAGAATCATTAGAATCGCTTTGCCCAGTCGAAAAATATGAGGTAACAAACATAAAAAAAAAAAAAAATACAGTTGAATTGAGAAACTCCTCCTTTTTTGAAGTCGGTTAATGATAGTGGATGTTGTAAAAGACGACTAAAAGCATTATAACGACCTGAGCCAACTCTACCATTACATTCCCAAGAAGGGTTGAGGTCAGGCAAGGCGGCTGGTCATAAAACTATTGCCAATAACGTTGGCAATATGTACGAGTACATATTGCGTAGAACCCAAGTAATTGGGATAAGAGCACGAGAATGATGGTTCTCATATGCCTTAGTTATAACTTACATTAAAAGCTCCTGAAGCTCAGCATCATTGCACAATATTTGCCAGAACTAGCTTATTAAGATATAAAAAATAATAAAGCAATGTTCACAAACAAACAAAATCAATTTATATGGTGTTATTTGCCGACCCGCTTAGCATAACATAGCGAGATTGGACAAACAGAATGTGCACAAAGCGATGGGCCGCTTGCCAATCCGCATAATCGACTATTTCGTATTATAATAATACAAACTCAAATGAATTATTTGGTTCTCTTATAAATATTTGACAATTTCGAGATAATCTTTAAGCAGAGACAATAGAACATTTTTAACAGACAACTTTACCAAGCCTCTGCTGTGCGGTGGCTTCTACGAATACAACCAACGCTTGCAATGCTCGTAAATGTTGTAACAGACGAGTTTTTTTTTTTTTTTTTTTTTCTTAGCCTCAGATGGCTATGACTACTTTACTCGGACTGTGGGTGAGCGCTGAGGGCTCTCAACCCGTAACATAACAGACGAGTAAGCGCTTCAACCTTTTTATTGCGTAGGCCGGACACACGCCGCTCGTTCCGTCCGGGGCGACGGGCGAGCAGCGCGTGGCCCCATAATCCACCGTATTTACTCCCCACTGCCATTGGGTCGGCCACTGGTGCCCCTTCCTTGCCATCCGTGGCTAGCCCGACTTGAGCTTCAACCTAGGCTAAGTCCATCTGATGCCCCCTAGTTAACAATTACATTCCAAAGATTTGACGTCAGACACTGCCATCGGTGCAATCAATGTTTATTTTTCAGTTAATATTATAACTAAGTAATATATTGAATAGAAATGAACAGAATGGATAGCACAAATGATAATAGTGACCTTACGTGTTGTGTATCGTGGGTTCGATTCCCACGCATAAAGTTTCCTTGTGCCACAAATAGTTGCTCTACGTTTGGGTGTAATTTATGTCCGTTAATTATAGGCGCTACGACTAAGAGACGTATACAGATTGTCTTGTTATTTAAAAAAAAAACGTGCAAGATTCAGTCCAAATCCATTAGTAAATAATTATAGTCTACCATCCATTACTGATCAATACCTCCCCTGATTTGCATATAAATATTTATCCAATCGCCTATTATTTTTTTATGCCTTTTAAACATCTTCATCATCAGCATCATCATCTCAGCTCATATTGTCCCACTGGGGACACTGTCGGGCTCGAGCCTCCTCCGTAATGGGAGGGAAATTGACCTACTATACCACGCTGGTCAAAGTGTTGGTATAAGGTTTTGTTTCGAGTCTCCTTCTCTTGCATATATATTATATGTGTTTTATATCCCTTAGTCGTCTCCTACGATTACCCATGGGTAAGATAGGGGGTGGTGAATTGTATTCTAACTCCGTCACCACACGGGTAAACATTTAAACATCTTACTGCATAGAAATTAACTTCGTATTTAGTTTTGCTGCCATAATATCGTATTGATGATACATTTTACTGATACTCTCGTCCAAGTATTTTATGAAACAGTAAATACAAAAATAACTAAAGCAGAACTTTTTCTTCTCAGTCCATTAGTTGCCAATGCTTCCATATTAGGGAAATTAAATGGCGTTGGTCACACATGTTGCTAGAGTTTTTTTTCGATATACCTTCACTTGCAGTGACTTGCATGTTATGCAATCGATTTTTACGATAATAAACTAAAATTATTTTTAATTGAATTTGATTTTTAATATTCCAACGTTTCGAAGACTTAATGATTTCTAATGTTTACGCGTGTGTTACACATTTGAGATAAAACTACTTTTACGGATGATATCGCGTTTGTATTTGATTTTTAATTTCCCGACGTTTCGAACACTTTACAGTGATCATGGTCACGGGAGGACTAAGGTGTCTTACGTTCAAAAGTCATCGTTATTACCGTACCGTATTTCGAAGACGGTTTAGGTTTCGTGGTCACGGGTGGTTGTAAAAATGAAAACTATTATACTATATTCTTACTTCATCACCACACGGTAGGAAACCCGAGTAAATGAGACTAGCTTGGCTATACTTTAATTCTTATTTCATTTTTAATGCAATTTGCTTGTGATATTTTAGTAGGAGCTACTATTTAAACAAGTATTTTATTAGAAAATAGATATTATTATACGATTTTAATTCAAGATAATGTATGTAATTCCATCTTTTTGTCATGTCTGTAACATGTGAACCCATTATTGGGCATAAGCCAACACTACGAGACAACAATTAGCCTACTTATACCATACTGGTTAGACAAGTTGGCATAGGGTTTTGATGGGATTGCCAGTGTTCTGTGGTATCTCTATTATTTAAACTACAGCCGTAAAAATAAATAGATAGTAATGTTTTGCATTCCTACTCATAACCATATTACAAATTAATTACATAGGTAAATTAAGTATATTGTATGTCAGCTGACGTCATTTTAATAGTTTTGACAATAATCTGTTAATATTTATTACTCTTCCTATTAATATTTAACACGTTCACTGTGCAGCTATGATGACAGAGACTATCCCATAAGTGCAAACGCAAATTATAGATAATTTTAAATAAGTTTTTTTTTTTCAAATTATAGTATAAGTTCGTCCGGTTTTCGCGTAATACTTTTTCTTAATTTATTGCTCATACGTGTAAACCAAAAAAAAAAAAAAAAAAAAAAGTGTTAAACTCACACGTGTTTGAGGTTACGAGCCTTAAAATTTGTGAAGACCCATGCCCCACCCGTGGGTCATTCACGTACGATGAGCAATTCGAAATGTTCCACCTGTGGGGCATGCACAATTAACGTGTTAACATATGTATATCCATTCCCAAGTAGTGATACATTGCGAATACCATGTGTTCTCAATTCCTATTCCTTACTTTCACATGGGCATCGTAAAAACTAGTTAATTGAGTACCAGGTTAGTACGGAGCTGCACTACAAAATAATTTTGTTCTATTATATTATTGATAGGAAAAAGAAAGAGTGTAATAGGAGAAGTTGCTGTGTGGTAGCGGCTACGAATACTACCAACCCTTACTTTGCTGGTGGATGTCGTAAAAGACGACTAAGAGTTTTATAAGGACCTGGGGCAACTCCAACTAATGCCGTTTGGTCAACAATTACATTCCTAAGGAGGGTTGACGTGTGGCAGGCGGCCGGTCATAAAACTATTGCCAATAACTTTTACAATATGTACTATGAAAGAAGAGTACATATTGTATCGACCCCAAGTAATTGGGATAAGAGTACGAGAATGATGATGTGGAGAAGTTTAAAAGTGGCACCAGTGATGGAAAAGATTGTAGCGCGCGATATTGTCTTGATACGGACATGTGATGAAGAAGGATGAGAAAGCACATTTAGAAGGGATATGAATGTGGATGGACGTAAGAATGGTTGGACACCCAAATGTGTAGATATGGTAACTGACAAGGAGTATATGGAAGGTAAGAACATGTTGTACCAGCCCCACTTAATAAAGTGGGATGAGAACGGGCATATGATGATGACATTATATTTCTATTATTGTATTTCGATTCAACTTTATAACAAAGACGAGGAAGTCATATTGTCAAATGGCTGTCTGTACCAACGAAGCGAGACTGAGAGATGTTGCGAGCACGCATGTATAATAAATAAACTCGACATCAAGTCAAATCTATATTTAGGATGAGATTTATCAGCCAAGTGTTGCCTCGTGCTTTGACAATATTAGACTCTGGTACTTGGTTATACTCGTATATTATGACTTTATCAAGTATTCTAGTCATGTTTAATAAATAATAAATTAATTTGAAAAGTTACAGTCACTATTACTGTAATTTAGCATTTACTATGCTTGATTAATTATAAAAACCTGATTACGAGCGAAAAATGATTGTGAACGAAAAATGATGAGGTGTGGGTTCGAATCCCACTTGTGATAATCATTTTTCGCTCGTAATCGGGTTTTTATAATTAATCAAGCATATTAAATGCTAAATTTCAGTAATTTGAATAATAGGATTGTGTCATCGTTTAATACAATTCTAACGGCAAAGTTTGAGTATTAAGTCAGTACAATGTGTAAACAATGGCGGGTAGATGGCACACTTGTTAAAGACAAAAATATAATACGATGCGAGATTTGAATGTCCTACAATAGTTCACGGTGGTGTAAGTGGCAGCACGATTGGAACGGATTTCCAATAGATGTGGGTTCGAATCCCACTTGTGGCAATCATTTTTCGCTCGTAATCGGGTTTTTATAAGTCACAGTCATATTTGAAATAATATTAATAGTCGCCATAATATTACAATTATAATTTTTATCCGTGTGGTGACGGAGTGAGAATACAATTCACCACCCCCTATCTTACCCGTGGGTGATCGTATGAGTCGACTAAGGGATATAAAACGGATATAACGTCTATGCAAGAGAAGGAAAACTCGAAACAAAACCCTATATCAACACGTCTGACCAGCGTGGTATAGTAGGTTAATTTCTCTCTCATTACGGAGGAGGCCCGAGCCCTACAGTGGGACATTTATGGGCTGTGATGATGATGATGAATATATTAGAAATAATATTGATATTAACAGCCGCAATAATATTACAATTACAATTTTTATTTCGAAGACTCCTGGCGGCCATTGTCATTATAATTCTCTCTATTTCATCTCATCATCTCAGCTCATATATGTCCCTCTGTTAGGCTCGAGCCTTTTCCATAATGGGAGGGAAATTGACCTACTATACCACTCTGGTGAATTTCCGTCAGTACAATTAGATACATGTAGAGCGGGTCTATGGCGTCGCGCGCCGCTTCTTCTGTCGCCCCAGATGGATTTAGCGGATTGCGACCATTGCATAGCCAGCCGCCAAAAAAAAGTTGCGATAATGGTCTGAGGGATCAGGCGAATGGGCAGTAATATTCTACTATACAACTACGAACTAACAAGTCTAGTGCAGCGAATATTATGTTATCCCCATTTGATGCAGGCGGCCGGTCATAAAACTATTGCCAATAACTTTTACAATATGTACTATGAAAGAAGAATACGTATTGTATCGACCCCAAGGAATTGGGATAAGAGTAGGAGAATGATGATGAATGATGATTGTTTGAAAAGCTTTAGAGTTAATACATACTAAATATTTGGTATAGAATTTTATTCAAAGCTAGAGCGTACCCCGGCAGATTGATCTTGGCCGGAAAAGCTGCACCATATTAATTTTTTTTAAGGCTCAAGATACAGACATACGGTTTCGGCCTCAATAGGTACCTAGGATCTGACCCAAAGATGTAATAATATAAATTAGTAGTCTAAGTGATATCAAAAAAATAATTTTGGAAATAATTGTTATTATTATTAAATATATTCTGTTATTTTCTCAATTGTACAGCAAATAAAATTTGGTTAAATACCGCCAGCAAAGTACGGCGTCCAATTATGTTTTCAAAACATCCAGGTACCCATTGAAATATACATGCAAAAATCATTTGAATCCATCCAACCGCTTAGGAGTTAGATGATAAACACAGGTATAGAAGAATTAAATATATTAAGTCGATAAAAAAAAATAACCCCTAATTCTTGTCGGATCTTAATAGCGGTAACGTTGCGATCCGGTAGGAGTTTATTTGAGTAACTTAAAATAATAAAATTGACTATAACTAAGTACCCTTCCTGGCTTATCTGGTTTATACACAACATTTCTTTTTATTCAAAAGACTTGCAACCTAAGGAAATACATACATACATACATACCATCACGCCATATCCCTTGCAGGGTAGGCAGAGAGAACAGAGTGCCAGAGAACTCTATCCTTGCATACTTCACTCGCTTCCTCAACATTCATAATTCTCTTCATACACGCTCGCCGGTTTCGGAGACTTTTGACTCCACCTTCCTTCAGTACATGACCGATCTGGTCTAGGTAGGTTAGTCTCGGTCTCTCCCGGTACCTACATCCTTTCACTTTCGCATTGTATATCTTCTTCACCAAACGTTCGTTCGGCATTCTTTCCACATGTCCGAACCGTCGGAGCATTCCCTTTCGCATCTTTACACCAATACTCTCTTTCATACCTACTCGCTTTCTTACGTCGTCGTTACGAATGCGATCGATCAGCCTAACTCCACAGATTTTCCGTAGAGATCGCATTTCGACCGCATTAATTTTACTTTCATACTCTTTTCTGCATACCCAACTCTCACTTACATACAGTAATCTGGGACAAGCACTGCATTATGTATTGCTACACGTGCCTTCTGACTGAGGTGGTCACTACCGAGAAGTTGCCCCAACGCTCTGTTCTCTCTATTTCCCGCATTCACTCTTCCGCTCTATATCAGTGGTGTACCTTCCATCTCGGCTAAATCCACATCCAAGATGTACAAATCCATCCACTTTCTCCAGTACATCATAACCTAAGGAAATAATCCTTGCATTGCTTGGGACTTTACACACACTTTGTGGATCGCATATTATCCTGCGTGAGAATCGAACCCACGGCAACGGAAGGTCGGTATCTTAACCACTACGCTATCTGTGTAGTCATTTAATTTGAATTTGAGAAAACTTATAAAAATTAGTGTTCGTTGTTAGCGTATTATTTATTCATTATCTCCCAAAGCAGTGACTAGTGGTGACAAGTTTGAATGTTGTGAAAGTTGTTAGTAGAACAGCTTAGGCCTATATGAATAATGTACATAAAGTATTTATTAACTCATTACCTGCTCAGTGCAGGCTTCGTGTCGACTACACGAACACTAGTTAGTAAAAAAAATATGTATGAAATTTTTGACCATATTTTTTTTTTCTGTTCAAAATAGCCTCGACGATTTTTGTTGTGCTTGTGTTCTGTACAAATATCATCACCATTCTCCTACTCTTATCCCAATTACTTGGGGTCGATACAATATGTACTCCTCTTTCATAGTGCATATTGTAAAAGTTATTGGCAATAGTTTTATTGCCGACCGCCTGCGAGACGTTAACCCTTCTTGGGAATGTAATTGTTGACCAAACGGCATCAGATGGAGTTGGCCCAGGTCATTATAAAGCTCTTAGTCGTCTTTTACGACATCCAGTAGCAAAGTAAGGGTTGGTAGTATTCTTAGCCGCTACCACACAGCATATGTAACGGAATTATACCCGATAATAATACATAAAAAATATAAACATATTTTTTGAAATCGGTTAAAAGCATTAATAATTTATTATAATTTAAAACTGTAGATTCGTAATTAAAGTATTTCAGAGAGCAACTAATAAAAGCTTAAAATTTTACATAACTCATGCAAAAAAAAAAATACATTTTGCAATAATTTTTCACAATAACATTCTTTGTAATCTATAAATGTATATTAAGATCGTATCATCAAAAATCCTGTAATAAAATCATATGATTCAAACAGTTTTAATACTCCCTGTGCCGTACAACGCAGTGGAGCATAAGACCGCGCCTGCGCTGCCCCACGCTACGAAGCGCGACCAGTGTCGGCTAGCGCACCTTCCAATATGATGCCATGATGTAATCTTGCAAGGCCGTCATGCAGTCACTGGAACCGGTTTGTCTGTAACTACTCCTGTTTGCTGTTTATAGTGATTATTTATATCATATGATCATGACACCATCGTATTTAATAAGCGGACAAGTATACAACAAAATACAGTCGTACTTGGATGAATGAGAACTCATGAGACCGCGACACCTTTTCCTTTATAAAGGTTTTGCAACAACAACGTACTTACTGAAATATAAGAGAGGTCTATCTAATTTATAGAGATCTATAAAAATACTGCAAATATGGATGCTCTTATAAATAAGATACATTTTTTTATCGAACACGAGTTCTTTTTCTTTATTGCTTATGGTGGAAAACGAGCAAGCAGCACACCTGATGTTAAGTGTCACTGCTGCCCATGGAACTTTGCTATACCCATGGTATAGCTAGGCCGTTGCCTACTATCACAAACCCCAAACCCACCCAGTTGGACTTCCGGTTCACTCGTTTCCTTTCGTTTTCCTCGAATTATAGGAATACGATAACAGATGCACATTTATAAAAAAACTTGTTCACGATCGTAAAATGATTGTCACACTTGGGACTCGAACCTACGCCTATTGGAAATCCGTTTCGATCGTCCTATCGTTTAGATAAAACAAGTGTAGCTCTTACGACGACGACTGGAATAGATTTCCAATAAAATGTCTTTTACGTACGTGTGACAATCATCTTTGGTTCGCAAACAAGTTTTTATAAATAACTAGCGGACCCGGCACACTTCGTTCCGCCTAACATTTAATGAATGAGATGAGCAGATTGCGATAAATTAAAAATTATTAGGTTTTTTTTTTATTATAATAATAAAATATGAATAATATATAAATTCAAAAAATCAAGTATTTTAATAACCTGCCAGCAAGACGAAGTAGTATCTTGTGTTATAAGACAGTTTTCTTCATGCGCGTTGAAAATTATCTAATTGTTGATATTTGAGATTTGCTCGACGATTTCGCATTGTCAACCGAGCCGTTTCACAGGCTACCACGCTTCGCTCTTGTGATTAAGAAGCACGAAGTTAGGCCATAATTAACGCGGCGGTCTTCCCGTCGGCGGTCTTCACTATCTGTGTGGTGACGGAGTAAGAATACAATTCACCACCCCCTATTTTATCCGCGGTTGATCGTAAGAGAAATATAAAACGCGAAAAAGATATAAAAACTAAGGGATATGAAACGCATATAACATCTATGCAAGAAAAGGAAAACTCGAAATAAACTCTATACCAATACGTCTGACCAGCGTGGTATAGTAAGTTAATTTCCCTCCCATTATGGAGGAGGCTCGAGCCCAACAGTGGAACATGTTAGCTGAGATGAGGTGAGATGATGGTCTTACCGTGAAATATCTTGGTCTTCTGTCGAGGTTACATTCGTGATGTTTCGAATTCTAATTGCGTTACGGTTTTGTCGTGAAAGATTTCATCTTATTGGTCGCGTCATTGTTGATGACAATATAGACACAACATGATTTATTATACCTAACAATACTCGTAAAAATTCGTAACACTCGCACAAAACGAACACTGGCCGGTCAAATTTAACTTCAACTTTTCGCGGTATTTTCCAAACATACCATTAGACCACGTAATGACGTGAGCTGTCAGTTGCCATTGGTTACATCATCAACAAATGAACGTTTAGTATTTTTAATAATTTTGTTTGTTTATTAATATCATATTTTAATATCCTATTCCCGAAGTGTTGTAACTATTACAACTTTCTTTTATATATATATATATATATATATATATATTTATATAATATATAGATTGAGTATGTTAAATGCTAAATTTCAGTATCTAGATGCACATTTAGTCATTTAAGTGGAAGAATTACTTGAAATATAAGACTGTATCATAAATAACGAACGTTAAATACATTTAACTGCCACTTATAGAGGTACAAGTCAGTAACAATTTCAGTTGCAGAAGTTCACGAGTGAAAAACAGCTGTCGATTAAACAGGTTTATATTTCTCACTTATTGAGGTTTTAGGAAGGACAAAAGAGGACTTAGAAAATATTCTCGCTAATGGAGTTTTCTTGTTTACCAAGTCAATTACTCAAATTTGATTATAGGTATAATTTTATCGTCAACGTATTAGACGAAATAGCTGTTTATTTAACAATGATGAAATATCAGAGGTATAGTTCTAACGCTGTATACTGTGACACGTAGTGCAAAAATTTATAATGTTATTTTTTCATTTTGATAGCAAAGATGGCTTTGTGATTAAGATACTAGAAGAACTATCACGGTAACTCTCGTGGGTTAAATACCTAAATAGGATAATTCTTCGTGTGATCTATATATTGTGGTTCTGAGTTTTGGTATAAATTATATCAGTTAATTTCGCTCCTATTTTGGAGGATGCCCGACCCCAACCGAGCTATCTGCATCTATATATGCTAAAAAGAAGAACATATACGATTATTACGATTATAAATTTAATCCTTACTAATATTATAAATGCGAAAGTAACGTCTGTCTGTCTATCTGTCTGTCGCTCTTTCACACAAAAACTACAGAACCGATCTAAATGAAATTTGGTACACAGATGATCTAGAGCCTGACAAAGGACATAGGCAACTTTTTAATGCCAAAAAGGGTTGTAAAGGGGGATGAAAAGTTGTAAGGAAGTATTGTAATTTTTAAAGCCAGAAGCTTGAAACTTATTTTTAGGCAATAGATTTAAATCAATAGATTAGACATAAATAAGTATGACATTAAAATTTTGTACAAATTTACCCTTAAGGGGCGAAATAAAAATAGGGGATGAAAAACTTTAGGAAAGTAACCTTTTACGCGGACTAAGCCGCGGGCAGAAGCTAGTTGCTAATATATTCGAGAACAATTTCCTTTCCAGCTTATAATTAAGCTGACACGTTGGTTTAGTGGTATAAAATACTAGCTAGTATCGAAGTTCAATGTTGGGTAAGCCATATTGTTAGGATTTATTGTATATCTTCTTTATTCTACGATATGCTTACAATTTTCAGTAGGAATTTCGAATTAAGAAACTATGTCTAGAACGTATTTACGCGCCCACTATCACGTAGTGCTAATATTACGTATTAATTTACCACCCACTTCTAAAGGAATTTAAGCGTCAGTGAAAATGACGTAGACGTATAAAAAATTGTTACGAAATCATAAACGTACTCACTGAATATAAAAAAGTAACTGTTGCCTGATCTATGATGTACAATACAGAAATCCAAAATATATTTGTTTAAATTTTTATTGTTCCAGTACCATACAAAATTACGGAATAAATTCGTTTTGTTTTTTTTACAGACTATATAGGTATATTGACTATAAGTTATCATACTATTTATAATAGAAGATTCTAGTAATATGTGACTGCATAGACGGCGGAGTAGTCGAAGTAATAACATCTTGCCTAGAATATCGTGAACTCCATCCTCAACAGGACAATTTTTGGTATGATCCACAAATGATTTTCTTACTGTGGGTGTTATCTATGTCATTTAATCTCTCAAGTCTACCAGGACATAAGGATTTTTATATAATAAACAATTTGATATTTACTTAATGAATAAATTGAGTTACTTATGTTTCATACACAAGAATTTTGGTTATCCGTGTGGTGACGGAATAAGAATACAATTCACCACTTTCTATCTTATTCGTGGGTGATCGTAAGAGACGACTAAGGGATATAAAAATGCATATAACATCTATGTAAGAGAAGGAAAACTCGAAACAAAACCCTATACCAACACGTCTGACCAGCGTGGTATAGTAGGTTAATTTCCCTCCCATTACGGAGGAGGCCCGAGCCCAACAGTGGGAGTTATATGGGCTGTGATGATGATTATGATGACTTATGTTTCCTAGTACTTTTAAACAAATTTCTTCACCAATTACTAATAATTTGGAGACACATTACGTATTAGCTATTTAAATGTAAGCTTACTATGTACAAGTGAAGCCTTCAAAGTATTGACTCGAAAGGATGCATAATCGGAATAAGAAGTATTAAGTGCTACTTAGTGCTCAATACTGAGTTTAGTATATTACGCGCTGACTGGACAACTAAATACGGCTTATTACTTTTCATTGTATTTAGTTTCACTTACACAATATATTTTTTATTTTATTTGCTATTGTCTGTCTTAATAAACGTAGATAATAACCGTTATTTTGATCTATCTAATTATTTATTAATATAGAATAACTAACAATACATGAGTTTCTTAAATTTTTCGAAATCCATGAGATTACAAATAGTTTGATTGATCATTCAGTCATCAAAAACATACTACATTGATATTCAGGTTCAGTTTTTAACAATATTGCTTAGCAAGTACAATATATTTTTAAATTTACGTAGTCACACATTTTTAATTGATTAAGGTGTCAATATCAAAATTATTTAGAATATTGAGTATAACGTTACAGAAGCAAGCACCATGATATAAACTGTCTATATAATTTGAATGTTAACTGCTCCATAGATAAAACACTGGACTGCTCGCAAATGAGTTATGAATGTCACTTATAAAAACTTCAATAACTATTTTTCTGTTATCACATTTACAATATTACCTGTATTACTGAACCATATTTTATTGAGTATATACACTACAAATAGGTAAGTTTAGAAACGCAAATTAATTTCGTAAAATCATATAAGGACGATGTTGCAATGAAAGAAATGTTGACTTAAAATCGCACAATATATTATGGCGAGGTCTCGGAAATTTCGTAGGTGATAAAATGTGGTACACAAAAATCCGTACGAGTAGGTGTGAAACCAATATAACCCGAAAAATTAGTAAGCGAAATATGCTGTAGGCTAATGGATGAAAGGATAACGACATAAAACAATTCAATAATTTATTAAAAAAATAACCTATAATAAGTTAAATACAATAAATTAATAATAAATAAGTAACTCTGTGAAATTATCATATTTACACAGAGATATAAAGAAGTTTAAGATATTGTGAATGTTTAGGTTTGAGCTGTTTCTGAGACTTATCTAGAGTTGAATCGTCTTGGATTGCAGCCACTATATCTGGTGCTTCCACTTTATCTTCGAAAACTGACATATTTTCTGGTGATTTGACAAACACGTGACTTTCAGAAATTTTAGTATTATCTTTTATTGTCCTGTCTATTGTGAATGGGCTATCTTTAGTATTTTTATGACGCGATGTTACCAGTAGCAAATCGTTAACGTGTATATTACTATGCTCATTCAACGCCGTCTTCATTAGATGTTCCTTACTCTTCATCAAAATGCTTAAGAGAACAGAATTTGGAGTTATTACCATGCTATCTTCTGTATCTAAGAGTGGGTTTTCTTGTAATATATGACTGTCAACAAGTAAAGGTACTTCTTCAATCAACGATTGTTTTGGTTGCTTCAGCGGTTCAGTATAATCTATATTATTATTTGAAAAGTTACCAGAAGTTTTCGCATTTATGGTGCAATTCTCAGTTATACTATTATTTGACTGATTATCTAATTGTACAAAAGCTACATCTAATGGTATGTCAAACTCTTTTTCGTTAACAAGTGAATTTAATAATTCTTCTGTAGGTAGTTTTTCCAAGTTAAGTATTAGATTTGGATGTGGGATCGTACTAAGATCAGAAATTGAATAATCTGATGATGATATGTTAACCGTATCAGTGTTTGTAATAGGAGTATCTCGAGCTTCTACTGTTTTCGGTGCTATAGCAATATCCTTAGTTAAATGAAACATTTCATTTTCAAGTACTGATCTACCTGTAGGTGAATATAAGTCTTGCTCAATTGTGTTAGTATCACTATCTTTTGCCATATTGTGAACCATAGCATCTTTATTATCTACAACCGGAATACTTGAAACATTAGAGGCTTCGCTGATGACATTTTCATCATTAACATATGATAGATTGTTTGCATGTTGTAAACTTAAAACTAAAGGTGCACTGATGTTGTTGATGTCAGAAGTCGGACTGTATCGAACAACATTCTGGAGAGGTATCTTATCAATATTAAAGGTTAAATTATCTGGCAACTTCTTTTGAGACTTAAAAGTATTGTCTCTTTGTTTCTGTATCATCAAATCGTATATATCTATACCATTGTCATGCAAAACCGGACTGGAATTTGTTTGAGTTGTAGGTATATATTGTGTAGCATTGCTATGGTTAAAGGTTAATAATAGTTTGTCTGCATTTGAAGTGTTTTGTATACCTGATAGATTATTAGTTCTGTTATAAGTTATTGGAATGATCTGAGAAGTTAAATTCTTTATTTTCTTGTATAGCATACGATCACCAGAAGGTGCATTTTCTGGTAGAAAATCATTTATCACCATAGGCATATTTTTCGTACCTATGAACGCGACAGAATTATCAGAAAAATTATGCGAAGTCAATTGCGTGCTAACCGTACTTGAATTTAGAGGTAAAATATCTAACTGTTTAGGCTTGTTGGGGTTCAATTTGGAGATATGGAAGGATTCATTAATCGAATTATTAGATGGCAGATTATTTAGATAATCCCATACTAGTGGCGAGCTGCTTTTGTTCAAACTGTTACTCTGAATATTAGCCATGTCTAATATTCCTATGTCTATATTTTTTACAGCAGTTTGTTTGTATAGCATGCCTTTTGATATAGGTATCTCGTTCTTAACAACACTAGATGAGATTTCATGAATATCTCTATCATATGGCAATGCTTTATCACTGCGATAGTTATCATTTCGTATATATTCATCCTCTAGTACAGGTTGTATTATTAAATCTAATGGTGATGTGAGTGAGTTATTCAATAAGTTATCCGGATATAATTGCTTAATATCTTTTCTGATACTAAATTTTGAGGTGTTTGGGTACTTATAAATAGGCTGAAGCTTTTTTAGATCGAATTTAGAAATTAATTGTATAGTACTTGATTGGTTATTATAGGATAGGTGAGGCTGGTCTACTTTAAGCAGCAAGCTAGTTTTATTACTCATAATCTTTATTTTATTTAAGTCTTCGTCTATTGTTGAACTATTTAAGAGTTGCATTTGCTGTGGTTTCTCATTTTCTACTAAAATCACGTTATTATTTACAACGTCACATGTTGACAGGTTAGGAATATCTGTAACTTCTAATGATGAGCAGTTAGTTTCTATAGCTTGAAAAGTTTTAAAATCTTGCTTTTTATCAGTGAAAAGCTCTTCGTATGGGTCACAATTTTTTGCTGTTTGATTTATTTGCAAAAATGAGTTCGGAGATGAGATTACAGTATTATTTATTATATCAATAGTCAAATTGTTGAGAAGTATAGTATTTTCTGGTAAAAATATGTCGTTATTCCTACGGGATTGCGATATTCGTTGTACATTTTCACTTTGGTTAGTGTCACGAGTTAGATTACAGAGATACTGTGAGTCTAACGTCAAAGGTGGATTGCTTTTGTCACATTCGGCAATCGGTATATTTTGAAAGTTTTCTTTTATTAAGAAACTTTCAGAACTATCTAATGACGATATACGATTATTACCTGCTTCCAAAAGTTGATTATTTATTTGAAGTTTGTCATTGTAGAACTTCATACCCGGTTTGACTTCTGACAGAATTGTGTCTATAGGCAATATCGGGACATTTTCATCAACATTTGCAAATTTAGTCAACAATTTTGACGTGACAGCCTTGTTTGATGATTTGTCTGAACTATCGTTATTCATTAACAAGGATTGATCCTTATTTTTAATAGATGCAAAAAATTCTTGCGTAGGGTTATCTATTTTAATAGTAGATTGAAGATAACTTGGATGAATCAATTGCATAATTGACCATGTACTGTTATTTTTGGTATCAGAAATTGTAGCATCACGTATGACCTTCGGCTCCAAAGCATTAGCAAAATTTTTATCTTTTGTGTTTTGTAACATCTTACTTGTTTTTAATGGTGAGTAATCCTTAGTCTCATGCGTCAATGTTGTATGAATATCAATATTTTCTGGTGAGGCTATGTCATATTTAATAGGATATAATAGTGCCTCTATAATATCAGCATCATATCTATCGTTTTGCACATGTTTAGTATTAGACCCGTTTATTGTTACTATATCACTTAATTCTGATGTCAATTTGCTTTTATCGATATTGAAGACTAAATTATTTAAAAAAATATCTGAATATAATTGGGCTCTACTTTTATTTGTATCTAGGAAAGAATTTACTTGATGCGTATTTTCAAATATTGAAGCTAAATCTGTGTTCATTTTAAACGCACAATTTTGTTGAACTGTTTCATTTCTTGTAATATTAAGCGGTATATTGTCTTGATACGAGGATTTTAAGATTAATGGACATTCTTTATTCAAACCAATGAATAGAATTGGTAGATACGTTCCATTTTTATGTGGGGCTTTCAGGATTTTCCTTTGCTCAAGCATTTCAAATGTAAGCGCAGGCAAATTGTTTTCATCATCTTGTCTTGTCTTAGTGATATTTTTATGTATTGATGACAACGAACAGTTATCTCCATAAATTGTTTCATTTGCTGTGTTTTGCGCGGGTACATAGTCATTAAAAATATTATCAGTCTTCGCATGAAGTTCGGCGTTTCTATTCATATTAGAAGGCAAATTACTTGCGTTGTTTACTGGTAAAATGTGATCGTTACTTTTATAGCTTTGATGAGTTCGTTGCATAATATTCATTTTGTTACGTTCTATAACTTCTACAGGCAGACTGTCTGAATGGTGAGATTCTGAAATTAACTGTGGTTTCTTTTTATCAAAGGAAGCTTCACTAATACCATACCAGTTTTCCTTTATTGGTAAAAGCTTTTCTTGTAATGCTTTATCTACTAACAAAGATAAGTTGTTTTTTAACGATAAATTTTGTAAGACCGATAGTTCATTTTTAGAGATGTTTTGATCATCATTGAGTATATTTTCTAGTAGCATATCATCCAACGAAGATGCTGGATCTCGTTTATGAACAGTGATGAGAGATTTATCTGACGACTTATTTAAAATTTGCTGAGACTCTTCGTTTATATCTTTGAAAGCCTGTTGGGAGTATTCATTTATATCAAGTGCCAAATTTGTATCATACATTTTTTTTCCAGGGCTAGAATTCTGTGGTGTATTTTTAGTTACATCAAGGGAATGGATATCTCTTGTGTCTTCTTTGATATATAATTTAGTGTCGTGTATTTGTTTTATTCCTGGTCTTAAAAGCAAATGATCCTTAGAAATATTAACTAGTAATTTATGACATATATCTGTATTTTTTGAATTTGATAAATAATCTCGAGTCAGATGTAGATTTTCTGGCGAAAAAGCCGCATCAGTTTTTGTATCTGTTATATTTTCTGATTCAATATTTTTTACTTGTTTTGTCCAATTTCCCTTATAGACATTCAACAACTTATTTAATAGTACGAAAACTTGATTTCGGTTAAATGATAAATTGTCTGACTGGTTTTTATCCACATTTATTGGGCCATTTACAATAGATGTAGATTTTGTTCGGATATCAATATTATCTTTTTCTGGTGTAGATATTGTGTTTTGTGAAAGTACGTTATCCATTTGAGGTGATCGTTCGTAATTTGTGATGTTATAAATTTTGAAACCGTTAAGAATATTTATAGGTTCAGGTAAGCTAGTACCGGTGAGTGAAATATTTACTAGTGTATTATTTGTTGATGGTAAATCTTTGAGAACATCGGTGATAATCTGAGGCATTTCAGTAATCGATTTTGATAAGGTTAAGAGTACTGGGTATTGTTCGTGTAAAGATGTATTGTTAAAATCATTAAACGATAAAGGATCGTCAATTAATAATGCAAACCTATTTAATAGTGCTGCTGTTAGTGGAGGTTGTGTGTTGTCATTCTCACTAGAACTATAGAATACAGTCTCATTTAGTAACGGTGTAGTTTGCAAAATATCTAAATTAGGGTTTTCTGTTTCAGAATTGGCAGTTGGTGTGAGACTTAATGTATATTTTTTTGGCGTTGTACTAATTTCTGTGTTTGGAACTAACATTACTAGCGACATATGTATGTCACTGTTAGGAACTGGTACTTTTAATGTTTCAACTAAGTTATTTATGGGAACTATAATGATGGACGTACTAGAACCTTTATTTGCCTTTTTACTAATAGAGCCATTCACTATTATTTCATCAGCTAATGGTATAGGTATTTTAACATTGAAAGGAACATCTTTGCCCAGATATTCCTGGGCTGTGTGTGCCTCTGTTTCAATATTTTTATAAGATTCTGTTATATTCGAAATCTTAGCCTGTTGCTGCATATTCTCTTCTAAACTAATGCCTGTAAATGTTGAATTTGTTTTTGCAATTTGTTGTTGCCGTAAGTTTTCTAATTTATCAGTATGTGATAATAATGTCTCAAATGTCGGCACAGTCGGTATAACTCCAAGTGATAGGTCTATAGTAGTATTTTCTCCTTCCTTTTCAATACTAGTGTAATTTGCCGCTTTCACAGTTTCGGGTTTAATATTTATATGATCTGTTTTATTAAGCTTACTAGCTGAAAATTCAATTTGCTCTAATATCTTGTACGGCGTTAGAGCTGGAGTCACGGATTCATTAACTAAATTGATTTTTTTCTCTATTGATTCATTAGTTCCTGCTATTGGTGTAATTGTAGGTATATAAAATGATGTTACCTCGTCTTTTAATTCGTACTCACTTGCATTAACAATATTAATCGAAGAGTTATATGATTTGATATCAGCGTTCGCATTTTGAGTAACGTTTGTTCTATGCCCTGAAGATATATTCATAGAATCGAGTGCAACGTTCTGCATAGTTAAACCTGAAATGCAAACATTATTGTTAATATAAAAAATCATCTTGAATAGCAAGCGGAAATTAGCCTTATTTGTTCTTACCAGTCTGCGTAGAATTTTCAAAATGATTTATATAATTTATTTCTGGGTTTACATCATCCACCCTATATGCCATGTCTCTTAAGCTTTTGATTTTTTCTATTATGTCCTTCGTTTCCTCCATAAAAGTTTTAACTTTGGGTGGCTGTTTAGATGACTGATTAGTTCTTTTATTTTTCTTGCTACACCCAAATGTTGATGACACTGAATAATCATGTTTATCATCTTTAATGAATAATGATGGATTCCAATACGATGGCATCCATGTTTCCATTATATTCATTGGATATTGAACTTCTGGAAACGTCTCCGAGCTTTTCAACCATATCGGGTCAAATGTTGATAAGTATTTTGGCAAAGACGGCATTTCTCTTTTTATGTGACAAGTTTTATCATTATTTATTTGATCAACCTTTCGGTCCATGCGCAGTTTTTTCTTCAAATCGTTTATTACTTTAGTATCTGCTATATCTGAAGGAACTTTACTGTCGATGCTAAAACTGTTGGGATTTAAATTAGTTCCCAAGTAGAAAGAGTTTCTAGGAGAGTTATCAAGAGGGTATTCAATATCAGGAAAATTGTACATACTATACATTGATTTCTGTAGGCAAGTATTATCCTTGATCTTTGCATTTTTGTTTTTAGTAGGAATTTCATCAGTTTCAGTTATTTTCGTTGGTAAAAATAAGTTTTGCACTGAGTTTAATATTGTCTCTTTATTACTATCGACATAGCTTTTTGAATAAGGATTGTGGTACTTTGGCATGCAGTGTTTTAAAGATATCTGAAAAAATAAATCCACTTTTGTAATTTAATTCGAAACTTGTGTATAAATTTGATTTAATTTGAGTCCTTATTCATAGAGTCTTTAGAAGAACAAAGACATTTAAATTAAATGGATAAAATTTCTCTTAAATTACAGACATTCACCGAGTTGACAGAGATTATTTAGTTGGTAGATACTCGCGGCTTCGATAGTATGGAAAAGATTTTTCCAGCTGTGACCTTTATTGACGTTGTTAAAATTCCTTAATTTTGGCTTTATATAATACTAGATCCTGCCCGCGCTTTGCTCGCGTAAAAAGTAACTTTCCTAAAGTTGAACGTTATCCAAGGGACCATATTAAGAGGATAAAAATATACTATGTGTTAATCCAGGTAATCGTCTTATGCTGCCAATTTTCGTTTAAATCTGTTCAACAATTTAAGCCTGATTAAGGAATAAATATCGAAATATCTTCACAAACTTTTACATTTATAATATTAATAGGATAAGTAGGATATATGTAGTTCGAACCACATTGATATATAAACTGATAACTTATCTAATAAAATTAATAGCTATATCTACGCTTTCACACCCATTGAATTTAAAAAGAAAATAGAATATATCTATTAGTCAGCTTTTAATATACTGGGATGGATAGCGTGGTCTAAATGCGACCTTCCTTATTGCATGCCGAGCAGGTTAATTTTTTGTCCGGTTACAAAAGATTGTATAAAAGTTGTTAAGATTTTGCCTGGATTATGAATGAACGCTGACGGTTCTCAATCTACTAACATTTAAGCGACATCGCCCAAGGGCACATCCTTGAAAGTTACAGAACTCAGCTTGGGGTGTCACCGACAGATAAATGTCCAGGTTTGATTGTATCCCCATTGTTGTCTATGTCTAGTTGTATCACTCAATTATAATTTCAGTAAAATACCTCTCAGGGGCCGTTCATAACTTACGTAAGGGATTTTGAAGAATGATTTGGCTCCTTCCCCCTACTGTCACACATCAAAAGATTGCAACTACTCCCCCCTGCCCCTTAATAAGAATTTTTGTAAGAAAAGGCCCTATTGATCAAATATAACTCCGTTTATTCTGAAAGTATCTTTTATTATTCAATCTTCTTACTACAAGTATCATTAACTCACTGCAATAACATTAATGTTATTAATTTATCACAGCTTTGACCACAATTTGTAATTTTCAATTTAATACGTAATGTCAGGTTTACTATGCCTATAGTAAGAAGTTATAAAATTCAGTCAACACAGCTCAAAACGCCTTACATAATTTATGAATGGCCCCTTAGTAATAACATACTAATACAACAGCAAATTGTAATGCTACTGTTTATCTATAATCTTTTTGAATATCTTACTATTATTTCTTTTTTTTTTTGTTTCTTTTAAAAAATCTCATAATGTATTAAAAGTTTGATTTCTTATAAATGTAGCAATGAAGTAGATCATCATCATCCACCTGTTCTTATCTCAGTTACTTGCGGTCAACGCAGTATGTACTCTGCTTCTATCGTTCATATTCCAAAGGTATTATAGCAATAGTTTTATGACCGGCCGTCTACTTGACCTCAACATTCCTTGGGAATGTAATTGTTGATCAGACGGCACCTGATGGAATTGACCCATAAAGCTCTTGTATGAATTAGACACATTATGGCTTATACTTTCCAAACTGTGTGGTAGCGGCTACGAATACTACCAACCCTTACTTTGCTCGTGGATGTCGTAAAAGACGACTAAGAGCCTTATAGTCTTTTAAAACTAAAAAAAATCACCGAAGTGTATTAATGCCAACTGAAGCTATGTCGACTTCTCATACTGAATCTCATAGGTTTGATTCCTTTGCAGCATAATTACTTGTGCTTAATTACTTGTGTGTGTTACTTGGTATAGCACAAGTAATTCTGTTGACCAAGAAGTACTATTACTACTTATGCTCTTGATACGTCGTTGTTATAAGTCTGGATGTATATTGTATCCGTTGAATGCATGTTTATAAAGTCTGCTATAAAACAAGGATTCATTCATCATCTCATCATCTCAGCTCCTATATGTCCCACTGTTGGGCTCGAGCCTCCTCCATAATGGGAGGGTAATGCCTACTATACCACGCTGGTCAGACGTGTTGATCTATTATACCACGCTGGTCAGAAAAGGGTTTTGTTTCGAATTTTTCTTTTCTCGCAATATATGTTATATGCGTTTTATATCCCTTAGTCGTCTCTTAAGATCACCCATTGGTAAGATAGGGGGTGGTGAATTGTATTCTTACTCCGTCACCACACGGATAATTTATTAAATGTTGATAATAAAAAATTCTTACCTGCGTAGTCACCGTTGTTAATATAATTAACACAACATTTTCATGAAGTCTCATTTCACACAATTGTTTAAAACATTTATAAAAAGTTTATATTATATATAACTTTGTTAATTTATCATTCACGATCTACGCACATGAGAATACGTGACTAGTCTGTTTTTATTCATAGTTTAATAATTCATTTATATAATAATGCTGTCGTAACCATAGGAAAAACATAGATTAACATCTGTCATTACTATTTTAATTTGATTTTGAAATAATTATATATACCTATACATTCTCCGTGTGGTGACGGAGTAAGAATACAATTCACCACCTGTCACCATCTTTCCCGTGGGTGATCGTAAGAGACGACTAAGGGATATAAAACGCATATAACATCTATGCAAGAGAAGGACAACTCGAAACAAAACCCAATACCAACACGTCTGACCAGCGTGGTATAGTAGGTTAATTACCCTCTCATTATGGAGGAGGCTCGAGCCCAGCAGTGGGATATATAGGAGTTATGATGATGATGATACATTTTTAATTAATTTTTAAAGTATTTTTTTTTAATACTCCACCCCGCACTAAGGTTAATATCCTTGTATTGCGGGGGACTTTACAAACATAATCAACGTAGACAAACTGCACCCAGACTCATAACAACATTTTGTTGATCGCAAAAATTATTGTCCTGGGCAGGAATCAAACCCACGGCACTGGCACGTAAGTGTCGGCATCCCAACCACTACATCATCAATTGCAGTCAATTAATTATAAACCATTAATGAATCTAATTATAAACTATTAAAGCCTATGTTTCAGGGGACCTTAATAATATAAATAAGAACTACCGAGCAGAGCATTCAACGGGTTGAGAGCCCTCAGCGCTCACCCACAGTCCGGGTAAAGTTGTCATAGCCATCTGAGGCTAACAACTAAGACACACAAAAAAAAAAAAAAAAAAAGCAGAGCATTCATTTGTTGATCGCGTATTGTCATGTATGGTTATAGAACTCCAGACATTTTCATAGTATTGATTCACGGGATGAGTACCTATACGTAGATTAGATAAGAATTACATATTTATTATATTAACCTATCTTTTTTTTTTCAGGTACGTAAAAATACTAACTACTAATATTGGTGTGCACGAAGTAAGAATTGGTAAAAATAATTTATATCCAACTAATTTTATGGTATTATACTTTAAGTTATTATATGGATATATAACATACTTATAATTTGGATATAATTTTTATTTTACTGCTTATGGCGGCAAACAAGCAAATAGTACACTTTGGTTAGTGAAATTGGCACCTACGAACCCTTGCAGTACTAGGGGTGTAGCTGTGCCGCTGCCTACAGATGAAAACCTAAAACCCACCCAGAAAATTGGACTTTTGGACTTCCGGCTCTCCGCTCACCGAACGAAGCGCAACAGCACGTTGACACTAGTAATATATTCTAGTATAGTCTATATATCTTAGTATATACAGGGTGCCGATTTTATTACGAGAATAACTTAAACTAGGTGTAGGAATGACGTCATAAAAAACATTAAAGTTAGTTGCAGACTCCTAGCTCTGCCCAATCCCGAGATAAAGTGATTTGTTTCTTATCAAAACAGTAGGTTTGTCACCGTACATTGACCTGTAGGTACGTTTCGACCCAGCTGTGCGGCGGTGATTGATCGGGACTATTTACCTACTAGTTCAATGTCACAAGCATGAGTTTATGCCTACATAGAATTTTATAGTACAAGTGTGTGTTGACCGCTTATCAGTATGGCAATCTAATCAAAACTTGGGTACTATTTTTTTTTACTGATTTGGATAGTGTATCATAGTCTGATACACCCCCTTCAAGGATTCTACTAATTAAATCGGCAACGTTTATATATATAGTCTATATATCTTATATATATATATATATCTTAGACGTAGATCTACAAGTGTGTGGTACTACCCCGGACGGACCGGCCCGCGGCTGTCGACAGAAAACTGTCAACAGCATGATCCTACCACTATAATATAATTATTATGCTGTAATTTTACACATGTACTATTATTAAACCAAATAAACGCTAACTGAATTTAGTTCAGATACTAAATGTTTACTATTTTTTGCTGTGTGGTAGCGGCTAAGAATACTACCAACCCTTATTCTACTCGTGGATGTCGTAAATGACGACTATGAGTTTTATATCGACCTGGGCTAACTTCACCTGATGCCGTTTGGTCAACAATTACATTCCCAAGGAGGGTTGACGTCAGGCAAGCAGCCGGTCATAAAACTATAGCTAATAACTTTTTGCAATATGTACGATGGAAGCAGAGTACATATTGTGGCGACCCCTAGTAATTGGGATAAGAGTAGGAGAATGATGACTGAATGTTTACTATCTTGTTGTATTGAATTAATTATATCACTTAGCCTCAAATGACGCTGAAACTGCACATTTTTATTATCATGTTATACTATACATACATCGCTTATCTAGACTTATTTTTAGGGGTGTGTGCTCTAATTTAAAGAATTTGTTAACAAGAGAATCAATATCCTTGTTTTTACAAGGATATATTTTGTTATACAAAAAATATCTGTTGTAATATTTAATAGGACGTTAAATTTACAAAGTAACTAAGTCGTATATAATCAAGTATATTTTAGTGAAATGATATCTTCGCCATACTCAATTTTCACAGCAATTACTAAATTAATAACAGTCTTTAATATAACAACGATCTTCGCAGTCTCGTATAATCGGGTGCTAATTTATGTAAATAATACAATAGGTATATAATAATAGATTTTATTTTATTGAGTCTTTGGCAACGGAGCCATCAGTTTAAACCAAATATACACAAGTCTTATTACAATAATTTACACACACACATACACACTTATATTACATCTTCATATTGAGCAGCTTATTCGTAGTCAGTCCGTCAATAAGTCAAGTTGTTACCAATAATTGGGTGCGGACAACCGAATTAACGTTTCCTCTGAGATTTTTGACAGAATATAAAATACACATAAACCATTGTTATTTCATATTTACACACTTTAGCATTTTCTCTGTATTATATATTACATAAAATACCGCCATAATTATTTGATATAACGCTCTAAAATGCAAAAATATTGAAAAAAAAATTCTTTTTTTTTTCTTCGATAGATTTTTTTACTTTCCCGCCAAAACTCCACAACAATAGATAGATGTAACCATAGAGACTACGTAATAATAATATTTTGGAATCTATACTACATTTGTTTTTTTAAATTAATTGTTCTCATTATCTAGACCAACAGTCGGCTACCCTTTGAGTCGAAAAAGCCAAAAATTAGAATTTATAAAAGTTTAAAGTTTTTAAAAACCACAGTTTTTGTGGCAAAATAATTTGTGCCTAATGCTCTTTAATCAATTTAGAACTATTTTTAAATGTTTTCTTTATAAAATATTTTTTTGCGTATAGAACTAAAGAGCCGCAGCTTCACATCCAAAGAGCCGCATGTGACTCGCGAGCCGCAGGTTGCCGACCCCTGATCTAGACTGTCGGCACTGGTGGCATATAAATCAAATGGACACTTACTAGTTAAAAGATTTTAGAGAGTCATGGCATAATAATTTTGATATGGTATGGTACTACGTGGACGGTGACGGCTTATTTATATTGCCTATGCTATTAACACATTCCTTTATCATTAATGATTTATCGGTGTGGTGACAGAGTAAGAATCATTCACCACCCCTATCTTACCCGTGGGTGATCGTACGAGACGACTAAGGGATATATAATGCATACAGCATATAGGCAAGAGAAGGAAAATTCGAAACAAAACCCTGTACCAACACGTCTGACCAGCGCGGTATAGTAGGTCAATTTCCCTCCCATTACGGAGGAGACTTGAGCCCAACAGTGGGAAATATATGAGCTGAGACGATGATGATGATGATTATCATTAATGGATATGTATTAGAAATCAGCGAACATATCACATTTATCATTTTTATAAGACCTCACAATTATCCTCTATAACAGCGGCACAATTGTCAAATGGAATATCGTCATTCCATAACATTGAAGAATTACTTGAAGTGACAAATATCTCTGGCGGTGAATGTAAGTGGTTATTCAATTCAGAATCCGTAACATTGCTTTCTGACGTCACATCCAAAGTTATTGTTCCCAATTCGCTGGAAGGTTCGTTGTAAAATATTTTCGGTGTATCATTATCTACAATAGACTCCAAAACTGTTATATTTGTAGAATCTTCATTGAAATCATGTTCTATGTTATAAATAAATTCTAAGGCATATTGTATCTCATCTGGGTCTATCCTTTGTTCTACTGACGACTTGGCTTCTTCTTTTTCTTCACTGCTATATTGAAGATCGTGATGACGATCATTATCAAGGTTAGCATCTAATGAAGGAGTCTCTGCTGCAATTGTATCCTTAAATGTTTGAGTTTCTAAATTAACTTCATTTATATTCAATTTATTATCATCTAGTTTTGGTGATGTATTTGTTTCTAGCTGATTTACTTTGGTTATAAAATTAAAGACTGGCATAGGTTTTGCGTTCAATGAATTTTGAGAAACAAGAGAATCGAAGGAAGATTTTACATCGTCCGAAAATGGATTCATATTTAAGTAAAAAGGTTTTGATGACTGGATAATATCATTAGGATATTCAACTTCAGGGAAATTAACTGGATGTATATTTTCTAGAATTGTCGGTTCATAATTTGTATGTCTAAATGGAATAATTTGATCGTTTGGATTTATATCGTTTAATATTTGTTGTCGGTTAGGATTATAGCTATTAACAATCTGAAAATAATAAGTAAAAATAAATAAAACATTAAATATATACCAACACAATAATCTCATATATATTATAAATACTGGCTTCACCCGCGTAAAAGGTTACTTTCCTAAAGTTTTTCATCCCCTATTTTTATTTTATCCCTTAAAGGTACATTTTTTACAAAATTGTATAAATGTCATATTTATTTATATCTAATCAATAGCCCAATAATAAGTACTTTCTTACAATTTTTCATCCCTCTTTACAACCCTTTTTTGCATTAAAAAGTAGCCTATGTCCTTTATCAGGCTCTAGACTATCTGTGTACCAAATTTCGTTTAGGTCGGTTCAGTAGTTTTGGCGTGAAAGAGCGACAGACAAACAGAGTTACTTTCGCATTTATAATATTAGTAAGGATAATGGTTTCTGATGTTTACGCGAGTATTAAACATTTGAATTAAAACTACTTTTACGAATTCTATCGTGTTTGTATTTGATTTTTAATTGCCCGAAGTTTCGAACACATTACAGTGATCATGATCACAGCAGGACATGTACCTTAGATACAAACGCGATAGAATCCGTAAAAGTAGTTTTATTTCAATCGTAAACATTATTTCAACAAAAACTACTTACTTTTAGTATGAAGGCGATTAATACCAAATACGTAAAATCCATTTCGTTACTGTATAAAATAAAATTTATTTTAGATGTAAATTTATAAAATATATAATGTTATATTCTTCGTTTCATTCTATTCCAAGAGTATAATAAGAAATGGTAGTATTATATTCTGTTTCTAGTTTTTATTATACGTTTATATTTTATTGCTAAACTTTGTAGAAAATATTTCGGGTACCATTTACGAAATATTCATTTATACGTGCGATATCAATACAACCTTATTAGTATGATAATGTTTTGTATTAATCTAATCTTTTAGATAATGAAGTTATGTCATATTGATAATAATCTTATAATTTCATAATTTGGTAGTTATTCCAATATATTATAGAGATTGTTTCAAAACATATCAGCTTTAACTATTACTCTTAAAGTAAGGTTGTCATGAAGCTTATTAAGGCGACGTTCATTAATTACGTGAGGTATTCAGGGGGAGTTGGTCGAGCTGAATCTTACTAAATCTTACTTAGCAGAGAGGATGGGTCTTGGCAGATATCACGTAATTTTCTTTAGCAGAAAATTGTGTAAAACTGCATGATATTTAAGTTAAAGTTAAATGAAAGTAAAAAGTAAATTGTGTTTTTTTTTAATAAATTCAAAATTGTATGCATACGTACAAGTTTTGAAAAATATCACGTGAGATTGAGGAAGGGAGAGGGGTCGAGAAAAATCTTACGACATCTCACCAAGGGAGTAAGGGTATCAATTAATCCACAAAAATGCCTCACGTAATTTATGGACGCATCCTAATCCTCTTCCAATTTTTTGTAAAATTCCAAAAATACAGTGGAATAATGCCATAATGGACACGCTTCGCATACGCTTTATATACATTCCTAAAAGAGCGCTTTCTTTCACTATTGCTGTCTTAGTTGGCATTTAAGAAGTCCAGGGGAATATAAGGATTGCGACAAATTGTATTCTTAAATTATTATTACAAGCGAGATAAGGCCTTATTTACATAATCTGCTGAGAAAACTTGGCGTTTTATAGTTTTCGGACGACAATTTCTTTTGCTATAGAAACCAAGTGATCTTTTATGAAATCATTTCATAAAGACCTGGGCCCACTCCATCTGATGCCGATTAGTCAACGATTACATTCCCAAGAAGGGGTTGACATCTGGCAGGCGGCGGGTCATAAACCTATTGCTAATAACTTTTACAATATTGTACTATGAAAGAAGAGTACATATTGTATCGACACCGAGTAATTGGGATAAGAGTAAGAGAATGATGATGATATAATTCCCGGTTTAAAGTTGGTATCTTCATATTACCAAAAGGTTGGCATCATATATCATTATTAAGATTAAAACTAAGCAAAAGAACAAAATCGTTCGTTTATTTTTTCACAATTACATCAAAATTTAAATTTCAAAACTATTGAAATTATACAGAATTTAGACAATTATACTTTCTTTAAAAGAATTAATCATGATTTAAAAGCATTTACTAAAGAAAATCTTGCTAAAATCAATTAAGCAATAGTCACAATTACCACAATGGTCACAGTTACAACGATGCTCACAGTGTGGCCCAATGCTCACAGTTACAACAATGGTCACAGTTACCACAATGGTCACGGCCACAGCAATGGGCACAGCCACGGCAATGGTCACAGCCACAGCAATGGTCACAGCAACAGCAATGGTCACATCCACAACAATGATCACAACCGCGGCAACGATCGCATACATTGCATCCTCTGCATCCATCCCAACTTTTTCCACAATCATCCCTGTCTCCTAACAGAGCTAGAATTACGAAGGGAAGAATATTTTCCAAGTCACTGCCGTCATCTCGTTGAATTTCTGGATATACATATGCACCACAATATCCTGGGTAGCCATGTCCACCGTGACCAGCCAAACTACATCCGCTATAACCAGGCCAGAATAGGCAAGTCGCCCAGTCTACCTGAAATAGAAGTATTTGAAAAAATTGTGATATTGATAAACCGCACTAGGAAACCATAACAACCACAACCACCACAACCATCAACCAAGGCATTTAATATTAGACTAACGTTAGTTTCCCGGAGGAGCAAGCAGTGACTACGGCTTTTCACTTGCAACAGTACTGCCTATTATATACTGATAATTTTCTCGTTTCACTCACAGTCGTCCCATCATTTTCTTGCATGTTTTTTTTATTAAGGGCAGTCAATCTAAGCCTACGATTCGTTCCTTATTTTATCTGACTACATTCAACGTTATTTTCCGCTTGCAACCGTTTTACTCACAAAGCTTGCTTCATATATTTTGAGTTGAATAAGTGTAGGTCGGCGAAAAAAAAAACGAATAAGACATATAAAATGCGTATAATATAATATGCAAGAGATGGAAAACTCGAAATAAAACACTTATACTAACTGTTCTGACTAGCTTGCTATAGTAAGTCAATATTCCTCTTATCGTAGAGTAGGCTCGAACTCAGTAGTGGGACGTATATGAGTTGAGATAGAGGGCTGAATGTTTTAGAGATTTTTTTTTTATTTTTTATAAACTAGTAGTCAGTAGTAGAATAACTAAGTGACATTTCGCTTGGATTGAATTTTAGAACAAAATTTTATGCAATTCTTATGCACATTATTATTAAATAGGTAACACGCTTTTATAAGTTTGGGAAGGTATTTAAAATAGGGTATTGATTTTTTTGGTAAAAAAGCAGTCTCTAATCCTTTTGGTGACCTAAGCCTCTGAGACTTAAAGTTAATCATTAACTATACCAGAACCACATGGATATGATTAGCCCGCACTTCTGCCATTTCGTTCAAGAGAGAATATGGCAACTTCACCTATAGGATGATGCAGGTACTGTAGCAGTACTTAAAGACTGCATCGTAGGAATACAAGACAGATATTAAAGCAGATGTGAACCTACAAGCGTGGCGATTACAGAATTATCCCACCTGGAGGGGCTTATAATTAACAGTGAAAGTCGTTAGGCTGATGGATGGATGTATGCATGTATGTATATGTCTATATATATATATATATATCTATATGTTATATGTCTTGGGATTTTAGCTCAAATATCAGAACCATTTGTTAAGATATGTGCCAATAAAACAATGGTAGTAATAATTTACAAGACTTACATTTGAAAGCAACAAGAGCGCTGCAATTATAACAAACTTTGCGGAGGAATCCATGATGAATACTTCCTGTAATGATAATCTGTAGCTTTTATATAGTTCTGGTATTTCAATTTTAAAGATGATTATAATTGCGCAATAGAATAATTCATATTTAGGTATATAGAACACAAGAAGCACGTAGGGTTTAATAGACAATGAGTTTTAATTACATATTATCTCTCTTCCGGTCTTTTTAATTGTGGTTTTTCCACTATCGGAGAATTCTGATAACTTAGTACAGTAAAATTCTAATAATAGAAGTCAGTGTAAATGGTAGAAATAAATTGATTAAATTATTCATATCTTTGGCAGCTTCTATGAGTAATGGTTTATTTTTCTTCACAGCCCATATACGGTGCATCTATGGGAAAGATTTCAGATGTGAGAAATTAGTCTACCTGCTTACCACATGATAACGTGATCAAGACGATTTTGTTTGGATTTTCTTTATCTTGTAATGATGTTATTTGATTAACTGATTTAATCATCTCTGGCCCTCGTATGAAAGGAAGGGTTGGCGAAAAAATATTATTGTTCTCTCTAGACATAGAAAAGAATAATTCAATCTAATAATTTAATTCAATTGCACAGGTAGCGTAGTGTTTCAAACACTGATCTATAGTGAAAATATCATGGGTTCGAATCCCACGTGGGATGATGCTTTGTGTAAACTCTAATTTGTTGTTCTGTGTCTGAATATAATTTTTATCCGTTAAATTTGTGAAGTCCTCGCAATACAAAAATTAAGTCTTACTGCCGGGTGGTCTTTAAAAGAAAATTCTTGCTGTATGGTGACGGAGTAAGAATATAAATCACCATGCACATTTACGGGTATCCGTAAATGTCGTAAAGCACGACTAAGGGAAATCTAATCAATTTGACAGCGTGGTATAGTTGGTCAATTGCACTACAATTATGGAATAGGCTCGAGCTAAACAGTGGGACATATATAAGTTGAGAATAAGATGAAGATTCCTTTCGTTCAACCCTCAGAAAATGAAACAATAGCTGTGCGGTAGCGCCGACGAATACTACAAACCCTTACTTTACTCGTGGATGTTGTAAAAGACGACTAAGAGCCTTATAACGACCTGGGCCAACTACATCTGATGCCGTTTGTTCAACAATCACATTCCCAAGGAGGGTTGATGTCTGGCAGGCGGCCGGTCATAAAACTATTGCCAATAACTTTTACAATATGTACTATGAAAGAAGTGTACATATTGTATCGACCCCAAGCAATTGGGATAAGAGTAGGAGAATGATAATGACTCAGAAAATGAAACAAAGCACAGAGAAAGATATTTTATTTTCGTTGTGTCATCTCAGAAACGTTCCACTGAGCTCAAGCCTTTTTCGCAGATTTGACCTACTACACCGCGCTAGTCAGGCAGTGTGGTATAGATTTTTATATCGGCTTTTCCTTGTCTTGCTGTAATGTTATTTGATTGCGTCCCTTAGTCACCTCTTAAGATCCGTGGATATGAAAATGGGTGATGAATTGTATTCTTACTCCGTCACCACACGAATAATTTATCCTTTTATTAATATTGTTTTATTAAATTAATCTTTTTATTATATAATATTTTATTTTATTAAATTATTTATGATTAAATACATTATAATACAAAATATTCTACATGGTGCCGTCAGTTTTAATTATAACATTAACTTCGCCCGTTGAACAGTCACTGTGCGCTCCACCTCCACAGCAATCAGGTCCCAATCCAACGTGACCACAAGTAGGCTGTTGACCCATTGGAATAGCAACAGGGTAAGGAATATAGGAGATAAATCCGCTATTATTTTTACATCCACAACCGCATCCACTGCAACAACAACAACCACAATCACAACAACATCCGCAACATTTACAGTTACAACATCCACATCTGCCGCAACAACAATCTCCGTTACAGCAACATCCGCATCTTCCGCAACAACCATCTCCGCACCCTCTTCTATGGCCACCACCACATCCACAACCGCAACCACATCCACAACAGCAATCACATCCACAACAGCAATCACATCCACAACAGCAACCACAACCGCAACCACATCCACAACAGCAATCACATCCACAACAGCAATCACGTCCACAACAGCAACCACATCGACAACCTCCAGAACTGCCTCCACAATCAACCCCACGATAGCAGCAATCTCCGCTACAACAACCATTAGATCCACCGCATCTCCTATCACAACAATTGCAGCAACAACAGCATCCTCCACAACCGCTACAGCTACCGCAACAACCACCTCCATTATCACGATTTTTGATTGCACATAACGTCAAATAGAACAATTGTTCCCATTTGTCATCATTTGATTCTATTATAATAGGTGGCATAGCTAGAGGAGGAGCAGGTACAACTCCTGGGAAGCATCCACAATGAGCTGGTACGGTTGGAACAATTTCTTGAACGTGAGTTTCAATAGGATAAATGATCGGCTTAGCGTGACTTGGAACCACGAGTTGGGGTGATGTTTGAATAAACGAGCCTGTGGTTAGTATAGGAGTGGCGCCACATGGCTGATTGAATAGCTCTATGCGGTTATGTCCATATGTGCTACTTATCTGCAAAAAAAGTAAATATTGTTTTTTAATGTTCTTTTTTTATGCTTTCGTAAATGTAATTCATCTTTTCTTTTTTTGTGAGTGACTTAAAAGACTATTGAGTGGTATAGAGCAGGTAACGTCACAGCAAGATTAGGCAAACTTTAAAAAATAAGTTTTTGAAAAATTGCTGTAACGTCGGACAAGTAATAATCAATTACACACGGGATAAGGCGATAAACGTGATAAAATCCATAAATATCGTTATATTTTATATGTATTTTTTATATAAATAATTACGAAAAAGTTTTGAAATAAAACTATTTTTACGAATTCTATCGCGTTTGTATTTGATTTTTGATTTCCCAACGTTTCAAACACACGCGTTCATGGTCACTGAAAGATTGTCCTCTAGTCCTCCCATGACCGCATACGCGATAGAATCCATAAAAATAATTTTATTTCAAATGTGTAATACTCGCTAAAACATTAGATATCATTGAATATGAAAAATGTGTTATTCGCAATTGTATAATATTCAACTCGTCATTTTTTTTATTATCACTTTATATTCTAATATTCAGTAACGCAAAAATGCTGTATTATTTGGCCATACCATAAAGCAAACGACTTTTCTTCCACTTTTTTCCTTTCTTTTCATGTTATCTATGTACATACATACTTTACGAATCCCGCGGTACTATTACACACTTGTTATTTTTCATTAGTTTATATGAAGTTATATGCATTCTATTTTTCTTTAATTATATGTTTTTTTTTGTGTGTGACAAATATATAAAGATTTTGAACTATTATCCTATTCCGTAGATACTATATCTATTAGCAATAACAAATAAACATACATACACATACATATCATCATGCCATATCCCTTGCAGGGTAGGCAGAGAGAACAGAGTGCCAGAGAACTCTATCTCTGCATACTTCACTCGCTTCCTCAACATTCATAATTCTCTTCATACACGCTCGCCGGTTTCGGAGACTCTTGACTCCACCTTCCTTCAGTACATGACCGATCTGGTCTAGGTAGGTTAGTCTCGGTCTCCCTCGGTACCTACATCCTTCCACTTTCGCATTGTATATCTTCTTAACCAGGCGTTCGTTCGGCATTCTTTCCACATGTCCGAACCATCGGAGCATTCCCTTTCGCATCTTTACACCAATACTCTCTTTCATACCTACTCGCTCTCTTACGTCGTCGTTACGAATGCGGTCGGTCAGCCTAACTCCACAGATTTTCCGCAGAGATCGCATTTCGACCGCATTAATTTTACTATCATACTCTTTTCTGCATACCCAACTCTCGCTTCCATACAGTAATGTTGGGACAAGCACTGCGTTATGTATTGCTACACGTGCCTTCTGGCTGAGGTGGTGGCTGCCGAGAAGTTGCCCCAACGCTCCGTTCACTCTATTTCCCGCATTCACTCTTCGCTCTATATCAGTGGTGTACCTTCCATCTCGGCTAAATCCACATCCAAGATATACAAATTCATCCACTTGCTCTAGTACATCATTACCTATTGTTACTCTTACATCTGTTCTGGTTTTATCTCTTTCAAAGACCATTATTTTGGTTTTGCTCACATTCACAAAAATAAATAAATAAACACTGTCTTCTCATTTAATATTATTTCCCAGTAACTATACTTGCACTGACTTAACTATACTTGCACTTTTACTGACGTTTTAAAACAATAATATATTTAAAAAATAAAATGCATTTTTTTTTTTATATAATTAAAGGTTATTATATATTTAGCTTTATATTATAAATGCAAATGTGAGTTTGTTACGTTTTCACATCTAAACGACTAAACCAATTGTTAAATCAATGTAGTACCTACCTACTACGTTATGAACGAGTAACGTAGGGTATTATCCCTGTATTCCCACTGAAACGGGCACTACGTGAAACTGCGTGAATTTACTAGTATGTTACAATTGAAGGTATGGTTATAACTCATATTACTCCCGGCATAGTAAGATTACAAATACAATGTATCACTAATTTTCTCTCTGGAGATCGTAATAACCCGATAAGGGATCACTAGAAACTAATATCCCTCACCTTGCACTATTAATAAGAAACATGATCTGTGAAAAATAAATCTATAAAAGATAATCCTTACTAATATTATAAATGCGAAAGTAACTCTGTCTGTCTGTCTGTCGCTTATTCACGCCAAAACTACTGAACCGATCTAAATGAAATTTGGTACACATATAGTCTAGAGCCTGATAAAGGACATAGGCTACTTTTTAATGCAAAAAAGGGGTTGTAAAGAGGGATGAAAAGTTGTAAGCAAGTATCGTCATTTTTAAAGCCAGAAGCTTGAAACTTATTTTTAGGCTTATTGATTAGATATAAATAAATATGACATAGAAATTTTGTAAAAATTTACCCTTAAGTGGTAAAATAAAAATGGGGGATGAAAAACTTTAGGAAAGTAACTTTTACGCGGACGAAGCCGCGGCCAGAAGCTAGTCAATAATAAAAAATCACTCACTTTTATGATTAACAAAGACAGGAATGCTGTTAATATATTACTCCTCTCGGTGCCCATTTTGAAGCGCCGGCAGTAATGAGTGTATTTATGCAAGAACCTTTATATACCTACTGTATATTTCAAAATCGGTCAATAGGTAATATACAATTAGGTAACACTTATTTTGACATAGTAAGCACGTTTTAAAGAAAATCTTTTACTTATTATTTGTAACGGTCTTATCGTTTCCCCGTAAATATAATTAGTTTATAATATTCAACCATCGTTGCTATTTTTATATTCATAGACTCACGTTTTTATTTCTGACTGAGTATAGAAAGTTCTAGAGAACCGCTCAAAAGCCAGTGAATCAATTAATAGTTGTGAGGCACTTTTCTGTGCTGCTATATCTTTGAGGTCCGGACAAGTTGCAGTTAGATCTTAGAACAACTAACAAAAAGGTAAATTTGCGACAAACTCATATATAGGGTAAACTCATATACAGGGTGGAAGTGGACCGCTCCCGAAAACAAAGACAGGTGACTCTACTAGTCCTACTTGCCGTCCAAAAACCATCACTTTTGTACTCTGTTATGACTATTTATTATTACTATTATTTTCCTTAGTGAAGTTATTTTCAGTGAGTAAATATTCTATAATACATTACAATAAAAAACTAGGCCGGGTATGTCGAAAAGACCGTGTATCTTAGTGTAGAAATGATTCTTTTTTGTATTACGAGCAAACATTATAATTATTCATAAATCAATTTTAAATAGCATAGATTACTTATTCATTTATTAGATATAAAAGTGAGAAAAGCGTATAACTAACTCACACTCTTCTTAAGTTTGTGAGAAACAGAGGTTAAGCAACTGCTATATCGCGTACCAATTCGTATTCGTCACGTTTTGAAATACAAATTGTCAAACTTTACGTCAAACGAAAAGCTTTTGGTTTTCACTTCAAAATTTGGTAACTTGTAACTTCTGCGATCGCTCGTTGTTTATTAAATGTGGCTCAACGTGATCTCACCGTTAATAATATAAAATAATGAAAATGTAACGTTTAAAATGTAGTAATAAAGAATTACATTTATTACAAGCGATTTGTACACAATGTGTTCACACCCACTATACAAATAATTAATTTTTCTTATGATAATGTTTTTGTTTTTCCGTGTGGTGACGGAGTAAGAATACTAATCACCACCCCATTTCTTACCCATGGGTGATCGTACGAGACGACTAAGGGATATAAAACGCATATAACATCTATGTGAGAGAAGGAAAACTCAAAACAAAACCCTATACCAACACGTCTGACTGGCGCGGTATAGTAGGTTAATTTCCCTCCCATTATAGAGGAGGCCTGAGCCCAACAGTGGGACATTTATGGGCTGTGATAATGATGATGATGAATGTTTTGATGAAATGATGAAATGCCATTTCTACGAGTAACAGTTTATCACCTAATTTAAATAAAAATGGTATTATCACTGATATTATTATTTTCTAAAATTCAAGGCAATTATTACTAATAAGTATTTCAAATAGATTTATGCACATCAGTTAGATTTATTCTTATTTCCTCTTAAACTTATACGGTCTAATCTATATAGGCCTTGCTTTTCATAAGCTTTCCTTATAAAACTTTGTATCTGTCGGATCATTCACAACATAATACATGTCAATTTTATATTTATCATTTGATGATTCATCACAGTTCATATAAATCCCACTGTTGGGCTCGAGCGTACTCCATAATGGGAGGGAAATTGACCTACTATACCACAATGGTCAGACGTGTTGGTATAGGGTTTTGTTTCGAGTCTCCTTCTCTTGCATAGATGTTATATGTGTTTTATATCCCTTAGTCGTCTCCTACGATCACCCATGGGCACCCCCTCAGGGGGTATTCCGTCGGGCCGGCCACTGATGACAAGTTCACGCTGCTCCGGTGGCCGGTCCAACGACGAAGGCGAGGTTCACGAGTGGGTTACGGGTATGCGTGCGTACGCCCCTCTGTCGCCCCGGACGGTGTGGTGCGAGGAGTGCGCCAACCAAAACCCACCCCAAAAAAAATAGGGTTTTGTTTCAAGCTTTCCTTCTCTTAAACATTTCACAATTA
The DNA here is from genome assembly GCA_905163515.2 of Lymantria monacha. Taxonomy (NCBI): domain Eukaryota; kingdom Metazoa; phylum Arthropoda; class Insecta; order Lepidoptera; family Erebidae; genus Lymantria; species Lymantria monacha. The sequence goes on along the minus strand of LR991082.1, from coordinate 15,787,316 downwards.
TCGCTTATATATTATGAACTGACGACAAGCATATAAAAACACATAAAACACAACAAGAAAAAACATATATTATTTAATTAATTATTGGATTATTGATCGGGATTGGTATAGGGTAAGGGATGGGGATATTTTGAGAACAAGAATTTCCCTTACAGCAACAACAACCGCAACAGCAACAACAACCGCAACAGCCTCGACAGCAACCGCAACCACCGCCTCCGCATCCATCACCATTTCCACATCCATCACAGAGAAGAAGAAGAAGAATAGGTAGAATACTTTTTAGACCGTCATCATTATTTTTTTTCACTATTATAGGAGGCGCTCCATAACTAACTGGATAGCCTGATCCACAGTTGCTTACTTGGGCTTGTATAACAAATATCTGTGAAATATTATTTAATTATTTAAAACTGAATGCACTAGCGTAATATGCAACAAGTCGAACGCTAAAACCACGGATATAGATAAAGATTTCTCTAATATTAATAATATGTCTCAACGAGATTCAGGCAGAAAACCTTTCTTGATATTGCTAGAGTCTATATGAATAGCGCCTATTACTGAACTAATTAGTCTACGTATGGAAAATAAAAATAAAATTTAAAAAAAATGTTAGTTATCTTCTCGTTAACTGCTCTATAATATTTATAGTAAAATAATAGATATTATATTATAACTTTATCTTGCGTTAAGCGAAACATTTAGCAATGAGATCATTTAATTTGATTATCGGTTCTGTATTATCTGTGATTGCACAAGCATTGTATAAATACTAAAATTGTTATATGCTTTATAAGTTATTTTATCCACAAACGTGTAAAATTTAAACTGCAAATGATTTGACAACCAGAAGATTTATACATACAGAGAGTTATTTTTGTGGAAGAATTTAAATAGCTAATACTAGACAAAAATAAAGTTATTTTATTTTCTCTAAGGAAAATTTCAATAAAGCTGTTACACTTTGTACTGTAAAGTATTTTTTTAACCGTGGTAATATTTTATTTGGCACTGATATTCTAATATATTAAAACTAATTAAAATGAAAACAAAAAAGAAATCACCTAGAGCAACAGTAAAATGTTGAAAGCCTTACATTCGTGAATAGCAGCAAGAAACAAAACCACCCCGCCGACGCCATTTGAAATATATCTCGCGAATTGAATCGTTCATTCTTTTATATGACCAAATATCACACATATTAGTAAACTTCTACGAAAACTATTCCGTTATCTGATATTTATTGCCCAAAACATACAATATCGATTGCTATATTCACGTAACGTCACGAAAAAGTACATAATAATGATATTATCATCTATTAATAATTTTATGCTATTAACTATTTTAATAATTATTTCGACACCAACTTTAGTTTATATTGCAGACTTAATAGTCAAATTTCTATGTAGTGACCCAGTAAGAATACAATTCACCACCCGTATATCTTACGCGTGGGTGATCGTAAGAGACGACTTAGGGATAAATAATGCATATAACATCTATGCAAAAAAAGAAAAAAAAAAACGAAACAAAATCAACAACGAAATAAACACGTTAATTTCCCTCCCATTATGGAGAAGGTTCGAAGCCCAATAGTGAGACATATATGAGCTGAGATGATAATGACTATGATGATGAATAGCCAATAGGAAGAGAAGTGGTCTAGAAATCTTTAAAATTAAAAACTTATCCTGTTTTCATAGTAAAATTTTCATCATTCTAGCCTTATTTTTTTCAAAGCATTAAGTTATCTCTTATTTTAAAAATTGCTCTGATTTATCAGTTCTTTCAAAATATTAACTATTTCTGCAACTCAAAGTTTATCATGCCTATATGAAAAAATAATAACTTTTTGCAACGATTGTCATAACGTGCTCTTGAAATCTGTAAATAAATATTTGACGTGTTTTTCAAGGCACAACGAAATGTGATCTGTTACAAGTGTGCAGTAGAAGTTACCTCCGTGGATAATTGCACTAATACATACTACAATTGCAACAGCCTGTGCAATTGTATTTAAGTTGCGTATGTGCATTCTTTTTATTTTGTGGTGTACTTTGTTCAGAATGCACGGCAGCCCGTGAAGTGCTAGCAGAGTACGCTATTCATAAATTGCCTTGCATACAATTTTCGTCTGTGTAGTGAGTCACTGGTACTTTAGTCATTCAACTTCTCCTGGTCCACCTGCTGGTTTGTTGTAGTGAGATCTTCCTTAAGTCCAGGATGTGGCCTACTTTGTCTAGGCCTAAATATAGATTTTATAAGGTATTAAAACTATTGTACGATTGATGGACATTCACCGATCCCTCCCACCATGTGAATGGCTCTATTAATGCATTCGCGTTTACGTTCTTGCACTACTAGAAGTCAGCTCTTTTTGCAGAAACAGATAGATGGATTTGTGTTAATTAATTTTATATTGGAAAGAGATTACTGCATAGTAAAAAAAAACAAAGTTGTTAAGCATCTAGTAAATACAATAGATATCATACATACACAAGCTTATCTGATGGAAAATGTTACTGCCTCCCATGGACCTTTGCAATACCAGAGGTATAGCCAGGCCGCTGCCTACCCATAATCCCAAACCTACCCAGAAAGTTGGGCTTCCGGCTCTCTCGCTCACGGAACGAAGCACATCCGCATACTACCACTGCTGAGGCGTCGATTTTCTGCGAGAGTATGGTATTACGCCAGACAGAGCGGCCCGCGGCTGTAGACAGAACTGTTAACAGTGTAGTCCTACCACTTTTAAATCTTTACCTACATTTTAAAAATCATTAATCTCTACTACATTTTAAGAAACTTTCAAGTCTGTGTGCCTGCTGTGTGTGCATATATTGGGTGCGTTATAATCGATGAAATCTGTGGAGTTAGGCTGACCAACCGCATTTGCAACGACGACGTAAGAGAGCGAGTAGGTATGAAAGAGAGTATTGGTGTAAAGATGCGAAAGGGAATGCTCCGATGGTTCGGACATATGAAAAGAATGCCGAATGAACGTCTGGTTAAGAAGATATACAATTCGAAAGTAAAAGGATGTAGGTACCGGGGAAGACCGAGACTCACCTACCTTGACCAGATTGGTCACGTACTGAAGGAAGTGGAGTCAAGAGTCTCCGAAACCGGCGAGCGTGTATGAAGAGAATTATGAATGTTGAGGAAGCGAGTGAAGTATGCAAGGATAGAGTTCTCTGGCACTCTGTTCTCTCACCCTACCCTGCAAGGGATATGGCGTGATGATATGTATGTATGTTATCAATTTCTTTCATTTACTCCCAGCTGGTAATTGTCATAATTTTGGAGATGCCACCAATATTTGGGGTGCTCGGTTGTTCTTCACAAACAGACGTGCAATACGAATATCTAGAACATGAGTCTCGAACATACTTCTGATAATAGAACCTGGTCTAAGACTGCCACTATTAGAAAATCGTAAATAAACTAACTGTTAGAATTTACATCAATAATATACAATCTTAAGTTGAAATTTAATATATTTAACGTTATATTCCGTGTAAAAAAGGACAGTTTTGTTTAGGTTCTCAAATATATTTTTTTTCGCGAAAATTAACTCTCTTGAAAGAAAATATATGATACAGAATTCAGCAATTAATTATCTTCCTGAGAATATGTATATATATTTTCATCGCTTTAACTAGAAGATAAACTGGATCAAGGGACAAACTTAACTATGACTTTAGAAAACTGTTATCCCCATACATCAACATAGATCACAGCATTTTTAGCAATTGCTCCTAACATTATATTAGCAATTTTTCTTATGATGTAGTAGAAATTTGTGGTTTCGGATTTTCCCCTTTACTTGAGCTATATGTTTTAATAAAATTTCATGATTCTAGGTCAATGGGAAATACCCTATAGGTTTTGATTATCGTACGTATATCAAAATATGAGATAATATAAACGACCATATTTATTTATTTCGTTTACTTGGAAATCTAGATTTGACATATTGAGAAACAAAATCAGTTTTAACAATTTTCTCGTTAAATCTGAGGCTAGGTTATAATTTATTTACTGTAATAATATATACATACATACATACATAGCCTCGCGCCTGTTTCCCAGAGGGGTAGGCAGAGACTACGGATTGCCACAAACCACGATCCTGACATACCTCCATCCCTTCATTCACACTCATCACAGTCTTCATGCATGCTCTACGATTACGCGTACTCTTAATCTAACCTTTCACTAACACATCTTTAATTTGATCCAGGAAAGTACGACGTGGTCTTCCTCTTGTAATAGCCCCACTCACACTCGCTTTGTATACTTGTTTAGTCAACCTTTCTTCACTCATTCTTTCCACGTGTCCAAACCACCTCAGCATATCCTTTTTTATCTTTGTCACTACTTCTTCATTCACACCACAGCGCTCTTTTATAACACTATTCCTAATTTTATCTTTCAGGCATACACCACACATACTACGAAGAGCTCTCATCTCTACAGCATTTAATCTACTTTCATGTCTTCCCTGCCAAATCCAACTTTCACTAACATACTTGAGAGTGGGCACTAATACTCCCTTATGTACAGCTGTACATGTACAGCTGTACTGTGCCTAGCTTGGCGTGCCTTTTTAGAGACATACCTACTCTTCATAAAAGCGTACCCCATAAGTGCCCCATTCACTTTATTACCAGCATTAACTCGTCTTTCAACATCTTCATCATTTTTACCATCACTAGTAAACAGTACACCCAAGTATACAAATTCTTTCACCTGTTCCAATCCCTCACCATTTATAAAAATATTACATTCCATCATACATTTATCCTTTTCAAAGACCATTACTTTCGTCTTACTTACATTTACTTTCATACCTTTTCTTTCAAAAGCATCATGCATAGTAGTTACCATCGCCTGTAAGTCTTCAGCTGACGATGCAAGTAAAACCTGATCATCGGCATAAAGAAGACATTTGACGAGTAACTCATTCATTCTTAAACCACATTCATTATTTTTCAAATCTTGCAAACAGCTATCCATAAATAGGTTAAACAGCCACGGTGACGCTACACATCCCTGTCTAATACCTTTATCAATGTTAAACCATTCAGTGTAGGACCCGTTTATCCTTACGCAGGCTCTGGAATCCTTATAAATGGATTTCAGCGCCTGAATAAGATGGCCATTTACCCCATACATAGATAGTACCGACCACAGTTCATTCCTCCTCACTTTGTCATAAGCCTCCTTCCTCAAGATCTCTTTCATTCACAAATGATAATTTTGTGTGGCTATTCTCTTTCAAATAAGCTTTCAAAGTATTCCTTCCATCGCTCTAGCATACATTCTTCTCCATACACTGTTCTTCCATATTTATCGCTAATCGAGACTAGCTCTGTATTTTGCGCTTTGCCTCGAGCCAATCTTATGGACTTCTAGAAAATCTTCGAGTTAGTTTGGAAATCCTTCGACAATCTTCTATCGTACTCGTCTTTTTGATCTTCTTTCTTTCTTCTAACAATTTCTTTCACTTCTCTTTGTTTTCTCTTATATTCTTCTTTGGCTATATCTATGTCATCATTCGTTGCTTTCTCCATTCTCTCATTGGCTCTGACAGCAAGCCAATCTACCCAGGCTTTCTTCTTCTCACAAACTGCACTCTGCACATCTTTATCCCACCATATATTCTTGACCTTATTTACCTTCATTCTTCTAGTCACGCCACAGATTTCTGTAGCAACATTTACCACCTGTTCTTTAAAAGTCTTCCATAATTCTTCCATACTACAAATATCAGCCGAATGAAAACACTTTTCCTTTAGTTTACTTTTGTATTTATCTCTAATATACTCATCTTGCAAATTTTCTACTTTTATTCTTTCTAGCACACTTTTCGTGTTATGTATCCGTTTTCGCAACGTTTTCATAAGACCACTTATTCTAGTTATTACTAGAAAGTGGTCTGTATGAATACCAATACCACGATATACCCTAGTGTCTAGTACTTTCTTGCTGAGCTTTTCATCTACTATTACAAAATCAATTATACTCTTTCTTACATTCCTTGCTTCACGTGTATACATATGGATCTTTTTGTGTTCAAACATAGTGTTTGTAACACAAAGATTCCATTCCAAGCACACCTCTAGTAGACTTTTACCATTATCATTTACGCTTTCATCACCAAACCTTCCTAAAACCTTTTCAAATCCTTCTCTGCTTACTCCTACCCATCCATTAAAATCCCCTAGCAAAATCAATCTTTCATTCAAATTACATAATCTCAAAACATCCCGCAGTTCCTCCCAAAATTTCTCTATTGCATCCTGTTCACATTTATTGTTATGTAATCCCACCTTCACAGGAGCATATACTCCTATAACAAAAATACGAGTCAGACCTACTTTCATCCTTATCCATACTAATCTAGCATTCACACAATCATACTCTTTCACACATTGAGCCATTCGAGCAGAAAGAAGGAGACCAACTCCCTGACAGGCTCTACTAGTCATTGGTACCCCGGACCAGTATGCCGTGTAAGGTCCATGACTAGTAATCTCACATCCGTTTCGCTTCGTCTCATTCACACAGAAAATATCAATATTTTTATCATCCATCATTTGACATACCTCATTTAATTTCTCTTTCATTCCTCCTCCTACATTTAGCGTGGCAAAGCGGCACTCCGTAGACCGCTTTTCGCCCTCATTAGGGACGAGACGTGACATTTCATAGCATTCCCACGAGTATTAGGGTATTAAACGGTCCACCCCCATAGTGCCCTTGTGTAGAAGTAAGATGGAATTTCTGCTGTGCCCTGTGACCACCAATACATGCACCCTCCGTTTTCGACCAGCTTACCCTCTGGCCGCGAATCCCTCAGCACGGGTCGGTTTACACCTTGGATCGGGGGTTATATTTCGGAGTTTTCTTCTCCTAGATAGATTGCAGATCAGTGCTAACGAGGCCTATCTCCCCGGGTTAAATTTAGGTGTTTTCCTTCTCCTAGATGAGTTTGCAGCACAATGCTAACTAGGCTCATCTCCCCGGGTTATATTTCGGAGTTTTCCTTCTCCTAGATAGGTTGCAGCCCAATGCTAACGAGGCCTATCTCCCGGTATATATAATATATTTTACAGCTTATACTAGCCATGTGAAGAATCTGAAACTTAAATAATAAAGCTTATATGGTCTGCCTAAGACCGTCACTTCTTATTGTCATCACGTAGATTGTTTGCTAGCATTAGCTATTTTAAATAAAAGTCTACCAGCCTATACAAGGCTAGTATCACCGAGACGTTAACACATTTGCCTCCCATTCTTAAATTATCTCTGAACATTATTTCTGAAAAGTGTTTTATTTTATTTATTTATTTAGAAAGAAAATTTGTCGTTTGATGACAGCTCGTAAAAAACATTATCTACTTATATAATATTTTCACAAACTTTATAATAATTGTAAACAAATATTGTAACACTGTGAAGTGTTCGCACAGATTTTGTAGTACTATTTAATATTGTTAACTATTTATATTCTCTTGGCTCATTATTATCAGACCGTATTCAATCTAAAAACCAAAAAATCTTAACAAATCTGCCTAGCTGTAACGATGTAATGATTTGACAATTTCCTCAGTTCACTGAAAGATAAGAAACTTTATTATTGTTTCTACTTCTACGTCAATTCAAATATAGTAGAGAAGCCTCTAGTAGTCTTTAATATAAGGAAACCGTGTGGTGACCTGGTATGCATATAACCAATCATCAACCTTAAGGGACCTAAGCAAATAACATCAAATATAAAGAAACCACGTAACAATAGGGAATATGCACGTGACTCCAAAATGAACAAAATATTTTTTTTTGTAATCTTTATTGCTTAAATAACATACCTATACAATTATTTTTGAAATTCATCATTATTTAATAGTGAAATTTAATTATCAAAAATCGGCTTTTTTTTAAATTCGCTCGCAAATTTCTAAAACGCAACGCGATTGGTTGTTCTTGAACAACCAATCGCGTTGCGTTTTAGAAATTTGTCGTCTTGACGTGACGTCATCGTACACTCGAGTCTTCTGGTATCAAGGCGTTTCTATACTGATTATTTTCTATCGTTACCCAGTTATTTCATGAGTTATCAGTTTTCTGTGTTCAAGTATTAATCCTTGTGAATGAGAGACTTAACAAACGTCACTTTTTGTCCCTGTTCTAATGCCATTATTTTGTATTACATATAATTCTCTGTATCTGAAACCCAATAGAAAAATGAATAATAAATAATTTCAAACTTTTCTTTTAGTCTAATAAGTTACATGTTTTCATTCATAGGTATCATAGATGACTAAACATATATTACTTTTAGACCCATGTACCTATTACATATTGAGAATATATGTATCTTTAAGAACTTTACGTAAACTAGGTAGTGTACGTCGAAGTTTGTTAACAAAACAAGTATGTGCATGTAATTAAGGAAAAATGATTCTTTTATGTACTTCATCACTTCTCTAATGTGTTTACTTACGTTAAAATGATCTTCACAACAGTATAAACTGCTCAAACACAAGACATTGTCTTTTCTCATCGGCTTGCATAATTTTTTTCTTATTTATTACATTTCTCGGCATAAGGAAATATACTTTGTTAGGTGCAGTTTTGATAATATTTTGGCACATAGGAACGACACAATATTTATAATACAGTTTTCTGTTCTTTTCCATGGTAATAAGTTGACTTTACACTCCCTTTTTTAATTTTCAATAACTTCGTGAACCAACCATTTCGTTAATGACATCCAACATGTGTGTGTATTCTGACGTCACAGAAGCGCGCCATAATAGCCGCGTTTTTATCGCCCAAAAATGATAGTGATTTTAATATTTTTTTTTTAGCTTAATGGTTTATATTTTTGATGTGTTATATTTATTTTTGGTAATGTAATAACTAGTAGAAACGTTTAAAAAAATAAAAAAATATCATGCGTATTCCCCATTGTCCATGCCAACCACTTTGTACATATGATGTTACAGGTCAATTACTATTTCATTATCGAAGAGATTTATACCAACTTATTGGATGTGTTTTATACCATAAAAAATAAAAACAACAAAAAAAAATGTATAGTTATTATTACTTACAACAATTAATCTTTATCAGTTTCTTTTTATTAAAATACAATACTAAAAACAGAACGAACGTCTGGTTAAGAAGATATACAATGCGAAAGTGGAAGGATGTAGCGGTACTGCGGGGAGACCGAGACTAACCTACCTAGACCAGATCGGTCATGTACTGAAGGAAGGTGGAGTCAAGAGTCTCCGAAACCGGCGAACGTGTATGAAGAGAATTATTAATGTTGAGGAAGCGAGTGAAGTATGCAAAGATAGAGTTCTCTGGCACTCTGTTCACTCTGCCTACCCTGCAAGGGATATGGCGTGATGATATGTATGTATGTATGTAAAAACAAATCTTTGTGTCGCGGGCTATTTACAAACGCACAAATAACGGACACAAATTACACTCAAACAATTATTTGTGAGTCGCACAAAGAAAATTTTCTACACGTACATTGCTTCCATGACGCAAGGCATGGCAAGTTGTATGTAGTCATTAATGAATTTAGCGCCCTAGGCCCAAGGGCATATAACCCTAAGGGTGTTATATTAACTTGGACCTATATAATAATATATTAACGAAAATTTTTTAGCATCTATTTGGTATTTTAAATTTTAGTACATAATTAATCATTTTAACAAAAGAACTTGCCTTTCAAATTTTATTATTTTAAGTAAAAAGCAATAAAATTTGGCCTTATTTACAGTTATTAAAATTGCTGTGTGTTAGGGGCTACGAATACTACCAACACTTACTTTGCTCGTGGATGTCGTAAAAGACGGCTAAGAACTTTTTATAGACCTGGGCCAACTCCATCTGATGCCGTTTGGTCAACAATTACATTCCCAAGGAGGGTTGACGTCAGGCAGGCGGCCGGTCATAAAACTATTGCCAATAACGTTTGTAGTATGTATTCGTACATATTGCGTCGACCCCAAATAATTGGGACTAGAGCAGGAAAATGATGATGATGATTAATGATACAGTTAATAAATAAAATGCCACTGCCAAAATAATGGCGCCTCTAAAAATTTGCCGTTCTAGGCCAAGACCTCGTGGGCTTAATACTATATCTGTCGCTGTATATAGTCAATATATACATACATACAGCTTGTCATATGTGCAAACTTTGATTTTATTAAAATGATCAACCACTATACTAACTTTTATATCATTTTTTTGCCTATGGTGGCACACGAGTAAGCAGTACACCTTATGATCAGTGATATTGACATCATAGACCTTAGTAATACTAGGGGAACAGGCAGGTCGCTGCCTACCGTCCAGAAAGTGCTCTTCTTAAACCTTGTTTAAAACGGACATGTAATAGCGTTTAAAAAACACAACAGCAGGTTAATTCATTTTGTTATATATTTCATTGGATTATTCCAGGGGATTGTAGGTCACGCGCACTCTATATGACCGTCTTTTTAACCACCTGGATAACCAAGAACAAACAAATTGTAAGGATTTATAAGTATTAAAGAGTACTTAGATAATCAAGCTTAGCTCGGTCCATTATTATATTGGAGAAACCTATATCCAAAGAAATCACGACGCACGAATTGCCAAATCACACGCAACAGGTTCGACAATACACGAAAAGACGAAGAATTAGTTGCACTCACATGGCATTACACAAATCTTGTAGTCAAATTCAACTGCCTTGGCTAAGATTGTAAGTGAATCAAGAACAGTTTGCCTGCAATAAGCTCTACTGCACATTCTTTGGAGGGTGCCGAAATGTCACTCACTAAGAGGATAGCAAAATGATCTATGCAACCCTGTTGTCTTCAAACGAGCCGGAAGCCGTATGGTTACACCATATGATCAGCAAAAATAAAAGTTTCCTTAAATTGCCACTTAATTTTCACTTTGCTCGCGAATTAGCCAAAATATAGCGAGCCGAGCCAATTATTGACACATTTTATTTAATTGACGCTTATAATGTCAATTAATATTGAACCTTTTAAAATTAATTCTCATAAATTGAATGCCTTTACAGCTTCTGGTATTTAATGTAAATATTTTTTCTTTTTAAGAATGATTGCTTATACGCCGAGGGAACTATTGATGTACAACTCTGTATACTCTCTTCATCATAAATGTTTTCATAAAGTTTTGGTAATAGTTTTACGTCCGCATTAGATGCAGTTGACAGAGGTCTATGTTTAGACCTTAATCTCTTAGTCTCTTACAATACCCATGAGGAAAGTAAGGATTATTAGTATCCGAAACCGGCGAGCGTGTATGAAGAAAATTATGAATGTTGAGGAATCAAGTGAAGTATGCAATGATAGAGTTCTCTGGCACTCTGTTCCCTCTGCCTACCCTGCAAGGGCGTATATGGCGTGATGATATGTATGTGTATATATATATATATACACCATTCTCCTTCTCTTATCCCAATTACTTGGCGTCGATACAATATGTACTCTTCTTTCATAGTATATATATATATATATATATATATATATATATATATGGATATCTATTAAGTTGCGTTCTATATTAATATAAATTACAATAACAATTACTTAACTTAATCTATACTGTATTACTGTTTAGATGATCATTGTCTTATCACTCTTTATTTTCTCACTCTTATCAATCAAAAACATTATACAGAACATCTAAAACCGTTTGATAATCGTAAACAAACAGATATTTCAACAACGATCCTAAAACTGTCGTTTAATATTTCACATACAATAAGAAATTCTTAACATACAATATATTTCACTTACAAACGAATATGAGGTCACTTAAGGAATCTGACAGACGCTCCGGTCACTGGGTAAGCCGATTTACAATAAGGCGATTCTCTACTAATGACATTATGTTATATCACATATGATTCTTTCTCTAAGCTGCTTACAAGTGACGTGGCAAAATAAATTTCAATGTGTATATGAAACTAGCTTCTGCCCGCGGCTTCACCGCGTAAAAGGTTACTATCCTAAAGTTTTTCATCCTCTATTTTTATTTTACCCTTTAAGGGTAATATTTTAATGTCATATTTATTTATATCTTATCAATAGCCCAAAAAATAATTTTCAAGCTTCTGGCTTTAAAAATGACGATAATTCCTTACAACGTTTCATCTCTCTTTACAACCCTTTTTTTGCATTAAAAAGTAGCCTAGCCCTTTATCAGGCTCTAGAGTATCTGTGTACCCAATTTTATTTAGATCGGTTCAGTAGTATTGGCGTGAAAGAGCGACAAACAGACAGAGTTACTTTCGCATTTATAATATTAGTAAGGATAATGTACTCCGATCATGTCTGACTCGACTTATCGTAGGAAAATTAAAAGACCCCTATGATAATATTTAATTTTACTCTTTCTTTATTAATATTATTTATTTTTTTATCTTTAGTCCATATTCTACTATTAGATATGGACCTCTTCTACAATGGAAAAGATATTAAACTGCTATGCCATCCTAGTCAGACGGGTTCGTGTAAAGTTTTATTTCAAGTTAGCCTCATTTACAATGAAGTTACCTGCTCCATGCCTTGTACGTCTTTTGCGGCAGCTGTAGCAAAGTAAATAGTGATATATATTTCGTCCTCACACGAAATCGAAATATACTTTTAAGGGTCAAGAATATCCAGCCACCGATAAACAAAAACCGGGTTCCAGTGGCCCACTCGCACGACGTCAAGAGGTAGATTGTAGGGCAGGTCTATGGGGTCGCGCGCCGCTTTGTTGCCCCGGGCAGATTTAGCGAATGTGACCAGACCATAGCTCGCCGCAAAATATCACATTATTACCTAAATATATCATATATTTTCTGATTCCTAGGCAAAATCAATTGTGGAATAAAATTACTCTCCAAAAATTTTATTTTATTTTAATAATCTTAAACAACTTAATCAACTATATACTAAATAAAATACTGAATTAAATTGTAAAAAAATACTGGATTTGATTAATCATCATCAACGTATTCAGAATCATCTTCTTCTGAGATTTCTTCTGTGTCTAAATGCACTCTCTTCTTTTTATTATTTAATTTGATTTGTTTATCATTACTCTTTGATTTATCTTCTTCACTTTGCCGTAAGTTTTGTAAAGACGAATCTTCTGCTGCCCCACCATACGTTTTCTGACTGGAATAGCCTCCAAATATTTGAGCTATTTGAGATTCTATACTGGTATCAGGATATTCATTATTCTGGCAACCTTTATTTTGACATTTACAATTGCTACAGCCACAAGACTTTTTCTCCTTTAGTAAATTTATGATCAAAGGAATCAGAGATCTGAGGTTTATTTTTGATCCTTTCTTCTGCATGGGATAAGCAGTATCAATTTTGTATTGAGGACCAAATTCCGTTAAAATAGCAGACAATATTGGATCTTCTACTGGAGATACTGGAACTTGGTTTTGAAAGAATTCATGCAAAGGCTGAGCCTGTACTGTTATGTAAGGCGGCTGATTGCTAAGAGGCGTGACTATAGCTTGCACTTGCTGTGGTGTTTGCATCGTACGAACGTTAATAGCTTGTCGGTTATCCATGTTTATTGCACTCGGTAGAGTCTGTACTATATTCAAATCTTGCTGGTTCATTGCAGGGCTATGAGCTTGAAACGTCCGCATCAAAAACTGTTTCTGCATATCTGTTAATTGGTTTTGTGCGGGAAGCGTGTTTGGAACAAATTTCCGTGGACTCTCTTGTAATTGCCCGTTATTTTGAGCATTAAAAAGTGACATTAAAGATTGACCTTTTAGTCCTATTATATCACCAAGGGTAAGTGATGAAATAGGTCCATTTGATACTTGAGTTACAGGTAAATTAGGACCAGGAATATTTTGCGGCTGTGGTTGAATTAAAGGTCCATTTGGAATTCCGCCTGTGTTTTGAAAGTGCATTGCAGAGTTAGAGGGATTATCGACACCGGGTGGCACGGGACTAAATCCAATTTTAGTAATTTGTAGGTTGTTCACACCTTGCGATTGCAAATTGGGTGGTAAATTCATTGACTGTTGTAAATTACCTTGTTTCATAGGCAACGAGGGAGATTGTTGTATATTAGGTGCCTGTAAGTTAGACTGCACCATTCCGTTGGATATTCCTCCACCTCCATTTGCCCTGTTGGGAATTTGATTAACATTGTTTGACGCCCGCTGAAGAGCTTGTTGTTGCAATTCCATAACATTGTTACCGACAATATTTTGATTATTCGTACTTATTTGCTGTCCACAAACTACCTATAACAAAAATATGATGAAATCAATCAACTTAATTGAGAATTAGTCCTCATGAAAAATGCTTAAACTTCTGAAAAGAATATTCTGTTATAACAACAATATTATATTATAATTTTTACGTTTATTTTCCGTGTGGTGACGGAGTAAGAATACAATTCACCACCCCCTATCTTATCCGTGGGTGATCGTACAAGACGACTAAGGGATATAAAACGCATTTAACATCTATGCGAGAAAAGGAAATCTCGAAACAAAACCTTATACCAACACGTCTGACCAGCGTAGTATAGCAGGTCAATTACCCTACCATTATGGAGGAGGCTCGAGCCCAACAGTGGGACATATATAAGCTGAGATGATGACGAGATGATGATTGAATTATACAATATTGCATAATATGGTTTAATTTCATATTATCTTCAGAAATGGGCAAATATGAAGAGACAAAGAATATAAAATGTGAAAGACGTAATCTTTTTTCTTACTCCATAATTTCGATCCGTAGTTTATGATAAGAAATAGATCACTAATATTGAGATATTTGCAACAAAATATTTGTTAATTTAATTAAAAAGACAAAAAAACAGTTACCTTCAAATATAATAGCAGCACAAACACACAATAAAGTCTGGCTGAGAACATATTAAAATCTGTACATTACTTTTTATTTCATCTTATATATGCAATTAATTTTGTGTACGATGTGACTTATCGAGTGTTAATTTATCACATTATTGCTTATCTGCCTGAGATGAGATTTGTTTTATTATCATGTCACGTTCATTCAATAGAAATGAAACATATTGTCTTGAAAAAGAAAAAAACATTTGTGATAATTAATGTTGGCGCTTTTAATGTACTTATCTATCTCTTATAAATAATTTTAATTATTTGATTTTAATTTAAAACTGTGATATCCACCACTGAAGCATATGTAATAAGAATGGTGATAAAATGTGCATAACCGTACTTTTATTTTATTATATTATCAGTTTATTTCGTAATGTAATTAAATACAAATTTAGTTATTATATGATATTATATATCGCTGTGTGATAGCGGCTACGAATACTACCAACCCTTACTTTGCCCGTGGATGTCGTTAAAGACGACTAAGAGCTTTATAACGACCTGAACCAACTCCATATGAAGACGTTTGGTCAACAATTACATTCCCAAGGTTGACGTCTGGCAGGCGGCCAGTCATAAAACTATTGTCAATAACTTTTACAATATTTATTATGCAAAAAGAGTAGGTACGTATTGTATCGACCTCAAGCAATTGGCATAACAGTAGGAGAATGACGATGATGAATAGACTTTATATCATTTAAGACTACATAAAGTATAAGCTTTATACATAATTCGTAACTAAATCTCTCCTCTTTTAAAAAGTAAAATAAACAATTTTTGGTTCGAATCCCGCTTGCGACATCATTTTTCATTTCGTAATCAGATTTTATAAATAATTAAGCATATTAAATGCTAAATTTCAGTAATTTAAAATAAACAATTTCAGAAATAAAATGAAATTGAATGAATTTTTCATGTGGGAGGGCCCCAAGGTAGGTAGTAAAGTATAGTCTAGATTTTCTAAATTTACCCTTTGTACTGAATGACTGACTTAGTAGGCGGCCTCTAATCGAGTTTTATATTTGTGTTAAAATATATATCATGTCGGGTTTATTTGCAAAATATCTACACGCAGTGGTTTTGGTACAATCCTTTTGAGCCAAGTGGCATGGTTCACACGCATTTTACTACTATTCACAAATAGTTTAATTGTGGTAAGACCCACACTGTTGACAATTCTCGGTCTACAGCCGAGGGCCGGTCCGTCCGGGGTAGTACCACACTCTCGCAGAAGATCGATTTCTGAGTAAAGGCAATATGCTGCTGTGCTTCGTTCGGTAAGCGAGAGAGCCGGCAGCCCAACTTTGTGGGGTGTGTTTGGGGTTATTGCTAGACAGTGGCCTAGCTATACCTCTGGTATTGCAAAGGTCTATGGGCGGCAGTAACACTTACCATCAGGTGTGCGGCTTGCTCGTTTGCTAACAAGAGCAATAAAAAAATATTTTATCCGACGTCCTCGAATATTTTTTTTAATCAACTATTTTCTTACTTTAAACAAAATAATTGCTTTAAAAATATCAAATACGTTTAAATGAATGTTTTTTCTTTACATATGTATTATAATATTATCCTATAAGTGCAATGTGAGAAAATTACAATCATTTTTATGTTTGAAAAGTGCTTGATTTTCATATGTCGAGAGTAGAGCAAGATCTCAACGCTTCGCTTATGAGGCGTGCAAAAAGAGAATAGTTTATCTGAGTCTAGCCGTAAACAGCATTCATCGCATATTTCTTAGTCCGTACTAAAGAATAGTCTGCAGTAGGAATAATGTTTAAAAAGGTTTTAATACAACCTTAACCAAATATTTTAGCAATGAATAATGTTTAAATACATCACTATCGCTCATATATAAGAAAATTTGGTCACGGTGAATGTGAATAAGATGGATTGTATAACTTTTGACAAATGATGTGAGAACATGCACACTATATATAATAGTTGATTGATTGGCTATTAAAAACTTACCACTTGCCATTACTGTGATCAAATACTACAAAATTAATTGAAGCGGGTTTTCTTTAAAATATTTATTAGTTCAGTTTTAACTCATTTAAATTTTGACTAGATTTATTCAAAGTTCAGATGCGATTTAATAGGTACCATGATATTATAGAGGATTTTTGTGATAAATAATTTCAAAACATATTTCCATTATGGTAACTGCTGTAAGTTAATGTCCATGAGACTGCAGCTACCCTGGTTTATAGAAACATTTTCTAGTACAATTTTGCGCTATCTTTAATTTTTTTTTTCTATATTATACACTGATATTCTTATAGTCAAGGACTCGGTTCCGAGGGTCCACTCAATATATGGAGAGGAGAAATATGGCGCATGAATTTGCCCTAAGCATCCAAGTCGACCTGGATTCTATCATCCCGGATGAGAGACTAATACACCTCAGCCGGCTAAATGAAGGTTACTTTTTAAAGAAATGGCTACCTATTAGTTAACCCCTCACGCGCCAGACTTCGCGGTACTCTCGAGTGCCCGCGCTTTGTTTTATTGAAAAAAGTTCAGTGAATTTTATGGTTTTACGTAAACTGTTATTGTTGCTATATTACAAGGTAATGTGAAATACAGTGCTAAAAACAAAAAAAAATTGTAGAACGTTTAATTGGGTCAAACCTGTGTCCTAAAAGCGCGTTGAGCAAATTTTTTTTGGGTCAAACGGTGTCCCAAAAGCGCGTGAGGGGTTAAAGGCACGTCAAAACCAGTAAATCCCACTAAAAAAATATTAAAACTACTTTTAAGTATGTGTATTATTTAATTGCCACGTATGGCCGCGAGGTAAGAATATAATGTTTCTCCATCTTTTACATTCCGAAAGTAAAAATTTACTGAGAGATCTCTAGGAGAACGGACAGCAACACTCTTCCTTAAAAGTTATAACCACAATTGCCAATCCACTAGACAAGTGTGTCAATTATGGCCCTTCTTGTAGAGCCCTGTACCCAATAGTACGCCGATAGGTTGATAGACCCATAGACTTTCTATTATGTAATAATTACTTATTTTTTTGGGTGTCCGGCTACGGAATAGTCACACCCCGCTAGACCCGCCCTACATGTACCTCTCTTCGCCAAGCGAGCGGGCCACCGGAACCCGGTATGTACATATCGTCAATTTTAACATTTTAAAATAATTCGACCACCGAATCGGAACGTAACTGCCACTCACTGAGAAAATCCAACAAGAAATTTGAGTGGATTTGTCTATTATTATTATTTCTTTACTGAATTTGTATTATAAAATATAGTACAGCTTGATTAGTAAGAATTAGCTGCAGTTCTCTATAATATCGGGATACGAAAAGCGTGATGCTTTATATAATACTAGCTGCTGCCCGCGGCTTCGCCCGCGTAAAAGGTTACTTTCCTAAAGTTTTTCATCCTCTATTTTTATTTTACCCCTTAAGGGTAAATTTTTACAACATGTTAATGACATATTTATTTATGTCTAATCAATAGCCTAAAAATAAGTTTCAAGCTTCTGGCTTTAAAAATGACTACACTTCCTTACAACTTTTCATCCTCCTTTACAACCCTTTTTTGCATTAAGAAGTAGCCTATGTCTTTTATCAGGCTCTAGACTATCTGTAACAAATTTCATTTAGATCGGTTCAATAGTTTTGGCGTGAAAGAGCGACAGACAAACAGACAGACAGTTACTTTCGCATTTACAATATTAGTAAGGATAAAATTTAAATATAATGTAAAAGATTATGGCTGGATCCCATAAGCAGTACCCTATCACTACTAGAGCACCCATCACTACCCTACATACAAATACGCGTCTTAAAACATTAACTGGTGTGTGTTACTAGCTAGGACTTAAGGCATTGAAACATGGTATCTTAATGTCGACCTCATTACAAGGCACAAACTTACTCAGCGTGTTATGGAGAGATCTATGCACGGAATTTTTCTACGTAACGGATATAATCGATATAGTCCAAAGAATTAGAACGTTGAAGTGGCAATGGACAGGACACATCGTTCGTCGAACTGACAACCGTTGGCGAAGAAATTTTCTCGAGTGGCAAACACGCATCGGTCGATGCAACGTAGGAGAACCCCCATTAAATGGACTAGCAACGTCCAAACGTCAGAGCTAGCCGATAGATGCAAATGACACAGGACCTTTTTGAATGGAATTCTTGTTAGGAGATCTATGTCCAAGTGGATGTTTACGTGCTGGTGGATGGATGAATACATACAAACCAAGTATAACAGCGATTAGACGTAAGTTAAGGTTGATAGCCTCATATTGTTTTATCATATAACTTTTAACACCTGAACCTGTCTAATTAAAGTCCAGTACTTACTTAATCTTTTTACATTTAGTTTTTTTTTCATTTAGACTCTTTATTAGCATCACATTAACACGTAAACTACAGATAGGTTGAACATACTTTAAAAAACATTTCTCTACAATATTTCTGAGATTTACCCGCTAATTATGTATATAATACATTTAAAAAAAAAATATAATCTGTGATTTCAAAAATCGACATGTTGAGTTTTAAACATTTTAGTCCTCTCGTAATTATTGATATCAAAATCTAATTAAAACGCCATGAAATCGGTAAATAGAATTTTATTTGTGGTAGGACTACACTGTTGACAGTTCTCTGTTTACAGCCGCGGGCCGGTCCGTCCGGGGTAGTACCACACTCTCACAGAAGATCGACGTCTGAGTAATGGCAATGTGCTATTGCGCTTCGTTCGGTAACGAGAGAGCCGGAAGCCCAACTGGGTGGGTTCGGGATTTATATTAGTAGGCAACGGCCTAGCTATACCCTTGGTATTGCAAAGGTCCATGGGCGGCAGTGACATTTAACATCAGGTGTGCTGCTTGCTCGTTTGCCAAGCAATAAAAAAAAGAATTTAATTTATAAATATTTATATATTGTTACTGTTCTGTATACAGACTAAGAATATACACGGTCACTGCGTCCCTCCCTAATCCTACCATTGTGACGGAGAGTGTAGTAGCGTGAAGGTCGAAGTAATAACCTTTCATTCTTGTGTAAGGATCAAACCCACGATGTAGTCCTTTGTGCGTCTCACAAAGTATTTTTCTGAGTCTGAATGTTATTTGTCGGACACAAATATAGTAATTGTTGTTTAAAGTCACTGATGACAGCTCTGCTCTACGCGGCCGAAGTCGTCTAAAACTTCCTTCGATTTATTCATGTTTTATTCTATATCATCATCTCAGCTCATACACGTCCCACCGTTGGGCTCGAGCCTCCTCCGTAATGGGAGGGCAATTGACCAACTATATCACGCTGGTCAGACGTGTTGGTATAGGGTTTGTTTCGAGTTTTCCTTGTCTCGTATAGATGTTATATGCGTTTTATATCCCTTAGTCGTCTCGCACCCACGGGTGAGATAGGGGGTGGCGAATTTTATTATTACTCCGTCACCACACGGACAATTCTATTCTATTTATTCGTATGAAAATAATGTGTTTAAATTAAATTTATAGCTAAATTATAGGTATATAACATTTTTTTAATTACATTTTCAATTGTTAATTAAAATTAAACAAAATAATTTTTTTAAATAAAGTTCATTTTATATGTCATTTATTTTGCCTTACCTAACTAACATTTAGAGATCGTTGATGAATATCTCTGGAGCCATAAGGCCTACAAACTTTAAATTTGGTAGGCGTATTTCTTTCGCCGAGTAAACGTCAGCTAAGAAGGGTTTTTACGAAATTCCACCCGCAAGGGGGGTTGCTGGAGTATAAAATCACACTTTTTTAATATAGCTCCTACAGACTTGAAATTTGGTGTAGACTTTCTTTCTGCCCTGAAAAGGTCAGGTGAAGTATGATTTTATGAAATTCCTTCTCCGAAAGGAATTCTATGTCGAGAAAGTAAACTTCACAAGTGAACTGACGTAACCGAAGCGAAGCGAGGGCGGGTCGCTAGTAATTTAATAAAAGAGCAGGGTAGTATAATTAAAATCTCTAAACTGAGTTTTGGACATCATTTAATATGTTAGAGAAATCTGTAGAACGGAACTGCAGCACGGTTATTCAATGCTCGCTTCTTCCAAAATCATCTCACGATCGTCCATTTTCTAAATTTAATAATTTTTCATAGAAATATGTATGTATTAAATATATTTTTTTAAGAAAATAAAAAATAAAATGATTCAATTTTGTTATCTAATTTTCTTTTTAATATCTATGGGCATTATTTGGTACCCTATGAGCTGTTCGATCCACTAGCCGCTGTAGAACCTGATAATGATCCTGCTAAAGCTCCTGCCGAAGACCCTGATTTTGAATCTGACGCCGTTTTATTATTAGCCTTATTTTTAGCCCTGGCTCTAGCCTTTGATGAACTGCTTACATCATCAGTATCATCTGTGATAATATTTATCTCATCCGGAACCGTATTATTATTACGATTACGTTTACCATCATCATCTTCATCTTCGTCATCATCATCATCATCATGTCTGTAATACCTATTGATGATAGGATTATTTGTGGGAATGGGTATTGGGTAAGGTATAGGGATATTGTTGCTAGAACAGCCGCCGCAGTTGCAATTACAACATCCACAGCCACATCCACAGTTCCCACCTCTATTTCTTGTGGCTAAAAGTAAGACTGTTAATAGCAGACCAATATCATCATCCTTATCTTCCGAATACGTTATGGCTCCGCCTCCGTAGTACGGAAGTACTGCTTGACTTAATACTCCAGATTCCTGGAAGAAAATATACGACTTTGGATTAGTTGATTTATTTTCCTAAGTGTTGACAGGCTAGGAATACAATGTATTCCCATCCCTAAGTTTTCCATAGAAGTCACACAAGTGTATGCCGTGTATGATGACGACTGAGAATTCATCGTCAGAAAGCGCAGTAGAACTCTCCTGAGAAAATTATAACACCAACTTTAATCGCTAATCCACCTACCAAGCGTAACGAATAGCATTACTCCTTGAATGTAGTTCTATGTCTAACAATAATAATAAAAAATTGCCCTAACCACCGGCGGCTTGATCCCTGTATTCGCTGCTGGTGGGTCAACATTAGACATGCGCGAAACAGTACTTCGCGAAGTGATGTTATATGGCATTACATTTCGTGCCGAGTAATATTACATTTTACCATCACTTCAAACATCAAATATGACATTTCATTTAATATAAGCCTTAATGTTCTGCAAATAGAGCTCAAAATAAATATTTATCAACCGCAGACGCAGCGCGGTCCAGTCGTTCTATCCCTCTCACTCTCCCGAAAAGACACACGGCGCGTTTGAGAGATAGATAACCATTACCAAATTACCGAACATTGCAGAAATACAGAACAGTACACGAGTGTTCGGCGTCATGTTTAATGTGATGTGTGATGTTTAATGTCATGTCATGTTTAGTCGCGCAATGTGTAATATGACACAGTACGCGGTCGGGTAATATTACGTGTGATGCATCACTCGCATTACTTACACATGTATAGTCAACATGCTTTTTATATTTTTAAATATATTATTTTAATATTATATTTAGAAATATATTAAGTAGTTATAAGTTTTAATAAAGATAATAATAATAATAAGCCATAATTTGAAATGCACGTCGATTAGTACTAAATTTATGGCAATAGACGAAAGCGATAGTCATCACACAAATCATATAGCATCCCAACATTTTAAAATTTACACGCTACATTTATTTGGTTTGCGATCAGTAAATGTGGTTTAAACAAAGAACTAAGAATATATTGAATAATAATAATTACATTTGAATGTTTTGAAACGCTTTTTTGCGTTCATGACGACAGGAGGACGCGATAAAAATTAGTAAAAATAGTTATATTTCATGCGATCAAAGAAATGCTAAAAAAGTTGGTTATATTGAATGCACTGTGTCAACTTTTCGAGACTTATAAAGACGCTTTTGGTCGACACCGGACATTGGTAACTCACAAGCTCACAAGTTTCTTTTGCCAACAAAATGAGCTTCCCTCTACTTCCTACTGCCTGCCTCTTTCGCCTATTTTATGGGTAGAAACTTTTTTGTTTAGTTGATTTTATGGGTATAAACTTTTTTGTTATCGTTAAGTTTTTAGACATAAATAATATCTATAGTCTTATTAAATACGTTTGGATTCAATACTAATTTTAAATGTATTAAATTTCGTAGTCTTTTGACGGCGAATTGTAGCAATAATATATAAATATTTTTTTTTAAATTATAATAAATATAGCTTACCTTAGAATTGAATAAAAATATGGAGAGAAAAGCGCTGCAGTACAACAAAAACTTCATATTTTTATATATAAATTTTAAATCACTTACATTACAATATAAATATATATTTATTTAAAAACATTTTTATGGTACTCATGTGTTGGACAATCTACGACATAATGCCAATTGTGAATGAATATATTTTTATACTCCTAGAGATTACGCAACATTATATTATCTTATCAATATTATAATCGAATAAAATGAACATTTTCTCACGAACATTTCATATTTTCTGCATTTCCTTGTAATTACAATGTACCTTATAAATACGTACCTTTCATAAAAAAAGATATTTAAAAATGAATTGAAAGAATTGTACGAGTACAAAAAGCATTAATGTGATTGAAATACATTGCCAGCAATGTGAATTTGTATCAAAAATATTGGTCAACATTTAATAACTAATACTGTAGCTATAAAGGGTAGATATAAATCTCTGTAATAACGATGAGGTGTTGGACCCGAGACACCTTAGTCAGACCCATTACCATGAACACTGTAAAACTGTAAAGGCTTCGAAACGACGCGAAATAAAAAATAGAATCCGTAAAAATAGTTTTATTTCAAATGTGTAATAATCGCGTAAACGGCAGAAATCATTACACTAAGGTTAATTAAAACGATGATCACTTAAACATCGACTTTAGAGATTTATTTTTATATAAATTTATTGGCCAACCAAAAGCAGTATATTTACGAAAATTAACATCGTTAAAGACTATATTCGTGGTCGTTTAACATGACAACAAATGTGGGCTAATTTTCAGTGATACTTGAATCATTAATCAACGTGAGCGATGAAACTGTTAACTTCGTAGATCATAGTTTATTGACAGTCTATTCTGATATTGTAACGTTACATAGGAATATTTGAGCACGTGCTACTTACTGCACGCTTCATTACACGATTTTTTTTGGTGGTGGGCGTCGCGCCCCGCCGCATCGGTCCGGGGCGATGGATAAAGCGGCGCGTAACCCCAACCCCGGGCCACCGGAACCCGATCTTTGTCTTCGGTGGCCTTCATTACACATTTTAATATTTCTTAACGTGTGTATTTGATTGAAATCCTTAATGACTGGACTAATTTTGATGAACTTTTATGTGCATCTATCCAGGTGGATTCAAAAATAGTTCAGATTGACGATTGCACCCGATAGGTGGTGCTGCGATCTATTTTAAGGAATTAATTTTTTTTATCTTTGTACAGAATACCGTCTTTCATAATAAAATCAGTATTACCTATTTTAAATATAAAGTTTAGTACTACTTAATTTTTTTAAAGGTTTTGATTTGCGGTGATTATTAAAGAGGGGTTCCATGAAAAATGTTTTAGATACCCATCACGAAATCTTGAAAGTTATAAAAAAATACATACATACATACATATCATCACGCCATATCCCTTGCAGGTTAGGCAGAGAGAACAGAGTGCCAGAGAACTCTATCCTGGCATACTTCACTCGCTATAAAAAAATACCTATAGTAAAAAGTATATTGTTAGCTAAAAGCTTGGTATATACATACATAGCTTCACGCCTGTTTCCCAGAGGGGTAGGCAGAGACTACGGATTGCCACAAACCACGATCCTGGCATACTTCCATCGCTTCATTCACACTCATAATAGTCTTCATGCATGCTCTACGATTACGCATACTCTTAATATGATCTCTCGTCAATACATCGCTAATTTGATTCAGAAAATTATGACGAGGTCTTCCCCTTGTATTCGTCCCATTCACGCTTGCTTTATATATTTTCTCCGTCAACCTCTCCTCACTCATTCTTTCTAAGTGTCCAACCCACCTCAGCATACCCTTTTTGATCTTTGTCACTACTTCTTCATTTACACCACAGCGCTCTCTTATAACACTATTCCTAATTTTATCTTTCAGGCTCACATCACACATACTACGAAGAGCTCTCATCTCTACAGCATTTATTCTACTTTCATGTCTTCTCTGCCAAATCCAACTTTCACTACCATACATGAGGGTAGATACTAATACTCCCTTATGTACAGCTAGACGTGCCTTTTTGGACACATTTCTGCTTCTCATAAAGGTACAGTGCCCCATTCACTCTATTACCAGCATTTACTCTTCTTTCAACATCATTATCATTTTTACCATCTCGAGTAAATAATACACCCAAAAACAATACAATTCTTGCACCTGTTCCAATTCCTCACCATTTATACTAATTGCTAACAAGCTAACAAGCTTGGTATATCAGTAAAATATTATTATTATAAGATTAAATCTGGGCTATAATAGCATAGACGAATAGAATAACGACCATTATGCTTTCTTAAACATGTGTGTATTTCATGTCAGCAAAATCTATTTTAGTTCCACAAAACATTTCATGTTCACTAGATAAAAATTGCCTATATATTAACTCCGAATTTACGATATCTGTGCTCCAAATTTCTCAACTTCGTATAAAAATTTCTCAATATCGCATATAAAAAACTAATAAAGATTAATTCTAGATATACCTAATCTACTAATTTATATGTATAAATCTTAATGTATAAAAATCACTTATCGATGCTTGTTTAAGGGGGTATTCTAGTCTAGGGGCCTGAATTTTAGGTGATTTTTGAAGTGCCGTAAAAAAAAGGCTATCAATATTTTTACTATACATTTTTATGAGTTATTTATTAACATTACAAGAATACAGCAAAAAAAATTAAAAAGTTAAAAAGTTGAGAATTCAAAAAATTACCAGCTGATGAAGTTTTTCTCAAAAAATTGGCACGTGATCATGCCCACGATTCCAGCCCTCCTAGCCATCTGACAAAACATAGTTTTAATGGAAGGAGATGAGTAATGTCCTTTTTCATCAACGTACGAACGACGGACGGACGGACGAACTCAAGTAAGCTTCTTCCATTGAAAATACAACTAGGTATTGCCCGTATTAGTATCAAATCAATGAACAAAAGAGATTTTATTAGATAAATAAAACCTCATGGATGTAGGTACCGGGGGAGACCGAGACTAACTTACCTAGACCAGATTGGCCACGTACTGAAAGAAGGTGGAGTCAAGAATCTGCGAAACCGGCGAGCGTGTATGAAGAGAATTATGAATGTTGAGGAAGCGAGTGAAGTATGCAAGGATAGTGTTCTCTAGCACTCTTCTCTCTGCCTACCCTGCAAGGGATATTGCGTGATGATATGTATGTAATAAAACCGCAGATAAATACAAAAGGCATTATTGCTGTGTTCAAATCTAGGCAGCTATAAACCAGTTAAAATACACAAAACACGTATGTTTACTTTTACAATAATTATAGATAGGTACAGGAATGTTGAGGAGTCCAGTTATAAAACAATTATTGTATCTAGACGTAAAACCGTATCCAAGTTGTGTTTGCCTGTTAATGTGTTATTTATAAACCACTTGACGAACAAATTTTGTGAAATTAATATTTAAGCAATTTTTTTTGAGGTTATACTTCTTTTTGGCGCGTTAAGGAAAAATGATGAAAGTAAATTTTTACGATGCGCGCGCACACCGTCACGAAAAACCGACACCCTGAAATTAGCTATAGTCAACATTTTAGTATTTTGTGATATTTAAATAAACTTTATTTAACTAGATAATGCGTTATAATAAAACTTTCAATGTATTAAATACCTTTTTTCTATTGTTAGTGTCGTTTTTTCTACAAACGTAGAATAAGGCGAAAGATAAAATTTTTGAAAAGATTTCTATCTTGTTACGCCAAAGAAGTATAGCTTCTAAGGCGTGTACATAAGTACACACACACTTTTTTTCGTCAGACTTTAGTAGCCAGAAATTAAACCTGTGTCTAACTGAAGACGAATAAAAATTGTTTTTTTTTTAATAGATGTTCAAATGTTGACTTCAGCATATAACGAAATTAGAAATATGAAAATCTGTAAAAAAAATATGTAAACGGCATAGTAAAGAATTAGATTGACTGCTGTTGAGAGAGAAACATTTTCGATTGGTGACCACGTATCGTACGACTCATTGGTAAAGTTTGACTCCACAGAGGGCGTTTAGATCCGACCTATCATGCCAGTATCTGTGTGACAATACTTTGTGTGACCCATAAATTCCTGTTCTGAGTCTTGGATTTTTTTGTCGTGTCTTTTAGCTGTTAGCCGGAGATGGCTTTCACGGTTTAACCAGGACTATGGATGAGCGCTGAGGGCTCTCAAACCATAAGTCTGAGTGTAATTTATGTTCGTTAATCTGTATGTTTGTTAGTCCCCAGCAATACAAAGATTATTTCCTTAGTGCAAGAAGTTGCTTTTAAAAATGTCGCAGTGGACCGCCACATCCAGGTAGCACAAAGATGTTCTACACGACATTCTCGTAGCCAAATCTGCGTCCAACAATTGACGTTGATTGGCTAATAATCGGATAGATGTGCACTGAATGCCTGCTCTCATTACTCAAATGGAGTTTGCTGAGTGCTATGCGAGTGAAGAAATAGGTTGTAATGTTTAATACAGAAAAATAATAATAAACTAGAAATAAAGCTCACGCAAATCAAGTGAACACAGATTAAAAATATGGTGCATTTGCATGTTAACGATTTGCATAATTATTTATTGTAATTTCTGTATAAATACGCTGGTATAAATAGTCGTCATCCATGTGGTGACGCAGTAAGAATACAATTCACCACCCCTTATCTCAACCGTGAGTGATCGTAAGAGACGACTAAAGAATATAAAATGCGTATAACATCTATACAAGAGATGGAAAACTCAAAACAAAACCTTATACCAACACGTCTGAACAGCGTGATGTAGAGCTACTACAAAGCAAGCATTGTAAACGAACCAATGCCTGTATGGGATTTGTTCCCTCTGCTTGTCCGAATAGACGAACAGAACAAAAAAAAATGTACACGAACCCAATTTTCACAATTCATTTAAATATGTTTATTTCATACATACGTAATACGTAAAAATAGAAATTAGACAATCTTTCTGGCATTTTAATTTTAAAATAGAGGAAAGAAAGACAGACTCTTCACTCTCATTCGCTCTAGATACCTGTGAATCCTGCTTTAATCAGTTAAATTGTTATAAACGTAAATACATCGTTGATATAATAAATATTCATACACATATATTTTTATAGTGTAAATCACTTTTACAGATCATCGGGCGAATCTTTGCAAAGTCCATTTGTTTGCACGGTTACGGGGGCTGATCAGTTTGGTATGAATTGTACGTCAATCATCTTTCTCATTGTCATGAGGGCTTATATAGTTTAATTTTTCCTCTTCTTCTTCTTCTTCTTATATATTGGCAATCAGCTACATATACGAGCTATTGGTGCCAGCGTCAAGTTATAAATATTTTCACGTTTTTAGTCTTTCAAGTTAGTCATTGTCTAAGTCAAATTGTCGCCATTAATAGTGCAATGGCCACACTGTTAATGGTATCGTGTGGGAATTTTGATGGAAAACGAAAACGTTGTAAAGCACTTTTATATGATATTCACTACATCCCAGTAGTTCCGCCGATTCATATTACATAAAATGCCATCAAAATTATCTAATATAACACGTTAAAACACTAAGATATCGAATATAATACAAGAGCACCACATGACGTTTTCAAATACCCGTCAAAAGTCAGGTTTAATTTTTTAAAACACGTTTAATGTACTGTCAACATACTGTCAATACACGGGCAACATAGAGGCCACCACCTGAATTATATTCTAACTCCGTCACCACACAAAGTCTTAGATTACTTAATATAACTTTTTGATGGCAACATTTTTTTTTTTAAGAAAAGACACCACCCTGCTCTAAGTAAATAATCCTTATATTGTGTGGGA
Organism: Lymantria monacha; assembly: GCA_905163515.2. NCBI lineage: Eukaryota > Metazoa > Arthropoda > Insecta > Lepidoptera > Erebidae > Lymantria > Lymantria monacha. Next base: position 15,758,231 of record LR991082.1, on the reverse strand, counting down.
CCTTTACAAAAATGCAATTTAACGCAAACAAATTACATCCAGACTCAGAACAATACTTTGTGAATGGACTAAATATTGTCCTGCGTGGGAATCAAACCCTCGGCACTAGCACGGAAGGTCGTTATCTTAACCACTACGCCATCTGTGCAGTCTGACAATACATCATAATGTTGCTGTTTGATTTTATCTATTACACAAGAGGTTTGGATATTAAGTTATATTATCAAATATGTCTGATTTTGTTGATTTTCTTTGTTGTTTATATCATCGATCGTTAATCAAGAAAGATTGTACGCTGCGTACTTTATTTGAAATAATTAATATGTAATTATTTTGGCGTCATGACGCTCACCACAAAGAACATTCCTTTGACGTGAGAATGTTGGCTTGTCATTTGCACTCAATTAAAACAATGTAATAAAAATTCAGTGAATATTTCACGCAATTTTTTGTATATTGTCCTAATGTTTATATCAAATATGCCTAAGGTAGGGAGTTTGTGTTATTTAAAAAAAAGGCAATCGCCACTAATCCTTGTATTGCGGGGGACTTTAAAAACATTCGACACATATACACCGTGAAATTGTGGTCCGCACAAAATTTTGCCCTACATAGTAATCGAACCAACGACTGGCACGGTAGTTCGGTCTATTAACTACCGCATCATCTTTGCAGTCTTAGTTAGCCTATCGTATCGAAGCCCTTACAATAAAGATGGTTACAGAGCCAAATATTAACTTTTCATAACTTTGTTTCAGGTGAGATGGATAACCCTACTACTTTCAGCTGGTGGTATGTTTACCTTTTTTATTTATTACTTTTTATTAATAAATTTTAAAAGGATAACAATTAGGTATTTATAAATTTTATTTTATAATTTATTTATTTTCACTTATTCTACTAGCTGTTCCATCAGATTAAAACATTAAAAAAATAAAATTGAAATTCCTTGAAATTGATCGCATAGCCATCTAAACCATTCTTAAATCCAACTGAACTTGCATATCAAAATTGGTAGAGCTATTTAGGAGAAGTTCAGTCACAATCAAACTTATAGAATAATTATATGTATTTTACATTGCACAGATTTCATTGTGTAATGCGAACTACTTCTAAAACAGGAACAGGCGGTGTTTCTTTCAAACTTTTATTTTTTCGCTAATACTAAGTTTACCTAAAAGTTATTTATAGTAGAGAAACTATATAGATAACATCATATTATCGTAAATATATTAATAGTGGTAGAACCATGCTGTTGACAGTTCTCTGTCTGCAGCCGCGGGTTGGTCTGTCCGGCGTAGTATCACACTCTCGCAGAAGATCGACGTATGTGTAATGGCAATGTGCTTTTGCGCTTCGTTCGGTCCAGCGAGAGAGCTGGGATGCCCAAATGGGTGGGTTTGGGCTTTATATTGGTAGGCAGCGGCCTAGTTATACCCTTGGTATTACAAAGATCCATGGGCGGCAGTGACACTTACCATCAGGTGTGCTGCTTGCTTGTTTGCCACCATTAGCAATTAAAAAAAAAATATCGTTTTAATTTACACAAATAATGACCATTTCATATAATTTCAGCCCGTTATCGTGTGACAATTGTGTAATTAATATATCAATTTTACATACAATGATTTTTCGCGTAAATTCGATTACTACAATATTTATAGCTAATGTATGTTGAAAGCTAATTATTTGAAAATGATAGCAGAGTGATGCAATTTTTGATGCAGTAAGACAGTACTTTGAAATCCTCTTTCTTTAGTCCAGATTCAACCTATTGTTGGATACTAATTTCCACATTAATTTATATTGTATCAGCTTGCCATGCCGCGCTGGTTGATTGGTATTAAGTGTTATTTTGATTCATAATTATCTCGCATTGGTGTTATTTGCTTATGTGTATCTTAGCCTCAGAAGTCGTAGGAGGTAGTGACAAATTATATACTCATACAGTTACCGCACAGCAATTTGGAATACTGCTTACTAAGTTTCGAGTAAAAGTACTCTGTCTCTAGATATGTATATTATTAATTAAAAAATATATTCAAAATTAAGCTTTTATTCAATATGTTAACTATATACTGAGTTTTTCTCACCAAAAACTTTCCTATAATATCTATATAAAAATTACATATTATCCGTGTGGTGACGGAGTAAGAATACAATTCACCACCCCCTATCTTACCCGTAGGTGATCGTAAGAGACGACTAAGGGATATAAAACACATATAACATCTATGCAAGACAAGGAAAACTTGAAACAAAACCCTATACCAACACGTCTGACCAGCGCGGTAACCTCCTATAGGTTAATTTCCCTGCCATTACGGAGGAGGTCCGAGTCCAACAGTGGGACATATGTAGGCTGCGATGATGATGATGAAAAGTTGCATAAAAATATTTGGCAGCCACATTGAATTTAGGTCACTTAATTAACCAATAATTGTTCTTCAACTAAAAATATTGGTAAATTTCAGATAAGCCAATAGCGTGATTTACATAAAAAAATCGGGCATACAAAAATAGAGCGTCATCATTTGCATTTAGTTACTATAAAACCCTTCGTGCTATTATAATAATGAAGCTTTGAAATTTATTTGACATGTCACGATCGCATTTGCAACGATAATGTGTAATAGACCAAAAGCCCAGACATATCATACTTTATTTTTGCAAGACAAAATGTGAGTCTTTAAATAATGTACCTACATAAAATGCCATCGTACATATTTGGTTATTTGGTCGATTTAGAGTTATCTGCTGAGAACCTAATTAAAATAGGACAAATCAGATGGTTAATTTTTCATGTTACTTAAACAATTTTGTTATTGCTTCTTTAAGAATTGATTCTTTTTAAAACATCTACCGAAATATAATTCAAACTACATAAATACTACTCATCTCGACTCATATAAGTTCCACTGCTGGGCTCGAGCCTCCTCCATAACTGGAGTGAAATTGACCTACTATACTGCGCTGGTCAGACGTGTTGGTATAAGGTTTTGTTTCGAGTTTTTCTTCTCTTGCATTAATGTTATATGCGTTTCATATCGCTTAGTCGTCTCTTACGATCACCCACGGGTAAGATATGGGGTGGTGAATTGTATTCTTACTCCGTCACCACACGGATCTGTCTCTGTCACCATATTAAATAAACCAAAAAATATTATATTTGCTTTTCTTTTTTATATTTTTTATTTTCTTAAAAAAATAATTGAAACTAGGAAGTTTCAGCTCTTAGACTATTAGTAAAAGTTTCTTAACTCTTGGTTTTTGAGGAACAGGATATGACTGGTTGAATAGCAATACCCATCGTGCAGTCATTTATATGTTTTCTTTGCGATCCATTGGCTTTTTGGCTATTGCGTGATTAATGTGTTTTATATGAATATGGATTTCCGTGTGGTGATGGGTTGAGAATACATCGTATCTCCACCTTTCCTTTTCAAAGAACCTGTCTGTCAAGCATAAAAGTTATGCCACTATCATCCTTCGTGAGGAGTCCTACGTCCAATAGAGAACGTCGATAGTTATATGGATGGATGAACTGTAAATATGAAATTCAAATCATACAAATTTAATATTTAACATAATTGTTGTGTCAATCCCATGTAGGAAATGACGACGGGCCCAGCATTGGTCCAAGCCTGCGCCAATCCTGTTGAAGCTTGGCCCAACGTTGCATGCCGACACTGGGCCAACCTTGGTTAAAGTCTGGGATGATAACTAAGGCCCAGGCTTGGCTTACTGCATTGGGCCAAGGCTGGCTTGACACATTGGCCCGAGCATGGCATACAACGCTGGGCCAACCTTGGTTAAAGACTGGGATGATAACTAAGGCCAAGGCTTGGTTTACAGCATTGGGCCAAGGCTGGCAATTCACGTCGGCCCGAGCATGGCAAACAACGCTGGGCCAACCTTGGTTAAAGACTGGGATAATAACTAAAGCCCAGGCTTGGTATACAGCATTGGGCCAAGGCTGGCAATTAACGTTGGCCCGAGCGTGGCATACAACACTGGGCCAACCTTGGTTAAACTCTGGGATGATAACTAAGGCCCAGGCTTGGTATACAGCATTGGGCCAAGGCTGGCAATTAGCGTCGGCCCGAGCGTGGCATACAACGCTGGGCCAACCTTGGTTAAACTCTGGGATGATAACTAAGGCCCAGGCTTGGTTTACAGCATTGGGCCAAGGCTGGCAATTTACGTTGGCCCGAGCATGGCATACAACGCTGGGCCAACCTTGGTTAAAGACTGGGATGGTAACTAAGGCCCAGGCTTGGTTTACGGCATTGGGCCAAGGCTGGCAATTAACGTTGGCCTGAGCATGGCATACAATGCTGGGCCAACCTTGGTAAATGTCTGGGCCTAGCTTTGATTTACAGCATTGGGCCCAGGTTAGCAATGAATGTTGACCCCGTGCATAATTAATGTTGGCAGAATCCTGAAATATTGGCAGCCCTAAAAATAGAAAATGACATATATATTACATATGTTATGATGAAATTCATAAAAAAGAAAACACTGTATAACTAAATAATGTATTATTATTACATTTATTATTGTGAGTATTAATATAATAGTAATTACAATCATTACATAGTTCAAACATAAGTCATATTCATAATAAATACATGTAAATTATTAATGAAAAGTAACATTTTATTTTTGATCATTGGTATCGGCTGCCCTCTATCCTTTCTAGAAATTTACTAGCAATTTACTCATCATATGCATAATTTTCACTTTCCTTTGATTAACTATACTTTGACAGTATACAATCTGAAATGTTTATTATTGATTAATTAAAATATAATTACATGCATAATTTGTATAAACATTTAATTAAGTATTCATTTTATACTTTTTTCAACTGCGTTGACCATTCTGCCACATCCACTATACAGTAACTGAATATTGTTTCCTTTTACTTTTATTAATGTTTGTAACATCTGTTTTATAATTAGTGGAACCAATAGCTTCTAATCAAAAATAATATTTCTGTAAATCAAACAAAAAATATATAGTTATAATCCTGGATGGATTCATCGATCAGCACATATAGACATCCACTGTTAGACATTCATCCATTATTAGCTTCACCAACACATTATAGTCTCAACTGTCACCACACACTGTACAGCCAAATAGTATTACATAATTATATAATATATACAATTTAAACATTATTTTAATTAAATATATGTGGTGGTGTATAAGAACAAGTACATAAACTTGTTCTTATTATAATCTACTTCTATATATTAATAATATAGACTCAATAAATACTAAAACAGTTTACTGTTTTAGAGTTGGTACATACTAACATACTAGATGCTCAGAATTCCATGATGAATTTTTTTCTAAGAAGGGCTATTAGACACATGGTGTACGACTATATTTTTATTATGGGGAAATTTTCTTGACTAAACATTGATCAATCTCTATTCTTGGCATAGTATAAAGCAAACATAGTTTTAATACGTAGGTATTTTTAGCATAATCTTCCAATCTGAACTAGCGTGAATTCATTGAAGTATTTTATACGATATCTTAAAATATTGTTACAGAATATTATGATATAAGTAAAAATCTGTCAAGGATACATAAATAAGGATGGTTAATTTCACATTACTTGCATACACACTACATTAATAATGACTAATGTGAAACAAATTTACCTGTAGGTATTGTGTATTGGCTGTATTTCAAAGAACCATTAAGTAACGAAGAAGAACCAATATATCTTAATATTGGAGATCCATCGATAATGATGATATTAAACATTGTCTTATGCGAGCAATATTTACATATTCTTTTATTTATCGTGTATATTTGTATAACGTATTGAAACAACAAAACTAAACCTAAGGTCTCAAACAAGAGACGTACACACTTACATGCACAGTACACTAAATATCGATGAATCGAGTCCATTCGATATTTATTTAACAGACAATTTACATCAGCGTTCGGTATGGCAAATATATTATCGAATCGATGTATCGATCATTTTTTTAAAAATATAATATCAATGGAAAATTCATTAAATAATAAAAATAATAAACTTTTCTAAAAGGCTTGCATTATTTTATGTTGATCTATGCATATGCATCGTTAATAGTAGAATAAAAGTTTTTAATTTTTTTTTGTAGGTACCTACTTAGCAGTTTTATTGTTATAATTTACACGCTTATCGTTTAATTTTTCTAAGGCGACTTAGAAGAGGTTCGAGTCCAGCATTGAGATATATATGAGATACGTATATGATGATGCTGAGATTTTAATAATGATTCATCATTTCAGCTCATATATTTCACATTGATGGGCTCGAGTCTCCTCCATAATAGGAGTTTTATTGACCTACTATACCACGATGGTCAGACGTGTTGGTATAGGGTTTTGTTTCGAGTTTTACTTCTCCTGCATAGAAGTTATATGCGTTTTGTATCCCTTTGTCGTCTCTTACGATCACGCACGGGTAAGATATGGGATGGTGAATTGTATTCTTACCCTGTCACCACACGGAAGATGATGATGATGATAATAACGATGATGAATATAGCCTAATACTGACTATCCAGTTGTAAGTACTCTAGATCGATCGTAACATAAATATCTCTAGCCTGAATATAAAAATAATTAAGCTAAGTTAATATAACCAATGCACTCATTAAATACAAAACATTAACAATACGTTCTGGTATCGCAATCTTCATAATTGTATTTTTGATTCGACAGAAGCATAATCGATACATATGTCAATCTCTATTATTTTATAAATACAACAACAACAATCTGACCAATATGGCGTTGAAGCTAAAATGACTATTATTTTTTTATTGCAAGAATAGTACCTACGAATTCAACTGAAAAATTAAATATGTTTAACTAGGAACTTAGGAAATTCAGATTATGTTTTTATAAAGATAAGTGAAATCTAAACACGTTTTAATTCTTTTGTTAGATATTTTCGGACATCCGGCCACCTCCTTCTATTCTATTGAAATATTTTATGTTATTTAAATTCTATATTTAAACAAAATAAAATTTGTATAAAAATTAAATTTAAAAAATATATATTTAAGTTTTTAATATAAATCCTTATTTGCCGTCGCTCATCTACTTAAATAATTATGAACCTAGAAGGTCAATTATATTGACACTTGTTTAGGTACATTAAAATGAAATACATTTTCGATGTACGTATTGAATTTCTAATAGTATTTTATCCTTTTTCACAAGAAACTAATTTCATAACACCAACATCTATTGACAGAGTGGGGAATTCAAAGATTTCTTTTCTTAGATTTTCTATAGTACCATAAACAGTAGATGATGAATATAGTCTTGAAAAGGCTCGGACCAGCATCGAATAGCCGAGCCTCGGCTGTTCAAGACTGGCCCAAGCTCGGGCTAGCATCGAATAGCCGACGCTCGGCTGATTAAGGACTGGCCCAAGTTTGGATTAGCACCGAGTAGCCGAGCCTCGGCTGTTCAAAGCTGGCCCAAGCTCGGGCCAGCATCGAATAGCCGATCCTCGGCTGTTCAAGATTGGGCCAAGCTCGGACCAGCATCGAATAGCCAAGCCTCGGCTAATCAAGGTCTGGCCCAAGCTCGGTGCAGCACCGAGTAGCCGAGGCTTGGGTGTACAAGACTGGCCCAAGCTCGGGCCAGCATCGATTAGCCGAGCCTCGGCTGTACGAGACTGGCCCAAGCTTGGGCCAGCATCGAATAGCCGACGCTCGGCTGATTAAGGACTGGCCCAAGTTTGGATTAGCACCGAGTAGCCGAGCCTCGGCTGTTCAAGATTGGGCCAAGCTCGGACCAGCATCGATTAGCCAAGCCTCGGCTAATCAAGGTCTGGCCCAAGCTTGGTTCAGCACCGAGTAGCCAAGGCTTGGGTTTACAAGACTGGCCCAAGCTCGGGCCACCATCGAATAGCCGAGCCTCGGCTGTACGAGACTGGCCCAAGCTTGGGCCAGCATCGAATAGCCGACGCCCGGCTAATCAAGGTCTGGCCCAAGCTCGGTTCAGCACCGAGTAGCCGAGGCTTGGGTCTACAAGACTGGCCCAAGCTCGGGCCAGCATCGATTAGCCGAGCCTCGGCTGTACGAGACTGGCCCAAGCTTGGGCCAGCATCGAATAGCCGACGCTCGGCTGATTAAGGACTGGCCCAAGTTTGGATTAGCACCGAGTAGCCGAGCCTCGGCTGTTCAAGGCTGGCCCAAGCTCGGGCCAGCATCGAATAGCCGATCCTCGGCTGTACGAGACTGGCCCAAGCTTGGGCCAGCATCGAATAGCCAAGCCTCGGCTAATCAAGGTCTGGCCCAAGCTCGGTTCAGCACCGAGTAGCCGAGGCTTGGGTGTACAAGACTGGCCCAAGCTCGGGCCAGCATCGAATAGCCGAGCCTCGGCTGTACGAGGCTGGCCCACGCTTGGGCCAGCATCGAATAGCCGACGCTCGGCTGATTAAGGACTGGCCCAAGTTTGGATTAGCACCGAGTAGCCGAGCCTCGGCTGTTCAAGGCTGGCCCAAGCTCGGGCCAGCATCGAATAGCCGATCCTCGGCTGTTCAAGATTGGGCCAAGCTCGGACCAGCATCGATTAGCCAAGCCTCGGCTAATCAAGGTCTGGCCCAAGCTTGGTTCAGCACCGAGTAGTCGAGGCTTGGTAGTTCAAGACTGGACCAAGTTCGGGCCAGCATCGAATAGCCGAGCCTCGGCTGTTCAAGACTGGCCCAAGCTTGGGCCAGCATCGAATAGCCGAGCCTCGGCTGTTCAAGGCTGTCCCAAGCTCGGGCCAGCGTCGAATAGCCGACGCCCGGCTAATCAAGGTCTAGTCCATGTTTGGATCAGCACAGGGTAGCCGAGGCTTGGTAGTTCAAGACTGGCCCAAGTTCGGGCCAGCATCGAATAGCCGAGCCTCGGCTGTTCAAGACTGGCCCAAGCTCGGACCAGCATCGAATAGCCGAGGCTTGGTTGCTCGTGACTGGCCCGAGCTTGGGCCAAGATAAAAAAAAGTTACGGCTCAATTGCACAAGGTCGGTCCAGGCTTGGGCCAGCATTGGACAGCCGAGGCTTGTTGCCCAGTATTGGCCCAAGCTTGGCCCCATCGTTGAAGACTGGCAGTTCCTACATGGGATGTTTTAAAAACTTTTCTCGATCATCTGTTTACAAATTACGTCTTAGCATAAGACAATATCAAGTAGAGTATTACAAAGCTGGAGTTTTGTTGGCAACACTAAAATCTTATGTCCGTATCCTAAATTATATGCAATACTTTTTTTTCAATAGCTTTTTTTACAGTGTTAAGTATATTGAATAATTTTGTTGATGTTTTATGTAATACAGAGGAAGTGCTGAAGTGTAGTAAATATTATACAGGGTGACAAGAGACCGCTCCCGAAAATAATAACAGCCCTACTAGTCCTACTTATAATGATAGGCTAGCAAAAAAAATTATTCTGATGAAAAAAAAATATTTTTACAACTAGTTTTTGGAGTGTATAATACACTCCATCATATTAGAACCGTGTCGTGTAACGATAATTCCATAACTAATACGTGACTTTACTCAGATGAGAAAAAACGCAATCTATATTATATGTTCTAACTTATGTATATACGTACATAAAGTTACTTTTGCGTAATATTTATCAAAATAATTTCATTTCAACTAATGTTGACTAATGATAGCACAAGAGAGAAAACTAGCAGTTCACTTCTGACCACAACATAAAATTACTTTGATAAATAATACGCGTGAAAGGATCCAATCAATTGATGTATTTGATTCAAAGGACCATTGCCCAAATTGATATGAATTGGAGGAGCAATTCTTCTATGATTTATTTCATGTATTCTAGAAACTGATCTAATGAGGTGGATCAAATTATGTATTTAGGTAGTTTTGCTTTTCAAGTTTATATATAAACGTGTCTTTCCTAGACAAACAAAACAAATAATGGTAGGACCACGCTGTTGACAGTTTTCTGTCGACAGCTGCGGGCTAGTCCGCAAGGGGTAGTACCACACTCTCGAAGAAGATCAACGTCTGAGCAATGGCAATGTGCTGTTGCGCTTCATTCGGTGAACAAGAGAGCCGGAAGCCCAACTGAGTGGGTGAATTTTGCCTTTTACATTGGTAGGCAGCGGCCTAGCTATACTCCTGGTATAGCAATGATCCATGGGCGGCAGTAACACTTACCATCAGGTGTGTTGCTTGCCGTTTGCCACCAAAAGCTATTAAAAAAAAAACTCCATTTTATACAAAGAATTATATTCTGTAACGCTATCTAGCAAATGTTTAAGGTATTTGCATTGTTATTACTGTTTAACTTATCCCTTTTCAAGCTTGTCCTAAAAGTAACGTTTCCGGCGAACAAGATTAAAAACCTATGTCCAGCGCATATGTAAACATATAAGTTAAATTATTATCAAGAATAACAACATTTACATTATGAAGATGTTGATTAATTTTTGTAATTATTTAATTAATAATAGTTTAATTGTTTATGATTTCTGAATATATGTTTATGAAATACATTAGAGGAAATTTGAAAGTTGCGCCAGTGACGGAAAAGTTAAGGAGTGAACGGCTGACATGGTATGGACATGTGAAACGGCGGGATGAAAGTAATGTTGTGAGAAAAGTTTTAGGTATGAATGTTGAAGGCTTAAGGGGTAAAGGAAGACCAAAAAAAAGATGGATGGACTGCGTGAGGCATGACATGGATAGTTTAGGAGTGACGGCAGAGATGACGTCTGATAGGATCGTATGGAAAAAGATGACATATCGCGTCGACCCCAAGTAATTGGGATAATAGCAAGATGATGATGATGATGATGAATTGTTTATGATTTCTGATTTTTACGTGGCTATTATATACATTTGAAATAATATTATTTTTACGGATTCTATCGTGTTTGTTTTGAATGCTATAAACGGTTCGAAACGTCGGTAAATTAAAAATCAAATAGTACAAACACGATAGAATCCCTAAAAATAATTGTAATTGTATTTTGTCAATGTACTTACAATTTTTCATTTCATTACATTATTTTCAATACGATAAGAGAATTGACGAGAGGTCATATTAAGAGTATGCGGCAATCTATAGTCTCTGCCTACCCATCTGAGAAACAGGCGTGATGCTATGCATGTATAACAAAATAGTTAATAAGATATTACTAATAATATCAGTAATATTAATAAACTTAGGACATTCGAGTTCACTGATTACTCAAGTAGTTCAAAACTATTAAAAATGCGGGTTTAGTACGAACTCTAATATGGTATGACTAGATTTTTTATATGCTTTTTTTTTATTTTTTTTTTTTATTGGTGGGCTATGGGTGCGTCTCGCCCCGCTGAATCGGTCCGGGGTGACGGAAAGGCGGCGCGTGACCCCATAGACCCACCGTAAAACCTTCTCTCTTCGCCGTGCGAGCGGACCACCAGTACTCGATTTTAACTTCGGTGGCCCGCCCGGCGGTTTACCCTCGCGGGTTCCTCTCGTAGATTTTTTTTTTTTTTTTATTTTTTTTTTTTTATTATATGCTGGCGTTTGGTAAGACCAAACGCCAGTAATAGCTTGATCCGTAAAAACTAATTACCACGTTTATAGAGCGGGAATTCTGTTTAACAAATTGCGTCATCAACAAAATAACAATAAATATTAACACCACAATTATCTTAAGCAAGAATAATTACAAAAACATTTCTTATATTCATATATCTACTTTATCAGAATGATATTTATAAATGACGTAATTATATTTAAGAAATGGTAAGTTTCGAAAGGGTTATTCAGTCATAGCGATGCACGATACGTTATCCATAAATAAGCTTTAGTTAGAAATAGTTAGAATAAGAAAGGAAATGTTGACGGGAAGTTTGTCAAGATAATAAGAACGAGTTGTTAACGACATCCGGTAGTTATCGACGCGGTGTGATTGATGTATGCAGTTCTCTACATTCTTCGTTTACAACAAGCACTACTGAGTATGGAGATACAACCGTATGCTTATATGGATATGTTTTTGTGTCTCAAATGATTATGTAAACGGCAGTTATCAAATAATTACACTGGTTATTAGAATATTATACGAATCCGAGTCGTCTATTTTGCCATTTTTATTGCTTGTAGTGGCAAACGAGTAAGCTGCATACCTGATGGTAAGTGTTAGATACTGCCGCCCATAGACCTTTGCAATACCAAGGGTATCGCTAGGCCACTGCCTACCAATACAAACACCAAACCCACCCAATTGGGCTTTCGGGTTTCAGGCTCACTGAACGAAACAGCGTGGTCCTATCACTATAATATAAGTGCGAACAATGTTGTTTTTTTTTTTGTTCTGTTCGTCCATTCGGACAGGCAAAGGGATCAAAGCCCATGCAGCCAAGTCTTATTTAATTATTCTTCATATATTGTTCATCATTTCTTCATATTATGTAGCCTTAATAGTCATTGTCTGTTAGTAAGTCAAGTCGTTACCATTAATCGGGCGCTGATAACCTAATCAATGATTTTCTTTGGGAATTTTGGGCAAATATGAAAATACACGTAAACCACTATTATACCAATTCACTACACTTCAGCACTTTAACTGTACCATATTGCATAAAATACCAGCAAAATTATTCAATATAACACCGCAAAACACTAAAGAAATGAATATAATACAAGAGCGTGACACACATATGCATTTCCACATTCGCGCCAAAACTCCGAACAATGTTGTTATATGTATATATTGCCTGCATACCCTACATTAAGAATAATATATGGTAGTGTATAAATTCAAATGTAAAAGTTGGCAATAATTCTATCTTTAACTATTTCTTGTCCTCGCCGGAGGATTTTTCAATCAAATGTTTTTGGAAGATACCATTTAGCATTTCCCTTTTATTTTTCTGTATTCCAACACAAGACAGTGCGGGTACAAAACTGGTTTACGAGCGAAACATTTGTTACAAATGGTACTCGAACCGCTACCTATTGGATGCGTTCCAATCGTCTTACCAACTATAACAGTGTGAACTGATGCATGACAATCAAATTGTCACTCGTATTTTAATATCTTTATGGGAGACGTGCGGTCAATGTTAACACATTGTAAATCGAAACAATCACTCAGCTCACACTTTTTGTAGAACAATTGGAACGGATTTTCAATAAGTACAGGTTCGAGTCGAGACACGTGTGACAATATTTTTTCGCCCATATATATATAAGAAATATATATATATATACAAGGTTTTATTAATAACCTAGCTAGCTAAATGGTAGGTAAATCTTAATCATTTTAATATGGATTACTTTATACTTGAAAGTTATTTCACTGACAATGTATACAGCAGAATTTTATAAAAAATTTTGGGAGCTCCCACTCATTACACTATTTATACTAGATAACGCACTCAAGACGAAATCGGGCATGATATTACAGTATCGTAAAGGCAGATATTGTTATAACGTAGTGGCTTCATATTCATACTCTTTAGGTATTGTAAAGGTAAGATCGACAAAGCAAGTGTTGTTGAGATAGGTATTCATAGAATAGATTGTAAGAATAAATGAGGTCAAAAGGACTGCTTGTTTGTAGAGATATCCTTTCAAAATATACTTAGTGAAACCTGTATCGTACGAAATTTTACTGACAGCATTTGTGTTAGTAATTTATTTATAACTTGTTATTAATGTAACATGGAGGTTTGACGTAGGCATAAAACTATTACCAATAACTTTTGCAAAATGTACTATGGAAAAGGAGTACTTAGGTATATGCGACGACCCAAAGTAACTGAGACAAGAGTAAGAGAAGGATGAATGTTGATAGTATTGTAACGTTTAGAGGAAGTTTAGAGGTTGCGCCAATAATGGAAAGGTTAAGGAGTGAAAGGTTAATGTGGTATAGACATGTGATGAGACGGGATGAAAAGGTAATATTGTGGATAAACTGGCTGAATCATGACATAGATAGACAGAGAGTAACCACAGAGATGAATTTTGGCAGGGATATTTAGAAAAATAGGACATATTGCGTTGACCCCCACTAATTGGAATAAATGCAAAATGATGATGATGATTTTATTATTGTGACAACTAAGGGATTTGAAATGCATATAACATCTACGCAAGGAAAGAAAACTCGAAACAAAACCCTATACCAACACGTTTGAACAGCGTGATATAGTAGGGTCAATTGTAATCATTATTGGCTCAACCCAAAAGTGTGACATATATGATAAAATGAAAAAAGTTTGCTAAACGAAATAAATGTAATTTTTCAAAATTATCCCTTGTATGATTGATTTACATGAAGTAAAATTCAATTCTGTCTAAAAGTATGAATTAGGGACTACTCTAATTCAAACTTTTAGACAGAAGTAGAATTAAATTCTAATTTTATTTAACAAATATTGGCTAAGCTCCTTTAATAAAAATGTTGTATCCTATTTGCCGTTCTATTCTACGAAACCACGCCATTTTGAAATTTAACGACGACACCTTTTAAAATATATTTTTTAAAAAGACTTATTCAAATCTCTGACGGTGGCTTTAAAAGCTTTTAATAAAACAACGTCATTGTATTCGGGTCGGTAAGATCAGAGAACGCGCAAATTAATTAGGGAGACGTTTTTACGGTAAGTTGTAGTAAAACATTGGTGCTGTGAAATTTACTGATAAAAATCTTTTTTTTTAAAGAAACAAAAGCTGTTCCGTTAATAAATATTTGCGGTATTATCGTTAAAATCTATAGAATATGCTCTGCGATTTATCGAAAAAATGTACGTGTATATAAAAATTATAACCAAGATACCCTTGACTGGTCTTTACAATGTCGCATGGGAAAAAGGTGGATATCGTTTCTTTAACTGTATTTCTCAACTTAAGGCGGTTCGGTCGGTAAGTTCGGTATTTGGCTGTATTATTTTCTCGGTGGGTTCACTTTTGGCGAATAAATATTTAGATATTATCGTATTTAAAACATATTATATGTTATGTTAAAATATATTATTATATAATATTTTAACACACATTTAGTGCCTACAAAATTCGTCACAGAGCACGCTGGGTGCAGAACTCTCGGATACTAGTTCAAAATGAACGGGACGCTCGCTCGGATCCGAGTGCGAGGCGCCGCCGCTTCTCTATGGTACTAACCCGAAATGACGGGTCCGTGACTGTAGACAATAAACTTTCAACAGGATAGCCCTACCATTTAACTAACGGATATAAATTACACCTAGACTCATAGCAATAACATGTGCATCGCACAAAATATGTTACGGTACGTACCCATACTACGTCAACTGTTCAGGGATCAAAAATACTACACTAGATCAAAATTAAATACTTACGAGTGGTTACGCAGGTGCGTAGAGGGTTAAAAAAAATCACAAAATGGGTCACGTGACACAGCTGTGTGGTAGCGGCTACGAATACTACCAACCCTTACTTGGCTCGCGGATGTAGTAAAAGACGACTAAGAACCTTATAACGACCTGATCCAATTTCATCTGATGCCGTTTGGTCAACAATTACATTCCCAAGGAGGGATGACGTCTGGCAGGCGGGCGGTCATAAAACTACTACTAAATAACTTTTGGAACGAAGTTCCTTATCGCGCGTTGTGAAAGGGGGCTAGACGGAAAAAATTCTTACGAAAAGTTGTCACGACACTTTTTGCTATAGTAAGCTATTGTAAGCTGTGCGGCGTCGCTCGTCGGCTCTCTTATAGAAAGCAAGCCAGATATTTTCATTTCTATTTCGCATTGAAGAGTGTGGTGTCGCGACGATTTTTTTTATAGATAGAGTGATTCAAGAGGAAGGTTTATATGTATAATATATGCATAATGTACTAGAGAAACACTGATAATTTTAGAGGTTTCTAATGTGATGTCGTAAATAAACACATTATTTTGCGCTTACATTGCAAACGCTGGCTGAACCCTACGAAATAGATCAAAATAAAGTACTACAGTATTATACAGCTTAAAAAGGCCTACAAAAAAGTCCGCGATGGTATATATCTATCTCTTAAGGATAACATACTATATCCATTTTAATACTTTAAAAAATGTTCTATTATAAAACGGTAATTGAAAAGCTATTTACACAAATACTGTATTATCCTTTTTTTTTTTTTTTTTTTTATTGCTTATGGCGGCAAACGAGCAGACAGCACGCCTGATGGTAAGTGTCACTGCCGCCCATGGACCTTTGCCAATGGTATAGCTAGGCCGCTGCCTACCAATACAACCCTGAACCCACCCCAGTTAGGCTTCCGGCTCTCTCGCTCACCGAACGAAGCGCAATAGCACATTGCTATTACTCAGACGTCGATCTTCTGCGAGAGTGTGGTACTACCCCGGACGGACCGGCCCGCGGCTGTAGACAGAGAACTGTCCACAGCGTGGTCCTACCACAATATACTTTTACAATATGTACTATGAAAAAAAGAGTACATATATCTATCTACCACAAGTAATTGGGATTAGAATAGGAGAATGATGATGATAATGCGTCACATAGTATAGGAATATAACTCTTAAGGAAACTACTCAACTGGTTATAGTTATATCTTAATATATATAAATTACGTGTCACGTTGTTTGTCCGCGATGGAGTCCTAAAGTACTTAACTGATTTTAATCAAATTTGCACAGCATGTGTACTTTGATCCAACTTAAAAGATAGGATAGCTTTCATCTCAATTTATAGTACCTAATATTATTTTAATGCAAATTATTTGTTTATTATTTGACAGTCACGATGGTGGTATCTGTTGACTGGATTGAGTAAGTATTTAATAGATGGCGCTATGTTAAACGTACAAACGTTTCATATAAGCTACAATTTATTAGCATAACCACCACGTTACTGAGGCTACTTTAGCCACAGCAACGCGTGGCCAGGCCTGCTAGTAAGATTATATTAAAAGCCGTTAACCATGTAACAGTACAAACTCCATGAATTAATACCAAGTCATTGTTTCGAAGTTTTATAAAAAGAAACACTGAAATGTCGCCGCGATACAGCTGTGATGATATTAATAATATGAATGGGAGACCTTTAGAAGTACTTAAAATTGCACGATGTAACCAAATATCATCGAAAGAAATCGACGTAATTGACGCTTGCGGCCTCTTTTATTAAAATATAGGTAGGTACCATACTAATTTTATGCACAGATTTTACGATGGTCATTCATAAATTATATTTTTTAACCACTTTATTCATTTATATTATCTCGATGATCTGAGTGTTATTTAATACAAAATTATATTCATTTAATTTTTACCAAATACAACTTATTATCTTATTGATTTTCATCAATAAAGGATCAAAATCAATACTTATACTTTTTTTATTATTTATATAATTATAATTTGAAATAAAATACTACTTATAGTTCTTTAATTAATTTTATATTAAAATTAACAATGAATATACTATCAAAATAGGTCCAATAATGCTATGCTATTTAAGTACGAGGTTTGTGCGCTAGCTTGTTACACTTTCACGCTTTAAAAAAACAGACATAGTTCAGCCACACACCATCCGTCGAAGGCGAAGGAAGGATTGGTGTGCAGTTACGTAACCGGTCGTATTTTATGTCTAATACAATATGGGCTGAACCCAAACAACTTACGCTCCCAAATACTTTAACGCTTGAACTCAACAACCGATCGTGAAATTTTATATATACGTTGTTGGGTACAGACAGAAAAGGCAGTGATAATGCGACATAAAAAAAATAATTTATGCTGCTTATTGTCACAACTCTTACTTATTTAATAAAGTGAGACTAACTATGTAAAACTTACATTTAAAACCAATAATTGAAAAAAAGAAAACTACTTCGACTGGTATATTACCACCAGTGGATTCAATTAAAATGGGACCACGCAGGAACCACCAGCATTCAAATAAAATAGAATAATCAAAATCGGTTGGTTCACCCAGTCGAAAGTTCTGAGGTCACAAATATAAAAAAATACAGTGGAATTGAGAACCTCTTCCTTTATTGAATTGGTTTAATAATTGAAAAATAAACTGCATCGGTATAGCGTGTGAAATATTAAAATGTTGAAAGTACTCGTAGTAACGATTGACATAATGTCCGGTTAAAAAGAACAGTGACATTTACCAAAAAATTTAAAAATAGAAAGTATAATGACACATCATCAAATTAAACGTCAAAAACTGTGCTGTCACAGGTGTCACTTTGATTACTAAACCGCCATTTTAATTGTAGAATAAATAAATAAATACTGTAACATTTGGTAATTTTCTTTAATCTCACTTCCTATTTAGACCGACGATGCATTCTGTAAAAAAAAACATTCGAAACTTGACAATCTTATAGTAATTAAAAACCTATTCTAAAATGGAGAAAAAGGCAAATATAGTAATAGATTGCCGGCCATGTGACATTTGATTCAATCATATCAATTATGTTGAATAATACGGCATCAGCCAACGAGCTCTATAATGACAATGATGAGTAGGTCTTTAAGTAATTTCTCCCGTGAACATGAATATTCAGCTAATAGAAAGCAGTAGATACAGAACAGATAAGCAGAACAATAAAGCATATATAATTAATGTAACTCGAGAATGTAATGTAAAACACGGAAGTATATCAATTAAAGTTTGCTTAATGATAAGCCACGATAGGCCGTTGCCCTGAGCAGTCTGAACGTCTACCTGTTATCGAACGTACGCGTCTTATCTTCATATAGTTAGGAAACCTTAATAAACACGAACGATTTCATTGTGTAAATTAATATTCAGAACTCACGTATGTTTTCAATGTTGTAATTATAAATAAATAAGTGGCAACAATCTTGTTAAAGTAGTTCGTAATATATGGTAACACTAAAGACCTTTCTTTTAGTTCGGTTTAATAATAATATCTGGATGAACGAGGTTAGCTCGATACTTTTTTTTGGTATATTTTGTTTTTTTTTTCTATGGATATATTTTGATATTAGAGGTGTGGTAGCGGCCACGAATACTACTTATTTTACTTCCATTTTGTACCAGGGTCAAATTCACCTGATGCTGTTTAGACAACAATGACGCCCCTAGCGAGGGCTTTTTATTGCTTTTGGTGACAAATGAGCAAGCAAAACACCTGATGGTAAGTGTTAATATCGCCCATGAATCTTTGTAATACCAGGGATACAGCTCGGCCTACCAATGAATACCCCAGAGCCAAAGTGTGATACTATACCGGACATACCGGTCTGCAACTGTAAACAGAAAACTGTCAACAGTGTCACCCTAACATTATGAAGAGTTGGCGCCAGGCAGGTAGTCGGCCACAAAACTATTGCCTTTTGCAATTTGTACTGTGGAAGACAAGAGAAGTACATATTGCGTCGACCCCATGTAATTAATGACTTAAAGAGTTGTGACGGAGTTTCAAAGCATATTTAGACGCAAATTACATGTCGATGAAATATAAATACTTTTATATCTTAATGATGGCGATTATTTAAATGATGGGGGTTGTTTAAACAAAAAAAAAAGAAATAAATAACGAATAATAATGAAAATGTAATAAAAAAGGGAAATCAAGAAACGACTGTCTAATCGATTTCTCAACTGAGCTATTTTTATTCTAAATGATAGTGTTTTTTTTGTTGTCTTTTAGCTGTTAGTCGCAGATGGCTTTCACAGCTTAACCCGGACTATGGGTGAGCGTAAAGACTCTTAACCCGGATCATGACAGTGACAATATTTACCTTTATATTCTTTTTTTTTATTGACTGAAAACACTGATTAGACAATAATTTCTATAATTGAGATCTTAGCTGGATCGATTTATTGTCCCCGAAACCGACATACTGAATTTCATGGAAATCATTTGCGCCGTTGCTGAGATTCCAAATATGTATATAGATTTATAAAATAATTATTCATTAGACTGCACAGATTGTGTAGTGGTCAAGATCCGACCGACCTTCCCGATTCGTACGCAGGACAATACTTTTTGGGATTCACGAAGTGTTGTTCTGAGTCTGGGTGTAAATTTTATACGTTAATTATGTTTGTAAAGTCAAATGCAATGTGGTGTATTTTTAAAATAAATTAAAAAAAAAAGATTCGATTAGACATCTGAGATCGGGTTATGAAGTTTATATACTTCACTCCCAATTAATTAAATATCTGTATTGAATCGGTTTTAGTAATGCATACGGATATAAAATTGTTTCAGATATACCCCTTTATTATTTATGCATAGTTATTATTAGCTGTGTTAACACCTGTTTTGTTTATTTTTTGCGGTGGGCTACGGATGCGTCTCGCCCCGCCAAATCGACTCGCCCCGCCAAATCGTCTCACCCCGCCAAATCGACTCGCCCCGCCAAATCGTCTCGCCCCGCCAAATCGTCTCGCCCCGCCAAATCGAGCTGTATTAACACCTTCGCTTGCGTGATTCTCTTACGTATTTGTTGCTATTATTTTATATGAATATCTAAGTCAAATTTTATATAATTTAAAAAAAAATAATGGCACTTCAATTATTTATTTAGTAATTATTTTTCAAATCGACGCTTTCAATAGCGCCGCGGCCGCATTGTTAATGGTATTTTCCGGATATTGTGGTGGAAAAGTAATTCTTATTATCCTATTTACTACACCCCAAGCCTCATGCTCTCCTGAGCTCCTACGCATAACACATTATATAAAATTCCATCTCAATAATTTAATATAACACGTTAAAACAATATGATATTCAATATAATACTTAAGTTGTTTTCAATATATGATGAACAAATCGCAATAAATAATAAATTAAGTTAATATTTTTTGTACTTTAAAAGATTCGTCCCTGAAAAGATTACATACACATACATACATATCATCACGCCATATCCCTTGCAGGATAGGCAGAGAGAACAGAGTCCCAGATAACTCTATCCTTGCATACTTCACTCCCTTCCTCAACGTTCATAATTTTCTTTATACACGCTCGCCGGTTTCGGAGACTATTGACTCCAACTTCCTTCAGTACGTGATCAATCTGGTCTAGGTAAGTTAGTCTCGGTCTTTCCCAGTACCTATATCCTCCTAAAAAGATTAAAGGCAATTAGTTGTTATAACAACGGTATTTTGTGAACTTGATTTGATATCGCATTGTTACTAAGTTTATTTTCTTTAGTCAATCCCTACAAAGTTGCTACAACTTTACATATTATTAAACCGTAATGCTTTTAAGATCTGAGGTTGCACATCTAATATTAGCGCGGATACAAATATAGTATTAATAATCTAATATTAATGGTCAAGTAATAAATTTTCGGTTATACAATTTTTATTAACACAAGGTTTCGAGATGTTATTTCCCTTAATTTCCTGTGGGAAAATGAACATTCATTAATTCTCTGGAGGATTCTCTGGAAAAGTCTAGTCTAGTATCAACAGCTATTGTCGACCAATTGACAAGGGGTGGCGATTTTAAGATTATATGTTCAACTTCCAAAGGCTAATAGATGGATGAACAACATATTAACCTATCTTAGTCCTTGTGGTAGCGATGTAGAGTATTATTTATGGTCGTAAAAACTGGCTGAGACGAATCAGCAAGAGAATAACCGGTTTTTATTTTTTTTTTTTGGCGGCGGGCTACGGCACGTCAAACCGCTATTCTGTCCGGGGCGACAGGAAAAGTGACGCAAGACCCCGTAGACCCGCCCTACAATATACCTCACGACGCCGTGCGGGTGGGTCGCTGGTACGCGGTCTTTTTCTTCAGTGGCCCACCCGGCGGTCTACCCTCACGGGTATCCTCGCTGATGTCGACGCCCGGACAGTTTGCACCGTCGGGGCGTCGTCCTCACGCGGTGGCCTCGCTCCCAGGGCGACCAGACTAAAGAGAATAACCGGTAACCTTGACTTGCGAATTCATAACACCAACAGCGATCACCAACACACCTGTGAAGAATGGCGATTATGATATCTCTCTTATAAGAAGGATTATATCTCGTAAAGGATATTGATTGGCAGATGAAACAGATGATAATTTGAATGTTTTGATATTTATTCTGAAATAATTGATTAAAATTTCTCAAAGGTATTTTTTCGTCACCATCCTGTATTAAGGAAATAAACCTTGTATTGCGGAGGACTTTACAATGCAATTAACGCACACAAATTACATCCAAACTCAAAACAATAGTTTGTGGCTCGCATAAAGTATTGCCCTGCGTGGGAATCAAACCCACGGATCTGGCACGAAAGGTCGGTATTTTAACCACTACGACATCTGTGCAGTCATTGAATTTTAACTGATGGTTAATCAATCATAAAAATTGTCATTTCGTTACAGCAGTACGTTATGCTATTTTATTAAAGAAAGATCTATATACAGTATATTTCAAGAAGGAAGACCGATGTACTTTTTTTTTTATTGCTTATGGTGGCAAACGAGTAAGCAGCACACCTGATGGTAAGTGTTACTGCCACCCATGAACCATTGCGATACCAAGGGTATAGCTAGGCCGCTGCCTGCCAATACAAACCCCAGACTCCCAGTTGGGCTATCGGCTCTCTCGCAACGCCCTTACTCAAACGTCGATCTTCTGCGAGAGTGTGGTACTATCCCGGACGGACCGGCCCGTGGCTGTAGACAGAAAACTATCAACAGCTTGGTCCTACCACAATTAATGTGATAACTTTAATGTACTGTATATAGATCGTAATAAGGTCAAACGAATTGATTAAGAGTACAAATTGTCGTTTCTAACATTCAACAAATACCGTAGGTTATACGAATTATTAAAATCCCTACTAATATATAAATGTGAATGTAAGTTTGTTTGTTACGCTTTCACGCTAAAACTACTCAACCGATCATCATGAAACATTGTACACATATTCTTGGAGGTATTAAAAGTAACATAGGATACTTTTTATTAAAAAAAAACAAAATTTTATATGAAAAATAAAAAAAATGTTTGTCAAAAAAATCTCAAAATCTAGCTTCTTCAACGCCGTCTAGCAGTCCAGTAATGAAGTTCCAACCCTGAGTATTGTAATACCGTTGCACTGTATTACCGACGGTCAAAAATAAAAATAGGGGATCAACAACTTTAGGAAAGTAACCTTTTACGCGGGCGCAGCCGCGGGCAGAAAGAAGCTAGTTATTAATAAAGATAACAGAATTGCTTGTAGTTAACGAAGGAAACTAAAGTATTCAAGCATTTCTACACATTTCCCTAAGCAACTTTAGTATCACAACTCATTAGTGAAACTGTCCACAAATTACTAACTGCCTTTCTCAAGTAATTGTTGATGAAATTCCATGACGCTGTCTTCGGGGATTTCTTACACAAAAGGTTAAATTTTACTTGAAAATTAGATTATATTTTAGTTTTAGTCTAGTAGTTGTATTTGACTGAAGAACCAGTGACAATACAACATAGTTCAGAAAGTTGCAAGGAAAGACAGTCATTGCTTTTTCCGCGTGATTAGTCCGTTGAGGCTCCTTTTATCCTTATAGATTCACGCATTAGTGGCCAAATGGATGGGTAGGTTGTAACTTTGCAGCTTTGTTTTTACTCTAGACGGCCGTATATAGTTTCCATTGTTCCAATTATTTGTTACTTAAATATTCTATGAAGATATTGCACGCCTCATAAGCGGAGTGTTGACGTGATGCTCTACTCTCGATATATGAAATTCAAGGACTTTTCCAAAACTAAAAATGACTTTTATCTTTCTCACACTGCTCTTATAGGATAATATTATCATACATATATCAAGTAAAAGCATTCGTTTAAACATATTTGATATTTTTAAAAAGCAACTATTTTATTTAAAGTAAGAAAAAAGTCGATTAAAAAAAATATTCGAGGATGTCCAGATGTCTGTCCGTGGGGATCTGACACTCTCACGACCGTAAAAATGAATGTATCGAAGTTTTTCTTATATTTATTAAAAACTTCATAATTGCAACGCACAGCGCGTTTTCCTTTTGAAAATGTCTTGGTAATTCTTTATCGTTTAATTGCAATTAATAAAAAACTAAACTGCTTAGTCTTGTTTACAATGCTTGCAAGCTATGTTTTGCGCTACGTTTTTTTTTTGTTCTGTTCGTCCATTCGGACAGGCAAAGGAAACAAAGCTACAGCCAATTTGCGCTACGTCGAGAATGGTCCAAAATATCAAGTTTTTTTGTCTTTCATTTATGGCATTGACTAATAAATAGTAAATGATAAATAATAACAAAAATATGAGGCGTGCACTTTTGAATTTTCCAAACAATTGATCTATTTACTGATATTTTCGGCACCATTATCTATGCTAGTATCAGTGAATGAACAGAAAATGCATTCACGTTCGAAAGAATATCTCACACAAGTAGAGAGATATCGGACGAAGAACTGATATCTTCTAGTACTCTCTGAAACACTACAAAATGAATCGGTTACAAGTTATAATTTAAGTAGGAATAAATATGAAAAAGTGCCTTTTTACCTGATCTTGTCCTCGGGCTATACTGGAACGACGGCTTGATACTAATGGTTACACTGATTTTATGACGCTGGTCTGACCAGTTCATATAGATCTCCAACGTCACTTTGTTCCAATCACAGGTTGTAAGACGGAGTTAGTTTCCTCTTCCGATCCTGCACAGAAACTTGACAAATGAGTTAAATTCAAAAATCATAATCCCCTGTTTGCGCTACAAGATCCATGTACGCACTCCATTATAAGGAAAATCGATCTAGAATACTGCCTAGATGAAGAAGAAGTTATGATATGACTAGTCTACACCAATTAAAGACCAGGTAAAGCGCAAGCTGGACGTCCCGCTGTACGTAGGAACGTGTCTCAACCCGAAAATTGAGCCACCAAGTAAATCCACACAGTTCTTTCTGATGGTCCGTTTAATAGACGAATTGTATTCTTATTTCTTCACCATACGGAAATAATTCGCAATAATCAAACATATAGGTATCTATCCCAAAATGATTGGATGTAGGTGTAAGGAACATAGATTCCATCGACATAGTTGAACGTGGGTGCAATAAAAAGGCCAAGTGACTGCAATCGTTGAAACAAAGCCACACTATATGCATGTACTGTTGGTATAACAGATGCGTGGTCGCGACATAGTTTCCAAGCAGTTTAATGGTAGTAAAAGAATTAATCAATTTCTCTTTATTCCCGAAATAATGAGCCAAACTGTAATACATTCTCGTTTGTAATATTAAATTCGTTGTAATAGAGGATAAACTATGAATTAATACAGACCATTCGCAGCTAGTAACATTTTGTAAATAATATAATTGTAATAACTTAGCAACTTAAATTGAGGCAAAACCAGAAACATCTTCATCTCTTCCATTTCTATTACAAATAGATAGAAGACATTCTGGAGTGACTATGTAAATTAGGATACGGGCAGGAGTGGGCTATAATGTAATAGACAACGAGTCTTCTACTTCTATAGAACGCAGTTCCAAACTTCGTTCGAATTGTTTTTTCGCAATAAAATCATTATTTTGTTTTGTGGAATGTTGGATATATTCGATAGAAGTATATCACTGTGGGCAGTCACATGCCTTTTGTCATAATATTAATAGATGATTTTAAAATACTCATTCTTGTTTGTATTTTCCATTTATGTGGGCCGTAAAATCTATGCATAAATATGTATTTAAATAGATCTTCATAAATATTTATTGATAGGCTAAATGCTCGAAATCGCGCCCCAAGCGTTCAAAAATTTGCAATTAAAATGTTTATATAAAAATGTTAAATGCCAGGACGTACACAATTTTCTTTGTATTTTAAAAAAAATGTCTGGTCAAAATTCTCCTGTGATTAGAGGCATCAAGGGGAGAATGTCTATCCTTATGCATGCATCGTAAAACTCTTCTACCGCGACCAGCTACATAAGAAGATAAACATCGGGTTGTGAGCCCCCAGCGCACACCCATAGTCCGGGTTAACCTGTGACAGCCATCTGGGGCTGACAGCTCAAAGACACACGCATAAAAAAAGTATGTCATAAGCATCTTGCTGGAAAGAATGCTAGGTGAAAATCAAACATGAAGCTATAACCTCTTTACTATCAAGAACTGTGCTGCCAAGTGCAATTAATGTGCCCGATAAGTATCGGATGCAACATTGCATTGCATAAGATAGATAGATTAAAAAAAATAAGGACTGAGTACGTGAGCATAAATCATAATAGTAAAACTTTTTGAGCTAATGAAAAATATTTATAAATATGATCGGTATGTGATATCCCTGAATTGACAATAAACTATAGCAACTTTGCCTATCAAAAATAAATGTAAAAAAAAAACGCGACTGCACAAGATGACGTAGTTGGTGTACGTAATGAACTTCTTTTCTACAAACCACAAACCTTAGTCCAATGTATGTAATATGCTATTTACTTTAATACGATACCGTTTTCCCTAAGATTAAACAAAACAAGGGCAGAATGTAGTGCAAAGATTCTGCCTATGTCAAACGACCACAGATTGCGTAATGGTCTGAGTAACGACTATGCCAAGTGTATTCACATTGAGCTCTACTTATGACAGTAGTTTATACAATCCACAATTGATTGTTAGAACGAGACTTGGTCTTATTTTTACTATTTTAACATTCCCGGCAACACAAAGCTTTATTCTTTAATGTGAGGACTAAAACTATAGATAGAAACAAGTATATTCTACTAAAGGCACCCGACCATATGAACTCTATACCGATGGCAACCGCATTCTATCTATTAAATTACTGAAATGATTTTTTTTTGTTTGGGACTAATCCCACCACACATTCCCACCACTGTAACTCCTGTAAGCCAGGATCCACAATGGTCTCCATAAAAGACACTAAGGTTTGACCCTCAAGAAGTCCCGGGAAACGCTTTTAATTGTACTGAAATGATTTGCTTAAAAGATAGCCTGACATTATATTTTAAAGACATCGTTCCAGTGAGTATTTTTATATGTAACTTATATGAAACTAATGGGCCCCCTTTATATGAAACTAATGGGCTTCAGTACATTATTATAAAATTACTTTATGCCGTTAGACAATACCAATTTTTTAAACACAGTTGCCTATAATATCGTCGCTGTACTAATGTTCAAGAATGTCATAATTTACTAAAAAAATCTTATTTTACAGGTAGATTGAGAGTTCGCTCTGAAGTTCATCACTTACATGGTGATCTCCCAGGATAAAATGGTCATCATTATTTCAGCTGATATACATTCAGCGCCGTGACCTTGTCGCTGTTATCGGTGTCGACCTGACGCTGCTGGCTGTCGCGAAAGCAATGGTCGACAGCGTTAGGAACTGGGACGCGGTCGCCGCCTTCTGCGAGGCTGTCATCTCGCAGAAGGAAGCGGCGGAACGAGTCCGGGAGGATTCCCTTGACCCGGGGCGGCGCAGGCGCGAATATCTGCGCCTGATGCCGCCCTAACCGAGGCTTCGGGTGATCGGACCGGGGAATTGTCCGGTCACCCGAACCCGACGTGAGGCCACCGCGTGAGGGCGACACGAAAGGAACCCGTAAGGGTAAACCGCCGGGCGGGCCACCGAAGACAAAGATCGGGTACCGGTGGCCCGCTCGCACAGCGAAGAGAGGTGTTTGCAGGGTGGGTCCATGGGGTTGCGCGCCGCCTCTTCCGTCGCCCTGGGCCGATTTGCCGGGGCGCGACCACATTCATGGTCCCACCTTGCGAGAAAAAGAAAAAGGTAAAAAAGTGGTACTAAATTATATTCTTACAAAAAACATAACATTTTAGACAAGGCTAATTAAATATCACAATCAAAATCATAAGATAACCAATCAGTACTAATCATTAAATCTTAAAGAATAAACTAATAATAATCTATTCACAACAGATATATTTTTTCTTTTCGTCTATACATATAATAAAAATGTAACGGATCGCTGTCTGTACATGGAAGATATATGAAAAAAAATATTACTGGGACCTTTATCAACACAAATAGAACCCAAAACAATGATTTTTACAATTTTTGTCTGTTTATCTGTTTGTCTGTTTATCTGTTTGTCTGTTTATCTGTGCGTTTGTGCACGCTAATGTCAGAAATGGCTTATCCGATTTAGATGCGGTTTTCGCTAATATATTGTGGTAAGCTTCACTTAACATTTAGGCTTTATTTTATGTCAATTAGTTTATAAATAAAAAAGTTATGTCAATTTAAAAAACTTTCAGCAAAAAAATATCTTTATCGATTCTTTTCAAATTACGTACAAATATTCTTCAGTAAAAGTAAATAAACATGTGTTTCAGCATTTGTTAATTTTCACCCTCTGGGGGTGTAAATTAAACCTGCAAAGCGGGTTGGACGACTCATTAAGTCATTAGCGCCAAACCGATATTATTGAAGCTGGCAACTTGAAATGTTGACAGTGGTTTCTCTCTATGTCGTAGAGATTTACTAATTAAGGATTTTACGAAATTATACCCCTAAGGGGGTGGAACAGAGTGGCAAAGTTTGTATGGGGAGAAAAAAAATCTTTATTGATTCTTTTCAAATTACGAGTCGAATCAAATATTCTAGGGTAATATCCGGCGTTTGTCAATTTTCACCCTCTGATTGTGTAAATTAGGCCTGTGAAGTGGGTTGAACGACTCATTACCGCCAAGCCGAAACTGTTAAAGCTAGAAACATTAAATTTTGAAGCACGTTTCTATTTATGACATAGAGATTCAATATGAAAGAATTTTATGAATTCCACCCCTAGAAAGTTTCTAACTC
Organism: Lymantria monacha; assembly: GCA_905163515.2. NCBI lineage: Eukaryota > Metazoa > Arthropoda > Insecta > Lepidoptera > Erebidae > Lymantria > Lymantria monacha. The sequence continues at coordinate 15,729,445 of LR991082.1, read as the reverse complement.
GCAGAAGGCGGCGACAGCATCCCAGTTTCTGACGCTGTTGATTATCGTCCTAGTGACAAACCTTCAACACCTTGCATTGCTTTTTCTATTTAACTTTGTCAGAGATGACTTCTGCGTGGACGAAGTCCGGACAAAAGCTAGTATATAATAAAATTGATAAAATTAGTTGGCTTATAATATAATTTTCTTCAATACAAATTGTGAAAGCACTTTCAATCAGCCATATGCCAAACTAGAGGTGGAGTTTATTAAGTGTTATTACATTTTTTTTTCTTCTTACAACAAGTTAATAGCTCTGTCAATATTTATATATATAATGTATATACATACATCGCTTTGAATATTGCTTTTATAATTATTTTGTAGGCAGTATGGTTACGGCATGTACCTACTATTTTATGTTCAAAGTATAAAAGAAAGTATTATAAGTATGACATCTAAGTAAAGTTCTCTTTATGCATATATATATATATATATATATATATATATATATATGTATATAGGTGATTATCATTAATCTTACCAAACTTGTATTGGTAGTGATTTGTATATTTCTACTTATCATATTTTATGTATTTTCGTGGATAATCATTTTATTATTATTTTCTAATTACCCTTCTGGTGATTAAGAATACAATATTTTATCACCACTTCCTTTTTTGTGTATGCTATTTTTGATATTTTTTTCATTGTCATCATCAAAGACTATAAATGTCCCACTGTTGGGCTCGGGCTTCCTCCGTAATGGGAGGGTAATTAACCTACTATACCGCGCTGGTCAGACGTGTTGGTATAGGGTTTTGTTTCGAGATTTCCTTCTTCTCTTAGTCGTCTCGTCCGATCACCCACGGGTAATATATGATGTGAATAGTATTCTTACTCCGTCACTACGCGGAAAATACTAGATAATTTTTTACTTATCGAATTATTTTTATTATATAATGATCAAATCGCATCAAACAATCGTGCTTTTAGTACTTTAAAAAAATCATAACTGAAAAGGTTAAATTATAAAAATATTCTTAACGACATCTAATACCCACACTTTATATATGTATTTTCAAAAATTCAATGCGAATAACATCTGCTAGTAAATGCAAAGCAATATTCCTAAACAACTCTCTATGCTTACAATCTAAAAGTAACCTTGTACGTTTACTATAGAGTTGTGAATTGAATGCTGTTAGTTTTACTGCACTGGTGCAATGCCCTTGACCGGAGTGGAGAGGCCAGTGTAAAACATTAAAATTAAATATTAAATTTTAATAAGACGTTCAAAGAGTATATGTTTAAAGAATAACTAATATATTAAGTATAATAAATACATACTTATATACCATATTAGCTATCTCATTTGGTCAGAGAGTAACAATATAAGTTACCAGCCTTATATTGATCGTGTGGTAGCGGCGACGAATACTACCAACCCTTACTTCTCTCCTGGATGTCGTAAAAGATGACTAAGGGCTTCATGAGCCTGGGCCAACTCTACCTGATGCCGTCAGGTCAACAATTACATTCCCAAGGAGGGTTGACGTCAGGCAAGCGGCCGGTCATTAAACTATTGCCAGTAACGCAATATGTATGATGGAAACAGAGTACATATTGCGTCGACACCAAATAATTGGAATAAGAGCAGGAGAATGATGATCTTGATCATGGGAGATGACTATGAAATATCTTTATAAGATCAGGAAAACTTGAAATAAAATCCTATAACAAACCCCATTTTTTTTTTGTGTGTCTTAGTTGTTAGCCTCAGATGGCTATGACAACTTTACCCGGACTGTGGGTGAACGCTGAGGGCTCTCAACCCGTTAAAGTTGAGCGACCGATCCCGAGGGCACCCCCTGTGGGGTACGGACCTCGAACTATACCAACCCGTCTGCCCAGCGTACTATAGATCAATTACCTTGTATTGTGGAAGTTCGCGTTCAACAGTGGATACGCCCACACACACGTATATGAGCTGAGATGATGATATCAGCTGACCCAATAAGAAATCTTTCGTACAATTCGGAATACTTATTCCGTGGATAAATCGAATTTATTCTGAAGAATAGAAATTATTTTTACAAAATAATTATACACTATAGTAATTTGCAAAATTTGGTTATATACATACATATCATCACGCCATATCCCTTGCAGGGTAGGCAGAGAGAACAGAGTGCCAGAGAACTCTATCCTTGCATACTTCAATCGCTTCCTCAACATTCATAATTCTCTTCATACACGCTCGTCGGTTTCGTAGACTCTTAACTCTACCTTCCTTCAGTACGTGATCAATCTGATCTAGATAGGTTAGTCTCGGTCTCCCCCGGTACCTACATCCTTCCACTTTCGCATTGTATAACTTCTTAACCAGACGTTCGTTCGACATTCTTTCCACATGTCCAAACCATCGGAGCATTCCCTTTCGCATCTTTACACCAATACTCTCTTTCATACCTACTCGCTCTCTTACGTCGTTGTTGTTGGTTATATACTATCTTTATTAGGGGTATGTACACCACAAGTTGTTACAATACGGTACAGCAAATCCAAATTTATGAACAAAATTTAATCCAACATTTGTATTTGATTTAAGATCTCATGTTTGCAATTCAATTCTCAATCTGATATTCAAGTGATTTCTTAACCTTTGAAGCGATTTGGAAGGACGGCTTGGAAATAAAATACATATATAGAATCCTAATGTTTTTTTATGTTTACGCGAGTATTACGCGTTATAATTATTTTTATATATATAATTGTGTCTTGGAATATATATTTTTTTGACCATGGACGCAGTGTTCGAAACGTGCCACCGAAGTTAAAAATCGGGTCCCGGTGGCCCGCTCGCACGACGAAGAGAGAGGAGTTTTACGGTGGGTCTATGGGGTCATGCGCCGCCTTCTCCGTCACCCCGGACCGATTTGGCGGGGCGAGACGCATCCATAGTCTCCAAAAAAAAAAAAAAAGTGTTCGAAACGTCGGGTAATAAAAAATAAAATACAAACGCGATAAATCCGTAAAAATAGTTTTATTTCAAAAATACATAGAATACGATTATTGTTTTTATTTCTTAAATTTATTAAGCTAAAATCTCTACTTAAGTCTAGTCTAATAACTACTAAGCATTAGATTATATTAGAATGTGTTTGATTATATCTTAGGAAATTTACGTCATTTATAAAATCTTTTCACCGTTTTTATTTTACGTGTTATCATATTTCTATCAGCCCGTAGATGCCAATTGGATATAGGCCTCTCCATGAGACGCGCACTCAGAACGGTCCTGTGCCAGTTACATCCAACGACTTTCTGCGACTTTTGAGACGGCATCAGTCCACCTAGTGCGGAGTTGTTCTACGTTACGTCGTCTGATTCGTTTTGTCACTCGAAAACCTTTCTTTTCCAATAGTTATCGGTTCAACGATATGGAGTGCCCATTACCACTTAAACGTCCAAATTAATCGGTATTTAGTTTTACTTTATATAGATATACTACTTTATATTTTATTAAAGATACGTACCTCGTTTTAATGCAAAATCTATATCAAATATATTAGAACATAAATTTCGTCCTGAAAAATGTTATATGGAAGTCAAAAAAAGATTACATTTTTGTCTTATTTGTTTGTATTAAAAACACTGTAATATATTTATCAAAATATATATCCATAAAATATCATTTCAAATTCTAATTCGTAAATAAAACGTTATTACAGTAACGAGATGACATTAAAGGAGTCGAAAATCGTTGCAATAAAATATCGGTCCCTCGTCCCTCCGTTCTATATTGATTCCGTTCGATAAATGTACGATATATCACATTGTTGCTTAATTCCCATGAGATAGACACGATATGGTCGTTAATCGTCCGATAATATAACACTTACTTGTAAAATATATAAACGTATAAGAGGTTTATAATTTCCCTTTTCTTACAAGGGATCCTCACACACGTAGGAATGAGACCATGATCACGACATCTCTTCAAGAAATTTAGCGATGTTATATACGCCAGTTAGAGTATCTTCATACGCCAGTTAGAATATCTTTATACAAAGCGCGCAAGATATATAACATCGCTAAATTTCTTAAAGAGATGTCGTGATCATGGTCTCATTCCTACGTGTGTGAGAATCCCTTGTAAGAAAAGGGAAATTATAAATCAAATACAAACGCGATAGAATCCGTAAAAGTAGTTTTATTTCAAATGTGTAATACTCGTGTAAACATTAGAAGTCATTATCGTATAAGAGGTCTTTAATGTGTGTCATTTGTTGAACATAATTTGATATAATTTCGGACTATGAAAGAGATGTTTCAGATTAGTTTAAGCGCTTTCAAATTCATAAAGCCAAAAAAATATTCTAATTTCTAAATCACATTTTTTTATGGACTAGTAATTTTGCTGTGTGGCAGCGGTTACGAATACTACCAACCCTTACTTTGCTCGTGGGTGTTGTAAAAGACGGCTAAGAGCCTTATAACGGCCTAGGCCAACTGCATCTGATGCCGTTTGGTCAACAATTACATTCCCAAGGAGGGATGACGTCTGGCAAGCGGTCGGTCATGAAACTATTGCCAATAACTTTTACAATATGTACTATGAAAGAAGAGTACATATTGTATCGACCCCAAGTAATTGGGATAAGAGTAGGAGAATGATGATTTTTTATGGACTAGATCATGTGAAGTTGTTTCATGTAAGTGCTTATAATTTCTAAAACATATTATGCCGTGAATGGACTGGTAAAATTATTTCATTCATGTAAATGTTAATAAAAGTCCAAGATATCGTATTTGCCTAATTAAATTAAGTTCGCAACCTTTACAGAAAAGTCCTAAAATATCTTAATTATTCATTGATGGAATGTATATATGTATAACATTTATAAAACTATATTAAATTAGTAAAAATCAATAAAAAAATTCAAAGAAAACCCAAATACATTTTTGGATCCTGTGCCCTTATAAAATAAAAAAAGATAGGTATAGATATTGCCAAAAAAAGGCTATTTGATTTAATACCCATTATTATTAGTACTATAATACTCAACCTATCAATAATTTGAAATCCTACCGCTATTCTCAGACACCATAGACACACCTATTTATAAACGAATGCCAAATCCTATTATTTCGTCTGGAGCAACCGTTTGCAGACGACTGCATTTAATATGGCGGGCGATCAATGGTTGCCATGGCAACGCGTCGGGGCCTCTCAGCTGGCCTGAAATTTCTGAAACCAAAACATGACAGAGATACATATATATAATAAGTAATATGCGCGATAGAGATGTAGCATTCAATGGGAAAGCGATGATTGTGTGAAAGAGACACCATAAGGATATATTAAGCTAAAAATAACCTTCTAAATATAGGTTACGCTGATTTTAAGTAGTTTAGACATTTTATATGAATTGTTTAGTAGGTGAGAATAAAATAATTTTGCAATTATGCGGATCTCTAAGTCAGTATTATGCATTGTTACCTACCACTTAAATTCTGGCATAGCAACATTTCGAGCACAAAGCTAACCACATTCTCTACATTGTGAGAGCAATTCGAATCTTACTGTTTAAATGAATTGCTTCTATTCTCTCGTGAGATTTTTAATATAATAAAAATAGTTCTGAATATTAACAGCACATATAATTTGGTAAAAATAATATAACGTCGATTGCGATTAAGAACACTCACGCCATGTTGAGATATCTATGACTATTTGAGGTTACTTGAATTGTAAATTGGATTGGTCACGTACTGAAGGCAAGTGGAGTCAAGAGTCTACGAAACCGGCGAGCGTGTATGAAGAGAATTATGAATGTTGAGGAAGCGAGTGAAGTATGCAAGGATAGATAAGATAGAAGAGATAGATCTCTGGCACTCTGTTCTCTCTGCCTACCCTGCAAAGGATATGGCGTGTTAATATGTATGTATGTATGTATGTTGAATCGTAAATTATATCGTTAGCTGTAAGAAATGTAAACCTACTTTGTGAGTTTTGGAAATATTCTATAAGAACTTATATATTCTATACATCATGACTCGTAGACTACGTTACGCTTCTAGTCATGATTATCATGAACAGTCAATATAAGGAGCGGATTCCAACTCTCAAATATCGGGTTGAGTGCTCTCAGCGCTCACCCACAGTCCGGGTAAAGTTGTCATAGCCATCTGAGGCTAACAACTAAGACACAAAGAAAAAAAAACAATATAAAAACTCAAATATTTCGTTTAGAATATTGTCATTCTCTTACGCCGCGCAGATAAGAAGGCTCCGTGGAAAATAATAATCTTCCGAATAATGTAGTTAAATTAGAAAACTGACTCCAATAGAAATGGGAAGAAGATAGGATATTAATTAAAATTTAAAGTTGAAGGCAAATTTTGCTTTTCTTATGTTAATAATTAATATAAAAGTTTGCTGTGAATACCAAGACTTGTCTATATTTTAAATATTATTTTAATCAGACTTTAACCTTATTAATTTAGACGAAAGTTTTAAATAATTCTATAAACAAAATTATATAATTTTCCTTTTAAACATCATCATTCTCCTACTCTTATCCCAATTACTTGGGCTAGATACAATATGTACTCTTCTTTCATAGTACATATTGTAGAAATTATGGGTAATAGTTTTATGACCTGCCTGCCAGACGTCAACCCTCCTTGGGAATGTAATTGTTGACCAAACGGCATCAGATAGAATTGGCCCAGGTTGGCGTTATAAGGCTCTTAGTCGTCTTTTACGACATCCACGAGCAAAATAAGGGTTGGTAGTATTCGTAACCGCTACCACACAGTTTTTAAACAAATTCCATTTTAGTAATTATAAGATAGCGTTAAAATGTATGGAAGCGAGAGGTGGGTATGCAGAAAAGAGTATCTATGAAAGTAAAATTAATGCGGTCGAAATGCAATCTGTACGGAAAATCTGTGGAGTTAGGCTGATCGATCGCATTCGTAACGACGACGTAAGAGAGCGAGCAGGTATGAAAGAGAGTATTGGTGTAAAGATGCGAAAGGGAATGCTCCGATGGTTCGGGCATGTGGAAAGAATGCCGAACGAACGTCTGGTTAAGAAGATATACAATGCGAAAGTGGAAGGATGTAGGTACCGGGGGAGACCGAGACTAACCTACCTAGACTAGATCGGTCATATACTGTTCCTTCAGTAGTAGTTGAGGAAGCGAGTGAAGTATGCAAGGATAAAGTTCTCTGGCACTCTGTTCTCTCTGCCTACCCTGCAAGGGACATGACGTGATGGTATGTATGTATGTTAACATCAAACCGAAACATGAAGTCATAACAAAATTAAAGGAATCAAAATAAATATAACTATTTGCTGATGTTTTATTTTTGGGACTTTGTAGCCCGCGATGTGTGATTGCGACTACGAATACTACCAACCCTTACTTTGCTCGTGGATGTCGTAAAAAGCGAATAAGAGCTTTATATCAACTTGGGCCAACTTCACCTGATGCCTTTTAGTTAACGATTACATTCCCAAGGAGGGTTGACGTCGGGCAAGCGGCCGGTTATAAAACTACTGTCATAATAAAACCACAAGTTAAAGCAATACCGATGTCGATAATCTTAGAATTAAAAAAATATAAATTTTTCAAATTAAAAACCGTCTTCTAAATAATATAGAGCGAAATCAGCCAAATACGCATAATTGTGTATTACTCAAAAACTACTGGTCGAATCTTGAAATTTAGACGACATGAAAAGCACCAGCTTTCAAACAAAAAAAAAGAAATATCAAAATCGGTTTACCTAGTAAAAATTTTTGAGGTAATAAATAAAAAACATACAGTTAATTCGACTGTGTCTCCACCTTTTCTTTTAAATCGGATAAATAGGTTCAGAAAGGTCAATAATAATCCTTATTTAAGAGAAGGAAAACTCGAAATAAAACCCAATACCAACACGTCTGACCAGCGTAGTATAGTAGGTAAATTTTTCCTCCTTATGGAGGAGGCTCGAGCTCAACAGTGCCACATGTATGAGCTGAGATGAATCCTTATTTGAATTTTGGATCAAAGGTTAAAGTTGGTAGGTAGTTAGTCAACTTGAGCGATAGCAGGCAAAGAAATAAATAGCGATTATTTTAGTCTTGTGGCCGTTGTCAGCCATGACGATCCTTAAATATTAGGCAACGCAAATAATGTATAACATTGTTGTTTTATACCATTCCTATAAGTTTGTTAATACAGAAATAAATACGTCCGAATACTAATTCGATAATATTCCCAAAACGAAACTTTATCCAACTCAATTTAAATGACAATGTTTACATTCGCTTGTAAAGTCGTAAAACAGTCGAACTGGCTGAATAAATAAATTCCGTCGACGAGGCCACAGGTATTTTTTTTTAATTATATGTATCTAATTAGTAACTGCTAAACTGAAAGCTGTGACAAGGTGGTTTTTTTTTTACTATTTTTTTTATAGTCAGCTCTCGTACTAAGCTATAAATCTTTATATTACGGAGGACATACAATGCACGGAGGACACACAAAATTATAGCCAGATTCAGAACAATTAATTGTGTATCGCCCAAAGGACTGTTTGGATCAAACCCGTGACACTTGACACGGTACTGAGACCCCGCCACCATTAGTACAGTCACAATTAACGTGCTTTATCAAATAAATGATTGTTTACACAGTAAATCGAATTTAATATTGTACAATAATTACCATTTAAAACTTTCGTATACTTTTCAGCAACTATATTCACGGAAAGATATTATTTGAGAATGGATTGACCTAACTTCGAAACAATTATAGTATATCCCAGCGTGGCAAACCAAATGTACTTTGTGAACGATATCCCCATTGTGACGTGTGTGTTGTAAAGATTTTTTTAAGAAAAAATCTATAATCCAAAAACCATACGTATTGTATATATGATCGCCTTTTAAAGGCCTTTATTTTGATATTCCACTCATGTGTTGAGATTTTTTTATCACACACATTATCAGGCTATAGAATGCGACTTTTTATGTACTCACTGACTCTCAGATTATAACGAATATAATGAATTATCATTAATTATAATCAGTTTAACAGGGTGTGTAGAATAGACCACATAGAAACGGCCTCAGACGATATACCTACATACATAAATACATATTATCACGCCATATCCCTTGCAGGGTAGGCAGAGAGAACAGAGTGCCAGAGAACTCTATCCTTGCATACCTCACTCACTTCCTCAACATTCATAATTCTCTTCATACACGCTCGCTGGTTTCGGAGACTCTTGACTCCACCTTCCTTCAGTACATGACCTATACGATATACCTAAAGGTCAAATACAAAACCCTGCTTTCAGTCTTCATCGTAGTTGTTTAAGAAGGACGACTCTTGTCCCGTAGTTGGTTCTGGAGCTTGATAGATACAGGTTGGATTTAATGAAGTTTAATAAGGCCTTACAATTACGTATTTATAAAATATTATTGAAGTGAAAGGTATTCTTAGATATACGTCTAACTGATTTCGTTCCCAAATGATAGTTCACAAGTCTATGAACCGTATAAATATGCTAATAATACCATTTTCGTTGGTTCTAACCGCAATACCGCTAATAATTGGTAATATTCAATTCAGTTCGTTACCTAGCCTTTCTCAACTACATACCTTAGGGAACGTACTCATACCTTCTGCCTGACGTGTTTGGGACGGTGGAGAGGTTTAGGTTTTCGTCACGTAGTCAAACTAATTTCATTCATCATCAAGCTTAAACAGTTTTTTTTTACTTTATATTTCCAAATATCATATTTTTTTTTATTGCTTATAAGTGGCAAACGAGCAACCAGTACACCGCTCATGGACCTTTGCAATACCAAGAGTATAGCTTAGGCTGGTGTCTACCAATAATATACCCAAACCCACCCAGTTGGGCTGCCGGCTCTCTCACTTACCGAACGAAGCGCAATAGCACATTGCCATTACTCAGACATCGATCTTCTGCGAGAGTGTGGTACTACCCCGGACAGACCGGCCCGCGGCTGTAGACAGAAAATTGTCAACAGCGTGGTCCTACCACTATTCATTAATGATTTACGACCTACATAAAAACTAGAAGTAGATTATAGCGAAATTATAACGCCAATGAAACCACGGGCAAAACGAATAGAGAAAAAAGAAATAGAAAGAATAAAGAAAGAGTTGAATAATAAAGTGAATAATATAATTTATAAGGTGACAAGTCCACAACTTGATCGATCAGCTGCATTACGACGATTTCCGTCTCCCTTTCTGAAGAAGAAGACTTGATTATTTGCGAATTGGACAAAAATAAAAATTCTTAAAATAAGAATTATGCATTTTAATTTATTACTAAGTATTACTCATATTATTTAATTGCAGCTAACAACAAGTTCTGTTTTTATATACAGTTCTAAGAAAACGAATAATGAGTTGATTAACAGGCGAAGCGGTGTCCCCAATAATAAAGCAAGGTTATGCTCCGGCGAAGGCGTAGGCGCGAGAATACATACAGGGTTGCCAAACAGAATATTTTTTATCTGATTAATGGCTCATTTACAATTGTCTATGAACTTCTATTTTGAAATATATATCATCGTCATCTTCATCTCAGCTCATATATGTGCCACTGTTGGGCCTCCTCCATAGTGGGAGGGATATTGACCTACTATACCATGCTGGTCAGACGTGTTGGTAAAGAGTTTTGTTTCGAGTTTTCCTTCTCTTGCAAAGATGTTATGTGCATATTTTATACCTTAGTCGTCTCTTACGATCACCCACGGGTAAGAATGGGAGGTGGTGAATTGTATTCGTACTCCGTCACCACACGGAAAAGTATAAATACTACTTCGTATTCCCGAACGCTGTTCGAAAAGCATTGATTGTAGAAACAATGCGAAAGAAGTACGCCAGTTTGGCCTTATTCGAATTCATTCGTTCCTCGATCACTAATTAAAGTAAACTGGATATTGTATGGTTTGTAGAAAATCAGGTGGACAACACAGAGATAGCAGCCGACCTAAAGTAAACAGATATATAGCGAATTCAGTTAAACCAAATATGATCGACTCATCCCATCACGTATATTAGGAAAATGGCAGCCTATAGCAACACCTGCATATTTTGCATACTTAGGCAGTAATGTAAACGCCAAACGTCATATTCAATGCTAAACTTGGTGGATTTCGAAATAAATGAATTCATCACGCTATTTGATGATTTGTGTTATACCAAAGTCATCCGTTCGACTCAATGTTGAAGTATAACAAATGTGATCGTATTTTGAGATTATATTTAAGTACTGTGTCAATAACTATTTAATATTAATGTTATGTTGCTTTTGTAGGACACACTGTTGACAGTTTTCTGTCTACAACCGAATGCCACTCCATCTGGGATAGTAATAGTAATATACTCTCGCAGAAAATCGACGTCTAAACAGTAGACATGCGCGAAACAGTACTTCGCGAAGTGATGTGATATGACATTACATTTCGTGCCGAGTAATCTTACATTATACCATCACTTCAAACATCACACATGACATTTCCCTTAACGTTCTGAAAATAAAGCTCAAAATTATTGAATTGTCGGACACCGAACATTGCAGAAATACAGAACAGTACACGGGTGTTCGCGTCATGTTTAATGTGATGTGATGTTTAGTCGCGTAATGTGTAATGGGTCAGTACACGGTCGGGTAATATTACGTGTGATACATCACTCGCATTACTTACACATGTTGCACTACTAAACAGTGACAATATGCTGTTACGCTTCGGTCGGTGAGCGAGAAAATCGGCAGCCCGACTTTCTGAGCGGATTTGGATTGGTTGGTAACGGCCTAGCTGTACCTTTGGTATTGTAAAGATTTATGAGCGACCACAACACTTTCCATCAAGTGTGCTCCGTACTCGTTTGCCGCCATAAGCTAGAGCATACCGTAAAATGGGGTGAATAGAATTCACGGGGTAAATAGAAATATTCTTGGGAAAAAGTCTAAAACCCTGTTAGGCAAAAACTACATCAGTATTCGTACTTTTTAGTATTTTTTTACATTGACAACATATTTGTCTTTAGTCTGACAACATTCGAATCATCTGAAGTTGACATTTTAGAAGAAAAAGTTTGAATTGAACTGCAACTGCTTTTTGTATGCGTTTAGTGCTTCTACTAACTTCTTTTTAAATGTTAAATACTTCGAGTTTTTTTACAACAAACCTAGTTGATTTTATAGTGACGTTTATCGTGTACAAATTGGAAAGGTAAGTTTTTTCAAATAATTAAATTATAATGGTAAATTAAACAAAAACTTAACACTCGTATAAATCTTTTGATTTTGAGGTGAATAGAGATGACCGAGGGGTAAATAGAAATGACGAATGGGGTGAAAAGAAACACGAGAGGGGTGAATAAAAGTGAGAAAGGGTTCAATAGAATCGCGAATGGGGTTTTTAGAAACGTCGTTGTTAGGGTTGATACTTTTATTCTATATCATCCAGTTTAAGTTTTTTTTTATATCCTATTTCTGTCTATTTATTTAAAACATCTTATTTTACTATATTTAATCATTATTTTTTTTATTCATATCCAGGTATTACGACATGCCGCGTACATATAAACCGGACCCTCGAGGTAAAAAATATACGAAATACGATGTTAAATTATTAGAAGAAGCCGTCAATGAATATTCTGCGGGAGGTAGTTCCCTTGAAATTGTCGCAAATAAATATAAAATACACAGATCGGTGTTACACAGACACTGTACAAGACATATGAAAAGCCAGGGTGGTCAAACAGTTTTGACAAAAGAAACGGAATTAGAATTCATTAAGTATATAAATATATGTGCTGAATGGGGCTATCCCTTGGAAGCGTACGATCTCAGAATCTTAGTCAAGATTTATTTAGATAAATTGGGTGTGAATGAAAAGAGGTTCAAAAATAATATGCCGGGCCCTGATTTTGTATCTTCTTTCCTAAAAAGACACAAAGATGCGATTTCACAGCGAATATCACAAAATATTAAGCGTACTCGAGCTGCTGTTTCTTCTGAAGTAATAAGCAAATATTTTGACGAATTAAAATTATCTTTAAGGGACATATCTATGTGCAATGTTATCAACTACGACGAAACTAATCTTGCTGATGACCCTGGCCGTAAGAAAATAATCACAAAGAAAGGTGTGAAATATCCAGAGCGGGTCTTGAACCACACTAAGGCTGCTGTTTCCATCATGATTGCATGCACAGCTGAGGGCGAATTATTGCCACCTTATGTTGTATATAAGGCTCAGCATTTATATGACACATGGACTACTAAGGGACCTCATGGAGCTCGTTACAACAGATCACATTCCGGTTGGTTTGACGGAACCATTTTTGAAGACTGGGTCAAATCAATTATTATACCCCACTTTGAAGGGAAGCCTGGAAAGAAAATATTAATTGGTGACAATTTATCGTCCCATCTTTCATTGGACATAATTAAATTATGTCACGAAAAAAATATAAATTTCATATTTTTGCCAACAAATTCGACACATCTCACCCAACCCTTAGACGTGGCCTTTTTCAGGCCCATGAAAATTGCTTGGAGAAATATATTATGCCAATGGAAAAAAACCGACGGTCACCAACAAGCAACAATTCCCAAAGTATGTTTTCCTCATTTACTGTCCATGCTTTTAGATGCCCTAAAGGATAATGCTAAAGATAACATTTTAGCAGGTTTCAAAAAAACTGGAATAAATCCATTGGATCCCACACAAATACTGAAACGATTACCTGGATATGAAAGAGCTAGCCACCAAACAGACACTGTCAATGAGTCTGTTTTAACAATACTAAAGAACCTGCGGTATGGAACAAAAAATATCGTTGAACCGAAAAGAAAAAGAAAAATAAACGTGGAACCTGGAAAAAGCGTCAGTCTTGAAGAAAGTTACGCTGAAACAGAATATGTGACTAAAGAACCAAAGAGAAAGAAAACGAAAAGTAAAGTACAAGATGTTAAAAACAAAGAAGGAATTAATGATAACAAGCAAAAAGGACCTATAACAAAAAAAGGAAAGGGTATAGGAAAAAAATCAAAACCACCACTACTACCAAATATATCAAATGAAACTGAATCGATAGCCACTAATTATTTAAAAAACGATCTTGAAGGAAATTTATCTCAGATGATTCACTCAGATCTCACGAAAAAAGAAAAACAAGTACGACATTATTACAGAAGTGATGAGGATATATTATCGGACTTAATGTCTGATATTGATTGAATTATTTCAGTTAAACTTATTTATTTATATAAATAAGTATAACGTATATTCTAATCATTGTACGTTTTGTTGATTTTTACGAAAAAAATATTTAATTTTAATATAAAAATATATACCAACGTTGATGTTATAAAATAGGTAGTTTTTTTAGTGATTTTACATGTTAGACATAATTCAAATCACATTTTGTTATTCTGTTTTAATTGGTTGTCTTGTTTTATTGATTTATGATAGATATAACATGTTAATGTAATGTTCATTCTGTGCTGAGTAATATTATTTTAGTATTTTTAAAATGATTAAATAAAAGATATAATAAAGTGAAAATTATAATCAGGCTAAAATTATTTTAAACTAATTATTTCATAATAGTTGTTATATTTATATTGACCTGCCAATATTCTGTATTATTAATAAAAAAGTTTTATAATATACGTACATTTTATTTCATTATATAAGTATCTACCTACTTATATAAATAACAATTTTAATTATATGAGTATCTATTTAAACTAATATAGTTATTCATCTTTCCAGGAACTTACCTATCTACCTACATAATCACAAAAATATTTTGACAACCCTACCACTTTTCTCTATTAACCCCATACGTCGTACTTATTGACCCCGTTTTGCGGGTAAATAGAAATTGGTCACTTTTTTGGCTTTTTCTTGTTAGTAAGTAATAATTTAAAATTTTAACAGTAATAGAGTGGTAAAATCGCATTAGACTCCCGCTATTAAAGCAATTTTAATGTCCGAAACATAGAATTTTTATAGTAAAAATTGGTTTGAATGTCCAGATTGTTCCTATTAACCCCGTTTTACGGTAATAGGCAATAATAATAATATCAACATTATATAATATTAAGAGAATACATATTATAAGAATTTATTAGAAAAATGGTTGCATAAATGTCTGTAGGAGTCATAAAACTTATCTGTATAGGTATTTATGGACTCTAAATTCAAAATGCCACCAAACCTTCTTTTTAATGAAGTTAAATGAATATTTTTAACTTATAATAATGTATGACGCCATGGCAGCTTCTCTTTCGAGTTCTCATAAGCCGTCGTTATTGAGTATCTATGATTCTTGCGGTTCACATTTAATTATTTCAATACTAGGTGTAATTTATCTCGTAATTGAATCTTTCTTAATGCGAGGGGTTTTTTTTTAAACACACCATATTTTCCATAAACTACTTCTACTTCCTACGCTATTCCCTTAAAATAAACTAAACGGATGTGCTTATATCTGTCATTCAACACGAAGAACTTCAAACAACTACAAAAAGCTCAACCCTAGCCGCATACGAGAATATTATTTTAAATAATTTAGTCACATTTTTATTATTAAATGCAACTAATCTTTGTTTATTTGATTGACTTAAATAAAATGTCTAGTTGTTGGCGCTTGTGGGCAAACTGTTGTCAAAGTAGTATTTCCCTAAGGATTAAAAAGAGAGGAAATGTTATTACGAAAATATCATATGAAACTAGCTAATCCAAAAGACAATGTTTGCAAAAATATATTGCTACACAGCTGAACTTATCAAGTCCATTTTATTGTGAATCTAAACCTAACAAAAACATTAAAATTCTATTCAGCCGTTTAGAAATTAATAAGGGTAAGTACCTACAAGTACTAACCAGCTAGCCAGCTATAGTTAAGTGCGAAAAAAAAGTACCATGATTAGACCGTCGTGGTAGTGGCGCCTGGTTGGGTGCCCATATGGGAAGAAGAATTGATCTATTATACAGCGAATCGGATTAGGTAGGGTTTTGTTTCAGGTTTTCCTTCATCTCATCTCAATTCATATATGTCCCACTGTTGGGCTCGAGCTTTCTTTATAACGGGACGGAAATTGACTATACCACGCTAGTCAGACGTGTTGATATAGGGTTTAGTTTCGAGTTTTCCTTCTCTTGCATAGATGTTATATGCGTTTTATATTCCTTAGTCGTCTCTTACGATCACCTACGCGTAAGATAAGGGGTGGTGAATTGTATTCTGACTCTGTCACCATACGGAGGAAGGAGGTCCTTCTCTTGCATTAATTATTACGAGTATCTTTTTGTGATGCTCAGATGTCTGATACGATATTTATTCGAATCCACTTGAGGAATCTGTCCCAGCCACAATCTTTTGCATTGTATTTGAATTCATAGTTCACGGCAAGGCATCACACTTTCTTTTTTGCGGTGGGCTATAGATGTGTCTCGCGCTGCCAAATCGGTCCGGGGTGACGGAAGAGATAGCGCATGACCCCATAGACCCACCATGCAAACACCTCTCTTCGCCGTGCGAGCGGGCCACCGGTACCCGATCTTGTCTTCGGTGGCTCGCCCGGCACGGCAAGCCATCACACTAGAGTTGATTCTTGCTAAACATGTTATATCACTCTAAGCAGACGGTTGTACTTATTTTTTTTAGTTTTATTCTTTATACAGAGATATTATTTGCAAACGTCAGTCGTCTTACGGGATACGGAAAAGGCATGGAGTGGTAACACAATGTGTAATTAGCATTAAACAGAAGCTATTAAATATATTTGGAGCAATTGCAGGAATCCAGGACCTTACTATTACAATAGTACTTATATTTATGGTAGATAAACGAGATCGTCATTATATTAAATTCTTCAAACACAAAGAACCCAAGTCATTGTCATTTAAATTGATAAAGCACTACAATATTTATTGAATCACACGATAAGTATCTTGAGACCTACTTTCAGCTTAGAATATACTAAATTATCTACTTGAATCGCTATCACAAAGAATAAGGAGCTCATTTGAAACGACTCTCCAATCAACTTAAATATCTTCGCAATCCTATTCAATCGCTTATATAGAATATTTGTCTGAGTGCTACAGGAAAAAATATATTTGAAATTGTATCCCTCGTCCTTTTACATACGACTGCATTATGGATTACCCATAGATTACAAAATAGTTCGATCTCCATTCACTTTAGTGATACGAAAGGAAATGTTATTTATCAGGGCAAGTGAAGCGCGCACTATCCCGTAACCTAAGCATTTTGTGGTACACTTTACTAAACAGTCATAAGGCCTATATATTTGTGCTTTAACATAATAATTTAACTTCATATCTAGATGTGTCATCTGTCAAACATATGTAATTTTACATAACATTTTTTTATTAATAGAATACAATGTTGTTTTAGTACTCACGCATCAGTTAGAAAACCGAAGAGTTACATCATCACAGCCCATAAATCTCCCACTGTCGGGCTTGGGCCTCCTCCGTAATGGGAGGGAAATTAACTTACTATACCGCGCCAGTCAGACGTGTTGGTATAGGGTTTTGTTTCGAATTTTCCTTCTTCTCTTAGTCGTCTCGTACGATCACCCACGGGTAAGATATAGAGTGGTGAATAGTATTCTTACTCCGTCACCACGCGGAAAAAAAGAGTTAACATCGCTGCAACAGAATTAAGTTTAAAAATAATCTGTCTTAAAATTATTATCCGTTAGACAAAATACGCGAGCCCTCAGCTCGGCGTTTTTAAACTATTCGTGAATATTTTAAAACATTGAAATACAGCTCTATTCTTTTCTCAAGTACATTAAAAATTAAAGTATATGCAAATATTTAACCATGATTGCCGATTATAACATGATGTCACTTAAAATGTTTATTGGCATTTTTCTAATTAAATGTATTGATTATTATTGAGAAAGTCGACCCATGAAATCGTCTTAGAAATGTTTGTTTTTTAATATAAGTTACCGCCTGTAACAGCAAATACAAAATATTAGGTATAATTACAAATGGCCAATGAAATGTTCGCATATCTCGTAACAAAAACAGCTCTAACATTCCTTCACGTAGAACTATACCATTATCTTTTCATATAAGCCTCTGTATACAAAATATTGTATTCATATTTATACAATACGAAGAAAACACTCCCAAAATTTAATGTTAGCGTTCCCGGAGCTGGTAAACATCAAAAGCATCTCAGCATCTTTTTAAGACTAAAGAAAGGCATATAAATACAGACCTTCTTATTATAAATAATAAAAAAGATATATATAAAATATTTTTTTCATAAGCATGATATGAGCAGTTTTGGGTTCCGTAAAAAATATTATATTTGTTTGAAAAAAAAAAGTGAGAAAACCATTTCCTATCGTTTATAATGACGTTTTAACAATAAATTTTTAGTTTGAACAGATTTAGTGAAAATACTTTATCAGATTTAGTATTTCTAGACAATGTAGTCGTTTATATGTACTTGTACATATCCGTGTCGTGACGGAGTAAGAATACAATTCATCTTACCCGTGGGTGATCGTAAGAGACTACTAAGGGATATATTTTATATCCCGCATATAACATCTATGTACGAGAAGGAAAACTCGAAACAAAACCCTATACCAACACGTCTGACCAGCGCGGTATAGTAGGTCAAATTCCCTCTCATTACGGAGGAGGCTCGCGCCCAACAGTGGGACATATATGAGCTGAGATGATGATGATATATGTACATGATGAATAATAAAATAATATACATACATATATCTATAATAAATCACTGTTAAACATTGCGTCATATGTATTTATATCTATAAAAGAGGATATTAGTATATATGACATCGCTAAACTCAGAAATTATTCAACTAATCATAATGAGAATTGGTATGTATATGTATTTTATTTTTACCGGAGAAGGTTTATATGCCCATTGTTGTAACTCGCCACCAGATGGCGCTGCATATATCGTTTTCTACAAACAAACCAACAGGCTGGATTTGCTAGTATAATATGAAATATAGCTACATGAAATTTACTCTACGAATTTTTGCGACAATTTTTTAAAAGCCATATGGAACCATTTTTTTAGAAACACGTACTGTATTAACGCTCAAGAACCAAATATATATTCTTTGTACGAAAGTTCTTTTAAATGCTAATGAGCAATACAACAGAATTTTAATATTTAGAGAGCGCCTGATGGAGTTTTCTGAAAATATGTGATGAGAGCTAACTTTCGAGAAATCAATGTGGAAAGATATATTATCCCTATTCAATTATGTGTGTGTGTAATGATGAGGAAATGGAATTAAAAAAAAAATAAGACGAAATTCGACTGCACAGATGGTGTAGTGTTTAAGACACCTACCTTCCATGCCAGTGTCATGGGCATCTTCCGTGCCAAAGCCGAGGGTTCGATTCCTACGCAGGACAATACTTTGTGCGATATACAATTTTTCTCCTGAGTATGAGTGCAATTTTTCTGCGTTAATAATTAAAGATTTGTAAATAACCCCGTAATACAAAGATTATTTCCTATGTGGTAGTAGTGTCTTTAAAAAAAATACAGAAATTAATTGTATTCGGAAACTAGTTTATAATATCATTTTTGATTTATTTCATAGTTCAAATGATGGTAGAATAATTTTTAATTAAATACTTGTCATTAAAACCAAA
The DNA here is from genome assembly GCA_905163515.2 of Lymantria monacha. Classification (NCBI taxonomy): domain Eukaryota; kingdom Metazoa; phylum Arthropoda; class Insecta; order Lepidoptera; family Erebidae; genus Lymantria; species Lymantria monacha. The sequence goes on along the minus strand of LR991082.1, from coordinate 15,709,701 downwards.
GTATTGTTTGTTTGACCTAATTCTTCTTTAAATGTAAATGAAATCCTATAAACTATAGTCATTTCAGATGAATATTATATTTAGATTTATCGATCCAGTTTCGCGTAATTATCACATATGTTATTTTTTTTATATTTCGAATTTCTAAATTTAAATTTTTTAGGTGGGTATGTTTTATTTGTATTTGCTTTTAAATTTAAGTTACATCGCCTTATTTACGTTTGTTTTTAAATGGCTAGCAACAATTGTATCTATTCTTATCCCGTTGCCAAATTGGATTACATGTATTATTTATGTCATATTATCATTATTTGTATTTTTATTTTAAAATCATTCAACTGCATCGTGAAATTATACATGAGTTAAAACATTCTGTCATTTAATGCAAAAATACATATATTTCACAACCAATTCAATCTTTTCGGGGCGACAGAAAGACAGGCGTGTGACACCTTAGACCTGGTGTGCAATGTACTTCTCAACGACCTGCAAGCGGGGCATCGGTGCCTGGTTTCTTCGGTGGCCAGTGCCTTACACCCTGGGGGGGCACACTTAAAACATTACTTATTTTTACTGACCGTCGCGCCGCCTACAGATTGGTTGTACAAACTTAACTGCTGCCATTTTGTCCTGCCTGTCAAACGTTTGACAACTGAGAATTGTTGTTTTTTGTTCCTAGCGTAGGTACTTATTGTCATCGATCTATTTTCGGTTATTGATATTTTTCTGAAAATTATCTCAAGTTTCAATGTTAGGCTGATATTATTATTGTTTAATTATCAGCTGATATGTTTTTTTTTATATTTCAGGGTAGCTTTCATAGTAAAAGAAAATTCTATGTAATTATACATACACATGTAGATATGTATATATATATTACTTCAACTTTAGTTCACCGCCTAAACTCTGGGTGGCAGCACTTTCCATACATGCATATTTTATCATCGAGTTGCCACTCTTTTTCAATTTAATAACTTTACTCTTTGCTTACACCTTTACAGATTGACAAAACCATATAAAATAATGTTAAATAAATTAAACTATACTTGATAATTATATTACACTTCCGGTTTTATTCTTACTAATTTAAATACAATCAACCGACACAAAATAGGATCTTTTTATAATTAATAATGAAACGCTAAAATTGTAAATTCTGAAACTTAACAAGGAGTTTAAGTGCAACCTATTCGAACTACCGTTGTCAGTAATCCTATGCCCTCTGCATATCGCTTCAACAGGTAAACATAGAATTAAAGATGGCGCTCGCTCCATAACCTTGCTAGCGCCACGATGTTGCCAACACGATGGCGCCAACACTCCCTCCAAAATGTTGCTAGCGCTACGATGTTGCCAACACAATGGCGCCCGCTCCACAATGTTGCTAGCGCTACAATGTTGCCAACAATTTTTTTTTTTTTTAAATAACAACCAATTCTGGAAAATAAAAAAGAAACAGAATATTTATAATGTATAATTTGTTTTTATCTTGTAATTACGTAGGTGTATATGGCCGACTGCATGTAATTAATTCAGGCCGAGGCCTATAAGACTGTTTTTTTTGGAAAGAATTATCAGAAATTATGCCATAGTTATTATTCGAGGTCAGATAAAACGTTATAATTTTGACAGCTGATGTAATTTAACTGTACATTGAAAACAATTATGAATCATAAAAAAAACAAGTACCTACATATTTAAAGAGATTACAGGGCTACAAGAACCTTGTAGCGAATTTATATAACTAGCTGACCCGGCACACTTCGTTCCGCCTAATATTTAATTAATGAGCAGATTTCGATTAATTCAAAATTATTAAGTTATTTTTTTTTATTATGATAATAAATATGACTAAGCAAGTATACAAAGCGAGTGTGAGTGGGACGATTACAAGGTCCACGAGGACCACATCGTACTTTTCTGGGTCAAATTGAAGATGTATTAGTAAAAGGTCAGGTTAAGAGTACGCGTAATCGTAGAGCATGCATGAAGACTGTGATGAGTGGAATGAAGTGATGGAGGTATGTCAGGATCGTGGTTTGTGGCAATCCGTAGTCTCTGCCTACCCCTCTCGGAAATAGGCGTGAGGCTATGTATGTATGTAATAAATATAAATACTATGTAAATTAAATGTTGTTCAAATAAGGATATGAGAATCTAGAATATGTGACAAAAGTCTTATTTATTATAAATATTATTACAATTTAACTGCACAGATGGCGGAATGTTTAAGATACCGACCTCCCGTGCCAAAGCCGAGGGTTCGATTCCCACGCAAGGCAATACTTGGTGTGATCCACAAAGAGTTGTTCTGAGTTTGCAAATTCTTCCGCAATACAAGGATTATTTCCTTAGTGCAGGGTCATCATCATCATCATTATTCTCCTACTCTTATCCCAATTACTTGGGGTCGATGCAATATGTACTCTTCTTTCATAGTACATATTGTAAAAGTTATTGGCAATAATAGTTTTATGATCGGCCGCCTGCCAGACGTCAACCCTCCTTGGGATTGTAATTGTTGAAGAAAAGGCATCAGATAAAGTTGGCATGTCGTTATAAGGCTCTTAGTCGTCTTTTACGACATCCACGAGCATAGTAAGGGTTGGTAGTATTCGTAGCCGCTATCACAAATTGCGGGCTACAAAGTCCCAAAATTAAAACATCAGCAAATAGCTATATTTATTTTGATTCCTTTAATTTAGTTACGGCTTCATGATTTGGTATTAACGCTATCTTATAATTACTAAAATGGAATTTGTTTTATTGTTTAAAAGCTGTGTGATAGCGCCTACGAATACTACCAACCCTTACTTTGCTCGTGGATATTGTAAAGGACAACTAAGAGCCTTATAACGACCTAGGTCAATTCCATCTGATGCCATTTGGTCAACAATTACATTGCCAAGGAAGGTTGACGTCTGGCAGGCATTATAAAAAAGAAAAAAAACTAATAAATAGTGTAAACTTACTACTTATCTTTTTTTTTTTTTTTTTTTTTTTATTGGTGGGCTATGGGTGCGTCTCGCCCCGCCGAATCGGTCCGGGGTGACGGAAAAGGCAGCGCGTGACCCCATAGACCCACCGTAAAACCTTCTCTCTTCGCCGTGCGAGCGGACCACCGGTACTCGATTTTAACTTCGGTGGTCCGCCCGGCGGTTTACCCTCGCGGGTTCCTCTCGTCGACGCCCCGACAGATTTCGCCGTCGGGGCGTCGCCCTCACGCGGTGGCCTCACGTCGGGTGACCGGACAATTCCCCGGTCCGATCACCCGAGGCCTCGGTTAGGGCGGCATCAGGCGCAGGTATTCGCGCCTGCGCCGCCCCGGCCGCTGACGGCGGCCCGGGTCGCGGGATTCCTCCCGGACTCGCTCCGCCGCCTCCTTCTGCGAGATGACAGCCTCGCAGAAGGCGGCGACCGCGTCCCAGTTCCTGACGCTGTCGACCATCGCTCTCGCGACAGCCGGCAGCGTCAGGTCGGCACCGATAACAGCGACGAGGTCACGGCGCTGCCGGTCAAAGCCCGGACACGCCTCCAGCGTGTGTTGCGCCGTGTCCTCGTCACTGCTGCAATGGTGGCAGAACGAAGTCCACTCCCTACACGCGACCGTGTGCAGGTAAAAGCCGAAGCATCCGTGCCCCGACAACACCTGCACCAGTCGAAAGGAGAGGACTCCGTGCCGCCGCTCCATCCACTCCATCAATACGGGCCGGAGAGCCTCGACGGTGACGACACCGTGTCTAGGCCTCTCCAGCCGCGTAGCCCAACGGGCGATGACGTCTCGGCGGGCGTCCTCGCGCCAGGTGGCTATATCGCTCAGCGATGGGGAGCCACCTTCGTCGCGCAGTGAGGTCACCCGCCGGTAGAGGTCGGAGAGCATCTCCGCCTCTAGGTCCCACGGGGGTGTCCCGGCCAGTAGGCATGCCGCCTCGGTCGATACCGTGCGGTACCCGCGAATGGCTCTGACCGCCATGACTCTCTGGGGTCTCCACAGAACAGCCCTGAGCTGGGCGTTCAGAGCCCTCGCCCACACGGGTGCGCCGTACATGGCCATAGAACGGATCACCCCCGCATACAGCCGTCGGCCCTCGAAGCTGGGTCCGCCCACGTTCGGCATGAGCCGCGAAAGGGCGGACGCCGCGCCGACCAACCGGGGAGCAATTCGGCGAAAATGCTCCCGGAACCACCATCGCCCGTCGAGCACCAGACCCAAGTACTTCATATGGGCCTGGATGCTGATGTGGACGGAGTTGACGACTAGCGAGACGCCGATTGGCGGCCTTACGCGTGGCCCATGGAACAATAGGGCCTCCGTCTTATTTAGGGCCACCCTGAGCCCCAGCGCCTCGATTCGCCCGACCATCTCCTCGGTGCCGAGAGTGGCCAGGCTCGCCGCCTCTTCGAGTGTCCTGCCCCGGGCTGTGACGAGCGTATCGTCAGCGTAGCATATCACGCTCAGCCCGGGGGGGAGACTCCCTCTCAACGCCCAGTCGTACCCGATGTCCCACAGAGTCGGCCCCAGAACCGACCCCTGTGGAACGCCGCACGACATGGACGTCCGCACAATGTCCCCTGCGGGACTCGCGCAGAGGACACTGCGCCCCTCCAAATAGTCCGCCACCAGCCGCCTCAGGTACAAGGGCACCCCATGAAATCGGAGCGCCTCCCTGATGCAGCTGAATGGCAGACTATTGAATGCGTTGGCGATGTCCAGCGACACCGCCAACATCACTCCCCCGCCGGTGACAGCCTCCGCGGCCGTCTGCCTCAGTCGTAGCAGGGCCCCGATGGTCGAACGCCCCCTTCTAAAACTGAATTGAGCGTCCGACAGATCGGGCCCCACCTCCTCCAGGTGCTGGACGATGCGGGCAGCGAAGATGCGCTCCAGCAGCTTACCCACATCGTCGAGGAGCACGATGGGCCTGTAGGCCGACGGCGAATCCGGGGGCCGTCCCGGCTTTGGCAGGAGAACCAACCTCCCCTCCTTCCAGCACTCAGGGAACCGTCCAGACGCCAAACAGGCGTTGTACAGCTGCCTGAGGCGAGGCTCGAGGTGCTCAAGGAGCGACGTCAGCACCCGGACTGGTATTCCGTCCGGGCCGGGGGCCGTGGTCGCGGAACGAATCCGCGCCACAGCTGCTCCCACTTCCGTCTCCGTCACGGGCGGAACACTCTCGTCGTCAGCCTCCCGGTCTTGTTCTGGCGAGGCCATGACCGGGGGCGTGTGTTCCGACTGCCGTGGAAACAGCTCCTCGACCACCCTACAGAGGAAGTCGGGCTGGAGGGTCTCGGTGAGGGGGGGGCCCTGCGCGCGAAGCTTGTTCAGCGACGCGCGATACGGGCGACCCCAGAGGTCACGGTCGAGACCGTCCAGCATCTCCTGGCAACTCGCACCCTTGGCGGCTCGGATGGCCAGCCGAAAGGCCGTCCGCGCATCGCGGTACGCCTCATACAGCTGGCCCTCCCGCTCAGCGTCGCGGTGACGCCGCCGGCTGCGGGTGTAGGACCTTCGGGCTCTGATACATGCCGCACGAAGGTCCGCCAATCTTGGGGACCACCAGTAGACCCCCTGCCTCGGAGGTAGACGCCGCCGCACTCTGGGCATGGCCGCATCGCAGATCTGCGTTAACGCACTGCGGATGCGGACAGCCTCGGCGTCCACCCCGTCCGCTGGGGGCGGTGAGGACAGCCACGTGTGAACGATGGCCGCCTCCGCCAGTAGGTCCCTGTCAAGACGACCCACAGCCCACCGCGGAAACGCGGGAGCTCCGTCCGCCCTGTGACCCCTACCGGGGTCCCGGAGAGGGGAGACCTCCATCCGGATGTACCGGTGGTCCGATAGGGTCTCCGCCTCCTCCAGGACACTCCAGTTCCTCACCCGTGGTGCGACAGCGGGGCTAGCGAACGACAAGTCCACTATCGACCCGCCCTGCTGCCGCACACACGTGTTCACTGAGCCCCTGTTAAGAACACAGAGGCCCAGTGAAGCCGCCCACTCGATGACCGCCCGCCCGCGGTCGTCCGTCATAGGGGACCCCCACGCCGTGGATTTGGCGTTGAAGTCCCCCAGAACCAGGACGAGGCCCGGTGCCAGTCGCCGTATCGAGGCCTCCAAGTTGGTGAGGGAGGCCCCGAAATCGTCCATTCTCCTGGTAGGGGAGAGGTATACGCTGTAACTTACTACTTATCTACACTTGAAGTAAATTATAATGTCAATAAGTCTTTTTTATAAAACCCGATTACGAAGTGAATAATGACGTCACAAGCGGGATTCGAACCCGCGCCTATTGGGATTCCGGCCCAATCGTGCTGCCACTACACCACCGTGACTAGTTGTAGGACATGCAAATTTCACTTCGTATCATATTTACGTCTTAAGGTGACGGTATGCTATCTACCCGACAATGTTTACACATTGTTATAGGCTTAATACATAAAACTTTACAGTTAGAATTGTATTAAACGATAACACAACCTTGTTATTTAAATTACTGAAATTCAGCATTTAATATGCTTAATTATTTATAAAACCCGATTACGAAGTGAAAAATGATGTCACAAGCGGGATTCGAAGCCGCGCGTGTAGTGGCAGCACGATTGGGCCGGAATCCCAATAGGCGCGGGTTCGAATCCCGCTTGTGACATCATTTTTCACTTCGTAATCGGGTTTTATAAATAATTAAGCATATTAAATGCTAAATTTCAGTAATTTCAATAAGTCTTTTTACACAGATGTATTATTTCTATAATTAAGTAATAAACATGATATAAAATGTCTGCCTAAATTACATCTAGTCACGATCCATAGACTTAATGTTTAACACTAAACATTTTTTACGATTGCCCGATCGTAAGTATGGTAGTGTTGCGAAATTGCCACTTGATTTTACGACACCGTGATTTGTGGTCACTCATTAGAGCAGTATTGACATTTCTTTCACGGGTAATATACAACAAACTATGTCGTACAAAAGAATGTGTTTTTATTTCGTTTTTGTATTAAACATACATACATACATATCATCACGCCATATCCCTTGCAGGGTAGTCAGAGAGAACAGAGTGCCAGAGAACTCTATCCTTGCATACTTCACTCGCTTCCTCAACATTCATAATTCTCTTCATACACGCTCGCCGGTTTCGGAGACTCTTGACTCCACCTTCCTTCAGTACATGACCGATCTGGTCTATATTCCACATGTCCGAACCAACGGAGCATTCCCTTTGTATTATTTATTCCATTCCATTTTTGTATTAAAAGTAGTTTCAAATTATTTTGTCTGATATCATCTCAGCCTACACACGTTCCACTGTTGGACCCGAACCTCCTCCACAATGGGAGAGTAATTGACCTATACCACGCTGATCAGGCGTGTTGGTATAGCGTTTTGTTTTGAGTTTTCTTTCTCTCGCATAGAAGTTATATGGGTTTTATATCCCTTAGTCATCTTGTACGATCACCCACGGGTAAGATAGGGGGTGGTGAATTGTATTCTTACTCCGTCACCACACGGTTCTTTTTTTTCTGATATAATTATTGAAAATTTTAACAAAATGAAATCGGACTTCATTGCATTTAAGACTTATATGGTTTTCTCACGGATGCCATTGTGAGAACTGGACCAAATTGGGATCACACCTGAAGCACCAGCTTTCAAATAAAAAATAATCATCAAAATCGGTTCAACCAGTCGAAAGTTCTGAGGGAACAAACATTAAAAAAAAATACAGCCGAAAAAACAGAGAAGGTTCTCAACCTTCTCTGTTTTTGAAGTCGGTTGAAAACAGCGTGTACCTATATCCAACTTTGTTACTAACTTCCAGTTTATATGCATGATATAAAAAAACTTGAGTAAACAATAAGTCACATATATGTATTTACCTACATATTTTTTTATCTGCAATCAATTAAGTCTCCGTCTTTACCCCATCTGTAAACCTAACACGTAAAATTATTGCGACTTAATTCATTATATTTTAATAGCTATTTTATCCTCGTTTATATCCTCCTACTTATGTTATCTGCTTATCTCCTGTAAGAAATCTTGCTTTAGGTAGCATATTACTCACGAAAAACAAAATTCCTGAATGAAAAATATATTTATAAGCAGCGAATAAAACAGTAAATTTACGTATAACAAAATTATAAAAAAAAATCTTTACTCAGTACGAAATTTCTCCAATAAAATCATTTAATATATTCTGAATTGATTTAACATATTTTAACATTGTCTTAATGGAGAGGTCACTTAACTGATTTCGATAAAAAAAAACCTTATTAAATATTCTTCAATTAGTTCTACACTTTCTTTTAATTAAATGTCACTAATGATTGTCGAAATCTTAGTAAATTTGAATCGATGAAGAACCGCCGCTGCCGCAGAAGGTGACTTACTTTTGTTTTACATTTTTGTGTGAATCATGAAACCCTATAAAATATACTTTCAGACCAAAAGTTCAACGTAGCCTGAATAGGACGATAAGAGGATTAATTTATTTATTTACATTATTTCAGTTGTTTAACGATCCTACCATTATACTAATTGTCCCAAAACTACTTTACACTATAAGAAAATTTTATTTACGACAGGGTTCAAGGTGAGTTCTTAGTCGGTCAACATTAGAACCAAATGGTATTTTCTTTATCTATACTTTAAAATTCTTATCCGTGTGGTGACGGAGTAAGAATACAATTCACCACCACCTATCTTACCCATGGGTGATCGTTATAGACGATTAAGAGATATAAAACGCATATAACATCTATGCAAGAGAAGGTAAACTAGAAACAAAACCCTATACCAACACGTCTGACCATCGCGGTATAGTAGGTTAACTTCCCTCCCATTACGGAGGAGGCCCGAGCCCAACAGTGGGACATATATGGGCTGTGATGATGTGATGATGAATGATATTTTAAAATTCTATGTATATTTCTTTTTTATATTTTTTTCTTAATAATAATACACAATGCTGTCACAATAATAGTACTTTAGGTTATGTAATAAATGGAATCCGTTTGTTTGAACGTTGGAATGACTTCGCGTAATGTTAAGGAACGTTGTTACTTCATACAGTTCAGTCTAGACATTCTTCGAATTACTGAAATAAGTTATGATTAACATAAGTCATTTAAAACGTTAATGTTAGATTCAATATTTAGCGTAAAATAATATAAAAAATTATTTATAGAACAGAACTGTTTTTACGGATTTTTTTTGCGTTTGTATTTGATTTTTACTTTACTGATGTTTCGAAATATAAAATCCGTAAAAATAGTTTTAATTCATACATATAATACTTGCGTTCACATCAGTAATCATTCGATTTTATAGTAATGGCTCATACTGATATGATGATAAAATTATATATGGGATGTGTTTATTCACGTCTCACTCCTGGGGTCGACCCACAATAAGAGGAAAATTGACCTATAAAACCACGCTCGTCCGGTGGATTGGTATATGGTTTTATTTCGAGGTTTCCTTCTCCTGTGTAGATGTTATATGCGTACGTCTTTTACGTTATCCACAGACAAGATAGAAAGTTGTGAATTATATTCTTACTCCGTTATCACACAGAATACAGAATAGAATATACATACATACATATCATATCATCACGCCATATCCCTTGTAGAGTAGGCAGAGAGAACAGAGTGCCAGAGAACTCTATCCTTGCATCTCTTCATACACGCTCACCGGTTACGGAGACTCTTGACTCCACCTTCCTTCAGTACATGACCAATCTGGTCTAGGTAGGTGAGTCTCGGTCTCCCCCGGTAACTAATAGAATAGAATATAATAGAATTATATCATGCGTTTATTATTTTTACGATAGCAAATTACCTAAAATATTTTTTTTAGGTTTTTAAATTTATTTTGTGATTATTAATATTATAGTTTTGTCATTGGTTTGTTTGTGGTTATTGCTGTTATTCTTATCATTATTAATTACTATGGATATATGGTCCAAAATAAATCATCGTTATTTATTATTAATGTATTAACAGTTTCTGCGAGATTAAGCTCTCGATATTCGCGATTGGATTGAAAAGTATATCTATAAAAACTACTTACATTCGAAGGCAATAATATTGACTCAGTAACTTCTCATAAAGTAAAAAGTTTCGGAAAGTTTGAAGCGATTTAATGAGATGAACTATTATATCCAAGCATTTTATTTTTGTAGTGTTCATGAATTTGGGAATCTTCTGTGATTTATCGTTTTTTTTTATTACTATCTGAAGGGCTTTTACAAGTATACAATTAATGGAAAAATATAATCAAAATAATCTTTTGAAATATAACATTTTTTACGGATTCCATCGCTTTTGTATTTGATTTTTAATTTCCCTACGTTTCGAACAATTTACAGCGTAATGTCACGGGAGGACAGTCAGTTCTAAATAGTTTTATTTCAAATGTTTCAAAATACTTGCGTAAACATTAGAGTTAATATCCGAGTGGTGACGGAGTAAGAATACAATTCACCACCCTCTTATCTTACCCGTGGGTGATCGTAAGAGACGACTAACGGATATAAAACGCATATAACAATCTTTGCGAGTGAACGAAAGCTTGAAACTAAACCCTATACCAACACGGTATATAGGTCTGACCAACGTGGTATAGTAGGTCAATTTCCTTCCCATTACGGAGGAGGCTCAAGCCCATCAGTGGGACATATATGGGCTGTGATGATAATGATGATGATAAAACATTAGAAATCAAAAAAAATAATCCTCTACTGATAAGAATGATTTAAAAGGCATAATATTTTTTTCTGGCTGTGAATCAAATCCACTACACGTTGGGTCTGAAGTTCCTTATATAGATCACGTCAACTTCTCAGGCAAATATTACTAATCTGAAACCATTCATTCTTATCTTGTCGTTTTAATAGCTATTGCAATACAACTGGCTGGTCAAGTACTCGCAAGATATGCTTAAAATAATTCCTATATTTATATTAGAACTATCAATGAACCCAAACATCGGTCGACTATTCTCGTTTCCCAATTTGGTGTGATGTGAGTGCGCGGGTGCTCGACATGCGCGCGCGACTATTTATACCACGTGTTCGGGAGAGCCGTACCCCACTGTTCCTCCTCCTCGTACACCCGCGTCTATCCTTATAAATAGATAGAGGGAATCCATTGCGAATCGTACGTAGTTACTAGCCACGTACAATATGTCCGAGATTATTAATGTTAGATGCTCCTATTGTATGAGTCATATTGTAAAATTGTATAGGCAGGTTTTTTTTTCGACTACTGGAATGTAACATACATTAAGTGTTTATATAACGATGTTGTGATATTTCATAGACAATTATATTATTCACTAGCTGATTCGTAACTTCTTATCACATAAAAGAGAGAAAATATTCTCTAATAAGATAGTATTCTCTAATAAGATATCTAATAAGATAGGAGAGAGGGTTAGACAGATGCGCAATAAACGCATTGGAAACTTTCAGAAGAAAAAAAATAATGTCCGTTTTTGCAACATTTTTTGTTGATGCTCTGCTCCTATTAGTCGTAGCATAATGTTATATAGCCTATAACTTTCCTCTATATATAGGCTATATAACACTATAAGAATTTTTCAATTCGAAATAGTAGTTCCCGAGATTAGCGCGTACAACCAAACAAACTCTTTAACTTTATAATATTCGCGGCTGATAAATTGATTAACCGAAAAGCTAATGTGGTTGACATATTCAATGAAACTTTTCTTCATTGCAATGTTTTTAATTACATAAAACAAGGCAGTAAAACAACCTTTTCGACTCATTCTGTGTACAATATAATAAACTAAAAGATAAAATTTAATTTACTAACTGTTAAGGCCCATGTATTCTTCAGGGACTTAGGTATGTACAGTATAATAAGGTATCAAATAAACAAGAATAAAAAATTGAGGACGAACGAGTACTTCAGCGGAACTCCACGAAAAGGACATTATTTGCGATGATAATTTCAAGAAATAAAATATGTTGGCTTATTAATTTTTCTTAGTATTGTTTGGCAGTGAAACTTTATTCTTTTAAACGCTTATTTTTTGCTGATGCCGTACAAACTGTCATCATCATCATCTCAGTTCATATATGTATGTCCCACTGTTGGGCTCGCGCCTCCTCCACAATAGGAGCGAAATTGATATACTATACCACGCTGGTCAGACGTGTGGGTGGATTTTTTTAAAGTTTTCCTTCTATTACATAGATGTTATATGCAATTTATATCCCTTAGTCGCCTCTTACGATCACCCACGGGTAAGATACGAGGGTCAACAATTGTATTCTTACTCCGTCACTACACGGAAAACGTACTAACTATAGTTCATCTAATCTAAGAAGTGCATTTTGACGCTTTACATTTTTTAATACACAATAACCTCGGTCAAACGTATACACATGATTGTAAACACTAAATCTGAAATTTTAAACAACTATTAAGTTACTTATATAGTTAACATTGCGGGTGACTTTCTTGTACAATAATCTAATGTTGAAACTCGTAAAAATAATTTAAAATAAAAATAACATGGTAAATAGTAATTGTCATTGACGACCTAACAATGTCACGTCATCACGTTTTATACAGTAATGCTTGACAACTTCCAATTCACGAATATCCAAATAATCGGTAAAAATATTAGAATAATACAATTTATCGAATAGAGATTTTGACAGAGATGTACATTTCGACACTTTGATTGATGAGGAAATAATTATTAATGTTCGCGACGCTGATAATTCACGTAATAGTAGTAATTCTTAATAAATAGCCATTTTCAAATCCAATTTTTGTTTTTATTTAACCTAATCCTACTAAATATGACGAATAGATTCTATGCTGAAATAATTAAATTTGTTTAGTACTAATTTAGCATTTAATTTATACATCACCTTTTTGAAAAATAAAAAATAAACCGATTATTAATTACAAAGAATCAATATCGATTTCTCAGTAAAATCGGATATTTTCGATAGCGATTATTTGGTTCACATACCTAGACAACTTACTCAGACAGCTGTCAAAGTGCACTTCTTAGATTAGACAGACTATAACTAATATTTGAAAGTAAAACGTTATTACAATTAATAACGAACATATTATGTCGTTATTTTTGAGTCGATTTTAATAGTGGCCTCTGCCAATACTAAACTCGACTGCTGACAGTTTTCCGTCTACAGCTGCGGGCCGATCCGTCCGGGGTCCACACTCTCGTAGAAAATCGACGCCTTGCAGTGCTAGCAGTGGTAATATGCTGTTGTACATCGTTTGGTGAGTAAGAGAGCCGGCAGCCCAGCTTTCTGGGTGGGTTTTGGAATTTCCATTGTTAGGCAGCGGCCTTACTATAGCCCTGGTACTGCAAATGTCCATGGGCGGCAGTAACATTTACTATAAAGTGTACTGTATGCTCATTTGCTACTATAATTAATAAAAAAAAGTGTGTGTGTCAGCTCCCACGCACGACTGGAGTTTACTCCTTAAGTACGATTATCAAAACAGGCGCAAAAAAGGCTCATTTGACTAAAAATAATATATCTATATACATATATATATATATATATATATATATTTATTTATTTATTTACATTTATTAAAACTGTTATATATATACAATGCGAAAGTGGAAGGATGTAGGTACCGAGGGAGACCGAGACTAACCTACCTAGACCAGATCGGTCATGTACTGAAGGAAGGTGGAGTCAAGAGTCTCCGAAACCGGCGAGCGTGTATGAAGAGAATTATGAATGTTGAGGAAGCGAGTGAAGTAGTATGCAGAGATAGAGTTCTCTGGCACTCTGTTCTCTCTGCCTACCCTGCAAGGGATATGGCGTGATGATATGTATGTATGTATTAAAACTGTTCAGTGAAGTATTATCTCACGTCAGAAAGTGAAAGGTGCGCAGAATAGGTTGCGCACCAAAAACGTAACGTGGTCATACGACACTAGATTTTACTCCTCAAATTTTTCTCATACCAGGCGCCTTATATGAAAATCGATTCTTAAGGAGTAAACTCCAAAAAAAAGTCGTAAAGATTGACTTACCAGGAAATTGGACAGCAGCAGGCGATGCCTATGTCCATTAGTTTACATCGATATACTATGGAATAAAGAAAAAAAAAATTAGTTTTTTCATAGTCCATCATTACCTCCTTAACCTGCGCTCATATGTTAATAAAATGTTCTATATCTTGCCAAGAGAATGCCATATAAATAATCTGCTAATATAATAAACTACACATAATGTAAAGCAATGAAGAGGATATCTAATTGCTCTCCATAAGATCAACCAAACGATTTTATTACACGCTCAATCAACTGACGAAAAAAACTGGTATTATAATATAAACCAGAATATGTTTATATAAAAACTCGTAATAAAATAATCCCGGTCAGTCAAACGTTGTTGGAATTATAATTTTGTTATAGGTCATTAGGTTATAATGCATTTTATAATATTTCGCATTTATATTGTGAAAGTTTATATGTAAGCGTAATATATTTACATTTCGTCGCGTATTCTTCATCATCTCATCATTTCAGCCCACACGTGTCCCACTGTTGAGCTCCGGCTTCTTCAATAATGGAAGGGTAATCGACCTACTACCACGCTGGTCAGACGTGTTGGTATAGGGTTTTGTTTCGAGTAGACCCTCTCTGGCATAGATGTTATATGCGTTTTATATCCCTTAGTCGTCTCGTACGATCACCCACGGGTAAGATAAAGGGTGGTGAATTGTATTCTTATGCCGTCACCAAACAGAAAATATTATTTCGCGTATTCTTAATCCCACGTAATATTTTCTTGAGAATGCAAGCAATCTGCTGAAAATTCCAATCACACTTAGTTTTTGCCTAACTCAGTATTCGAACTCTTAAGGTTTCGCGATAGGCAGTCTCTTGGATCATTTAAGTAAGTTTTAAAAAATAAAACAATCTAATTTTCTTATATAAATAAATTATTAGTTAAGGCCACCGTAATAACTTTTCTTTTGAGCCGCAAACTTCATTTCCTTTTGATCATCTCGTACTGCCATCTTCTAAGCTCTAACATTCCGTGTTATTTTACATTTTTTTTATCTATTGACATTATGTATGTATATATTTTACTTCTATACGATACAGGACATGATCCTGTATCGTATATTCGTTTTATTGCCTTAACCTTTTCCCGATAAACGAGCTTAATAAATCGGACTAACATTTGCGTTCAAATAAACTTCGGCATTATTATATATATATATATATATATATTTATTGCTTTTGGTGGCAAACGAGCAAGCAGCACACCTGATGGTAAGTCACTGCTGCCCATGGACCTTTGCAATACCATGGGTATAGCTAAGCCGCTACCCGATTACGAAGTGAAAAGTATAAATAATTAAGCATATTAAATGCTAAATATCAGTAATTTAAATAGCAGGGTTGTGTCATCGTTTAATACAATTCTAACTGTAAAGTTTTAAGTATTAAGCCTATAACAATGTGTAAACATTGTCGGTTAGATAGCATACCGTCACCTTAAGACGTAAATATGATATGAAGTGAAATTTGCATTTCATACAATTAGTCACGGTGGTGTAGTGGCAGCACGATTGGACCGGAATCCCAATAGGCACGGGTTCGAATCCCGCTTGTGACATAATTTTTCACTTCGTAATCGGGTTTTATAGACTATAGATTCGACAACGAGACAGTTAAATAAATTACGATGTTTTTAGTACAACCCTAAGAATAAATTTTCAGTGTCGCATTAGGTAAATATTGTGGGGCTGCTATTTAATATACTCTACAAAAAAAATTACGAGCAAGTCTAGACCTTATATTTTTTCATTGTCTAGGGAATTGTGTAACATTTTAGAGCAAACCATTTTTTTACTTTAGAATTGAAATGGATGAAAGAATATCTGGATGCCTACACTTTTCTAGCAACGCCTAATCGTAAGGTTTTAATAATCTTAATCATCATTAAATAATAATCATCATCATTCTCCTACTCTTATCCCAATTAATTGGGGTCGATTCAATGTGTACTCTTCTTTCACAGTACATATTGTAAAAGTTATTGGCAATAGTTTTATGACCGGCCGCCTGCCAGAGGTCAACCCTCCTTGGGAATGTAATTGTTGACCAAACGGCATCAGATGGTGTTGGCCCAGGTCGTTATAAGGCTCTTAGTCTTCTGTTACGACATCCACGAGCAAAGTAAGGGTTGGTAGTATTCGTAGCCGCTACCACACAGCTATTTAATAATTAAATAATAATCTTAATATCAGTAGTTTTTTTTATTAACCACGACTTCAATTACGGTAGATATCCAATGAGGTTATTATGGCACCATTGCGATAGAAAAAAGCTTTAAAAAAATATGCTAAGCTACATATGGATCAGACATCTTTTAGGGCATTTCTTCAATATTGAGTTATTTAGTTGATCGCTCTGGACTTTTCAAATACTGATATTTAATGACAATCACATATTTTTTATTCAAAAGAGACGCCTAAAACTTATTAACACCATTTGAGCAGTCTTAATTTTAGAACTAACTTGTTCTGAAAAAATATTGTTTAGCTATTACCTGTGAAGGTACCTCGACATCCCTGGGTTACCGTAATTGAATGATATCGATTTCGAAGTTACAGTGCGTAACTCTACCTTTTTCAATTTAATTGTATATTAAGTTGTTAGTTTATGGTTACTACAACGATTTAGTTAAAATTTTTGGAGTTTACTCCTTAAGAATCGATTTTTATATAAGCCGCCCGGTATGAGAAAAATTTGAGAAGTAAAATCTAGTGATCAAATGACCTCGTTACGTTTTTGGTGCGCAAACTATTCTGAGCACCTTTCACTTTCTGACGTGAGATAATACTTCACTGAACAGTTTTAATAAATGTAAATAAATATATATATATTATTTTTAGTCACATGAGCTTTTTTGCGCCTGTTTTGATAATCTTACTTAAGCAGTAAACTCCAGTCGTGCGTCGGAGCTGACACACACACTTTTTTTTTTTGGGAGTATTGAAAGACCTATTTAAGAAATCAGTACACTCAAATATCGATTTAACCTTAGAATAATAATCACCACTTTAGGTTGTGGTAGGACCACGCTGTTGACAGTTTTCTGTCTACAGCCGCGGGCCGGTCCGTCCGGGGTAGTACCACACTCTCGCAGAAAATCGACGTTCGAACAATCGCAATATGCTGTTGTCCTACATTCGGTGTGCGAGAAAGCCTCCAGCCCAACTTTTTGGGTAGGTTTGTGATTTTTATTGCTAGGCAGCAGCCTAGTAAGGTCCACGGATGGCAGCAACACTTACCATCAAGTGCTCTACATACTCGTTTGCCACTATCAGCAATAAAAAAAAGGTTGAAAAGGAAAAATAAAATTAGTTCCTTGAAATAATTGAAAATTTGCCAAATCTGATCTCTCTGTAAATTCGTCCTCAATGTAGTTCGGATAAATATCACCTGGTTAATATTATGAAATTGATGAAAAAATAATAATAAGAACTATACTATATTATTCTGATAGCAAGGAACAACATTTCTTACTACACCTTAAAATTCGGACGTTTCTATCGTTAGCGTGGACGTTTTAATTGACGCTGTAAAACAGTTTCACTAAGACTTTAAATATACGACTTTTTTAAGTTATACAATAGTGATTTAACGTTAACGATTAAAGCGCTTAAAATGTACTTAGCTGTGTCACTTGATTTAAGAAGCTATACATTTTTTATTGCCTTTTAATGGTACATGAGCAAGCGGCCCACCTGATGGTAAGCGGCAACTGCTACTCGTGGACCTCAGCAATACTAGCGGCATAGCTAAGTCACTGCCTACTGTAAAAAACAAGAGTTATTAAAGAAGGACATTTCATAGTGCTCGGAAAACAGCTAAAATTACCAATGTTTACTATTTATATACATACATACATATCATCACGCCATATCCCTTGCAGGGTAGGCAGAGAGAACAGAGTGCCAGAGAACTCTATCTCTGCATACTTCACTCGCTTCCTCAACATTCATAATTCTCTTCATACACGCTCGCCGGTTTCGGAGACTCTTGACTCCACCTTCCTTTAGTACATGACCGATCTGGTCTAGGTAGGTTAGTCTCGGTCTTCCTCGGTACCTACATCCTTCCACTTTCGGATATTATTTATATACATTTCAATATTTACAATAATGTGTGATACCTATACATATTTAAGCTGAAAAGCTGTGTGGTAGCGGCTACGAATACTACCAACCCTTACTTTGCTCGTGGATGTCGTAAAAGACGACTAAGAGCCTTATAACGACCTGGGCTAACACCACCTGATATCGTTTGGTCAACAATTACATTCCCAAAGAGGGTTGAAGCCTGGCAGCGGCCCGTCATAAAGTTATTACCAATAAATTTTGCAATATGTGGGAAGAGGAGTTCATATTGCGTCGACCCCAAGTAATTGGGATAAAAGCAGAATAATGATGATCTATATATATATATATAAATATATATTTGGCCACCTCCACATGTGATGATCAGGGTTAAAAGGTATGTGACAAGTAGGGTTATCAATATGATTGTAGATGGACGTAAGAATCCTGGGAGACCCAAAAAGAGATAGATGGATTGGGTGAATGAGGGCATGCGTAAGAAAGCAATGAGTGCAGATATAACGGCTGATAGCAGTCTATGGAAGGTAAGGATAAGTGCCGATTCCACTTAGCGTGAAATATGGATAGGCTAATGATAATAATTATATATGGATGACTGGTAAATTAACAATTGAATTTAATATACCTTACATGTGATGATGGGAATACGAGTACAATGGCTTACTGTACCTACAGTATTACAACGTTAATTTTGCGAAGATGCTTTTAGAACACTAAAATAATGCTTTAGCACATTCTATCCATTCATAAAATCTATTTTTGACCTTTCGCATACAAAAGAAAAATCCAGAATTTGAAATTAAAATATTTTTTTTTAGACTAGCACCAGGTATCCGCTTGTTTTAAATAAACACATTTAAAAAAATCTTTGTAAATAATATACGCTAAACAAGCTACGGATATAGTTAGTTATAAAAAGCATATCCATCATGGTATGCCTTTATGATAAATAACTAATATTATTAAACAAGAGATCTCAGGTAACGAGTATATTTATTCACGTCACGTTAATTGGTCTGTATTGAATGATTTGAGTTTTTCGAACGAACAGGTGCTTAATGATTTATCTGTCGTGGGAGGATGTAATTTATAAAACAACCATGTGGGAGTCTTTTTTATTGTCAACAGCAAATTTTCTAGTGGCAGCACTAGTTTATGTAAACACCTGTTTAAATCCTAGCAACATTGCTTTGCTAGCGCCATCTGCGTAAGTTATGCCAGTGTCGCAGTGGCGTCGTTCGAAATTTGAAAATTAAAAGACAAATAAAAAGAAGAATAGCCGCCAATGAAGGATGACTCATTTTTTGCTGAAAACTTATGTGGCTTTTACACTATTGAAAACTATTATCATATTTAAATTATTGTTTAAGTTGATTAAACGTTTGATATCGACTCAATTCCTTTATTCATATGTATATGTAAAGGTCAACTAACCCGTGCAAAAAAAATGCCTTTACACACTCGTATCTGTGAATTTAGAAATGCCTCACACTACTCCAAATTTACAATTAAAATTAGCCCTAACTTGAAAAGATATTTTACACAGACTACTCAATAAAATTAAGGTTTCTTCAATTTTTTTATGGGACTAATACCACCACTCTCATCTTATAAACTAGGATCCACAAAAGTTTCTGTTGACCTTAATGCGGGACCACATAAATATTGGAACGTAAAACGTCAAATTCTATTCTCTGAAATGCTAGTCGACTGTCACCATCATATCACAACCATTTTTTACATTCGTTCATATTGTATCTTTTAATAATATAATGTTATTGTAAAGAAATATATACGTCATTATACAAGATAATAAACAAACAAGGGAGTATGTTACTTCATTCTCCAACAATCTCTATAAATGAAACCGAAGTTTGAGCCTCAGAAGTCCCACTTTTATTGTCTTGGGACTGGCAATTAATATTAAACAAAAGAAAAACAGCAATTGCAGAAATTGCACTTCTCTCATTTGCAAAATCAATAAATAAAAGGATGTATAACTACGAGAAGTGCAGCAGTAGAGCACTACGGATAAGACAGAACTAAAGAGGCCTATTTGTGAGCTTTAAGATTGATTAGAACAATAAATATGGCAGAAATACTTGAACGCACAGAAATTTTCTCGGGATACTATTAGGTCTGTGTATTATATTGTCTTAGACGTGACTTGCAGTCTGTCTAAAATAAGGTTGCGCTCGTTACCTCAGAAACTACACTTCCAGAGTATGTGGTAAGCTGTTGGTTCAATATGGCAGTTAGGCGTGGAACATTGATATAATAGTGATAAAACTAGTTTTAAAGATTATATCGCTTTTGTATTTGATTTTTAATCTACCAACGTTTCAAACACTTTACAGCGTTCATGGTCACGAGAGGATTAAGGTGTCTCACGTCCAATAAGTCATCGTTATTACAGAGGTTTATATCTACCCAATACAGATCAGTTATTAAATTTTAATCCACATTTTTAATACCAATTTATTGCCAGTACAAAATATAAATATATACTATACTATAGTTGTTTCCGAATCGAAGTATGCGTCGTTATTCTACATTTTCTCAGATTTGTTGACATTTATGGTCACCGCTTCATTCCTATGGGACGCTACGTTATTTTACTTTCATAGTCCATTTATCTTTCACAATAAAAATAGCTTTCATCGCAAATTATTTTGATTCAGACATAAACATTGATAGATTCCTCACACAGTGTTCTTTCACATGTTTATTTGTTAAAAATTAAAATTTATTGAAAATAAAATTTAATGTGATTAACTTTATCAAATTAATTTATCATCATTCTTCTATTCTTAACCCAATTACTTGGAGCCGAAACATATATGTAGTCTTCTTTCATAGTACATATTGTAAAAGTTATTGACAATAGTTTTATAACCGACCGCCTGCTAGACGTCCACCCTCCTTGGGAATGTAATTGTTGATCAAACGGCATCAGATGAATTTTGTCCAGGTCGTTATAAAAATCTTAGTGATCTTTTACGACAACCACAAGCAAAGGTTGGTAGTATACGTAGCCGCTACCACACAGCTTTTATCAAAGTATCTATAGCATCTACATTATTTCTCAAAAGTCTTATTTGTAGTCATAAAATATCTCATTCAATCTCAATTTTCTCGCAAATAATCCTTACTTCCTTACTAATATTATAAATGCGAAAATAACTCTGTCTGTCTGTCTCGCTTTCACGACAAAACTACTGATCCGATTTAAATGAAGTTTGGTACACATATAGTCTAAAGCCTGAGAAAGGACATAAGCTAATTTTTATTGTTGATTAGATATAAATAAATATGGTATTCAAAGTTTCTAAAAAACCTACCCTTAAAAGGGTGTAAAATAAATATAGGGGATTACACATTTATGGATTCATTACAAATTAATTTTTGTTTGATTTCAATGAACATCTTAGGAGATATCGCAATTATAAAATAACATCACAGCAAAATAATGATCAAGTACTGCTTGGATATTTATGACTAGCTTCTGTTCAGGACTTCGTCCGCGTTGAATAGTTACTTTGGCTAACGCTAACTTGCGCCTATTTCACGCGGACGAAGTCGCGGGCAGAAGCTAGTGAATAATAAGTTTAAAATTAACGTTTTTTATTAAAGCAATCTGATTCTTTTTCGCATAGAACGTATATTTATCAAAATGTATAAATATATTATTGCTATCCTACAATTTACGGAATAAATCCGCTACTAATTATACGAAATGTTCGAACTGGTCTTCTAGTATATCTGTATAGTCTCCTCCATCCATTAATAGACTTAAATCTCCAGAGAACTTTACTTAACATGAATCCTGTGGCGCCTGTATTAAATGGCTTACCGCAAATTGCAATAATTCATCATTCAACATGAGTGCTATATTATGAACGAAACATGATCTCAACCGGAGATGTATGAGTTCGATGGTACTATAACCTTTTCGGAATCCGGCTTATTGGTGGCTGGAAATTTAAATACACAAAATAAAATACAAAATAAAGAACAAAATTGTTATATAAAATGTAAAAAAAAACTATTACAATAATCTTAACAAGCAAATGAACGGCGGAGCTTAAAGGGATTTTAAAGGGCTTCCAGGCTTATACGTTGACCCAAATCGTACTAATATTGTAAATGTGAAAGTTTTATAGTTAAGTATGATTACCTACTTTTTCATGCTGTAACGCGTTATGTAATACATCTATTGGAAATCCCTGCTAAAAGTCTTATTTCATTATATATTACTAACTATCACTGATTGGAATTAATATTCATCTATCTATCTGACTATTATCAACGTTCATAGGACTTTTGAACATATATCAAAGAATAATGCCGCTGGCCAATCCCGAGGTAATTTCCTTAGTCAGCTTTTACATCTCCCACGGCAAATTTAATTAAAATAAATAATAATAATAAGTATTTATTAACTCAAAATCAACCGAGACAATTTAATTAAAATAAATAATAATAATAAGTATTTATTAACTCAAAATCAACCAACAAGAATGGGCAACAGCGCTTACCTGAGAAACGTATAACGTAAACGTTGACTTTACTGCAATCGCTAACCCGCTTCCCAAGCGCAGCGATGATGATAATAGCACCACTAAAGAATGACCACGTTATGTAGCATTCCGTAGGCCTAGTAGAGGGCGAAAGACTAAATAATATATAATGAAATCTGAAATACATCCCACTGTTGGGCTCGAGCCTCCTCTATAACGAATTTAGAATTGACCAGCCTGATAATTATATCATTATTAACTAGTAGACGACGAAAGGCTAAATAAATAGTGAAAATCATAAATACATCCCACTGTTGGGCTCGAGCCTCCTCTATAACGAATTTAGAATTGACCAGCCTGATAATTATATCATTATTAACTAGTAGACGACGAAAGGCTAAATAAATAGTGAAAATCATAAACACATCCCACTTTTGGGCTCGAGCCTCCTCCATAACGAAATTAAAATTGACTAGCCTGATAATTATTCATTATTAAACCAGGCTTTTCCGTGTGGTGACGGAGTAAGAATACAATTCACCGCCCTTAATTTACCCGTGCGTGATCGTAAGAGACGACTAAGGGATATAAAACGCATGTAACTACTATGCGAGAAAAGAAAACTCGAAGCATAACCCTGTACTAACACGTTTGACCAGCGTGGTATAGTAGGTCAATTTCCCTCTCATTATGGAGGAGGCTTGAGCCCAACAGTAGGACATATATGAGCTGAGATGATGATGAAATCAGACTAATCAAACGTATTGATTAGGATTTCACTTAGAATTTTCTTTCTCTCGCCAACACAAATTATAAAATAAAAACTACAAACATAAAAACTATATTAAAATAAACATATTATCTAAATCTTACTTAACCGCAGCAAACGTTTGTAATAAAACGGAACTGAACTGTATAAAGTGTCAGACAAGTCACAAAGGCGTGAAAAATGAGGAAGGCTTACAAAGGCATGTCTGTGCTGTGATTGAGTCGTCTCAGTGTCGCCCGCCCACACATTGTATTATATTTTTTGCACTTTTAACTTACAATTTAAATATTTATTGTATTTTTTTATCCGTGTGGTGACGGAGTAAGAATACTATTCACCACCCCATATCTTACCCGCGGGTGATCGTACGAGACGACTAAGGGATATGAAAACGCATATAACATCTATGCGAGAGAAGGAAAACTCGAAACAAAACAGTATACCAACACTCACCAGCACGGTATAGTAGGTTCAATTCCCTCCCATTACGGAGGAGGCCAGAACCCAACAGTGGGACATTTATGGGCTGTGATGATGATGATTGTATTTTTTGTGTTCACCTGATCTATCTCGGGTCATCTATGTCCTACTTCTGGATTTGAGCCTCCTCGTCAATCGGAAGGAAATTCTCTCCTCTAGCATAGACTTGACATACATTTTTTTTTCTTTTAGGATTTTCTTATCTTTTAGGATACCCACAGATAAAAGATATGGCGTATATAAATGCTCAATTCTAATTCAAAGTAATTCACTTAAAGTTTTTATTGGGTTGAGAGCACTGTTGAACCCTCAGCGCTCACTCACAGTCCGGGTTAAGCTGTGACAGCCATCTGCGGCTAACAGCTAAAATACAGCAACAAAAATAAAATTGAAGCAATTCGCAGTTCACAAAGCATTCAAGATGAATAATAAAATATAACCAAAGAACAACTAGAAAACCAACCAATCAGATTAAACACATCCTTTTTTCGCAGTTTATTTTTTATAAAACAACATTTTGTTTAAAATCCATTTATTTAAAAAGGTATATTTTGATGTTTCATGTTTGTTATATTGCTAACGTACGTACGTAACTAACGTTTTTTCAAAAGAAACTTGTTTTGTTGGAACGAGTAATTCATGTTTTCAAGTAAATCACGCTGTTAACATTTTCATGTAATTGTACCATAATTTTTTTGCGGTAACTTTAACAATTATATTCTTCATACAATATCGTTGGAGGGTTTCAGTATTTTTATTGTTAATATTTCTTTTTTTGAATAACTAAGATTTCAATAATTTTATTTTGTTAACATTCTTTTATCTATATAACTAAAATTGACATGCTAAGTTATTTATAAAAACTTATTTGCAAACTAAAAATGATCATTATAAAACTGATTTCCTATTGATATGAGTTCAAATCTCACGTGTAGTAACAATTTTTCGCTCGCAAAAAAGTCTTTAATTTATGTTTCAATGTGTTATTTCTTCTTCGTGTGGTATCCCATATCTTACCCGTGGGTGGTCGTACGAGACGACTAAGGGATATAAAACGCTTATAACATCTATGCAAGAGAAGGAAAACTCGAAACAAAACCCTATAGTCCATAGGGACTATAGCCCGTATAGTCCATAGGGACTATAGGAGTGGGTATAGCCCACACGTCTGACCAGCGCGGTATTGTAGGTTAATTTCCCTCCCATTACGGAGGAGGCCCGAGCCCAATAGTGCGACATTTATGGGCTGTGATGATGATGACGATGATGTGTTATTTCTCTTTGTGTTTCTTTTTTCTAAAACAGTAGTGCTTGACAACATTTCATATATGGTGTGCAAGCAATGTGGTCGTAATTGGTAAGTTTTAATTTTTGGCTCTCAGCTAAGTATCCCACCGGAATACCACTTAAGTCATATGTCAACGGCCTAATGGCCGGCTACCTATATTAGGTATTATTAGGGCGACGTAAAATCGCATAAAAGTCTTAATAATTCTAGAATTTTACTACTAAAAATGTCCCAAGTTGCTAACATTACTAACTTGGGCCGTTTTTATAAAGATTTAATGAAGATATACATTATCTACGTACGTAGCATAAAATTAATTTTATGAACTTTTTTAACCAAAATTGATCTAAGCGTAAAATAAACTCGATCTTCTATAGCAACGTTATTATAATATTATTGTTAAACTAGCATAATAAAGAAACGCTCCTGGCAATGGCACCAATATGCTATGCCAAATTTCACACCTCTTAAAGTAGAGTAGGTACGCTATAAAAATCTTAAAGGACAGTGAACTGGGTGATTAAAAATTAACTTTTAATTAACGATATTAATTTAGGGAATAATATTAATAGGTTATTTCTATTTCAAAATTATGGCTAGTAAAAGCAATTTACCATTTTATAACATTTGGGAATGTCACATTTTATTTTCAAAATAGAGTCAAAGATGGAATGGAAAATTTGGAAGAAAATATTACTCGGGCTATGAATCGGTACCTTCATCAACTTGAGGTAATATAAGCGGAACTCTGACAAAATCAGGGCTGGGTTAAACGTATTTTTATTAAGTTTTAAGAATGACATTAGTACTTTTTATCTGTTCAAAATATTTAAAACTAGCTTTTGCCCGCGACTTCGTCCACACAGAAGTCATCTGATGACAGAGTTTAATAGAAAAAGAAATGCAAGGTGTTGAAGGTTTGTCGCTAGGACGATAATCAAGGGCGTCAGAAACTGGGATGCGGTCGCCGCCTTCTGCGAGTTAGTTGTCTAACGGAATTAGGCAATAGGGTGGGTCCGAGAGAAAATACTCTACGTTGACACGCTCTACCGTCGGTGCTTTGGGCGGCGTAAGCGTGAGTACCGGTATTGAGGTTCACTGCATGAGGGCTTCGACTCGAGATGATACCCGGTTGCGGTGGCCCGCCCGTACAACGTAGATGTACGTGTACGGCGCGCGTGTGTCTATATACCATAGCCGGTCACTAAAGAAAAAGGTTGTTCAAAGTTCTATTCATTCTACAAATTATATTGCTAATTAACTGTTTACGGTATGACCATGGGATAAAAATATAATTATCGCCACCCTTTATTTGACTGTTTTGTTTCACCAGCAGAGTTGCGACCTCGTTAGATATAATTTATTATTTGAATTATAGAGCGAACATTTTTGAAGCTAAACTTAACCTGTATCTTAAACCATTAGGCAAGATCCTATTGCCGTCTACTATGTGTATCGTGTGAGCTCTCACGCCGGCACTGGTCGCCACAACGGCACTGATGCAGGGTTGATGGAGGGGGAGAGAGAAACACGTGTTTATTTATTTTTACCGAAGAATATTTGTACGCAATTTGAAAAGAATCGATATAGAAATTTTCTCCCCATATACACTTTGCCACTTTGTTACACCCCCTTAGGGGCGGAATTCATAAAATCCTTTCATATTGAATCTCTATGTCATAAATAAAAACGTGCTTCAAAATTTAACGTTGGAGGAAAAGGGTTTTGAGACGCAATATGTAGTTCCTTTTCAACGTACATGTTGCAAAAGTCAATAGTTTTATAACCGTCCGCCTACCTAACGTCAACACTCTTTGGGAATGTAATTTTTGACTAAACGGCATCAGTTGTAGTTGGCCCAGGTTTTTTTTTATTGCTTATGGTGGCAAACGAGCAGACAGCACACCTGATGGTAAGTGTCACTGTCTCCCATAGACCTTTGCAATAGCTGGGCCGCTGCCTACCAATACAAACCCCAAACCCACCTCAGTTGGGCTTTCGGCTCTCTCGCTTACCAATCGAAGCGCAATAGCAAACAGCCATTATTGAGACGTCGATCTTCTGCGAGAGTGTGGTACCACTCCGTACGGACCGGTCCACGGCTGTACACAGAGAACTCTCCACAGCATGGTCCTACCACTATTGCACGGTACGATATAAAGCTCTTAGTCGTCATTTAAAATATCCACGATCAAAGTAAAGGTTGGTAGTATTCATAGCCGTTACCACACAGCTCTGAAAATGACCTTTAAATTTAATTTACGGATTTTATAATGGATAGTTTAGAAATATTGCATATTAATCTGATTAGTATGATAAATAAAATAAGAGAAATGGATGTAGTAATGAATAGAATAAGTATTATGAGTTATTGCTTCTGCTCTTAGCATAATAAAATAATATTCCACAAGGTCGTAGTGTATGATATTAGAATACTTAAACTTCACAATATTTATATTGCAAGCTATTAACGCCAGTGTTTGAAAACAAAAGAATTATTAACAGTGATGTCGAGAATTATTAACGGTGATGGATATCTTACGGCATAGAAACATACTCTCTAGATATCGGTGTCATAAGGATGCTAAAAATCGCTCCGTACAAGGATTATTCAGGATTTCTCTACATGATAAAGTCTGGAATACGGAAAGCCTTAGAAGAGTGGATGCAACCGACATATTCCGAAGAATAAACATGTTGACGTTGCAATAAGTAGTTCATACCGTTCGATGGACGACGAACGTTGGAGAAAAAGGGTTTTGAGTGACGACCACGTATCGGATGACGTATTATAATATTTGAACTCCATCCTTATGGACTTAGGACTATGTCAAAGTCGCAGGGAGCTTATGGATTCGTGAGATAGGTCTAAACAATCTCGTTGGAAGATTAAATAGACTATTGGATAGAAAGAACTAATTTACATAAACAGAATACATATTACATAATAAATTCACCAGTACACTTTCAAACTCAGACCAAATAAGACTTTTTTATTTGGCTTTAGCTTACAAAAAAAAAACAAAGCAGTCATGAGGACTGCCGACAGAAGTGAAAATTTAAAACTATGAAAAAAAAAAAAACATGAAACATTGTAAATATTTCATGTTTTTTTTTATACCACTTGTGGTGGCAAAGGAGCAAGCAGCCCACCTGATGGTAAGAGTCACTGCCGCCCATGGACCTTTTATTACCAAGGGCTAAGCCGCTAAGGGCTAGGCCGCTGCCCACCAATACAAACCCCAAAAACCCACCCAGTTGGGCTTCCGGCTCTCTATATGATAGTAGCACGGTAAACTACTAACTACATAAACTAATCTCACAATATAAACCGAAAAATGATTGTTAAAATAATTATTATTACGTATCAATAATGACTATTAAAAACTATTAAATAATTGATAATAATTAATAATAACAATTATTACATATAAATTGAATATAGTAAACACAGCGGCACAGCAATGAAGAGCAGCTGACTGCATCTTTCTCGTTCGGGTACACTCAGCGGCCCGAGTTCACCCGAACGAGCCTTTCACCTCAGAGCGTGATGGATCAGTCTCACTTACAGCCTACGAAAAAATCTATGTGCGTTGCGCTACAAGAAGTTTTCACTTTAAGTATTTATTGCATGCGATAAATATTTATTTAAAAATTCCGTATCATCTAGCGGCTGCGATGCGATTATTATTAAATTCTTGCTTTTTTTCTCAGGCCACATATAACATATATTCCTTCCGGCCGGCACCCTTCTCGGCTATAAAACTCCTTCACAATGGGTGAAAAATTAAGTGCGGTAGTGAAATATACGAGTATCATCGTAGGCAGGGTTCTTATAAAACATAATATTACAGAGACTGTAGCTTATACACATGTTCTCGAACATTCGATGCACATTTAAGTTTGATCTACATGTTTAGCAAGAAATTAATGTGATTGTTGAAATAACATATTATTATCCTTAATATCTTCTATCAGTGTCACGTTAGTTCGTGTAGAATTAATTATTAAGTGTATGCCCTTTTCATAGTCGTTTAGTAATATGATCATTGCATTTCCATCAATGTACTGCAGACATTTTGACAATGTATTGCACAATTGAATTATATCTAAATGGTGTACCTATAGTACATCATTAATCGAATTTCTTTACAATTACAAAGTGACTGTTCTTTATGAACGAATTTCTTGCTTGATTATTGAAAGAATTTTAGCAATATTTTATGATTTAGTGAATATATATATATATATATATATATATATATTACTAGTTTTCGCCCGCGGCTTCGCCCGCATGGTTTGTTGATGAAAAGGTAGGCTATATCCTGTTCCACGCTTTAGTCGCGTACTATAGTCCTTAAAATATAGCTTGATCTCTGTGACAGATAGCGACAAAACCGATGAAGTAATTATGAATATGCGTCATGTTCACAATTTTATTTTGTATCGCCTATATTTTCATTCTTTACATGCCACTTAATTCAGTTGAGATACAACTGAATTATGAATATAAAAATATGAATATTTACACAAAAATTTGTACCTCATTGTTTTAAAATACTTAGTAACCATTTTATAAAAATATGATGGTTACGCAAGTACAAAGTCTTACTGGACTGAGAATAAGATAGAGATGGGACAGCCGATAAACGTAAATCGATAACATTCTTATTAATTATTTATAAAACATGTAAAACCAATACATTACCTATATAAACCACGTGGTTTCTCTATAAAATAAGTAAATTTTGTTCATTTAATATTCAGACATCACTTATAATATTAATAAGACCATTTCTTTTATCAAATAAACATGATTATTCATGGAATAATCTGTGACCAAGAACTCATCATCAACCTACAGGAATGCGCCAGCGATGATGATAATACTGACGATGAACTTGGATGTACTCCGTTCGAATAATAAAAAGAATTAATTAACAGCTTTAGTTTAAATTAAATAAAATCCATTAATTTAAATTCAATAAGATTTTCATAGATTGTTTTAAATTTATAATCGATTCATCCATCCATTTGATCGAAATTCAATAAGATTTTCATACATTGTTTTTCAATGCAGTGGCAAATAACTTTAAAAAATAAGGAATTATATCGACAAAAATTCGGACTGCATCGTAAGCGTGCGGCACTAGTGAGAACTGTCACAGAGATCATGCTATATTTTATAGATTATAGGTGTCACTCGGCGTCTTTAAATAATTTTAATGTTGTTTTCGCGGAACTCTATTTCTCTTTATTTTCTAAAATAAAAGTAGCCTAAGTTACACCTTATAATATCAGCTACTTAACAATGAAAGTCCCGTTAAAATAAGGACCTATTTATATCTATCTATTTCAGAGATTAGCCGGAACAAACAGACAGACAGAGAAAAAAATTAAAATAGATTTTTTCATGTTGGTACCAAATATACTTTCATACGCATTTAATGAAAAGCTGTTAATCTGGAATTACAAACAGCACTTCATTTTTATTTACAAGTATAAATTTTTTTATTAGAAAAGCTTTACGAATTGTATATAACATAAAATCAAGTGTCTACCTTTATTTTTCGTTCGTAATTTTGTTATGTAATAATAATTATAAGTATATACGAATTCTACATAAACGGAGCTGTAAGTACAACTAGTTTATTAATAAGAATGGAAGACAAACAGTCTGCCATCCAGGATAGCATTCAACAACAAAACTGGCACAGCAAAACATATATTTTGTCAACCGTATATTTTTTTCGTAGCACTTCAAACGAGGGGAAGTGGAAAAGTATCAAAATCACTAGCGCAATAAATCAAAAGAAATTGTATCTTACCTCCGCAAAATACATATTACAATTCTATTACGTTTTTCGTTTACCTACGAGTTTTGTAATATCGTTTCACCATCAACATGCTTTGTAATATTCTACATACATGATTTACGTAAATGTACTATACGTATTACTTTAATATTACTGGATTTAATTTGAGTTAAACAATAATGATATTTATTGTACAATTACCTCATAAGAAGTAAGTAGGGATATTCGATATACATCGATGTTTACAATGCGATACATCGAATCGATCCGATGTTTTGAAGAGCTATCGAAATACTCGATGTATCGATGTTTTTTCATAAAACATCGAAACGATGATAACAGTAAATGCCACAAAGACCTTTTTTTTTTATAAATCTGTTTGATAAGGGACTGTGGAATAGGTATAAATGCTACAAAAAGGAACTTTTTTTTAGAAGTCAGTTTTATAAGGGATTGGAATAGGTATAAATGCCATAAAAAACACCTTTTTTTTTTTTTTTTAGTAGTAACACTTTTGATATGACTTTAGAAAAAGTACTAGATGTTTAAAAACATCGATGTTTTCATCCGATACATCGAAAGACATCGATGTACTGTTTCGATTTATCGAATCGAAAAAAACATCGATGTTTTTTCAAAGTGGACACCCCTAGAAGTAAGTCATCGCTCAGTCCATATACAATCCACTATTGGTTTCGAGCCTTCTCAATTGTGTGAAAGAAATTGAAATTGACATTATACCACGCTGATCAGCAGTGTTGTATATCCAGTTTTCCTTCTCTTAGATGCTCTTTAGTCGTCTTTTGTGATACCACGGATAAGAAAATTATATAAATATATGATACCTTTTTGTTAATCGCCGTCTTATGGGCATAATTCCAGACTGCTATTTAGAATTTCGTGACATCACTCCTTATCCGTGTGGTAACGGAGTAAGAATACAATTCATCACCTCTATCTTACCCGTGGGTGATCGTAAGAGACGACTAAGGGATATACAATGGCGTATAACATCTATGCAAGAGAAGGAAAACTCGAAACAAAACCCTATACCAACACGTCTGACCAGCGCAATATAGTAGGTTAATTTCCCTCTCATTATGGAGGAGGCCGGATCCGAACAGTAGAACATATATGGGCTGTGATGATGATGACTTCTTATGGAGTAGTGAACTTATAGCAGTGAACTAATGGCGATCTATATCAAAAAATCACCTAAAGTAAACAATTTGCTAATTCACTTCGTTCAGTTACCGTGCACTGGCTGTGCTGGGTCTTTGGTATTGCACAAGTCAAACAGCAACTATCATATACCCTCATATGGGTTGCTTGCTCATTTGTCACCAGAAACAAAGAAAATTAGACAGTACTTTTCACCCTGCCGCCAATCCCTCTTTGTAGAATCAGAATAAATGAATATTTTATCAGAGGCTCCAAGTTCTCTAATTCTAATTTTCTCATTTATTTTCTAATAATACATACATATCATCACGTCATATCCCTTGCAGGGTAGGCAGAGAGAACAGAGTGCCAGAGAACTCTATCCTTGCATACTTCACTCGCTTCCTCAACATTCATAATTCTCTTCATACACGCTCGCCGGTTTCGGAGACTCTTGACTCCACCTTCCTTCAGTACATGACCGATCTGGTCTAGGTAGGTGAGTCTCTGTCTCCCCCGGTACCTACATCCTTCCACTTTCGCATTGTATATCTTTTTAACCAGACGTTCGTTCATTTACTAATAATCACCAATTTAAATATTTATTTACTGAATAGTTTTGAATATAAAACATTATTCACAATCTACTTTTGAGCTTTGTATGAAACCTTGAACCTGAGCTATGTAAACGAAAATATGGTAATTAAGGTCATCTGATACAATGCTAAGAATTACAGTCCTTAAATTTGACCTTACCAAATTCTAATGAAATTCTTTTCGCATAATATTTTCTTGGCCATTCGCGATTTAAATTTTTTTCTCGTCGGCATTGCATACTCTTCTTAGCATACGCAGTTATTACATGTTCCTATCCTCATGTCCTACGTTAAAAAAAAAAATTTGTTTGCTGCTTTTTTTACATATCACGTATTAAACAATTAAACTATTATATCTCGCATTTAAATCTAATATTTTGGGCCACATACAAATTATTAATGTAACGATATGTAATGATGTACTAGAGCAAGTGGATAAATTTGTATATCTTGGATGTGGATTTAGCCGAGATGGAAGGCACACCACTGATATAGAGCGAAGAGTGAATGCGCTAAATAGAGAGAGAAAAACACTCTCCGAAACCGGCGAGCGTGTATGAAGAGAATTATGAATGTTGAGGAAGCGAGTGAAGTATGCAAGGATAGAGTTCTCTGGCACTCTGTTCTCTCTGCCTACCCTGCAAAGGACATGGCGTGATGGTATGTGCCTATGTATGTACAAATTATTAAAGAAAAAAAATCATCTTTTTTTTTCCAGTTCGTTAAACGATAATATATAGGTAAACATTCTCCGTATGACGGATTAAGAATCCGATATGTCACAACTACTGCCTTTCTCGTGGGAGTCGTACCAAATGAATGAAAAGTTATTGAGTGGATGGACAGTAGCATTTAAAAAACCAACTACCATAGTCAATGCACGTATATATCAAGCATTTTTTTTATCGCTTCTGGTGGCAAACCACTGGTGCTGACAGTACACCTGATGGTAAGTGTCACTGCCGCCCATGGACCTTTGATATACTAAGGGTATACCCCTAGCTATAGCTAGGCCGCTGCCTACCAATACAAATCCCAAACCCGCCCAGTTGCTCTCGCTTATCGAACGAAGCGCAATAGCGCATTGCCATTACTCAGACGTCGATATTCTCCGAGAGTGTGGTACTACCCCGGACGGAACGGCCCGCGGCTATACACAGAAAACTGTCCACAACGTGGTCCTACCACTATAAGCATATTGTTGTTATGACATTACTATTAGTACTCCCCATGATACGTCGAACAGTGGACGTCGATAGACTGTTGGATGGGTGGATCGTTGGCAATAACATATTCATCATCATCCTGCTCCTTCCATACTGATTATCAGACGTTATCTCTGTGATCACTTCCTGTCCGTCCTTGTCATTGTCCTTCACGCAGTCCCTCCATCATTTATTTAGACTTCCCTTAACCGTAAAGGCTTCAATTTCCCCACAACATTACTTTCATCCCGTGGAATCAACAATATTCCCTATTATTTAGGATTAGCAGTTACATAACCAAACGTTTTCGTCGGCCCAGTTCGATTCATGTAAAAGTTCCGTAGCCTTCAAAAAATCTTAACTATTACAAGTTATGTCCTCAACAGTTTCGTGGATCGCATTGTTTTGTCTGTATTGTATGTATCGATGCTTCCTCTAAACGGCTTGCCAATACAGTAGATATTTTATTATGTGTAATTTTAGATAAGTTGTCGCAACTGCTGCTAAAGAAAATGTTATGAAATATTCAAAATAATATCAGTACTATATTCGTAATAATAATCGAAAATATTTTTTTAATGACCTGGGCCAACTCCATCTGATGCCGTTTGGTCAACAATTACATTCCCAAGAAGGGTTGATGTCTGGCAGGCGGCCAGTCATAAAACTATTGCCAATATCTTTTACAATATGTACGATGAAAGAAGAATACATATTGTATCGACCCCAAGTAATTGGGATAAGAGTAGGAGAATGATGATTAGTAATAACAGTTAAAGAATAAAGTCTTTAAAGTATTAATATTTAAAATATTTATTATGAAATATACTAAAATATATTTTCCTTTCACAGAGTTACGCCGCGTCAACACCTCCAAAAGCTGCATCAGCGCCTCCTCATACTACTCTTCAGCGTACAGTGCGAGTTGCTGCCAGTAGCGGTGCGCCAGCTCGGGTCATCCCAAGATTCCACTTTCCTAAAGGTCGTCCACCTCCAGGGCACCAGCAAGATCACGCGCTTCATAAAGTACAATCGGCCTTCGCAACTTTTCCTAATAGCCAGGTAAACAGAACTTACATCAATATTTTCTGTGGTGACGAAGTAAGAATACAAGTCACCGACCGCCCCCTTTCTTGCTTGTGGTTATAAAAAAAGACGACTAATTATATTTAGTCATAAGGGACTAGCCTTACTTATTATTAGCCATTTACATGTATTATAATATTCGTGGTAAAGAAAGAACTGGTGAACTTGTTTCTTACTCCGTTACGTCACCACGCAAACGAATAGATATTGAAGAAAAATTATTATAAACAAAAAATATATAAAACTAGTAAATCTCAACACACAATGCATCGCATATCTTGACAAAAATAGTGAATAAATAAACACAAAAAAGGCGATGTATTAAGAATGCGTAGAGTCCCTATAGATTTATAGTTTTGTTTTGAAGATGTCGAAAATAGTTTGTTGTATTGTAAGCAAAGTGATATGTATACCCTTGATAGTTACGCCCTTTATTTTATGATTGATTAATAGTTACAATAATAATAAAATTGTTAGCATTAGAAAAACGGTTTAACGATTGATACATATATTTGGAAACCATCGAAGATTAGTGGCTCGCCCAGACTGAGGCGTACACAGCCCGCGCGGCACTGATAAGTAAATATCCACGATTCCGCCTTCGCCGCTGAGGACGGAAATCGTGGCCCCCCGAGCCGAGGTCCGTATCCCACAAGGAGTGCCCCCGGGATCGGTCGCTTAATTTTATCGGGTGGAGAGCCCTCAGCGCTCACCCACACTCCGGGTAAAGTTGCCATAGCCATCTGAGGCTAACAGCTAAGACACAAAAAGAAAACATTAGTGGCAGAACCACACTGTTGACAGTTTTCTGTCTACAGCCACGGACCGGTCCCTCCAGGGGAGGACTTCTACTACACTCGTAGAAGATCGTCGTCTGAGTATTGCCAATGTGCTATTGCGCTTCGTTCGGTGAAATAGAGAGCCGGAAGCCCAACTGGGTGGGTTTGTGGTTTGTATTGGTAGGCAGCGGCCTAGCCATACCCTTGCTATTGTAAAGGTCCATGGGCGGCAGTTACACTTACCATCAGCTTGCTCGTTTGCCACTATAAGCAATAAAAAAAAGAACATTTATCGATATATATATATATATATATATATATCAGTCTATATGTTGATATTAATTAATACTTCTTATTTATCTAGTTTCGATTAATCTAACAGCCAATTAACCTTTCATATTTTAAGGAATTTCAATCTAATATCTGTCGTTGGTCGACCGAAGTTGATTAATCGACTGATAATTAGTAATTTTGTGCTTTAGGATCCAGACTAAATAGTATGCGGATTAATATTATTATTTTTTTCATTGCTAATGGTGGCAAAAGAGCAAGCGTCACACCTGATGTTAAGTGATGTAGGCCACCGAAGTTAAAATCGAGTACCGGTGGTCCGCTCGCACGGCGAAGAGAGATGGTTTTACGGTGGGTCTATGGGGTCACGCGCCGCCTTTTCCGTCACCCCGGACCGATTCGGTGGGGCGAGACGCATCCATGGCCCACCAATAAAAATAAAAAATAAAAAAAATTAAGTGATGTACCTATGCAATACCGGGCGTACAGCTAGGCCGCTGCCTACCAACCAAAAACCACCAAGAAATTTAGACTTCCATTTCTCTTGCTCGCAGAATAAAGTGTAATAGCACATTGGCATTGCTCAGACGTCGATCTTTTATCTCATGGAAAATTGAGATGCATTAAGTCAATACATATGTATAATAATATCAGCTTTTTTACGACCACCGAAGACAAAGATCGGGTATCGGTGGCCCGCTCGCACAGCGAAGAGTGGAGTTTGCATGGTGGGTATCTGGGGTCACGCGCCATCTCTTCCGTCACCCCGGACCGATTTGGCGGGGCGAGACGCATCCATAGTCCACCGCAAAAAAGAAAATATCAGCTTTTACAAATGTTATACCATATATTCCAATGCTTATTCTGAACTCGTAAAAAATATATCTTACTAAACTGGCGATATTGAATCGACGTATCCAATATGACTTACAATTTATTTAATCGAATATCTATTAAATTTTAACGGTTCACCTATATGAAAATATACTAGTATTTATGGTTGAAAATTTAGTTACTTAAATTATTGAAATTTTTAGCATTTAATATGCTTAATTATTTATAAATACCCGATTACGAAACGAAAAATGACCCCGCTTGTGACATCATTTTTCGTTTCGTAATCGGGTATTTATAATTTAGTTACTTTTTTAAAATTCTTCATGTTGTTGATATTATGCCTTGTTAGTCCAGTGGATTATTTCTCGTGAAGTGGTTTAAAAAACATATATCACCGTGCCTTAAAAAAAAAGGGCATTGCTGAAAATCAGCGTTGTGGTACATTGTCATCACGACAATTGCTGAGCAGTTATTCTTTTTTTCTGCCGCAGCTGAGACGTTCACTCGATCATAATTATTATGTCTCCTTATTTAGTTTATAGATTTTATGTGTTTTTCATTTATTGTAAGGTTTCTTTTTATTTTTTTTCAGTGTTCCTAACGTCTCTCCTCTGTGGCACAAAATAAAATAAATACTTTTCTTTCTTTCTTTCCTTACATTCCCGTAGGAGTCGTAAAAGCTGGATAGAACCTGATCAGGACTCTCAATCCTTGATTTATAAGGATTTTCTTAAAAAATTATCAATAGTCCCATACATAGCATAGCACCCTCAACATTTTAATTTGTGAGCGGTTAGTAGCAATTATGCTATTTATTATATGGTACTTAAAATTATCTGGCGAAATATAGAGATGATAATATCTATTTTCACTGACGCCTCCTAAATTTTAGATGACACCTAAATTAATATATACAACACATAACGTTAAGGTTCATTACTTTTTAAATAAC
Organism: Lymantria monacha; assembly: GCA_905163515.2. Lineage (NCBI taxonomy): Eukaryota > Metazoa > Arthropoda > Insecta > Lepidoptera > Erebidae > Lymantria > Lymantria monacha. The sequence continues at coordinate 15,671,728 of LR991082.1, read as the reverse complement.
CATTAAGGTTAATTAAAAAAATATATTTAACACCTGAAGCTTAAAGCAATATAAATCGCACGCATTAATATTGTGTTTTTATATTGCCTTCATTGTTAACTAAAGTTTAGAATTTGCTGCTAAAAACCCTTATGATTACATCTTCAAAGACGAAGACTTGTAGTTTATAAACCATTTGTGTCACTGTTAGATTGAAAATACTGAAGTTTGCAACTCTTACTCAAGTTTCAATACTTTTGAAGTTTTCATAATTCAATTTCAAATGCGTCTATATTAATAATATTATTATAATATTCTAGAAAGTATTACGAAGAGAGCGATTTGTCACAGTATTAACAATAAATATTTTTATTAGCGAAGGTTTATCCAATATCTTGACTACTTCGATGGTCTCATGATTATAAGTGCAATGGATTACTATAAGATCCCTTTTTTATATTACGAGTGCTTTCCTTTTAACTAATAATGATTTGTTGTAATTTTCTAATAATTGGAGTAGTTTTGTAATCACTTTATTCTCTCTAATCGCAGATACAGCCATTGATTAATATTTGCTACAATAACTTGCTAAATTTAAATAAATTAAAATATCAGCTGAATACGAAGAACGCTTTCGTTTTAATCTTTATAATTATGAATTGGTCTACTAATCCAATCGTTGCCAATGGTATGCATGTTTTTTTTTTTAATAAAGATGATAGTTAATATTTTTATCTGATCATTGACCAGAACTTATATCAAATATCGTTAGAATATATAATAAATTCTTGAAAAACGAATCTGACTTGGGCGACATCCAAATATGGTTATTCTGCCTCTATATCTGTGAGGGTTGACATCGTCTAGCAAACATTTACATAAAATTTGAGATTTTATATAGTCATTTCTAATCAGTAGATGGTCATATATTTGATAGAGTGCAATTGACATTATGGTTAGGGTAAGTACTGACCAACATGCCAAGTGTCACGGCTTTAATTGCCACGTAGGAATTGTCCTACGTGGAAATTACCTTTAAACCACTCATAAATTGCTGCTCTGAGTCTTGGTGTAAATCGTATATATTAATTGTATGGTTGTAAAGTATCTATACAAGAATTATTGCCTTAGTGCAGGCTAATATCTTGAAAAAATCCATATCATGGCTGGTTAAGAATCACCAAACCTTACTTTTCCAGGGATGTAATAGAACTGTAATAGGCCGTGCTATAAGAACAAACTCCTGCAAATTCTTGCGTACAATCATGTGTAATGATTTCCGCTACCATAACGTAGATAGATTAATTTTGTTATTTCAGTTAATACTATGTTCTGACGTCACGCGTTATAGACACACCACCGCCGATGTTGAAGCTAATCAAAATCCTGAATCATTTAGGTATTTAGTGATGAGTTACTTCATTCTCTTACTCCTATCCCAATTACTTGGGGTCGATACAATATGTACTCCTCTTTCATAGTACACATTGTATGATAAAAGTTATTGGCAATAGTTTAATGACCGGCCGCCTGTCAGACGTTAACCCTCCTTGGGAATGTAATTGTTGACCAAACGGCATCAGATGGAGTTGGCCCAGGTATAAAACTCTTAATCGTCTTTTATGACATCCACAATCAAAGTAAGGGTTGGTAGTATTCGTCGCCGCTACCACACAGCTATTAGTGATGAGTTATTATTAAAGAATAATGTATATTTTAAAAAGTGACAACCCTAACTTATGCAGAGAAATGTTTTATGTAATTGAACGAAGAAGGTCGAACATCGACTAAACCTGGTTAGCCACGTTATTACGGCCCTACCCCAAAACGATTTTCTCTACAGATAGCAATATAAATTGGATGGGTATGAAATAAGATAGGTAATAACAAGTTTCATATGAGCTAGAGGGGATAAACAGAAACTGCATATCTATTAGGCATTTGGAAATAATATCACAAACATTTATTTTCCGTAGATGTAGTAAAATTGTTGTATGGTAGCGACTATGAAAACTACCAACCCTTTGCTTATGGATACGGTAAAAGACGATTAAGAATATATAGACTTGGTACTACTCAATTTGATGCTGTCTTGTCAATAATTACAGTGGATTAGAGTTGAAAATAGTTAAGCTGCCGGTCATAAAACTACTGTCGCATTTTTTGCAATATGTACCTATCATTTTTTTTTTGGTGTACTCTGGATGCGTCTCGCCCCGTCAAATCGGTCCGGGGTGACGGAAAGGCGGCGCGTGACCCCATAGACCCACCGTAAAACTCCTCTCTGCCGTGCGAGCCGACCACCGGTACCCGATTTTTGTCTTCGGTGGAATATGTACCTACCATGGAAGAAGGGTGCTATAATGCTAAAGTAATTGGGATAAGAGTTAATAATGATTATAAGTAGTAGAAACCGGCTGATAAATCTCTTGAGAAATTTATCAACTGCGACCACCAAAACATTGCTAAGCATGGCGATTATAACTTTATCATTCTCGTTGGAATGACATATGGATAGCAGGATAGATAGATGATATGATGGTTAAAATGTACGTCCCTCACAAAAGTTTATGATGATTCAGAGTCCGCTTTGATATAGACCATTGATTTAAAAATCTAGCATACCAAAAAGAATCCACATATCCGTTTTCAATATATTATCTGCATACCTTACTCTTAATAATCTTTTACAACCACGGGTAAAAGATAATGGCAAGGAAACATCGACGCATATATTCATGTAAAAACAAGTAAAACAAAGTAATATAATGAAATTGATTGCATAAAGTGGCGTAGTGATACTGATTTGCTGTGCCAAGTGTTATGGTTCCATTGCCAGGACGAATAATAATTACCGAAGACAAAGATCGGTACCGGTGGCCCGCTTGCATGGCGAAGAGAGATTGCATGGTGAGTCTATAGGCTCGCGCGCCTCCTCTTCCGTCACCCCGGACCGATTTGGCGGGGCGAGACAACATCCATGGTACACTACGTGTTGAGAGCTCTCAGCGCTCACCCACAGTCCGGGTAAGTAAAGTTGTCATAGCCATCTGAGGCTAACAACTAAGTAAGTCACGCAAAAAAAAAAAACCATGGTACACCGCAAAAAAAACGAATAAAAATTTGTGCGATCCACTAATCTTTGTTCTGAGTCTGGGTGTAATTTATATCCGTTAATTATATGTTTGTAAAGTCCACAGCAATACAAGGATTCGTTTTTTAGAACAAGATTTCAAGGATTCGGGCTGGCCTAATGGCGATGGGGAGTAGATACAGTATGTTATCGGACAGAATGAACGGCGTGTGTCCAGAGCATAGCTTACCTTGCCAAAACAAAAAAAAAAGAGCAAGATAGTGTCTTATAAAAAGAATATTTCGTACTCTAAAGAAATCTCTCAATATATTCAAGATAGTTAATGAAGTAGAGATACTTATCTGGAAAGCAAGTATCCTTACATGGAGGTCGGCACGATTGAGCGACGCGAAAGGCACGCTTAGTAATCAAATGTTTAGATAACCTAATACGATATAGCCTGCAGAGAAAGACACTGTTTACTTACGCTTATTATCAGGACAAGTTCTGTTTTGTATTACACATCAGTTTCTGCTTGCGGCTTCGTTTTACATAAACTACATAGATAGCATAGTGGTTATGATACCCAAATATTGCGGGTTAGATGCCCACGCAGACCTTTACTTTGTTATTACCATCATCATCATTATTGCAGCTCATATACGAACTGCTGAGTACGAAGTCCCGACATAATAGGAGGAAAATTGACCAATAATACCACGAGTCGAATTGGTATAAAGTTTTGAGTTTTCTTTTTTTTTTGCATAGATTTCATATGGATATCATTATGTATCAATAAACATGTAACATTGACGTTAAAATTGTCTTATTATAATAAATAAATTTAGGTGTCGTTAGTGACGTACCAGTGGCCCACCCGCAATGCGTAGAGAGGTACATTGTAGGGCGGGTCTACGGGGTCGTGCGCCGCTTCTCCAGTCGCCCCGGACGGATTAGCGGGGCGTGACCAATCCGTAGCCCGCCGCCAAAAAAAAAAAAAAAAAAAAAAATGATGTCGTTAGTGAAAAATGTACATTAGACGTGCAGACTGCACGTCTGTAGTACTGCACGGTGCAGTACTCACGATGTTTTCCTTCATTTTCAAACATACACATACAACTTTTTTTTTATTGCTAGCGGTGGCAAACGATCAAGCAGCACACCTGATGGTAAGTGTCACTGCCGCCCATGGACCTTAGCAATATCGAGGGTATAACTAGGCCGCTGCCTAACAATATAAACCCCAAACCGGGTGGGTTTGGGGTTTAATTGGGCTTCCGGCTCTCTCGCTCACCAACGAAGCGCAATAGCACATTGCCATTACTCATACGTCGATTTTCTGCGAGAGTGTGGTACTACCCCGGACGGATTGGCCCGCGGCTGCAGACAGAGAACTGTCAACAGCGTGGTCCTACCACAATTAATATACGTAGTATATATATAATATAATGAATAATGACCAAATATAAATCATAAGATTTCCTTTTCAGTCCAAATAATAGCTAATATCATTGAAAGTAGGCCTACAGCAACATCTTATTGTTCAATTAGCTTAATAAGGACAAAGAGGACTTTATTTCGTTTATATTTTCTTATTTCTAAATATTAACTCGCATTATACTTTCAATTGAAAAAAAAAGTCTCTGTAAAATTTCCATGTAGTACTCAATTCTACGGTAAATTCAGACAGCTCAATGCAATTACTTTACTGTTGGGCTCGAGCCTCCTCCGCAATGGGAGGGAAATTGACCTACTATACCACGCTGGTCAAACGTGTTGGTATAGGGTTTTGTTTCGAAATTTCCTCCTCTCGCATAGATGTTATATGCTTTTTATATCCCTTAGTCGTCTCGTACGATCATCAACGGGTAAGATAGGGGGTAATGAATTGTATTCTTACTCCGTCACCACATGAAACAATATTAACTCGCATTATACTTTCAATTGAAAAAGACAGTCTTCTAAAATTGCCATATAGTACGCAGTTCTACAGCAAATTCAGACAGCTCAATGCAATTACTTTGCTAAGTAGAATAGTAATCACGCTAAAATATAGTGAGATTATTAACGATTGTTTAATTTGATTATCTTGAAATGGATTTATAATGTTTGCGTTAAGTGTACTTAGTATAGGTAGGCAAGTAAATAATTTATAATCTTACAGCACTCTAGACATTTTTGTGTACACATGTTGCTGTGTGGTAGCGGCTACGAATACTACCAACCCTTACTTTGCTCGTGGCTATCGTAAAAGACGACTAAGAGCCTTATAACGACCTGGCCCACCTGGGCCAACTCCATCTGATGCCATTTGGTCAACAATTACATTCACAAGGAGGGTTGACGTCTGGCAGGCGGCCGGTTATAAAACTATTGCCAATAACTTTTACGATATGTACTATGAACCAATATATCCGTGTGGTGACGGAGTAAGAATACAATAGTATTCTAAGTAAGATATGGAGTGGTGAATATCACCACTCCATATCTTACCTGTGGATGATCGTACGAGACGACTGAGGGATATAAAACGCATATCTCATCTATGCGAGAGAAGGAAAACTCGAAACAAAACCCTATATCAACACGTCTGACCAGCGCGGTATAGTAAGTTAATTTCCCTCCTACTAAGGAGCTCGAGCCCAACAGTGGGACGTTTATGGGCTATGATGATGACGATGATGATGATGATGACTATGAAACAAGAGTACATATTGTATCGACGCCAATTAATTGGGATAAGAGTAGGAGAATGATGACAGCACTCTATACATTTAGTAAATTCATACTAATGATGTATTTTAGCCGTACTCTTACGTATAAGCTTACTAACTCTTGCATATATTTAAAACCGCATATAAGTCTTTAGGATTAATTTAGAACATCATCATAGTTTTGTAATGCCAACATAATAAAGCTACTATATAATGTCCGTAGTGAGCTAGAGTACAACTGTATTATTTGGAATCCCAAAGAAAAGCTATGCACATTAATGATTGAGATAATAAAGCGTAAATTAGCCGCGATATCTACATACATATATCACATACTATATACATATATCTACATACATACCTATAATATTTAAAAGATTTTTTTTTTTCTTTTTTTGGGCTGTGTTACGGTCGGCGCACTCCGTGCACCACTCCGTCCGGGGCGACAGAGGGGCGTAAGCACGCACACCCGTAACCCACTCGTGACGTTGCCTTCGTCGTTGGGCCGTCCACCGCAGCAGAGTGACTTGACGTCAGTGGTCGACCCTGAGGAGTACCCTCTCCTCGACCGACGTCCCCCCCTCGGGTAGGATGTCGGTAATAAAAATTTTACATGGGTGTTCAAAACTTTAGTGTAGATAGTGAGCAAATATACATGGATAGTCTACTATAATCTACTCAGGGTACTTATTGGTTTACTTAAAATCTCAAAAAACTTATTTACGATATCCATTTAATTAATTGGCGCTAGTCGTGCAGGGGTGGTTAAGCAATGTCATCATTCTCCTGCTCTTATCCCAATAACTTGAGGTCGACGCAATTTTTTTTATTTACACCACCTGTTCTAAGGAAATAATCCATGTATTGCAAGGGACTTGGCAATATGTACCTACATTTCTTCCATCATACGTACTGCAAAAATTATTGGCAATAGTTTTACTACCGGCCGGCTATCTGACGTCAACCTTCCTTGGGAATGTAATTATTACCCAAACAGTATCAGATGGAGTTGGCCCAGGTCAAATAAAGCCCTTAGTCGGCTTTTACGACAGGTGACAGTGCAAAATAAGGTTTGGTAGTATTCGTAACCGCTACCACATAGCAAGGCAGTTAAGCAATATATGGGATAATTATAAGGATTAATGTCCCATCTCATATATGTATTAATAAATTATGAACAAAATTAAATTATCCTATAGGGGGCGTTCAAGTATTACGTAACGCAATTTGGGGGGAGGGGGGGTCTTGTAAAATGTTACAATGCGTTACATAGCTGGGAGGGGGGTTCAAACAACGCGTTACGTAACATTGTTATTTTATTAAAAAAAAACTAGGGAATTAAAATTTCCCAAGTTACCATGTAAATTTAATTTTTTAGATGATGAATAAACAATATACCTGCACATGTATTGTGAGTTTGGAAGCTCTTTTTTTATTTATTATTGCCGCAAATACGTTTAAAAACGGTCACTTGGATGTTACGTAACGTTCAGGGAGGGGGGTACAGAGAAACGTTACGGTGCGTTACATGGGGGGGAGGGAGTATCAAAAATCTTCAAAAATTGCGTTACGTAATACTTGAACGCCCCCATACCTATGCCTGACCAGCGTGGTATAAGTAGGTCATTTCCCTCCCATTATGGAGGAGGTTCGAGCCCAACAGTGGAACATATATGAGCTGAAATAATAATGATGAAAATTAAATTATTCGGCAGGACTGCAATCCTTACACGTTGTTTTTAATGTATAGTTTTTTTTTTGCATTACTTTACAATATATTTTATCATAATTAGTGGCACGTTAGCGTTATAATGAAGATTCTGAGTGCAAAATTGTATACACGACTGCTTTAAACAGATTTCTAACGACGTGTTTCGTACAATGCTCCTGAATCTACAAAATATTTATTATAAATAATAGCGATACCTATTTTGGAGCTTTATCACAAACAACAAGTTGGGTGCCCGCCAATTTTTGGAAGCTGCGTAAATTATGTTCGCATCACATCACGATGACAGAAGGACACTGCTGATATTTATCTCTTAATTCTGCATTCGAACTATTCTTGTTGAGTGATTGTGTTATAAATAAAATATAGTTGAACTATTTATTTAAATGGAAACTTATTCTTCCATCCAGCAGTCGATCGACGTTCGCTATTGTACAAAGGGAATAAAACCAAAATCTTCACGCTTGATGTATCATGGTTGCTGTTATGAATTTCGCAGTAGACTGCAGTTACGTATCTGGTTATTTCTCAGCTGATTTATACGGCAACGCGTTCTTAAACCGTTACCATATGGGCAGAATGGTAAACAGTGCTAATATAGGCGCAATAGAGTTTCTCCGTTAAAACATTCTTAGTAACAACACAGAATCTAGATAAGTGCCTTTTAACATAGCAATAAGTTTGCCCTCTGCTACATAAACCTCAAAAAACTTTCCAATATACCTACCCCCTTTTTTTCTTGCGGTGGACTATGGACGTGGTCGCGCCCTGCCAAATGGGTCCGGGACGACGGAAGAGGCGGCGTGCAACCCCATATATCCACCGCGAGCGGGCCACTGGTACCCGATCTTTGTCTTCGATGAATATACCTAACCCCTTGGGAATGTAAAACTATTACAAAAAATCTATACAGTTGTATTATTACGTCACAGATTGCTACTATATAGTCGTTTATAATATAGGTATGCAATTCCTATGCTGCTATTATAATGGCGAATTTAAAATATATAAAATAGTTAATTAGTCTACATAAATTGATTCCTCCCGTGACCATGAACGCTGTCAAAAAACGTCGGGCAATTTAAAATCAAATACAGATGCGATAGAATCCATAAAAATAGTTTTATTTCAAATGTATAACACTTGCGTTAACATCAGAAATCATAAATACATACATATCATCACGCTATATCCCTTGCAGGGTAGGCAGAGAGAACAGAGTGCCAGAGAACTCTGTCCTTGCATACTTCACTCGCTTCCTCAACATTCATAATTCTCTTCATACACGCTCGCCGGTTTCGGAGACTCTTGACTCTACCTTCCTTCAGTACATGACCAATCTGGTCTAGGTAGGTGAGTCTCGGTCTCCCGCGTTACCTACATACTTCCACTTTCGCATTATATATCTTCTTAAGTTCTTACTATAATTATTATTCATCAGAAGAATTAATTAAATAATTTTAATGTAGAATTCTTATTATGAGACTTATTATGAGTATGATAGTAAAATTAATGCGGTCGAAATGCGATCTCTGCGGAAAATCTGTGGAGTTAGGCTGACCGACCGCATTCGTAACGACGACGTAAGAGAGCGAGTAGGTATGAAAGAGAGTATTGGTGTAAAGATGCGAAAGGGAATGCTCCGATGGTTCGGACATGTGGAAAGAATGCCGAACGAACGCCTGGTTAAGAAGATATACAATGCGAAAGTGGAAGGATGTAGGTACCGAGGGAGACCGAGACTAACCTACCTAGACCAGATCGGTCATGTACTGAAGGAAGGTGGAGTCAAGAGTCTCCGAAACCGGCGAGCGTGTATGAAGAGAATTATGAATGTTGAGGAAGCGAGTGAAGTATGCAGAGATAGAGTTCTCTGGCACTCTGTTCTCTCTGCCTACCCTGCAAGGGATATGGCGTGATGATATGTATGTATGTATGTAATTCTTATTATTATTATTTCTCATTATTCTTCAGAAATCATTATGAATAATAATGATTTATCTACCTTTCACTAAAGCTTAATTGCGCTAAAGTAATTAATAAATTAGCTACGCAGACTATACTTTAAGACGTTTTAAAGCTCAGTCAGTGTGAATGTCCGATTAGATACTGAACGCTTCTAACATTGCAGTAGTGAGTATCGGCCCTGAGTGGGTGGAACGTGGTGGAACGACGTTGCAGTTGGCACCGCGCCAGGGGTAGCAACCTTAAGTTATTCTTGCTCGTTGTTCTGGCAAATGCACGGCGTGTAAGTTTTGTTCTTGTAGCATTCCTTACACGGCATTTAAATAGAGGTTACTTATGTTGATATTTTTGGATCATCGGTTCGTGTTGATAGGCTAAGAATACAATATTAACATATTGTAACTATATACATTTAATCCGAGAGTACATTGAGACAGTAAATCATATTTATTTATATGGCGACTGTGGTAGAATTTAGTTTGCCGTCGCTTTGAATAAGGGAATCGATTATACTCGTATATATGTTCAATTTAGGGTTATAAAAATTAGAAAGACCGCCATTTTTCATACCAATGTTCTCTAAATCGTCTCTATGGTCTTTAAAGTCTAAATTCTCCGGCGAGTATAACTTCATCGGCAAATGACAGGCTCTAGAACACTCATTATCAATAGAAACATTATCAAAAGAAGCTGCATGCGCAGGCTTTTGTTGCAGACCTATTACTACTATTACTTTATATTGTAGTACATGTTGGCAATATGTGGCGTTGTGGGTATCTTATCGCGGGTTGACAGATTGGGGATTAATCCGCTACCCACAGAGCGGCCAACCGCGTGAGGGCGACGCTTTGGTAACATTGTTGTTGTAGCCGGGCTATCCACGGTGCTCAAAAGAGTACCTTTAATTGACCACGGAGCTCAAGGAATTGGTGCCACAGGTCAGTCTAGTGGTGTTAGGAAGGGAATATGGTAACTTATAGGATGCGGGCCACCGAAGATAAAGATCTATTACCGGTGGCCCGTTCGCATGACGAAGAGATGCGCTTTGCAGGGTGGGTCTATGTGGTCGCGCGCCGCTTCTTCCGTCGTCCCGGACCGATTTAGCTGGGCGTGACCACAGCATAGTCCGCCGCTAAAAAAAAAGTGTGTGTGTACACGCGTACACGCGTTAGAAGTTATATTTCTTTGGCGTAACAAGGTAAAAATCTTTTCAAAAACTTTATCTTTCGCCTTATTCTACGTTTGTAGAAAAAAAACGACACAACATAGAAAAAAAGGTATTTTTTACGTTGAATGTTTTATTATAACGCATTATCTAGTTAAATAAAGTTTATTTAAATATCACAAAAAAAAAACTAAAATGTTGAACTATAGCTAACTTCGGGGTGTCGGTTTTTCGTGACGGTGTGCGCGCCGCATCGTAAAAATTTACTCACATCATTTTTCCCTAACGCGCCAAAAGAAGTATAACTTCAAAAATAATAATTAATCTGCGGCTTGTTATAAATTCCAACTGACTTTAGGTTATCTCACTCATCTCTCGATATCGCTTCTCAATCACTTTTATATTAATTAGGATATTGTCACGTCACTGGACATCCCTTATTCATATCTGCCTTCTCACAATACCTAGCATACTTCGAAAGATACACAGCACACCCAAGAATTTTCCATTCTGCATGCTATACACGCTTTATTTACATCTCAGATCATATTTCGCTCCGTAAAAATACATAATCTGTTGAATCCAGTTAGACCAAAGCTAACTCTTACACAATAAGAAATAATAAAATCTAGAATGATGTTTGATCTAACACAATTAGTTACTAAACGCATTAAAGCAGCGTTTAAGTTAGAAAATGTCAATCACTGACGCTAAAAGCACTTAGCCCAGTAACGTTAACCCATGGCCTAATCTCATTATAAGACGAGAGTCTAATGAAACGGTAATGAGCTAATGAAACGTTGGGAATTCGGTTTCAAAATAGATATCAGCGGAAATTGTTTTAATAATCAGATATCTTTAATCATCATTAGTTAAATTTAAGGTAATCAGTCCTTAAATAGCTGTGTGGTAGCGGCTACGAATACTATCAACCCTTACTTTGCTCGTGGATGTCGTAAAAGACGGCTAAGAGCCTTATAATGACCTGGGCTAATTCCATCTGATGCCGTTTGGTCAACAATTACCTTCCCAAGGAGGGTTGACGTCTGGTAGGTGGCCGGTCATAAAACGATTGCCAATAACTTTTACAATATGTATTATGAAAGAAGAGTAGGTACATATTGTATCGACCCCAAGTAATTGGGATAAGAGTAGGAAAATTATGAGTCCTTAAATAGTTACAAACACTTAATACCAATACTTTTAAGCAATATTAGTGACTTTTATAATCTAGACTAGACTTTTAAATCTAATTTTAAAAACAAAGTTTTACTTAGTTGGTCAACAAATGAACTCGGCCGTAAATAAATGCCTTATTTCTATTGAGGTTTAACATAAGACGCCCTTGAATATATTTTAAAATGAAATAAAGTAAAACATTAATATAATATATTTAAAGATTTAGTTATCTGCGAGAGGTTCCATTAAGGGGCACTACCTCAATAATCATAATTTAAATGTAAAATAAAATTTACCATAACAATTAATTTTATTTAAAGCGTCGATAATTAAATCAAGAAAATGGCCGAAATTCTATACCCACAATTACCATAAACTTGATTAACTAAGGTTAAATGTAAACAAAATGAATGTGACATCGGTATATTTATTTTTTTATAAATAATTTAAGGGATAATAATTTATTTTTATTAGAGAATGTAGGTGAATTTTAATATTATTTTAGCCCAGAGTAGAGGTTAAATTTCAAGGTTAATTAAAATTAAAATTTATATTAATAAAAATAACTTAACCTACTAAATTATTAAAAAAATATGAAAAACAATATTTTAAACTCGAATTCATAATTGTATTTCAGACTTGCCAAATAAAAGTAATTAAGCAAATTAAATTATCATCAACATTCTCTCAGCTCATATCATACACGTCCCCCTGCTGGGTTCGAGTGTCCTCTACTCTGAAAGAGAAATTGACCTACCCTACCATGCTGAACTACCTATCTATCTAGATAGGTAGTCCAAATTAAATACATTAATAATAAAAGTTTATTGGCTAATCAAATATAATATCATCAGTAACTAGCGCATTCCTCACAGACTTGCTTTATATATTCTGAAAAACAAAATGCTGACCACCGTGTAGTACTATTCTACATCATATGTACATTAAATTCCAGCTTGTTCGTTAGACAGGCGATTTACAGGAACCAGGTGTAATAGTGGAACAATCCGATGCAGGCTTGCTTTCCAGCAATTGAGTACAAAAGTTTGAATCGTGGGCTACTTTCAATAAATCATATTTACTGCAAAAATGCAGCGTCAAAACTACGTCAAAAACCAGCAATCCACGCTTTGTACGCCTATACATACTTGCCAATAAATGAAGCCCGACTTCGCGCCAGCTAAAATAGTGGTGTTATTGTTTATGATTATGGAATGCTTTAAAATAAGTAAACTTTTTTTTATTCGCTAATATGCATAGATATGACTGAAATTTTGCGTTGCCAACATCATCTTTAATATTATACACAAATTTCGTATAAAGGAAAGCGAAGAAATACCATAGGAGTATTCAGTGCGGCCACCGAAAACAATGATCAAGTTCCGGTGGTCCGCTCGCATGGCGAAGAGAGGCGCTTTGCGGAATGGGTCTATGAGTTTGCGCGCCACCTCTTCCGTCGCCCCTGACCGACTTGCCGGGGCGTGACCACTGCATGGTCCACCGAAAAAAAAAAGGTGGGTGTATGGGGTTGCGCGTCGCCTCTTTCGTCGCCCTGGACCGATTTGGCGAGGCGTGACCACTCCATGGCCAAGCGTATAACCAAAATAGTAGAGTATTCAATGTATAGGTTATAATATAATGTATAGGAATATTTATCATTACCAAGCTGAAAGTGACATGTATATCTCATAAATATTTTTGCTTATTAAAGTGTTAGGAATATATGCTAAATTGTGGTGAAGTTGGTAGCAGCAAATATGTTACAGTGATTCTATACGTACTTAGGTATTACCCGTACACGTACAATTTCAAAGAATACTATATTCATTTATTTTTTATTGAAGAGGAATTCACGAATTTCAATTCTATGGTGCATCTAGGCCGATGTTATTTTTATGAAGCAACATTATACTATTTTACAGCAGTAGATAGCATTTATAGAATGCTATCTTTAGGAGTCACCTGAAACCACTTAGAAAATGTTTCACGACTGCTGTTTTTAAAATCTCGTAATAACAATAACAAATTCTTTTACAAGTTATACGGCTTGTATTTGCGACATTAACGAATTATATTTATCTAGCATATAAACGTCCATGAAAAAATACATATACATACCAATTTTCATTACGATCGATCAAATAGTTTCAGAGTTAGCGATGTCATATATACAAACATCCTCGTTTATAGATATAGACTCTATATACAACACTCAATATTATAGAGTTTTGTACTAATGGTAACGTTGAGCAACAGATTATAGGAAATTTATTACAAATTATCACGAGTTCTTGATTTTAAAATGATGAGTATATGAGTAACGTCACTGACACAAAAATATTAAATAACCTTGTAATCTGTTGATAGCAGAGAGTATAGAAATAACTCAGGTTCATGGTCGCGGGAGTTAAATTCTTTGTGGCTCTTTTCCTAACTATTATAACAAGTAAAATTATTCTTAGTGATATTAATGGTGGGATTACGAATGCGTAGAAATTTTAAATCAATTTCTTTTTCACATTGCAACAAGTACCTACATATGTTTAGTGGTAGGATCACGCTGTTGACAGTTCTCTGGCTACAGCCGGGGGCCGGTCTGTCTGGGGTAGTACCACACTCTCGCAGAAGATCGACGTCTGAGTAATGGCAATGTGGTGTTGAGCTTCGTTCGGTGAGCGAGAGAGCCGGAAGCCCAACTGGATGGGTTTGGGGATTTTATTAGTAGGCAACGGCCTAAGCTTATACCCTTGGTACTGTAGAGGTCCATGCATGGCAGTGACACTTACCATCAGGTGTGCTACTCGCTCGTTTGCCACCAGGAGAACTAAAAAAAAAATATACAATTTCAATTTTAACAAACACAGCATTATATAATATTTTTCAAAATAAATAATAATGACTATAAAAAAACAATAACTATAGTTAACCTAAATAGAGTCTGTGTGACGAATCACGGAGGACGTGGGACGGTTCTCACGTATACCACATGTAAATAACATCCTCACAAAATTATTTTTCCGCATATACGGCAGCGGAGAATGATTACAAGTAATTATGGTTTTTATCTAACAACAATACAATGTTGATTTCCATAAAAAATATAAAATTGTTCTACCATCCGAAATTTTGGTTCAAAACATTAATTATTTTATTTCGTGGTATCGCGTCGTCTCGCCTAATTACTTTCAACGTTGATTTTGTTACTAAGAATTTAATACTGTATAAAATTTATAAGCTTGCATTATTTAAAGCTTGAAATAAATTATGAGAATTATAGTATTTGCAGGTCTTTGAAAACCAATTTAGTCTATAAACTAAAGAAATCTAAGTTTAAATTTAGAATCGCATTAAAATAAATTTAAATTTAATTAGGGTTGTGGAAGACTAAACAGTTAGTATTTGGAATAGTCTAGTACTGACCTCACATGACAAATGTCATGGGTTTGAACCTCACGCGGGACAATTCACAGCGCACCCCTTTGATTATTATTCTAATTTTGGGTGCAATTAGTATGCGTTGATTGTATATTTATAAATTTCCGTGTAGTGACGGAGTAAGTTCATCACGCGGGTGTCATAAAAATCAGCTAAAGGAATAGATATCTGTGTAAGAGAAGGAAAAAGGAAATAAAACACTACCAACCCGTCTGACCAGCATGGAGTAGTTGGTCAATATTCCCTTCTATAAGAAAGGGGGTGCTAGACCGCAATGGGACATATAAGAGTTGAGAAGAAGACAAAGAATTGTATATTTGCGAAGACCCCACAAGAATTTATATATATTTTACTTTTGAAATTAAGGCTCACATATAGGCCCCGTTAAGTTATCCCGTATCCGTTGTGCCGTACTGCTGCGCTTATCGTAGCTGTACAACCCTTTACTTATTGGCTGACTAGTCAATATTGCTTTCTGTCTCCCGCTTTGCCTGGGAGGGAAGTGGAATCACTCTTTTCCAACTCCTCCTCTTTAACTTTTCTAATTAAATTTGTTGCGGGTTCCAAGACAATTAAAATCATTTCCCGGGTCTGCCTGAGGGTCAAACCTCGGTGTCATTTATAGTGACCATTGTGGATCCTGGCTTACAGGAGTTACAATGGTGGGAATGTGTGGTGGGATTAGTCCCAATAAAAGATATTTTACTTTTGACCAAAGTTTTCCTTGACAATGAGAAGGAATATTATCTATTATACCCAGTTGTTCAGATGAATCAGTTTGGGGTTTATTTGGGTTTGTCTTCTCTCGGAACAATTTGAATAAAATATGGGCAATAAATGGAATTTGGTATAAAACTTTCCAGTATCTACTCTAGTACCTTGGTTAGTTAAGAATAAGTTAATCAGATTACATGTAATTATAGTACATGGATTACGTTCTGGAATTTTTCCAACAAAAAGAATTACATACCTCATGGATAAATCGGATTCACTCAACTACGATTCCTGCGGTATTGATTGGGGCTTTTCAATATTTATTGAAGGAATGTGTGCAGACCTATAATAATGTAAGAGAGGTTTTTTTCATTAATACTTCGGATGTTCATTAATACTATTTTGCATTAATACTTCGGATGGCATTGTTGAAATTATTTTTTGCAAATCCAATGGTATGTGGTCTCGTTGTTCGTAGCAGTAATTAATTAATTATAGTAAATATATTAATTAGATTTATTACTTCGTTTATTAACGTGTAAGGTATGATGGGACTTACATATTTATAAAGAATAAAAATCCAAAATAAAGTCATTAAGAAATAAAAAAGTCCTTCCAGCTATTTTATCTCTTTACGATATTTTGTCGTTATGTCTCGTTGAACAGATGGCATAGTGGTTAAGATACCGGCCTTCCGTGCCAGGACCGTGGGTTCGATTCCCACGCAGGACAATACTTTGTGCGATCCACAAAGTGTTGTTCAGTGTCCGGGTGTAATTTATTTGCGTTAATTGCATGTTTGTAAAGTCCCCCATAATACAAGGACTATTTCCCTGTCCTAAAAAACAAAAATCAAGTGTTGGTAAATTATTTTCTTATTGTTTAGTAAAACGTATATGTCTATTAAGTTTAATTAAATCATTACAATCCGCAGTAGGTCACAGGCATATGTATTAATATACTCGCTATCGTTTTTAGATGCCCTTAGGTTAGCCCATCAAAGGGTCACTTCGGGAAGCCCAACCCACTTCACTGTACGCGACCTTTCGCCATCTATTCACTACATTTGGGTCAATCGGAGCACGCTACAACAAGAATACGTTATTTATAGCATCATATAGCTTATATCCACAAGCTTTTGTGACTTTATGAAATCAGAAATTGAAATATGAATGAGCATTGTGTAGTGATGAAAGACGAAGAATGTACGTACTTAGTTCATAGAATATGGGCGATGGAATTCAGCTTGTTTATTTTAGAAGTATCTTTCGGAGTAGATTTTTTTACCTATATTTATTGTAATATGCAAAAGGAACATTATAGATATACTAAAAATTATGTGATAGAATTATTTATTTTTGTAAAATCAAGGTTTCCAGGCAAGGCGTTTCATATAAGATAAGCTCACTACTTATAAACTTCATTTTATTTAATCTATTTAAATACAAATTAAACCAAATCGTTAGAAATAGCTTATTTAAAATATAGACGCAAAGAATACGTTCTCAGTGAAATTTTTAAAGGGAATTTTACCAATTTTTAAAATTTTTAGAGGTTGTGAAAAACATTAGAAAATAATCAAAGATAATTTGCTGTGGTGTCACCATAGACTAACTAAAAATATTTATGTACTCAAATTACTGAAATTTAGCATTTAATATGCTTAATTATTTATAAAAACCCGAGTACCAAGTGAAAAATGATGTCACAAGTGGGATTCGAACCCACACCTATTGCAAATCCGTCCCAATCGTGCTGCCACTTACACCACCATGAACTATTGTAGGACATTCAAATCTCGCTTCGTATCATATTTTTACGTCTTTAAGGAGACGTGTGCCATCTACCCGACAATGTTTACACATTGTATGGGCTTAATACTTCAAACTTTGTAGTTAGAATTTTGCGCTCGAGCCCAACAGTGGGACATATATGAGCTAAGGTGATGATAACTAACTTTTAATATGTTACACTCATTCCCTTCTCGTGAGCATACACGGATATTACTTAAGGACGGATATAATTCCACTGACGTCAAGTCACTCTGCTCCGGTGGTTGGCCCAACGACGAAGGCGACGTCACGGGTGGGTTACGGGTGTGCGCGCTTACGCCCCTCTGTCACCCCGGATGGAGTGGTGCGAGGAGTGCGCCGACCGTAGCCCACCCCCCAAATAAACATACGCATATCCGTGTGGTGACGGAGTAAGAATATAATTCACCACCCCCTCTCTTGCCCGTGGGTATCGTACAAGACGATTAAGGGATATAACATGCATATGGTATCTGTGTTAGAGAAGGAAAACTCGAAATAAAATCCTATACCAACACGTCTGATCAGTGTAGTATAGTAAGTCAATATCCCTCCCGTTATGGAGGAGGCCCGAGCCCAGCAGTGGGACATATATGGGCTGAGAGGAGGAGGAGAGGAAACGTACGCTAACACAGTCCAAACTCATAAATTATCTACAGAACTCACGATTTCTAACAAAAGAAATGCTATAGATGAAAAAATAAAACGACATTATTAAGTATAATTGGAACTTTCGACTAGACCATATAAATGACCATCACGTACATACGTAATCCATACAAGGTAGCTATGTTCTGGGTCACTTCCTACTCGCGCTAAGTGGCTATCATGACTGGAAGCGGAACTCACAAAAATAATCTTTCATTACTTCTACGGATAAGAGATGACTAAACTAAATTGTTTAATATAAATAAAATTTTATACCGCTTCAGGTCAACTATGATTAATGAATTTTTTTAGCAATATAAACACTTTCACTTAAC
Source organism: Lymantria monacha (assembly GCA_905163515.2). Classification (NCBI taxonomy): domain Eukaryota; kingdom Metazoa; phylum Arthropoda; class Insecta; order Lepidoptera; family Erebidae; genus Lymantria; species Lymantria monacha. The sequence goes on along the minus strand of LR991082.1, from coordinate 15,652,981 downwards.
TTTATTCATTTTAATATTTAACAAAAGTATAACTATTTTTGTGCGGTTATTGTACAGACGAACGGAATATAGCTCATTCAGCCAAAGCCAGAGATAATAGCACAATATTATAAACAATCGACAATCGTTATAATCAGTTACATCATTGTTATATTACACTGGAGCATATTTTATTGAAAGGGATTCGGAACACGACCTTATTAAGACTTCGGAATCAGTTATAGTATATATCTCAGAACTTTTATTATCTACGCCTACATTTTTATTATTTATATATTTTTTTTGTAAATCCAAAGCCTTCATCTCAGAAAGAGGTAAGCAAAGTATTATTTATAACTTATTTAAATACAGCGATATTTTGACGCACAAATTTGACATCCATACATAAACTTACTAAATTCGAGTAAAGATTCATTTTTTAAAAGATAAATACAAGATTAACAAAAAACAAAAAAGAACAGAAATGGTTGGACCAAATTCCACAAGCGGCAGGGAAATTGACCTACTGTACCACGCTGGTGAGACGTGTTGGTATTGGTATAATTTAAATCAATAAAATCTTATTGATCAAGTAGGTATTTAGTTTATAAGTGACATTCGATAATTTATTTTATAATTTTAAACTAGTAAATGTCCAACATAGTTATGGTTGTAATAAAAATAAATAATGCTTTTGTCTTACGATGTTTCTGCAAAAGAATATACTTACTGCAGTAAAGTATGTTTACTACGCCATAATAATAAAGTAGGTATACTTCTACGAAATAACATAGATATAATCTTGAGCAGTTTCTACTGAACATAAAATTGCCGATACGTTATTCTTTAAATATTTTTATAGTTTCACGCCTTAATCTCGGGAGGGGTAGATAGTAAGTAAAAATCTACATTTTGCCTATGTGTTTTAGAATCCCGCGTCCTGAGCGCTAATTACGTCCCGAACTACCTAGTATAATACCAATTCTATCAAAGATGCTATTAAAAAATATTCATAGAATTTATATTTTCTTTTTCTGATCATATCAATATTGATCAGTCTCTTTCAAAACACCTTAAGACTTAACAATTGTAATTCTGTGATAGCAACCCGAACTCAGATTGTTACGTGCTCGCCGAAGGTCAATATGCTCATTTCAAAAAACTGGAAACGTTTAGGCATATCAATAATACTATACTAATTTTGTTCAGCCACAGTTTGTAAATTATACCTATTAATGAATTAGCAATAGAAGGCAAATCTTATAATCACGTACTCCACCTGACCGGCGTTGACCTCTGGTTCGCCTTTGGATCGGGTCATAAGCACTATATGAATTTGACTTGAGTCTAGAGACTTCACGGAGTAGTTAATTAGCTTTCAGGTACCTACACGGTGCTACCCTAGACGGTGTACAGCGAGACGTTGCTCTCACGCAGAGTATAATAACATACTGCCAGAAGATAATCAAGTATTTTAATGACGTGCCAGCAAAACGAAGAAGCACTCTGTTTTAAACGACTTTTTTTTTGCGCGTTGAAAATTATCTAATTGTTGATCTCCGAGATTTGCTTAACGATTTCACATTGTCAATCGAACCTTTTCATTTTTCATGAGCTGTCTCACTTTGCTCTTGTGATTGAGAAGCACGAAGTCGGACCATACTAACGCGGCGATCTTCAAGTGCAATATATCGTTCTTCTTCAGTGGTTTCATTCGCGATGTTTAGAATCCTAATTGCGTTACGGCGTTGTAGTGAAAGATTAGATTTTCTTGGTCAAAACTTTGTTACTACTAATTTCGATACAATGAGATTTATTATAATAATACTCGTAAAAACTTGTAGCACTCGCAACTCTCATTCAGAAACACATCGACCGGTCAACTTAAATTTCAACATTTTGCGATATTTTCAAACCATAGACAATATTACGTGAGCTGTCAGTTGGATTTTGCTACATCATCAACAAATGAACGTTTAGAACTGATGTTTTTTAATGTTTTTTCTTTGTTAATTAATATCATATTTTAATATCCTATATCCTTATCCCGACGACAACAAATTCAAAAACATAAAATCATAAAAATTGGTCCAGCCGTTCTCGAGTTATAAGTGTTGTAACTAACACAACTTTCTTTTATATACCTATATAGATATATCCCGCTCTTTATTCTTTAATACATTTTTTTATGAACTCGAAGCAACATATTCTCAATAAGCTCTTGAACAAGTTTTTGTCAGAAAGAAGCCATCTCTGCCTTTTGGATGACTCTTCCAAAATACCTCTTAATGAAAGCTTTAGGGCTCAGACAAAATTGCCTTAATTTGAATATTACTGAGTTTAAGTCATAAGTATCAACCTCGGCTAAATAAATAGATTAACTTAATCCTTAAAATAGGTTAGTGGGATTGAAAACGGGAGGAACGAAATTAATAATGAATGTGAAATAATTTTAGACTGGTTATATATTTTAGCTGTGTGGTAGCGGCTACGAATACTAACATCCCTTACTTTGCTCGTAGATGTCGTAAAAGACGACTAAGAGCCTTATAACGACCTGGGCCAACTCCATCTGATGCCGTTTGGTCAACAATTACATTCCCAAGGAGGGTTGACGTCATAAATCTATTGCCAATAATTTTTACAATATGTACTAGGAAAGAAGAGTACACTACAACAGTACAACAAAACAGTACTAACTAGTATTATTGACATTCATCATTCATCATAATTCTCCTACTCTTATCCCAATTACTTGCGGTCGATGCAACATTGGCTCCTCTTCTATTGTAGGTATATATAGCAAAAATTCAATCTACCTCGAGAATTTAATTGTTGACCAGAAGGCATCAGGTGGAGTTGGCCCAGACAGATATAAATCAATCATATCAATACGCAAACATATAATGCAAAAAATGGCTGGAAAATTGCTGGAACAGTGTTCACAATGGTCCCTTTTTGTGCACAATAAAAGATCCGGTTGGAAAAGTTCTGGTGAATTCTTAAAGGCTACATGAAATTTACGTAGTAACCCATTTCGATATAATATACTAATTTAATTGAATTAAAAGATTTAAAACGTTTACAGAGGCAATAAATCGCTAACAGACTAGCCTGTGAGACTAGCTCTACGTACCACAGAGAAAATAATAGTGCATATTATGCGTGCTACAATTCATTATACTTTAATGACGTAATGAATACAGGAACACAGACTATTCCTTATTACAGATCAAAAATCGTACATCTCTCAGTGATCTCTCGCTCGTATTAAAATGATAGATAGAGATAGATAATGATGACCTAGTAAATAGGCTAAGCTAAATCTTTAAATATATAATTCTTCTGAACTCTTACTAAATGATTGGATTTTGATTAATATTTTTGTCTATGTTTGATCGAATCTCTGGATGATTTAAATTCAGAATTTGATTCGGTAGTCGACAATAGAGTTCCTATTATAATAAATCTTTTGAACTATGTCGTAATATAAGTTATATCTTGCACTTGTAAGCGATAACTCTTGAGAAACTCATAAAACTTGTCTTATTTTTAAAGGATGAGCCATCGAACACAAAGTCATCATATCGATGGTTCGCTTTAAAGGAAAGAAGTAATCTAACGAGTTATGGCGTTATGGGGACTTATGGCGTTCTTGTATCGCCTCGGATGGTCTGGCTAGGTGCGGCAATAAATAATTAATTACTTTAATGTTCTAATATTTAATATCGCGTGAGTATTAGCAATCACAAAACTTATCACGCTTCAGATGACTTTACTGGTTAAGCATACAGGGCGCGTATTGCATAACGGTATTCAATAGAACAATGTCTATTAATGACCTAGTATTGGGCGTTTTTGGCGGGCATCTAAAACGTCATGTGGTGCTCTTGTATTATATTCGATATCTTAGTGTTTTAACGTGTTATATTAGATAATTTTAATGGCATTTTATGTAATGTGATGTGACGGAACTGCTGAGATGTAGTGAATATCATATAAAATTGCTTTACAACGTTTTCGTTTTTCATCAAAATTCTCACAAGATACAATTAACAGTGTGGCCATAGCACTGTTGATGGCGACAATTTGACTTACTGACGGACAATGACTAATCTGAAAACACTAAAAACTTGAAGATAATTATAACTCGACACTGGCAACAATGGCTCATTTAAGTAGCTGATTGCCAATACATAAAAATAAGAAAAATAATATCTAGTATTGAACTCCAAACAAAGGCTTTTCGTCCACATATCAATGTATAGCGAAGTGCACTTTCGTACATATGGTTTGCAATATGTTTGATAACAGGCGATGGCCGCATTTGAGCGAAAAAGATATTGAGCTTGTCTTATGGCGATGAAATTTAATGTTTTACTAAGTTTCCTTTCTCGTTGATGTTGTAAGACATGGCTGAAGAATTGCAGTGAATGTGTCATGGCCAGAAATATTGTATTGAATTTGATGATTTCTGATGTTTACCTGAGTATTACAACATTTGAAATAAAACTACCTACTTAACGGATTTTATCGCGTTTGTATTTGATTTTTAATCTCACAATAAACAAACATTCCATGTGTTGACGGAGTAAGAATACAATTCACCACCACCTATCTTACAAGTGGGTGATCGTAAGAGACGGCTAAGGGCTATAATACGCATATAAAATCTATGCAAGAGAAGGAAAACTCGAAACAAAACCCTATACCAACACGTCTAACCAGCGTGGTATATTAGGTTAATTTTTCTCCCATTACGGAGGAGGTCCAAGCCCAACAGTGGGACATTTACGGGCTGTGATGATGATGAAACAAACACTTTATAATATTCATGATCACCGGAGGACCCCAACTTTGGTTTCCCATGATAAATCTGTAAAAATCGTTTTATATGAATTCTAAGTATCACTATCTATATTTTTTATAAGCAGACAAAGTAACCTAAATATTAGTTCAAAATAAGCCCTGGGTACTAGGATCTCAAGTCTCTTGTGAATTTATAGTATTTAACTTATTATATTGAAGACAAGACAATGCAATCTCAGTAATACAGTTATATGTTGCTTAGTGCTTAGCAAACATACAATTCACTTACTCCAATAACACTCAGATTTATGATTCAATTTGTAAAACATCATTACTGAATCACACGAAGAGTTCGCCTGCATTGATATCGGTGACATGACAGTAGACAAAAGAGATATTTTTTTTTATAAAAACTTGATTACGAGCGACAAATGAATGTCACGAATGAGACAATATTTTTTCGCTCGTAATCAAGTTTTTTTATAAATAATCAAGCATGTTAAATGCTAAATTTCAGTAATTTGAAGAGAGATATTTATTAAGACTAATATGCTATACAATATTATTATATGTAATAGACAATATACGAAGCAAAAATGCATTAAAAATATCATTTCTCTCAAAACAGTCGCCGTAGCGACAGTTTTCCCTGGAAGTCCATCGGCATTATGTTTCGTTTATTCGTTCATTCCTGATTCATATAGGAAGGGTGGTTAACCGCGGGGCACGGCGACTACTTGTCAAACCTAGCTGTCCATCGACTCTATAAATAGTCGCGTCAAGTCGCACTGACCTATTTACCAACGGTCGCTCACCCCGTTTACTTGCCGTTTGAAATTTTGTAATTTTATCGCATACCATCTGGTAAACCATTTTTATCACTAGATCTATTCAAATGAATGAAATTTACCAGTTGTACATTAAGAAAAACAAATAAGAAAACTTTACAACTGACTAAAATGTTGAATAACGTAATAGTTTTATTAAAAATATGGGATGAGTTTTATTGGGCAAACTTTTTTAGTTGCAAACTTCGCTATTTCTATTGCGAAATTCTTGGCAGGGCATTCCATGGGACTTTGTCTGTCCCAGAGGTCGAACCCTCAAAAGCCGCAGATGTGACTGCGAGCTTATTCTAAATTACCAGAGAGATAGATAAGTTAGCGGTTCACACTTGTGGTACTGTTATAAATTATTTTAAATTCTCTTTACTAGCTTTAGACCCCTTTTTTCATTGTGGTCAAAACAAACTAGTCAAATGATTCGAAAATATCAATGAAACCAAATTCAGAACAATCTGAATCTGACTGTGATTTGTATCCGTTAATTTTATATTTGTGAATTCCCGCGCGATATGATTTATTTTTTAGTAAGTGGTGTTGTCATAATAAAAAAAAACAAATTGATTTTTACATTGGTCAATATTTTACGACAAATTAATACCATCTCAAAATTACATAATACAAAATTCGATCACAATTCGTCGATTGAAAAGAAGTGATATTACTCGAAAATTTTGAAAATTGATACTATTTGTTAAAGCGTTTTGTTATAGTTTATTTTAATAGAAAAATGACAATCAAATTAAACGTCGAAAAGTCTGTGCTGTCATAAGTGTCATAATTTATGTTGAAAAAAAAAATTTTTTAAATATCATTTTCTTTTAACCGTCAATTTTTCGACTTTTGACAGGAATTTGAAAACGTCATGTGGTGCTCTTGTATTATATTCGATATCTTAGTGTTTTAACGTGTTATATTAGATAATTTTGATGGCATTTTATGTAATGTGATGCGTGGAACTACTGGGATGTCGTGAATATCATATAAAAGTGTTTTACAACGTTCTCATTTTCCAACAAAATTCCAATAAGATACCATTAACAGTGTGGCCATAGCACTGTTGATGGCGACAATTTGACTTAGACAATGACTAACCTGAAAGACTAAAAACGTGAAGATATTTATAACTAGTTATTGGCGAAATCTTGTAAACGACATTAAAAAAAAACCGGCAATTTCTTTTTTGTTAAAAATCACTAAAATATCGTAATAGAAAATATGTACATATATTACAATTTTAGTTCTTATTTTATTTAGTCGCTTTTAGGGTTCCGAAAACAACATAATTAGATTATGTGGTTATCTCTATTTATTTTCTTAGCTTGGTTCAGCAAACAATAAAAAAAAACCACAATATATATGCGACAATTTCACGTATCAGGTTCAATGAGCTTTTGCTTTTCTTCGTTTTTTAATACTATGAAAAATTACCAAAGAACAGTACATTGACATTAATGACTATCATAATATTGAAATATTAACATAACAAATAAAAGCAACTAGATGGGTTAAGAACACCATACGTCAACTCCCATTATCTCCCTCTGAGGATCGTCAAACCAGCTTAGGAGTAAGCAGGAATTGCATAGTAATCACCTGCTAAACTTATAACACCTACGCGCCAGTCACTCCGCCTATAATTCGTGACTATTATGACAATATAGCCCCTTGTAGGGAGTCTTCGATGTGCAATATTAAATCAAAATAACAGTGTTATATCTATCCTATAAGATATTAAATTTTGACCCACATTTTGACAAAAAAAATAATATCTTATGGGGTAGATATAAATTTCTGTAATAACAATGACATATTGGACGTAAGACACCTTAGTCCTCCCGTGACCATGATCACTGTAAAGTGTTCGAAACGTCGGCAAATTAAAAATCAAATACAAACGCGATAGAATCCGTAAAAGAAGTTTTATTTCAAATGTGTAACACTCGCGTAAACATTAGAAATCATTAGTGTTATATCTTGTAAGATGGTACGGAACCCTTTATAAAAGAGTTTAACTCGCTTTTGGCTTATTTTTATATCACGTCGCTTTTCTGAAAAGTACTAAAATTTACAACATACCGATCGTTTAAGAGTTTAGTAGTGAATACCGAATAAAACCAGATCCACTTAAAGTGTGCTAATAAAACAGAGTAATAGCTTTCGTCTGGCGACCGAATGTCTGCGGTAATCTGGCCAATTGTAATATCGATCACTGAAAAGATGTACATAAAGTCATACCTACTTAGTCAAAAGGCACCCTAGAAATTATTTTAATTTATTATCATCACAGTAAAAAAAAAAAGCGGCGATGGGGGCCGCCACCCATCACGCCTTGCCCAGTCAGGCGAGTCGAGGAGAGCAGAGTGCCGGGTGGGCACGTGGAATGTAAGAGGTTGTGTGGAAAGTAAGTTGCACGAGCTGATATCCGTCATGGCGGACAAACAGCTAGACGTGCTCTGTGTAACAGAGAACAAGCGAAGGGGCAGCGACGCCTGCGATCTTCCTGGTGGCGGGATGGCTCTGTGGTCTGGTTTACCACAGAGCGATCGAGCCAGCATGGGGGTAGGAGTACTGCTGTCCTCTCGCTTGGCCTCAGGTGTGAAGGATTACGGAATGTATGATCCCAAACTTCTTTGGGTCCGTATAAAACTTGGTGTCACCAAGGTATTCATGGTTGTAGCATATGCTCCCGTAGGATCCTCGGTGGCATCAGACCTAGAGAAGTTTTGGGATAATGTTAGGGAAGTTCTGGATATGGCAGAAACCAGTGAACGCGTGATTGTATGCGGAGATTTGAACGGATGGGTGGGGACCAAGCGTCCCGACTATGAGGACGTACTTGGTCCATTTGGTGATAAGAGAGTGAACGACGCAGGTAGGCTCATAGCGGATGTATGCATGGAGAGAAACCTTATTGTGTCTAACACATTTTTCCAACATAAGGACATCCATACGTATACATGGAGAAGGAATGAACAGAAAAGTATAATAGATTTAATTTTGGTAGACAGTCGCCTCCGAAGCAAAATATTGGACGCAAGAGCCTACAGGGGCCCCACAGTCGATACGGACCACTATCTCGTTATTGCGAGATTTAGTGGTCTGTTCAGAAAGTGAAGACACTGGCGAGAGCGTGTCCACTTCGGAGGACTTGAAAGAATAAAGGTTGAAAGGTTGCAAGAAGAGTGTGTAAAAGAAAAGTATGCAGAGGGTGTCCGAGAACGGCTGACGATGGCAAGCCAGCCGCAATCGGACATTGAAGAATGCTGGAGAGTATTGAAAGAGAGTATGGTAGACACAGCGAAAGAAGTATGTGGAAGTTCAAAGAAGCATAGAAACACAAATGGTGATGCATGGTGGGATGCGGAAGTGGCAGCTTCCGTAGAGCAAAAGAAGAAAGCGTGGCTGGACTATGTCTCTTCTTTGAATCTGAATGACAGTATGACTGAACAGAAGAAAGGAATATATCGGCAATGTAAGAATGACACCAAGGCCTTAGTGAAAGAGAAACGTGACAGAGCAAGTATGAGTGCAGAAGATAGGCTGACTAAAAACTTCGAGGGTAACACCAAACTCTTTTGGAGGGAGGTGAAGAAGTCTCGGGGTGGTTGGTCAGCCTTCAGAATGAATAAAATAAGGTCTAAAGGTGGAGACATTCTTACACAAACACAAGACGTGTTAAGCCGATGGAGTGAATATTTTGGCGATATGTATGCGGATGCTACGGTTGGCGCCGGTGTCGCATGTGGTCTAGTAGATCAACATTCGGCGACGGCGTCCTCCGATGGCATCAGTATGGATGAAGTTGAATGAGCGATAAGAAGTTTGAAAAATGGTAAGGCAGCGGGCATTGATATGGTGTCTGCCGAGATGATCAAGCTTGGTGGCTCCTGTGTCCGGGAGGCGTTCCTGTTGCTCCTCAATTTATGTTGGAGCTCGGGAATGGTTCCCGGGGACTGGAATAGCGCAGTCATCGTGCCTTTGTTTAAAAACAAGGGTTCACGTTATGACTGCGCAAATTACAGAGCCATAAGCTTGACCAGTTTGGCAGCAAAAGTGTATGGTAAAATTATTGAAAGGAGAATGAGGATGGTGTCCGATGGTTTACTGTGTGAAACACAAGGAGGTTTCAGGAGTGGAAGGGGATGCATGGATCTAGTGTTCTCTCTGCGCAACATTGTGGAGAAGCATCTGGCCCTAGGTCAGAGGGTTTTCTGCAGTTTTGTGGATCTGGAGAGAGCATTTGACACGGTTGTACGAAAGGAACTTTGGGACATTTTACCGGAGTATGGTATTAACGGTAAACTGCTGCAGGCTGTGCAATCCAGTTACATGGTCTGTAGAGCCTGTGTGCGGCTGGATGATGGAATGTCGCCTTGGTTTGACTTCAATATCGGCGTTAGGCAGGGCTGCGTTCTATCAGCCAAGCTGTTTATCATATATCTGGATAAATGTCTCCAAAGGTTGAACGATATGAATGTGGGAGTCCAGATGGGTGACTCAGTGGTCTCTGCTCTGCTTTATGCAGATGATGCAGTCCTGCTGGCACAGTCAGTGACTGACCTGCAGACCCTAGTCTACACAATGACAGAAGATTGTAAGAAAAGGGGTCTACGCGTGAATGTGAGCAAAACCAAAATAATGGTCTTTGAAAGAGATGAAGCCAGAACTGATGTAAGAGTAACAATAGGTAATGATGTACTAGAGCAAGTGGATGAATTTGTATATCTTGGATGTGGATTTAGCCGAGATGGACGGTACACCACTGATATAGAGCGAAGAGTGAATGCGGGAAATAGAGTGAACGGAGCGTTGGGGCAACTTCTCGGCAGCCACCACCTCAGCCAGAAGGCACGTGTAGCAATACATAACGCAGTGCTTGTCCCAACATTACTGTATGGAAGCGAGAGTTGGGTATGCAGAAAAGAGTATGAAAGTAAAATTAATGCGGTCGAAATGCGATCTCTTCGGAAAATCTGTGGAGTTAGGCTGACCGACCGCATTCGCAACGACGACTTAAGAGAGCGAGTAGGTATGAAAGAGAGTATTGGTGTAAAGATGCGAAAGGGAATGCTCCGATGGTTCGGACATGTGGAAAGAATGCCGAACGAACGTCTGGTTAAGAAGATATACAATGCGAAAGTGGAAGGATGTAGGTACCGAGGGAGACCGAGACTAACCTACCTAGACCAGATCGGTCATGTACTGAAGGAAGGTGGAGTCAAGAGTCTCCGAAACCGGCGAGCGTGTATGAAGAGAATTATGAATGTTGAGGAAGCGAGTGAAGTATGCAGAGATAGAGGTCTCTGGCACTCTGTTCTCTCTGCCTACCCTGCAAGGGATATGGCGTGATGATATGTATGTATGTAAAAAAAAATTAAAAATTATATCTATATATCAACCCATCCATCCAGAGTGGAATAGTGGACCCAGATATCTCTCATTACGAAGGAATCCAAGAAAATAGCACTAATGAAACGTATATCAACTTAAAACTAGAAAAATTCTTATCATATTTTTAAGACGTATTTTTTTTCCTTTATATTTTATGTTATAAATCCTTGTATTGCAAAGAATTCACAAAGACTACTATTAATAAAAACCAATATTCCATAAATAATTCACCCCACATCATTTTTATTCACACATTGGGATTGGAAGTGAGACTATTGACCTTAACATGGCATAGTTCCCTTACTTCGGAACTTGCTATTCAGCAATTACTCAAGAAAAAGCTCATAAGTTGAGTAAATCTTCTGAAAACCAAACACTTTGTCTTTTACTGACCGAACTTGAGATCTCACGATCGCTTTAACATACTTATATACTCTATAATATGTATAATGAAGCCGTATATTCTTAATCCGCGATAAACTCCTCTTATAATAGAGGTAGATGGCAGACTTACCCAGGGTAGATGGCACACGTCTCATTAAGGACGTAAATATGATACGATGCGAGAATTGAATGTCCTACAATAGTTCACGGTGGTGTAAGTGGCAGCACGATTGGGACGGATTTCCAATAGGTGTGGGTTCGGATCCCACTTGTGATATCATTTTTCGCTTGTAATCGGATTTTTATAAATATTAAAGCATATTAAATGCTAAATTTCAGTAATTTGAATCATCATCATCACAGCCCATAAATGTCCCACTGCTCGGGGCTTAGGCTCGGGCCTCCTCCGTAATGAGAGGGAAATTAACCTACTATACCTCGCTGGTCAGACGTGTTGGTATAGGGTTTTGTTTCGAGTTTTCCTTCTCTCGCATAGATGTTAATGCGTTTTATATCCCTTAGTTGTCTCGTACGATCACCCACGGGTAAGATATGGGATGGTGAATAGTATTCTTACTCCGTCACCATACGGAAAGTTTGAATCCTCTTCTTATATTTATATAATGGCAAAGACAAATAAAATTCACACACCACGCATTTAATACGTATATAGAAAGGTTCTTGTCCTACATTAGATGTCAACGGAAGCTAATGACCGATCGTTTGGCATATATACGATCACATTGTCCACCTGACAGAACCATTGACGCCAAGCCGGCTGGCCTTAGGAAACGGAAACGTAACATTACAGCTATTTTGGATTCCGTAAAGGCCGATTTATATCATAAATTAAAACCACTGCTTGCCGCTATAGTATCAGTCATAATTTTAGCAGATATATGTCTCATTAATGGTCTCGAGAATCGTGCAAGTGGGATAATGTGGTAAATTTTTCTCAACAATAGGACGGAAATTGACATACTATTTCACTCTGAGCAGATCGGTTGTTATAAGGCTTTATCTTGTGTAGATGTTTTGTGCATATTATATCCCTTAGTCGTCGTTATCGACTATATTTGAAAGTTCAAGATGAAAACCCTCATGTTGTCTGTAATGGCTTCAAATGAACGTGAGTAAGACCGGTGAGAATAACCCTTAAATAACATAGCTAAAGTTCTAAAAGTTATGGTATTTCTATCGAATCCTAAGTCATTTAAGTACCTTAAGTTTTGAGAAAAGAAAAGCTTTTAGTATTCGGACTTTCTAGTTCAGGTTATCTAATCATATAATGATTAAAGAAAAACAGCGATACATTTAATTATTCGGAAATGTAAATATTTTTAAATCATTTTTAACCCTAATTGTATAATAAAACATTTGTTTTTAGAGAAATTATAATTTCAAACAGTTCTAGTGCACGAATCGTTAGATGTAGAAAGCCACAGTTTTTGCAAATTCTTTAATTAGAATAGCATATTTTCATTTAGATTTTACTATTTATACTTGCTCGAACAAAATATTTTTCTGAGAAGAGTGTAATCCATAACATTGGATAAACTGGGTCGCCTGCGACCACTACTCGTTCAACTTGAGTCAACCCTAACTGTAGCACTAGACGTCCCAAAAGGGACTACAATGGCTCGTTATATAAATCGCTTGCAGTCTTTTTGGGATCGTGATTTTTATCATAATACCTGTTGTAGGACTTGTACGTTTTCATAAACAGATAATATGAGAAAAAAAAATAAGTTTAACGATAATGCAATTCAATGCACACACAGATTGCTTTTTATGAAAACTATTAATACGAGGGGGGCACAGTCCGAAGTGTGCTCGTTCGCGTCCCCTGCCAGTCTAATGAGACTGCTAATCCGGCTCGATATGCGTACCGCATTCCGGGGTAGGGGGTCCCCCGGAGGCGACGCGTACCGACCCGCCCCCGTCGGTACGAACTTCGGCAGTTGCGGCGATGGGGGCTGCCACCCATCACGCCTTGCCCAGTCAGGCGAATCGAGGAGAGCAGAGTACCGGGTAGGCACGTGGAATGTAAGAGGTTGTTGCACGAGCTGATATCCGTCATGGCGGACAAACAGCTAGACGTGCTCTGTGCAACAGAGGCGAAGCGGAGGGGCAGCGACGCCTGCGATCTTCCTGGTGGCGGGATGGCTCTGTGGTCTGGTGTACCACAGAGCTATCGAGCCAGCATGGGGGTAGGAGTACTGTTGTCCTCTCGCTTGGCCTCAGGTGTGAAGGATTACGGAATGTATGATCCCAGACTTCTTTGGGTCTGTATAAAACTTGGTGTCACCAAGGTATTCATGGTTGTAGCATATGCTCCCGTAGGGTCCTCGGTGGCATCAGACCTAGAGAAGTTTTGGGATAATGTTAGGGAAGTTCTGGGTATGGCAGAAACCAGTGAACGCGTGATTGTATGCGGAGATTTGAACGGATGGGTGGGGACCAAGCGTCCCGACTATGAGGACGTACTTGGTCCATTTGGTGATAAGAGAGTGAACGACGCAGGTAGGCTCATAGCGGATGTATGCATGGAGAGAAACCTCATTGTGTCAAACACATTTTTCCAACATAAGGACATCCATATTGTATACTCCATGTATGAATGAAGGAATGAACAGAAAAGTATAATAGATTTAATTTTGGTAGACAGTCGCCTTCGAAGCAAAATATTGAACGCAAGAGCCTACAGGGGCCCCACAGTCGATACGGACCACTATCTCGTTATTGCGAGATTTAGTGGTCTGTTCAGAAAGTGGAGGCACTGGCGAGAGCGTGTCCACTTCGGAGGACTTGAAAGAATAAAGGTTGAAAGGTTGCAAGAAGAGTGTGTAAGAGAAAAGTATGCAGAGGGTGTCCGAGAACGGTTGACGATGGCAAGCCAGCCGCAATCGGACATTGAAGAATGCTGGAGAGTATTGAAAGAGAGTATGGTAGATACAGCGAAAGAAGTATGTGGAAGTTCAAAGAAGCATAGAAAAACAAATGGTGATGCATGGTGGGATGCGGAAGTGGCAGCTTCCGTAGAGCAAAAGAAGGAAGCGTGGCTGGACTATGTCTCTTCTTTGAATCTGAATGACAGTATGACTGAACAGAAGAAAGAAATATATCGGCAATGTAAGAATGACACCAAGGCCTTAGTGAAAGAGAAACGTGATAGAGCAAGTATGAGTGCAGAAGATAGGCTGACTAAAAACTTCGAGGGTAACACCAAACTCTTTTGGAGGGAGGTGAAGAAGTCTCAGGGTGGTTGGTCAGCCTTCAGAATGAATAAAATAAGGTCTAAAGGTGGAGACATTCTTACACAAACACAAGACGTGTTAAGTCGATGGAGTGAATATTTTGGCGATATGTAGGCGGATGCTACGGTTGGCGCCGGTGTCGCATGTGGTTTAGTAGATCAATTACTGTATGGAAGCGAGAGTTGGGTATGCAGAAAAGAATATGAAAGTAAAATTAATGCGGTCGAAATGCGATCTCTGCGGAAAATCTGTGGAGTTAGGCTGACCGACCGCATTCGTAACGACGACGTAAGAGAGCGAGTAGGTATGAAAGAGAGTATTGGTGTAAAGATGCGAAAGGGAATGCTCCGATGGTTCGGACATGTGGAAAGAATGCCGAAAGAACGTCTGGTTAAGAAGATATACAATGCGAAAGTGGAAGGATGTAGGTACCGAGGGAGACCGAGACTAACCTACCTAGACCAGATCGGTCATGTACTGAAGGAAGGTGGAGTCGAGAGTCTCCGAAACCGGCGAGCGTGTATGAAGAGAATTATGAATGTTGAGGAAGCGAGTGAAGTATGCAGAGATAGAGTTCTCTGGCACTCTGTTCTCTCTGCCTACCCTGCAAGGGATATGGCGTGATGATATGTATGTGTATGTATGTATTAATACGATTGTAAAAGTATTGTTTTGATCTTTAGCTGCTTTTGTGACTAGCTTGATAGATTTGTATTGCCCACAAGGTTCCTAGGGTCTCTCTTCTGGAGTATTGGGTGCTGTATGTTGTGTAACTTCTTTGCGAGGAGCCACACCGTTAGGCAGCTGATGCAGCATTGGGCGGGGTCGATCATGTCTAGCATATTTTTCAGCTGAATTTAGAGCTAAGTTCTGCTAACATTCGAGACCCTTTGCTTTAATGGCTCTCAGCAGAATTCGCTCCAACACTCTAGATGAAGGTATTCCCATCAGTTTTGAATTACCATAATAAAAATTAACTGTATCACAAGATCATTCGTGTGGTGACGGAGTAAGAATATAATTCATCATCCCCTGTCTTACCCGTCGGTGATCGTAAGAGACGACTAAGGGATATATAACGCATATAACATCTGTGCAAGAGAATGAAAACTCGAAACAAAACCCTATACCAACACGTCTGACCAGCGTGGTATTGTAGGTTAACTTCACTACCATTATGGAGGAGGCCCGAGCCCAATAGTGGGATATATATGGGCTGTGATGATGATGATGATGATGAATGTTTTACTTTGTTTCTAGGTACCCCGTGAAAGTTTTAAACACATAGTAAAAGCGTGCGAATGCCCACTGTACTGGAAGATGCCGCTGTTCTTGGCAACACAGCAGAGTCTCCACGCACCAGTCGACGGTCACAAATTCATTGACTACTGGAGAGAGTGAGTATTATAAAATTTCTTTGCCCGCACATTCTCAATATAATTCTTATAGTGGATGTGTACAACTTATTTCTTTGGTCTGTAGAAAAAAAAAACCTTGACTCGACATTAGTTGTTAATTAATTTTGAATGGATAATTTTCGGAATTTGAATACTATTACATAAAATTTTCAATATCTCATCTTAGAGTGGATACCTTATAATTATAATTTTATCCGCGTGTAATAAGTGGTAACGGAACAAGAATGGGTAACGGAGGTAACGGAGCAAGAAGAATGAATCTCTTTGCTGAATTACGTCGAACAATCACCGTCAATAGGCTAAAGAATGGATAGATAGAACTAGCTAATTGCTCTAAGGCTTATGCCAGGTACATTGTAATATCATCTATCATATATGACTAATTATTGAATTCCAAATAAAATACTATGGACATGAACGCTTACATTCCTGTGGGTTTGATAAAATCTAACTAGTAGACTCATAATAAAAAAGGCGAACTGTAAATAAAAACCTTTACCAAACCGTATGATTCAGAGTAATAAAATAGGCCAATGCCCGTCCCTTATGGTGGAGCAAGGTTTCTAACAATGTACATAAAAGTTATGAATAACAAGATGAACAAAATAGGAGTTAACTCGAGTACAATTTTGATTCACCAAATTATATATTATGGAATGATAATAACTTTCGTAATAAATTAATAATTAATAATACCGTAGCATTCGGCTATTATTTTCACGTAATACAGGTAATATCTATTACTCCCCCCCGGGCTGAGCGTTATTTGCTATGCTGACGACACGCTCGTCACAGCCCGGGGCAGGACATTCGAAGAGGCGGCGAGCCTGGCCACTCTCGGCACCGAGGAGATGGTCAGGCGAATCGAGGCGCTGGGGCTCAGGGTGGCCCTAAACAAGACGGAGGCCCTGCTATTCCATGGGCCCCGTGTTAGGCTGCCCATTGGCGCCTCGTTAGTCGTCAACTCCATCCACATCAGTATCCAGGCCCATATGAGGTACTTGGGTCTGGTGCTCGACGGGCGATGGTGGTTCCGGGAGCATTTTCGCCAAATTGCTCCCCGGCTGGTCAGCGCGGCGTCCGCCCTTTCTCGGCTCATGCCGAATGTGGGCGGACCCAGTTTCGAGGGCCGACGGCTGTATGCGGGGGTGATCCGCTCAATGGCCATGTACGGCGCACCCGTGTGGGCGAGGGCTCTGAACGCCCAGCTCAGGGCGGTGCTGTGGAGGCCACAGCGAGCCATGGCGGTCAGAGCCATTCGCGGGTACCGCACGGTGTCGACAGAGGCGGCGTGCCTATTGGCCGGGACACCCCCGTGGGACCTAGAGGCGGAGATGCTCTCCGACCTCTACCGGCGGGTTGCCTCAATGCGCGAAGAGGGTGGCTCCCCATCGTTTAACGAGATAGCCACCTGGCGCGAGGACGCCCGCCGAGAAGTCATCGCCCGTTGGGCTACGCGGCTGGAGAGGCCTAGACACGGTGTTTTTACCGTTGAGGCTCTCCGGCCCGTACTGATGGAGTGGATGGAGCGGCGGCACGGAGTCCTCTCTTTCCGGTTGGTGCAGGTCTTGTCGGGGCATGGTTGCTTCGGCAAGTACCTGCACACGGTCGTGCGGAGGGAGTTGACTCCGTCCTGCCACCATTGTAGTAGCGACGAGGACACGGCGCAACATACGCTCGAGGTATGTTCGGGCTGGGACGGGCAGCGCCGTGACCTCGTCGCTGTCATCGGTGCCGACCTGACGCTGCCGGCTGTTGCGCGAGCGATGGTCGACAGCGTCAGGAATTGGGACGCGGTCGCCGCCTTCTGCGAGGCTGTCATCTCGCAGAAGGAGGCGGCGGAACGGGCCCGGGAGGATTCCCGTGACCCGGGCCGCCGCTCGCGGCTGGGGCGGCGCAGGCGCGAGTACCTGCGCCTGATGCCGCCCTAACCGAGGCTTCGGGTGATCGGACCGGGGAATTGTCCGGTCACCCGACGTGAGGCCACCGCGTGAAGACGACGCCTCGACGGCGAAAGCTGTCGGGGCGTCGACGGGAGAGGAGCCCGAGAGGGCATACCGCCGAGCGGGCCACCGAAGACAAAGATCGGGTACCGGTGGCCCGCTCACACGGCGAAGAAGAGGTGCTTGCAGGGTGGGTCAATGGGGTTGCGCGCCGCCTCTTCCGTCACCCCGGGCCGATTTGGCGGGGTGCGACGTCCATAGCCCACCGCAAAAAAAAAAAAAAAAAAAAAAAAAAAAAAAAAAAAAAAAAAAAAAAAAAAAGGTAATATCTATTACTACTTCATGACATGAAAGTAAAATTAATGCGGTCGAAATGCGATCTCTACGGAAAATCTGTGGAGTTAGACTGATCGATCGCATTCGTAACAACGACGTAAGAAAGCGAGTAGGTATGAAAGAGAGTATTGGTGTAAAGATGCGAAAGGGAATACTCCGATGCTTCGGACATGTGGAAAGAATGCCGAACGAACGTCTGGTTAAGAAGATATACAATGCGAAAGTGAAAGGATGTAGGTACCGGGGGAGACCGAGACTAACCTTCCTAGACCAGATCGGTCATGTACTGAAGGAAGGTGGAGTTAAGAGTCTCCGAAACCGGCGAGCGTGTATGAAGAGAATTATGAATGTTGAGGAAGCGAGTGAAGTATGCAAGGATAGAGTTCTCTGGCACTCTGTTCTCTCTGCCTACCCTGCAAGGGACATGGCGTGATGGTTTGTATGTATGTACTTCACAAAATTTATTGTAGGTAATTATTAAATTAATTATTAACAAGACAGCAACGTAAGTTTGCTTAACATTTTTCTAGTTTAAAATAAAGGAGAATGAAATCAAAATTCATCCATTCATCCATCCATCAGCCTGTAAACGTCCACTGTTGGACATATGCCTCACTACGAGAATGCATCCAATGGTTTCCTGCGACCTGGGGGCCGAAACTTTATTTGCATTCATATTTTTTTTGGGGGAATAATGCCATATTCGCCACGCTTGGCAGGCGGATTGGCGATCGCGGTAGATGTTATGAAATTTCCCGGGAGATAGCCGCTGCCCACTGTACCGGTGTGACCCTTAGCCGGTTTTTACGACTCCCACGGGCAAATAAGGTGTGACGACAATTGTATTCTTTTCCCGTCGCCACACGGGGAATCAAAAACAAAAGGTTACCCGTCGCCACACGGGAAATCAAAAAACAAAAGGTTAAAAAAAAAATGTCTTTTTATAGTCCAAAGCTTTGAATTCTTCAGTTATTGTCATTTAGCTAATTAAACAATATGCAAAGTTCAAAGCGGTCCCTAGAGTTATTAACAACTAGCACAACTAGTTATGAGATTAGAGTAACTTCATAATTTCTTCTAGTATCCAGTCTAGAACGTTTAATTCCCTAAACAAATAATTCCGCGTGGGAGGTCGTAAGAGACAACTAAGGGATACAAAACTCATATAACATCTATGCAAGAGAAGGAAAACTCGAAACAAAACCCTAACCAACACCTGTGACCAGCGTGGTATAGTAGGTCAATTTCCCTCCCATTACGGAGGAGGCATGAGCCCAACAGTAGGAAAGATATGAGCTAAGATAATGATGGCGATTACAAATAATTTGCTATGATGATGAAACAATGGTTTTAATCCATATTGCAATTATTATCAAAATATTTAAAAATTCCTTGTTATGCTAGTGTTTTGAACATGCACCGGTTAAACGTTGTTGTTGGATTGTCCAGGGTAGTCAAGAAATTGGTACCGTGGATTAGCCCAATGGTAATAAAAGATAATACGTTACGTTATGTGATCACACGCCATCTTGCCGTCACCTTGGACGGAACAGAGGAGATGTATCCATACCACAAAAATGTGTTATTTGAATCCCGAATAAGTCAAAAAGTTTTATTGAAGCAATATCAATTAATAAATGAACAGTCGAGACCCGTTTATTCAGTGTAGAATAGTAGTTCTAATGCCATGTTTATTAAGGAAGAAACTCGTTTCGAACAGTGGAACGTAGAACAACTGTAAAGGCAATTTTATCACCGATGCTATGTCTATATAATGTGCCCGGCAAAGGAAATAGGCTCAATCTTATTACGTAGTGTTACCAGTTAAATTATGAAATATAGGTGTTTAATGCCCTTCTCTATTCTTTAGAGGATAAGGGTCTAAGACTACAGTATAGTAGTTGCCAGTATATTTAATATGTTTTTCCGTTTCAGCATGTCGTCACAATGCCACGACCAAGCCTCCCGATTTGTCCACATTCTGACACGAGGGAAAAGCAGTACATTAGAGCCTGAAGACTTCGTGCCTTTGGTCCAAGATGTGGTGGATACGCACCCTGGCCTCTCGTTCCTAAAAGAAGCCACTGAGTTTCACTCCAGATATGTGCATACTGTAAGTTTAAATTCAACGTATTCGTTTTATTTAAAAATCCTTAAGAATAATACGTGATAGATCTTCGATCATGGTTTAGAAGCAGCCGCTGTTAGCTACAACATATGAATCGGTTATTGAGAAAAAAACAAAATCAGAAAATTGTTTGTGTTCTATATATGGGTCCACAATAGAACGAACTTATACCAAAGGTTGTCCATGTTATTGTTGAAATCGACCCACAAAGAATCTCTTCATTGCTTTATAGCAACTCCATTCAAAAGTGTGTAGTTAAATTCAACTTTTTTGTATTATCTATTATATAAAAAAGCAAGTAAAACTTCATTTATTTGAAATCTGCTAATAAATTAGAAATCAAAAGAGGTATTTTTAATTTGATTTACCAAATACATTTTCTTGGTCCAGTTCGTCCGCTAGTCAAAGGTAACGAAACGCCCAAATAAATTTCGTCATAAATTACAAAATAATATTTCACATTATTTACATTGTTCGAAGTCACGTACAACAATGCTGTATCATATTCACTACACTTAAGCATTTATATTAGATAAAATACCAACAATATTATTTATTATAACGTCTTAAAACACTATGTATATAATTTGTAATATAAATTAAAAATGCTAGATGACATTCCAATGGTTGCCGCCAAAGAGTTTTGGCGCGAATGTGGAAATGTCATGTCACGCTCTTGTATTATATTCATTTCTTTAGTGTTTTGTGGTGTTATATTGAATAATTTTGCTGGTATTTTATGCAATATGGTACAGTTAAAGTGCTGAAGTGTAGTGAATATGGTATAATAGTGGTTTACGTGTATTTTCATATTTGCCCAAAATTCCCAAAGAAAACCATTGATTAGGTTATCAGCGCCAGATTAATGGTAACGACTTGACTTACTGACAGACAATGACTATTAAGGCTACGTAATATGAAGAAATGATGAACAATATATGAAAAATAATTAAATAAGACTTGGCTGTATGGGCTTTGATCCCTTTGCCTGTCCGAATGGACGAACAGAACCAAAAAAAAAAAGGTTGCCGCCAAAACCTATTTACCATAGACAACATAATGAAGCGCGAAATTATGTAATTTTTTCTACAGTTAGTTCGGAAAACTGAATGCGTTCAATTAGCATATTGGAGCAGCAAACAACGGTACTGGGTCCTTGGGGAAATTTCGTTGCTGCATACTAAAGCTTACAACATAATGGCTGAATGTGATGTCAACTATAAAACGTTTTATAACCGTTTATCTAAATAAGCATTAATATATTTTTTATTTATGGGTTGTTTGCACATACCTATGTCGCCGCATAACGTTTAACCACTTACCTTATCTTATTAATGTTAACTTATTATTTTATATTTGAAATAAAACTACTTTTACTGATTCTACCGCGTTTGTGTTTGATTTTTAATTTACCGACGTTTCGAACACTTTACAGTGATCATGGTCACGAGAGGACTAAGGTGTCTTACGTCCAAAAGTCATTGTTATTACAGAAATGTATATCTACCCGCTATAGTATCAGTTATTCAAAGTTTGATAAATACAAACACGATAGAATCCGTAAAAGTAGTTTTATTTCAAATGTGTAATATTCGCGTAAACATCAGAAACCATTATTCTTTTGTATTAGCGGCTACGAATACTTCATCAATTCTTACTTTGCACGTGGATGTTGTAAAAGACGACAAGGTATTTACCTGGATCAACTCCGACTGGTGCTGTCTGGTCAACAATAACATTTCCAACGAGGGTTGACGTCAAACAGGCGATCTGTCATTAAACTCTTGCCTAAACTTGCACAATATGTACGATAGAAGAAGAATACATATATGCGTAGACCCCAATTAATTAAGATAAGAGCAGAATTAATATTAATTTATATTGCAGGTGATTGCTAGGATATTTTATTGCGTGAATCGATCTTGGTCCGGCAAAATAACAATACCCGAGCTAAGAAGATCAAATTTACTTCAAGTTATACAATTATTAGAAGACGAAGAGGATATTAATCAAGTTACGCAATACTTTAGGTAACATTAATTTGAAAACTATGTACCGAAATATCTAACCCTTATTTGTATAAGATCCTTATCGTCAAACAATAGCCAGGGGATCCTTCGGCGTGTAATAAATTCAAATTAGTTTTATTAAATTTAACTAATACCAACTCTGTAGCTAAAGATCCTTGTTGAGATTTGATATTTATTAATTCATTTATTGTGTCTTAAATAAGGAATCATTTAGTCATGTTTTAAATTATTTTAATGTATTCTAAGTATTGTTCTCAACGTATGGTGACGCAGTAAGAATTCATTTCACCACCCCTTATCTTACTCGTGGGTGATCGTAAGAGACGACTAAGGGATATAAAACGCATGTAACATCTGTGGAGAAGGAAAACTCGAAACAAACCCTGTAGCAACACGTCTGACCAGCGTGGTATAGTAAATCTGTTTCCCTTCCATTATGGAGGCTCGAGCCCAACAGTGGGACGTATATGAGCTGAGATGATGATGATGATGATTGATGACGTCTTGTTCTACCGCAAGACGGCTATTAAAATATTTGAATGTGGACGAAAAAGAAGTAGGAAGAAATTATTATAATTACTTATCATTTGATATTTTATATATATATTATATATATATTATAACATTGTGAAAAATTAGCATTTTGTAGAATATATAAATTTTTCGTTTCAGTTATGAACATTTCTACGTCATCTACTGTAAATTTTGGGAACTGGATAGAGATCACGACCTTTTCATAGATAAACATGACCTTGCGAGGCATAATGACCATGGTGAGTACCCCAAATATCTTGTAACAATAAAATATAATAAAAATGATTTTGTAGTATGAGATGAAATTCAAAGCGGATTTTTATCGCAGAATCAGTTGGCCCTTTAATGTTAACTAGAGAGTCAAGCCATTGTCTTCAATATATAATAATAATATAGCCTTTATTTCCATATCTTCTATGTACATTTTATAATAAAGTTACATATCAATTATATATCCATATCATCATCATTCTCCTACTCTTATCCCAATCACTTGGGGTCGATACAATATGTACTCTTCTTTCATAGTACATATTGTAAAAGTTATTGGCAATAGTTTTATGACCGGCCGCCTGCCAAACTTCAACCCTCCTTGAGAATGTAATTGTTGACCAAACGGCATCAGATGGAATTGGCCCAGGTCGTTATAAGGCTCTTAGTCGTCTTTTACGACATCCACAAGTAAAGTAAGGGTTGGTAGTATACGTAGCCGCTACCACACAGCTAATTATATATCCATATATAGATGTATATATATTTTCTTTACATACATACATATCATCACGCCATATTCCTTGCAGGATAGGCCGAGAGAACAGAGTGCCAGAGAATTCTATCCTTGCAAACTTCACTCGCTTCTTCAACATTCATAATTCTCTTCATACACGCTCGCCGGTTTCGGAGACTCTTGACTCCACCTTCCTTCAATATGTGACCAATCTGGTCTAGGTACGTGAGTCTAGGTCTCCCCCGGTACCTACATGCTTCCACTTTCGCATTGTATATCTTCTTAACCAGACGTTCGTTCGGCATTCTTTCCACATGTCCGAACCATCGGAGCATTCCCTTTCGCATTTTTACACCAATACTCTATTTCATACCTACTCGCTCTCTTATATCGTCGTTGCGAATGCGGTCGGTCAGCTTACTCGTAGAGATCGCATTTCGACCGCATTAATTTTGCTTTCATGCTCTCTTCTGCATACCCAACTCTTGCTTCCATATAGTAATGTTGGGACAAGCACTGCGTTATGTATTGCTACACGTGCCTTCTGGCTGAGGTGGTGGCTACCGAGAAGTTGTCCCAACGCTCCGTTCACTTTTCGCTCTATATCATTTGCCGCATTCACTCTTCGCTCTATATAAGTGGTGTACCTTCCATCTTATATATTATTCATTCATTCATCTTATTTATTTTCTTTTTATATCTATAACATGGTCCCTCTCCTGGTATAGGCCTCCTCTAATATATATGTATCACAAATCGTCCTCTTCTATATATATGTATCACATACCCATTTATTATATAAAAAAGAAAATATTCTATCATCATCTACTGGCTCTGAATTATTAATTCCATCAAAAATTTTTAGCATTCGGGTATTTTTTTTTTCCACGAAACGAATACATTCTGACCTCTCCAACATAGATTGTTATTCTACTGCATATAGATGTTAGGATATTAGAATTTCTCTTCATATCAATAGTTAAAAATTTTACGATGTGACTGATAATTTGTTTCCAAGACACAGACTTCTCACATTTTATAGTTAATACGTGATCGAATGCCGCTTTTTGGATCTGGTTCAATCATAATCTTTTGCATTATATTTGAATTTTATATTATATCATAGACTTTCGCCATCACATTGGAGCTAATTTTTTATAAACATGTTGTAAATAGTTTTATATAAAAGACTGTAAAAAAATAACAGTAATAGACAAACTCGCTGAGTTTCTGCCGGTTCTTGTCAGTAGTGGTCAGTTCCGATCCGGTGGTAGTTTATAGGATTAATTTAAAATGTAAAACTGACAATATGTAAGTGTCCTGGCAAGTCTTATACGTAATAAATGAATGTGACTGCACAGATGGCGTAGTGGTTAAAATAGTGACCCTCCGTGCCAGTGCCCAGATATTTTGTGGAATCCACAAAGTATTCTTCTGTGTCTGGATGTAATCTGTCTGCGTTAATAATGTCTGTAAAGTCCTCCACAATTCAAACGTTACCCTAATGCTTTTAAAAAAAAGAAAACAATAATTTAAAAAAACGAATTTGAATTTGGATAAAAGTTTTATCATAAAACATTTGTAGCAGTTTAAATTAGAATATTGTATAATACATAATTCTAATTCTGCATAAATGCACAAGGTACATCCCAACATTACACAACATTACTGTATGGAAGCGAGAGTTGGGTATGCAGAAAAGAGTATGAAAGTAAAATTATTGCGGTCGAAATGCGATCTCTGCGGAAAATCTGTAGAGTAAGGCTGACCGACCGCATTCGTAACGACAACGTAAGAGAGCGAGTAGGTATGAAAGAGTATTGGTGTAAAGATGCGAAAGGGAATGCTCCGATGTTTCGGACATGTGGAAAGAATGCCGAATGAACGTCTGGTTAAGAAGATATACAATGCGAAAGTGAAAGGATGTAGGTACCGGGGGAGACCGAGACTAACCTACCTAGACCAGATCGGTCATGTACTGAAGGAAGGTGGAGTCAAGAGTCTCCGAAACCGGCGAGCGTGTATGAAGAGAATTATGAATGTTAAGGAAGCGAGTGAAGTATGCAAAGATAGAGTTCTCTGGCACTCTGTTCTCTCTGCCTACCCTGCAAGGGATATGGCGTGATGATATGTATGTATGCACAAGGTAAAGGACCCATTTCCATAGTTGACTTGTTTACCATTGGGCACACATATCGGTAGAGATATTTAAAAAAACTAAGTTCATGGCAACACTTTGAGTATTTATTGAGGAAGCAACGTGTCCCGTTCAATAAAAAGTTTTATTTGTTTGGTAAAAGTTTTATCAGAATTATTACACTTTTCTGTATCTTTGAACCGACCCAATACAAAAGTAATGTAAAAGAGTACTTAATATTACTTCCTGAATATTTATTGGACTTTACATTTTGTGATTTACAGTTTATTGTGCTCTTGTGTTTAAATATAAATATGTTCGGGTATATTTTTATATTCATTGATAGCGAAGACCTGAGTTAGATTAATCCTACTAATCCTACCAATATTATAAATGTAAAAGTTTATGAAGATATCTGGATGTTGAACAGATTTTGATGAAAATTGACACATAGATTGCCTGGATTAAAACTTAGGATAATTTTTATTCCGGCAATGTGTTTTCTTGAGATAATAGTTCAACTTTGGGAAATTTACTTTTTACATGGATGAAGCCGCTGGCAGAACCTAGTATTATATATATGAAAGTTTGTGAAGATTTTTGTTTGTTTGAATGATTAGTAGTTTGTTACTCAAGCACGTTGTAAACCGTAGAACAGATTTGGATTAAAATTGACATAAAAATAGTACATTTTGTGGATTATTTCTTAGGATACTTTTATCCTGTAATAATTGAGTTAATATAGTTATAAAATGTTATATTGTGAAAGTCACTGTTTCCGTGGGTCAAGCCGCGGGTAGAAACTGGTTAGAAATAATTCCCTCGCAGTAAACGTACCTTTCAAAACCATGGTGCAT
Source organism: Lymantria monacha (assembly GCA_905163515.2). Lineage (NCBI taxonomy): Eukaryota > Metazoa > Arthropoda > Insecta > Lepidoptera > Erebidae > Lymantria > Lymantria monacha. The sequence goes on along the minus strand of LR991082.1, from coordinate 15,626,206 downwards.
ATGTCCTTAATATTATAGATAGTAACTATATTTCTTTGGATCATCCGTATGTGATAGGTAAAAATATAAAGTCATGAACTTTATTCTTTCTTGTATCATAAAAGTCAACTAAAGTATATAATCGCCATATAACATATCTATTTATATGATCTTGGATGTTATCAAAAATTTTAATCATACATTTTTATATGGTCTTGGATGTTATCAAAAATTTTGATCTCGTTTAAATTTAATTAACATCAAAAATTAAAAAAAAAATATTACTTTTTAATTTTACTAGTATTTATTATATAACTGTACTATCTAAATATTATCCAACATTAAATATTTTATTAAAAAATAACACCTAAACTTATTTAACCTTTCAGCATTATCAAGTCGTATGATCGAGCGAGTCCTATCCGGATGTGTGACACGTGGTAACCAAAACAGAGTAACTCCAGATGGCGAGCCTCGTATGTCATACACAGACTTCGTTTGGTTCCTCCTAGCTGAAGAAGATAAAACGCACCCCACCGCCATTGAATATTGGTTCAGGTAAATCAACTAATATCTTTACTAGAGCATAAAAATTCTTATAGGATATCTTTTTGGTTTTTAATAAAAGAACGGTCCCCACTAAGTTATATTTTACGCGTATAAATATACATTTAAAATTATGACAATACTAAATATTAAGCTATCCAATTATTTTACTGAATACTAATAATCCTTGCTCGAAACCCATCTCACTTGAGCTAATACTTACTAAACAAATATCCATATAATTTTGATTATGATATGGAACTTCAAAAATTTTGAGCCTGTGAGATTCTTGCTGGATCCTCTCAGTTTGTCAGCCTAACTTAAAATTTTATAACTTATACTGTAGCGGGTAGATATAAATCTTAAGTTTCTTGCCAGACCTGCTCAGTTTATCAGCCTAACTTAAAATTTAATAACTTGTACTGTAGTGGGTAGATATAAATCTCTGTAATATCGATGACTTTTTGGATGTGAGACACCCTAGACCTCCCGTGACCATGAACGCTGTAAAGTATTCGAAACGTCGGGTAATTAAAAATCAAATACAAACGCGGTGGAATCCTAATAAAACAATTTATTTCAAGTGTGTAATACTTGCGCAAACATCAGAAATCTAAGGAAATACATGTTAAATGGTACATGATATTGATTTTTTTTTTATTCTGTTCGTCCATTCGGACAGGCAAAGGGTTCAAAGCCCATACAGCCAAGTCTTATTTAATTATTTTTCATACATTGTTCATCATTTCTTCATATTATGTAGCCTTAATAGTCATTGTGTGTCAAACACATTTTTCCAACATAAGGACATCCTTATGTATACATGGAGAAGGAATGAACAGAAAAGTATAATAGATTTAATTTTGGTAGACAGTCGCCTCCGAAGCAAAATATTGGACGCAAGAGCCTACAGGGGCCCCACAGTCGATACGGACCACTATCTCGTTATTGCGAGATTTAGTGGTCTGTTCAGAAAGTGGAGGCACTGGCGAGAGCGTGTCCACTTCGGAGGGCTTGAAAGAATAAAGGTTGAAAGGTTGCAAGAAGAGTGTGTAAGGGAAAAGTATGCAGAGGGTGTCCGAGAACGGCTGACGATGGCAAGCCAGCCGCAATCGGACATTGAAGAATGTTGGAGAGTATTGAAAGAGAGTATGGTAGATACAGCGAAAGAAGTATGTGGAAGTTCAAAGAAGCATAGAAAATCAAATGGTGATGCATGGTGGGATGCGGAAGTGGCAGCTTCCGTAGAGCAAAAGAAGAAAGCGTGGCTGGACTACGTCTCTTCTTTGAATCTGAATGACAGTATGACTGAACAGAAGAAAGAAATATATCGGCAATGTAAGAATGACACCGAGGCCTTAGTGAAAGAGAAACGTGATAGAGCAAGTATGAGTGCAGAAGATAGGCTGACTAAGAACTTCGAGGGTAACACCAAACTCTTTTGGAGGGAGGTGAAGAAGTCTCGGGGTGGTTGGTCAGCCTTCAGAATGAATAAAATAAGTTCTAAAGGTGGAGACATTCTTACACAAACACAAGACGTGTTAAGCCGATGGAGTGAATATTTTGGCGATATGTATGCGGATGCTACGGTTGGCGCCGGTGTCGCATGTGGTTTAGTAGATCAACATTCGACAACGGCGTCCTCTGACGGCATCAGTATGGATGAAGTTGAATGGGCGATTAAGAAGTTTGAAAAATGGTAAGGCAGCGGGCATTGATATGGTGTCTGCCGAGATGATCAAGCTTGGTGGCTCCTGTGTCTGGGAGGCGTTCCTGTTGCTCCTCAATTTATGTTGGAGCTCGGGAATGGTTCCCGGGGACTGGAATAGCGCAGTCATCGTGCCTTTGTTTAAAAACAAGGGTTCACGTTATGACTGCGCAAATTACAGAGCCATAAGCTTGACCAGCTTGGCAGCAAAAGTGTATGGTAAAATTATTGAAAGAAGAATGAGGATGGTGTCCGATGGTTTACTGTGTGAGACACAAGGAGGTTTCAGGAGTGGAAGGGGATGCATGGATCAAGTGTTCTCTCTGCGCAACATTGTGGAGAAGCATCTGGCTCTAGGTCAGAGGGTTTTCTGCAGTTTTGTGGATCTGGAGAGAGCATTTGGCACAGTTGTACGAAAGGAACTTTGGGACATTTTACCGGAGTATGGTATTAACGGTAAACTGCTACACGCTGTGCAGTCCAGTTACATGGGCTGTAGAGCCTGTGTGCGGCTGGATGATGGAATGTCGCCTTGGTTTGACGTCAATATCGGCGTTAAGCAGAGGTGCGTTCTGTCAGCCAGGCTGTTTATCATATATCTGGATAAATGTCTCCAAAGGTTGAACGATATGAATGTGGGAGTCCAGATGGGCGACTCAGCGGTCACTGCTCTGCTATATGCAGATGATGCAGTCCTGCTGGCACAGTCAGCGACTGACCTGCAGACCCTAGTCGACACAATGACAGAAGATTGTAAGAAAAGGGGTCTACGCGTGAATGTGAGCAAAACCAAAATAATGGTCTTTGAAAGAGCCGAAGCCAGAACAGATGTAAGAGTAACAATAGATAATGATATACTAGAGCAAGTGGATGAATTTGTATATCTTGGATGTGTATTTAGCCGAGATGGAAGATACACCACTGATATTGAGCGAAGAGTGAATGCGGAAAATAGAGTGAACGGAGCGTTGGGGCAACTTCTCGGCAGCCACCACCTCAGCCAGAAGGCACGTGTAGCAATACATAACGCAGTGCTTGTCCCAACATTACTGTATGGAAGCGAGAGTTGGGCATGCAGAAAAGAGTATGAAAGTAAAATTAATGCGGTCGAAATGCGATCTCTGCGGAAAATCTGTGGAGTTAGGTTGACCGACCGCATTCGTAACGACGACGTAAGAAAGCGAGTAGGTATGAAAGACAGTATTGGTGTAAAGATGCGAAAGGGAATGCTCCGATGGTTCGGACATGTGGAAAGAATGCCGAACGAACGTCTGCTTAAGAAGATATACAATGCGAAAGTGGAAGGATGTAGGTACCGAGGGAGACCGAGACTAACCTACCTAGACCAGATCGGTCATGTACTGAAGGAAGGTGGAGTCAAGAGTCTCCGAAACCGGCGAGCGTGTATGAAGAGAATTATGAATGTTGAGGAAGCGAGTGAAGTATGCAGAGCTCTCTGGCACTCTGTTCTCTCTGCCTACCCTGCAAGGGATATGGCGTGATGATATGTATGTATGTATATATGTGTAATAGTCATTGTCTGTCAGTAAGTCAAGTCGTTACCATTAATCGGGCGCTGATAACCTAATCAATGATTTTCTTTGGGAATTTTGGACAAATATGTAAATACACGTAAACCACTGTTATACCAATTCACTACACTTCAGCACTTTAACTGTACCATATTGCATAAAATACCAGCAAAATTATTCAATATAACACCACAAAACACTAAAGAAATGAATATAATACAAGAGCGTGACATGACATTTCCACATTCGCGCCAAAACTCCACATGATATTATGAGCCGTTTTTCTTTCTCTTTTTTTTTGTTGCTAGTGGTGGCAAACGAGCAAGCAGCACACCTGATGGTAGGTGTCACTGCCGCCCATGTACCTTTGCAATACCAAGGGCTATGCAACTAGACTGCTGCCTACCAATATAAACCCCAAACCCACCCAATTGAGCTTCCGGCTTTCTTGCTCACCGAACAAAGCGCAATAGCACATTGCCATTACTCAAACGTTGATCTTCTGCGAGAGTGTGGTACTACACCGGACGGACCGGCCCGCGGCTACAGACAGCGAACTGTCAGCATCGTGGTCCTATCACTGTTATGAAAAATATTGTTACTTAAAAATTAGAAGTTTGCATCAAGCAAATTGCTATGAGGCTACTACACCAGCCTGGTATAACAGTCTCGTGACAATTAGCACCAAGGACTCCTACATTTTATATAGTAGACACAATCTAGAAGGTAAATATTCCTCATATGAAATGGAGGAGACAAGTGGGCCGTCGTATATGGGCTGTAGAAACAGAATACCATGCTAGCGAGACGGGTTGACAGAGTTTTATTTAAAGTTTTCTTTCTCTGGTAGTCATGTTAATAATTGTATCTCTTAATCGATTCTTACAATAAAGCATTACAATTTTGTCTACTAGACATAGGGGAAATTAGAAATCTTTAAAGAAGAATATCAGAATTTCACTCGATAATAACTGTGATGTAAAAGAAACGTAACAAATATAATGCTCTTTTTTTGCAGATGCATGGATGTGGATGGTGATGGTTACATATCAATGTATGAGCTGGAATATTTCTATGAGGAGCAGATGCAGAGGATGGAAGCCATCGGCATTGAAACATTGCCATTTAACGATTGCTTATGTCAAGTAAGTTTATTGGATACTTTTTTGTACCCCGTTCTAATAATTAATTTTACAATACTATAGGGAGTCTTTTATATATAGGCTAGGCTATATATAAAATATCAGATTATAATTCAGCAAAAAATAATGCTAAGTCAATGACAATACTGGATGTCAATGAAACATTTTTTATTAATAGATTAAACATTTTTTAAATTCAAGAATGCGATCGACATTTTACAAAATAATGACAGCACAATAGCCGAACTGATTGATACCTGTTCAAACAGACTAAGACGACTAAAGGAGTCGGCTTTTACGACACCTACGGGCAAGATAGTGGTTGGTGAATTGAATTCTTACTTCATCACCTTATGGAATATTTTAGTGCATGACGTGAATGAAATACATTGATTTATATATATAGATGCTAGACATGGTGCACCCAGCGGAAGAAGGCAAGATAACGCTGTCCGACCTGAAGCGATGCAAACTGACGCCGATCTTCTTCGACACTTTCTTCAACCTCGAAAAATATCTGGACCATGAGCAGCGTGATCCTTTCGCCACACAGCGCGACTCCGACTGTGAGGTGAGTTGAGTTCAGACTAGCAATCTATCCTCCACAATCTACTCTCAACTGTTAAGACGTAATTCCTTTTTTATACATACATATCATCACGCCTTATCCCTTGCAGGGTAGGCAGAGAGAACAGTGTGCCAGAGAACTCTATCCTTGCATACTTCACTCGCTTCCTCAACATTCATAATTCTCATCTTTTTTTATTGAACGCCGTTATTTTAAAACAGAACGAAAAGCAGAGGCACGAGGTTAAAACCTGTCTTTTGGTTTAATTATGACACTATTGTATTCTACCGAACATAATTCCAGATCACTTCATCATTATCATCTCAGGTCATATACGTTCCACTCCAAAGACAAGGATTCAATATCTGGATAAAGGATAAGGATTCTATATCCGATATAGATTATAGCCCTAATGGATAAAAAAACCTCTTTTTAGCTGTAGTATGACAGATTATGGGGTTGCACGCCATGCCGTTCCGAGTGGTTTGGGCTGGATGTGACCAAACAGATATTATGCGTCGACAATTTCAATAAGTAGTTGCATTGAAAGATGTTTTTTTTAGTTATATTAGTTTACAAAAGGAAAAATCTATTAGTATGAAGTATACATTTTGAAGAGTGTGTTAGTTTGCTTTTGAGCATGCATATGCTTAACTATAGCTCAGATACAAATTCTGCAATGAGCTAACACAGAATGCCGTCGATTGTAATGGAAGGACTGCTCGTTGGCATACTGCTTGTACGTATTATTTAGACGCCAAGTCAAGATGAATTAATGATTACTAGATTTAGTTTGTAAAATTTAAAGTCGAATACGTCAATTGAACATGTCATAAAAAGAGTAAAAACCTTTAAACTAAAAAAATAAATTTTCGTATTTGCAGATGTCGGAATGGGACAGATTTGCAGCGGAAGAATATGAATTGCTTGTCGCCGAAGAGGGCGGTAGTGATGCTCAGGACCAAATGTAAGCCTTTCACATTGAACAATATCACCCATCATTCATTATTATATATTTTATTATCAAAACATGCAATAATAACATTTATTTCTATCATAAACAGGCAGTTATATAGGATAATGAAAGAATCAGAGAAAAAGAAGTGTATGAATCGATTCTATGAATTGTGCAGATCTAATGGACTAAACGGATTCAGATTATACAAATAATTTTATTTGTTACTCTGTGGTAAAGTAGACAATAAATTAGAAATATATTGAGCCCGTCATATATGCACTAGATGATTTTAGATACATGGAACTTTTGAACGTAATTTGAGCATTTTTGATGCATCTTGCAGAGGCACATGTTGGTCATATACTGTTAAAAACCTGCACAATATTTCCCTTTACGACCGATATCCTTGTAATAATATATAAACGATATGTTCTGAATGCAAACGATAATATCACTTGGCATATGTAAACGTATTCCGGTTTTCAGATTCATTTCTATTATCAACCATCAAACAAAAATATTACTTCAACAGGCTATTTTCTTCGTTTAATTACATCGTAGGACCACGAATGTACTTTTAAGTACATTCGCGGTACTTGCAGTTTTCATTATTATAACCCCATTCTTACATTCACACAAAACTGAATCCAATTTGATTATTAGAATGTAGGCTTTAACTGCTCCCTTTTCGTATATCGGCACTTTCAGAGTAAAATTTAAAAATATAATCTTTCATAAATACGATTTAAATCGTTTGTGCTTAGAGTTTTGGCGCGAATATGGAAATGTCATGTCACGCTCTTGTATTATATTCATTTCTTTAGTGTTTTGTAGTGTTATATTGAATAATTTTGCTGGTATTTTATGGAATATGAATGTTAACTGTATAACGTGCTGAAGTGTAGCGAATATGGTATAAGAGTGGTTTACGTGTATTTTCGTGTTTTCCCAAAATTCGCAACGAAACTATTAATTTGGTTATCAGCGCCGAATTAATGGTAACGACTTGACTTACTGATGGGCAGTGACTATCAAGGACTAATTATAATCTGAAGAAGTGATAAATAATACATATATGAAGAAAATTAATACGGAAGACAAGGCAGTAAGGTCGACTGACTATAGCCTGCCCAAAAGGGCAATAAATTAAAAAAAATCGTTTGTAATTTTACTCTTATCATTTTCTGAAACAAACATCTTTTTGGATAGCGTGTCATATTTAGATCCGTTTCTTTGGCGTTACACTCAGGATCTTGACGAGGAGCATTCTAAAAGGACTCAAACTTTTAGAGCCATAACATTTCATTTCATTAAAAACGATGTTCAAAAATAATGTAAGTGCTAACAAACTTCAATGGCCGTAAAAATTTTTTTCATTATAATAGACTATTTACTCTATTGGTCTGGTATCTCGTCCACAATGTTCTAGAAATTGAATTGAATTCATCATTCATTAGGTAGTCTTTTTTGGAGTGATGTAATCTGCTTACTTACCTTATTGCACTCACGGAAAGGGTAGAGGTGATGTGATTTTATTCTTAATTCGTCATCACACGGTTTTTTTTATCACACACAATACGGCACTTTACAAAAATAATTCAGCCGTTGGTAGAATTATGATCTAACTATCTTCGTTTGAATCTGTTGTCAAGCGTATTGCATTTTCTGTAGTCTACTGCCTGCCCTTGTTTATCAAACACATGCATGTGCATGGAAGGTCTATAGCTTTTCTAATATTTTATTAGATTAGATACCAAAAGATCTTTGAAACCAAACCTTGACCCCGAAATTTAGGCTAGTGATCATAATTACTAAATAAATCGCACGTCACGTAAACATTTAATTTAAAGACACGGGACTGATATACTCGTACATGCGTGTGCTAAGATTACCTAGAACCGCCGGGCGGGTCTATTGGGTCGCGCGCCGCTTCTTCTGTCGCCTCGGATGGAGATCGTAGGATGTGACCACTCCATAGCCCGCCCAAAAAAAGGAGGTTGCCTAGATAAATTCCAGGGAAAACATCCTACTGTCCGCTTTGGACGATTGAAAAAGTAAAGGATTTTTGTAAACGGCATCTCCATTTAGTTTTGGTATTTAATTCAAGACATTTAGTTGTTTACCTACTAGAATGTCTTGTGACTTTTTATTATCCTAATAATAATCCTTCATTAAATTAAATCTTCGTGAAATTAAATTCATGTTATTTAATATGTTCTGAATTTAAATCTCTTTAACTTTTGCTCTTCCTTTTTTTAGTTATTGCTTCTGGACGTTAAGGATTTCACAATTTTGTCAAAATTTTATAAAAAGCTAACTTGACAAAAATGTATTTAATTTTACTTATATAAATAAACTATTTTTACACTTACAATTAGTGTATATAAATATATTATATATAGCATATAGAAATTAATAACTAAATGAATTTACATTTATTTTGTATAAAACTAGCCGACTCCGCGCAACTTAGTTAATATAAGAGAGACAATTAGAAGGAGAATGGATCGTAGGTACCTATAATATGCAGCACTCATAACGGAAGCTCTCAAAAGGCCAAGGGCGTAGCCATAATTTTGTATAGAGGGGGGCAGATTAAGAAAATCCCAGACTATAAATATGAGGGCGACAGCGATGGCTGAGCGATTGAATTCTCGTTGTCGCCGGTCATTGGTACAGAGTTCATATTTTGTTAAAAATGAAATAATATTTCCGTGTCCGAAATAAATTTACGTTTTATTTATACAATTTAAATTAACGGTCAATACGTGGCTAACCAACAGTTTCGTATTGGAGAAGTGTCTCGGTTGACTCACCGATTAATTATGATTTTCACACAATCCCCACTTCCCAATACGACTCCGTCCACGTGACGCCATTACAAAACTACCTAGTGGCGCCACTGTGTTTGCCAGGTGTTGCCAGTACTAAATTACATTATTAAACTTAGTGGCGCCACTGTGTTGCCGGCAGATGTTGCCAATACTAAATTACGTTACCAAACCTAGTGGCGCCACTGTGTTGTCAGTATTAAATTAGTCAGAGAGCAACTTGTTTCTAAACGATATCTTATTCTACGACATATAGGTATATTGTTTTAATCGTGGTTTTTAACATATGAGTATCTCACATTAGTAATGGAGGTGAGGTAAAAATTAAAAACAAAATATAACATAACTAGATACAGCTTCATTACTTGACGAGTATAATGCGCGGTTCTTCACAAAATCTGTTTGAAACGTCTCTTACAATTTTTTTTTTCTTGAATAATATTCCGGTGTACGCTTAACATACACAGTACGTTTATAAACGGTTTTCGGTCATCGTAGACCTCAGCCACGTTTTGACACGTCGCAGGGTAGAAAAAGACCTTTTTATATTATTACTTGTTGTACACTGTTATGCCAACGAAATAATTATGGCTTTTTTGCTTGCCGGGAAGAAAGTGTCCGCCTCGTTTCATACATCAGTAAAGTCTAATTTTTCTAGACCTTCTCTTTCTATACCTTTATCCTTCCAAACTTTATGCCATAATTCCGCTTCATGCTCAAAAAGAGGAAGATCATAGTACTGCCAGAAATTTTGCGATGATGAATGACGCGCGCAGCTGTATCAGTTGTCTCCCCTATACGGGGGTGGATACGGGGTGAGCCCCGTATCCCGCTCCGCTACTATCGCGAGGTATGAAGCTCGTGAGCATTAGCGACCGACCGCTCTTCTAGGGGGTTTCAGCTGCCCCTCCCTGCCCGTACCTCGCTACGCCCTTGCAAAAGGCTACCCATCTGTGAAACTTGTCGTTGCTGCTCAGCTCCTTTTAGTCGTACTATAATATTATATATCCTATAGCCTTCCTCGATAAGTTAGCTATCCAACTTTAAAAGAATTTTTCAATTCGAATCATTACTTCCTGAGATTAGCGCGTACAACCAAACAAACTCATCAGGTTTATAATATAGATAAAATCTTCTCCGAAACACGCTGCATCTTATGATATAAGTATTATTCTGATCGGTTCAATAGCTTTCGTAGTATAATCGAATAAAAAAAAACGGCTCTCCATTTAATAAAATAGATATTATTGGTCTAGATTTACAATCAAGACCAAATAATTTACAACCAAACTGACAATAATACTCCTGTTCATAAAAATGTAAGATTTTAACAGATATTGGGGCCGATAACCTCACAGAGTAACTTAAGCAACTATTTGTGTTACTATATTATTGACAGCCTTCTATTCTTCTATGATGAGATTGAGCTAAAATCATCCAATAAACTATCATTGCACGAAAAAACAAGAAGATTACCTGTGGAATTAATATTAATCATATCATGTTATACTTCATTTAACACAAATCAGTAAACAATAATTTCTTTCTGTTATTTAATTTTCTTTGTACTATCTATCTATCTTATCTATGTATGTATGTATATATAAATATATGTATGATTATATCCTATGTATAATTAAATCTTCCGTTCATTATATACTGTAATTTCTTTCATCAGGGAGGAAGACAGAACTGGCTATGCTAGGGTAAGATTGTGTTCGTGATTTGCAGTGTATGTTGTGGACTATTGTTGCACTGACCATGTTCAGATCCACTCTTGAACCTGTCGCCGCTTGAGAATTGAGCTTGACTCTATGAACCGTATATATACGGACTCTATGAGTGCCTTTTTAATCATATTATCATTTTCTCTATGGGGTGAATAACAAATATAAAAAAAGAGAATATTAATAAAATCAATTGTGAATATTTTATTGTTTATTGTAATTGTCGCAGCTATTGTCGCAATGGAAATAAAAATTAACATAAATTCTTAATACTAATTACTATTGTGACGAATTTAGAGAATTATTTAAAGTAGGCCAAAATGCCTCTATCCTGTCATTCTTACATATTACACAGCTTCTAATAAATTTATAATAAAAAAAAAAATTAGGCTCATTATGATAGATTTAGGATACTTGCGAAATTTAAAAGTATCATGGCCTACAAATGATCTACGGGGGCATTATTATTTACAAAACATCTTTGAAGTTTCAAATGAACGTGTTTTTAGGATTTTTTTTTTTATTTCAAATAAATATGATACTTTTGATTAAAAGGCCCCATGAAATAAGTGATTAATTAGGTACCTGTTTTGCATTTTGCTCATTTACGATTTGTCGCTTACTCGAATGAATATATTTGCATTGAACTGTGAAATGTCACAGGAGAAATCAACATCGGTACAACGATCAATTCCGACGCTCTGCTGTTGATTTTGCTTGAAAGTCTTTGTCTGCCTTACTGATGAAAACACACTACATTCTTATGTAATATGTGAAACCCACATCACTGAATATTTTGAGCTTTTGTTTGTAAATAATATCTACAATGACAGCATAACGCATGAAGCGAAACTAACATTATGAAATATTCACTTGCATTCAGTACATATGATTTTGAATGATATTGAAAACGCGTATAAAATAAATTGTAATAATTTTGTTTTGTAATTACAGCTCATACGATGAGACGGATGAGGATTGTTTATCGCCAAATATAGACGACATTACGAATACTGAAGTAATCGAAGAATCCAGTGTCGAGGAGTCTACACTGAGTGAGAGTACCGGCGGTTTACGAGGTCGGGAACTTATTAGACCTGCCCATCCAGCCGTAACTGGCGCCGTGCCCGCTTCTGGCTATGTTAATCTCAGTTCGATATACTCTATAGGCGGTGACCGTTGGGCTAATACACAAAATATACCTAAAACCAACCTCGTAGACAAAAAACTCCCTTCAGAAAAACCAGTTCCACCCGAAAAGCCGGTTAGTTTAATGATGGTAAACGGAAAAATGGACAATAGATATTCTGGCTTCGGTAATAACAGTTTTCTATATTCTCAACTTCTTGGTACGAGTGGTACGCGCGCGAAAGATCCTCCGTCGTACACAGCAGCGACTAGTGGTGCCTTGTTCGATAAAACAGCAGAGACTAAGAAGACAGTAACTTCGCCAGTCAAACCTACATCTCCAGTAACGAGCCCTGTTAATGGCATTAACAAAATCTCAGATAACTACGAGCGTGCAGTTGCGGAGCGCCTCAGTCCACAGGGAGATATCTCAAGGAATCGTAGCAGTCTATTCAGCAAAGTGAACACAGGTGTGGTTTCCAGCAAAGTAAAGAAGAAAAGTCCCCGTCAGGACGAGGAAGATGAAGATTACGCGCGCGACAGCGATGAATGTTCCATATAGAAAACACTAACACAGTGTTGCCATACATAATAATAATATAAAAACCCCGTTTTATTTCAGTGAACACCAAAGATTTATTACAAGAAAGTGCTTGTGAAAACAAAAATTACCAACACATAACTGGTATTAGATTTAGAATATTGACATTTATTGTCTCATCCGATTAAACGAAACAGAGAAATATTTTTTCAGCGTATCCTAGTGCTCGATACGTGCCTTGTCAGTGTAGCGAGTTTAGACGATCCCGCATTCGAACGTTTAGTCGATTAGTGTGGATTTAGTATAAAAAGTGTGTATTTATGAAGAATAAACTGTTCTTTGTGCATTGTTTTAGAATCGCATGGACTAGTTGCAGCATTTCAATAGAATAGTATTTATATAAGTATACATATATTGTTTTTAATTTACGTCTCAAATTAACCATATCAAATAAACTTGTTTTGTACAAGTATTTATACATAATGTTTTGTTTTTTTTATATTAAATATGTAATTATGTTTGTAAGTTTTTTTATAATTATTATAATATGCATCCATTATCTACATATAATTACTATCATATCATTCCTCCATCCAAATTATTTATATAGAAATATTGGATTTAATACACAATCACTAACGCCGTCATAAATAATCAGTCGTCCATAAAGCTTTATTTATTTATTTATTATAGCAATTCGGTATTAAACACGCACAGACATTGAAGTAGATTAGAAAAAAAAATATTTTTGATAATATAATAGTTGTATCCTATTCTATGTCTGCCTTCTTTTTCTTAATATTTCTTGTAACATATTTAATCATGTGTAAAATGTATTAAAAATATATTATGTAATTCAAATATAGCAATTTTAACAAAATAATTAGGATCAAAATGAGTAAATATGAAAGAACTAGGGCGGCTTATATGACAAGTTGAAGTAAAAATAAATTAAAATATTTGTCAGTAAATACTATTTTCAATTATCATCATCATTAAGAATATTAAAATAATACCATAAGAATTTATATAACTGCTAAACGATTTTATTTAATTTTATGACATTGTGTTTTTTATTATGACATTGACATTTTATTTATGACATTGACAAGGTGTCAATATTTTTTTTTAAATTTATTTGAAATGATGATGAAAAATTAAAATTTACTTAGGTTAAATTTTTTTGGCGATTTTTTTAGCAATTAACGAACAAAACTTTGAAGAATTAGTGTGAAAGTTATCCTCATTTAGAACATGATATATTTTTTCTTATTTATGGTAAAAAATAAATCTCATTTAAAAGATCTTGAAAGAGTACGTTAGATAAAAGGAGGAATGTGGGTGTGTTTCGGCATATGAATGTGGTAAAATAGTATTGACAGGACGAGCAGCTGTTTATATGATAAGCTTTTAGATAATGCTAGGTAGATTGTTAAACTCTAGTCTACAGGTGCTGAAGAGCTAACTGACGGTCTACAATGTCGACGTTATTTGTTAAAAAAAAAGTATTTTATACAATCATACATGTTTGTCACAGCCAAAGAATCGGTTGTTAAATAATCGCCTAAAGTTATACATGAATTTAATCGTTTGAGTTATTATTAAAAAAAATATTCTCGTTAGAAATAATATTATGTATTAAGTTAATAAAATAAAATTGTCTTGATGTTTTGAATGTTAAAATTATTATTAATAAAAAAAATGCAATTGTTTTTTTTGTAGTTACGTAGTTTGAAAAACTAGTTAGAAATTACATATATAATATATGAAAAACATTTTGTGCCTCATTTATACCTAATGTTTTATTGTTACGTAACATGCAGTTCACCCGTACATAAAGTACATATAATATTATTTTCTTTAAATTAATTATCTACACTTTAATATTAAGACTAGTCATTTAAATATCTAAATATATTTTTTTTTTATTTTCAATCCTCAACTGTACTAATTTTACCAAGTATTAACCAAAACGATTGTTCATATTTTAACAAATTTTATTAATATGTTGTGTACTGTTTACATTAGAATAATTTTATTGTGGTATGTTTTAAATACCTAACTACTTTTGAGCTTAGCTGTTTTGAAATAATAATAATTAGTTAATTAATTAATTAATTTAGATATTGGATCTGTATATTTAATTTATCTGACTTTAGGGTAATTAATTTGTTTTTTTTTTTTTTTGAAAGAGATAGACTGTCTTAGTGTAGTCTCTTGGTAGATGTTATTACTTAATTATAAATTGGTAATTATGTATGTACTTGTAACAAATAGTTTGATCTATATAGTTAACGGCTGTAATGTTTCCTTAAATATTATTGAATAACATTTAATCATTAAAGCCATGTTTCCAAACAGTGCCATTTTCTAACAATACTAAATGTGAATTACAATACTTAATGAAGCCCCAAACCGTCTACTTACTTCAAAATCTTCAATTATTATAATAGCGTAAATAAATAAGCCTATCTGGTTATTGTTTTAAATACAGTTTGGAATTTATACTTAAACGATCTTCAAAGATTTAAAATATAATGAATCTAACCAGGCCCGGCTCAAGCACATGTAGCGCCCGGGTGCAATCAATAACCTGGCGCCCTCTTGTATCAAAGTGGGTGAACAAAATGGAATAGGTTGATGGTTACAAGCGGCTCTCGACGCCCCCTAACACCCGGCGCCCGAGTGCACCGCACCCTCTGCACTATAGGTAAAGCCGGCCCTGAATCTAACCGTTAAATTTTCTGAATTTTATGCACTTAAGTAATAATGTAGCCCATAATTTTGCATTTGAATGAATCTAATTATCAATAATATTATGATTTTATATGTCACTAATAGGTACATGCCTAAGTAACTTAATATTGTATTAGTTCATTAATTTATATAAAAATGGGCTTAGTATCTAAGTAGTAACAAAATATTATAATTATACAAAATAACTAGAATGTGTTTTCAGTATCCAATAGTTAGGTAACTAGGTACTCCAATTAGTTTTTATACGTATGTAATAGCCTAAATAAACGATTGTTTGGAAACTGAGACAAATAGACAAAACATTCATAATTATTTTCGTCTCGAAATAAATACATAGTTGTAGACTGTCATCAAATCTAGTTCAAATATTATCTAGCGTGATAAGTAATCGCAATGAACCATTGTTTAATAAAAATAAGATTTTTTTACAAACATAATTGGTGACAAAGAAAACGGTGTGTTAACATTAGATAAACAATGACGGACCTATTGTTAAGTCTTCTAATAAAGTACGTTACTGATTTTATATGGATTTTTATTTATTATTATTATCAATCTTCTTATGCAGTAAAATAATCTGGGTTGAGAGCCCTTAGCGCTCGCCCATAGTCTGGGTTAAGCTGTGACAACCATCTGCGGCTAACAGCTAAAAGACAAAAAAAAAGTAGTAAAATAAGGAACAAATATCTGGTACAAAGCGGCCAGCAATCTTTGTCTTCAAATTAGTACGTTTGGATCCCTGAAATCATTTTAAAAGTACGTACCATTTATATTTTTATAAAATACTTAAACTTAGTAGGGGAGACCTAGGAGGGTTGTGACAGTAAAAAACTTTTGGGGCCATATTTCGCTCAAGAAACATTCCACAGTTATGGGACCCATGCAATTAATTTAGCGGCATTCCTTCTGTTTTCAAACCAATCACCAAAACTAATTTAAGTATTATGGTTTCTGAGAAAATCGACAAAATTAAAGACCACTCCCCTTATCACAACTCTCCTACTACCGAGGTAAGTTGTGACAGCATTATATTAGATATAAAAAATATCATAACACATAATATTAATAAATCAAAAATCTTTTTTTTGGGAAAAAGTACTTTTATGCATAATAAAAGTACTTTTTCCTAAAAAAAGATTTTTGCTTAAGTATCAATAAAATTAACATATTAACATTCTCATAATAAGTAATTATATTTTAATTAGCCTAATATGGCATCGCTTTGAGATCAATCATTATTATTATAATCAGTCCAAAATCTTAATTTAATCAGATTCACAATAATTATGGCAAACCTAATGCCTCTCGTCTCCAGTACAATCAACGTGTGCCCAGCCTTTGCAATCTAGGCATTGGACCCACTGCTCATTCGATCTGCTGTTTGCATAGGCTTCAAGGCAAACCAAGCAAAAACAATTGTTTTCTGCTTCTTCTTCGTCACCACTTTTTAACCTCTTTTTGTAAATCTTCTTGGCAGTTTTAGATTTCTTCTTTCCTTCGCTGAAGATACGCTTCTTAACATTCTAAGACTTCCTATTAGCCTCTATTGCAGCTATTTCATCCTTCGTGGGAGTGTCAGTAAGGACAGCAGATTTGATTTTACGTCGGTTTCGTTGACGGTTTTTCCTTGACGGAGCTCTCGGCAATGGCCTAACTGATTTGTCTGCGTTAATTGCATGTTTGTAAAGTCCCCTGCAATACAAGGATAATTTCCTTAGTGCAGGGAGGTGTCTTTAAAAAAAAAAAAAAAAACTCATTACGGCGAGAACACATTAGAAATAGTGGCAAGTGGACTAGGAGCTGTAGATGTGGATGCAATTGGTTCAATGGCCATTTTATTCAGAACTGGGATATGGGCTGAGGACGTGGAGGCAACAGGTTCATTGGCATTATTATTCACAACTGATGAATTGCTAGATGGCATGCTTTGATCTGCAGATGTACCTGGACTAATGGCTCTTGCTTCATCATTATCAACTGCATCAGGGTTAAGATTTGGAGTTATGGTACTTTTTGCTGGATTGTCAACAATTTCTGAAACGGATGGTTCTACTTCTGGATTGGGACGATCAGTGACTTTACTTGGCAGGAAATCAGAATCTTGAATTATGTCTGTGTTAACTGGCCATGTTCCAGTTGCTTGAAAAGCCTCTTTCTTCTTAATAAATCTTGATAAAGACATGTAGTTTAGATTGTAAGAGGCCGCATGCTGCGGCCTCTTACAATCTTAAAATTTTACCTCTTAACTTAACTTCTTCAAAAGCTAGGTCGTACATTTCGAGACTAGCGATTCCTCTATCAGTCTTTCGTGTATTATATATTTCGTATATTAGGCAATCTGAAACAAAAAAGAACCATTCAGCATTTCGAGACTAGCGGTTCCTCTATCAGTCTTTCGTGTATTATATATTTCGTGTATTAGGCATTCTGAAGCAAAAAAGAACCATTCAGCATGCAGTATGCCATTATATATACAGTAGAACCTCGATAACTCAAACCTCGGTAACTTAAAAACCTCTATAACTTCAAAAAATAATATGTTCCCTTCCCATCAGTGCCCAAAACTTCTATAACTTAAAATAAGCAAACTCTATAACTTAAATAATTAATCTCTGTATTGGCCCTCAGTAACTTAAAGAAATGTTTCCACAACCTCTATAACATAAAATTATTTGTCAATAAGTCATTTTTAAAGAGTGTGCAAAACAAAAGGTTTCGGTATTTGTTGCTTGCACGTGTGCACTAGTTAAATTGTTAACGTAAACAATTCATATGTCACCTATTGTTTGCTTCTGCGTAATTATTTAAAGCTATGCGGCTAACCGCCGCCTTAAGACAACGGCTTACTTGGATCATAAGTTTTTGATCATTGTCCTGGAAACATCACTTTACCTACTGTGTGATAAAACGGGCTTAAAATGAGTTCAATAAGAAAACTAACAACACTCACATACGCAGATAAATTAAATGCCTACCCCTAATATAGACCCTTGATAACTTAAAACCTCTATAACTTAAAATATTTTGTGTTTCCCTAGGACTTTAACTTATCGAGGTTCTACTGTATTATATACCTACCGACTAAGACATGAACAAAAATTAAAAATTAACAAAAACAATAAGGAATTAGCAAAGGTTAAAAGTGGAGTAATATAGGAGAGTTGTGACAAGCTGTCACAACTCTCCTAGGTGTTTCAAATGACGACTTGATCTGAATAATAATTCATATTTTCTAAACACGATGCGCACACAAAAAAAATATTGCAATGTTTTGAGAGTTGAATAACCACAAATTAAGAAAAAATAAGAAAGCAAAGCACATATAATAGGAAATGATATAAATTCAAATGAAATTTTGAAGAAAAACTTACTTTTTGATTTTTTTGCACACAGCCGTCTTATTTACGCAACAGCGACTCGTGCGTCGTCGGCAAGTACTAAGTCGAGTAGTGCGTATCGAAAGCGTCATGCATGCGGTTTTGCTAGTTCGCTACCTATAATAGGTTGGGAGAAATCGTGCTTGTCACAACTCACCTATGTCACAACTCTCCTAGGTCTCCCCTACCCAGTAGACGTGCTAGTATACAGTATACACCCATTTTTTTTTTTGGTTAGTCTATTGTCCGGAAACACGTCGCCCGCTGCTACAGAACAAAATACTCAGAGAGTTGCCCGTTCCGTCCGGTGCGATGGAAGCGCAGCGCGTGGCCCCATAACCCACTTATCGCCATTGGGCCGGCCACTGGTACCGCTTCCTTGCCATCCGTGGCCAGCCCGGTAGTATATACTCATATGGCTTAAAGTATTGTTTTAGTACAAAATATTTAAATAAAGAATGTACATGTGTATCTTCGTTAAACTATTTTGTATGTTCAAACATTTTAGAGACCTGCATGTGACTCAAGACTTTGATTGATTGATGAACGTGCATTAGAGAAACAACTGTGTTAGTATTTAATTTATTTTCATGTTATGTCTTGGTCGTTTTTAATTATTATCATCATTCTCCTGCTCGTATCCTCATTACTTGGGGTCGACGTAATATATACTATAACATATTGCAAAAGTTATTGTTGAGGTCATTGGCCAAGGTCGATATAAAGGTCTTAGTCCTCTTTTACGACATCCACGAGCGAAGTAGGGGCTGGTAATGTTCGTAGCCGCTACCACACAGCACTTGTTTTCAATAATTATATTTTAATGTATTGCGAAACAAGGAGTTGATAGATTTTGATGGTGAATGGACGATCTAACTAAAGCAATGTAAGCACAAAGTACGATGTGTTGTAAAATAGAACATTTTTATCACTTAAAAGTACGATTTGGCAACGCTGATTTGCTATAATGAAACGGCTTTTCTTTATTTTTTTACAAGTCTTTTTAAAGCAGCCAACTAGCAGTACCGAGGTTTAATTAAATATCTACCCTGTATGCACTGTCTAAACTGTCTTTTTCTTTTTGTAATGGCAATCGGTTACTAATACGTGGCATGGTTGCTGCACCGCTAGCAAACCCACCGATAGGTTTTATACGTTCTGAACCCGCAGTTCATGACTTCGATTAGCATTTTTAAAATCAGTTTTTAAATATCTTGCTTACTATTTATTATCAAAAACCAAAAGTCTATATTAAAAATATATATCAACAAATAGCTGGTACTTTTGATATATTTTTTTTATATCTCTGAAACAGTACAAAAATCATTGTAAAAGTACGCAAAGTTCTGTGTTAAAAATAATATTACCTATCTGGTATTCTAAGTTATTATACATCTAATACGCTCATACTGCCTACATACCACATCCCGTCTACAGGTATTGCTTCTTCATCTTTTTTTCGTATTAGCAATCAGATATTTTAAGAGCCATTTTTGCCAGTGTCTAGTTACAACTTTCTTCACGTCTTTAATATGTTCATGTTACCCACTGTCCGCCAGCACAGAATACGTAATAAAAAGTATGTCAAGTCGTCGCCTTCAACAATGCTATGGCCACACTGTTAATAGTAAATTTTGAATATTTTTATGGAAAACGAAAACGTTGTTTAACAATGTTTTCGTTTCACCCTTAAATTATATTAATTTGATATTTTTAGTGTTTTACAATCTTACATTGAATAATTTCGCAGTTACTTTGTGTAATATAGAGCGATATAGTACTGCAATGTACTTAATACTATATAATAGTGCTTTACGTGTATTTTCACTTTGCCATAATTCCCATAAAAAAAAAACATTTTATTATGAGCCCCAATTAATAACAACGGTTTTGTTTTGCTGAGCAACAGTGACTATTAATAGGATACTCAATTAAAGTGTTAAATAATAAAGACACTAGAAAGTATTAGGTATGCGTCCGATATATCAAAACGAATCTGAAATCGGATTTCAGTCAGAAATCGTATCGTATCGATATTCAACACTATACAAACTGATTTTAGAAAACGTATTTCGGCAGAAACTAAATCAACACATATCAAAACAAAACGACGAAAACGCAAACTAATAATAAATCTAATCATCGCGCAATCGTTTTCTATTGCTAGTTTTGCAAACCAAACCAATATTTGAAAACTTACTAACTATCTCTTTCACTCCGCTAAGCGATCGCTTAGTCAGAATGAGAGAAAGCGAATTTCATTAAAATTCGCCTCCTTTCATTCTAACTAAGTGATCGTTTAGTGCAGTGAAAAAGAGATGAAGCGAATTGTCAGCTGTTTTGGATTTTGGCGGTTTCTAAGAAACTCAGAATGGCAGATGGAAACGAAACAGAATTACAAGAGTCAGGGAATAAGATCTATATTAGAATGCAACTACTTCCATGATAATATTACACAATACTTAATGATAGTAGTTTAAATTTTGTGTTTGTTAAATAGATTTTTGAATTATGGGAGAGTTTTTGCACACTTGACCTTGGTGACACGTGCGGTGTGCGCGTAATGTTATTTTTGTGATCTCGTGAACTATATAATTAGATAGGTATTTTACGATTCAATACTATACTAACGTATGTTAGTATCATACATACGATTTGATGATAAATAAGAAATAACTATTTAATGTAAAAAGGTAAGATTTTCGCTTCGTAATCGGGATTAATAAAAAAAAAACCATACAAAAAAAATGTACATTATAAAATATAATCATGAAATCATTGTAAATATGACGATTTTTAAATACGCAAGAAAGTTTTGTATCATATCCAAAACAAAACATTTTTGCTAGTCTAGTACTCTAGTTAAGCCTAGATAAAGCATGAAGGAAAATCGTACACCTAAATCCAATCAACAAAGAAATTATAGAAAAATATTTTGAATGCGTTCGTTCGATTGCGTTTTTCGTTTGCTACGCTAAAATAACTAAAAACATCGAATATCGATCGAAACTAAAGTAAACCCGCTCCGTCAACCGCTCTGGAAAGCGATTTCTGAAATCGGTTTTTAAAATCGATTTCAATATCAGAAATCGAATTTGTATCGGTTTGCGTAAAAATCTGAAAACGCCCATCTCTAGAAAGTATTAATATAGTAATCTCCAAAATAAATAAAATAAAAGCGTTCTTTTTATCTAATATACAATTTTAACTTTGTTGGCGCTACGTTTATGCTTTATAGTTTGTATTTTAAGATAATTATATAAAATTTGGCTGCATGGGTTCTGTTTCCTTTGTCTATCCGAAAGGACGAACAGCAACAAATAAAAAAAAATTGAGGTAGTAAGGTAATGTCAATATTGTCAATGTCATGTGGGCATCTATAATTGCGCGAAAAATACTCTTTATCAATGAAATATTTAAAAATTATTCAGCAGTTAATAAAATCATAATGCCTTTTTACGCTGTAGCAAAAGGAAGGACTCCTGGTATATTTATGACATGGCCTGACTGTGAAACGCAAGTAAAAAGTTTCCCTGGTGCTAGGTATAAAAAATTCAATACCGTTGTTGAAGCCCAGGATTTTATCACTGCGCATGGTGAAAGCAGTACATCTACTAAAAATTCCAAAAATAACAACAACCCCTTAAATTATACTTCAAATAACCTTAAAAGATCTTATTCCAGTTCTAATAACGTTCAGCACAAACCATTGTCTGCCAAGTCTCAAAAACTGTCAACTGCAAATATTAGTAATAAGGAATCTGATGTTAAAGATGATGATGCTCAGTCTCATAAACTCTCTACTTCAAATATTAGTAATAAGGAATCTGATGTTAATGGTGATGATCCTCAATTTTCCGACGATTCGGATGATTTAAATGCTATATTATCAAAACAGATGGACGATATAGAACAAAGATTAAAAACTTTTGAAAAAGGAGTGGATAAAATAATTAAAAAAGGTCCCAAAAAAACAATCTTAATTGAACCTCCAAAAAATAAAAGACGGAAGATGAGCACTGGTGTAGAATTTGACCTTGATCATGATGGGTTTGTGAAAGTTTATACTGATGGAGCTTGTTCAGGGAATGGAAGAATTGGTGCACGAGCAGGTCTTGGCGTATTTTGGGGAGATTCACATCCATTAAACATAAGTGAACCTGTATCTGGAAGGGCTACTAATAACTGTGGAGAAATTCAAGCTGCTACTAAAGCTATAAAGCAGGCATTAGAAAATGAAGTTAAGAAATTAGCTATATATACAGATTCTAAGTTTTTAATTAATTCTATTACAAAATGGATGCCAGGTAATTTGAAATTATAAAATATATCAAAATCTATCTCTCTTCTAAAAAAATATCAAAATAAATAGATTAAATATCTCTAAAGTTAATTCAATCTTTTATATCACCTTAAAGCATATTTTAATTTGAACCATTAGGCTGACCGACCGCATTTGTAACGACGACGTAAGAGAGCGAGTAGGTATGAAAGAGAGTATTGGTGTAAAGATGCGAAAGGGAATGCTCCGATGGTTCGGACATGTGGAAAGAATGCCGAACGAATGTCTGGTTAAGAAGACATACAATGCGACAGTGGAAGGATGTAGGTACCGGGGGAGACCGAGACTAACCTACCTAGACCAGATCGGTCATGTACTGAAGGAAGGTGGAGTCAAGAGTCTCCCAAACCGGCGAGCGTGCATGAAGAGAATTATGAATGTTGAGGAAGCGAGTGAAATATGCAAAGATAGAGTTCTCTGGCACTCTGTTCTCTCTGCCTACCCTGCAAGGGATATGACGTGATGATATGTATGTAGGTAAAGCAAGATAGTCCAGTATAAATTAAAGAAACATTACCTTCCATTTCATTTTTACTAAAATAGGTTTAATAATTATAATGATTTCTTTATGATGCCATACACATGTTCATTACACTTGTTATTTAATGATGATGACTAGAGATAAAAAATTTGATCATTCCTCTATATGAGAACTGATAAGTGATGTGATACCATAGAGCTTAAGTTCTTCATCATCATCCTACTCTTACCTCAATTACTTGGGATTGATGTAATTTATCATCTTCCATACAGTTTCTTTCATATAGTCCTATCAGACGTCATCTCTGTAGTCACCCCCCTGTCTATCCATGTCATGCCTCACGCAGTCTATCAATCATCCCTAAAGTCTTCAACATTCATACTTAAAACTTTCCTCACAATCCTCCCTTCTTATCACTTATCCATACCATGTCTTAACTTTTCTGTCACTGGTGCAACTTTCAAACTGCCTCTAATGTTAATAAACTTAAGACACACTATGTCCATTGCGTTTAAGTAATTGTGTTTCACAAATGCTCACAATTTTCGTACATTTCTTTAAAGATAAAAAAGTTTTGGCCTGGGCGAATCTTTTGATCTATTTGGGTTTGAGGTACCATAAAATTAATAAAAAAAAAACAAAAATATGTTTGATTTTGGAAATCATTCTTGGCGCCGAAGGTGTTAAATTGCAATTGTATTATTAATGAAATAGTTAAACACATCATGATCATCAATCATTTCTTTTCCTCTTATCCCAATTACTTGTGGTCGATACAATATGTACTCTTCTTTCATAGTACATATTGTAAAAGTTATTGGCAATAGTTTTATGACTGGCCACCTGCCAAACGTCAACCCTCCTTGGGAATATAATTGTTGACCAAACGGCATCAGATGGAGTTGGCCCAGGTTATTATTATAAGGCTCTTATATAGTTGTCTTTTACTATATCCACAAGCAAAGTAAAGGTTGGTAGTATTTGTAGCCGTTACCACACAGTTATAGTAAACACATGAATAAAATGATTTAAGTAAAAATTACTTTATAGCTAAATTACTACTAAACAAAATACATTAATTATCTACTGTACTACTGTTTTAAAAATTATATTATTTTTTATAAAATTATTTCAGGCTGGAAGAAAAAGGGATGGAAGATAAAGTCAGGCGAGCCAGTGAAAAATGAAATTGATTTTAAAGACTTAGATTCTGTTCTCCATAAATTACAGGTTAAATGGAACTATGTTGAAGCGCATGCAGGACTTCATGGTAATGAGATGGCTGACCAGCTAGCAAAAGGTGGTGCTGCTAGGTATAATTGTGAATAGTAATAATAATATAAATTAGTTATGTATTCAATATAAAATTTCTTTTTTTTTTTTTGTTTTAATTCACTGATCTCCTAATTGATATACCAAGTGTCTAAATCTAATTTTAAATCTTGGTTTTCGGAAATAAAAAAACCTATTATTTATTGTATTTTTATTCTTTATTGAAATATGTACTTAGACCAAGAAGTATTTTACCTTCTCATTGGGTAATAAGTTATACGTAATGAAAACTTATAAGTGTGACTCCAGAGTAGACATGGGCGTTACTGACCATTTCTGGCAACGGTTACATAGTCGATATTTGGTTTCAATATCGATAAGCGTTGCCAAATATCGGTATCAAAGCGGGTTTTAAGCTGATGAATACGCGTTGTTTTTGTTTGTAGCCGATACTGTAACTATGCTAGCTGCCGAATCGATACTGTCTGTTTTACTTTATCACTACAATGAAAGGCCTTACAATATATTTTAAAAATTTACTTTTCTAGTTATTTATATATCAAAGTCTCCGAGTCAAGAGTCTCCGAAACCGGCGAGCGTGTATGAAGAGAAATATAAATGTTGAGGAAGCGAGTGAAGTATGCAGAGATAGAGTTCTCTGGCACTTTGTTCTCTCTGCCTACCCTGCAAGGGATATGGCGTGATGATATGTATGTATGTATGTGTATATATCAAACCTCTTCAAATTTTAGTTCGCATTTAAAAAGACGAGCTGTTCCACTTTTTTAGTTTTTAAATTGCACCTTCTTTGATTAATCAACAATCTTGTCTTAGAAAAAGGTGCTCACATGGAACAGATATTGCGACTACGTTGCATTTTGTTTGATAAATCTCAGAAGCATGTCTAAGGCAGACGTACTTCGCTTAAAATGTGCTACTACATCGATATACAGAGTGGAGACGTCAATACGACAATAAATGAAAACACCGTCAATACTAGTGTATAGGAGTATTTTGAAACTATTAAAAAAGTCCTCGCATGCATATTTAAAAAACAATTTTTTCAAACAAACTTTTTATCATAAATATTGAAACAAAATAGAACACCGTTTGTAAATATTAGTTCACTAACCTGTGGTCGGCAAGCGGCGAGTGACCTTGTGGTATCATATGTTACAACTTCGAAACGTAGGTAAATACATTGGGCGCTATTCATTCTCACTTGATTATTTTATTAAAATAATCACGATAACTTTAATAATTCACTTGGTCGTTAAACTTTTAAATTTTCGATATGTGCGCCATGGACCCGAACGCACAAATTATATCGTCTTAAAATATTATTTCGAACTCTTGTTAACAGGTCGCCATTGACGGCGATGTATTTTAACTTGTCGAAAGATCGTACAATTCCTTTTTTTAGGTTCTCCATATTATCAACCTCTGTCAAATTTGCGAGAAAAATAATTTAAAATTTGTTCATCTAGGGTGACTCTTACACGCGAAGGAGCACTATCCATATGAGGCAGTAAGGATTGATTATCCCGTAACCTCTGGACAGCTTGCACAATAGTCCGGCCATTGGTAGTACAAACACATGTGTTTCCATATCTCTTTCGGTACGTACGTATGGTTAAAGCTGCATTTCCGTGATATTCTCCATAAATTAAAATCATATCTGTATACCCGAAGCTGTGTAATTATAACGAGGCATTGTAAATGAGAAAGAAATACTATTCTAACACAAAGTAAGCGTCTAATTACGCACATTCACGTCACAGGATCACGATGGCACACTGACCTACAGACCTATTATAATAGTTTTGAACATGAGACCGAGGTCTTCTTTCATTAAGCCGCATTAGGTAGTTTTAAATTTCTCATCTAAGCCTGATGACACGGTTTATATGTATGGATCTTAAGATTTAGGAATAAGGTATAATATGCATTGATTTGTATTACGTTTGGGGAAGACTTGAACTGGTAAACATGGCGATATGTAGGTACTAGTTTCATATTAGTTTATACCGATGCGGCGCGGGAGCTCATTGATAGGCGAATAATTTTAATTTTTATACAGAGTGTGGAAATTGTTAATAATACAAAGTAATGTGCTGCGGCTAAACTATACGACATATGGTATTCAAAGTTTGTATATAGGCTGGGCAAGTCATCAGATACACTAGATTAAAATTATTGTCGTATGGTCGTCTCCACCTTGTATATGTACTACGTACTAGATTTCGCGTTCCGAACATTTGCTTTGTTCGACTAAGCTGCAATCCGTACACCTCACTTTAGTGTGACTGCGACCATCATGGACTGTAGGTGTATACAGAGCAGCGTTGTTAATACGATAATTCGAATAATACCAATCAAAACTTGCACATGTGGATGTGAAAAAATTCTTTATTTAACCCTTATTCAAACGTGTGGCGGAGTTAACAAAAAAGTTAGATACGTTCCTAGGTAATTTTGGGTGGTAGATTTCAAAAATACACACAAAAGAGGGGTAAGTGGGGGGGCAGTACCCTTTTTTTGGTGGGAAGTATATATCCCGTCGTCTGTTCTCTCTTGTAAAAAAGTTGGAAAGGTGGGAACTATAGCTCCCAGTGTCCAATATGACATCAATATTTTAAAACACTAGCTAGTTGCCCTGGCTCCACTTGTGAAATTAATTTTAACGTAAAAAATTACATAGTTCGTGATTTTAATACAGGAGGCAAAAGTACTCATCAATGCAAATTTCTTTTACTATGGGAAGAACTCGGAAATTGAAAAATGAATGACTTCACCATACATTTTTGTTGAGTAGCTCTAGCTAGATATGAATTTGTAGTAGCAAGTTATTTGTATTGGTGAGTACCTACTTTTCAGCACTCAGGTAATCAATAAAATAAATTATTATAGTAATAAATTATTATAATAACTAATAAGTTGCATATACCAAGTTTTTTTAGACACTGATTTTATATATAGAATTTACGAATATAGTGTGCAGTGGAGAACACTGGGTTGATATCTTCCCACATAGAGACTCAATTTCAATCAACTCTACCAAGGTGTAAACGAAAGATTCTGATCATATTTTACGTTTCACGCAACCGTAATATAGTCTAGTTTACATAGCTAAATCTCAAATCTGCTTACCTAATTTTTTTGCAGCACTACACAATAAACTAAAAAATAACGTTCGTTTTCGGCATCAAAATCACGTCAACTTACTTTGACGTGTGCTTACCATGTCATGTAATAATTCTCTGAAAAATGTTTCCAAAAAAGAAGTTCTCTAAAATGTTAAGATTGCATAGATAAATATTACATTGCATTAGGTTTAAGCATATAAAAATAAAACACGATTTACTTCAATCTGAGATGTGGGAAGTATAGCTCCCAGCATTTTAATAAGGGTTAACTAAGTAAAATATTTTGTTGTTAAAGTGTACAAATAGGTAATAATATCGAATTAGCACAATAAAAAAAAAATATTCTACATTTAAATGTCACGCCATCTTTGATAATAGATTAAAGCCCGCAGATGTTCAATTACACTGGTTGGAGGTAAAAATGTGTGACTAAACACAGACTTGACGTAGTGTCTAGAAAGTATTTTGATTATTTATATTCTTTTTCCTTTAGTTTGTGTTATCAGTTGATACTTATTTGTCAAAGATCAAACAGGTTGGTATAGGGTTCTGTTTCGAGTTTTCCTTCTCTTGATAGTATAGTAGTATATGCATATTATATCGTTTAAAGGCGACCTTTTACGATATCCACGACCAAGACAGGTAGTGATGAATTGTATTCTTATTCCGTCATCACACGGATATTCAAAACTATTGTCGTATGTTAAAGCAAAGTTTATATAAACATATTCTTTTTATATGTATATATCATTTCTTTTATAATTTACTATTATTTTTATTTATTTAACTACTGAATAATACACTTTGAAATAGAGTATGCTGTATGAGTTCTAATGAATGTTTGTAGGTACAAAAACTGTGTCACTTCTGCGGTGTAACATCTATAGTAACACACTTTGTTACATAACGTTGAACGAAACGCGTAAGTGCGCATGAAATGCCTACATCTTACGACGTTTTGGTCGCGAGAAAATTACAACTATAAAGCGATCTAGCGCTGTGTGCTTCAATGTTCGCGTTAGATTGCCTATTTATTCTTTTAGCGCTGCAGCGGACTTTAGTTTAACTGTTACCAAAATGGAACAAAATATTTATTCGGGATAGCTTCTCTATACATATAACTCTATGTGCTACTATTTATTTTATATTTTCAATTAACTCACCCACAAGTTTTACCGCATGTGTGACAATCAGATTTAGAGTATGTGCGTAGCACTCATGTCTATTCCAATTCAAATCTTCAATAGCTTTTTTAAATTTCTGATATTGCAAAAAATACTTTAGGCGTTAAATTATACATAGTTGTCAGTGACCCTTTTTAATTCTTGCGACAGATTAACGCTAGTGTGAGGTTTCTTCATATTTTTGCACTCATGTAAAATTTGCTGTGGCTCAAAATCTTTATCGATATAGTGGGCTGTTACTGCAGTACCGGATTAGCTACGTAGCAAGAGTAGCAAATGCTACAGGCCCCGGAAGCGTAGGGCCCCGCACTCCAACTGCGGCTGTCTGATCATAAAAAAAACTTCCAATTTAAAAGTGTAAAAATATTTGCATTCCTTAAGCGCCATATGCTTCCCTTTCAACTGAAAATCTAAATTTAGATTTCGTCACGTTAAATTTTATCTCAAATTAATCATGTGGATCATCATACATTAATATGGTATAAAAATATCTATATCTTTAGATAGGAGATTAATTAATTAACAGATTTTATACATTTGTAAGCCTATCAATTAACTAAATGTATGAAAGCATAACGTAAAATTATTATTGTTTTTAGAGAACCTATTACGACAGCTTAAAACTCTTACAACTGAAGAGATTTTGGAAAAACCTCAAGTATGGTCAATTACTCCTGGGGCTCGTATCGCGCATCGCTGAACAAGCTTCGCGCGTAGGGCCTCTCCCTCATTGAGACCCTCCAGCCCGACCTCCTCCGCAGAGTGGTCGAGAAGCTTTTTCCGTGGCAGCCGGAACACACGTCCCCGGTCATGGTTTCGCTAGGTCAGACGATAGTGTTCCGTCCGTGACGGAGTCGAAAATGGGGGCGGCTGTGGCGAGGATTCATTTTGCCACCACGGCTCCCGGCCCGGACGGAATACCCGTCCGGGTGTTGACGTTGCTCCTCGAGCACCTAGAACCATGCCTCAGGCGACAGTACAATGCCTGTTTGGCGACTGGATAATTCCTTGAGTGCTGGAAGGAGGAGAGGTTGGTTATCTTGCCAAAGCCTCATCGATCACCCGATGTTTCGGCTAGGGCGGCATCAGGTGCAAATATTCGCGACTGTGCCGCCTGAGGCACCGGCGGCGGCCCGAGTCCGCATGAAGGGAATCCTCCTGGACGCGTTCCGCTACCACCTTCTGCGAGATGACTGCCTCGCAGAAGGATGAGGCGTCCCAGTTCCTGACGCTGTCCACTGTCGCTTTCACAACAGCCGGTAGCGTCAAGTCGGCATCGATGACAGTGACGAGGTCACAGCGCTGCCGAGACCAGCTCGTACAAAACTCGAGCGTATGTTGCGCCGTGTCCTCGTCACTGCCGTACTGTTAGCAGGGCGGAGTCCCCTTGCGTCCGTGTGCAGGTACTTGCCGAAGTAACCGTGCCCCGACAAGACCTGCACCAGTCAGAAAGAGAGGATTCCGTGCCACCGGATCCATTGAAAATTAGATTTGCTGTCGAATAATGGATCCCGACTGTTCAGTTGTTGTGTTACATTATTAAAATATATATTATTTTCTGCAATAGTATTAATTCAATAATATATTATAGAATTCTAGACCACCGGACATCTAAGTGCTTGTTTTTTTCTTTTCAGTTTTTTTATTGTGTACGTAATTTGGTTCACTTTTTACGCAGTTGGGTTTTTGATTTTTTTAATTATTGTTTTTATTTCATACTTTTTAGTTATGAATACCTAGGTCGCTATAGTTATTTTATTTATTAATAAGTAGGTATCTAACAATATATAGTTTTTCGACTGAAGTTGAGTACTAAATCGTTAGAAGTTGATGGGCGACCGCGTCAGACATATAATACTTTAGGTAGTCCAATATACCTACTAGATACTTTAGTATATGTCCATCCACATTCACACGCACAGTCATACGATTTTTTCGTCTTTTGATCGTAAACTTCTACTGTCTAAAGACCTGTGAGAGATATGTGAAAAAGGTTGTTACGAAACTTTAAATCAATATAGATCCTAAACGGTCAATCGAATCGAAAAATGTTGAGAGAAAACTAAAAATGATTTTTAAATACCTATTCAAATGGAGCATCCATTTGATATAGTTTGTTGACTTTATTTTTTTTTCATTTTCACAATATGGCATCCAGTAGTCGCCATTTTGAATTTTCACTAACGTCATGTCTTTACTACTCGCCGGATTAAGAGGAATGGATTGACGTGTGAACATGGAAGTAATAAGTACTCTGTACAACAGGAATGAGCTGTTGTTGCAAAATTGAAGCCGAGCGAGAGCTCAGAACTGTACCTTTTATCCCTCTCTGCCGATGGTGACCATATTGAAATATGATTTAAGGACAATAATTATAAAAAATATTTGTGATCTGACGTCAGCAGATCATTGCTTCAGATGGATGTTAATCGAAGATGCTAATTATAAACTTGCCCTTTGTGGCACTATACATTTCCTGTTTTTGCTTGCTTTTCACACTCGCGTCATATAGGTAGGTACTTATCTACTGGTCCTTGTTGGACACGACATGCAGCTGGACTGAGATAAAATTACGATAAGGTGGTGTGTGGTATATTTAATTAAGAAAAAGCAGTTAAGTTTACATTTAAGTTTAATTCTAAATCAGACATTGCTAAATAAGACAGTCTTGTGAAGTTTCTGCCGCAAACCCAGCTTATTCCTTATATGTTTCATTGATTCTAATTTTGCATTGAGTTAAACGTAAATTGAGATATGAATTCGCTAAAGCCTTCATCAATAGCATATCATGTGGATCTTCAAATATAGATTGAGGAGGATGTGCTGATTCTAACGATGTATGTAGTTTGCTATAAAATTCTCAGACGACATACCTACATGATAATTTTATTTTTGTTTACGTTTTTTAACGATTGATTTAATAATGTAATAAACAGTGTTCTATGGTGTTGTGATCCAATAACACCACACAATTTGAACAAGAAATTTTGTGAATCATCCCATTCACGATATATCCAGCAATATAAAAAATAATGTTTAGTTTAAAATCTGAAACACAAGCGTTATCTACGAGATCTAACAAATCATCTATTGATGTCGATCATGTCGACTGATCTTTATTACATTCTTCCACAATAGCTTTCTTTTTGTTCCTAAATTTTCTAAAGAACTTAATGTTAGGGACATTAAGATCTTTAGGAAATTTGAAATCTAAACAAAGTTATTTTTATAAAAAAATAAAAAATACATAGGTATTTAAGTTATTTGTTCTTGAACTAGGATTGAATAGTCATGCATGGTCACCGTAATTCTTCACTAACAAATTATGTTATTATTATTATTTACGATTTCATGTGGGGTTGTCAGGTCAGGTGTCCGTATTTCATACATATAAAAGAAAACCTATACCCCAATCGCAAAATGTTTGCGTTAATAAGGTTTTACACTTAGCAACAAATAATATTGCTTTAATATGTCGGTAATAAATTATTATTTATATTTAAAAACATTTTAGAAGTAAATGTTTTTACTTCATTACATTACATCAATCGCATATTTTTCTACCAACAAGGAAAGGATTGAAATCAACTTAACTCTGGCAATTTTAAGTCCACTGTTAGAACGGGACACAGGGTACACTGGTCGCCCTCTCACTCGGCTTCATTTTTATTTTGCGCGCAACAAGACTCTTACTACCTTAGCATAAGGATTTATTTTCTTTATTTTTGCTGCAAGATGCACAGATAGAGCTCATTCCTGTTGTACAGAGTACTTATTACTTCCATGCGTGTGAATCATACAAATCGGCTCAGGCGTTTGGTCTATATAGTGCTTCAAAGGAACATACAAATATACATACATAGACTGTTAAACACAATACAACTCCTTTGCGTTGCGCAGTCAGGTGTATTAAAAAATGTGAAACGTCAAAATGCACTTCTTAGATTAGATGAACTATAGTAAATATGTAAGTTGCAAGGAAATAATAGTATATTTCCTTTCTTTTTGTATTTTCCCATACAAAAAAGTTAAAAAAGCATCAAATCACTTTATTAAAATAATGCTTTATACGATCCATGGTGCAACAATAGTGTCAATGTCAATGACCAAAACATGTAAAACAGTAGTAGTTTATACATGATAAAACACAACACTTCATGATTTTCTTCGTAATAAAACAAAATTATACCAAAAATATAACTGTATGCATAGTAAGAACACCGGCAGCAGACTAATAGGCCACGCCCACTACTGATGTTGACGTGATGACGTCAGGACCTAGTTGACAATCACAGTGCACTGTAGCTTAGGCCGTCTCCTCTTTGTACTTGCTCCGTGTATACGCCCCACCACAGACTAGTAAGGTATCAGACGGATATGTGCCCTACAAAAATCTAATACGTACTTTCAGTGCTATATGAAGTTTCTTTTTTTTTTAACGGTAACGTCACATTAGCAAAGGAAATTGCATCGCTACAGCCTGTCTATATATATATATATATAAACGTACACATATATATATATATATATGGTCGAATGCAATACCTGTCAATTTATATTTATTGCAATTTTCATAGGTGGTTATTTTTTCTAATAAGCTAAATAAAACAATATATTAATTAAATCTTTTCTTTATTTTGCTTTTCATATATTTGTTAAGCGCTTTTTTCTGCATCGCTGGTAAGTTGGCATTACGCAACCGAAAGATGTCCGTGCCCTTTAAAATTTTATTAATTGTGCTGCACCAATTCATTATTGTAAACCTTACAGTTACTGATACAAAATGATTCAGGATAATTTTTCGGTGTTCGGGACAGTTGACGAAATCAAATGAATATTTGGATAATATATTATTGATTATTTTGATTGATATATTATTTTGATGTGCATTTATTTCCAAATATTCATTTGTTTCGGTTACAATTGTCCCGAAGCACCTTACTGCACCTTCGGATGGGTAACTTAATTTTCGTACGGCCGTAAATTCTCTATAATTTATCCAGTCATGAATGTTACACTCATAAGTTGTTAAATTACTAGTACACTCACTACAATTAATTTGGCCTTTTTTGAAAATTTGCCGTACTACCCATCCTGCAGTATAAGCCCTAGAATGGACATTTAAGCGTTCACGACGAGCCTGTTCTACAATCATTTGTGTATCTTGATGACTTGGCGCAGTATCATTATCATTAAATAAACATTTAATATTAATGATTTCTTTGGCTGGGTCATCTTCACAGTTAAATGATTCATTATGAAATTTTATGGTTTTGGTTATCAATAATGATTTGAAAGTGCAGGAGAAGCTGTGGCAATTTGGATTATTATTACGGTAATTATAAGCTCTGACTTGACCAAAAAAATTTTCTATTGGGTCTGAATTGAAATATCTGGGTCTCATTATTTTAATACCATAAGTTTTCAAATTCTGCCACAGTCTCATGTAACTTTTTATTGTAATAATAAAATTTTGTATAGAGGGCACCGTCTTTTCTCTCCCTAATACATCTACAAACTTCATTTTCTCTAAACGATTTAACGCATCTTTCCAAAACGTATGATGAGCCGAATTCACTGTTACAGCTGTACGTAATCGTTTTCCTCTATTTTTTTTGCTAAGTAATGTAGCTCCATTGACACTATCAAAAAGTTGGTCGAGGAATAATACAGTTTCTGCTGTGTTCGCTAACGTATTACTGACAGGACATCCATCGGCATAGTGTGCTAAAAAAATAAAATATTTTAATTAATATATAGCTGTTGAACAGTTATAAAAACTATGATGTAGGTGACTTAAAGTGTTGCTTACAAAATTGTGAAGTATATGTCAAAGCAGCAGATACAGTCTGGCTAAAAACTCTTACACAGTTTTTTACCTGAAATTTAAAGAATATAAATTATTTATTTTATAAAATTAAAATAACCTAATATAAACATAACTTGGTTTATTTCTTATTTTATGCATAATTAATCTCAAAATATCAGACGAGCATGTTAAATCCCATGCATTCCATGTGGTGACCGGGTAAGAATACAGATGACCACTCCCTATCTTGCCCGTGGATATCGAAAAAGACGACTAAGGGATATAATACGAATATAAAATCTATGCAAGAGAAGGAAAACTCGAAATAAAACCCTATACCAACATATCTGACCAGCATGATATAGTAAGATCAATTTCCCTCCTATTTTGGAGGAAGCTCCAGCCCAATAGTGGGATGTGTATGAGCTGAAATGATGTTAAATTTCAGCTGACACTTTCATGTCCTGATACTTAACTAATCTAAATTTCCTTCAGACTATTGCCATCAACTGTAACACCCAAGGTCTCCTCACGATTGGGGGATTACACAATAGTTGCCACATTCGGCAAGCGAGTAGGCAATCACAGTTGTAGGTTTTCCCTAGAGAGTACTGTTGCTAACTGACTGGATACTTGTTTAGACAATTTTTACAATACTCAAAAGAAAGTAAAGGGTGGCGACATAATGTATTCTTATTGGAACTAATAAAAACTAGAAAGAAGCAGTAAAATGTCAGAAAAA
Source organism: Lymantria monacha (assembly GCA_905163515.2). Taxonomy (NCBI): domain Eukaryota; kingdom Metazoa; phylum Arthropoda; class Insecta; order Lepidoptera; family Erebidae; genus Lymantria; species Lymantria monacha. The sequence continues at coordinate 15,590,436 of LR991082.1, read as the reverse complement.
CTCGCCTTCATTTTCTTTATCTTATCTGGAATAACATGTTGATCGTTTAGTTTATATAATAATCTGGCTTCTGTGTGGTTACAATCAGTTTTATATACGTCAACAATGTCATTCCATTTTGCTATTTTACCATTATACAGTATATTTTTTGTAAGAAAGTTATTTCTTAATCCTTTGATAAGATGCGATGGATCATAAATTATATTCAAATTGATCTCGTTTATTGTAATTGTGCCATCTGAAATTAGATTATTTTTAGTAAATTAATTTAAGTATTAAAATAAGACCTCATAAGATTTAAATCAACCTCAATATAAAATGATTTCATTATAAATTTTATTTCCACCTAGATTACAAATAACAATTCCCTCTAAAATAAATTGTACGATTTTGTACGACTTAAGATAAGGTATTTAGGAAAGTATTCATACAAAACAGCAGCAGTCTGGTAGAGATAAAAAGATTGTCATGTTAGTGTTTATTTCCTAGGTATCTTTAGAATGTGAATATATAAGTTAATAAGAATAAAAAATATTTATTTGCGAAAATATGAATAACATGCGGGTTGAAATGTATATATGTATACATATTAGGGTGGTCCCTAAAAGGGGTGACTACGAATTTCTTTGCTCCCAGGGGCTCAAATGCTTCCAAATTGATTAAAAAAAATCCCTCAAAATTTGAACTCTTAATATTAACGTTAAGATTGTCCGCATTCCAACCTAAGTTTTTTATGGAAATAACATGGGAAAAATTTTATTTGTTCTTTAGAATTTTATAACTTATCTACAAATGATTCAAAAGTAATGAAAAGTGACAAGTTCATTGTAAATTTAACGCTCTACAAAAAAGGTTATAATTTTTCGCTAAATCTATTGGCTTAAAAGTTATTCGAACTCAGAGTTTAATTTTTATATAAACATTAATATTGTTAAGTATGGTAAACAATTATATATTAAAAATATATCAAAAATTGATGCAGCATCAATTTATAGTTAAATTTTTATCAGAATATAAGCAATATTATGCTGATACTCGAAAATCTGTAATAATCAAAAATATGAAAATGGATTAAGGCTAAGTATCCAAATGGTATCATATTAATTCATCCTTTTATTTTATTATCTTGAAAATTAAAAAACTATCTGTTTTATTAATTGAAAAATCACACATTAATCACAATTCTAAGGATAACATTGTATTTGTATATTTTGAGCATAAATAAAAATTTCACAAGAAATATTTGATATATTTTTAATATATAATTGTTTACTTAATAACCATACTTAACAATATTAATGTTTATATAAAAATTAAACTTTGAGTTCGATTAACTTTTAAGCCAATGGATTTAGCGAAAAATTATAAGAGACCTTTTTTGTAGAGCGTTAAATTTACAATAAACTTGTCACTTTTCATTACTTTTGAATCATTTGTCGAAAAAAAATTCCCATGTTATTTCCATAAAAAACTTGGTTAGAATGCGGACAATCTTAACATTAATATTAAGAGCTCAAATTTTGAGGTATTTTTTTTTTATCAATTTGGAAGCATTTGAGCCCCCTTTTTTTTTTTTTTGCGGTGGGCTATGGACGTCGCACCTCGCCAAATCGGTCCGGGGTGACGGAAGAGGCGGCGCGCAACCCCATTGACCCACCCTGCAAGCACCTCTTCTTCGCCGTACGAGCGGGCCACCGGTACCCGATCTTTGTCTTCGGTGGCCCGCTCGGCGGTATGCCCTCTTGGGCTCCTCTCCTGTCGACGCCCCGACAGGTTTCGCCGTCGAGGCGTCGTCCTCACGCGGTGGCTTCACGTCGGGTAACCGGACAATTCCCCGGTCCGATCACCCGAAGCCTCGGTTAGGGCGGCATCAGGCGCAGGTAAGCATTTGAGCCCCTGGGAGCAAAGAAATTCGTAGTCACCCCTTTTAAGGGCCACCCTAATACATATAAATGTCCAGTCATATTGAACCTTAAATAAGTGTGCAAAGGTTTGTTGATGAGGACCATAGATCCTAAATTGCTAATTACTATTTAATACAACATTAATCTACATTGTTAATAACTGTTTAATATGTAATTATATAATAATAAATATTCTAGTGCTAGTATTATTCTGTCAAATAATCGTTTATATTATGGTGGTGGTGCTATTTTATATAACATGATTTTGTAAAGTACTTTGTGTAGGGTACTAACCCGATTCTTGGTTTAAGAGTATTTGTTCCCGTTTTGTATCTAACGCTAGGCTTCTTAATGCTGATTGAAAGGCAGCACCTTGGTCACAAACTATTGCTTTTGGGATCAATCAACAGTTAATCACTGCAGATATCACATTTTTCAATATAATTTTTAAATCCGCTCCAGATGTAGCTCCTTGGCAATAGTAAAATGCTATGGGTTGTTGCCAGTTGTAAACTACCCCTCTGATCATAAAAACAAGAGCATGATCAGCGAACTCAGTTGTCTTTTGGTTAAGTTCCACGAAGCCATTTATGGTATCTCTATGCTTATCATATGTTAAGCCCGTTTCTAAGGACATTTCATCAAATATAACAGAGCATATCCTTTTCTTTTCTGTCCAACTTCCAACCTGAAATTGAAAGCATTGTAAGATTCAATGACTGCGACATCAAAAAGTAGCTATACTGGATAGTTGAATGCGTTTTCCGCGTGGTGACGGTGCAAGAATACAATTTACCACTCTCCTTTTTGCCCGTCGGTGTCGTAAAAGACGTCAAATTAAATTATAATATGCAGATAACATCTACGCAAGAAAGGAAAATTTGTACTAAAATTCTATATCAATATGTTTGACCAGAGTGGTATAGTAGATCAATTTCCTTCCTTTTGTGGAGGCGGCTCCAGCCCACCAGTGGGACATATATGAGATGTGATGATGATGATAATTGCGAAACATAGAATACATTGTTATGAAATTACACTCAGTCTGTCTCTTACATTTGTAAGATCGTACTTAGAATATATGTATGACATGTAAAGTGTTAAAAGGAAGAATAAATTACTAACCCTATTTTTGATCATTTCAAATACTTGAGAACAGATCCCTGTTTGAATATTTAATTTGGTCACCATTTTGTTCAAAGTTGTTTTTGATGGTAATATAAAAATTTTGCTCAAAAATCGGTAACATTTAGGGCTTTGCTTCATTATTGATAAAGCTAACATTTTTTCTTCAATAGAAAATCGACGACCCTTTTTGCTTCTAGTGCAAAGATTGATTTGCATTTTTATTATTTTACTTGCATATGGATTAATATTTTTATCAAGTGTGTCAAATAATTTATTTTTATTGAACTTCTGAGCCCTATTAGCTCTTTGGTAGAAGTTTTTCAGCTGTCTTGCTTTTTTATATTCTTTGTAAATCATTTGAGCTGTTGGGGTCAAATCTTTTACTGTCTTAATTATTCTTTTATTAGATTTACTCCTTTCAATAAAACCTGAAAACATTCAATATACTTATTATATATGTTTTTTATAAATATGTACTATGAAATTCAATATACTACATAGTATACATTTTACTGGTTTATAACAGTACTAGCTATATAAACTATGACCTATTCCTAAGCCTCTCATAGAAATAATATGCAACGATTTCTGTATTATGAAAAATTCTAAATTTAATCTGCTCCAAAGGATATTTTATTAAATGATTTAACTCTTTAAGAATACATTTCACCACTCCTTTTCTTGCTTGTGAGTATCGTAAAACTCTGCCTAAGAAATATAATATGTCTATAGCATATATGCAAGAGGAATTACACTCGAAATAAAACTCCATTTTTTTTTTGGGGGTGGGTTACGGTCGGCGCACTCCTCGCACCACTCCGTTCCCCGGGGACGTCGGTCGAGGAGAGGGTAGTACCCTCTCCTCGACCGACGTGAGGAGTACCTCAGGATGTATTCCGTCGGGCCGACCACTGACGTCAAGTTCATCCTGCTCCGGTGGTCCGTCCAACGACAAAGGCGACGTGTCACGGGTGGGTTACGGGTGTGCGTGGCTTACGCCCCTATGTCGCCCCGAACGGAGTGGTGCGAGGAATGCGCCGACGGTAACCCACCCCCCAAAAAAAATAAAAAAGGCCAACTGCATGTGATGCCTTCTAGGCAACAATGTAGTCGGGCAGACAGCCAGTTATAAAACATTGCATTTAAAGAAGAACAAGATGATGATGATATATAGACCCGGTGGCTTCAGCTGTACAATTTTCACCTTATTGGGATTGAAATGCAAAAAAATCGAAGTTTTGTAATCGAAACCACACCACGATCATAAAACGAATTCCATCTCATAGTGATGAATCATTCATTTATATAATATGTATATATTATCAAGATAATATAACAATATTTCTTACTTGAGCACAGATTGGTTGATGTATTTTGAGACAAGTCTTGGAAATTATGTCTGGAACTAGAAGGTAACCCTTGTAAATCATCTCTCGAACCCGAAGCAATATTTCTGTATCCTGTAAAAATCCGTAGTTTTATTTACAATATGTAAATACTAGCGTAAACATCAGAAATCATTATTTTGTTCTTATAGTTAAATTTTGTAAGTTTCATTTTATGTTTATTTTAGTAAAGAGTAAAAAATTACGGATTATGATAGACTATTTAATTTTCCCACAAAAATATTGACCTTATAATTTACACAGGAGTTTCGGTTTCGGCCGAAAAAAGCAAACTGAAGCCGAAATTCGGTTTCGGGCGTGAAAAGTAGTCTCGGTCGGACACTAATTATTAGTTTAGTATAACTAATGTTCAGCAATCTATCAGTATTATCTTGTTCAGAAATAATATTCCAAAATAATTTTTAAAGCAATATTTTCTATTTAATGTTATAGCAAAATCCTATGACAGGTCACTTACATATAGATAAGTTAGCTTTAACTTGGATATTTCTGCTCAAAATAACTAATTACCTCTTTGTCGCATTTACCATCATTTCAATTACAAATTAAATTTGATTTTAATGGCAGTTAATTGAAACTTTCCCGACAATTTTATGGTGACAAAGTAATAATACTATTCACCACCCCCTATCCCTCACCCCCCTATATATAATATCTAAGCATGAGAAGAAAAACTCGAAATAAAAACCTATACCAACTAGTCTGACCAACGTGGTACAGTAGATCGATTTCAGTGCTATCCAAGAGGAGACTCGAGCCCAGTTGTGGGACATATATGAGCTGAAATGATGATGAAATTAATTGAAACTTAAGTTATTATCATATCTATAAAACTAATTTTGTATTAGTAACAAAAATTATCGGTTAATTAAAAAATAAAACTTGGAAGTAACTAACCTGTCTCTAACATTGATTTGACATATGTATGGTCAAAGTGTCTTTTCCGTGCGTAACTATGATCTGTACGTGGATCCAAATTTTCTGAAAACAAAACAGTAAAGCACATAAATGACTATTTAGAAATACATTATTATTTCCCTTTAAAAAAAGACTATAGCTCACTAGACTATATTCATCATCATCACCATCCCAGCTCATATACATCCACTGATGGATTCCAGGCTTCTCCACGATGGAAGGAACATTGACCTACTATACCATGCCGGTCAGAACTGTTGATATAGGATATTATTTCGAGTTTTCCTTGTCTTATATAGATGTTATGTGCATGTTGTATCCCTTAATTGTCATTTATGACACCCACAGGCAAAAAAGGGAGTGGTGATTTGTATTCTTACTCCGTCACCACATGGAATATACATACAATTAATAAACACAAATAATATCTAGACTTATAACAATAATTTGTGAATGGCCTAAGGGTTGTCTTATGTGGAGACTGAACCTAAAACAATCGGAAGGAAGATCGATAGTTCAATCATTCCTCTATCTATGCAGTGAAATGTTTATTAATTGTTAATCAATTTTAATTGGTTTAATTATAAATATAAATTCTATCAATCTAGATATGGTGATTCAATTTACAAATGCATATTAGCTGTTGTAAATTTTAAAATATTGTGGATTGCATCCAATAAACTTTTATAGTTTATAGAACCATATACTTAATGAAATTGTATGTTTAGATGACCAATTGGAAACTTAGTAGATAACCGATGACTTAAATAATTCTTATCATGAAACTGGAATCCATGATTCAGAGGAAGATTTTGATTCGAATGTATCATACGTTAAAATCAGTAATTATCTAAGATAAATATTGTTTATGCTAACTGACAGAGTTGTTCCATAATATAGTTACCTAATTATTTTACTTGTGGTTAATATATAATTAAATATCTTAACAACATGTTTAACTTTAAAAAATAAATTTATTCTATGTACATAGTATGTACATTATAGATGCCCAGCTCTGTTCCCACTTACAGTTGACTGTCTGATATAACTGTTATTTATATGCAAAATATTAACTGTATTATGAATTCAAGTTTTAGTAAAAGCATTTTGATTTTACCATGATGATAACATATTTAATAATATGTAACTGTAATACTATTACAGTTTGATTGACCGCAGTGTGTAACTATAATTCAACTATACAAGAATCATAGCAGTAAATTCATAGCATTTTTACACTGGGTCTTTATAGCAAAAAATACTTATGAAGCTAGAAGTTATAGATAATAATAGGCATGTTCACAGTAAGATTCTAAAGAAGTGCTTATTGATGCCAATTGCATTATAACTTTATAGCAATGCTGTTTTAACTTTTTTAAGGTTTTCTATTTTGTCTTGATTATTATAGTAATAAATACATACCGTTACACCATACTAGCCGAAGCTTAATTCTATATTTAGGGAATATTTAGAGCTAATTTATCAATCATAGCCACCTAAGATGTTTAATCTCTACTTATTATTATTAACAACTTATTTAGTTCCTTAAAAATATATTTAAATAAAAGTATTGAAATAAACAAAGTAAATACATGTGTTTAAGTACTTTACAAGTTACTTACCGGCATTTTCATGGGCTGGTATTCCGTGTAAAATATCGTCCTCAGTGAATAAGGTAGGAACGGCTTTGCCAGTAAGACGTGATTTAGAGGTAATATATGCCTTTTCAAAGTGTTTGCTGCAAACAAACAAATTCGATAACTGTTCTAGAGACAAATTCTTTAAATCATCACGGTTAAGACACTTTAACCACAAAGAGAGTCTTTTCTCATTGCGTGGAAAACGATGTAAAATAGCGTCCTGTCGCGAACTTTTACACACACAGCACTCGTAATCAGGGCTCTGACAGCTTAGTTTCCACACATCCGCAAGGCGCTGCTTAAAAAAGAATTGACGCCATTTTTTTTATTATTATTCAGTCATTACTGTCAACAGTGTCAACCATTGTTAGTCAGCCATTACTGTTTTGGCACTTGGATAACTGACGCGAATGCCGCTTATTTATGTTTTCTCCTCGCATTATTGCTTGAGTTGAGAAAACTGATCTGCTAATTTCTTCCCAGTTGTTTAAGATACCGATTCATATAAGTAACTTTTTATTTAGTCTCGCCATGGCTCGATTTAAGTGCTGCGTTAGTGATTGCAATGCAACTAGTGACTCTCATCGCCTTTATGTTATACCAAGGAACGATGAGTTAAGAAGTTTGTGGGTGCATTTTCTAGTCCCAGTTAATTCATCACTTGTTCTACTTACAAAAGAACAGTTATTGAGGAAACGAGTTTGCCACAAACACTTCGAAAGGTGTCAATTAGATGAACAAGGTCGAAGAATGCTTTTCTCATATCCCTGCCTCTTTACGGCTAAAGAAATAGCCCATGGAATGCCTATAAGTTCAGAAGGTATGTACTTATATCTACGCATATTATTTTCACTAAATACACACACACACTAAGCAAGTTTCTTGCATCCAGACATCAGCCTAACGATGACCAATGTGAATTACAAGCCCACGAAAAATAATGTCGCTATCGTCACATTTGGCAGTCATACTAGCAATCACACTTGGTGTTATATGTTTCCTAGAGTCAGCTGCTACTCATTGTACTATTGGATGTTTAAACACACATGAGAAAGAAAATAGTGGTGACACTATTTCCTAACCTAAACCGTCATAAAAAACATTGTGAAGGTTTAATTTAACATGTAATAGAATCATCATCATCACAGCCCATAAACGTCCCACTGTTGGCCTCCTCCGTAATGGGAGGGAAATTAACCTACTATACCGTGCTGGTCAGACGTGTTGGCATAGGGTTTTGTTTTGAGTTTTCCTTCTCTCGCATACATGTTATATGCATTTTATATCCCTTAGTCGTCTCGTACGATCACCCACGAGTAAGATATGGGATGATGAATAGTATTCTTACTCCGTCACCACATGTAATAGAATTTAACTAAAATTTGAATATGTAACCAACGTAAATAGCGAAGAAAAATGGATGAATATGTAAGAAAGGGTACTATGAATGAAAGGGTGAGGTGTGGGGTCTTTATATTTATGTTTCGAGATTATATTATATGTTTCAAAGAAGTTCTTTAGTTTAGTGTAAGTTTAGCACATGATTATGAATTAAGAATACATCACACCATTACTTTTGATATGGGTATTTTACAAGTCAATTAAAGTATATAGGCTAGTATATAATATGTGAACAAGCGAAGGAAAATTTAAAATACAAAATTAGGCCAACTTCTCTAAGCAATGTGGTATGGTGGATCAATTTCTATCCTATTATGTGGAAAGTATAAGTCCCAAACCTAAAGAGTTAGTGTGTGAGATGAAGCTTTATTATAGCTATGCTTACGGGGAATATTATTTATAATATATGTCTGTCCATTTCATATCTGACAAAGTTAATTTGTCATAATATGATCTGATGTCATCATATAATCTGATATAATCTTAGTAGAATATTAAGACATGATTTCAATTAAATTTATTTGTTTCAGAATATAATGTTCTATCTGAACATAATTATCACCAAATTCCTGAAGAAATTAACGATAATGACACTCCTGAAACTTTATTGGTTATGAGTAAAGCAGGTATATATGCATCTTAATACTCTTTAATAATATTATTTATATAAATGCAAAATTTTATTATTTTGTTTTCAGTAAAAACAGTTTTTATTGAAATTATAAATATGGCAATATTGGGCAGCTTTGAGTATTAAGTTATATTCAGTTACTTTTTGTGAGAAATAATGGCTTATTTACAAAGCAATTTTAAGCAATATATCATTAATCCTCATTCAAGTAAGTATCTTAAATACATTTTGTATTTAATATAGATCAATATGGGCCTTTACCTTTACAGCATATCACGGGATATGTTATACAGCATGTAATTGAAATTAATATTGCCGAAGATATTACATTTAATATAAAAGCTGAGAAATTAAAAGATTACAAATCTTTGTTACTTCTTATCCAAAATACATTAGATACGTGGTGCATTTAATGTACATCAAAAATTGACTGTTATAGTATAACATTGAATTGAATAACCTAAAAGTTGTCAGAGATTTAAAATGTGGGGACAGAGCGTCGGGATACCGAACCAAAGCGAAGCGAAGGTAGATAGAGCCTTCGCTTCGTAAAGTTACATTTTGTCAGAAATGAAAATAGTGTTAACTGACATGATATATTGCCTATATTTATTTATTTGTATTCACTCTAATCATTTGTAATTACCAAAGGTGTTGTAACAGTTATTCATAAAGGCCACTATTAGGAAAATTTAATTTAAACTGCCTTAGGCGTTGTGTAGATTTTATTCCATTATACTTTATACTTAAAATAAGCTTTACTTTTACTAAATAGTATTATTTTATTATATTCCAGATGATAATCAACTATTTTCGGAACACTCCTATGGAATCCATGTGTCTGCATCTATATTAAGTGAAGGAGCAAATGAAAATATGGATTTGTATACAGAACAAAAAGGTTTGTTTTTAAGTTATACTCTTATTAATCTTTACAGAATTTTGTTTTATTGAATCACAATTCTACATCCTAACTGTATTTTATAACCTTGTGTTTATAAAAAAATGCAGAAATCCTGTTCCTGTATATTTTTGCTACTTGTTTAATACCTGTTTTATTTAATCTCCCTGATTTCTTCATTATAAGCTCCAAGACACAGGACAGTCTTTTTTATCGAACTTATATCAGCTTCTGTTTATACAAAAATAGTGAGTTTTTTTTTATAAATTTATTTTTTATGATAAGTTGTCGTATGATTAAACAACCTGTGGAATAAAGATAGGGCAGTATGTGGACCCATAACCTATATTGTTTTTCCCTGTCGCAATTAAATTCTCTGTATAATAAGAAATGAAATCCCTGCAATTAAATTTTTCTCAACACATGTCTATAGCATTCCGTGTGGTGACGGAGTAAGAATACAATTAACCACCTCCCCCGCTATCTTACCCGTGGATAATCGCAAGAGACGACTAAGTGATATAAAATGCATATAACATCTATGCTAGAGAAGAAAACTTGAAACAAAACCCTATACCAACACGTCTGACCAACGTGTTATAGTAGGTATATGAGCTGAGATGATGATGATGATGATGTTTATAGCAAGTGGGATATTTATTAACATGGTTACTGTGGTACCGTATTGCGCTTATACGACCTGCGCTTATCCCCTGGTGTGGTGAATCGTCACGTGATAGCGCACATTAGCGCGGCTTTCCTTGTTTTTTTTAATTTCCTTGTTTTTTTTAATTCTTTAATTTCACGTGTTGTCAGCGCGTACTACCAGATCGTCATTATCAGGTGGTGTTATGTGTGTACGTATAGAGCTCTCAACAATTCGTTTGTTATTATTAATTCATTTTATTAAAACAGCAATAAAATGTTATTAAATCTCGATAGAAAATAAAAATTAATAATATTATAGTTTAAAATTATTATCAATAATAATAGCAAGGTTAACTAGAAAATTAGTAAAAGTGAGAATGTAAACATGAATTTAAAATTTGTAAAACAAAATGCTTTGTTTTAAAATTCAGTCGGACCTGCTAGTATGGTCATAAAAAGATAATGTTCACTTTAAATGTACACAATAAGATTTACAACTAAAGAGTACAACAAAAATACTACAAAGCATACCACCTTCTTTATTCTTACAATATTTTTTTTAAATAGGTGTAGGTACTATTTATCTTCAAAAATTAAACACAATGGATTTGATTTATGAGAAATGCAAATATTTTTAAGAAATATGTGACCGATTATGTTCTAATAATAACACCGATTTCATAAGCTACGCCATACGTACTTATAGATTTAACATAGGTAGATTTAACAGAGGTCGAATTTACCTATAATTACGAATTTTATAAGTACGTACATATGTAATAATAGTTTACCTATATACAAGTACGATAGGTCACGTCTGGTAAGCCGCACTAGCGTAGCCGCACATTTGTATAGAAACACACCAGGTGCGCAATGCCAACAACAAAAACAAGGCGTGTGGTTTCCCCCCAGTAAGTGTTAATAAAATCATCTACTTGAAACATTGAACTTAGGTGTTATTTTATTACTTTGATGATAAACTATTTTATTTGGATTTTTCAGATTCAGCTCTGGACCATGAAAATGAACAGCCATACCCGTCATGCACATCTGCAGTTCCAACTTGCTCCAGTTCATTCCATAGTAAAATTACTGCATGCAATTCAATACAGCAAAGGAAAGGTATGTATGTATCACACACACACACACACACACACACACTTCTCATCTGAGTGTAATTACGCATTTTTTATCGAGTTATCATTACATGGCACTGTCCTAATACGATGGAATGTTCGATCCATGGCCTTCTTAATTGTCACGGAGAGCCAACACAGTTTGTTATGTGACTGCACGTCGCCCTTCCGTCACCTCGAACAGAACAAACGTAGCGGGTGAAGGACATAGTTCATAAACAGCTATTGAGGAAAAATATATCCTCAGAGAGTGACGTCCAGAATATTCCTTTTTAGTGAGTCTCTAGTAGGCATGCGTCTGATATATCAAAACGAATCTGAAATCGGCTTTCAGTCAGAAATCGTATCGTATCGATATTCAACACTATACAAACTGATTTTAGAAAACGTATCTCGACAAAAACTAAATCAACACGCGCAATCGTTTTCTATTGCTAGTTTTGCAAACCAAACCAATATTTAAAAACTTACTAACTCTTTCACTCCGCAAATCGATCGCTTAGCACAGCAACGCACAGATAAACAGACAAAATTTTTCACAATCTTTGTTTTGGGTTCTATTTGCGTTGATAAAGGTTTCAATAATAGTTTTCTTTTATATCTTCATGTACAGAGAGCGATCCGTTACATTTTTATTATGTATATTTATATATATATATATATATATATTTAGCGTTTTCGTTCAAAGCTCCCAGATGCCTTTTTTCCCGACACCTACAACAAATATCATCATATTTTTTAACCAATGTGTACAAAATCTTAAAGAATTATAAACTAGTACTTTCCTCGAGAACCAATCTATCCATTGCTGAAAACAGCATGAAAATTGGTGCATGAGTTTTCGAGTTTTTCGCGAATAGACAGACAGACACGCGCAATGGAGGGCTTTCTAATATGTAGTGATTCATACATATTCATTTAGGTCATTTCCTAATCGTAGAGAAGGTATAAGCCCAGTAGTGGGAACTATAAATAGACTGAGATAATGATGATACTATATATAAGTATAAAGTAACAATGACTATTCTTTGCAGCTTCAATAATAACAAAGAAGTTGACTTCTAAGAGAAAGTTTATTGGAAAAATTAAAGCAGTAACAAGAAACAGCTTGAAAAAATCTAGTATGCAGAGGTTAAATGAGGCTCAAGAACTCTGTAACAAACATTTTTTCTTTAAAAATGTTGATGCCTTAAGTCAACAAGCCAGGACATTATTGACCATGCAATTGAAGCTGGCAACAAGAAACAAAATGGCAAGACGATTTAGCATAGAGGAAAAGTTAATGGCCCTCACTCTAATGAAACAGAGCCCAAAGAGCTACAATTTACTCCAAAATATGTTGTCTCTTCCTCTTAAAAGAACATTAAACAGATTATCTGAAAAGATTTCTTTTGAACCTGGAATAAATAATAAAGTATTTAAATATGTACATGAAGTTACAAAATCTTGGGAAAATAAAGCAAAACTTTGCACAATTATTTTTGATGAACTGGCACTAAGTCCTCACTTGACATTCAATGAGTCAAAAGATATTATTGACGGATTTGTGGAATTAAGTCAAGACAGACAATTTCGTTATTGCGATCATGCATTGGTCTTTATGATTAGGGGCATTTGCTTTCCATGGCGCCAAAGCCTTTCATATTATTTTTGTGAAGGGACGGTTTCTGCAATAGAGCTGGTCCATATATTAAAAGAGATGGTGCATCGGGTAGCTGAAACCGGATTAATACCTTTGGGCATAGTTTGTGATCAGGGTGCCACGTTTCGGAGTGCACTGAACCTAATAAGAAAAGATACTGTCTGTTTACGTAATGCTCATGGGATTAAAGATGGTAAATATATAATTATTATTAAAGATGTGCCAATTAGTCGGTAAAGCTGACTATCCGGCCACTATAATAGTCACCGACTAGTTGCCGATAATTCAGCAAAGAGCACTGACTATCGGGTTTCTTATTTTATATGTAATTCTCAATAATATTTGTAGAAGGGTATAATAAAATTTATAATTACAATTGTTTGCCTGTGTAGGGCTGGGATAAGAATCGAATTCTCGTCAACCCTTACTTGGCCGTAGCGTCCTAAAAGTCGGCTAAGAGTCCACCAGGGGAATGGGCAGCCGCTCTCTCCTCTGAAACGTATAACATGTCACTGCGATCCTGTCAAGCGTAGCGATTACGGCTTTAACCACAAATATGAGGAGTGTAGTGGAGTCAAGAGTCTCCGATACCGGCGAGCGTGTATGAAGAGAATTATGAATGTTGAGGAAGCGAGTGAAGTATGCAAAGATAGAGTTCTCTGGCACTCTGTTCCCTCTGCCTACCCTGCAAGGGATATGGCGTGATGATATGTATGTATAAGTAGCAAAGACAAACAAGCAGATCCCAGCCACGGCAGCTCCGCTACCCTACGGCTCATTGTGATTTTTACAGCCGACTAATCGGCTAGCCGGCATATCTCTTGTTATTATAATTGCTCTCATATATTTTCATATGTCGGAACATTACATAAATTTAAAAATATTATTTTTATTTTACAGATGGCACCATTAAAATATCTGGGCTGGATTTAAATATCTTTTTTGATCCACCACATCTTCTAAAAAGTGTAAGAAATAATTTTCTCTCAAAGGACATGTTATTTGATGGTAAAATAGGTTCTTGGGACGATATCTTGTTTATATTTGATATAGACAATGAATTAGGACACACTAGAGTTTTACCTAAATTGACGGCGCATCATGTAATACCACACAAAATAAAAAAAATGAAAGTGAGTGCAGCTACTCAAGTACTTAGCGCTCGAACTGCTGCTATGTTAAAATATACGTACACTCTGAGTAAGTTCATTGTATATTTATTCCACTAAAATCATAATATGTATACCTCTTTCTTACATGCATTACATTTTTGTTGTGGCTACTAATACCTATCTTACATTACGTGTGGGTGTCGTAGTAGATAACTGAGAGCTTTACATGGACTTGGAAATGGCCATCTCTATCTAATGTTATCTGATCAACAATTTTAATCCCATAGAGGGTTGACGCCAAGCCGGTTATATTCCCAAAACTTTTGCAATATGTACGATGAAAGAAAAGTACATATCCCGGCGACGCCAAATAAAGATGGAAGAAATTTGATGTTCGACAACGGAATAAACTCCTTATAGACAGCACTTCTTTATTCCCTTATACTGTTTGCAGTTATGTAACTAATGCATGTGGTGGTATAAGTTTGATGCTAGCGCTTTCAATGTAGTCCAAGATTAGAATTCTTTATTGCAGTTTTTAATGTGTTATATTATGTATTCTGAATATCGACAAATTCTAATAACTCACGTTTTATTTCAGATATTCGTAATAACACGGCTTCTTTAGAAAATAAGAATAACTCAAATACAATGGCAACAACAGCGGCAATTGTTGAATTTTTTGACAAGCTTTTCGACAGCGTTAATGGCTCTCCAGGTTGCTCAAAGAAAGGCAAATTAAGAAGTGCAGTAAAGGAAAACTCACCACATATGGGATTTTGGTTGGATGCCATTAAATTATTAAAAGAAATTAAATTTAAAGATATTACTAGCAAAGCAGCCATTCAAGCAGGGCAACCTCGCTTACGGCGCGTTCCCTGCCTAGATGGTTGGGTAACAACGTTAGAAAGTTTCGTAAGGATGACCCAATTATTGCTTACTAAGTATGGAGTTGACTACTATTATCCACGCTGTGTAAATCAGGATCCCCTAGAAAACTTCTTTGGGAGAATCAGGGCATTTAATTACAGGAATGTTAACCCCGATGCCCATACTTTTATATATTCTTTTAAATCATTAGTGTTATCAAATGTGTTAAGTCCAAAATCACGATTTCGTAATTGCGAAGAGGATGATGGCGAAAATTTAATAGACCTAAACTTTTTATTTAAAGAAGATGAATCAAACAAGGAAAATGTTTTTGAATTGACATCTTCCAAACCATCATCCTCTACACAAGACAGTAATTTGTTTACTAATAATACTACTGACCTAGCCACCCAGGTCGTCATGGAAAAAATAAGAGTTCATGGTTCTGCTTACACAGCGGGGTATGTGTGTAGGCAATTGTCTAAAGTCATAAATTGTGTAAAGTGTATGAAAACTTATACTACACATGAAGTTAGTTCTATACACAAATTAATTGACTTTAGGGAATATAAAAACTTAAAAAGGAGTAACTTGGTATATCCAAATGAAAACTTTTTGAGGTTGTATAGGGAAGCTGCACAACATGTACATTCTTTTTTAAATTTGCATGGTCACGAAAGGCGTACTGGACAAAATTTAAAATCTTTTTTGTGCAAACATTTGTTATCTAGCTGGTTAGGGTGCAGTAAACATCACAATGTTATACTAAATCAAGCTATAAAAATAATAATAAGAATACACGTACATAATTGGTGTAAAATTATAAATAGAATATTTAAGGGTGATATTGAAGAAAAATATATTAGGAAGATGAATATGCCACAGAAAATGGCGTATAGAAAATATGAAAAACTTAAGTTAAAGGCAAAAACATTGAAAATGAAATAAATTATATAAAGACTAAATTTTGTGTTATTTATGCTTGTACTGAGTTATGGGGCATAATTTACCTCAGCAATACGTATGTTTTTGATTACATTTTATCGATTAAAAGGCATCACTAATCTATCGATGATAATAATATCGATATAATCGATCACTACTGATTTGATTATCTGTGTTGCATACGATACTAGCGCTACATCAGGACATTTTGTAACTTCTTGCTAAATTTCACTGTCCCATCTGTACGTAGTACTAATATATTAATCTGTGCTCGTAATACATTTTGCAGAAAGCGAAATGCTAAACGAAGTGATTCAGTGGACTATATTACAGATATTATGGAGAGGAAACAAACGTATTTATTCAATCAACACAACAACTGTAATGGCGGAAGACCGAATGAATGTCATATTTGACGTATTTAAAACAAATATGGATGGCATTTACGTCAGCCAATCACGAAGCTACACAAGCTGTCGCGTGAGGGCAATAGAAATATGGCGGACGAATGAAGTTCATTGTTCGATCATTTACGGCCGTGCGCCCCACTGCCAGGCTGGAGCCTCCTTCGTAGTGGGAAGGAAATTAACCAACTATACCGCACTGGTCGGACGTGTTGGTAAAGTTTTTTGTTTCGATCTTTCTTTCTTTTACATAAATGTTATATGCATTTTGTATACCTTAATTGTCTCTTACTATCACCCATGGGTAAGATGGTGCGTGGTGAATTATATTCTTACTCCATCACCATACGAAAATATTAATTATAATTAAAAATTTGCCGAGACTCTAATTAAGTAGTTAAAAAACAATAGTATGTAGAATAACAGGTATTAAAAATATCAAAAAAATTTAATACTGTGCCGCGCTAGCCAGGTGAGTTATCATAGGGTTTTGATTCGACCTTCCCTTCTTTTATCTTTTGCATCATTTGTGGAAAAGAATGGGATGATGACATTTTATATTATAAATCTTTCATCACATGAGCAATTTTACTATTGTTAATCTCCCTACATCTTTAAACGAGCAATTCTTGTATATATATATATATAAAAGTATATGTAATCCGAATCTCAGAAACGGCTCCAACGATTTTCTTGAAATTTAGCACACAAGGGGTTCCGGGGGCCATTAATCGATCTAGCTAGGTTTCATTTATAGAAAATATTATTTTGTCGGTATTTTTCGCCAACAAAAATATAATTTTTCGTTGTACTAAAACTATTAGAATATTCAAGTTTTCAAATTTTGACGCTGTCATTAAGAATAGACATTTAGCTCAGTTGGAAAATCGAGTAGTCTAATCCAAACAAACCGGAGCTCGGTTCGGATCCTTACTTTTTCTTATTTACTTTGGACTTTTTTATTATTTTATTAATTATTATCATTTGCCCGCATCTGTTTAGAATTTTCTGTCAATCATTGTCTGCGTAGAAGTCGATAACATTTTAATAGGATTATTGTTTGTTTTTTACGTTATTAATTTTATTGTTTTTTATAAATAATTATGTATAAATGTTTGTGTACTTACTTATATAGTATAACAATGTTATCCATGTAGTGTGGAAGAATATAATTCACAAACCCCTATCTTACCAGTGGGCGATCGTAAGAGACGACTAAGGGATATAAAATGCATATAACATTTATGCAAGAGAAGGAAAACTCGAAACAAAACCCTATACCAACACGTCCAACCAGCGCGGTATAGTAGGTTAACTTCCCTCCTATTAGTGAGGAGGCCCGAGCCCAACAGTGGGACATATATGGGCTGTGATGATGATGATGATGATGATGATGATAACAATCTTTGTTATAGTGTAGGGAAGGTTTAATAAACATAAAATTTAAATGAATTTTTATTATATATTATGGACACCAGGCTTTTTCCTACCAGGCCATGTTTTAAACACACCGCGCTCATTCCGATCGAGCCGATGGAAGGGTAGTGTGCAGCCCCATAACCCACCGTCTTTTCCATTGAAATTAGGCCGACTACTGGTACCGCTTCAATGACATCCACCCGCGATGCTACACCTATTACAGTATTTATTTGTAAACAATATCTTTTGTTTTTCTTTCGGATGTTAGAATTACCAGGATACTCTGTGAGCTTACTCTGAAACATGTCATATACAACTGCCCATGAGAGAAGCAGCTTTCTCTCTAGTCTACTCCCGCTACCTTAAGAATTTGACTTCGAGCTTTGTTTATGGTTATTACGAAACAGACTTTAATGGCAAACTGCACTCTCTGAAATTCGAGGGAGTAATTTGATGGTCTTTAGAGAATCCTAGGAATAAATACAGACTCTGCTCGAGAATAACCGGTCAGTATAGTAGACCCGATTACATTGCAATGCAATGTTTTTTCTTACAAATTGGTGGCATTGTATAATTTTGGCGCGCCAGCTCTCAATTTTAAGATGTGATGTGTATTCAGGAAATCGCCCGGTTGTCTGACTTGGAGTTTATCACTTATTCGAAGGATTTATTTTAATATTCGACCCCTTCGAATGATTTAAAATATTTGCAAGTAAATAGTATAAAGAAATCAAAACGACCGTAGTAGCGCACATAGGTACGACTATGTCATAGCGTCTTGCGACCAATCTGATCAGCATTAACATCCTGTCTCCCAATCGTATCTTACTGATTGTTCTTAATATAACTCAACCTTTCCGTCTCGATTTTTACAAATATGTTGATGAAACGCTGGCTAAACAGTGAACAAAATTATAGCAAATGACTATCTCTCATTCCTAATCATTATGCGGTAAAAATACCCTCGCCAGAGTAAAATTAAAATGGGTAATACATCTTATGAGCGATGGATTTCAGTTATACGATGCGATGTGTAGGATATATATATAGATATCTTTGCTCTCAATTATAATATTCAGCTCAGAAAATTGCTATCTAACAATTTAAAATTTCAAACTCTACGTTCCTATGACGCCGTGTCCTAAAATTGTATGACCTCTTTATAGCTTAGAAACTTTCAAATGCCGTGTTAATACAGTATTATGACTTTCGAGACATTCCAATTTTAAAGAGTATTTCCATTGTACCAAGCTTTTATGTGAGATCAACCTTTTCGGGGTTCCGTACCCAAAGCGTAAAACGGCCTTAAACGGCACCTTATAACTAAGACTTCGCCGTCCGTCCGTCCGTCCGTCCGTCCATCTGTCTATCACCAGGCTGTATCTCATAAACCATGATAATTAGACAGCAGTCAGACAGAAATTTTCACAGATGATTTATTTCTTTTGCCGCTATAACGACAAATACTAAAAAACAAAATAAAATAAATATTTAAGGGGTGCTCCCATACAACAAACGTGATTTTGGCTCCTTTTTGCTCGGTACATTTTTTAGTTTCTATTTTTTGTACTTTTTGCCTTTTTAATTTATTTTTCATTATTTTTATTATATTTAAATATATCTTTCAAAACACTCTAATACAAAAATACCGAGCAAGGCTCGGTCCTCCAGATATTAGACAATTAATTGCTATAGGCAGCGTTGTTTTTCCGGCCCAATGGAGGGAATACGGTAGGTTATAGGGCCACAGGTTGCCCTCTCGTCGCCCCGGACGAGGGGAAAACGTGCGTTCACACCATAGCCTACCAAACAAAAAAAAGCAGCTTTGTTTGAAAACCTCTGCTTATACAATGTCACAAAACTTGTGCGCTTGTTTGTTGCTCTGTCATACCGTAAGTTCTTAAACGATTGTCTGTATACAGGTTGGTTGTCGAACATATAGAAAATAATGTAAGGTACACAACATTTTATACAGGAAAAATAATACTATTCCCAAGGAATAGAAAAAATGTTACATTAACGCGAGCGAAGTCGGTGGCTATACATATCAAGCTCAGCCCGGGAGGAAGGCCTCTCAACGCCCAGTCGTAACCGATGTCCCACAGAGTCGGCCCCAGGACCGACCCCTGTGGAACACCGTACGTCATGGGCATCCGTACAATGTCCCTTGCGGGACCCGCGCAGAGCACACTGCGCCCCTCCAAATAGTCTGCCACCAGCCGCCTCAGGTACAAGGCACGCCATGGAATCGGAGTGCCTCCCTGATGCAGCTGAATGGCAGACTATTGAATGCGTTGGCAATGTCCAACAACAACGATAACAGCCCTCCTCCACTGGCGACAGCCTCCGCGGCTGTCTGCCTCAGGCGTAGCAGAGCCCCAATGGTCGAACGCCCCCTTCGAAAGCCGAAAAGAGCGTCCGACAGATTGGGCCCCACCTCGCCCAAGTGCCGGATGATGCGGGCAGCGAGAATACGTTCAAGCAGCTTGCCCATATCGTCCAAGGAGCACGATGGGCTTGTAGGCCGACGTCGAATCCGGAGGCCGTACCGGCTTTGGCAAGAGTACCAACCTCCTCTGACACCTTACAGCACTCAGCGAACTGTCCAGCCGCCAAACAGGTGTTGTACAGTCGCCTGAGGCGAGGTTCCAGGTGTTCGAAGAGCAACGTCAACATCCGGATTGGTATTCCGTCCGGGACGAGGGCCATGAATCCTTGCCACAGCGACATTCTATAGATCCTTTTTTTTTTTTTTTTTGCCCGCAATGTGGACCATTGATGTGGTCGCGCTCCAACGCGGCGCGCAACCCCATGGACCCACCCTGCAAACACCTTTCTTTGCCGTGCGAGCGGGCCACCGGTATCCGATCTTTGTCTTCGGTGGCCCGCCCGGCGGTTTACACTTGCGGGTTGCTCTCATGTCGACGCCCCGACGGCGAAAGCTGTGAATGGCCGCATCGCATATCTGCGTTAATGCATCGCGAATGCGGCCAGCCTCAACGTCCACTCCGTCCGCTGGGGGTGGTGAGGACAGCCACGTGTTCACCGGTGAACCGACAGGGTCTCCGCCTCCTTCAGGACACGCCAGTTCCTCACTCGTGGTGAGAGAGCGGGGCTAGCGAACGAAAAGTCCACTATCGAGCCGCGCCGCTTCCGCACACACGTGTTCACTGTGGTGTGAGTGAGACACTGTGTGTGTCTGTCTAGGATACAGAGGCCCAGTGACGCCGCCCACTCCACGACCACCCGCCCGCGATCGTCCGTCATAGGGGACCCCCACGCCGTGGATTTGGCGTTGAAGTCCTCCAGGAGCAGGACGAGGGCCGGTGCTAATCGCCGTATCGAGGCCTCCAAGTTGGTGAGGGAGGCCCCGAAATCGTCCATTCTCCTAGTAGGGTAGAGGTGTACGCCGTAGAGCGTGACCCCTTTCCACTCCGCTGCGACAAATTCCTCGCCCCGATTCAAGAGGGACATTAAACTTTAACGGGTTGAGAGCCCTCAGTGCTCACCCACAGTCCGGGTAAAATTGTCATAGCCATCTGAGGCTAACAACTAAGACACAAAAAAAAAAACCAAGAGGAACAAGGACGGGAAGTGCCGCTGCGTGGAGGTGACGATTGCCGCGGTTCCGTTCCAGCTGACCACCCAATTGGGGCGATCAGGCATGCAATACGGTTCCGCGACTACGGCTGCACGAATCGACCACTCCGCCATGGATTGCAGGAGGAGATCCTGGGCACCGGCGGAGTGGTTGGTGTTGGCTTGCAGGAGGTGAGTGGGTTGGGCAGCCATTAGTGGGCCGTATCCATCAGCTCCTCACTGGCGGGCGATCGGGCCGCGCTAGGAGCGGGAGCGGCCGTGGTCGAGAGGCCGCTCCGCCCCTTTGGGGTCGAAGCTGGAGGTCTCCACGCCCTAGAGCCCATGCGGTGCTTGGCAGGCTTTTTGCCCGCCGCACACGCGGGACAGTGGGGTGAGGCGGCACAAGATGCCACCATGTGCCCAGTCTGACCGCAGCGGAAACAGAGTCTGCCGCAGTCAAAGCAATTGGTGCATGTTGGCCGGGTATGCCCGACCGTCATGCACTTGAAACACCTCGCAGGCCGGTGCTCCAGCACGGTTACTCGCGCTGAGCTCCAGCCCACGAGGAGCCTGCCTGAGCCGGCCAGTTGCCTGACCGACTCCACTGGGCACTGCACCCAGGCGGCACCTACGCCGCCCGGACTGGGCCGGATGGCGGCAACCCGGACGGTGTCCAGGGGACACCCGGTTTTCGAGGCAATGGCCTCCCGGATGTCTTCCACCGTCACGGAGTCGTCCAGATCCACGATGCGCATTTCGGCGCACTTCACAGGTCTGGCGATTCTAACGCCACTCTCCTCGGCGAAAAGACCTCACAGCTTCGACGCCACGCTGTCGGCCGTCCTGGTGCCCTCGGCCCCAGGGAAGTCTAGGATCCGAGCCCCTGTCTGGGTCTTGCGGATCCTGGCTTCGACGCCTCCTATGTCGGAGACGTCGAGCTCCCGCCGGGCTTTCCTCAGAACGGCCTCATAGCTGAGGCCCCTTTCTGCCGCCTCAGGTAGCACAGTGATCACCACTACGCCTGTCTTCGGCGGCACATTCTATAGACCCTAAGCAAAGTCTACGATAGTAAACAACCCTAAATATTAAAAATCAACAAAATACTGGCTGAAAGTCTCAGAGTGCTACTATTCCTTTTTGTATAAATAATACGCGCTCGCAAGAAGTTTTTATCAAGTGTCAACTTTGATTGTTTTCACGAATCAATGCATACCTAGGCACTGCGTCTGTGTATACTTGTGTCTTGGACTATTGATAGGTCTCGTACCTATCAATAATCTAAGGCATCGGTGTATCTGACTAAGTCATCACCTGTTATACATAAATATTTTTTTTGTAAGGTTCTTAGTGTAGCTATTTTACATTTTTACGAACGATCCGTCAAATGGCCGAGAATAGACTGTGGACGCAATTATCCTAACACCTCCATCATCAGGCACCATGGTACAATATTAATGCATTGTCATCCAAGTTGCACACACAGATGTAATCAATTTTAATTCTAATGAATGCCAGGAAGTGGGTCGCATTAGCTTGCATGATTCTACCCGAACATACAGATAATATAAGATACATAGGTACATAGTATATGTAATATCGCAGGTAAATAAAAGCTTGTAGAAAATATCCGTTATGAGAAATCCACAATGTAAACTAGGGTGGTGCTAGCGGTGTCCAGGTCTAAGAAGAGTGCAGAAATTACCTTACCAGAGCAACGTTTGGATCATGCGGGGTAGTCAGCAGCGGAGATATAATACCTACCTATTTTTCAATCTCCAACTGTCAAAAAGGTATATTTTTTGTAATTGCCTTAATTAAACGTAATATATTCTTTATTTTATCACAGCTGGGTAAAATAAATAGAAAAAAAAACCTTTGAAGGGCACATGAAACATCAGGCGAATAAAAATCTTAGTTTTCACACTACCATCTGCACATCCCTGACAATTCTGAGAGTATTAAATGTACCTAAAAATATTATAGTTACCTACCTTTGTGATACCTTTGTGACTAACATTATAATCCTGCCTTGTCTACTGTAATAAATTTAAAATAACTGAACATGAATATTGAAAGTGCAGGAAGTCGTTGGATGTAGGTGGCACAGGATCAGTGGCACAGGATTCTGTGTGGCATTCTCGTGGTGAGGCCTATATGCTATATCCAACAGTAGGGATGTTAAAAAATAATCGATTTTTATTTTAATCGATTATTTTTTTCAAAAAATCGATTTTTTATAATCGATTTTTATAGTAATATTAATCGATTTTTTAAAAATCGATTATATAAATTATGCGTTTTAATCGATTTTTATGAAAAGCGCCATCTATGGAACGGATGAATAAAACTCGAAGTAAATCCATTATTATTTACAAGTTAAGAGTGCCATAATATATGTAGTTGTTGGTAAACCATAAAAATGTCTTCCAATAGTAAAACATCTAAAAGCGGTTGGCGAAAATATTTTACGATTAAGAAACATACAGCAATATGCACTGTTCCAAAGAGCTAAAAACTTGCAGTAATACTACAAATTTAAAACAGCATACATACATACCATCACGCCATGTCCCTTGCAGGGTAGGCAGAGAGAACAAAGTGCCAGAGAACTCTATCCTTGCATACTTCACTCGCTTCCTCAACATTCATAATTCTCTTCATACACGCTCGCCGGTTTCGGCGACTCATGACTCCACCTTCCTTCAGTACATGACCGATCTGGTCTAGGTAGGTTAGTCTCGCTCTCCCTGAGTACCTACATCCTTCCACTTTCGTATTGTATATCTTCTTAACCAGACGTTCGTTCGACATTCTTTCCAGATGCCCGAACCATCGGAGCATTCCCTGTCGCATCTTTACACCAATGCTCTCTTTCATACCTACTCGCTCTCTTACGTCGTCGTTACGAATGCGATCGATCAGCCTAACACAGCCACAGATTGTTCGTAGAGATCGCATTGCGCATTAATTTTACTTTAATACTTTTTTCTGCATACCCAACTCTCGCTTCCATATAGTAATGTTGGAACAAGCAAGTTATGTATTGCTACACGTGTCTTCTGGCTTCGGTGGTGGCTACCGAGAAGTTGTCCCAACGCTCCGATCACTCTATTTCCCGCATTTACTTTTCGCTCTATATCAGTGGTGTAGCTTCCGTCCTGGCTAAATTCACATCTAAGATATACAAATTCATCCACTTGCTCTAGTACATCATTACCTATTATTACTCTTACATCTGTTCTGGCTTCATCTCTTTCGAAGACCATTATTTTGGTTTTACTCACATTCATGCGTAGACCCCTTTTCTTACAATTTTCTGTCATTGTGTCGACTAGGGTCTGTAGGTCAGTCACTGACTGCGCCAGCAGGACTGCATCATCTGCATAGAGCAGAGCACTGACCACTGAGTCGCCCATCTGGACTCCCACATTCATATCGTTCAACCTTTGGAGACATTTATCCAGATATATGATAAACAGCCTGGCTGATAGAACGCACCCCTGCTTAACGCCGATATTGACGTTAAACCAAGGCGACATTCCATCATCCAGCCGCACACAAGCTCTACATCCCATGTAACTGGACTGCACAGCCTGCAGCAGTTTACCGTTAATACCTTACTCCGGTAAAATGTCCCAAAGTTCCTTTCGTTCAACCGTGTCAAATGTTCTCTCCAGATCCACAAAACTGCAGGAAACCCTCTGACCTAGAGCCAGATGCTTCTCCACAATGTTGCGCAGATAGAACACTTGATCCATGCATCCCCTTCCACTCCTGAAACCTCCTTATGCCTCACACAGTAAACCATGGGACTCCATTCTCATTCTCCTTTCAATAACTTTAGCATACACTTTTGCTGCCAAACTGGTCAAGCTTATGGCTCTGTAATTTGCGCAATCATAACGTGAACCCTTGTTTTTAAACAAAGGCACGATGACTGCGCTATTCCCGTCCCTGGGAACTATTCCCGAGCTCCAACATAAATTGAGGAACATCAGGAACGCCTCCCAGACACAGGTGCCGCTAAGCTTGATCATCTCGGCAGACACCATATCAATGCCCGCTGCCTTACCATTTTTCAAACTTCTTATCGCCCATTTAACTTCATCCATACTGATGCCATCGGAGGACGCTGGTGCCGAATGTTGATCTACTAGACCACTGATAACGATCGGGACAACCCGAGTATCCGCATACATATCGCCAAAATATTCCCTCTATCGGCTTAACACGTCTTGTAATTGTGTAAGAATGTCTTACCTTTAGACCTTATTTTATTCATTCTGAAGGCTGACCAACCACCCCGAGACCTCTTCACCTCTCTCCAAAAGAGTTTGGTGTTACCCTCGAAGTTTTTAGCCAGCCTATCTTCTGCACTCATATTTGTTCTATCACGTTTCTCTTTCACTAAGGCCTTGGTGTCATTCTTACACTGCCGATATATTTCTTTCTTCTGTTCAGTCATACTGTCATTCAGATTCAAAGAAGAGACATAGTCCAGCCACACTTTCTTCTTTTGCGCTACGGAAGCTGCCTCTTCCTCATCCTAACAAGGATCACCATTTGTTTTTCTATGCTTCTTTGAGCTTCCACATACTTCTTTCGCTGTATCTACCATACTCTTTCAATATTCTCCAGCATTCTGGCTCGACCCACGTCGCCTCAGTGGGACACCCTAACCCGTACTGCGGTACGCATATGAGCCGGATTGAAGTCTGACTAGACTGGCAGGGGACACGACGTGCACGTTCCGGACTATGCCTCCCTAAAAAAGAAAATCATCATCATGTCAGGCTATTGTCGTCCACTGCTAGACGTAAGCCTAAATGTAAAATAGTATTGGACATTTATGGCATTTTTTTGTTGTGATTTATATTTTAGTTTTTGAGACAAAACGGCGCCCTAACAAAATAACAATCTTATTGTTATTTTGTTAGGGCGCTCATCATTTCATTTTTATGATAATAAAAAAAATGTGTCAATAATTACACTTGGGTTCCTTCCTTACCTTGAAAATTTAAAGGAATATTCGCTTTGATGAATTTTATATTTGAATTGGTTGATTTTTTATTCATACATACATAGCCTCACGCCTGTTTCCCAGAGGGGTAGGCAGAGACTACGGATTGCCACAAACCACGATCCTGACATACCTCCATCGCTTCATTCACGCTCATCACAGTCTTCATGCATTTTTTATTCATATAATTTTATTTGATTTTAATCTGATTAATTGTTAATATGAATCTCTTAGGTTTATTATTGGAATATGAAAAGTATATACATTTTTAAATAATAGAAAAAAATCGATTTTTTCGTAAAAATCGATTATTTATTTTGATTATAATCGATTTTTGGAAAATCGATTAATATTAAATAAAAAAAAATCGATTTTTATTTAATCGATTTTTTTCCAGTAACCTCACATCCCTATCCAACAGTGGATGTCTACGGGCTGATGATTGATGGATGTGAAATAAAGTTTGATAGGGTATAATAATCTAGCTATGCAGCAGGACATAAAATACTACAAAATGTCCATGTATTTGATGTATTATGTTTCTTTGGGTTATTAACTCAGGAACGACTACGAACAAGCTGCCTACATTGTCGCTTTATGTATTAGTAAAGAGACTACCTGTTATACTCGTATTGCAATTTGTTAATCAATATAATTACACCCACGATGAATATGAATGGTGAACTAACAGTGCATCAGTGCATTCTTCATATTCGTAGGCATCTAAGCATCAACTATTTACATAATACATCATACGTCTCATTTTTATGCATATAACGATCTTAAACGGTAATGGTGTCAATTTTTAAAAGAAAAGCATCCTTTCTTGTATATCTTCTTTAATTAGTACTTATAATCCTTTCTGTATGAAAAAAACGTTATAAAAATATTTCTAATATGGTCACCTCTCTAATCATTTCCGGTTTGTAACTCTGTTGCGGTGCAAAATTTGTGTAATTATTTATTAAATCAATTTTTTTTGGTGTTATAACTCATCTATCTCTCTTTACGACTAACTGCTGATTTCTTCCATTTCCTTAACTACTATTAGATGCGAGAAGTTGGGATAGGAGCTAGATGATGATATTGGATGCCAGTTTCCTTGACAATGGAAGGGCATTGACCTACTATCTCTAGTCAGGCTGTCAGCATCTTTTATTTTATATTTGGATGTTATTTTCTTGTGGTCTTTAGTTGTCAGCACTGTGGTGGTGAAAGAAGGGATGATGAATTTTATGCTCACTTATTAAAGCTGCCAACATATGCAAATAATTATATACCAAAGTTTTGTTATAGGTTTTATTTCAAGATCTATCCTTGTAAATCTGTTATCTGTATATAATAATCCTATGACATCCATAGGAACACAAGGGATGACAATTCATTGTATTTTTATCACAAGAATAATACTAGCTAGCTTGTGATATTAAATTTTATTTTTCTTAATTCCATTTTGGTCTATATTTATAGAATTTGAGATATTAATTTTTTATTCTTATAATTACATAAAATGCTTCTTATAAAAAATAATAATTTAAGGTTGGAAAAACAATGATTGGAAGCATGCTTCGGGTGAACCAGTGAAGAATGAAAGGGATTTCAGAGAGCTTGACAGGGCACAAAGAGATAGCAATGTGCAAGTGAAGTGGAACTATGTAGAAGCTCATAGAGGAGTACATGGCAATGAAATGGCTGATAAGCTGGCAAAGGAAGGTGCTTCAAGATACAGAAGATATTGAGTAATTTTATTAGTTTGAAGGGGTTTTTTTATAAATACCTGTAATTTGTTATATCATTTTTTTTCATAAATTACTTTATTATTTTTGTTACTATGCTAATTAGAGTTTAGTTTTTGTTAACTTGCAATCTATTACAGTACAGTTCATTAGTTAAAAGATAATTTTGTTGTTTGTTACAACATAGTTACTTTTTTAATTAAATGGAGGTACTTTGAAAATCGAAAGATTGCAAGTTTGTATAAAGTTAATTATAATTATTGGTAGACTGCTGGGATTAAGTTGGCATATCTTTTAAGGCCTAAAATTATGCTTAACTTGTTCTAGTTTTTGTAAAATTCGCGCCTACATGTTAGATACAACATAAATAAAACTTACTGAAACTTGAAAAATCTTTTATTTTCCTCTTAACCAAATTGCTTAAGAAGTTTTAGAAATATAGATGATTATCAAATCAAGAAATTTTCTTCGAAAATCAGCAGTAAAGATCTTGCAGCGTATGCAATAAATTTACGAAACTAAATTCATTGATAATGTAAAATTGTGGTACAAATGTACATAAACAATTTTCATAAATTTTATGGTTTGTTGGTTTATTGACATAAGATAGTCGCCGAAGACAAAGATCGGGTTTCGGTGGCCCGCTCGTTCGGCGAAGAGATGTACATGTAGGGCGGGTCTGTGGGGTCTCTGTCGCCCCGGACGGAATTAACGGATTGTGAACACACTAGCCCGCCGTCCAACATTATAAGCGTATTGCTTTGAGACTGATCTTACGGTAATCTGTCTAATCAGTTTAGTCACCATCTCAGCTTATATATGTCCTACAGTGGGGCTCGAGCCTCCTCAGTAATAGGAGGGAAATTGACCTAATAAACGACGCTGGTCCGACGTATTGGTATAGTTTTGTTTCGAATTTTCCTTCTCTTGCATATATGTTACATGCGTTTTATAATCCTTAGTCTTCTCTTACGATCATCCACGAGTAAGATAAGGGGTGGTGAATTATATTCTTACTCATTCACCAAACGGATCAGTTTAGTTTAGTAGACCAATTTTACTCTGGTGGAGGCATTTCAGAATATGTTACAAGGCCTTATGTATTATAATGGCAATGTATGGAATAGGCAACTAGTCAGAGAAGAATCTAGTCGCCCAAGATTATAATTATGAGAATATTTCACTTTATATCCATGCACCTTTTTTTAAGCCCGTAAACATCCACTGTTGGACCTTCATCTGAGAGAAATTAGCTTAGCATATCAACGTTGACCAGACGAAATGGTAGAGGGTTTTATTTAGTTTCTCTTCTCTGACGGTGATGTTCTATGCTTACCTCTCTTAATAAATTTTACTACACCTCCGGCAAATGAGGGGATGGTGTAATTGGTACCAAAGCACCTATTCTTACTCCGTCATCATACGTATACCTCATGCATGATTAGACATAGTCTTTCGCAAGAACTTCATTAATTGGATTTCAAAACCTTCAAAGTAGATTTCCTCTTTTAAAGTTATTAAAAAAATAAATCAATAAATGTTGTCACATATTTATTGAAAGAAACGTACATTTCTGTAGATACCACGTTGTACTACTAGCTATATACAAACAAAAAATATGGTCTACAAACTCAAGTACACGTTATACATTGTGAGTGATGTAATACCTTGCATAATGTAATAAAATAAACACTCTTATATGCTAACGGCATATAAATATATGTATAAGTATGAAGTTAGGATATAATATAACCTTAAAAATATTGCAGTACATTTAAATCTTAGTAATCTGCAATACTTTCTTAAAAACAAATTGTTCATTTTAAAATTAAAATATTCGCCTAATTTCGTTTGAAGGCAACGAGCCTCAATAAACAAAGGCATGGCCTTCTAACAAAGTTCGTGAACCTTTAAAGGAACTAAAATGCACATAATACAAACTATACATTAGCAGTCTTAAAATACACAATACATAATGTAATGACCACACAGAATGGTTTACGATTATACATTCAATCATATCTTGAGCTCTTGCTTTTTCAACTTACTTATATATCTACAAAAACTGTATTATTGCGGAGTTCAAAAAATTGATGCACACAATTTCGTAATGTTGCTTTTAAAATATTTCTTAATTCTCTTAGTCAAACAATCACATTTGTATATGATATTTACGAAAATACACTTGCCTTGACAATTTTCTTTATTGGGAAGTAGAGAGATGATTCGGTTGATTTATTTTAAACTAGTACCAGAGTACTTTTATTTAATTATATAGATATAAACTACATAAGCTAAGCTTTTGAAACATTATCAGCTGCATATTTTCAATATGATATTTATAGCATATGCATGCATATGGTTATATTTCCACATCACAATTTACTAATATTTTAGTTTAATTTATTTTACAATATTTACATAACGGGTAATTATCTGATATACCATAGTATAGCATTAAACAAATGCTTCGTTGACACGGCAATTTTATTATG
Source organism: Lymantria monacha (assembly GCA_905163515.2). NCBI lineage: Eukaryota > Metazoa > Arthropoda > Insecta > Lepidoptera > Erebidae > Lymantria > Lymantria monacha. The sequence goes on along the minus strand of LR991082.1, from coordinate 15,559,501 downwards.
CACCAAATCAATATCAATTTAATCTATTAAAGGGAATAAATAATAAAATGAAAATTAGTTTAATCCCCACTTAGTGTGGGATAGGGGCAGGCTAATGAATAAATGAATGAAAGCCCTCTTTACGAAAACTTTACAACAGAACTCGAATTATTAAAAAAAAAATCTCCGTTGTTTCAAGTTAGAGTAATGTGTTTAAATAATTATGACAGTCACAAGTTATTATTAGACTAGTTAAAAAGCCTGTAAATAATATAAATCTTTTTTCTTCAGCTCGAATAGTGGATATACCACTATTGGTACCGAGTCTCCTCTCTAAGACAAGAATAAATGACTGATTCCATAATTTTCAGCCGGATCCGTACAAAGACTTGTGGAAACAAACCTTTGTACAAATCCAGCTGAACATAATGGGAAGAAAATATCCCAGAAGGCGAACTAGAAAGTTTGCCTTCCATGGCAGTGATGGTATGTGCTTCGTTCAATTCTTTAGCTGTCTTTCACGACACCAACAAAAATATACTCATACGTTTGTAATTAATATAAGACATAAATTCTAGCCGATTTACATAAATATAAACGACATTTTTCAATACAAAAAAAAAATACAGCTTCAGATCAGTGATTACATGAATTTGATATTTAAAAAATAAATTGATTCATACGACCATGTTATTTATGTTCTTAAATAATAACTAAAAAATATCAGTTCTAAGTATGATCCGAAGACAATACTTATTTAACGAAATAACTCAGTTGTCCATATTTTTAAGGGCATCTCATATGGCATCAAGAACTAAACAGATCCGTTCATAATATCCCATATGGTTGGATTAAATTGTTCTCATGTAAAATACTGTATTGTGTGCCCCCGACGGGCAGGAGTCACCACCGCGGAACTGTTTGTACCACCACCTACAATCAGATATCCGCCTGTTGACACCACTTTTTTATTTGAATTTTCCTCGTTATTCATTATCTAAAAAAAAAAAAAAACAGAAAATACAACAAAACTTTAAAAGCGCTTGGCTATTAAAATTTTTCCTAAGTGTAAATAAAAAAGCTCTACAGCATACATAAAGTCTAAAGTCTCGAGGCGCACACTGCAATGGTATTGGCCTTTTTTGACATGCAGTCTGGACACCATCCGTCCGTAGTGTTCGGAGCGTTCACTCCCATAAACTAGCGTATTACTTCATATCACCATTTAAGTTACGTTTACGTACAAGCGTTACGTTTTCTTGACATGGGTGGTAGGGTAAACAGGCGTAAACGTAGTATGGAAACGCTCCAAATATTAGGGAATATTGGGAACGTATACTATACTACATGCCTTGTGCTGCGGGAAATTGTGTCTTAAAAATATTACGCTGGAACAAAATTGGTTCTTAATCGTATAGGTAGTACGGATGGTCATCTTCGGTTTAAAAAATTGTATAAAATGGTTTATGTAATGCGGGCCCACATATACACGGTGACATTTATATCGTCTTACAAAAGCAGTGCAGTTAACGTAACCAGTATCTACTATTCATTCGTACAATTAAAAGGTTATAAAAGATATTTACTGGAATATTATTTACTAAAAATTATTATAAATAAGTACTAATTAAAATAGTAAGAGAACAGCATGTAGCGAGCGGTAGGCTACCTACTCGACATAACCTACGTACTGTGTAGGTACTACCTAGCCGTAGGTACGCTTTGGAATAGCAGTCCACGTGGACTTCGTAGCTGTGATTGGCTAACGTAATTACGTTAGCCAATCACAGCTAATTTTTAATTTATTTTATTTTGTTTATTTTTGTACCACTACCACTATTGAACAATTAAATATGTTAGATATGTTTCTTGGGTCGGATACTTTTATGGCACTTATTTTGTAAGATATAAATGTCACGATGTATACCACGCTGACCTAGTCACCTATTACTGAACTCTTGACAGAGAGTGTGGTAGTGAGGTATTCTCTGACATTTATTGCCGATTGTAAGACAATTCAACTTATCGGAGAGATAAGACGTGGAGATACAAGATGCGATTATGTACCTTTCGAAACATGGTAAAGGTACTCCTTACCTATAATTAACGATAAAATATAAATCCTAACTAAGGAGCCATCGTGAGTTTTACCTTGTTTGCTTATAGTAATAACGTTTTAACTACACAACCGATCATCATATTTAGCATACAGGTTAGCAAAAGTACTGAGAAAAAAATATAGAATACCAGGAAAAGTACTGTTGTTAAAGCGTACAAAGAAAATAATGACTATATCTATGTTAAAACAAACAAGCTTGAGCCAAAGCAGCTGATTGCCGAAATTAGTAAATATAAATTAATTTTAAGACTATGTTTTGAACTCATCTCATTATTCCTTAATTTTATCATTGGGCTATTTTTTATAACGGTAATGAAATTATACCCATTAAATATAGCACTCTGGTCAGCCAGTAGAGTATTCATCTATCCATCAGCCCATTGAACTCTACCGTTACTCTGCCACACAAGACTGCCAAGGGGATAATACCATATTATCACATTTAGTCGCATTTGATATTATAAGCTTGCCAAGTAGATAGAGTCCTGGTGCCCTTTCTCCAGCTTTCTTAGCCGGTTTATAAGGTTACCACTAGAAGGTAAGGGACCAACCTATACTACACGACTCATTTTTACAATTGTTAACATTCAGTGACCACTCATAGTACCATAGCCAGACCCAATTTTGTTTTAGCGTGGTATTTTTGAAGGCCCCTCTACAGCCTAAACAGGTCAAGCAGTATGGGCGTGTGCTGTAAGGGATCGTATATTATAAGAGAAATTTTAGTGGCAGGACCACGTTGCTGAGAGTTCTCCGTCTACAGCCGCGGACCGGTCCGTCCGGGGTAGTACCACACTCTCGCAGAAGATCGACGTCTGAGTAATGGCAATGTGCTATTGCGTTTCGTTCAGTGAGCGAGAGAGCCGGAAGCCCAAATGGGTGGGTTTGGGGTTTGTATTGGTAGGCAGAGGCCCAGCTATACCCTTGGTATAGCAAAGGTCCATGGGCGGCAGTAACACTTACCATTAGGTGCGCTGTTAAAAAAACATATTTATTGACGACGGAAGGGTAGTGAATATATAGTGGAATATTTTTACTCGGTGACCAAACGAAAAAAAAAAAACGAAGAAAGAACGAACGTCTGGTTAAGAAGATATACAATGCGAAAGTGGAAGGATGTAGGTACCGAGGGAGACCAAGACTAACCTACCGAGACCAGATCGGTCATGTACTGAAGGAAGGTGGAGTCAAGAGTCTCAGAAACCGGCGAGCGTGTATGAAGAGAATTATGAATGTTGAGGAAGCGAGTGACGTATGCAAAGATAGAGTACTCTGGCACTCTGTTCTCTCTGCCTACCCTGCAAGGGATATGGCGTGATGATATGTATGTATGTACCAAATGAAAAACCTTAATCTGCTTTACTTTGGCCACCGATTACAAAGACCGGGTTCCTGTGGCCCACTCGCACGGCGTGGAGAGGTACATTACGGGGCGGGTCTATGGCGTCGCGCCGTTTCATCTGTCGCCTTGGATGGATTTAGGAGGGTATGACCAGAACATGCCCGCCGCAAAAAAAAAAGTCTGCCTTATTAAGTAATAAACTTACTTGTTTGTTGAGTATTACTGGAGAGATATTCTGAGTGGAGGGTGGAGGCTTGTAAGTACCAACGCATTTCATTGTTTGATTGCCACTCTGATCTTCTACCATGCTCACTGGAATTAAAAAAAGGATGATAATTTTTTTCCAGTCATACATTTATCATCAAAGAAAAAATAGTGATAGTACCACTCTGTTGACAGTTTTCTGTCTACAGCCGCGGGCAGATCCGTCACACAGCCGCGCACTCTCGCAGAAAATTGACGCCTGAGCAGTGGCAATGTGTTGCTGCGCTTCGTTCGGTGAGCATGAGAGCCGGTAACCCAATTTATTTGGTGGGTGTAGATTTTCTTTGGTTAGCAGCAAAGGGACAGTAACTACGTGGAAATCGAATCGGGGACACTTTAGGTGGTATCATGACCATTACCATAACTGCACACTTGAATAAATCATACATACATATTTATGTGGATAATAATACTTGTAGTATTATTATCCACATAATTACATATTTCGTGTATTATATTAATTGAAATGACACATATATTTAACTAGTTGAAACTTTTAATTGCTATGGAAAAGGAAGTTAAAAGTAACTCTGGTTAACTAACAATTACAATACCAAGGAGAGTTGACGGCAAACGGGCGACCGATCATAAAATTATTGCCAATAACTTTTCCAATATGTATGGTGAAAGAGAAGTAAGTATTGCACCCACCCCAAGTATTTGGGATACGAGCAGCGAACTTCACCAATAGTAGATACACGAATTTCTACTATCCCCGACGATATAGGTACATCTATCTATCTGTGTTTTGTAAAAAAGGTTAACATCAAAAAAATCATTGTGACATACCAATAATGGCATTCTTCTGTGTATTGGTGTTATGTTGGTCTTGATTATAGCGTGGGGCAGCCAACTTGCCCCCCACCGTGAGCGCCGGCGCTGCCGTGTTTTTCTGTAAAACCAATAGACCACAACTTACGTAATAAATATGTGCAATTCTATAATAAATTTCCCCGTGTGTTTATAAAGTAAGAATACCACCATCAAGTTTCTTGTCCATTGGCGTCGTAAGAGACGAATACTTAATATTATATGCGTATAACATGTTTTTTTTATATACAAAGATTGCGGGGGAATTTACAATCATGCAATTGACATAAATTACACCCAGACTCGGAACCATCCTTTGTGGATCGCACAAGCTGTTGTCTTACGTGGAAATTGAATCAACGGCACTGGCACATAAGGTCAATCTTAACCGACATCTGTGCAGTCGCAATTTGTGCAAGAGATGAAAAATTTGTAATAACACCGTTGGTATAAAACACGTCTGCACAGTATACTAGGGTAATTTATCACCTGTCGTGGAGGAGACTCAGATCCAGCAGTGGTACATATATGTGCTAAGTAGATATAATTATTCTTTCTGTGAAGTCACGAATCAAGATGACAATATGTGATCACTCCTCGTGAACATTTTCTAGAGGAAATCGAAAAAATCGGCTGTAGTCACTAGGAAAACGCAGCTCAACGCTCATAGAAGGCAGGGGTGTGGCTGTATCCCTTTTCTTTTCTTTTTTGGGCATGCCATGGTCTGGAAACCTACTCCGCCCATTCACAATTCCACACCCACGCTTATAACCCACCGTGATACTTCCACACCGCCATTAGACCGACCGCTGGTACCATTTGCTTGCCATCTGTGGCAGTATCAGTGGGTATCAACTTTATCGACGCCCCGGCAACAACCAGAAGTGTTGCTTTGCGGTCGGCCTCTCTGCGGGTGACGGACTAATTCTCGGTCCATCCATCCGTGACCTTACCTAGGGCGGCATAAGGCGCAGGTACACGTAAGTACGCGTCAGCGCGAAGAATCTCTCTGACACGTCCCGTCGCCACCTTCTACGAGAAAACAGACTCACAAAAGATGGCGACCACGTCTCATGGTTGTAACCCTAGTATTATCAATGTTCATGGACGGCAGTATCACCATCAGATGTACTGCTTGCTCGTTAGCCACTACAGGTAATAAAGGAAAAAGGGAAGATTGGGTCCTAATATGTAGTCTACTTGAATTTAAAAAAAAAAAACATCTAAAGCATTAACGATATAAATGGACAAAACGGAAGCAAATAGGATAAAGTTTTTATAAACTTACTGGCATGTTATCTGGTTGAGGTTGTAACCGGCTTTCCGAGCAGTTCGGTGGTTCGCCATTACTGTTTTCGTCCTGTCAATACATATTTTCTAAGTTACAGTTTCATATGTTATTTCGTCTAAAAAATGGTTAAACAGAAGTGTAATATAAGCATAACTCGTTATTAAAATATTAATCATACATAAGGGATGTCCTCATACTACATGACCCATTTTGTTACAATTTTTAACACAACCACATCCGTGACCAAACTCCTGGCTGTATCCCTGATAGTGTGCACCCCTGCAGAGGCACTTGAACCTCGATTAGCATTTATCAAGAGGTAGGCTTTTTGCACTTCTGTTATAAAATACAGAAAATAAACCATCATTGCAAGAAATTGAAATCAAAATGAAAACTTATGCCAATCTGGGCAGAGTGTTATAGTATACCACGCTGCTAATAAATGCCTTCAGTTGGAAGAAAGTCGAGCCCAACATTGGAACGTATAGCGGCTGAACGGAGGAGTTTGAAGAAATAATGAAAGAGATAGTTTTCTAGAACGTTCCACTTGTTAACTTGAAATTTTTAACACTTCATGGCCATCATTAACTCGCCTGCCAAGCGTAGCGATTATACCACTATCCCCTCAAATGGATGGGTAACCGCACATTGTGCTGTTTAATGGGGAGGCTTACATCTAGTAATAGAAAGTGTAACAGCTAAATGATAATGATGATTACCCGTCTTTGTTGTGTACAGACGTTATGATGTTGCGACCAGTGAGCACGTTGACACGGATAGTCGCAGTATGCCGTGTTCCAACAACAGTAGAACTGAGCTTCCTGACTGCAGTTTGCACACCTGTAATAACAAAAATGCTTAAATAATTTTATCCATTTATTATTTTGGTTGGCCACCGATGTCAAGGAAGCGGTACCAGTGGCCGGCCCAAGAGCGATGGGAAGGGAATACGGTGTGTTACGGGGCCACGCACCGCCCTTCCGTCATCCTCGATGGAATGGTCGACGTGTGCCCAGACCATAGCCTGCCAGGAAGAAAAAATAAAAAGAAATCCATTCATTACTCTATCATCTCTTGTTTTTTTACAGGTTATGGCTTAGTCAAACTCCGTCCAAACCATCCGGGGTGACAGAAGTAGACTTATAACCCTCCGTATTGCGTTCACTGTCGCTTTTAGGGCTGGCCACGGTCACAGCAGTCTTGTTTTCAGCCGTAGTTTATTTTTGAGGCAATAAGAATTCATTTTGACTGCACAGATGGCGTAGTTAAAGTACCGACCTTCCATGCCATTGCCATGGGTTCGATTACTACTCAGAACAATACTTTTTGCGAACCACAAACTGTTGTTTTGAGTCCGGGTCCAATTTGTCTGCATTCATTACATGTTTGTAAAGTCCCTCGCAATACAAGGATTGTTTCCTTAGTGCAGGGTGGTGTATTTTTAAGAACATGAAATAAGTATTGTCACTATCTTATGGGAGTCGTAAAAATCAGCTAAAGGGTTTTCAGGAAAATGTGTAGCAATACTCTTCTGGGAAACTAACCGCACTGATACACTACGCTAGTGGATAAGATACCGATTTCTCAGCTCATATATAGGGGCGCAAATCGCCCTCTATCGGCAATACTTGTCAAATTTTGATCTGTGTTGCCAATTATAGTTTAAATGATTATTATATTATTATTTGTAATGACAACACTGCTATTTACTATGCTATGATATCTAAAAGACACTGTTTTGACTATTTTCTAGAAATGTTTGATTTAATTGTTTAAATATTAAAATTATTATGTAAATGTTCAAAATAAATCTACAAGTATTAATGTAATTATTTGTAACCATGTTTAGTTGTTTTTACGTAATAAACATCTCAATTTATTTCTACCCATAGCGCCATTTGTTGAACAATATGTAAGAATAATATTTCCTTTAATTACACGAATGTAAATTGCGTAAAATAGACTATTTGGAACAATGTTAATTGTATTAAAATGTTTGTCATTATTATTTAGCTATATTTCGATAATTATTTTAAAGAAGATATATTCGTTTGTTATAAAAAGTAGTTGTAGTTACTAAGGCCGTGACCATTTCATTGTAAAGTTGTAAGATTGGAATAGAATTCTGTTTACTTCGCTCACTTCACCGAGTTCTCCGGCAGTCATTCCTAAATAAATACCGTGAATTGCATATTCGCTATTTAATTATGGACGCCCAATTTCCTGGCGAAACGCCGTCATATACGTGTTACACTCGAGCCTCGTCCACAATGAGAAGGACATTAACCAACTTACCACAATGTTCAGCGTACTGCTGCTACCACGTGTCGGTACAGGGTTTTATTTGGAGTTTCTCTTCTCTTGCATAAATGTTATAGTATGTAGGGATATAATATATACCCCTTAGTCATCTTATATGACACCAACGGACAAGATATGGTAAATGTATTCTTACTTTATTACCACACGAGAAAAACTTATTATAAAAAATTGTCAGCTCCATTGGCCAAATCATCTGCCAGAAATGGACAATATGAAATGATTTATTCTTGGAGAGGTTTATATTCAACAGTGGGCTGAAAGAAGTGTAAAGATCGTATAAATGTAGTAAATCATCTACCACTGCTTAGCCTTGGTGGCCTTGATGGCGGCTTCCATTTCGGTTTGTGCCAATCGCCGCGCCTCGGCTACGGCGCGAAGCTTCTCCTTCTCGAATAACGTCCGCATCTCTGCTAACGTTAATTCTGAAACACGTAATTTAATATTTAACTAGATTTAGTATTGTAATTTTCGGTTTTTTTATTGCCTTTTAGCAGCAGACGATCAAGAATTTGCCGCCCACGAAATTCAGTAATACCAGGGGCACAGCCAATTCACCTGTCGTGAGAACAGCTATTTTTAAACCTTTTGTTTTAAGTAGGCCGTAGTGTTCGCAAAATACCGCAGCAGATAGTTCATTTCAGAACCTGGACGTGCGTGGAGCCGAGAAAGAGAACAGAGTGCTAGAGAACTCTATCCTTGCATACTTCTACCTTCCACACAACCTCTTACATTCCACGTGCCCACCCGGCACTCTGCTTTTCTCGATTCGCCTAACTGGGCAAGGCGTGATGGGTGGCGGCCCCCATCGCCGCATCTGCCGATGTTAAACAAGCCATAAGGGCGTAAAATAATCACAAATACGACTTACGCCCATTTTCATCAACGACTCCTTAATTTAAGGTACTATAAAAGAGACGACAAAACATTGAATATACAATCAACTTTTTTAATATTGATTGATGTTAAACAAAATTAACATTTTATATTAACATCTAAAGCGATGAGTGTTTTAGGTGTTACTTAAACTGTAGGGAGCGTTAGTGATAACAGTCATTAATCTGCCAAACTTGCACCTACTTAGGCAGCGATTTGGCAGTACCTCTGGTATTACCACAGTTTATGGGTAGCAGTTAGAATCTCCTTTTTATTTAAAAGCACCATCCTGCACTAAGGCAATAATCCTTGTATTGCGGGGACTTTACAAACATGCAATTAATGCAGACAAATTACACCCAGACTCAGATCAACATTTTGTGGATTGCACAAACTATTGTCCTTTTTTTTGCGGCGGGCTATGTTCTGCTCACACCCCGCTAGATCCGTCCGGGGCGACAGATGAAGCGGCGCGTGACTCCATAGACTAGCCCAACAACAATGTACCTCTCCACGCCATGCCAGTGGGCCACTGGAGCCCGGTCTTTGTCTTCGGTGACAAAGTATTGTCTTGCGGGTATCTAACCCTGGCACAGAAGGCCAGTATCTTAATCACTACGCCATCTGTGCAGATTACCAGGTGTCAGTGATTTGTTATTTTTCTTTTCTTCTTTGTATGGTCAGGAGGCTCTCCTCATTCTAACAAGTGTTGTATATTTGTACAGGATACATAGTAACGAGCCGAACGCTTCGCTGGTGTGTTTCGTTCGCATAAAGTTTAATTTTGAGACTTTCTTCTAATTGAGTGCATTTGCGCTTAGCATTGAATATTACTTATTTTTATATATATTTATACGAATGGTCATACTCAAAACAAAAGCATTATTTAATACTCATTCACAACTCCTTGCTCTTCCTTCCTAGCTTTCAAAAATCAGTCACTTGCTTTTATACGCTACACCACGGACAGCTTCTGTCACGATAAGAGATTCAAATCTGCAGTGATTATTAGGAAAACTGAAATTTTCGACTTAATGTCGTGTGAGCGAGAGTTAAACCAGCATCCGTAAGTACCTTTTTTTTATCATCGAATGACATAATATTCCTAACAAGTCACGACACGTTATATAACTATAATGTGTAAATCCTACATTACCATGATTGTGCCTAATTTCTTCAAGTTCTAATTGATGCTTCCACTTAGCGTGCTCTAACTGTAGTTTGGCGGAGGTCACCTGCGTCGCTGGTTCTTCTAACTTCTCTATCGAATCTTCTAGTAATGCGCGGAAGAAATCAGTCAACTACAACCCACAAAGACAAAAAAAAAATATGTTTACTGGCATCTAAACATGTATTCATCGAGCTTTTTTCTGTCTCTATGTCTGCTACAGCTCAAAATGTACACAAGCACCAGTATATAGATATAATTCAAAGAATATAGATAAAATAAAACCAGCCGCGCCCAAGACGTGTTATGCATGAAACAATATTCTAAAGATCTAGCAGCAGGGGCGATTCAGAAGAAACCAAATACAAGTCGGTAACTTTTCTATCATAATAGTACCTTTGTCTAATCCTTTCTCAGTCGTCAAAGGTAGCGACAACCACGCGGATCCTTCAAAATAACTCAACCCACAACAATATTATTCTTCGGTGTTTGAGCTGGGGATCCCCACCAATTTATTATATAAATTGATTCATCCGATTCGGAATTGATCCATCGGATTGGAATTTCAAACTATGAATACATTTTATTTATTTATGGTTCACTTCCATTCTCAAAATAAATTATGTTATATCAGTAGAGTTGACATACCTTGACAGCGTTCTGGTTCAGTTTTGCTGTAACTGGACCAGCATTTGACGGCGTTGGCAGGTTACCAATAGGAGTGTTAGGATCCAAGGGGTTCAGTAACGTTACCGACGGGCGCTGCTGCAGTCGCGGTGGCTAAACAAAACATTTTATGTTTTTAAACATTAACTTCCTAGACAAATACATACAATAAAATACAATAGCCTTATTTATTTTAAAATTGATTACATATGTATAAATCTGTTTTGTTTTAGCATATCTAAGAGTTCGGTTTACTTTTTAGCAAAGGTCCTGTTCTAACGACTTCAATTTCTTTCTATTTTTTAGCAACCCTTCCTCCTCCTATTGCTCCCTACTAATAGTTTTACGTCTTTGGCGCTTACGACTGTAGCTGACCTCGGAAACGGCGCTACACATTTTGATAATTTGATTGATTTAATTTATTTTTCCGTGTGGTGACAGAGCAAGAATACTATTCACCACCCCATGTCCTACCCGTGGATGATCGTACGAGACGACTAAGGGATATAAAACGCATATAACATCTATGCGAGAAAAGGAAAACTCGAAACAAATCTCTGACTAGCGCGGTATAGTAGGTTAATTTCCCTCCCATTACAGAGGAGGCCTGGGCACAACAGTGTAACATTTATGGACTGTGATGATGATGATTGATTTAAACGCTTACGACTGTCGCTAATCAAAGTTGTCTTCTAGCATGACACGCTCTTTAAAATATATAAATCAATTAATATGATTTAATATTTATATACTTTATAAATTGATTACTTTATTACAAGAGAATGATAATATTTACCTCTCCTGGTGTACTAGTTTCAGGAGGATTTTTATTCGCACCCGTTCCAATAGTCCCTGAAGGTGTATTATGAGCCGTCGAGTTATTTTGTGTCGCGTTGGTTAACGGCAATAGCGGTGGTGCGTTATTGCTGCGCTCGGCTACACCGTTGAGCATAGGTGGCGACGATGTGGTCTGGGGAATTAAAAATAATATTTTCAATAAGAAAATAGCGACACTCATCATTCTCCTACTCTTATCTCAATTACTTGGGGTCGATACAATATGTACTCTTGTTTCATAGTACATATTGTAAAAGTTATTGGCAATAGCTTTATGGTTGGCCGCCTATAGGACGCCAAGCTCCTTGAGAATGTAATTGTTGACCAACGGCATCAGATGGGGTTGGCCCAGGTCGTTATAAAGCTCTTAGTCGTCTTTTACAACATCCACGAGCAAAGTAAGGGTTGGTAATATTCGTAGCCGCTACCACACAGCTAGAAGAAAATAGAGATACTAAAGTAATAATATAGGACTATGATATTGATACTTGCACTAAAGAGAATGATTTAATACTTTATTATGGTATTCCAAATTACTGATAATGTCTATCATTTATTCAATTAGTTAGATCGTACATCGCATGGCCCGTCTCAGCTGAAACCAGAGAATCACATAAATCGTCGTACATTCGAGTCCCGTTTTCAAGTGGACTGCTAGTACTGAATAAAATAACATCAGTGGCTAACATTAAATCTTGGTTTAATAAATATTGTTGCAACCTAGTTGTAATGACGCAAATATCAAATACAGTTTAAATATATTATAATATTAATATTACAAGGAAGCGAGTGAAGTATGCAAGGATAGAGTTTCTCTGGCACTCTGTTCTCTCTCCCTACCCTGCAAGGGATATGGCGTGATGATATGTATGTATGTAATATTACAAATGCTAAAGTAAGTTTGCTTTGTTGCTACGTTTTCACGCTTAAACCAAACGAATATTGATGAATTTTGGTACAACGATAAATGGGATTCTGACGTTGGTAATAGGTTACTTTTTAGAAGGGAGGATTAATATTGGATGTTGTTTTTTTTTCTATATTACGCGAGCGAAACCGCGTGCAGATGCTATTTGAAATATAACATATGTAATTTGTTTACAGATTATATCGTATTTGAATTGAATTTTTAATTTCCCAAGTCTGTAATAACGATTACTTTTTGGACGTAAGACACCTTAGTTCTCCGGTGTGTTTTTCCATAGGCAATTCAAAAATCAAATACAAACGCAAAAGCATCTATAAGTTTTTTTTCTATTTGAATACAAATGAAAAAAGTTACGTTTAATATCCATAAACAAAGCTGCCAAAATACCTATTTAAATTATTTTTTTATTAATACTCACATCAAGGGCGCCAACGGACATGATAGGCTGTAAACTAAACATCCACTGGCCATTGACAGAGGTCATCAGAGGTACTGTGTGTACAGCGGCTGGCACTTGTCCCAGCCCCGGCACTGCAGCCTGAGTGCTTGTATTCACTGTTGAGGCCGGCTGAGACGTCGAGAGAGACGACACGGTCATAACCGGTGTTGTTATTGTATTCACAAGGTTGTTACCTGAAACACAATAAGTTTATAATATCACTCATTTACTTGATGCTTTAGTCCATAACTATGTTAAAAGCTGTGATTTCAGTTTTACTTTACCAGACCCCTTCCTATGAAGCAGTGTTGGCAAAAAGTTAATCTGATTAACGATTAAAAAGTTAATTGTTAATTTTGCGATTATAATTAATTTAATCGTAATAAAAAAAATGTTGATTATGATTATTAATCGTTAATCATGATTAAAAATGAGCGATTAAAACAGTTGAAACAAGTCCAAAAATAAAAAGGTAGATTTAGATTTTCCATTTGAATATTTATGAAAAACACAGGTACAATCGAACAGTTATTTATAATAACTGTAATCATTATTTATATGTAGTAAATTAATCCCAATACTATGATAAACGTGAAAGATTATGAGGGTTTATAGATGTTTGTGACTCTTTCACGCAAAAATTGCTGAACGGATTTTGATAAAACCTTACAGTAATATTGCTATAAAAACTACAAATTATAAAGATATATTGTCTAAATTATAACAATAAATTTAAAAAATCTGGCCATTTGTGAGCACTAGGGCGGAGATCGCGGTCACTGTATGAAGCTAATATAGTGCATAATGATCTGTCATATAGTCTATATATATATGCTTTAATATGGTCAATGCTTTCTTTATTTAAATAAATATGTGTTCATGGGTAGTTGCACGGTTCATCCTGAACTTCTTCGCTAAAATGTTAAGGCAATGAAAAGTGTTATTCCGTTCTATTGTAGAGAATATTCGTCATAAAATATGAAGTCTAAAACTGTTTCACTAATAGCTTTAAATTATGAAGTGTTAAAATTTACGTGGTGAATTACGTATGTATATATATGTCACCGGATAATTGTACGAACCGTTAGTTTATAAACAGTCTAGTGAAATTATAAACTATCGATAGATTGTGAACGGACACCAAAATTTACAATCTAACGTTTACATTTTCGTAAGTTTATAAACTGACCATGTTCAACTGTCAAATTGTGACTTTGCGTGTAATGAAATACGAAGTAGACACTGATTTGTTCAACAAATCATCTATTCTCACCCTCTCCCCCACGGCCATTGTTATTTTGACGGCTTAAACAAGTTCATTCTGTGCGTGTATTTATTCGATTTAAAGATATTAAACCCAGTTTTTTTAGCGCGATTTAATATACTACTTTAATATTTACTAACAATGAGTGAATTACTTGTGAATAAACATGGAAGTGAACTAGCAGTGGCAAATGAAAATAATCATAATTTTGTTGACCACAGACCAACAACAATTTACTATAGATCTACAAAAGTACTACAGTGGGCATAAGCAAAATAGTAAGAAATGTGAATGGTCAAATGAAAAAATTAAAAGTGTGATAAAACTAATAAAATAATATAATTTAGCCAAATTTAGGTCAGGGAAAACGACCATCTGATAAACAATACCATCATGCTAAAAAATATGACACCATGACTGTTGGTAACGAAAAAGTGTTGATAATGAAAAGGAAGTCCCATTCAGATCCAGTGGTACAAATAATTCCAAGCAGTGAATACTTCCAACGAATACTAGATACACATATTGCTATAGGTCATGGACGGCGTGACAAAATAGTTCATGCCTTCAAAAATAGATTTGTGATACCAATCTTTGCCATAACAATTTTTCTTCAGCTGTGTAAAACCTGTCTTTCCAAGAAAAGTTTTCCGAAAAGTAGAATAGTTGTGAAACCACTTATTTCAGGCGACTTCAATAGAAGGGGGGGGGCAAGTAGATCTTGTAGACTTTCAGTCTTCTCCGGATGGAGAGTATAAATGGTTGCTTCAATACCAAGATCATTTGACCAAATTTTGTTTTTTGCGACCATTAAGATGCAAAGAGGCGAAAGAAGTCGCAATTGAAATGCTTAAAATATTTTTAGAAGTCGGTTGTCCAAATATCTTGCAAAACGATAATGGGCGCGAGTTTACAGCATCGGTGTTAAAGGAAATAATGTCCTTATGGCCAACATGTAAAGTAATTCACGGAAAACCCAGACATCCGCAAAGTCAAGGAAGTATAGAACGCTCAAATCAAGATGTAAAAAACATGATTCGGGCCTGGATGGTGGATAACAATTCCACAAACTGGTCTATAGGCTGTTACTTTGCTCAATTTCAAAACAAATCGTCATACCATTCCACAATTGCGAGAACACCATTTAAAGCCCTATTTGGAGATGAACCAAGATGTGGTCTCTCTTCCACCTATTTATCGAAAAACATAATATCTAAATTAGATACTGAAGAGGATATGCATATTATTTTTGAAGAGATTAAGAAGACAAATACACCCCTAAGTGGCACTGACAACATCTTACCAGATCAAATCATCGAATCAAACAAGTCTGATAAAAATCCTATAAGCATTGAGGAATTAATCGTCAATTCGGACACAGAAATTACTCAGAGCAATAAACAAGAAAACGAAACCTTCAGACAGAAGCCTGATATGTCACATTATTCTGTTATAGCAAATGAAATGGCAAATATTAGCAAACCTGATATTATCGTGGCTAAGACTAAACAACTTGTATCTGAAGTTGGGATTGAAATAATGACTATGGACATTCTGATTTCCAATGACTCTCACGTGCTTGCTAATACAAAAGATAATTCTACAATAAATGAGGAACTAAATGCCTTGAACAATGAATCTTCTGGAGCATATACCTGTCTAAAATGTAAAAACGTTATAAGTGCAGATGAAGGTTACGGTTCACAATTGATATGTAATCTTTGCGTCAGCTAAACCAACATCGTGCGAGAAAGACAAAAATCGCATAAATTTAAAAAGAGCAGCAGAAAAAATGACAGCTATTTCATCCAAAAAATTCAAAGCTATCGATATTGACACAACTGTGTTAATCGAAATCCCTAAAGTAGACAGAGGACCTTTAGACAGCAAGAATGTTATCGGTAAAGTTATGGAAAAGAAGAATGAATTATTCAGAGTCGGTACTTCCTGCGGAATCGTCAATGAATGGATACCACGAAATGCTATTCTTTCGACACCAGTAACAATTTCGTCTGATGATATACCAGAGGTTAGGATCATTGTCTCCTTTTCTACAAATTAGAAAATTGTTTTCTCTTCCTGATTTATTTATCATTTAGCTAATTCAATTTCATTTCTTTTTTTCCTTCAGGTCTCTCTACCGTTACGAACCATATCTGCAATGTCTTCCTCATTTGGCGGGCAAGGAATGAAACACTGTAATTGCAAAAAATATTCCAAAGGGCATTGTCTATCTAATAGATGTAATTGTAAAAAGCTAATGTTTTGTGCGGCTCGAGGTGCCATAAATTTTTGTCATGTAACAATAAGTGATAACAGTTTAAAACTATGTAGCACGAATATTATTTTTATAATAAGATATTAAAGATATTCTTTTTTTTTCAAATAAATGACTAACGAATTATTTTTTTTAGTTTAAATAAGACATTTTATGCAAAATAAAAACAAAAAGTACATAATATGTAAAGATTTTTGATTTATTATCAAAACCTAATAAATAAAACTAAATGTTTTCTTAAAAATCAAACAAAATCTATTTTTGATTTGCTTGACGTTTAATTTTCTTCGTAACTCTATGCACATGAACATGTACTGTCCCTAACCCAACCAATCACAGGACGGTCCACAAATGTGCGGGCGATAAATTGTGAGACGGGGCTGCGATCGGTCCCTTTCTTTTTGAACCGAAGGTTAAAATTAGTAAAATTATAAAATGACAACTAGAAATGGTCAGTTTATAAACTTACGAAAATGTAAGCGTTAAATTGTAAATTTTTGTGTCCGTTCACGATCTATCGATAGTTTATAATCTCACTAGATTGTTTATAAACTAACGACTCGTACAATTATCCGGTGACATATATATCTCTCTAAAGATATATTGTCTAAATTATAACAATAAATTTAAAAAATCTGGCCATTTGTGAGCACTAGGGCGGAGATCGCGGTCACTGTATGAAGCTAATATAGTGCATAATGATCTGTCATATAGTCTATATATATATGCTTTAATATGGTCAATGCTTTCTTTATTTAAATAAATATGTGTTCATGGGTAGTTGCACGGTTCATCCTGAACTTCTTCGCTAAAATGTTAAGGCAATGAAAAGTGTTATTCCGTTCTATTGTAGAGAATATTCGTCATAAAATATGAAGTCTAAAACTGTTTCACTAATAGCTTTAAATTATGAAGTGTTAAAATTTACGTGGTGAATTACGTATGTATATATATATCTCTGGATGTTTATATTTTAAAGTAGGATATATTTTCATATAAAATTATCTGGTGACAGAGTGAGAATAAAATTCACCATACCCTCTGATACCTGTGAGTATCGTAAAAGATGACTAAGAGACATTATATACATATAATATGTATGCAAAGATGGAAACTTCTAAGTAAAACCCCATACCAACACATCTAACCGGTGTGGTGTAGGTCAATTTTTTTACATTGTGGAGGACGGCCGAGCCCTGCAGTGGGAAGTACATAAGATGACATATACATGTACTAGTAAGGATATAAAGGAACTCCTATCTTATATTGAATAAGCTTTTAAGTATATGAATTAGAAAATTGAATAAAATTATGGAACTCACCACTAGTGTTCATATGCATCATAGGTTTTGTAACAGCAGATCCTGTTGCACCAGCCACAACCCGTGGTGGTCTCACTGGTGCTTGCGTCATTGGCGGCTGTATAGGAATATATACCATAGAATTTTTGCTATTTAATTGTCCATCCTCTGATTTTTTAGGTTGAGGAAACGACTTTTTAGCTCTCGGCCTAACTTCAACAGCTTTAGTAACACTTTTCTTAGTAGCTATAGGTGTTACTATAACTTTATTTAGTCGCACTTCTTTTAAGTTATTAGTAGAAGGTATTGGTGGATTGACAGGCCTCAATTTAAATGCATTCATAAGATTCAGCTTTTCAATTTGTCGGTCAGCATCATCAACATCTATAGGTTCTGCCTTTATTTCTACCTGAACATCGTCATTCTTTTGTATTGATTTCTCTGGTGATGTCATTCTTGCGAATGCACGAACTCCTACTCGTCCAATTAAGTGCTCAGTATCATTCTTTGATTTTTGTTGATTAGAAGAATTATCTTTTGCATTTTTCGCACTATCAGTACTATTTTGTGAACATGTACTAGAATCTGAATTTGTCAGTGTAGGCATGTCCATTGTTTTTGTATTAGTTGTTGTTTTACTAACGGTAGTGCTCGTATTTTGCGCAGTTGTTGATAAACTTCGAACAGAAGTAATTGTAGGAAATCCTGATGGATGGCTAGATAAAATTACAGTTTTAGAATCACGTGCAATAACCGCTAAACTTGTATCATCATCAAACTGCAAACGATCTTTTACAGAATTAGTAAAATCTGTACTAGAGGGTTTTGACAAATTTAGACTTTCTTTTTTAGATTTTACGGATTCTGTTTCTCTATCTTTACCCACATTGTTTTCTTTAGCTTTATCCTTCACATCTTTTGTGATTTCTTTAACTCTTTCTTTACTCGAACTATTTTCTGTAGATTTTTCGAATCTTTTATCCATAGATGAACTTCTTGATTTATCTGATTTTGGAGTACCACTCAATGATCGACTGGAGTTCCTTCGTTTTGATGACCTTGTTAATTTATCTTCTTTAGAAGTCTTATCAGTTTGTTTTTCTTTATCTAACTTTTCCGTTCTAGGTTTCTGTTTCGATGGCGTCGCATTTCCATTATCACTATCTTTATCTTTATGAGGTGTAATTATTTTAGCCATAGACTCTTTAGCTGTACTTGTTCGAAGATTATGTTTTTTATCTTTCTGAATGAAGGCTATTCTAATCGGTGTTACTCTTAGACTTTTTTCTTTTTCCCTGTCTCCCTTTGTACTACTAGATGGTTCATTGTCTTTGCCTATAATTTCATCTTTTTTGGCCTCCAAATTAGTGGCATCTTTAGGTTTCAAAATATTAATTAGTTTGTTGTCAATTTCTTTACTACTGGTCGGTTCTTCTTCCGTAGATTTTTTCTTTTCCTTTTCAGATTTAGCTAAGCTGCGTCTTCGTTTGCTGATAGGAGATTTGGTGCTACTATCCATTATTGTTATAACTGCTTCCTCCAGCTCAGATCGACGCCGTTTTCTTGTGAATTCTTTGAGTTGTTCAGTTGATTTGCTACGTGAAGGTTCTTCAACTTCCATTACAATCGTACTAATATCTCTGTGAGATAAATAAAATATATAATAATAAAAATACTAAACTTGAAATAAAATAATTCTACACATATTTATTTCAATTATTACTAAAACTTTTGCTTGTAGAGATGGCGTAGTTATTAAGATGCCAATGGTCCCGGTTTAGTTTCCGATAAAGAATAATACTTTGTGCGTCATGTTTGTTAAAGTTCCCTTGCAATACAAGGATCATTTAGAAAGTAAAGGTGGTGTCTTTTTAAGATAAGTAACTTTGGATCTGTTTACTATTTATATATTTTCAACATAGGCGATCTATTGATTTACCATCGATTTAATAAAACATTTGAAATAAAAAATCTAGACAAGATTTCGAATGACGGTGATCGGTATTAAATTCCTAGATGCTATAGCATAATAGTTACAAAATTTCAGAACGTTAACGTTAATAGGTTGGCCACCCTAGTATGTGGATCTAAAGATTAGTTTGGAATGGTGTTACACCTCTACTTATTTCTTTTTTCGAACCGACCACGGATTCTAAGGAGATTCCTTGCACCAGTGGTCTGCCTAATGGCGATGAGTAGGGGCACGGTGGGTGTTATGCAACCGCACGCCGCCCTTCCGTCTTCCAGGACGGAATGGGCGGGGTGTATCTAGACCATAGCGTGCCTAAGGAAAGGGTGTAAAGATTTGAAATTAAGAAAAAAAAACCTTGTAATAAACATAGATTTTGTAAAATTTACAAACCTGGTGCTATCATTCTTAACATACAAAAGTTCTTTTATATTGATAAACCATTATAAAATAAAAGCATTATTTTTGGATAAACTTACGTCATAATGGAATCATCCTCTTCTTTGGCGATTTCTGCTCCGTCAGCCATTTTCCTCGAGACTATGGGCGATTTCTCATTGTCTTGCGATTCTTCTGTTTCACTTGCGTCTCTGTAGAAGAGTGAGTGCTGATTAGCAATTAAGTATCAACCTAAATGGAGGTGGGCAGGTCACGTAGCTAGGCTTACTGGCAAAAGATGGACTTACAATACCACCATATGGAATGGACCTCAAGGAAAAAAAGAGAGAGGAAGACCCTTTACCCGATAGGACGACGATATTATTATTTATTGTTTATCTCTTACAGCGTTCTGACGCTGATACTCACCGTCGTCTGATACTCTTGTATTATTTGTATTGTCTTAATTGTACAGTGTAGCGTGTTTTGCCTAACGAGTTATGTAATTATTTATCCAAGCTATTTGTTTCAAATTTATAGATTATGGTGTGGTCATGCTCACTGAAAAGGTTTCTGCTTGCGGTAGCTACGTGGAGCGGGTCTCTCCCTTCCCTCCAATGTGGTTAAGGGGCGTGATGGCTGCTCTAATAGTTAACTCGTGATCGGGTGCCGCTTGTGGGATCTGGTCCAGCCATTTTTGTTTCTTTTTCGTTTTATAAATATTCTTAGTTTAATTTTGTATTATATACAAAATTTAAAAAAAAAATCTTTACTCGAAGGGCATATCACTGGAGCTAACATAAATTAAACATATAACCAAACTCTTTTGTGAAAAAATATAATAAAAAAAATAAAAAAAAGACGAGCCCACTGAGTTTCTTGCCGGATCTTCTCAGTATGTGGCTGCTTTCCGATCCGGTGGTAGATTAATTAAATTTAATTTAAAAATCAATGTGAAATTGACAATATGTAAGTGCCCCTATGGGGCTTATGCAAAATAAATGATTTGATATTAAAAAAGTTGCAGGCCCAAACTGGTGGTAAATAGCACAGGACAGAGAAAAATGGACATCCTTGGAGGAGGCCTTTACTCAACAGGGGGACCTCGCATAATAATAAAAACCTATAGATATAGTATACATATAAACCTAGAGTTAACTATAGAAATAAGCCATTAACTAATAGTAAAGTAAGATCAAACAAAAATAAACTAGAAATAGTTACTAAGATTCAATATGTAACAAGGTCAAATAAAGGCTTTTTATTTTTATTTATTTTAAATGGCTTAAACTAAATCCACAGTGTAGATTAAGGAAATTTCAAATAACTGCAAGGATATCAAGGTTGTGAAAGGAACTATGTAAAAACTTATCCATCTATGGTATTTTTGATTCGTGGTAATTTGATAACATAAACTAAACCAAATGGTGCTGCTGACAGTTCTCTGTCTACAGCCGCGGGCCGGTCCGTACGGGGTAGTACCACACTCTCGCAGAAGATCGACGTCTGAGTAATGCCAATGTGCTATTGCGCTTCGTTCGGTAAGAAATAAAGCCGGCAGCCCAACTGGGTGAGTTTGAGGTTTGTATTGGTAGGCAGCGACTTAGCTATACTCTTGTTATTGCAAAGGTCTATGGGCGGCGGTGACACTTCCATCAGATCACACATCACTTACCATCAGGTGTGCTGTTTGCTCGTCGACTAAGGAATAAAAAAAAATTATGTTTCTTAAAAAAATATCTTATTGATTAAGAAGTCATACTAGCAGTACGCAGCCGCGTCGCCTTGCAAAAGCGTTAGGGCTGTGCAGTGACTACTGGCTTGACTTCGATATAAGAAGTAAAAGTAACTATTGCAAGCACAATCGTGACTGTATATTCCCAAGGACGTATAGAGCTGTACTGGTACCTCAGTCTACCTTCACAACAGACAATGCTAATGAATTTCTGATATAAAAATTCAATACTCCTGTTTTCAAATGTATCTATCCACCTCTCCACTATTCTTTTAAAAAGATCACACTAATGGATAAATTCTTGTCGCGAAAACTTTATAAATACGCAATGAATATTAGAACATTCATTTGTGTATCACACAAAGAATTGTCTTACGTTGGAAACAAACCCTCGACACTCGGTAAGAGAGGTTAGTACTTTAGACTATTACGCCATCTGGGCAGAAAAAACTCAATCTTTCAAGACTGCAGGCAAACCTTTAAAACAAAAAAAATAAATATATATAAGTCATCGAGCAAGAATACAATTCACCAACCCTTATCTTGCCCGTGGGTGATCATAAAAGACGACTAAGGGATATAAAATGCACATAACATTTGTGTAGAGAAGGAAAATCCTAATACCAACACGTCTGACCAACGTGGTGTAGTAGTCAATTTCCCTCCCGTTATGGATGAGGCTCGAGTACAACAGTGGAACATTTACGTCCTAGGATGATGAAGTCATCGGGAACTAACTTTCAAAGATGATTACTAACCCATCATTCATTGTACTCTTGCAACTTTTGGTGGAATAAGATCTGCTCTTCTTCTTTGCGGCTAGGGGAGTGTTTGTCCTGTCTTTCACCGGTATTCGCAATTCACCTTCAAATGCTGGTATCTATAAATATGCAAAATTTTATTATTTGAAATTTTAAAACAAACGTAATAAGATACTGTTTTAGGAGTCTCTAACTAAAGTTACTGCGTCACATAAATATGCCAACATTGCTCCAAAACGTACAGTGAATAGGTCATACATAATGCGTAACCGTTTATCTCAAATAAAAATAATAATCATAAACTAATCATCATCATCACAGCCCATAAATGTCTCAATGTCGGGCTCGGGCCTCCTCCGTAATGGGAGGGAAATTAACTTACTAAACCGCGCTGGTCAGACGTTTTGGTATAGGGTTTTGTTTCGAGATTTCCTTCTTCTCTTAGTCTTCTCGTACGATCACCCATGGGTAAGATATGGGTGGTGAATAGTATTCTTACTCCGTCACCACACGGAAAATAAACTAATATGACTTGAAATTATGTTTTTAAGACCATTTGTTTTATAGAAAATTAAAATTCGATCCATCCATCCATCTGCCCGTAAACGTCCACTGTTGGACATAGGCCTCCCCACGAGAATGCCACTCAAAACAGTCCCCCGCCACCTGCATCCAACACTTTCCTGTAACCTTCATAATGTCGTGAGTCCACCTAATGGGGGACTAAATTAAAAATATGACGTAACAAATACAATGTAGGAGTTTTTAATAATTTGAATAATTTAATTTGTTTTTTGAATTTGAAGAGATTTTTTAAATAATAAATAATTTATCATTATATTCAAGAGTAGTTAATTCTGTGTGGTAAATATGTGTGGTAACGGCTACGAATACTACCTACCCTTACTTTGCTCAAGGATGTCGTAAAAGACGACTAAGAGCCTTATAACGACCTGGGCTAACTTCATCTGAGCCGTTTGGTCAACAATTACATTCCCAAGGAGGATTGACGTCTGGCAGGCGGCCGGTCATAACACTATTGCCAATAGCTTGTACAATATGTACTATGAAAGAAGAGTACATATTGTATCGACACCAAGTAATTGGGATAAGAGTAAGAGAATGATGATGATTCAAGAGTAGTTAATTGTTATTGATGATTATGATGTACAAGTTCCTGAACAAAACCGTTGTTTTTCGGTTTGTAGTCAAAGATATTATCAATTACGAAGTTAGGAACTTTATTCAATAGGTAACATTAAGCTCGCGTTATAGTTGGCTACTATAACGCGAGCTTAATGTTCCCTACGTGGTTCACTTCCAAGTCTAATATTGTGACTGGAAATTTTACGAAAAACAATGTTGAACAGTTAACTCAGATATTGAACTTGACTGCCCAGTCTCCCCTCAGTTAACAGTCAGATACTCATGCCATTAATTAGCTTTATGATTATATTATTAGCTTAATTTACTACAATATAGAACTTTTATTTTAAACCAACCATCATTTTAAGTTGCTCAGTTAATTTGGTGGGATCTAATTGTGTCTTGAAAGGTGGATACACAAACTTGCCATATTTTCTGGAAATATTACGAATATGTTCTTCAGCTTCCTGCAAAAGATAAAATTTTGGTTTTTTTTTTAAACATTTTTTATAACGTAGGTAAATATTTGTAATAATATATAATTAATAATATAAATGTTTTCAATAATTTATAATTCATTACATTTTAATTTCCAGTAAAGGTCATTATTACATTTTAATGTCCAGTAAGTGAAGTTCATTATTTCTCTTCTCTCTCCTTCATTTTACTGGAATTTAAATGGTTTTCCTTTTTTTTAATGAACATCTTATATCAAACTCAGCTTACCAGCTTATAGCTTACCAGCATGGTATTACAATATATTTATATTTCATTAACCTATCCAGATCGACATTCCCAAGAATTTGATCCTTGAGTTTTTGCAATGAAAACAAAACTATGAATATATATGCTGGTTGTAAAAAAGATGTATGTGGTAAATGTACATGGAAAAAAAATGATTGTAAAAATTTAGGTATTCTAAATAAATAGATGTATACAGGGTGGAAGTGGACCGCTCCCGAAAACAAAGACAGGGGACCCTACTAGTCCTACTTATAATGATAGGCTAGAAAAAAAAAACGATTCCGACGAAAAATTTTTTTTTTAACCACGCGACGTCGTTGAACTCTTGAACATATGATCGTGAGTTTTGAATAGATTGCGTCTTTTTTCATCTGAGTAAACTTACGTATTTTTTATGTAATTATCGTTACATGGCACTGTCCTAATATGATGGAATGTGAAAAAAACTTAATGACTTTGTGAATAAAAAAAATATTCATCCGAATCGATTTTTTTCTATGGGGATTTGGGTCACCTGGTCTTTGTTTTCGAGAGCAGTCCACTTCCACCCTTTATATCATGTACTTGCAATATTAGAATGAAGACACACCTGCATACTATCAACCATATCTTGCCGTTTTGTTCTAAAGTTGTTGGGATCTTTCTCAGAATACAGGTAGCAGTCTTTGGCAGGCACCCAGGCTCTGTCATGAGCACCGAAGAAACGTACATCAACATGGCCCACACTACTCACAGACATGCCTTTAGCTGGCCAATAGGGAAATCCTGTAATTGATAAAAGGGTGTTTAAGTTTATTCAACCCATCCATCCAGCACCCTTTGTTCAAAGTTGGGCATGGGCCTACCTATGGGAAGATACCACTCTTAGTAAGCAAGGTAGTATGTTACTTCGGACCATTTGTCTGATGATGTTTCATTTTATTTCTTATCAAATTATTTATTATGCATAAGTTCCATAAGGGTTGGGTCCCACATGTATGTGACATATTGAAAACTTAACTTTTTTGGAACGGCTACAAACTGACAAGATCCAGCAGAATACTCAGCAGGGTTTTAATTTCTTTTAAAATTACTTCTTTCAAATGCAATTGTATGTATTTTACAAGTTTTAGCAAGTATTAGCTCCAGTGCGATGCCCTTTAAACTAAGTTAATTTTTTTATTCAAAGTATATATAAATTCAAAAAACCTATTTAAACAAAAAAAAAACATAGCTGGATCAGATCCCACAAACGGCATTCGATAAGTAACATCACTCCCCGAAACCACAATGGAGGGAAGAGAGAGTTCCGCTTCAAGTATATTTAACTCTCTATCTCACAGGATACTTATTATTTAACAATTATTTACATGAACTTATCATGTAAATAATTGTTAAATAATATGTATTAAGGGGGTATTCTAGTCTAGAATTTTGAAAAAAAATGAAAAATTTTTTTTCATAATTCGATAGTTTAGATCAAAGAGTAAAGTTATTAAACTGAAAAAGAGTGGCAACTCCATGATAAAATATGCATGTATGGAAGGTGCTGCTACCCAGAGTTTACGCGGTGAACTAAAGTTGAAGTGATATATATACATATCTACATGTGTATGTGTAATTATATAGAATTTTCTTTTACTATGAAAGCTACCCTGAAATATAAAAAAAACATATCAGCTGATAACGAAGCAATAATAATATCAGCTTAACAATGAAAATTGAGATAATTTTCAGAAAGTACATCAATAACCGTAAATAGATTGATGACAATAAGTACCTACGCTAGGAACAAAAAATAATAATTCTCAGTTGTCAAACGTTTGACATACAGGACAAAATGGCAGCCGTTAAGTTTGTACAAACAATCTGTAGGCGGCGCGACGGTCAGTAAAAATAAGTAATGTTTTAAGTGTGCCCCCCCAGGTTTAGATATTCAAAAATATCTATCTCCCTGAGAGGATTTTTCAAAATTCAAATTATTTTCAAAGTTACAGCCGTTTTAGTGTCGTGGCAACTAAAGTAAGGCCAACGAGACGAGATAAAAAATGTACACAATCTTTCAGTGGTTCTAAACTTTTTATTTGAAGAAATACAGAGAGAAATGCTGAAAACAGTCAATATGAAGTAGAGGAAGGCCCAATGTATGAAGCTGGGATGGCTGATTAAAACAATAGCCTAATGGAGACCATATACAGGCCCCGATATCCATGAAGCGCTTGATAATTTTTCAATGTAAAATATACACACAGCATTTGGTCTTTTTAGGGTTCCGTGCCTCAAAAGGAAAAACGGAACCCTTATAGGATCACTTTGTTTTCCATCCGTCCGTCTGTCTGTCAAGACTCTTTTTCTCAGGAACGCGAGGAGGTATCAAATTGAAATTTATATCAAATACTCAAGTCTACTGTCCCTTAAAGCTGTGAAAAAATTAAACTTCTAAGCCATTGCAATCAAAAGATACAGGCGTTTATGCCGCAAATTTTCGACACTCGCAAAGGAACCTACAGGATACTTCCCGTGAACTCAGAATTTTGAAATTTGGTACAAAGTAACGTCTTATAGCACAGATAAATGAAAAATTGCGAAGACTGTAAATTTTTAATTACATCATATAATAAAAATATTTTTAATAATTTTAAACTTACTACCGCTTTCCTCGTGAACGCGTAGAGGTATTAAATTGAAATTCATATCAAATACTCAGATCTATAAGACCTATAAGCTGTAACAAAATCAAACTTCTATGTCAACGCAATCAAAAGAAACAGCAATTTAAGCCGCATATTTTCAAACACGCAACTACTCGCAAGGGAATCAAAACCTAAAGGGTCCAGTCGGCCTATCTTGAAATTTGCCATGAAGCAATGATTTATAGCACATATAAAGGAAAAATTCCGAAAACCTTAAATTTTTAGTCACATCACATATTTTTTTTTATGTATTATGGTACGGAAACCTACGCGCGCGAGTTACTCGCACTTGGCGGATTTTTTTGATTGAATATAGTCTGGTCATATTTCATCTGAGACGACGGAAGAGCGGCCAGTGGCCTAATAATCTTCAATTTAGCGAGTTTCCGGTACTACTTCCTTGACTTGTGGGAACATTTTGTTCAAGAATAAAACCTTATATCAAGTCATCCGACAGCTCATTGTGACTTTCCCGATATCGTTAATCCATCTAATAGGGAACAGGGAAACTCTCCGTCCTCAAAGATTGTTGTGTCATCGAACAATATGGCTTGCTCATGGCCACTTCAGCATGCATTTCTTCAGACTATGACGGTCTCAACCGTTCATCTAATATATGGAATGTATAGCAATGATTGATAAAGCAACAAACCTTTAAGCTTAGCCCAAAGTAGTATATGTGGTGTAGTACAGACGTCTGTGAACCAGGTAGGTTTACGAGCGTGTGCGGCTGCATAACACTCGGGGCACGCCTCTATCTCGCCCATCTCACCGCGACACGAGCGTACCAGCGCCCGCGCACCCGCTGTCAGCTTCGATTGTACTGTAGGGAATACTGAATATATCTTGACATATTGTACCATTTTCTATTATCCATGCATCAGTCCATCAACATCAACTGTTGGACATATATCTTTTCAAACATTTTTTTAATGATTTAACTTTTTTATTTTTGTTTAAATTTGGGAATGTCATAACCATACTTGGTAGACAGGTTGGCAATCGCAGCCGGTGTTATAAATTTACCAAGAAGAGTGGCGCTCCCCGAGCCGACTCCCAAGAGAAAATAAAGGGTGGTGACATATGGTAGCTATTCTTAACCTCTCCTAACTCTCAGCGCATACACGTCCCACGTCCCCGAGTAGGATGCCGGTTGATCTACAATACCACACTGGTCAGACGTTGGCAATAAGGTTTTATATCGAGTTTACTTCCTTTTAAATCAATTTTACCCGCATTTTTGTATCTTTTATAACACCCAGGCACACAGGCAAGATTAAAAATGCTATTCACCACCCTCCTGGTGATAAATTTTATTCTTACTCCGTCACCACATTGAAAAACGTATCACCATAAGAGAATAAGATGTGTAATGTTCCACTGGGAATGAAACGTATATTTCGACAGTCCATATTAATAACATTTTTGGAACTTGAGGTCCATTTTCATATAACACACATAAGTATGTTGGATAGGGTATAATTTCGAAATGTCCTTTCATATATGTTTTCTTCTCTGCACATCATATACCTTAGCCGTCGCTTACGAGACCCGCGTGCAAGAAGTGGTATGTTGTATTTCTAATTGATCACCAAATGAGAAATTAAAGCCTTAATAAAAACGCTTTAAATTTGGTCAGTCAATTCAGGTTGTTTGTTGACCAAGGCTTATGATATGGTCACACCCTTTTTTTTTGCGGTGGGCTATGGACGTCGTACCCCGCCAAATCGGTCCGGGGTGACGGAAGAGGCGGCGCGCAACCCCATTAACCCACCCTGCAAGCACCTCTTCTTCGCCGTGCGAGCGGACCACCGGTACCCGATCTTTGTCTTCGGTGGCCATGGTCACACCCTGCCCGATTTATTCGTCGACCTGGGAAATATTGATATAAAAGCGATGATAATATTCCACGTGCATTATTATTGAGTCTTTAATGCATTTTTGTAACGTGAATTGCATGACGTAATAATAATAATAAAATTAACCTACTATACCGCGCGGGTTAGACGTTTTGATTAAGGGTTTTGTTTCGAGTTTTCCTTTTCTTGCATAGACGTAATATGCGTGGCCGAAGACAAAGATCGGGTAACGGTGGCCCGCTCGCACGGCGAAGAGAGGAGCTTGCATGGTGGGTCTATGGGGTCACGCACCGTCTCCTCCGTCACCCCGGACCGATTTGGCGGAGCGAGACGCATCCATAGTTCACCGCAAAAAAAATAGAAGTAATATGCGTTGTATATACCCTTAGTCGTTACTTACGATCACCCACGGGTAAGATAGGGGGATGGTGAATTGTATTCTTACAGCGTCACCACATCCGTCAAAACATACCTATCTATACTATGTATATATGCATTAATTTTTTAATCGATCCTTTTAGATGATAATTATCATCGTCAAGGCATCAATACAACCATTCAAATATAATTAACAATACAAAATGAAACTTACATGTATTGAATATAATACTGTTATGTAGTATCCATTGCGCGTCTGCAAAAAACGCTTCGGTACTACCGTAAAGTTTCTCGGCAATGTTAAGCTGCATTTGTGATAGATCCATTGGATGTACAACGTATTTGTCGTAGTCAGGGAACGCTGTACGGTCTACTGGCTGCATGAAAGGTTCAACCTGCAATAATAATGACAGATCTTATAAAACATACGTTTCGTTCAGTGAGCGAGGGAGTTTTGGTTTTTAGGGAGTGGTCTAGCTGTGCCCCGGCTATTGCAAAAGTTCATGCAAGCGGCAGTAACACCATATTACCATTAGGTGCGCTGCTTGCGCGTTTGCCACCATAAGCAATAAAAAAAATAGTATTGTTAGAGATCTAACAAAAAAAAAATGATGGCATTTTAATATAAAAAGTAGCAATAAATCTCAAAATAATACGTAATAAGCATAAAAAAAGCGGCGGCAAATCTACATATTATCATTATAATATGAAATAGTATTTTTTTTTTGTAACATAAATTTGTTTTTAAATATAGATAATACAATAAACAAAAAGACAACGTCATTACATTTACTCATAAATTGACTGCGCGGATGGACTCATGGTCTGGTAACGGATGATTTAGCATATGCTTCATATATCATGAGACAAGAACGAACATCAACTAACTAGTACAATTGGCAAATCATCAATCATCATCATTATCATCACCTTAACTCATGTCCCACTACTAGGTTCGCGCCTCTTACATAATAAGAGAGACATTGACTCTTTTTTTTTTTGCGGTGGGCCATGGAGCCGGAGGCCGGTGGGCGACGGAAGAGGCGACGCGCAATCCCATAGACCCACCCTGCAAAGCGCCTCTCTTCGCCGTCCGAGCGGGTAACCGGTACCCCATCTTTGTCTTCGGTGGCCCGCCCGGCAGATATTAACTCACTATAATACACTAGTCAGATGGGCTGGTATTGGTTATTGATGCGAGTTTTATTGATCGCCAGTAGAGATTTCACATATATATTATACTAGCTATACGGGCTTCGCCCGCGTAAAAGGTTACTTTCCTAAAGTTTTTGATCCCCTATTTTTATTTTTGACCGTCGGTAATACAGTGCAACGGTATTACAATACTCAGGGTTGGAACATCATTACTGGACTGCTAGATGGCGTTGAAGAAGCTAGATTTTGAGATTTTTTGACAAACAATTTTTTTATTTTTCATATAGAAATTTTGTTTTTTTTTAATATTAAGTATCCTATGTTACTTTTAATACCTCCAAGAATATGTGTACAATGTTTCATGATGATCGGTTGAGTAGTTTTAGCGTGAAAACGTAACAAACAAACTTACATTCACATTTATATATTAGTAGGGAAGTAGGGATGCCATAGTCGTCTTTTACAACAACCACAGGTAATATAGTTTCGTGAATTTTATTCTTACCCCATCAACCGAACGGGAAAATGAGTATTATTATATTTATTGGCATATAACAACTGATATATCAATTTCTAATTATGTATGTCATTGCAAGATAGCAAAGACTTTTGTTCTTGTTTATCTAACTCGTACGTCAATAAGGCTGAAAATCAGCTATCAACCTATATAAGGTTACGCTTAGACTGTAATATTATTGCTGAATTGGCATCATATTGTCATTCATTATTTTATTTCTTGTTTAATAATTACTGTTAAGTTTAGCTTAATAATAGCACACTGTTCTGTCTACAGCCGCGGGCCGGTCCGTCCGGAGTAGTACCACACTTTCGCAAAAGGCGACGTCTGAGCAGTGACAATGTGCTGCTGTGCTTCGTTCGGTGAGCGAGAGAGCAGGAAGCCTAAATTTCTGGGTGGGTTTGGGGTTTTATTTGGTAGGCAGCGGCCTAGCTACACTCTGGTATGGCAAAAGTCCATGGGCGGCAATAACACTTATCATCGGATGTGCTACTTGCTCGTTTGCCAAAAGCAATAAAAAATAGCTATTATGTATTGTAATTGTATGTTATAAGTTTTACTCTGTGTAGTGACGGAGTAAGAATACAATTCACCACCCCCTTTCTTGCCCCCCCCCCGAGTGTTGTTTAAGACGACTAAGGGTTCTAATATATACATAACATCTATGCCAGAGAAGGAAATCTCAAAATAAAACCAACAATTCAGACTAGCGTGGTATAGTAGGTCAATTTCCTTCTATTGTGGAAGAAGCTTGAGACCTGAGGTAATAAATTGTTTGTTACACAATCTGTATGGTTGTCCATTCGACTTACTGCAATACTGTATCTTAATTTCAGAAAATTACAATACAAATAGTTTTCTTTCTTTCTTATCATACTCGTACTTAACAAATGAGGCGCATACAGCTACATGTATGCAACATGTGGTGAAAGTTTCGGAATTTAATATGTCACCACTTCTTATTTGCCCTTAGGAGTCGTAAAAACAGACAGAAATCACCATGGGGCAGTACTTATTTGGGAAAGTTATAAGAACAACTAAAAACACTAGCCCCGCCTACCAAATGTAGCGATTATGTGATTATCATTTCTTCGTTCAAATCCAACAGGGGACATAAATGATTTCGTAATAAAAAAAAGATATAAGAATTGCTAAAATTATTGTACTTTCTCTTTCAAAAGTTCATTCTCTTTCATAATTTCATTCAACTTGTAAATAATGATATTATTTCAAATAATATCATTAATTAAAAATTTGAATGAAATTATATTAGAGGATGCCGAATAGCTTTAATTTTAATTAACTATTCAATCTGTTTATTCATCTTCGAATAGGGATAGACAATAATTAATTATTAACTAAAAGAGCCGTAGGAATACATTGCACAGTTAGGACAGGATTTTTTACGTATATAACTATAACCTATATTAATATATGTACTTTGATAATCATACATTCTAAAAGTTACACACGAGAGAATCAATTTTATAAGAGAAACATTAATATATATCAAGATTTAGTCATTATAGGGGAAAATAATCTTAGTGCTGTGTGGTAGCGGCTACAATTACTACCAACCCTTGATTTGTTCGTGGATGTCGTAAAAGACGACTAAAAACTTTACATCGACCTGGGCCAACTCCGCCAAATGCTGTTTGATCAACAATTATATTCCCAAGGAGGTGACGTCAGGCAGGCGACCGATCGTAAAACTATTGCCAATAACTTTCGCAATGTGTACGATGGAAGAGGAGTACATATTGCGTCGACCCCTAGTAGTTGCGATAAGAGCAGGAGAATGATGAGGGGAAAATAATCTTCAAAATGTCGTATCAAACCTTAAAACTATGTAGTATTAGTGTTGCCCAAATGCAAGACCAAGACTCGCTGCAAGTTTCGCAGTGCTTCCTTAGACAGCATTTTACGATTTCTTTGGCAAAAAAAAGCATTGTCAACATTTTGTATTCTTAATACCAGTACACGGGGAAATAATTTGATATCATTTTAAACAGTCTCATGATAGATAGGTGTGACTATAGCCCCACTCCCATTAAGTGGTTTGTACCTAATTATTCATAGTGGTACAGTTAATGCCACTAGATGAATGGAATTTCATTAATTTAGTTGGATTTTTCATTTCTATCAAAACAAATGACTCTGTGTTATTCTAACAGCAAGAGTTGCAAGACTTGCGAAACACGCAAGAATCTTGCATTTGGGCAACACTATGTAGTATTATGGAAAATATTTCATATTGACCAAAAAAGAAACATTTTTGAAACAATATTATATATGTAGATTGTGAAATCATTATTATCATCTCAGTTCATATGTCTGCTGGGTTGGAACCTCCTCCACAAAAGGAGGGAAATGGACCTATTATTAATATAGTTGTCCCTAGTCAAACACATTGGTAAAGAGGTTTATTTCAAGTTTGCTTTCTTGGGTACATCTTTTCCGATACCCATGGGCAAAACAAGGGGTTGGAGAAATGCATTATTACTCCATCGCCACACGAACGATTACTGATTGTAATAATCATTTTGAGTTAGAATACATTATATGCTATGCCTTGAAAATATGATAAATTCTTTGTTTATCTCAAGGTAGGCTTATCTAGCGAGCTGTGATTATTATATGTATATTACGTATAAAGGCCGATTAAAATGAAATATTTAAAAATATCAAAAATATCCTAATTAATATGTAATCCATATTTATTTCGTTAGAAGTTTGCTACGCTGTTTTATAAACTGTCCATCTTTAAAGCTTAGCCTTTCAAATCTAAGTATTCATATTACTTGCTTTTATTCTTAAGACCATAAACGTTCCACTATTGAGCATTTGTCTCCAACACAATGAGAAGCCTACTAAAGCGCGTTGGCCTGTCGGGTTGCCATACATTTATCTTTCGAGTTTTCATGTTATCTGCATAGAAATTCAATTATTTACACCTACATATTCAGAGTATGTTGGAGCAATATACACAATAGTCTACAGATTTAAGGTTACATTTTATAATTCGATATTTTAGTAGGCCATATATCGTATTGCGTATCTTATCTTACAAATTATTAAATGGAGAGCCGGTTTTTTTGCTCGGTTATATTGCGAAAACTACTGAACCGATTGGGATAATATTATACCATAATATGCAGCGTGTTTCGGAAGTTTTAGTACATAATATGTTAGTGATTACTTTTCCGGTAAGGAGGGAAGCGAGCGGGAGACCGCTATTAAGTACAAGACAAATATTATTTCTATCATATAATTGTATTTGACATAGAATATTACCGGTATTTTACAAATATAAATATCGTTGTTTCTCTTTTATGTTATTCCTTACACTTCCGTATACTTCGCATGGACAAAATATATCCATAAGACGAACTTGTATGTAACTATTACAATATTAAATATAAATAATATTGATATCTTTACATAATGAAATTGTTAGGACGTTTAGAACACAACTTTCCAAAACTGCGGCATAATTTGTACTTTTATGCACTTCTTTTCTATTGTTCTTTTTTTATATGACATCTCAAATATTAAGTATTTACCGATTAATTTCTTAATATTAATTACAAACTTTATTGAAAGAAGAAAGAAAATACAATTTGCTCTCGTTAAAAGCTAATAAAAATCAAAATAACTAAAGATTTTTCTGACTAAAAATAATGAAATATTAAAGAGAAATAAAAAAAGGCTAATGGCTCAGTTTGCTATTTTGTTAATATATATTATTATGATATTCTGCCAACACCTGGACTATTAGTGACAATGTTAATATTATTTTCTTGTAAATTACATCTGATTTTGTATACATCTAGGACACAATAAATAAATATCTTAGAATAATATATATCTACGCAACAGAATAGAACTTCTTTAGTTTTTTTTTATCTTACGCTAATTATAAATTATTACAAGGAAGAGTGATAAGAACTGTCTGTTTTTTTTTCTGATCGCCTTAATATTCGAAACCTTCCTATAACTCCGATTTGGAAATTAGTTTCATGCAATTTTATGCCTGTTAATTAAGAAGTGCTAATAAATATATAACGCTGCGATTCATAAGAGCTGAACAGTACTAAGATAGTTGGATAATTCGTATGTGACTGCAAACCCAGCTATGGTGGCATATCTACGCTTCTTTGGTGGCTTTCTGGTACATATCTAAAATGCTCCACGGATGTTTTTTTCTATGTTCATATAGGTAACAACTTGGTAGGCATTGAAGGCAAAATTAGCATAAATAAAACAGCAGGCAAATAGTTTTGTTGGTAATTTTCTGTCATAATCATTTCTAATGAATAAAATACGCAGAGTTTGCACAAATAAAAACCCATGACAAAATGTAGAAAAATGCAACACACATTCGAGCCTCGTTACATATCCTATACATACGTTTATTATTAGAGATGTGTGAGGGAGACAGAGTTACATACGCGTCAGTATCGATTTGTGCTGTTAGAATGAGAGGATGGATGTGGCAACGGCGAGGAACGCGCAGCTACGTAGATAAGTGAACAAGGTCATTTCACTGAGACGCCGACCCCGCCCGACGCGGTGTCGTGGCTCCGTTTATATACATGCGTGATATTCATGCTAATGCCTGTCGATTTATATACATCGATCCGGTGAAAGTCCGCGCAAATAAAGTGACAAATAACTTTATGCGCGACCAAACCGAACGATATAATCTTAAGCTTTCGCAAATACATTAAAAAGGATATTTAAATACGACCGCTTTGCTCGCGGCGTCATTGGTTTTATAATTCACTTATATTCAAATGAATAAGTAAATTAAATCGTTAGATGTCAATATTGCAAGAATAATGGATTGAGCATATTCTTTGAATATAAATTCATTACCAGCAGCCTCAATTACTCCTTATAAATATAATTTATCAGACAGTGAAAATCCTGTCATGTTCAGCTAGTTGAGAGATGAGTCTGAATAAACTTACAGACAGTTCAAAACTTTAAAGTACTGCATATACTGTCTTAAATAATTTGTAAAAAAAATTGGTTTTATCATTATAAACGAAAAGTTTATTTTACTAATACAGATGTGTATACTTATTAGACTACAAACAGAATTAATATGTTATAATTAAAACAATAACATAAGCTATATTTAACCTATCTTAACCTACGTATGTGAAAACGTTTTAAGAAATATGGGTAATTTCTTATAATTTGCTGTGTGGTAGCGGCTACGAATACTACCAACCCATACTTTGCTCGTGGATGTCGTAAAAGACGACTAAGAGCTTTATAACGACCTGGGCCAACCCCATCTGATGCCATTTGGTCAACAATTACATTCCCAAGGAGGGTTGACGTCTGGCAGGCGGCCGGTCATAAAACTATGGCCAATAACTTTTACAATATGTACTATGAAAGAAGAGTACATAAAATCCGATTACGAAATGAAAAATGATGTCGCAAGCGGGATTCGAACCCGCGCCTATTGGGATTCCGGCCCAATCGTGCTGCCACTACACCACCGCGACTAATTGTAGGACATGCAAGCATGCAAGAAGAGTACATATTGTATCGACCCCAAGTAATTGGGATAAGAGTACGAGAATGATGGGTAATTTCTTTTCATATTTCGTTAAAAAACAATAACAATTATATACTAATAAATATATTGAACTAGCTGACTCATGTGACTTCGTTTGCGTCACATATAAGAGAGACACGGGGTTAGATAGTGGGTAGTAACGCAATACACTAAGTTCCCAAAAGGAATAAACTTTCCCCCATGCGGTGGTGTAGTGGCAGCACGATTGGGCCGGAATCCCAATAGGCGCGGGTCCCCCTTTTTGCAACTTTATAACGTTAATAGCTTGTAATTTTATATAGCCTTTAGTCTGCCTCGCTAAATGAGTTATTCGACACTATAAGATTTTTTTCAATTCCAACCAATAGCTCTTGATTATCGTGTGTTCAAGAAAGTCTTCAGCTTTATAATACAAGAAAAAAAGAAGAATAGATATAGTGATTAATACTAACAATAATATATGTTTCAATTTTATAGCTTGACTTTTTTAACTAGATAAGTTGTAACTCCTAATCTGCTGTTTACAAAACGACATGGATCGAACTCACGACCTTTCAAATAGTACAAGCATATTTATGCCATAAATTAATCAAGTAGCAAGTGTTTGTTTTGTTTCTTGTAAATTCTTTTAGCTTGTCACAAGCCTTCTTCAAAATAGAACAGTGATTGGCCTATAACACCACACTTTTTGATGATGGGGCAAGTAAGATGTGTGACATAATTCTATTGTGTATTATTTATCTTACAGTGAGGTTATTTG
This sequence comes from Lymantria monacha, assembly GCA_905163515.2. Taxonomy (NCBI): domain Eukaryota; kingdom Metazoa; phylum Arthropoda; class Insecta; order Lepidoptera; family Erebidae; genus Lymantria; species Lymantria monacha. The sequence goes on along the minus strand of LR991082.1, from coordinate 15,521,971 downwards.
GCATTTTGTTTTTGCAACAATTCTAAGAATTATATTAATTATGTTTGTCTAAAATTCTTAAACCCACCAAGACACATTAAACATCGTAACTAAATTTTTTAATGCTAACAGGACATATTTTAGCAGAATCAATGCGTAACTTCATATAATAAAAACCTAAATTAAAAAAAAAAAAATTTAGGTTATTAGGTAGTAGATTAAAATCTTTGGATTGCATTCATTAATATTAGCTTTGAATATGAATTTTCATTGTAAGCAAAATATTAATAACATATCTAAAGTATAATTTTGTAAAAATTACTTATTCAAATGGTTAATTGATAAATAATTACCCCATTAAGATCCATCATCCGTTCCAAGGCGTATTTGAGAAGATCACACAGCATACTTAGCGAGATTTTTTTCATGGCTTGTGATCTGAAAATATAATGCATAACACAGTTAATATCAAACAATAAAAATCAGCATCTTTTTGTAATTAGCAAAATAAATAAGAACATAAAAAGACATTTTATTGTATCACTTCATCTTTTACCACCAAACGAGTAAATAAAGGTGTAATGTGTTTACATTTCGCTGCTTTTACATTTCCTACATAATAGAAAGGTAATAAAATACTAGTAGTCTACTTATAATGCGAATTGTAAGACATCATCACGCCTAGTTTAAACACGGGTTATTCCTGTTTAACAGTTATTGTTGCCTCACCATAAGTAGGTAGAAATTGAACCCCTGACATTACCTAGATCTGCCCTCTACTGTCAACTTAAACGATTGTTGTTGCATAAATAACGAATTGGACTGGTCACATATGTGATCAGTTGAATATATAATCAGATTCGTTGTCTTCATCCATATAAAATTAATCTATTAAGAATGCATTTATTCAAATTATATTTCCCAAATTTATTCAGATAAATAGTGATAGATTTGTTTTATGGTTGCCATTCCCACAAAATACAAATATGATTTTAAGAGCTGCTGTGTTTATACTGAATATCAATACTATAGGCTATTTTTACAGCATATTGCAATGTACCGTTTGCAAATGGTTGTTTCATTCTAAGCTTATTTTAGTATAAAGTGTTTTCATTAATTATGTTTGTAATTTCTTAGTTTCTAATCACCCCAGCTGCCTTTCTAGTTATATTACCTTGTTTCTGAGCTCTCAGCTTGCAATATTACAACACACTCAGGGCAAACCCAAGCTTTCTCCGTTATCCTATTTTTCTCATTGCTTGTCAAGCACTTGTAATGGAATGATCTTGGACAGACTGTACAATGTGTTGGAGAATGTACTCTCTCATTGTTGGTCTGCTCTATAACCCAATGGCATCTCCAACAGTGTGAATCTGACCGAAGCTTGCCAGGTTTTTGAGGTAACTGGTGAAAAATAAATTTATAATAATATTATTTTATATTTTTACTACTTTAAATGGAGGGTAGATTTGTTAAATTAAATGTTTTATAATACAATTTTCTATGTATATCATTTTAATAATTAAAATATTAAGCAGTTGTGTTTATGACTATGTATAATTTATTTACTAGGATTTTGTTAATACTTTTATGTCAATATGGAAGCCATTTTGTTTTGTACTTATACATATGTGAAATCTGTCTAATTTTAAATGAAAATGATTCCATTAAAAACTGAATATTTATTTAGTTATAATGTATGTAAATATGTTTTTACAAGCCACTTTGCTACCTTGCTACTATTTAAAAACTTACAAATGCTTTTGTTTTCATAATATTAAATCTGTTTACTATCATAAATGGCAATTTTGGCTTCCTGCAATGTTTGTAATTAAAAATGGTAGATGATAGATGAGAATAACAGATGAAGGCTACCTGTTCATTTAAATTTTATTTCTATTATTATTATAATTCATACAATTATTGTTTAATATATTTTAGGTAATTTATTTCTACAGATATATTTATTTGATACTTCATGTAATAGGTGCAACATTGCAATCGTGGGCTTAGAAGTATATCTCTTAGTCAACCTTTAATTGATGCATAGACAAGAGATTGGTGTGCATTATTTACTGAATACAGAAATAATTAAAAGCAATAAAATATACATCATGCATAATTTCTGACTTACCAAAGCTTCCAGTTTTTTAAATTTTGATGGCGATATTTGAGTTACCAGAGAATCATTCTGTTCAATTTTGTGTTTACTTATACGTTTTTCTTTGACTTTCTCCTCTTCATCATCATCATCTTCAGAATCTTTATGGTGTTTACCTGTGACAGAACTTAAGAATTGTTTTACCTTAGTAACAAATTCTGGATTTTGTGATCTCATAGATCGCTTCACAGGGACCTTTTCAGACTTTTCACTACAACTACTCTTTTGTGAGTTATTACTATTTCGTCTAATTCCTTGTATTTTATCTGCTTCAAGAGAATTATTCAAACTTGATGATGAAATGTCCAATGTTGGCCTTTTACCACTAATTGACTTTCTTCTTTTACTTGTTAATTGTGTGCATTCGCTAATAATTTTAGACTCTTTGGCAGAATTTATAAGAGATTTTAACTCTCTGCTAATGCTTTTATTGTGTTCTTTTTCTGATGTTTCAGTAGTGCTTGTATCTATTGAAATGGCCTCTACTTGAGAATCATTTGAAGTGTCTCTTTCAACTGTTACATCTATGGGAAGTGCTGTTAATTTAGTTTTACTACTTGAATCACAACTGTTGTCACTACTTTGGATGGCATTACCATTTACTTCAATATCTAACTTCTCATTTGTTGATGTTGAGTCATTTAAGAGCAACTCTTTAGTTGGTGACTTCTGAACAGGAGAGGCTCCATTTCTTTTTGGGTTACTTTCTATAGGATCTTTCTGTACTTTATTTGGACTGTTCTCTACAGAATTTGTTTTTTCTAGAGATTCTATAGGTGAAAGATCTTTCATTGAAGAATCTGCATCTTCCACTTGTTGCATTTGTACAGATTCAATTTTATGATTTGTTAAATCATCAACTACTACTTGCTGTAACAATTCAGCTTTCTTTGGTGATGGCTCACCTGTAACATCTTTAATTGGGGAATTTATGGCAGTTACTTCTGGCTGACAAACCTTTTGTGGAGATTTCTCACATGATTTAGGCTCATTATTGGTGCTCTCAGGAATATCCAATGGTAGGAGCTCAGTCTGAATATTGGAACTCATTTCTTCTTCCTCAACTTTCTCCACCACAATGACCATCTGTACGTTGCCATTTGATCCTGTGACCTCCTGCGTTTCGGGTACATCTTCAGTGGTGGAGGTGACATCGGTCTCCATGTTAGCTTCAGCACTCTCTTCCATCACCTGTGGCAAAACAAGCATCTAGTATTTTTAGCTTGACCTTTTGTGATGTAAGAAACATGTGCATTTTTGATAATCAACATAAATAGTTGCCTCGCCTAATGACACACATATAAACGTTTAAAGGCACCGGTCATTACCTAAGCTCAACTACCCTGCCAGCTACCAAGATACCTACTTTCAATACAATCATACAAATACATAGGCTTACCACAATTATCGTATTTGCGCACTCAATGAAACCACCACACAAAATTCACAGTATGCAATACCGTCTGTTGTTAAGTCATGCAACTCTTATTTTAATTAGCAGTTGTTTTATGATCAAGAAATATCAGCGACCAACGAAAAAATCTACACATCGCCATCGCACACACAACTAAGTTTAGTTTCTATTCGTCAGACACAGATGGAGTTGATTGTGACAAACAGGCAGTAATATCATAAACATAAGATCTCTCTTTTGCACATTATTTGCATCTTAGTTTTTACTGTAGAAATATATATGTCTATCTCTTTTCAATCCTATAAGTACCTACGGATATTTTTTAATCAAACCATGCTGTACAACAGCTTGCAAGGAAAGAAATTTTTCAAAGGGTCATTAATGTTGGTAACAATTGGTATATATTATTGGAATAAATGCAAAACAATGTGATTTTGTATTTTAAAGCTGAATACTTGAATACTTTTAATTATTTCATTGAATTCTTGTACGCATTACAGTGATCGTAGAAAATACAGCTTAAAAATGAGAAACACATTGCCAGGGTAATAAAATATTACGAATGAAATTGTTGTTATTGTTGGCAGTCAAAAACTCAAAACCACTAACTAACTAAACCAATCAGTCAAACAAAACTCAGATGATTATTTTTACCAATACTATTGTATATTTATTGCACTAATAATGGAGTTTATAGAACTTATACTTATTAATAAATTGGATGGTGTTATATTGAAATATCCTCACCAAGAAAATATTGACGGAACTGTATGTATTACAGGACATCATCTTATTTTGAGTTCCAGGAAAGAAGGCGTTCAAGAGTTATGGGTACGTTTTGATTGCCTCATTGTAATATTTAAGAGTAGTGGCTTAAACGTTTTAAATGTATATTTTCAAAGTCAGTTCATTTCTTTATATATCACTTTACATTATGGCCTGGTATTTCTGTAGTCAGCTGATAATTGTGTACAATTTATATTTGTATTTGCATAATCAGCTGGATATATGCACCAATTAAGTGTACTGCAATAGTTTTAAGTAAATAAAACAGCTTTATATAAGATCTTAATATCTTAGTATCTTATACGTACATCCTTTCTAAACATATATTTGCAAAGTTAGTATAGTTATTTATTAGAGATAGACCTATTCTTATGAAATTAATGAATAACAAAGTTATATTTAACATAATCTTGTTCGAGAGGATGTTGTTACAATATACTATCTTGTGTTCATCAGTATATCATATTTTTGCAATACTTTATTATATCATATTTGAATGCATAACTATTTATGCCTATATTATTTTTCACATTAGCCTTTCTCAGGATAGTCTTTGTCCATTCTGAGAACTATATTCCCTGTTATTTCCATTTTGTTATAATCCTTCCATTCCTCTGAATTTATTCCATACCTGTATCAAGGTAACAAGATATATGTTTTTTAAATAACATTGAGGCATTCATTCTTGTATTGCGGGGGACTTTATAAATATTTAATTTAACAGACACAAATTACACTCAGACTTAAAACAGCAATTTGTACTTTGTGCTATCTAACACAGTGTTGTCCAACATAGATATCAAACTCACAGCACTGGGATGGTAGGTTAATATTTTAATCATCAATCAATGCCATGTATGTAGTCAATTGAAAAATTAAACTCTTTCTTTCTATGTGTAGGAGGCTATTTTAAACATTACCTATATATGGATTTCACATTTTATCTAAGCTCTTCTATCAATTAATTGCTAAATAATAATTGTTAAATAGTAAATTACGTAATTTTGAAATTATGTTATTATCATTAATCATATTAATGTTATTTAATGATTTCATTGCAGCTTCTTCATAAAAATATAGATAGTATAGAAAAGAAAGAGAATAAACCAAGCAGTGGTGTAATGCAAGGTGGCTCTCTATTCCTCAAATGCAAGGACTTGAGAATATTCCAGTTAGATATTGCTACTACTACAGAGTTGAATTTGGTAGCGCAGACACTCGAGAACTTGTCAAGCTTACAGGATCCTAGTTTATTCTACCCATTCTTTTATAGACATATGCATCCAATTGTGGAGAATGGATATACTTTATACAGGTATTTATATTTTTAAAATTATATCTCAAAAACCTTTTTACAAATTACTGAAATTTAGCATTTAATATGCTTCATTATATATAAAAACCCGATCACATTTTTAATTTGAATCCGATCGCATTTTTAATTTGAATAACAAGGTTGTGTCATCGTTTAATACAATTTTAACGGCAAAGTTTGAGTATTAAGCTTGTACAATGTGTAAACAATGTCGGGTAGATGGCACACGTCTTCTTAAAGACGACAATATAATACAATGCCAGAATTGAATGTCCTACACATACATGTCCTACACATACACATACATGTTCACGGTGGTATAAGTGGCAGCATGATGAGACGGATTTCCAATAGGTGTGGGTTCAAATCCCATTTGTGACAATAATTTTTTGCTCGTAATTAGGTTTTTATAAACCTTTTTACACATAAATATGATTACATTTTTAATATCTTTGTATTGATAATGCCTTTGTTTGAGATAATTTTCACCATCTAAAAGCATCATTATAAAAATTTGAGATTTTTTCTGGAAATACATACATCTCATATCATCTCAACATTCTATTTTGACCTGTCCTTCTCTTGCACAGATGTTATATTCATTAGTAATTTCTTACAACAGTCATGGGGAAGATAGGAGTGGTGAATGGTATACTTAATTCCTCAACATTTGGAAGATATTATTAATCATCATCATTCAGTTTTTTGCCCTCCACTTTGTGTAAGCCTGCTTCATAGTGCCATATATTACTACTATAGGAATTCTCCTATAGTAGTAATATATGGCACTATGAGAGAGATCACCAAAGGTGCGAGCACTAGCATTCGCTAGTGCTCGCACCTTTGGTGATCTCTCAGCAGAAAAATAAGAGTTGGTGAAAATTGTGTTCGAATTTCGTCTCCTTGTGGGACATTATCATATAGATGATAGAATTTTCTATTGGCGTATGGACATTTTGTCCAAAATGAGCCTTGAATGCTATACTCAGTTTTTAGGGCTCTTTCGCATGATATATTTGAAATCTCTTTACCTCAATTACTTCCTAACTTGTTTTAGATCCAGAACAACATTAGAAATTTCAAATATAATCATTCGAAAGCCAAATAAAATTTTCTTTATTTATATACACATATATCGAAACATAGTAAACATGTACGTACACAGGGTGCCGATTTTATTACTAGAATAACTTAAACTAGGTGTAGGAATGATGTCATAAAAAATAATAAGTTAGTTGCAGACTCGTAGCTCTGCCCAATCCCGAGATAAAGTGATTTGTTTCTTATCAAAACAGTAGGTTTGTCACCGTACATTGACCTGTAGGTACATGTCGACCCAGCTGTGCGGCGGTGAGCGTAGCGAGAGTGGTACTATTTGCCTACTAGTTCAATGTCACACGCACGAGTATATGCCTACATCGAACTGTTATAGTACAAGTGTATTAACCGCTTACCGTTAGGGCAATTTAATCAAAAATTAGATACTACTTTTTTTTACTGATTTGGATAGTGTAGATTCTACTAATTAAATCGGCAACCTGTATATATACGTAGTACAGAGAAAATTGTGACTATGAGTGTTTAAAAATCTCCTGATTAGAAAACATTAATAAGAGATTGAAATTAAACTTTTTCTATTACATTACAGTATAGAAGGTGAGTTTACAAAAGTGTTGGCTACTGAAGAATGGCGTGTATCAAGAGTTAATCAGAATTACTCTGTGTGCTCCAGCTATGGCAAGGCAGTAATTGTGCCCAAGTGTATTGATGATGATACTCTTGCGGCTGCTGCTACATTCAGACAGGGCGGAAGGTTCCCTGTGCTCTCTTATAGGCATAATAATGGTGTAAGTTTTGATAATGATTTCTGATGTTTACGCAAGTATTACACATCTGAAATAAAACTATTTTTACGGATTCTATCGCGTTTGTATTTGATTTTTAATTGCCCGACAATTCGAACACTTTACAGCGTTCATGATCATGAGAGGACTGTCCTCCGTAATAGAATCCTTAAAAATAGCTTTATTTCAAGTAAGTTTTGATGATATTATTTTAAAAAGATCATTTTAGAGGTATAACTGATTGGTGAAAATTCTTCTCTAACAAATATTGAGTATTTCACATCAAAAAATTTTAAGTGTGATTGTATACCATTTTTCGTCATTCATTATCAGCCTTTTGCTGTCCACTGTTGGACGTAGGTCTCTCTTATAAAATGTTACATGGTGTTGTTATTGTTTGGTGGGTTTATTGCCATAAGCATAAGCTTTATAAAAACCTAACACTTCAAACTTTGCAGTTAGAATTGTATTAAACGATGACACTACCTTGTTATTCAAATTACTGAAATTTAGCATTTAATATGCTTAATTATTTATAAAAACCCGATTACTAAATAAACTATTGAAGTGTTAAGCCCATACAATGTGTAAACATTGTCGGGTAGATGGCGCACGTCTCCTTAAATACGTAAATATAACACGAAGCGAGATTTGAATGTCCTACAATAGTTCACGGTGGTGTAAGTGGCAGCACGATTGGAACGTATTTCCAATAGATGTGGGTTCGAATCCCACTTGTGACATCATTTTTCGCTTCGTAATCGGGTTTTTATAAATAATTAAGCAAATTGAATGCTAAAATTCAGTAATTCGAATTTTCTAAACTTGGTAAGCAGGTTGATGATCGCAGTAATGTTAATAATACATTTTCCACGGGAGTGCTATTGCTTCTTCTCTTAGTGAACTTTAACTGACTTTTACTGCTCCCAATAAGGGGTAGGGGCGACTACTCATATCTTATTGCCACAGATAAGAGATATACGTCTACTATGACCTAATGTTAAACATTTTGTTTTATAAATCAGTGATCTTTGATTACTTTTTTCAAATTACCATAACACTGTCACGTTTAACTTTATAATTTTTAATTTGAAGGAGCCTGGTGACCAACAGTGGAAAGTATATTAGCTGAGAAAAGGACTGGTGTATAAGTATCTTTGATTTCAGGCAGTTTTAATGCGTGCAGGACAGCCGCTATACGGTCCGAAGCACCGGCGATGTAGACCTGACGAAGCTATATTGAATGCAGTGGTTGCTTTAGGCACTAAAGGTGTTATATACGATCTGAGAAGTACTAACTCCATTTCACAACAACAGAATAAAGGTAATTGTCATGAAAATGGGGACACTCGACTCTTTGAAGGGTTTTTAGAGTATGCGGTATTCAGGGAATGGCGATTATGGTATGATTTTGTAAGGGGTCCGTGTTTAATATACTATCTTGAATATCTAATATATCATGCCAAGAGAAATATGGCATGTTTTTCAGAAAGACCAATACCAGACTTTTCATCAAAGAAGTGCCAGAATATTGGTCTCAAGTGGTGGGTTTCACGTGAGCGTTGTTCTCACTCACGTGCTCCACTTACTCCTTCGAGATAACTTCCTATTTAAATGTGGCAATTGTATGCCAATTTCAACTATCTTTCACGTCTAAGAAAATCCTTAACAATTATTATTTTTTGTAGGTGGTGGAACAGAAAGTAATTCAAATTATTCTCAGTGGAAAATATATAACAGATCCATGGATGAAGTGGACAATCAGCAACAACTATTAGAGAGCTATTCTAAATTAATGGAAGGTAACATATTACAGTATTAGCATTCATCATCATCATCATGTCAGCTCATATATGTCCCACTGTTGGGCTCGAGCCTCCTCCATAATGGGTGGGAAATTAACCTATTATACCACGTGGTCAGACATATAGGTATAGGATTTAGAGTTTTCCTTCTCTTGCATAGGTGTTACAAGCGTTTTATATCCCTTAGTCGTCTTTACGATCACCCACGGGTAAGATAGGGGAATTCTTACTCCGTCACCACACGGATAGATGGATTTGTCAATTTAATCATATTAAATTTACATGGAAGTTGAAAAAGTTAAGTCAAAAGCAAGAGAATGATATTTATTTAGCTCATGACATCCGCTCCACAGTCTTGTCTAGGCGAGTTGTGAGAAACATAATGAAAGAAAAAACTATTTGTTTATATTCGGACTTAATTTGATTACTTTACTTAAACTATTCCCGAGGAGGTCGTAATCTTACTGGGTTTTGTTCAGTGACTGTCTAAAAACTGCTTGGTGAAGTCAACATATTGCCTATGTGTGCTAACTTCTTTAAGCTTTACCGTGTGGTGATGGGGCAAGAATATAATTCGCCACCCTCTATGGGATCTCTCTATCTACGGATAACCGTGGGTGATCGTAAGAGACGACTAAGGGATATAAATCACTTGTAACACCTATACAAGAGAAGGAAAACTCAAAACCATATACCAACAAAGACTTGTTGGTATATGGTAAGGACTACCAGCGTGGTATAATAGATCAATTTCATCAGAACATCTTGGAGGAGTCTTGAGCTCAACAGTGGAACATACATGGGCTGAGATGATGAGCTAAGTTCTGCCTAACCTTTTAGAGATAAGAGCGTGATTTTACATATAAGTTTTAATGATTAAAAAAAACACGTTTCAGCGTGCAATGATCGTGAAATATCCAGTGACAAGTGGATATCGAGACTAGAGTCTTGCGGTTGGCCAGAGAGCGTTAGAAATGCCTTACATACCGCCTGTATAGTCGCCCAACATATACACCAGGTATTAAGTCTCCTTATCATCACAATTTATTTCAGGGCAGTGAATGGAATAGAATAGAATAATCATCATCTATTCCTTAGTACCTCGATCCTGATGGATCAGCCTTGCGTGCTCAGGCTTATGTGGCATAATAAGTTAACTTATTATGTGCATGTTCACCAAAAGGCGTGCTTGCAGTGCGTGTAGAGATGTTTTCCTTCCCTCGAAAGTGGTTGAGGGAAGTGATGACTGCTCTATACTTCATAAAATATAGCTGGATATGATAAAATGGATGTCACAAAACAATGACTAGCGATACAACTGGTTAAAACGATCAATGTGTATACTGTAATAGATAGATGGTACTTTGATTCATTTCTAGGAATATAATAAATATGAATTTTGAATATATTTTGCTAAAGTCATGCAAACCAAATTATTTTTTTTTTGGCAATATTGAGAGTCGTCGTCGCTGAATTAATCGTAGAAGACAATCTAGCCAATTTTAAAAATTGGGTAACACAATGGATAATTTTATCCTAGAAATGTGTTCCCTTGGGATAATAGTTATGCTTTGCGAAAGTTTTTTTTTTTAAATCTATTTTTTTTTTGAGGACTTGGTTCACAACAATAGGGTGACCATGTCGTCCTCGTAATACTACCAAATTAATACTACTATTATTACTACTATACAAAATTAATGCTATTAACCTAAATAATATATTATTTCACATACATACATACATATCATCACGCCATGTCCTTTGCAGGGTAGGCAGAGAGAACAGAGTGCCAGAGAACTCTATCCTTGCATACTTCACTCGCTTCCTCAACATTCATAATTCTCTTCATACACGCTCGCCGGTTTCGGAGACTCTTGACTCCACCTTCCTTCAGTACATGACCGATCTGGTCTAGATAGGTAAGTCTTGGTCTCCCCCGGTACCTACATCCTTCCACTTTCGCATTGTATATCTTCTTAACCAGATGTTCGTTCGGCATTCTTTCCACATGTCCGAATCATCGGAGCATTCCCTTTCGCATCTTTACACCAATACTCTCTTTCATACCTACTCGCTCTCTTACGTCGTCGTTACGAAATATATTATTATAAAATATAAATATATTACAAATATATTATTATTATACGAATATATTATTTCCTAGCTCGTATACCAAACTGGATAAGCTTGTACAGTGCTCTAGCATCCTCTGTGCTATTCAACAGCGTCTTAGCTGTTCAGCTAAGACGCTGTTGAATTGTCCTATATCACTGCGATTGGAGGTGATTCTGTGTAATACTCAGAGCCTCATTCCGGCACACACTCCACCAAAATATGGCATATATCCTCTATCGTTCCACATTCTGAACAGTTTGGATATGCGTTTTTCTTCATTAGGAATGCAAACCTATTTAGCGGAATGAGGCCGGAACGAACTCTAAAGGCTGTAATTAAAGAACACCTGTCCAGTTTGACAGGTTCAAACCAGGGGTAACGGAAAAGCCGAGATCGAATAGTGTTATACCAGATATAAGAACCGTAAAGATATTCTGACCACAGATTAAATATTTTATCTTTTAATAGCGGTATGATGTCAGTGTAAAATGGTACAACACTCTGGGGTATACCATCCGATATTGCCTCCTTTGCAAGAGGTCGGCCTCCTCGTTACCGTGTAGACCTACATGAGACGGAACCCACTGCATAACAACTTTTTTATTTGACTGTGTAAATTGTCGTATTGTGTTCAACATGGAGTAGGCTATCGGAACTCCTCGAAAATTCGAGGTGCACCGAGCCAAATGTTGCAGTGCGCTCCTGGCATCAGTCATAACAACAAAATTGTTATGATTAATGCCATCTATATAGGTAAGAGCCTTAGATAGAGCAACTAGTTCAGTGTACATAATGGAGATATCAGTTTGAATCTTATATTTAATCATGATATTTGACTGAGGGTCAAATACAGCGGCTCCTATGGCTTCATTCGTATTAGATCCATCTGTAAAAACTTTGTAAAAATTACAGTACTTCTCATCAATTATATTAGAACATTTATGATTCAAGTATTCGGCATCATATGCTCTTTTGGCTCCTGAAATACCATCTATGCGATCAAATATACTGTTATTTATGTTGATATTTTGCACCCAAGTATTTAAAAGATAACGATAATGTCCTAATGTCCAACTGATCAATAGATTGTTGAAAGTTATTTTTTGTGCTGTAGAAATCTTAATTTGAAGGTTGGTCAAGTTTCCAGGCGTAGGGTTTTTTCTAAAGGAGGCTAAAGCAAGTCTTCGTTCAGCCACAGCACGTGAAGTATCAGCGTTCCAGTATGATTTTGGTCTGAATTTTTTAAGTCGTAGTGAGTCTAGATAGTATTTTGTAACAGGGATGTATTTATCAGCCGCGGTTTTTATTGCACAAAGAAATTGATTATATGCTACTTGGGGATCACTCGATAATTGCATTACTGAAAAAATGTCCCTGAAAAAGTTCGTATATTCCTTGCAATTCGCTTTATTAAAGTTACGTTTCTCTTCTGTGTTTGAGTATAAGTTGACGTTGATGCTGGTTTTAATAATAATATGATCACTGCCAAGATTCTCACTCATGGTTCTCCATTCAAATTTCAGAGCAATGTCATTTGTAGCCATGGTGACGTCAGGGGATGATTTTTGTAGCCTGCCATTAATTCATTTAATTCTCGTTGGGGATCCATCATTCAATGTAACATAATTCTTGTCCAGCATTGCATCAAAAAGCTGTGTTCCTCTAGTATCAGTCTTATAAGACCAGCTAGAGTGATGACCGTTAAAATCACCTCCTATTATTGTGTGATTTTGACAAAGGCTAAAAATGAAGTCCCAATCATTGGGCGAAATTTGAACGGATGATGGGCAGTAAACAGATAGAATATTTTGTACATTGGGACAGTTTAGAATTTTGGCATGTATAATTTGAATACCAGGATTGACGTTTGGAACTTGACATACGTAGAATTTGATCGAGGAATGGATAATAATGGCTACCCCACCATAACCATCGTCACGATCTTGGCGTAATATATTATACCCTGATACATTTAACACAAAGTCTGATTTTAACCATGTCTCACTCAAAATAACAAAATTAATCTTTTCCTGTATTAAAAGTTGTTCTAATTCTTGTAATTTCGGGTGAATACTTTGACAGTTCCATTGTAGGAGATTAACAGTTGACTATCCATTTTGGATAAAGGTTTTTAGTAAGGGCCACGCAGATAAATAGTCCGTAATTAAATTAATGAACCAGTCATATAAAAGTTGCACACAAGTCTTCAATTTTTCAATAAACGTTGCTTGTTTCATGAATATAATATGTTGGATCTTTTCTAGTATTTTTTTATAATCTATCTCATTTTTGTTATTTTGTGAATGTTGTTGTTTTTCCTCAATGTCTTTGTCTTCGGTAGGATCTTCGGTGCGAGTCTCATATTCTAAATGACTGGTACTTTCATTACTATTGCATTGTTTTGACTTCTTGAGTATTGGTGTTACTAGTGGAGTATTAATGCTATCCGGACTATACGTATGAATACGATTGTTCACGGCCGCACTATATGTATGTTTGAATACCGAGGTTAAGTATAAACAATGCCTCATTATTCCCTACATTTCTAGAGGGTTTGGGTATGATAGGCTCGGTTGGTGGAGAAGGTGGAACGTAGATAGTTAAAGCACGCTTGTACGTACAGTTAAACTCTGCCATTAATTCTCGGATTCGTTTTTCTTTTTTATAGATTGGGCATAGTTTTGATAATTCCATATGATTGCCTTTTTTTTTTTTTTTTTTTTTTGGGGTGGGTTACGTTCGGCACACTCCTCGCACCACTCCGTCCGGGGTGACAGAGGGGCGTAAGCATGCACACCCGTAACCCACCCGTGACGTCGCCTTCGTCGTTGGGCCAACCAGCGGAGCAGAGTGACTTGACGTCAGTCCATATGATTGCCTGCACAATTTCGACACTTAAAAGTAGTAGTTTAGCACACTTTGGGCAAATGCATTCATTCAACTAACACATTTTAAAATGATGGCCGAACTTCCAACATTTTGAGCATTGTGTAACGGAGAAGACGTAGGGCTCTACTTTTATCCTTATGCCATAGGTATAGATATATGGTGGGAGGGATGGTCCTTCAAAACATAGTCTCACACATTCACTGTCTTCAAAGTGACCACTAGCAAAATTTCGACGCTGTAGGCATTTCACACTTATTATAGGAACAGTGCTGTCTAAATCTCGGGCAATTTCTTCTTCACTTAACTCCTTTTCGATATCCTTAATAATGCCATAAGAAATACCTACTTCCAATGTTTTCTGAACTTTATATCCTTTGTCTATAAAATATTTACAATGTGTCAATTTGTCTGCACATTTCTCATCACTAAATTGTAGTAGAACTTTGTATGGATTAATATATTTTATTTTTATGATATTTAATATATTCTCACCTTTAAGTATGCGTGCCAGCCATATCTGCTTAGGCAATTTATCATTTTTTGATGTAATGCTCATTTCAATTTGTTCCTCCGGTATTCTTACTGTACTATTCTCATTGATACTACGCGCCATGATTTTAACTCTTTTACCTACCTCTGTCCATATCTCCTCCTCATCTCTGTCCCGACATCTTTTTTCAGCTCTAAAATTGTTAATCTCCTCCGTTAAAACTACCCTCGTTTCTAGTAATAATAAACTTTCCATGTTATTCTCAGCTTAAACTTCTAACAAGTTGTTTACATCGGTAAGTTGGTCTTCGTCCGACAAAATGTTATCACTATCCATAGCCGGGGGGTATATTACTCATTACGATTCTGAACAACAACTTAGCTCGAAGATATAATATAAGAAAGGAACTATTTGCCTATTGAACGTCTTGCTACCGCAAGCGCACGTCAGCCACTGTTTGCGAAAGTTACTTTACACACGGGCGAAGCTGCGGGCAGAAGTTTTAAAAAAATAATTTTACTGATTTTATAGTGTAAATATAGTTTTATTGCAAATGTGTAGTAAATAATTAAACTATATTATTATTAAATTTTTAAAAGTTTAATGTTACAGAAAGCAGAACCAGTGCTTCTTCATGGCACCCGAGGCGAAGATGCCACTCTGCTTGTGTGCTCCCTAGTGCAAATTATATTAAATCCAGACTGTAGAACTATTCGAGGGTAAGTATTAGCTTTTATGATGATTTCATTTCATAGACATAATTTCATCTCTTCAGAATCTTACTTAACAAGTTAGATCATGGTGATGGTTTTAACTATCTTGGCATTTGCTGTCGAAAGCCCTTAAAAGTCAATAGTTTAAAGTTTTCCTAAGATTTTATTGATGCTGATAGACCGACCGCATCAAGATGACAACGGATATATGTATCCGAAAGAACAACGGGCCCTCGAAGTCGAAGATTCCGTGCCGATGGCCCGCTCCATTGGCGACGAGGAGTAATACGTAAATTATGGTGCAACCACCGCACTTCCGTCGCCCCGGGTGGTTTGGGAGCAAACTGGACACTCCCAGTTCCTCAAATAAGGATATGGCGTTGGCCTGATCAAAGGAAAGAAAATGGAATATATGAAATAAGCACTTTTAGAAAAAAGAGAGCGCTATCAGTTGTGACTTATTCTTTTCTTGATCATTTTTGGTGTTGATGTGAACGTATATTATTGTGTAGTGTTAACGCGTTAATAGAATCATTTGATAACATCGCCCGTTTATAACGAATATTATTATATAATTTAAAAATTAGTAAACATATTGAAAAATATTGAAATTAAATAATATATAAATAAATATTTATGCTTAAAAAAATTGAACAAATTGAGTATTCCAACATATTTTAAATCAATAAAATCCTAGACGTTAAAACACACTAACTTTGAAATTTGAGTTACACTTAAGTATCATACCGGTACATGATATGCGCCATTTATTGCGATAATTTGCTAGATGGTCAATAATAAACTCGCAGCCGGAGGCAGTTGACTGCACAGATGGCGTAGTGGTTAAGATACCGACCTTCCGTGCCAGTGCCGTGGGTTCGATTCCCACGCAGGACATTACTTTGTGTGATCCACAAAGTGTTGTTCTGAGTCTGGGTGTAATTTGTCTGCGTTAATTGCATGTTTGTAAAGTCCCCCGCAATACAAGGATTATTTCCTTAGTGCAGGGTGGTGTGTAAAAAAAAAAAAAAAAAAAAAGAAAAAAAAAAAAAAAAATACAGACACTTTTTTTTTTTGTGGACTATGGATGCGTCTTGCCCCGCTGAATCGGTCCGGGGTGACAGAAAGGCGGCGCGTGACCCCATAGACCCACCGTAAAACTCCTCTCTCTTCGCCGTGCGAGCGGACCACCGGTACTCGATTTTTGACTTTGGTGGCCAACAATTACAGGCCCTAGAAGTGATAACTTGTACGAATTTTCCTTCTGTGTTTAAAGAAATACTGATTTAGGCACAGTAAGATGACTCACATAATACCTTTCACCTAGCCTTTTTAGATTGGAATAAGAATAGGAGAATGGTGATGATAATATTTTTTTACAGACTTCAGGCTTTAATAGAACGTGAATGGCTACAAGCTGGTCACTCGTGGAGTACACGACAGCGCTGCGGCCCTTACGCGTCAGCACCTCGAGCCGCACCTACTTTTCTCCTTTTTCTGGATTGTGTGCGGCAGTTCCTGGAGCAGTTCCCCTGCAGTTTTCAGTATCGGCAATCGTTTCTCATCACACTTTTCGAACATTCTTATGCAAGTCAATTTGGTATGTTTATGTTAATTTACTATAGTTTGGTTTTATGGAGTGGTGAAAAGTTCTATTTTTCACCAGTTATCATAAGTAAAAGAATTAGTGCCGTTCTCTTCTTCACAGATACATAACTACGAGCACGGGTCTTTTTACCTACTAGGCCAATACGATTGGCATACAGATTTATTTCGAGAATTCCTTCCTTTGTAGTGATTTTATCTGTTTACATGCCGTGGTCATTGTGCTGTGTGGTAGCGGCTACGAATACCACTAAACCTTACTTTACGCGTGGGTGTCGTTAAAGACAACTAAGAGGTTTACATCGACCACTTACAGTTGGCATACTTGTTTGTCTGTCATCAAAGGAAAATTAAATGAACATCTAACTAATAAATAACTATTGATTTGATTTCAAACATTCATCATCATCTCGTGTAGGTACCGAGGGAGGCCGAGACTAACCTACCTAGACCAGATCGGTCAGGTACTGAAGGAAGGTGGAGTCAAGAGTCTCCGAAACCGGCGAGCGTGTATGAAGAGAATTATGAATGTTGAGGAAGCGAGTGAAGTATGCAGAGATAGAGTTCTCTGGCACTCTGTTCTCTCTGCCTACCCTGCAAGGGATATGGCGTGATGATATGTATGTATCATCATCTCAGCTCATATATGTCCCACTGTTGGGCTCGAGCCTCCTCCGGAATGGGAGGTAAATTGAACTAAATTCACCAAGTTGGTCAGACATGTTGGTATAGGGTTTTCTTTCGAGTTTTCCTTCTCTTGCATAGATGTTATATGCATTTTATATGCCTAAGTCGTCTCTTACGATCACCCACGGGTAAGATAGGGGGGTGGTGAATTATATTCTTATTCCGTCACAACATAGATAGTGATTGATTGATTTCAAACATTATTAACAACTAAGTAGGAATCATTATTCGGTAGTGCTCTAGGATACATTTTATTACGAAATATGTTGTTCTTACAGCAAGCTTCATAATTTAGACAATTTTCTAATACTTTTAGGTACATTTCTCTGTGATAATGAACAAGAGCGCGAATCCCGCGGTGTACACACACAGACCACAAGTATCTGGTCGTGGCTGAACCAACCGGATGAGCTGCCGAAATATATCAATCCGCTTTACGAGCCCACGCCCAACGTTATATGGCCTTCAGTCGCGCCTATGAGCTTCATTATATGGGAAGGTAAGATTTAAAAGATTATTACTTTTCACTTCTGACTATGCTATGTATCACGAAATATGTATTTAATTATTTAGGATATTAGTTCAAATAATTCTGCATACCTGATGGTAAGTGTCACTGCCGCCCATGGACCTTTGCAATACTAAGGGTATAGCTAGGCCGCTGCCTACCAGTACAGACTCTAAAACCACTCAGTTGGACTTCCGGATCTCTCGCTTACCGAACGAGTAATAACACATTACTCAGACGTCGATCTTCTACGAGAGTGTGGTACTACCCCGGGCAGACCGGCCCGCGGCTGTAGACAGAGAACTGTCCACAGCGTGGTACTACCACTATATATTACGTATTGTCAATTTCTACATTTTATCTGAGATTAATCCAATCCAGTAGATAACTCGTGATCGGGTACCGCTTGTGGGATCTGGTCCAGCGATAATATTTTACACTGTATTTGAATTTTACATTATATCGGGGTTCGAAGGTCATCATACTATAGTTCATCTAATCTAAGAAGTGCAATTTGACGTTTTGCATTTTTTAATACACAATAACCTCGGTCAAACGTATACACATGATTGTAAACACTAAATCTGAAATTTTAAACAACTATTAACTTATTTACATAATTAACATTGCGGGTGACTTTCTTGTACAATAATCTAATGTTGAAACTCGTAAAAATAATTTAAAATAAAAATAACATGGTAAATAGTAATTGTCATTGACGACCTAACAATGTCACGTCATCACGTTCTATACAGTAGTGCTTGACAACTTCCAATTCACGAATATCCAAATAATCGGTAAAAATATTAGAATAATACAATTAATCGAATAGAGATTTTGACAGAGATGTACATTTCGACACTTTGATTGATGAGGAAATAATTATTAATGTTCGCGACGCTGATAATTCAAGTAATAGTAGTAATTCTTAATAAATAGCCATTTTCAAATCCAGTTTTTGTTTTTAATTAACCTCATTATCATTTGTCTGCCCTCATCCCACGCTAAGTGGGGTCGGCACAACATGTTCTTGCCTTCCATAATCTTCTATCAGCCGTCATATCTGCACTCACAACTTTCATACACATTGTTTTTAATTAACCTAATCCTACTAAATATGATGAATAGATTCTATGTTGAAATAATTAAATTTGTTTAGTACTAATTTAGCACTTAATTTATTCATCACCTTTTTGAAAAATATAAACCGATTATTAATTATAAAGAATCAATATCGATTTCTCAGTAAAATCAGATATTTTCGATAGCGATTATTTGGTTCACATACCTAGACAACTTACTCAGACAGCTGTCAAAGTGTACTTCTTAGATTAGACAGACTATAGAGCTAATTCTTACTAAACATGTTGTACTATTTTATATAAAAAATACAGTAAAGAATTAATAATAATAGAGAAACCTGCTGGGTTTCTTTCTGGATCTTCTCAGTAGCGGTTATGTTCCGATCCTGTGGTAGTTTATTTGATTATATTAATATGTTAAAACTGATAATATGTAAGTGCATTCGCAGGGTTTATACATAATAAATGAATTTGAATATAAATTTACCATTGGATCTTACAGAAAACTGTCAACAGCATGGTCCTTACCACTATTAAACTATGCTTTAAAATCTATTACTTTATGTTTCATGTAAATTTTACAGATTTCTACTTGATTGAATGGATTTTAAGAGCCAAATTTAATTGCAACATAACATTGGCGTTCTTCGAATTGTCTGCTGTGTGGTGGCGGTTATGAATACTACCAACCCTTACATTGCTTGTGGGTATTGTAAAAGACGACTAAAAGCTTTATATCGACCTGGGCTCATATATGCCGTCTCGTTAACAATTATATTTCCAAGGCGGGTTAATGCCAGGCAGGCGGCCGGTCATAAAACTATTTCTAAAACTTAACATTGCGTGCGATTTTTTTTTTGGCGGCGGGCCATGGAAATTTTGCACCCCGCTAAATCCGTCCGGGGAGTGTACGACGGAAGAAGATTACTTATGGCATAGAATCCAAATAATTTTGATAAGAGCATGATGATAACGATTATGATGATGAAAAGATTTGACAATTATTCCAGAACTCTATCTTCGTTGGTTAGTAGAGCAACACACAGAAGCTCGCGAGGAACAATATCGGTTAATCCGGTCACGTGAACAGCAATTACGTGCGCAAGCGCAGCATCTTAGACGAGAACTGTATGAAGTTGCGCACCAGTATTACGACAAACCGGATGAAGATAATAAGTAAATAACACTCATATTGCAGACGTCTTAGTCAATAAATTACAAGTAAATTTTATATCAATAATTAAATAAAATATATTTATCAAATAAATTCTAATTACCTGCAACAATATTCTCCGTGAGGTCACGGAGTAAGAAGAATTCACCATCCGTTTTCTCCAGTGTGGTTGTTGTAAAAGACAATTAGGATATATAATATACAGATAACATCTATATAAGATTAGGAAAACTCGAAATAAAACTACATACATACATACATATCATCACGCCATATCCCTTGCAGGGTAGGCAGAGAGAACAGTGCCAGAGAACTCTATCCTTGCATACTTCACTCGCTTCTTCAACATTCATAATTCTCTTCATACACGCTCGCCGGTTTCGGAGACTCTTGACTCCACCTTCCTTCAGTACAAGACCGATCTGGTCTAGGAAAGTTAGTCTCGGTCTCCCCCGATACCTACATCCTTCCACTTTCGCATTGTATATCTTCTTAACCAGACGTTCGTTCGGCATTCTTTCCACATGTCCGAACCATCGGAGCATTCCCTTTCGCATCTTTACACCGATACTCTCTTTCATACCTACTCGCTCTCTTACGTCGTCGTTACGAATGCGATCGATCAGCCTAACTCCACAGATTTTCCGTAGAGATCGCATTTCGACCGCATTAATTTTACTTTCATACTCTTTTCTGCATACCCAACTCTCGCTTTCATATAGTAATGTTGGGACAAGCACTGCGTTATGTATTGTTACACGTGCCTTCTGGCTGAGGTGGTGGCTACCGAGTAGTTGCCCCAACGCTCCATTCACTCTTCGCGCTATATCAGTGGTGTACTTTCCATCTCTGCTAAATCCACATCCAAGATATACAAATTCACCCACTTGCTCCAGTACATCATTACCTATTGTTACTCTTACATCTGTTCTGGCTTCATCTCTTTCAAAGACCATTATTTTGGTTTTGCTCACATTCACGCGTAGACCCCTTTTCTTACAATCTTCTGTCATTGTGTCGACTAGGGTCTCCAGGTCAGTCGCTGACTGTGCCAGCAGGACTGCATCATCTGCATAGAGCAGAGCAGTGACCACTGACCGCCCATCTGGACTCCCATATTCATATCGTTCAACCTTTGGAGACATTTATCCAGATATGATCATTTATCCATGATAAACAGCCTGGCTGATAGAACGCACCCCTGCTTAATGCCGATATTGACGTCAAAGCAAGGCAACATTCCATCATCCAGCCGCACACAGGCTCTACAGCCCGTGTAATTGGACTGCACAGCCTGCAGTAGTTTACCGTTAATACCATACTCCGGTAAAATGTCCCAAAGTTCCTTTCGTACAACCGTGTCAAATGCTCTCTCCAGATCCACAAAACTGCACAAAACCCTCTGACCTAGAGCCAGATGCTTCTCCACAATGTTGCGCAGAGAGAACACTTGATCCATGCATCCCCTTCCACTCCTTAAATAAAACTCTATAAGTAAGGTAGCTAAGCAATCCGTCTGACCAGCGTGATTTAGTGGGTATTTTCCGTTGCCATTTTGAAGGAGGCTTGAGTCCAGTAGTGGGAGTTTAAGCCGAGATGGTGATAATAAAATTGTAATTTGTCTAAACCTGAAACATGAACTAATATGGCTAATACCTTGGTCTTATGAGTTGATATAGTTATGGGTACATTTGCTTTGCTCGTGGGTGTCGTAACAAAGAGCCTTATAACGACCTGAGCCAATCCATCTGATGTTCTTTGGTCAACAATTACATTCCCAAGGAGGGTTGACATCTGGCAGACGGCCGGTCATAAAACTATTGCCAATAACTTTTACAATATGTACTATGAAAGAAGAGTACATATTGAATCGACCCCAAGTAATTGGTATCAGAGTAGGAGAATGATGACAGATATGGATATCGAACATTCCTTTTTTGTCGTAATGTTACTGCATTTTTTTTTGAGTCAAAACCAAATAACACTAATATAAATTCGCGTATTTTATATTAGGAAAATAATTATTATGTCAAGATTGAAAATCGGACCATAGAAAATAAAAATAATAGCAATGTGACTGGGTGTAGCGTGGATAGATAACGTAGATAAAATGGCCTATTAGAGTAATCAAACTACTATTTAACACTGCGTAATATAGGGGTTTCAATACCCACGTATGTGCGATCCACAAGAAGTTATTTTGTATCGGGTTTTTATTTGTGTTCGTTAATTGTTTACTTGAAAAGTATTCCTTAATACAAGGATTTAACTTTTAGTGCAGAAAACTTTAACGAAAAAACCGTCTTAAATTTTGTATTACATATTTTTATTATTATATATTATGTACTTAAAATATGAATCGTTACTCTTTTTGTAAATTGATTAAGGATATCTTATGCATGAAAATGTTCTTTTAATTTTATTACCCCTCCGGTTCGTTAGTTGTTTGTTCAACTGTCTTGGTAGTATAGTGGCATAATCAATATTATTAACTGTAAAAATACTTGATTCCCGAACCGAGATTTTTGTTGTATTTTATCTAGTGAAATTAAACAGTTTTACTCTGATTTTATATTATAAAACATATTCATAATGTTTTTCATCTCAAAGTTGATTAGATAAGGCAGTTTACAATTACGGATCTTTCTATCTCCGTAAAAATCAAGTCCTCTACCAACATGTCTGACCAGCGTGGTATAGTAGGTCAATTTCCCTCCAATTATGGAGGAGGCTCGAGCCCAAAAATGGAACATATATGAGCTGAGATGCTGATGAAAAATCAAAAGTTTGCACTTTAATTAACACGAATTTTGCATTTTATTTTGGAGCTATTACCAAGTCAATATTTTAATATTATAAAAGCGAATATTGTGTGCACATACATATGTGTCTATGTTAGTTAATTTTTGCACGCATGTTATACTGGCCTGAGTAAGCGACCTTTTCTACTGAGTGTCACATATTCAATTTTCAGTAAAACAATTTGTGTTTTGTGAATGTTACAAATGATTGTCCCTTGATACAAGATTATTTATCTCCATTAATTACATTTGTAGACCTTCACGTTGAAAGGAATTGTTCTTTAATGTGAAGTTTCGTCATAAATATATTACTGATATAAAATATGATTTTTTAGTAGAGCGACAACAATTAAGCATAAATACCACACAAACAAACCTGCGGGTATAACAAGTTAACTTATATTTACCAAGTTTCAAATAAGAAATAATAAATAGTAGCCTATTTTTTAAAAATATGGCAACATAGAGTTAGCTATGGATATAAATAACCAAGTTTTAATTAAGAAAAAATAATATCTATATATTTTTTTTCAAATATGGCAAGTCGAGAGTTACTCTACGATATAGAGTAATAATTTGTAATTAATGCTTTGTGTTTTTTTATTACATTTTCTTATACGCCTTATATTATGATATTCGGGCCTAATTTAAATGAAAAATAGATTTAAGCGTATTTAACACCAATGACATTATAGTAAAAAAATAAGAATCTTATAGATAGATAATTTAGAAAATATCTCTAAATAGAATAAGTCATGCATGGATTGAAAAAAAAAACTGAAAATTCGAACTGTATAGCAGGTTCTTTTACAGGGAGCTGTGAATAGAGACCAATTTATCAACTTTATCTGCCTTCGTATAAGTATATGATATTAATTGAGGCTTAATTAGTAATAAAGGAGGCTTAATATAGTACAGGAGGTTAGCCTGAGTCAAAATTTAGGGTGTTTAATAAGACACATAGAAATATCTTTATTCAATAGCTTCGGAACAAAGAGATGTGATTTCTGATATTTATGTAGTTATTATACATTTGAAATAAAACTATTTTTATGGTTTTTATCGCGTTTGTATTTGATTTTTAATTTGCCGACATTTACATGTACACTTCAGCTTCCGTGGTCACGGGACGACATTCCTCCTAAAAACTCCATAAAATCCGAACAAATACTGTAATTTCAATTATTTTTGTCAGTATCACTTACAATGTACTCCTGAAATTCTTGCTTTGGAAAATCTTTCGTAACCCACATATTGATCGTTATTCGACAGAAGAGTGAAGAAGTTACAGTCCGGCATCCAATTGCTAACTAACATATATTTGTTGGAACAGTAACGCTCTAAGAGAATGGGGATTCTGATGGACCATTTTTGGCGATAAATATAGGCTATTTTTATTGTATACTTTTTCAGTTTCCGGAAAATTTCGGCCATCATTTTAGGCTTAGTCTTACTTGGAGTTCTCTTTAATTTAACTTTCTTTTATCAATGCGATGACCGAACATGTGCGATGCTATCGTGAAATTGCTTTTGCTAAGGTTCCTTCAGAAGCCTTTCTTGATGAAATGACTATTCTCAGGCTTGCGGTCATGGAGATGAGGAGTTCATTAAGTCTTTACGTGTATATTACATCCATTGATAATTGTGATAAACAGTCGTTAAACAGTAGCTCTCTAAAACTAATGTCTCTTATAATATATGTACATATATTTTAAAGTACTGCTGCAGTTGAATAATCGTTTTTTTTTTTCATATTACACGTGGTTGATCTATTTTCGCACAGCCGTTTCGTCTGTCGTGTGTTCTCTTCGTCGTTCTGGCCTCCACCAGCATTGCTGCCCTGTCGTTCAACAATAAATAGGTCACAAAATCGATAAAAAATTAAAACTTTATACAATCGTAAATCATATTGTACGGAGCCCAATTTTCAATTAGGGATTTGTTAGAATCTTATATTTCTGTACACATGATCAAATAAATTGAAAAATAAAGCGTTGCGTTTTCGATTATTGCGCTGTATATTTTGATTTGCGATTGCGAAAAGTTCAAATTCGATTTATTTCTCGATTTCGTAATCTATTTCAATGAATAAAATGTGCCCTAGGTAGATGTTTATTTTATAGTATAAACTTCATACCATAATATTTTACAGTTATATCTTGCATTGTGCAGTAGTTTTTGTAAAGAGGAAACTAAATTGCAGTTTTTTTCGGTACATATGTCTATTGTTAAATATTTTGTTGCGACTCATATAAGCTATAATTTTATTACTAAATCTATTTATACGAATATGAGTATTATATTGATGCCATTTTGAGTTATAATATAAACCAAAAAAGAATTTTGTTATTATTTTTATATAAGAATATATTATGAAGGCCCTATAAATATTGTAATATATTAGTGATTTAAAATTACTTCTACGTTATGCACTCGATGGAAATTTAGGAACACTTAATACGAATTTATATAATAATATTTGACCTTAAAATTCATTGTGATTGATCACAGCACCACCTACCGGATGCAATTATTAATCAAACTCTTCTTGAATCCATCTAAATACAGAAAAAGAACATCAATATTGATCTAGCCGTTTAGGAGTACTTCAATGACATATATACGTATAGAAGAACTACATATGTATATAAATATATTGATATAGATAGTATTGTAATAATTTTAATCAGAGCGTAAAAGTATTCGTATGCAGTTATAACAAAATAATCGAATTATAGGATATAAAAATAATTTTAATAATCTCAATTATTTAAAATATAAGTGAATAATACTTTTTACAGTTAGTGTGAAGGAGACGAATAACATTTTAACATGCAATTTTTGCAAAGGGTTTTTCACATGGTGACGGAATAAAAACACAATTTACCACCCTCTTTTTCCCACCCCCTTTATTTTGCCGCTCTTTTTCTTGAAGCCTATGTCCAACAGTTGTCGTTTATAGATTTACAATGAAGTAGTTCCACTTTCATATCGCGCATCTAGAATTTTCTATCAACATATGCGGAACGATGATAGGATTTTTAACGCTACATTACAAATTACAAGTCTAGCTCTCTTGTGTTCTCTAGAATCTCTTTTTCTTGACAGGCTACGTTCTGGCTGTACCAACCTTTTAGGCTGCCAGCAAGGAGCCGTATAACATGCCTTGCGGTCTTGCCGGATTTTGATAGGACTCAAGCACTATGACAATATTACTTTATTTGTTTTAAATAGCACGGTTAAGGCATTATTTTTTCGAATATGTATCGAGTGACTTGTCAGCGCATTCTGGAAATGTTGTTTCTTGTTGTGGGTGTGGCGAATTGTACCTACTTCGTCCACCTGTGGACTCGATTAGGGAACAAAAGCCGCCCTTAGTAAATTTAAATATTAAGCTAAAACTCGTACTTAAAGGCAATTTAAGAGTATACATATATAGATATATAATTTCTTATGTTAACCTTTAAGATGAGAGATACCTATATATTTGGTTTAGGCATATACTGTATTGGTTAAGTAAAGACCCACCACTAATCCTCAATTACGTAGTTAGATTTTAAGAACATATGGATGTGTACATATGATAACCGTGGTTTTACATTTCTTGGCTATGTATTTAATCGGCCTTTGAGACAGGGTTGCCCTATAAATATAATAAATAAATAAATATTAAGTACTTCATAGTATGTAGAACTGATACAAAGACTATGACTAACAAAATCCCAGTCTCATCTCATCGAAGCTTCAGCATCTTTAATCACGTTGCACGAATTAAAATCTGGCATTCTCTTTTTTTGGGACTAATGCTAATGCATATATTTGCAATATTGTAAGGGGGAAGTTCTAGGTCTCTTAATTGTTTTGGGAGCCCGACAATCTGAAACTAAGCACTTGATATATGAGAATTAAGCTTATATGTGAGCATGATAGATTTTATAATATTTATGAAAAACGTATAAAATATTGGGTTTATTGCATTAGGTTCTGTATTTCTTCCACCCATGCACATCATTCTAGTCAAGATAGTACGCTGCTCTGATACCAACTGAATTGAGATGCTGGATGATATGTTTGCAATGTATAATTCATGTGTCTTTTCATTCTTCAATGAGTCTATTGAAGTCCACTGTTGTACATAGGCCTCCCGAAGGAAGATCCCTTGATAGGTGGAGTATGTAGATCGTGCCTAAAATGCAAGGAATTTATTCGTTTAAATTCCTTTTTACTTTATGTCCAGTGTTTGAACTTCCAGTGTCTCATTACAATTTCATTCAAGTTGGACTTCCGACTATGGAGGTTTAATTTAATGTAAAAAAAAAATTTGGTTATTGTAGTATATTGTACAATTGCAGTCTTAAACTTCTAGATTACTTTTTTGACCACCATTAACTAAATAACTTAGAAATTCTTTATTTTAAAATTATAATAATATGAAAATGAAATACGGTTAAAGATGGTGACAGTTTTTGGACCATTTTAATGTAGCAGATGGGATACTATATAAATTGCGTAATTGTTAATTAATTAAATTATGCAACCCTTGTGATAAATACTCTAAAATTCCAAAATCTGTACGTACTTTAAATGCACGTACATATTTTGGAAAATATCTAAATTATTGGCTATATAAACGACGTTCTTACCGTCAGGGTCAGGGATTTTTGTAGGCTTTGTTCGTAGCGTTAAGGTTAACGCTCTACAACCGTTTATTTCCGCTTCTGCGGCGAAGAAATTAAGCCTCAGTACTAGCAGTTGAAAATGGGGTAAACAATTTTGTTTTGTTTTTAGATTATTAAATAGACAACCTTAAATAATAAAAGATATGCTTAAAAAATATATTTTTTTATTGTATACCCGTGTTTTATGAAGGTGGTAATTTCAGCCCCTATTGTTTTTTTTTTTAAATTAAATTTGTTGCTGTACTAAGACAGTTACAACTGCTTGAGATTTCCGGCTCAGTGTCGTGCATGGATTTCATTGTGGATCTTGGCTTACTGGAATTATAGTGATGGGAATATGAGATTAATTCTAATGAAAAAAATCTTAAACAAAGGAGTCCTTACGGAATGTACATATACTTGCCTGATCTTGGGAATGCCACGCCTGTATAAAGTTGGGTCTTAGTCATATACTACGGGTGATTACCGAAGGGGAGAGGAATGGGTTAAAATTATAAAAAAATGTGTTGGTAGTGAGTACATTACTTTACTTAGAAATACTCGAAAACTTTTAGTATTCGGTGTATTATTTGTTCTGTTTCTTTTATATAGATTTATTTATATAAAAATTCGTTTGCATGGTGTAGATTAAATAGCGATTTCCCATGAGGATTCTATTCCTTCCCAATCTTGTTCTTAGATGGAGACTACATACAAGCTTTAGGCTAAATTAAAATTATCCGACAACGGTCTATTGTTATATGCTATTGTCTATTAAGCAATAAAGCTCTCATATTAAATTCTCATGTTTACGTATTGAATATAAATGTTAAATAATATTATTTTTACAGATTTTGTCGCATTTGTATTTGGTTTTTACTTGCCCGAGGTTTTGAAACTTTTCAGCGCTCGTGATTACGGAAGGACTATTCTAGTTTTATTTCCCATCTTTTCATACCCGAAACATATATACAGGATGTAAGGGGACCGCTCCCGAAAACAAAGACAGGTAAACCTACTAGTCCTACTTGTAATGATAGGCTAGAAAAAAAATCGATACGGATGAAAAAAATTTTTTTTCACCACACGAGGTCGTTTATTTATTTATTTATTTATTTATTTATTTATTTATT
This sequence comes from Lymantria monacha, assembly GCA_905163515.2. Classification (NCBI taxonomy): domain Eukaryota; kingdom Metazoa; phylum Arthropoda; class Insecta; order Lepidoptera; family Erebidae; genus Lymantria; species Lymantria monacha. Next base: position 15,492,812 of record LR991082.1, on the reverse strand, counting down.
TTATTCAACTGCTCACTACACTTACAGTTTCCCAATACGTGTAGTGAGCCATTACAATTCTATAATTTAAGTGTATAATTATAAGATAAAAAGTATAAACAATATTTTAAAAATAAATCAAATTTAGTGAAGAATATATCAACTTCTGGATAGTGAGCGATCAGTGAGTTAAGCAGTGCAACGGCCTGGCTGGTAGGTGCGTATTGTGCGGTATATGTACGCACCTGTGGTTCAGCGAGCAGATGGCGCGAGCGAAGTCGTGTGTATAGGTACGGTGCTGATAGCGAACAGTGCGATAATACATTCGGATTATCGATTTTATTGTTAAATAATAAATAATAATGTATCAATAGGGCACACTTGCGTCGTAACGCAAGAGTATCAAGACCTATCATTCCGGATACAAAAAGAGACGGATATAAGTAAGGGTAATAACCATAAAGCTTTTTGTACAAAAATCTACAAAATTTACGTTGTACACGTTCTATCATCACGCTATACTTGACCTCGTGTGGGTCCCAGATTATGGAGTTATACTCCAAAGTACTGCGAACAAAGGAAAAGTATAGCGCAATAATAGTACTCCGATTCTGAAACTGAGTAGACTGTCTCATCACAAAGCCAAGTGATTTAAAACTTTGTGTGCAAATGGTTGTGATGTGCGTATTAAATGTTAGACACGTGTCAAGTGTAACGCCTAGGTCACGGATTTGTGTGACCCGCTCCAACGGTACACCAGATATGTTGTAAATGTACGTGCATGGAGCGCGCGATCGAGTAAATGTTATGGTTTTACATTTGGATGTATTAAACTCTAAGCGATTGCGCGCACCCCAGGCAATAACACTATTGATGTCACGCTGGAGCGCTTCACAGTCTTCCATGCATTTTATGCCTAAAAACACCTTCAGGTCATCCGCAAATATGAGGCATTGTGCCGAAGAGATGACATTGGGCAGGTCGTTAATCATAATTAAAAACTGAGTTGGGCCCAAGACACTGCCCTGACTCACACCAGAAATAGTAAAATATGGTTCCGATTGGTATTTACCTAGCTGTACATATTGTATTCGACTAGTAAAATAACTAGCGAATAATTTTAAAAGGTTAGGAGTAAAACCAAAATCAGCAAATTTTTGTAAAAGCACGTCATTGTGAACGCGATCAAACGCTTTTTTAAAATCAAAGTATGCCGCGTCAACTTGCCTATTATGATCCATCTCGGTTACACAATAGTCAACAAAATTTATTAAATTGGTGGCAGTCGATTTGCCAGTTCTAAACCCGTGCTGACACTCGCTGAGTTGCTGTTTAACCTGTTTGGTAATGTGGCTGTTTAAAATATATTCAAATACCTTAGCTAATGCGGAAAGAATAGCAATTGGCCTATAGTTTATGATTTCAGACCTTAACCCGTTCTTGTGTACCGGTGTAACACGTGAAATCTTCCATAACGTAGGATAGGTGGCTGTTTTTACTGCTAAGTTCAAAATGTATAATAGTGGATCTATTAATACTCCAATACAATCCTTTATGATATAAGCAGGTATACCATCGGGCCCAATCGAAGATTGAGCTTTCAAACGTTTGACAGCCTGTAACAATTCCGATTTACTAATAAGCTCGATGCTAATACGCGAAGAACACAAATTACTATTACGTTCTTCGTTTTGTGGGATATTCATTGATACTGTGGGCGAATTTGCTATAAACATAGATTTAAAGTATGTTGCAAAACCATTCGCAGCATCCAATCCGGAGAATATATTGCCATCTAATTGGTAATCGGAACAGGAATTTCGCGACGAACGTTGGTTCCTGACAAAGTTCCAAAAGGACCTCGGATCTTTCCGTATACCCGCCTCAGCGCTATTTATATAGTTGGCATGTGCTATCTTTATCATTTCCTTAGTTCGTTGTCTGTAAAATTTGAACATTTCTTTATTAAAAATTAATTGAAATTTTCTAAATTTTTTCAAATGAAAATGCTTATTTTTAATGTTGTTGTTGTTGTCGTTGAACTCTTGAACATATGATCGTGAGTTTTGAATAGATTGCGTCTTTTCTCATCTGAGTATAGTTACGCATTTTTTATTTTTTTATCGAGTTATCGTTACATGGCACTGTCCTAATACTGTGATGTGAAAAAAACTTAAAAATATTTGTGAGAAAAAATAAATCATCCTGATCGATTTTTTTTCTAGCCTATCATTACAAGTAGGACCAGTAGGGTCACCTGTCTTTGTTTTCGGGATCGGTCCACTTCCACTCTGTACAACAGGAGCATTAATATAATGCTCATTATATTTTACGATTATTAAGGAATATTTTATATTATCTTGTATAAAAAATAATGCATGTTATTCAAATAATAAATATGGTACTAAGAAACAGTCTGGTTTCAAATATTAAAAATATTAATAGATAAATATGTATAATAATGCCTAATTTGTATATATTGCTAATAACGATAAGAGCTTTGAAAAAAATGTTAATGTGATAAAAATGTAAAAAATGTTAGCTATGAAATACCATTTATATAAATTTTCTTCTTTATTTATTAATCATTATTAACGATCATATTAAACGTACAAATTTAAAACTGCCAGATTTTACCGTTTAAAAAGTTTAATTGTGCCTATTAGGTGTTGGTTAATACCTAAATCAGAAATATGTGTTTAAGACACGATTGTATAATGTACAAGGAAACGTACCCATGCTTTTAGATCAGTCCTGATTAAAGACGGTCTTAAAAAATACGCGCTTAGTCACAGTTGGATCTTGGCATATACTATGATTGGTCACCGATAGGGAGTTAAATTTTTTTGCGAAATGGATACGTACCCCACGGAGTATGGGTACGTTCCCCACGGAGTATGGGTACGTTTCCTAATGTTAAATATATTGAATGTATTGATAGCTATGTGTCTATATACTCATGATTTAATTTATGTGTAAAATTATTTAATGTCAATTTTGGACTATATGAATTTATTTGTTAGTCAATTAAATATTGCACAGTATATTTTTGTATTTTTATTTCATATGTTTTATTGACTCTTCTCGCGGGTATCGTAAAATACGACTAAGAGCTTTATATCAACCTGGGCCAACCTCATACCATCAAAAAAAAAAGAAAACAACATGCAAATTATTTTAACAACATTACTAAATATTATAATTATTGTATATAGTTCTTTACACTAAATTATAACTAACTCATTAACCTCATTACATAACATACACTAATAATAATCCATCCATCCATCAGCCCGTACACGTCCACTGTTGGACATAGGCCTCCCTACGAGAATGCCATCTATAACGGTCCTGTGCCCCCTGCATCCAACGGTTGCCTGCGACCTTGATGAGGTCATCAGTCCACCGAGTGGGGGGTCGTCCTACGCTGCGTCGTCCGATTCGTGGTCGCCACTCGAGAACCTTTTTTCCCCAACCGTTGTCGGTTCGTCGAGCGATTTGGCCTGTCCATTGCAACTTCAACGTGCTAATTCTTTGGGCTATATCGGTTACACCCGTTCTTCTACGGATTTCCGTATTCCGGATTTTGTCACGTAGAGAAATACCGAGCGTAGCCCTCTCCATAGCACGCTGAGCGACTTTGAGCCCTTTTATGAAGGTGACATTTAGAGACCACGTTTCAGTGCCGTAAGTCATCGCTGGTAACACACACTGGTTATAAACCTTTGTTTTCAGACACTGCGGAATATTAGACGAGAAGATCCTCCTAAGTTTCCCGAACGCTGCCCAGCCGAGTTGGACTCGTCGGCTGACCTCTTTCTCGAAATTGGATCTACCTAATTGGACTATTTGTCCTAGGTAAACATAGTGATCGACAACTTCGAGAACAGCATTCCCAACCGGGACCGGTACAGAAATGACATGGACATTAGACATGATTTTCGTCTTGTCCATATTCATTTGCAGCCCTACTAGTTGGGAGACCTTGCTGAGGTCATTGAGCATGGTGCCAAGGTCCTCCAGGGATTCTGCCATACGATATCATTTGCGAATCGAAAGTGAGTGATGTATTCGCCATTGATGTTGATGCCGAGTCCGGTCCAGTCTAAGGTGCTTGAAGACATCTTCCAGTGCAGTGGTGAACAGTTTCGGAGAGATAAAGTCTCCCTGTATCACACCTTTCTGCAACTGAATCGGTTTCATACCTATTCTTATCCCGGATGCGGATTGATATAGTAGCGTTTTTATACAAACACTTCAGCACTTCGATAAATCGATAGTCAATTTGGCACCTCTGAAGGGACTGCAGCACTGCCCAAGTTTCGACAGAATCAAAGGCTTTCTCATAGTCCATAAACGCTAGACACAGAGGCCGATTTTACTCCTCGGTCTTCTGTATAATCTGCCGTAGCGTGTGGATGTGGTCTATGGTACTATAACCTTTTCGGAAACCGGCTTGTTCGGGCGGCTGGAAGTCGTCTAGCTTGCGCGCGAGTCGGTTCGTAATTACTCTAGAAAACAATTTGTACACGTGGCTCAGGAGTGAGATGGGTCTGTAATTCTTTAGGAGCGTTTTATCGCCCTTCTTGAAAAACAGCACCACCACACTTCTGGTCCACGATTCTGGAACGTCGCCCCCGAGAATGACGGAATTAAACAGCTTCTGCAGGGCTTTTAAAACTAACTTGCCGCCTGCCCTCAGGAGCTCTGTGGTAATTCCGTCATCTCCCGGTGCCTTTCCGTTCTTTAATTGTTTTAGAGCCATTCTGATCTCGTACAAGCTGACGTCCGGGATTTCTTCGGTATAGTGCCGATTTAGCTTGGATCTGGGGTCTTGGACCAAGCCGACAACAGGATTCAGGGATGATTTGTATAACTGCCCATAGAACCTTTCGACCTCTCCCAAGATCTCACTCTGGGATGAAATGACAGTACCGTTATCGGTCTTCAGCTTAGTCATTTGGCTCTGCCCAATAGACAAATCTCGTGCGAACACTTTGGAGCCTCGATTTCGCTCTATCGCCTCTTCAATACGCAGTGTATTGAATCGGCGAATATCGCGTCGCATAGATTTAGAGATTTGTCTATTAAGCTGCCTGAGTTCGGACCAATCAGCTGAAGACTGTACTGTCATTTCCTTTCTCCTCTCCATGAGTTGAAGAATCTGGTCAAAAAGCTTTTTTGTTTTAGTAGCGCGACGGGCCTTAAAGAATTTTGACCCGACCGCGCGGACAGTTTCCACGAACCTGTTGTTCATATCGTTCGAAGATTCGCACTCTTCCAGGCAGGCTAATAATAATACTCTTATCTATTTCTACTCTATTATAATATTTTCACATACATCAAACATATTAAATTCAATCTACTTACTCTACTACCATCACTTTACACGCTAATCTAAGGTCTCTGATCAAGTCAGGGGAGATGAAAGCCCAAACTCCAAATAGTTTGGAAAATAAAAAAACAATAGACAATCATGGGGACTGCCGATAGAAGTGAAAACTATTAACTTAAAAGACTAATTGAAATAATAATAATTTTCTAATTTTTAGATAAAAATAAAAAATATTATCGAACATCTAGGAATCGGTTTTACCACGCTAGTAAGATAACCTTTAAACCACAATGATACTATAGATATACTATTAGCATTAGCATGTCGGTGACGCGAACCTATAAGTTTTTCCCCTCCAAAAACGCTCAACGCGCCTAAAGAAGTTTTCACTTCGAAAAAAACTGATACCGTCGGTCAACAATTATATTCCAAACGAGGGTTGACATCAGGCAGGTGGCCGATTATAAAACTATTGCCTAACACTTGCAATATGTACGATGGAAGAAGAGTACATATTGCATCGAACAAAACAAAGAATTGGATGAGGAGGATGAAAACGATGATGATGAGTTAGTGCAGTATTTTAGATACCGACTTACCTTGCGTGGGTTCAATTGTCATGGAGGCCAATAGATTGCACGATCCACAAACGTTTCACAAATTACATCCAGACTTAGCACAAGTTTGAATGTTATTTGCGAATTGTATGTTTGTAAAGTCCTGCAAATGCAGGTTTCTTAGTGCAGTGGATTGGATAATTAAAAAAAAAAGATAGAAGACGTTCTGTCTTTTTTTTTTAAATTATCCAGTTCTATATTTAGTAAGGTTCGACATACATACATTACATCACGCTATATCCCTTGCAGGGTAGGCAGAGAGAGCAGAGGGCTAGAGAACTCTATCCTTGCATACTTCACTCGCTTCCTCAACATTCATAATTATCTTCATACAATCTTGGTAAGGTTCGAATTTAGTAAAAATACAACGGAGTTTACGATTAAAAATTTACTTTCTTGTCTCCTTTAAGCATATGATCTAATCAGAATTTCTAATGTTTTTCAACTTTAATAATCATTGTTTACTGAGTCGATGTACAACCGAAATACTATTAGAACTTTTGCGGATTATAATTAGCTGGAGTCTATTACCTATAGGATCAAGCGTCGTGAGCGTTTGTACTATTTCACTATAATAATCAAAGGAGTCATGATTTACGTACTAAAAGTGATTAAATTTTTTTGTTGAACTATGGAATATCGTGTAAACAAAAAACACGTGGTCGAGAATAATTCTAGAGAACGTGGCGACGAGAACATGATAGTGATACAACTTATTGATTGCCTGGAAATACTTATCAAAAGGAAAGTTGGGATATTAAACAATTTCTTTTCTTATTATATTACCACATGGAAAATGTGTGTAGTTATATATGTATATGTATTCAGCCCCGGATTTATGGCAAGCAGGGGCTTATGCCCCGGGCGGCAAGTTCAGAGGGCGGACAAATTCACATTTTACAGACGAACGGACAACTCATAATTTATTTAACTTTGCCCCCAAATTAATAATTGTACAAGTACAAAAATTTGGTGACTATATCAACTCGACCGATCCCAGAGCGCGGAGTAAGACGTGCTGCGCGTAGGCATAGTTCAAAGTACGCGTCCGCTCGCGCGCAGGAGTCACAGTTCACGGCAGCACGTGTCTTTTTTTTTTTCTTTTTTTTTTTTGATAACGCAGTGGTCCGAAATGCATTACGCACTTACTCTCCGGATGGGAAGTGTGGTACTCCTAGCCCAGGGCTAGGTTACCCACTAAAACGCATCCACTGCGATTGCTGTTAGCCTCCGGGCTGTTACAGCGTAACCGGGCTGTGGGTGAGCGCTAAGGGCTCTCAACCCGAAAAATTATAAGTGACAACGTCCGAGGGCTCTCCCTGCGGAGACGGACCTCGGCTCGGGGCGTCAAAGTGGGCGTGCCCACGTTTGAAATATTGATCATTACGTGTTGCGTCTTTCTACACCGGCGGTGGTGTCGGAATCGCAAATGTTTGTGTGTGTTACGGCTGCGCGGGCCGTGTATGCTCTATTCTACGGATAATGTTTAAATTATATTATATTTGTGTTGAAAGCGCCAAGTCTTTCGATCGTGGGAGCGAATTTGGTGGCGAACACACACCATGCGGAAAGTGTTGAAGCTTATATTTGAAAACACCCTCGTTGATCTCTCTCCACGACAGTGTTTTGTTTTAAGCATGTGTATTGTTCCTTTATGTTTACTATTTAGTACTTGTCGATCAACCGAAGGTAAAATACTGATTGTATTAATGTCGCATCAATAAATTTATAACAGCTCATAGATCGCTTTTCTAGGTAAATATTTTATCATAACTATCTTATTCTTTTTAAGCTGTGTGGTAGCGGCTTCGAATACTACCAACCCTTACTTTGCTCGTGGATGTCGTAACAGACGACTAAGAGCCTTATAACGACATGGGCCAATTCCATCTGATGCCGTTTGGTCAGCAATTACATTCTCAAGTAGGGTTGACGTTAGGCAGGCGGTCGGTCGTAAAACTATTGCCAATAACTTTTAGGTACAATATGTACTATGAAAGAAGAGTACATATTGTATCGACCCCAAGTAATTGGGATAAGAGTAGGGGAATGATGATGATGATGATCTTATTCTTTTTAAGTTACTATATTTATTTTTTAAATTCAGTTTAATGCGTGTAACCACATACGTCGTCTATTCGTCAATGTTCAAACTTACTTGAAATTGAATTTAGATCTACTGAACGCAATGACAGATATTTAACATCTTCTATGTGGTACAGGGCCTTGTCTAATTGCGAAAGGGTTAAAAGATCTTGGCTTATATTTTCTAAGACAAAATGCGATTTTTTGTGCGTTCTGCAAGATTTACCAAAAAACCATCTTCTAGCGCCACATGTGCATTGTGTTCTACAGGGTTTATTATTTGGAAAAAGTTTCAGAAAGATTAACCGAACACAAGGCAACTCAAATGCACAAAGAGTGTATGATCAAGTGGAAAACACGGGTAACACAAATGAAATCATGCCAGGGGTTAAGACATTGAAAGAGTAATTCACCCAGAGAGAGAAAAATGGAGGCAGATCCTGCGTATTGGTATGGATGCTGTATTGTATCTATCTACAAACTGCCTCTTTTTTCATGGGTGACATGGGTCTCACGAAACTCCTAGCGATCTCATCACGCAATATCCGCAGCCTAGTCAAAGTAACTTCATAATAAAGGGACAAGTATCATATTTATCAAACACAATACAGAATGAAATAATTAACATACTGTCAAAAAAAGTCAGAAATAGAATTTTAAATAACATCAAATAAGCCAAATATTATACGATAATGTTCGACTGCTCTCCAGATGTATCCCATATGAGCCAGGAGCCCATATGAGAACAAATGAGCCAGGTTATTCTATATGTGAAATGAACTGGCGATGTGTGTGATATAAAAGAAAGTTTCATTGATGTCAAAGAAGTTGACGGCAAGTCAGGAGAGGACATTTGTCAACAGATTTTAGAAAAACTGGCAGTTGATGATTTAGATATTGGACAATGTCGTGGCCAATCGTATGATAATGGGTCCAATATGGCCAGCATCTATAAAGGAGTACCAGTAGCCAGGATTGCAGAAAAAGAATGGACTGGCCGAGTTCGTACTGTGTTTAGCTCACTCCTTAAATCTTGTAGGTATTCATTCTGCCTCATCATACCAGAAAGCTATTAACTTTATTTGGACTGATTCAAAAAGTATATTGATTTTTTTTGGCTCCACTACTTGGTGGGACATTATGAAATATACGTTAAATTTAAAAGCAAGTAGGTAGTCAGACGAGATGGTCGGCAAAACATGTTGCTGTGAATGCCCTATTTAAATAATTTGCCAGAAGCAGCGGAGCCTTACAAGAAGTTAAGCAAACTTCTCGTGCTCCAGAAGCTAAGTACGAGGCAGGTCATCTCGTAACTGCTATAAAGGATTTTAAATTTATTCTTATTTTATTTTTTTTGGGCGAACATTCTTCGCGAAATCAATCGAGTGAATGTAGAAATTCAGGAAGAAGATATTATCCTTGCTCGTTTCGTCGCACTAATGGATAGTCTGCTCCAAACTTTGCAAAAAATAAGACAACGTCCAATGGAATACTGGATAAAAGAGTTTGGAGCAGTTGCTGAAAAAAGTGTTGTTGACCCAATTTTGCAAAACAAACGAATTCCGAAACGTAAATACATTTCGATGAGATGTGTGAAGATGAATTACAAACACTCTAACATGTTCAACTATTTCCTAAATAAATAATGATGGTATTTGACCGAATCGTATCAGAATCAGGTTTGATTGTGCTACCATGCTGAATTTGATTTTTGCTTTTTAATGGTACTAAAATTTTGAAAATGTCAATTGAAGAACTGCAAACGTATGGAGCAAATCTGGCTCGAAAATACGAGCGAGGTTTAAGTGCCGTTGATTTCTGCCAGGAACTCTACGTTTTTAAAAAGCAAGCTCCGCTTTTATTTGGTGATATAGAAAAGGCTAACAGTTTCTACTTCTTGCAACAGATCTATGCGCATGATTTGCAGGATGCTTTTCCTAATATTTGCATTGATGTGCGAGCTGTAGGCGAAATTTTAGCAGAATAAATCTAATTAAAAAAATATTTGCGATCTTCCATGAGCCAGGAACGTTTATCGAGTCTTGCAATCTTAGCGATAGAAAATCGAATTGCATACGAGTTAAATTATAAGAAGGTCACAAATTTATTTGTTGAATATAAAGTACAAAGAGTAAAATTGGAATTTCAATTCACAAATGCGATAATATATTTGATTTTTATTTTTAATATACATATTTTTATTTTAAATCCTATCCTGTGCTGTGTATAACATATATATCCTACACGTTTATGTCTATATTTGTAAATAAGTTGGCCTAATGCACACGGAAAAAAGAAAACAGGAACTATATAGTTTGACATAAATAAATAATAACGTGGGGCTTCGAACTCCAAAGTTGAAATATTACAGTATCGAATAGTAAATTTTACATTGCTGTTAAACTTACACTTTAAATTATTTAAATTTAAGATTTAGAGTTTAAACTGTCAGATTTACAGAATTTATCAACTTTACTATTTGAAACTGTAATTTTGCACTTTTGCATTTGAAGCGCCATGTTACTATTTATTTATTTCAAACTAGAAAGTTCCTGTATTCTTTTTTCCATGTAGAAAAAACAGCAATGGATGCATTATTTCCGCAAAGCCTATGTAGGCTTTGTCCCAATGTCAATCAATTAGTGGACATCTGATAGCTGAAATTATATAGATGATAAAGGTAAAAATGAATATAAGTGGGTGTGGGTGGCATTTTTCAGTTTTTGCCCCACCCAAAAAGAAATTAAGATCCGGGGCTGTATGTATTTGTGTTATATATATATATATAGTATTGTATGCGTAGAAGAACGGGTGTAACCGACATAGCCCGAAGAATTAGCACGTTGCAGTGGCAATGGGCAGGCCACATCGCTCGAAGAACCGACAACAGTTGGGGAAGAAAGGTTCTCGAGTGGCGACCACGAATCGGACGACGCAACGTAGGACGACCCCCTACTCGGTGGGCTGATGACCTCATCAAGGTCGCAGGAAACCGTTGGATGCAGGTGGCATAGGACCGTTACAGATGGCATTCTCGTGGGGTGGCCTATGTCCAACAGTGGACGTTTACGGGCTGATGGATGGATGGATGGATATAGTATTACAGTACCATGAGGAATGTTAATTATATCTCCATGCAAGGTTACCTAGAAGAAAACGCTGTTAGCGGTAAAACCGCCCATTGTGCACACCTACTGTAATTATTATAATATCTGTTTTCGTTTGTAATGTGGTGTACAATCAAATTTAAATAAATAATGTAGAATATTTAGTAAATTAACAGCATAGTGTCTTTATTTCGAGGATGGGTGTTTCATCTATAAACAAAATAGCTACGCCCATGCTTTTGCGTATAAATAATGATAGCAATACCAGTTCGCGAATTATTTAAACGATTGATTTTTTATGGTCGTTATAAGCGTATTAGCACTGTGCTAAAGTAAACGACACTTGTAAATTAAATAAAATTAAAATGTCAATAAGGAAAAATGTATTCATTGCACAGATGGAGTAGTGGTTAAAATATCGATCTCCCGTGCCAGTGACGCGTTTCAATTCCCACGTAGCACAACAATCATTTGTGCAATCCACAAAATGTTGAGTCTGAGTGGAATTTGTGTTCGTTAATTATATATTTATAAAGTCGCCCTCAATACAAGGATTAATTCCTTAATGCTGAGTGTTGTTTTTAAAAAAAAAAGAAAAACACAAAGCAGTCATGAGGAGTGCTGACAAAAGCGAAAACTTAAACCTATAAAAAAATACTATTAAATAATTGATAATAATTAATAATAACTATTATTACATATAAATTGAAATATCTGGAGGACCGAGCCTTGCTCGGTATTTTTTTAATGTGTTTTGAAAGGAAATAGGTATACTATTTAAATATAATAAAATAATGAAAAAACAAATCAAAAGGCAAAAAATAAAAATAGAAGCTAAAAAAATATCGAGCAAAAAGGAGCAAAAATCACGTTTGTTGTATGGGAGCCTCCTTAATTATTTATTTTATTTTGTTTTTTAGGACTTGTCGTTATAGCGGCAACAGAAATACATCATTTGGGCAAATTGCAACTGTCTAATTACCATGGTTCATGAGATACAGACTGGTGACAGAGAGACGGACGGACGGATAGTGAAGTTTTAGTTATAGGGTTTTGTTTTAAGCTTTGGTTACGGAACCCTGAAAAGGTTGAATTCCCATAAAAGCTTGGTACAATGGAAATACTCTTTAAAATTGGAATGTCTCGAAAGTTACAATACTGTATTAATACGGCATTTGAAGGTTTCTAAGCTTTAAAGAGGTCATACACTTTTAGGACAAGGTGTCATAGGAACGTGGAGTTTGAAATTTAAAATTATTGGTCAGCAATTTTCTAAGCCGAATATTGTAATTGAGAGCCATGATAACACATTGCATCAAATTACTGAAATCCATCGATCATAAGATGCATTAACCGTTTTTATTTGACTCTGGCGAATGTATTTTTACCGTATAATGATTAGGAAAGGAGAAGATAGTCATTTGCTATATTTTTTTTCGCTGTTTAGTCAGCTCTTAATCAACATATTTGCAAAAATCGAGACGGAAAGGTTGAGTTATATTAGGAACAATCAATAAGATACGATATAGAGACAGCATATTGATGATGATCAGATGGGTCGCAAGACGCCATGATGTACTTATGTGCGCTACTACGGTCGTTTCAATTTCTTTAAACCATTTACTTGCAAATATTTGAAAACATACAAAGGGGTCAAATATCAAAATAAATCCTTTGAATAAGTGATAAACCCCGCTTCAAACAACCGGTCGAGTTCCTAAATACACCGAAGCCTCCCAATATCTCAGCTCACATCTTAAAATTCAGAGTTAGCGCGCCAAAATTATACAATGTTTGCAAGAAAAAACATTCTAAGATTCTCCAAATGTCATCAAATTACCTCTTCAAATTTCAGGGAGTGCAGTTTGCCATCAAAGTCTACTTCGCAATGACCATAAACAAAGCTCGAGGTCAAATTCTTAAGGTAGCGGTAGTAGACTTGAGAGAAAGCTGCTTCTCCCATGGGCAGTTGTATGTGACATGCTTCAGAGTAAGCTCACAGAGTAGCCTGGTAATTCTCATTTCAATCCGAAAGAAAAACAAAAGATATTGTTTACAAAGAAATACTGTAGTTGGTGTAGTATTGCGGGTGCATGGACCGGGTATTAGTCCGACACCCGCAGAAAGGTCATCCTCATGAGGGCGACGCCTCGGCATCACAGTTGTTTGTTGCCGGGGCGTCTATAGTGATGATACCCGAAAGGATAACCCGCCGGGGCGGCCACGGATGTCAAGGAAGCGGTACCAGAGGTCGGCCTAATTTCGATGCAAAGCATGGTGGGTTATGGGGCCGCACACTGCCCTTCCGTCGCCTCGGTCAATGGGCGCAGCTGTTCAAAACGTAGCCTCCTAAGAAAAAAGCCTGGTGTCCATAATATATAATAAAATTTCATTTTATTGTCATATTTATTAGACCTTTAAATACCCTACACTATAATAAAGATTATTATATTTTATAAGTATACAAACATGTAAACATAATAATATATAAAAAATAATAAAATTAATAACATAAAAAACAAAAAATAATCTATTAGAACCTTTTTCGCCTTTTACGTGGACAAAGACGCGGGCAAATGTTAGTAATTAATAAAATAATAAAATAAAATAAAAAAGGCAAAAAATGAAATAAGGGAAACTAAGGATCCGAACCGTGCTCTGTTCTGTTGGGATTAGACTACCCTATGTTCTAACTGAGCTATGTCTGTTCTTAATGACAGCGTCAAAATTTGCCTTCATATGTTAATAGTTTTCCGCCAATGAAAAATTATATTTTTTATTGCCTGAAAATACAGACAAAACAATATTTTCTAGAAATGAAACCTAGCTAGATCGATTAATCGCCCCCGAAACCCTCTATATGCCAAATTTCATGAACATTGTTGGTGCCGTTTCTGAGATCCAGATTATATATATATATATATATACAAGAATTGCTCGTTTAAAGATATATATAAATATAATATGGTAAACACAGTGATTCAGCAGTGAAGAGCAGCTGATTGTATCTTTCCAGCTCGTGTACATTCGGCGGTCCCGAGTTTACCCGATCGAGTCTTTCACTTCAGAGTGTGATGCATCAGCCTCACTTACAGCCTATGAAAAAATCTGTGTGCAGTGCGCCAAAAGAAGTTTTTACTTCAAACGGTTATGGCGATTTATAAGCGTTACAAATTATATGTGTAAATTGCCTAGTAGTGTAAGTCATATATCACCTCGAGTGTTGTAGGTTCGATCCCCACGGAGGTCATTTCTTTGCGTGATCCACAAATAGTTATTTCTATTAAATCCCGATCGGTTCGGGTATGACTATACTATTATAGCCTGGCACCAAAAAACAAAACTATGCGTGCGTACAAAGTACACATATCAGTAGTGAAAATTTGGCAAACTATTTTTTAAATTTCGTTTATATACATCAACCAATAGCGTGTACTCTCTCTCCCCCCCTCTCTCTCTCTCTCTCGTAGCTCGTTCCTCGTGTCGCGTTTCATTTGTAAAAATTTTACCCTCATGCGCGCAAAAAGTTTGCCTTCAAAAAAAGATGGCGCGTAACGGAAAAATGTGACGGTAAATTTATTTCCAACGCCAATAAAGAAGTTTCTCTTCAAAAATATATCTCTAAAGTCTCTGGTCGCACAAGTATTTAGTCCTTTGAGTACATATTGCATATGGTGGTATAGTAGTTCAATTTCCCTCCCTTTATGGAGGAGGCTCGAGCCCAACAGTGGGACATATATTATCTAGCTGAGACGATACGATACAAAAATATTTCACTCTGCCGTTATTACTTTTATATATTTAGTAACCATAGCGACACAAAAATGTCTATATAATAAAATCATTACAATATAAATTAATGCACATTGTAAATTTAGTACATTAATATTCCGAATATTATTGATGCGGTCAGTCGACGACGTGTCCGCATGTCAACAATAGCAAGATGGCCGATAAAAGTACGTGTGCCTATGTGTATTTAGATTTTAAAATCGCTTTGATGTTACTCATAGCCGATGTAATTTTATATTGAAACGTTTCTACGTCATGACTTTCCCGTCACCCCTTGTGTGAGCGGAGAGCGCTCTTTAAGGGTAGAAGTACACGGCAACAGTATCGGACTATGATAGTCCGTGACTGTGGTATCTATCGTCACCCGCAAAAATGAGGGCGAGTATTTGGGGTTGAAATATTTCTGGTGGTATCTTGTGCTATCCATTCTACTGTGGGGCCTAACGGGCCGGTGACATCTCTCGTCGGCATCAGGTAGTGCGGAGAAGAGGAAGAGTCGTGATGGTGGTGTTAGTCATCAATACGGTGTAGGAGGCGAAGGGCTGCCCCTACGCCAGCCTGCGGTCGGTAGACCGGAGTGGTGGAGCGGTGGCGTTCGTCTCCCATGGAAGCTTGTTTGTTCTGGCTTCGCCGTCCTGTTTCCAGCTAATTGCGATCCCCCGGTTGCTAACACGATGCAAATACTATGAGTAGTATCCACAGGTGATAAGCAGAGCCGGGTTGCAGTGTCTTAGAGCTGAAAGCAGGTCAGTTAGTGTGGTTGCCCGAAGGCTAGGAGTCCTGGGTGGAAGATGACGAAGAGTCATCATCGTTGGATGTCGAGATCAAAGATCTGAGGTGAGGTAATAGCTTACGCCGAGCTCGAGCTGTTTGCTCTGGAGGCCGCGAATGGAGTGGGGCAATATTTTGGATAAAGGCGGATGATGAAACATCTGCCTTAGAAAAGAGATTGGTGGTTAGGTGGCTTATAAAGGTCTCAAGGGACTTCATTTTGAGGTCCCTTTGGATGGTTGCATTCCTTACCATGCGAGGCGCGCGGGCAATGGTCCGTAAGGATAGAGCTTGTTAGGCTCGTAGTTTATCCTTGGCAGCTGAAGTGGTGAAAACGTACCAAGCTGGCGCCGCATAAGTAAGGCGGGTCCGTAGGTAAATGCGGTAGAGGCTCAATTTGACTCTAATTGGGATGATTGGAGACGATAGCAATGGCCGCAATAGGTTCCTGGTGTGGCGAACCACCCCGGTGATTCGCTTGACGTGGGGGTTCATGGACAGCCCCTTGTCTATGAGGACACCCAGATATTGGGCCCTGCCAGTCCAACTGAGTGTTTCTCCCATTAAGGTCAGGGACGGAGGTAGTTTACGGTTAGATGTGAAGGCTATGGCTTGAGTTTTCTGGATATTGACCGTGTTCGGTCCTTGCAAGTTATGTGGAGGGTATTTGGAGAAACTTCACAACTTCGATTCTGCAACCGTCGTTATGAGAGTTGAGTAGAAGATTTGAGACAACTCGGTCCGCCAGGCGGTTGTGCCACTCGGTGTATTCGTAATCGCCGCACCTGCTTAATCCTTGGTAGGACATTGTTTAACGGAACTGTTGGAACCACCATAATAGTGTTTTGTGGTGCTGTGAACTGCATAGTTGTATAGAATATAGTGAAGCTGACTGCGCGGTTTGGCGAGCCTACTGCGACGACACTACTGCCCTCGGCGAAAGTGGATGAAAGGTTGGTGGAGTATTTTTTAATTACTTCTTCGCGGCTTGCAGGGATAGGATAATATCAGTTCCTCACCTAGTTCAGTAAACTTACCTCATACAGTCCACTGCAGGCTGTGCATACCGTACAGTCTTTTTTTGGTCACTTCGACCCAGGATACCGCTCCTAAGGTCTCATACCTCACCTAGGAATTCGTAATTCCCAGGTATTTAGACAGTACAGACGTTCTGTACCGTTATTTCTAACCGTGTTAGAATACCTCCCAATAAATATCATATATGTTAAGACGTTCTTAGCATATAATTTATTTATATTGGCCGTGCCAATTACTTCTTATTCCCCATTATTTAATGAAATTATAATTTCATTGTGTAGACGTTCTATACATATCTTATGTACTTACTTTACTTTTCTCCACTATACGAAGTATACAATATAAACAAAACACATAAATTATTATTTGTCGTACAATTATTCAGCTAAGTGTTATATAATTAAATTGTATAGGTAACAAGTATTAGTGAAAGTAATATAATATTAATTTTATAATTTCATTGGGCTACGTGTGTTGTTTCACAAGATGGCGGCACCTAAAGCAAAAATTTCTAGTGATAAGAAACATCCATTACCCAAAGAATTAACCGTGTTAATTCAACGAAAACAACTCTTGTTTTCACAAATGCAAAAGGTATATGATATGTCCCACGATTTATCGAATTCTGATACGAAAGAATTGTTTTTATTGCACGTCTCTGAAATTAGTGACCTACGTAGTTCATTCGAAAAAATAATATTCGATATATTCGAACAAGAACTTTTAGTTGATTCTGAGTCAATACTTAGAAGTCAAGAGTTACAAAGTTTTGATGAACTATATTTTCGAGTGAAATTATGTGCTTCGAAATATAGCTCGGCACGCATCGGCAATAACGGTGAGAATCGCTTGGTTACCATGGAGTCCCGCCCTCGCCTGCCTAAACTTGAATTATTTACATTTAATTCGGATATTGAGAATTTTAATACATTTTATGAAACATTTTGCTCGTTAGTACATGATCAGCCGCACATTCCAAAAATTGATAAATTTCATTATCTATTGTCTTGCACGAAAGGTTCTGCATTAAATATGGTTAAAAGTGTACCGATATCCGCCAATAACTACGATCTCGTCTGGCAGAGTTTAATTGATAAATATCGAGACAATAGATTGTTAGTTGGTAGGTACCTAGATAAAATGTTAAACTTTTCACCGTTACGCAAGGAATCGTCTGCTGATTTGAACATGTTTATTGAGAACTTCGAACATTCGTATAAGGCAATACAGGCACTTAATATTAAAGATTTAAGCAGTTATGTAATGTGTCATATTGCGTTAAGGGCATTAGATCCACAAACTCGAAAATATTTTGAACAAAAATTAGATCAAAATTCCATTCCTACCTTCGATGAATTAGCATTATTTATACATAATCAAATAAAAGTTCTAGATCATTCTGCGTCATATTCTAATGTGTATTCTAATAAATATCAACAAAATGATTCGCGACAAAAGGATACAAAAAAGCATTCGCTATCTTCTACACGCTCTGGATTAAAGGGTTTATGTGTACATTGTGATAGTAATCATATGATTTTCCGTTGTGAACAATTTCGTAAATTGTCTAATGAGCAACGTATTCGCCGTGCGAATGAATTAAAATTATGTCATAATTGTTTAAAATCAAATCATACCGTTAAGGCGTGTAAAAGTAATTTTAAATGTTTAATCTGTAATTTACCGCATCATGTTCTGTTACATCGTGAAGTTAGCGCGATAGATAATAACAAACCGTGTTCGAATCAGCTGATTTCGACTGAGACCGCTCCTGCGCCGTGCAAGGGAGACGAACAATCAATTATAAGTACGGTGTGTCATCTGACGTCTACGCATACTTCTAACTGTACAGTTATCTTGGGAACAGCTGTTGTGAATGTTTTGAACGCGTTTAATAATTATCAGCCCGTGCGCGTATTAATTGACTCTGGGGCGCAAAGTAATTTCATTACGTTAGATTGTTTTCAACGGTTAGGATTATCAGCTAATAAATGTCCATATAATATCTTCGGACTAGGTGGCGAATATGTAAAAAATTATGGAATGGCTTCGTGTGTTATTCAGCCGCGCTACAATAACACGCCGGTGTTTAACATTGATGCTGTAATTTTACCTAAAATTACATCCGATTTGCCAAACGTACTTATTCCCGATAAGTTGATTACTAAGTATAAAGACTTACAATTAGCTGATCCGGATTTTTATACAACGTCCCCGATTGACATTATTTTATCGGGCGAAGTGTTTCCCTATATTTATGACGGGACAAAATTTATAATAAATAAAGATGTACCAGTGGCATTGGGGAGCATATTTGGTTACGTCATAACTGGAAGACTAGGGTTAAAAAATTGCTCTAGTAGTCTCGATGTTGTACCGTGTGCAACGTCATTTGTGTCGTACACAATTGAAAATAATTATTTAAATGATACACTTAAACGGTTTTGGGAGTTGGAATCTTTACCGTGTGAAGTTCCAACGGATCCTATGGAGGAGTTAGCCGAAAAAATGTACACAGAAAAACACTGTCGTGATGAAAATGGTCGTTATGTTTCTCCCATTTTATTAAACCCACACCATGCACCTATTGGTGATTCTTATGATGTGGCTATAACAAGGCTTAAACAGGTCGAGCGCCGCCTGGCGCGATCGCCAGACCTTCATAAGTCTTATGTTGACTTCATGCGAGAGTATGAATCTCTTGGACACATGGAGTTATATCAAGGTCCTGAGCAGTCAGGATATTATATACCGCACCATTGTGTTCTGCGTCCATCGTCCGTAAGTACACCTCTGCGCGTTGTTTACGACGGTTCAGCACAACCTAAGAATGGTATTTCAATTAACGATGCACTCTTGACAGGCAGAAAACTACATCCAGACTTACTAAAGATTATAATTCGCTTTCGGTTATATAAAGTTTGTTTCACTGCTGATGTGTCAAAGATGTATCGGGCTGTTCTGATTGATCCTGCTGATAGGAAGTACCAGCACATTCTTTGGCGAGAATCTCCAACGGAGCCAGTTCGCGTCTTCGAACTTCGAACGAATACCTACGGTCTCCGTAGTGCACCTTACATAGCTGTGCGCACGCTGCATCAGCTAGCTGAGGATGAGCTCACTCATGCTGAACGTCCGCGTACAGAGGCTGCAAAGGTGCTCAAACAAGGCTTCTACGTTGATGACGTATTATGGTCCTGCCCATCATTAGAACAGGCCTGCACGTTGCAGGATGATTTGCTGACACTTCTTAAAAGTGGTGGCTTTGATTTAAGAAAATGGGCTAGCAACTGTCCCGAGTTACTTACTCATATGCAGTCAAATCAAGTTGTAACCATCGATTTTCAAGATGATACGTTATCATCCTCCCTTAAGGTGTTAGGGTTGACATGGTTACCTGCCTGTGACAGTTTTGCGTTTTCCTATAACATGACTGATAATAAACAGACCAAACGATCAGTTTTAAAACTACTGGCGAGCATATTCGATCCTGTAGGTATTATTTCACCATGTACGTTTGTCGCAAAGTGTATCATGCAAGATCTCTGGAAGATGGGAGTCGCATGGGATGAGCAACTACCACCTGAGCCGTGCTCACAGTGGAATCGATTCATCTCCGATCTACCACTTTTGAGTGAATTGCGTTTTGAGCGTCACATCTTAATACCTAATTTTAGTGAAATACAATTAATAGCATTTTGCGATGCGTCATCCCGTGGATACGCAACGTGCTTATATATACGTAGTATAAACAATATAGGTGAAGTGAAGGTTCGACTGCTGACTAGTAAGTCAAAGGTTGCGCCGTTAAACCCACTCTTGTCTATACCTAGACTCGAACTCGAAGCAGCCGTGCTGCTATCGAAGGTTGTAAGTTTTGTCGCACAAAACTTAAGCGATAATAATTTATCTGTTTCTATATTTGCGCTCAGCGATTCGAAAAATGTTTTGGCTTGGATACATACACAACCATACACGTTAAAAACTTTTGTGGCTAACCGTGTTAGTCGCATTATTGCCGCAGTACCACCTAGTTGTTGGTATCACGTGAAGGGCGAAAATAACGCTGCAGACATATGTTCACGTGGAACGTTGCCTGCTCACTTCGTGGAAAGAGCTACAGAGTGGATTCACGGCCCCGATTGGCTATATGATAACCAACAAAAGTGGCCTATAAAACCATATTTATTAAATCATAACTTCAAGATTCCCGAACTTAAATCAAATAGTGCAACATTTAGTTTTAATTCTTCTCTAAAGGTTGAAATTAAAAATGACCTTGAAGAAATATTTAATAAGTGTTCTTCTTTTAATAAATTACAGCGTATTATTTCATGGTGTCATAGATTTATTATAAATCTTCAGTGTAAAATTTCAAATCGGTCTTTAGGCCCTCTAACGACCCTTGAGTTGCGCAAAGGTCATGATTCAATTATTAGAATTATTCAACAAAATCACTTTGAATCTGAAATAGTAGCGTTAGAAAAGGGTAAGTTTGTAGCCTCTTTACGTAAACTATCACCCTTCGTTGAAAATAAAGTCCTCAGGGTGGGGGGTCGTATCTCACAATCTGACCTTCCGTACAATACGAAGCACCCGGTTTTGCTACCAAAATGCCATACAAGTAAATTATTAATCGAATATTTGCACGTAAAATACCTACACGTAGGGCCTCGTACATTACAAGGTCTAATGTGTCAAAACTATTGGCTCGTTGGTGCTCGTAGCATCATTCGATCGGTACTGACAAAGTGTAAGGTGTGTTTTAAATGCCGACCTACTGCATTACAACCTCAAATGGGTACGTTGCCCATGTCCCGACTTAAGGTTGATAAGGTATTCAGCCATGTAGGTACAGATATAGGTGGTCCATTCCTTGTAAAAGAAAGTACACGTCGTAACGCAAAAATATACAAGGCTTATCTATGCCTATTTGTATGTTTTTCAACAAAAGCAGTACACTGCGAGGTGTTAACTGATTTATCAGCTGAATGTTTTCTAGCTGCATATGACCGTTTCGTAGCCCGTCGCGGATTAAGTACTTGTTTATATTCCGATTGCGGGACGAATTATGTATCGGCAGCCAAGCATCTCAAGGAGGTACTTAGATTTTTAAATGGTAATAAGATTCATGACGAGGTACTCGTAGGATTAACCGCGCGGCAAGTAGAGTGGAGGACAAATCCTCCTAACGCAGCTTCCATGGGTGGACTTTGGGAAGCCGGGATAAAAAGTACGAAACACATTTTACAACGTATTGTAGGTGATAGAAGTCTCACTCTGGAAGAGTTGTCAACTGTGTTCTGCAGAATAGAGGCTGTATTAAACTCACGCCCTTTATGTACACTATCTGAAAACCCAAACGAGTTCGATGTATTAACTGCTGGTCATTTCCTGATAGGACAAAGCTTAGTGGCTGTGCCTGAATATAATTATGAGGACGTTCCTCAACATAGATTATCTCGTTGGCAGTCAATTCAAAAAATATCACAGTTATTTTGGAAGCGCTGGTCAAATGACTATCTTCATACTCTGCAACAAAGAGAGAAGTGGTTTGCCTCACCTCCTAACGTAAAGATTGGTGATTTAGTTTTACTGAAATCAAATTTGACGCGCCCATTGCAGTGGCCTCTTGGTAGAATTGAAACAACACACGAGGGCGTTGATGGCATTATTCGTGTAGTTACTTTGAGAACTAAAAATGGTCTAATTAAGAGACCGGTGAATAAAATTTGTCCATTACCGTATGCAAATTAATTACCTTTTATTTTTTTCTTAGGTTAAATTTTATTGTTTATCTAGATTAATTAATTATTATTATTCTTTTTTTTCAAAAATATACCTCACTAAAGGTTTATTTATTCTATGTGTTTTGTTTACATAGGTTAGTGGATTGTATATCCCTTACTTGCTTTTTAATTTAGAATGGGGAATTCATCATGTTGAATTCGGTGAGGGGTATGTTCGGTCCTTGCAAGTTATGTGGAGGGTATTTGGAGAAACTTCACAACTTCGATTCTGCAACCGTCGTTATGAGAGTTGAGTAGAAGATTTGAGACAACTCGGTCCGCCAGGCGGTTGTGCCACTCGGTGTATTCGTAATCGCCGCACCTGCTTAATCCTTGGTAGGACATTGTTTAACGGAACTGTTGGAACCACCATAATAGTGTTTTGTGGTGCTGTGAACTGCATAGTTGTATAGAATATAGTGAAGCTGACTGCGCGGTTTGGCGAGCCTACTGCGACGACACTACTGCCCTCGGCGAAAGTGGATGAAAGGTTGGTGGAGTATTTTTTAATTACTTCTTCGCGGCTTGCAGGGATAGGATAATATCAGTTCCTCACCTAGTTCAGTAAACTTACCTCATACAGTCCACTGCAGGCTGTGCATACCGTACAGACCGTAAGGCGCCATTTGGCCAACCAGCCCGGCAGTAGATCCAGAATGCGTTGGAGTTTATGAGCTCCGTAGCGGACATTTGGGTTAGTATTAATATAGGCCGCATCGTCGGCATATAATGCTAGATGGATTCCGTCAAGTACCGGTATATCATCCGTGTATTTGTTGTAGAGTATGGGCGATAGGACACTGCCCTGAGGTATGCCCGCAAGGGCCCTACAGGGGCGAGACAGCGCCCCACCAACCGATACACGAAAAGTACAGTCCTGTAGAAAGGACGCAACTAACTTGACAATCCTCCGTGGGGTGGAGGTGGTAGCAAGTTTATACAGAAGGCCCTCGTGCCACACCCTGTCAAAAGCCTTCTCTATGTCCAGGAAGACCGCGATGGGTTTTTCCCGGTTGTTGATGGCGGTGGAGAGCAGGTGGAAGACTTTCACGAGTTGGAGTGTAATGGATCGTTTGGCCCTAAAGCCAAACTGTTCCTCTCTCGGTTGGATGTGTGGTGTGAGGTGCTCTAGCAATAAGCGCTCAAAGACATTTGACAGGGTGGACAGTAATGTTATAAGGCGGTAGCTGCCCGGTTTGGTGGTATTTTTACCTCTCTTTAGGATCATTATGACGCGGCCCTCCCGCCAAGCGCCTGGGAAGGCTCCCGTGCGGATGATACCGTTGTACAAGTAGGTTAGCGAAGCAAGTGTGCGGCGAGGAAGATGGCGGAGCATGGCGTTCGTGATACCATCCGCTCCGGGAGCCTTGCGCAGGCGCTGTCGGCGGATGGTCCGCGCCACCGTGTCCTTGAAACGTTTGAAACGCAGCGTAGACACTTATATTGCGGTAAAATTATTATAAAATGGAGGAGAGGAAGGAAGACGCACCACTTGCCCACGGTTAATCAATATACCGTACACCTCAAGAAAGGAAGGAATACGGGATGGGATAGAGGTGAAATAGGATATAAGGAAATCTTACTCCTGTGATGAGTACCGCCTCCAGAACTTTTACTTGCAATTTGCCGCAGAACTTCGAATAAAGATTCGACACGATGGGTGATCGTAATAGACAACTAAGGGATATAAAACACATATATCTAATATCTATTCAAAAGAAGGAAACTTCGAAACAAACCTTATACTAATACATACTACACACTATACTTTGTTAGTGGTAGGAGCACGCTGTTGATAGTTCTCTGTCTACAGCCGCGGGCCAATCCATCCGGGGTAGTACCAACCTCGCAGAAGATCGACATCTGAGTAATGGCAATGTGTTCGGTGAGCGAGAGAGCCGGAAGCCCAACTGTTGGTGGGTTTGGGATTTGTAATAGTAGGCAGCGGCTTAGCTATAGTCTTGGTAATAGTAAAGATTCATGGGCGGCAGTGACACTTACCATCAGGTGTGCTGCTTGCTCGTTTGCCACCGTAAGCAATAAAGAAAAAGAAATCAAGACGGCTGACTAGCGTGGTATAGTAGGTCAATTTCCCTCCTATTACGGAGGTCCCACAGTGGGTCATATATGAGCTGAGATGATGATGATGAATGAATATTACGAACAGTATTTATTACGATTTGTATGTATTTTTATGGTACCGTCTCTATTTTGTTCCTTTAGTGACGGCTTAAGACAATTCGATAATAGGTAATTATTCTCAACTCTATATTATACTCATAAGTTTTCACGCTCAATTATACTATTGCCATTTCTTTATTTTCTCGATGACAGCTCCTGTGGCAACTTGAATGAGCGTCTTTTTTACATTATATATACATTATTTAATAAAAATATGACGCTTACGCGCGTACAAAGTCATAGCAGAGTCAGAGAAACTGATAGGGATGGAGCTATCGATAAACGTAACACGATAAGAGACCCGATATTTTTTTACAAAGTGTAAGAAACTAAACTATTGCCGGATAATTTTATACAAATTTATTAACTAATATTACATTTCACTACAAGATGTAATTATATTATGTTGATTGTTCATTTATTTATTTTAATCAAAATCTGATGAATCGCCACTATCACTCGATGAGCTCTCCTCAACATTTATTATAAGTTCCTGTATTTCTATATTATCTAATGACACATGAATTTCCCAATCCGACGCTATAATGTTTTGGGTTCTTCTCACAATTTTTTCCCAGTGTTCGGCGGTTACACGGCACATTCATTTTTTAATAAATCTAACATCTTGTTTGCCGTAAAAGGGGGATGGGTATTGTTTTTTTTTTGTTTTTTTTTTTATAGTATTATTAGCCTTTATTGCTGATACTAAACAATGATTTTACATACAGTAGCAAATTGTTTTAACTTAAATCTAATACATCGGGTTGCCCGGTTCAGTAGTCAGCGTGTCCAGTAACACATAGGCCTCTTCCAGCTGCTTTCATTCTTCTCTATCGGTAGCTTTCTAGACCAGGTTGTCCCTCCGATCAACTTGATATCATCTGTCCATCTTTTAGCTTGTCTGCCTCTTTTTATTTTGCCATCACGTGGCTGCCATTCTGTTATAATTTCAGTCCATTTCATTCTGCTTTCCCTTGTCATGTCCTGTCCATCGCCATTTTAACCGTCTTATTTTCTTTAGTACGTCTTCCACCTTTGTTGTAGATCTAATGTCTGCTGCTCTTTTGCGGTCTTTTAGTCACACCTAACATACTCCTTTCAATTCCCCTTTGACACGATCTTAGTTTTAAAAGCTGTTTTTGAGTCAATGCCCATGTTTGGCACCCATACGTAAGACATGGCAAGATGCAAGAATTAAACGCTCAACTAGTAAAGGATGTTAAAATAAGTCAGCAATATAAGTGTTAGAAAACTGTACAAACCCATACGAAAACAAATTTGAGTTGAATTAAATATTCTATACACTCAGTGATTTTGGATTATTCCAATCTCATTTCGTGACTTTTTTTTGTATTAAGAAATACAAACATTTTGTCGAGAAGACTTTTTAAACATACAATTCAGAAATACAAAGTACAGCCAAACCCGAATCCATTACTTTGGATCGCACATAGTTGTCCTGCTTGGGAACGAAATGCTTAGCCTTCAGTACAAGAAGTCGATAAATATATCATCACGCCTTCTGTACATTATTATCTTAGCTTATATACCCAAAAGTGGTGGGACCACACTGTTGACAGATCTCTGTTTACAACCGCGGGCTGGTCCGTCCGGGGTAGTACCACACTCTGGCAGAAGATCGACGTCTGAGTAATGGCAATGTGCTATTGCGCTTCGTTCGGTGAGCGAGAAAGCCGGAAGCCCAACTGGGTTGGTTTGGGGTATAATGGTAGGCAGCGGCATAGTTATACCCTAGATATAGCAAAGGTCAATGGGCAGCAGTGACACTTACCATCAGGTGAGCTGCTTGCTCGTTTATCACCATAAGCAATAAAAAAAATATGTTTCACTACTTTTTTTTTGGCGGCGGGCTACGGTACGTCAAACCCCGCTAATCCGTCCGGGGCGACAGGAAAAGCGGCGCAAGACCCCGTAGACCCGCCCTACAATATACCTCTCGACGCCGTGCGGGTGGGTCACTGGTACGCGGTCTTTTTATTCAGTGGCCCACCCAGCGGTCTACCCTCACGGGTATCCTCTCATATGTCGACGCCCGGACAGTTTGCACCGTCGGGGCGTCGTCTTCACGCGGTGGCCTCGCTCCCAGGGCGACCAGACTAATCTCCGGACTGCTAGCGAGCCTCCTCCACACTAGAAAGGAAATTAATATACTACAATGCTGGTTATATGTGTTGGTATCCCGATACCATTTATTTGGAGTTTTCCTTCTCTTGCAAAGATTTATCCACATATATATCCCTCAGCCCATTTCTACGACACCTACGGGCAAGAAGTAGGTAGTGAATTGTATTCTTATTTTCATACCACACGGAAACATGACTATGCTTTTTCTTTACGGTTACATTTAAAATTGATGCCCGTTTTAATCAACGACTCTTAAATATTCGGTAACGCGTAAAATAATTTAAACATTAACATTCAAATTATTTTGAATACCACAACTTTAATAATAATCGGTGTGCAATTGATTGCAATGATGTCAATATTCCATGATTCTAAATAGACAATGTACAATTATTAAAACGGAATGGCTGCTTAAGATACTAATAATCATGTAAAACGTTAATTCGTGTGGTGATGCGATAAGAATACAATTCTCGTCACCCCCCTAACTTGGCCGTAGGAGTCGTAAACATCGGCCAAAGCTAAGAAAGTGGTCTGCAGATTTTTCCTGGGTAACTTATAAAATCTCACTACGATCCCCAACATGCCAAGCGTGGCTATTATGGCAATTTTTCCTCATTTTTGAAGCTATATTGAACAGTGGAGGGTAAAAACTAAACGATTAAGTATACAAAGATTTAAAATTAGATTGCGCCCAGTAATTTAGATGTTAGTATAGGTAACATTGAACAAATTAGGAATACTGTAGATACCAACGTACACACACAATATCTTCTTTGACAATTGAGTAATAAACTGAAAATAGAACACGATGTAATTTATTCGAGAATGTTTTTCTCTAAGGTTTGTCAACAATAAAGTAGAGAGAAAGAAAAAAAAAACTTTATGAAAGGCTGCGGCGGCGATGCGGCGTGCGGCCCGTAATGATGCGGTCGTGATAATAGCAGCGCGATCGTTCACCTCACTACTACTCTACTACTCTATGATTCTACTATCTTTTATCACGTTTTTAAATTTAGTTTTTTTTTAATTTTACAATTGTCTATAATATTATACGTATTATATTTGGTATTGTGCTGTAATATAAATACAATTTATCACTCCTTTTTGTTCTTAGATGTCGTAAAAGGCCATAAAAGGTAGAGGTACCTATAGGTAATATCCAAATAAATTCGATGTAAAAGAAGCATAACGAGTTTCTTCTATAATAGCGTAGGTATTGGTCTATTATATCATTTTACCTGGACGGTTCGAGATAGGGTTTTAACTCTACTTCCTTTTCTCTTTAGATATGCTAATTATTAAGTTTTATTATTGTCTTTTAAGATACAAACTCAGACAAAAAGTGAAAGGAATCCAGCAACAAACGCAGGACGTATAACAAATATATTTAATTTATTCCCTACAACTACTGCCTGTTCTACGAATCTCCACGTTCCGGCTCTTATCTAGTAGCGAAATCGCGAGATAGGCCTCTCCATGACACGCTGTATGATGTACACGTAGCCACGTTATGAGGTTGACATTTAGAAATCCACGTTTATTACGAGATCATCTACTTACATATTATTACTAAATTGACTAATCACAGATTTTTGTTTTTAGAATTACACGAAATCTTCGTAAATCTTCCGCACATGTCTATAAAACTTCGCGTTCTTTAGACATTGTAAGAATATATTAGCTTTATTAATAAAAAAAATATGAATATAAAGTCATATAAATTCAGTCCATAAATCTTATAAAATAGACTAAATTTGTTTCCTTATTTTAAAAATCTATCTAAAGACAACTTGTGTGTTTAAGACGAACATAACTATACCTTAACTGTCGAAATCTATGCAGCCGTTTGAAAGATATGATGTAGGTAATAAAAAGATTTACAAATACGCGCGAAAAACCCATCCTTGGCAGTCTATGGTAATAAAGGAGACTTCAATTTAAGAATACAATATTAGTCCTTGTTTTAAAAGCAGTGAAACTTATTAATAAAGCGGATGTGCAAAAATGTTGGTATTATGGTTAATCCACCAATATATAAATCTTCGTAGTCCACTTTGCCACCAGCGACGCCCCGAGCCGAGGTCCGTTCTCCACAGGGCGTAGTCGCTTAAAAGCTATTCCGGGTTGAGAGCCTTCAGCGCTCACCCATAGTCCGGTTAAGCTGTCAAAGCCCTCTCGGCTAACAGCGGTCGCAGTGGAAAGAGTTTAGTGGGTATTCTAGTCACGGGGCTAGCGAGTCCCACACTCCTCGTCTGTTTTTCCGACAGGCGGGGGTTAGTGCGCAAATAGCATTCTTGAACCACTGCGTTAACAAAAAAAAAAAAAAAAAAAAAAAAAACTATAGCTATAGAATATAACAATGAAAATAATACCACAATTATCGCGCTTGATAATGTTAATGCAGAGGCTGTGTGGAAATGTTGATGCTGTTATAAATCTCTCAATAACGCGTTGCTGCCCTCTATGTTGGTTACCCCTTGGGCATTTTTTGAGATTTCCATAGACAAGTAAGGAATAATCAGCATTTATATTTTTAACTATTCACCAAATGGGGGATCTATCACTATATTAGAAAATATAATGAGAATAGCACTTCAATTAGAGTGTGGTTCGTATAGTTTTTAATTATAGGAATATTAAATTCGATTATATAAAAATTAACATAAATTTTAATCATACTGGTCAACGACTTTTCAAATTCATTTTTTAAATTACGCGGTTAGGC
The DNA here is from genome assembly GCA_905163515.2 of Lymantria monacha. Classification (NCBI taxonomy): domain Eukaryota; kingdom Metazoa; phylum Arthropoda; class Insecta; order Lepidoptera; family Erebidae; genus Lymantria; species Lymantria monacha. Next base: position 15,463,245 of record LR991082.1, on the reverse strand, counting down.
CATAGACAAAAATAGCACTATTGGAATGTTAACATCCATGTCGCAGACTACCCAGATCTAATTGAATGAAAACCTATTCACTATTCAACAAATTGATATAGGTAACATGTATCGACACGCGAACATATTTCTGCATTTTTTTATTTCATATCTCTTTATTCTTGTGATTAATCAAATTGGAGATCAAGTTTGTTAAGCGTAATAACGTCTTTATTGTATGCGATTGTATTATTTAACCTGCAAAAAATGAGATAATTTAATATTATGTATGTATTATAATTATTTCAAAATTGAGGATAGAAAGTGACGTCTACAATTTTCTCATGTTTATTCAATATACCGCATACCTCAAAAATAGAAAAGAATATAGAATTAGGTTAAACTAGTATAGGAAATAAGTAAAATTCTTTCTTCTGTGTGATGAGTAGTTCCTAAAAATTGAAAGCAGTACTTTAAATATGTGTGATATGTGTTTCGCTCCAAAACGAGGTATTGTCAGGACGATTACGCTTCGAATGAGAATTCCGAGTCGAACACAGTTGAAAGAATAGTCCTCATATCCTACCTTGATCCTATCCCGTATTTATTTTCCACTCTGAAATTTTGCGCTTAGGCGATAAAATGCCTTAGACACAACATGATAATTTATCGCACACATAGTTGTTACAGCAAAAGCTGAATCAGCTTAGGTAGGCCCTATATTTTGACCTAAATTTATGTACAAAAGTGATCGTAAATATGAATAGGTTATTTTTTTTTCTATTTTGACTGCAACAAAGGTCAGCGTGGAGTAACAGACTGATTTATCTCACTGAGAAAAGGCGAGACTACAGTGAAACGTGTATGAGCTTAGAGGGATGAAGTTTTTTTTTATTTTAAATTTGTATATCACGTATTAAAATATAATCAAAGTACAATAAAAAAATAACAAATTGGCTTCATGCTTAATGTTTCTGACAAGACAGACACTGTTCTGTATAAATCTAATAAATTCTAAATAAAAATCCTTTAATAAAATCGCTGCGCCTCTCACAGGAACGTTTCTTGAATCCGTCTGAACACCATCATTGCCCTACTCTTATCCCAATTGCTTGGGGTCGATACAATATGTACCCTTGTTTCATAGTACATATTGTAAAAGTTATTGGCAATAGTTTAGTGACCGGCCGCCTGCCAGACGTCAACCCTCCTTGGGAATGTAATTGTTGACCAAACGGCATCAGATGGAGTTGGCCCAGGTCGTTATAAAGCTCTTAGTCGTCTTTTACGACATCCACGAGCAAAGTAAGGGTTGGTAGTATTCGTAGCCACTACCACACAGCTGAACACACAAAAGAGCCAACGTCAACCCTCCTTGGGAATGTAATTGTTGACCAAACGGCATCAGATGGAGTTGGCCCAGGTCGTTATAAGACTCTTAGTCGTCTTTTACGACGTTCACGAGCAAAGTAAGGGTTGGTAATATTCGTAGCCACTACCACAGCTGAACACACAAAAGAAAAATACCAGAATCAGACCAACTATTTAGCAGGAGTTCAGTCACATACACATTTAAAGAACAATTATATAAATAGAGATGTAGCTTTATCTAGTTATATTTTCAGATAAACTGTTTTATTTGCCACCACCTGTTCGACAGAGATCGATTTATGTATAATGTATATTGTCACTATTCTTATGTCTAAGCATATTATTATGTAGTTACCTGTACGCGCTTCAAATGTTAATGCCCTCGTTATCATATGATTGCAAAATTTTAAATTCAATTTTTAAATAAAAGCTTACCATACAACTCCAATGTATCTACTTAGTACATTTATATTACATAACTAACTTACTCGCTCAACTACGTCTGTGTCACATAAAAGAGGGTTAAAGAGAATTAGTCATAAGCATCTATAACCTGTGCTGTGCCACACAATGGGAGCTCTCAAAAGCGCAAAATTTGCCCCGTTCTTGCAACATTTTTAATTGATGCTCAGTTTCTATTTATCGTGATGTCATATAGCCTGTAGCTTTTCACGATAACTGCGGCATACAAAACTACAAGATTTTTTCAATTCGAGCTAGTTATTCCTGAAATTAACGTGTACAACCAAACAAACTCTATGATATTAAAAATAAGTAAGAATAAGCTAAAAAAATTAAGGTGTTAGAAGAAATCTTTAAGACGTTAAACATTTAAATCAAAAGAGTTTCTTATAACTCAATAGGAATCCTAATTAGAGAAACAATCTTGATCAACGAGCAGGCGTGAGAAATGTAATGAGGATGAATGAAGCTAATGAGATAGATATAAAAGAAATGTGGCAAATGGAAATCCACAAGCTTGAGTCTATAGTATAACATACCGTCCTTATTACCATAATGAATTATGTACATATATAATAAAAACTTAAAGTATTGTTATAAGTATGCATTACATAATAAATACAAATAATCCTTACATATAAAAACATATTAAAATTACATATGAATGTTTTTCTGCATTTCATTTTGTGTAATGTTGTATTCTATTCAATTTTTAAAAACATATTTCAATTTTTAAATATTATTCAAGATTAAAAATTCAACTTTAATAGGTAATACCTTCTTCGTTATGCACCATATTTGTTTGTCTTATGTTTTGATGGTCCAATTGAGTTAGTAAGTATATTTATCTAATATTTTTGCAACTATTAATCTGCGACAGAATAAAGGCTTGGCCGCAATAACTTCATAATTACTATAATAGGTTCATTGTGGCATGCGGGTTGACGGTCATAGTTGGTGATTCAAGTTTCCAAATAAAGAGCAACTACTCATTTTCCCAGTAAACCCTAGACTTTCGACTCCCACGAGCAAATAAGTGATATTTTGTATACTTAGATCATCATACGAGGAAACGTTGCAGAATATCTGCAAATAACATTGATAAAATAATACAGACAATCTTTAACTATCTAGTTACAAACTGGTTAGAGTTGATTTTCCATATAAGGATACGTTCAAGATTTGTACGGAGAAGTTATACAAGTAGGTTCAAAGTTCGCAAACGTTATCTAGCGCATCTATACTAGCTTGCATTGTTGCGGCAACGCTTTCTCCGCATACGAGTTTGCTCACAATGCTCCAATATTATTGTTGTACCGATGAGAATATCAACGTAACTATAGACTTACATACTCGTAAACCTTACAACCGCAGGTACCATCATATGCGTGGGAGATACTATATAAATAGGTATTTACGCTCCGTTGCGAACTACTATAAAATATACAAGATGTAATGATCAGAAACATCAGAAATGTTTACGCAAGTATTACATGTGATAAAACTATTTTTACGGGGTTTGCCGCATTTATTTGATTCTTTTTTAATTTCTCAACGTTACGAACACGTTCAGCGTTCATGGTCATGGAAGGACTAACGTTTATGTCCACTAAATCAACGTTATTACAGAGTTTTTCATCCTTGTACCTACTCAAATGGTACAGATAAGTAATCAAATATAAACGCAATAGAATCCGCAAAATAGTTTTATTTCGTATGTGCAAAATGTTATTAATTATTTCATAGGTATGATAACATATACATACTACCTCCGTGTGGCGACGGCATAAGAATACCATTACCGTACTTGCTCATGGAATTCGTAAAATTATTCGAAGAGTAAAGAAACTCTCTCCTAAAAAATGTATAACAACTCGTCGCAATCCCCAACCTACCAACTGTTGCGTCTATGACACAATCCCTTTATTTATTGGGGAGGTCCTCTTAATTCAATTCAATTTATTTTATTTGCTCAAATATGATATAAACAGGTGTTACATCTCATAGCAATGGACGGTGAAAATCTGAATGATGATGAACCTACAATATGTACATATATTCGTTATACATGTTAACTGTTAGATATTGTCCTCCCCAATAGGGATAATGGTCTAATCACCGGGTTTCCAGGAGAGTACTGCTAATTTTGTTCTCCTATTATAATTTTATCACGGTGATTATTTAGAAATATAAATAAGTAACATGAATAATATAGATTTTCATATTATTTCTGCAAATGCTAAGAAAAATTACGTATATGTTTGTCTCAAGTTGTTCAGGTAAAAAGCAATTCAATTCATTTATATAATGTATCTTGTGCGCTTCTCTTTGTATAATCTATCTTCTATATTTACGTTTACTGGTGATTTGATTCTTATATATCAACGGATTTTTAAATATTATTATAGCCTTTTGTGAAAATTTACGATATCAAGCACTTAAAAGATATAGAAATGGAATAATTACTCATCAACAGTTGAATCATTATTTCAAGTTCAAATATTCGTGTGCTAGAAGCAGAAGACCCCATCAATATAAGAGACGTCTTAAACTGTTCAAAATTGCATAAAGTCTATCAACCTTAATCAGTGCTGCTTAATATGTAAATCAATGCTAGATCAAATTTAAGTTAAATGATAAGAATTACCACTTATACGAAGTAAACTATAAGTTATAAGTAACACTAGCTTCTGCCCGCGACTTCGTCCGCGTGGAATGGTTACTTTGGGCTAACGTTAACTTCAACTCGCGAATTCGTTTACGTAAAAGGTGGAAATATTTTTAAATAATACATACGTTAAAGCTGTTTTAGGTACCTACATGACCCTTTTATTAGTAAGAGTAGAACATTTAACCTTAAGTAAAATAATAATAATAATAATAATCTTTATTGAAAACTAAATACATATGACAGTTGACATAGATGTCTTTGCCTCTTGAATTAGGTAATACCTGTGTTTCAAGAGACAGTTCCTTCCCGAAATACATAAATCTTGAACATCAAATTATTTTACAGTAACATACATTATAAATAATGAATATATATATCTTACGTAATAAAGACTAATGATAAAGAAATCTATAATAAATGAATGAGTGAGAATTAACGTGTTAGTGAGCGCGCTCACACGTTGTGTGTGTGTGCGTGCGTGTGTATGTGTGTGTTGTGCGTTTGTTTGTGTGTGTGTGTGTGTGTGTGTGTGTGTGTGTGTGTGTGTGTGGTGTGTGCGTGTGTTTGTGTGTGTGCGTGTGTGTATGTGTATATGTGTGTGTGTGTGTGTGTGTGGTGTGCGTGGGTTTGTGATGTAGTGTGCGTGCATGTATGTGTTTCTTTTTTTTTTGTGTGTATTTGTAGTTACGCGAAATAAGTATTTAAAAGTGATTCAAGTTTGACGTAATCCATATAATGCAATGTAGTACCATATAAAGTAATGCAAGTAAAAGTATTGGGTCTTATCTATACTTTCTATAGATATATACAATGTATGTATATTATACATACATACATACACTTACGCCTATTTACGATTACACATACTTTTAATGTGTATGAAATCGCTGTGTGGTAGCGGCTATGAATACTACCAATCCTCACTTTGCTTGTGGATGTCGTAAAAGACGACTAAGAGCCTTATAACGACTTGGGCCAACTCCATCTGATGCCGTTTGGTCAACAATTACATTCGCAATTAGGGTTGACGTCTGGCAGGCGGCCGGTCATAAAACTATTGCCAATAACTTTTATAATATGTACTATGAATGAAGAGTACTTATTGTATCGACCCCAAGTAATTGAGATAAGAGTAGGAGAATGATGATGATGATGACCTCTCGTGAACAAATCGCCAATTTGGTCCAGAAAAGGTCTTCCCCTTGTATTCGTCCCATTCACGATTGCTTTATATGTTTGCTTCGTCAAACTCTGCCCACTCATTATTCCTTCCACTTCGTGTCCAACCCACCTCAGCATACCAGCGCTCTTTTATAACATTATACCTAATTTTATCTTTCATACTTACATCACACACAGCTTACGAAGAGCTGTCAGCTCTACAGCATTTATTCTATTTTCATGTCTTCTCCGCCAAATCTAACTTTCACTGCCATACATGAGGGCAGGCACTAATACTTCCTATACTTATTATTATTATTTAGGATGTGTAAAGCCGACGGAAGGTCATGAGAAGAAAACAAAACTAAAAATGTAGTGTGTGCAGAAGTACTTTGAAATAACATTAGTTTGAGTTTTTTTTAATATAAGATTATAAGATCCAGTATTTTTATCGTAAATGCGCGCCCAGTACTTGATCATTATTTTGCTGCGATGTTATTTTTAAACTGCGATATTTCCTAAGATATTCATTGAAATCAAATAATATAAAGAGCAATTTTGTTTTAAATTAAATACTTGTGATGAATAACTCATTTATTTGGATAAGGATTAATATTATGTTTATAAAAACACCTTCGAAAATATTACATTATTTTAAAACAAATTTGATTAGCATAAAAAAGGTTATAGTGAGCCAATCTTAAAAGATAGACATATGCTGTCGCGGACTTTTATTTAGAACTTTGAAAGGGGAACAATTATGTAGTACATAATTTTTGCGCAACTTTAACCGTTTACGCAGCGGAAGCTGTCAAAAGGAAACATAAACCCGATTTTTACACATTCATCATTGTTGCTCTGCTCCTATTGGTCGCAGCGTAATGTTATATAGCCTAAAGCCTTCCTCTATAAATGGACTATCCAACAAAAAAAGAATTTTTCAAATCGGACCAGTAGTTCCTGAGATTAGCGCGTTTAAACAAACAAACAAACAAACAAACAAACTCTTCCGCTTTATAATATTAGTATAGATTAGTATAGATAAGTAACCTAACACTTATGTTAGGTTAAATCTTAATTTATAATTATAGCTCACCTTTAAGTAAGCTTAAAGGTGAGCTATAAATATAAATCTAGATACATAGTATTTATTGAGTTCATTACTGCTTGATCATCTGCTATCGTGTCCTATTCGATAAGCATAAGTGTGTAAGAGTTATATTTGTATGCATTTTATTAGCAGATTTTTATACAGAGGACAGTGTTGCGAGGAAATTTTGTAGCAAAAGTTTTAACTTTGAATTTGCTTGCAATTGAGGAAATCGTTTTTTTTTTTTTTTTTCTAAACATATATTACGTCTCATTAATGAATACAGACCTTCTTTATAATGGAAGAATAAATTGTCTACTACTTCGACTGTCCAGATTCCAAGTTTAGCTTCACTTGCAAAGATGTTATACACCTACTTTTAGAGATCTCGCAATAGAATAAGCTACTACGAGTACGTTTCTCGTAAAAGGGAAAGGCATTAAAGCCTTTTGATTTTTACGATACCCGAGACAAAAAAGAGGATTGATACATTTCATTCTTATTTAGATATGTAGTAATATTACAAAATGAGTATTAAAGCAATATGTTAACTCGAATAGAAAGTTCGTAAAGATATTTGTTACAAGACCGATATCATTCGCGTTTACATTGTTTTGATCGCAACAATTGTGCAATTGAAATAATAAATAACACCGGCATTGTGTTAAACAATACACCGGATAATTACCCGCCATGCAAACGTCGAATGTACTATTTTGTTAAACAGAGTGTAAAAGTCTTTGTACCTGCTTAATGTTCACAAAGTCATTACAGCTTCGCTTCATATAGGACTCTGTTACAGGGCTGACTGATTCACCTTTTTTCTAAATCATTTTTTTTTACAAAAGATGAGAAGAAAGAAAGAATTTTACAAGAGAATTATGAATATTGAGGACGTAGTGAAGTATGCAAGGATAGAGTTCTCTGACACTCTGTTCTCTCTGTCTACCCTGCAAAGGACATGGCGTGATGGTATGTATGTATGTATTTTTTTTTATTTGGTGTAGGCTATGGTGTTGACACACGCCGCCTGTTTCGTCCGGGGCGACTGAAGGGTGGTGCCATAATCCTCCGTATTCCCTCACCATCGCTATTGAGCCGGCCACTGGTACCGCTTAAAAATAGCCCATTGAGGAATAAATTCTTAAATGTAATGCATCGAGATACGGAGTTATTTCTTTTTTTCTTTTAAAAGACACTATCCTGCACTAAGGAAATATTCCTTGTATTGTGGGGGAATTTACAAACATACAATATATTGAAACATAAGATTTGTTTTACGTGGGAATTAAATCTACGGAGCAAGGAAGTCAAATACTTAGATCCACACGTCATCCATAAGTATAATTTTGTTTCAATTCAACTAATGTCACTGTAGCAAAAACAATACTTGATATTAAACATTTTAAGTCTTACGTCAAGTCAGAGAGTATATAGTAGGCCAAAGCGCAAGTCACAAATATGGTGACTGGTAAATTAAGCATGGATTCCTTTAATTAGGCCCGAAGAAGTGTATCCACGTGGATTTTTTATCTGTCTGATAAATTTTACAATAATAGCTGTTTATTATCAATAAGGACAAAGATTTGAGGTGTTTTCTAAAATATCAGTAAACATTTTGTTCCGTGTGGTAACGAAGTAACAATATAAATTACCGCCACCTTCGTTGCTCGTGGGTGTTGTAAAAGCCGACTAAGATCATCAGGATCATCATCACCATATTGTTTTTATCCCAATTACTTTAGGTCGACGCAATATGTCCTCTTCTTGCATACAGTCCTTTCAGACATCATGTCGTTATCATCTGTGGTCATTCCCTTTCTATCTATGTCATGTTTCACGTAGTACATCCATCTTTTCTTCGATCTTCCCTTACCCCTAACGCCTTCAACGTTCATACTTAAAACTTTCCTCGCAACATTACTTTCATCCCGTCTCATCATATGTCCAACTATGTATGCAGATATAAACGCCAACCAACATATCTTATCAGTGAGGTATAGTAGTTCAACCCCTCCTATTTTGGAAGTGGCTCAAGCCTACCAATGGGACGTAAATGAGCTGAGAAGATGATAATTATCAGTAAGTATAATATATTTTTAATTAACAATGTTGTGTCAACCCTGCCTCATTAGTTGTTTAGTTGTAGTCCAACGGAAGAATGAATATTAACGATTTTAAGCTCATGATGTTCAGTGTAATTTGATTTTATCTGAAATAGAAAAGATAATATATGCCTAATATATTAGGCATAGGGTTTGTATGAATACTTATCATCATCATCACAGCCCATAAATGTCCCACTGTTGGGCTCGGGCCTCCTCCGTAATGGGATGGAAATTAACCTACTATACCGCGCTGATCAGACGTGTTGGTATAGGGTTTAGTTTCGAGTTTTCCTTCTCTCGCATAGATGTTATATGCGTTTTATATCCCTTAATCGTCTCGTACGATCACCCACGGGTAAGATATGGGCTTGACCAGACCGCATCAGATGGGAATATAAATGTGGGTAGCATTCGTTCTGTTTTTTTCAATTGTATTATGTGCTTAATTACCTTAGCCGTTTCTTGTGACCTTCGTGGACAGGGGAGGAATGTATGTACATTTTATTTATAGTCTAGAAAATACATACATACCATCACGCCATGTCCTTTGCAGGGTAGGCAGAGAGAACAGAGTGCCAGAGAACTCTATCCTTGCATACTTCACTCGCTTCCTCAACATTCATAATTCTCTTCATACACGCTCGCCGGTTTCGGAGACTCTTGACTCCACCTCCACATTACTATTCATACAATTTCTCCGAAATTGACAATCGTTTATAATAGGAGCGTATTAGTAACTATGACATTTTTGTTCTATTTTACCTGTTACGTTATTGTTGCCTATATATTATTAGGTATATTTACACACTGTCGCGTTCATGGTCACTATTATTTACTTATTCAAATAAAACTGTGTATTCTATTACAAATGTGTTACAGTTCAAAATACATAGAATGTTAATAATGTACGTAGGAAGGTAAAAACTTGTTTGTTGTATTTACACCACACGGCATTATGGTGAATATTACATCATCTATGGTAAACTGACTTTGCTACAGATTCTTTTTGAAATATATAATTATTTTTGTGTTACATTATTTGATTTCAGCATTGAATAGTATAACCAAGTATAGCAATATATTTCAACGTCGAAATTATTTTCTTTAATCGATTTTTGCAGGCAGTTAAACTAATAAAAATACGTAATTAGCTTAGAATAATCATCATCATCATCATCTCAGCCCATAGGTATATGTCCCACTGTTAGGATTGGGCCTCCTCCATAATGGAAGGGTAATTAACCTACTATACCACGCTGGTCAGACGTGTTGGTATAGGGTTTGGTTTCGAGTTTTCCTTCTCTCGCATAGATGTTATATGCGTTTTATATCCCTTAGTCGTCTCGTACGATCACCCACGGGTAAGATAGGGGGTGGTGAATTGTATTCTTACTCCGTCACCACACGGAGAATAATAGCACATAGAAACCAATTCCATGCACAATATTTGACACCACTAAATTGGTGTCAGAATTGTCGCACTACGCCGGCCCGTTTTGTAGTGTACACGGTCATTGTGTTCCATTTTACAGTAGTGTGCGTGTATACTCGTGTAATCGTTTGCACACTAACAGGATTTTTGACTTCACTTTTTTAAACACTCAAAGTACCGAACCGAACTATCCTTCTAAGTATTTTTATTCCAAGCTAATTTGTTATTTATTTAAAAATTCTGTGTTGAAATAATAATAATAAGAATCCTCGCCATCCCTTTTAGTAGATGGCTCGTACTTAACGTCTAAAAGTTGTAAGCAAGTAACGTTAACACAAGAGAGGATAAACTCAAACTAAAATCACATTTATCCAGAATCTAGTCATCAGAGATGGATTAGGTATATTAGACAACCTCATCAACGCCGTTAATCATTACTTCTAATTCGGAAAAATGGAAAGGATGACGAAAATATAGGACAGTTATTATGAATCGTTTTATCTTGTTTCATTTAGTTCTTTTGTTTAATAAATTCCATGTGGGTCACTTCATCACTTTACAAACATAGGTACATGTGTGGTATGCTATAGGGATTATCTCCCACTACCGATGTCAAGGAAGGATACCGATAGACAGCTCACATGGCAATGGGGAGATAATATGACAGTCTATGGGGTCACACGCCGCCGTCGCTCTAGACGTTACAGACCAGACCATAGCCTCATCAAAAAAGGGATAACTTGTCACTACTGGCTAGCATGTTTTAATGGATTAATTGCCCTCTTATCGCGGAGAAAATCTAAATCATCATCATCATCATCTTGCTCTTATCCCAATTACTTGGGGTCGACGCAATATGTCATCTTCCTCCATACAGTCCTATCAGACGTCATCTCTGCAGTCACTCCCTGTCTATCCATGTCATACCTCACGCAGTCCATCCATCTTTTCTTTGGTCTTCCTTTACCCCTAAAGCCTTCAACATTCATATTCAAAACTTTCTTAACAACATTTCTTTCATCCCGTCTCATCACATGTCCATACCATGTTAACCTTTCACTCCTTAACTTTTCCGTCACTGGCGCAACTTTCAAACTTTCTAAATGTGTAAGTAAAACTGATTAGGAGATGAACAAATGTATGGTTCAGTATTCTAATAAATCTAGAACATTACCTCATTATAATTCGATACCAGCATATGGAAAAGGAAAGAAGGGAATGTCGAAAAAATCCCTATACCAACACGTCTGACCAGCTTGGTATAGTAGGTCAATTTCCCCCCCATAATAGAGGAGGCTGGAGCCCGACAGTGGAATATGTATGAGCTGAGATAATGATGATGATGATGACCTGCATATTGTAGATGCGATTGTACAAGTGATTTAGCGCTAAGTGTAAATACAACTTTAAAAAACGGGGGTAAGAAACTCGTGAGCAAATACTATATTTAGTACATTTATAATATCTGACTGCATTGATGTTGTATTAGGCTAAATAGTATCTACTGCCGAGTGTCAAGAGTTCTATTATTAAGTAGAGCATTTTTTCTATGACCCACAAATAATTATTTGGAGCAAGTGTTATTCATTTCACGCTGATCATCTAAGGAATTTTAAACAAATTTGATTTTCTAATTAGAATTCATTTGTTTTTAATAGCGAAATTGTTTATGAATTTACCAATTAATGTTGTTTTTGGGACTTGCCGTTTATTTTTTCTAAACAATAATCCTCGTTTTCCAGAAAACTTCACAAACATACAACTAAAGGACACAAATTACAGGCTCGGTATAACAATTTGTAGAATGCACATTCCCAAACAGGACAATTCCTGTGTGGGCATCGAACGCACGACATTGACATAATATAGCAAAACATGCTGTACAAGTATTACGACTCTTTAGCGATTGGCTTACTGTCTAATGTCAAACCTGGCATTTACAAAAGGACAGTGTAGAATTCTTAGTCTGCACACCATGAACAATTTTCAATTATCTGTATTCATGGCTGCCAACGCATTGCAAAAAATACCAATGAATTACACGTAAGTAAACTATAAAAAAAAAACAATAAAGATAATTCAAAATTGATCTATCGATTCACTAATAGCATAGCATAAATATTAATTTACAATTAAATGTAAGATTTACAATAATGGGTGATTCGAGCCTGAAGCAGTGGCGCCTATTCCAAAGCTGTTTTATTAATTTAGCTACTACCATAGGAATTTATTTACATATCTTTACATGTATTATGTGATAATATCAAATCAAGTTATTCATTAAAGTTCGTTTCGATTATAAATTTTGTATGAGAAGGCGCCAGTCAGTAAGCCTATAGATGGATGAACGCTTTCGTACTAAATACGAGTTCATGTGAATCTGTTGTAGATTTTAAGGCAGTTGCATATTGAATGAATGTTGCATATTGAATGAATAATAAATTTAAGGCGGTTGCATATTAAAAGCAGACTTTCAGGTCTTTAGCGCTTATTAAAAAGCTTTATACTTATTTATTGAACGTTCAATATCATCTTTAGGAAATTTAAGTCTTTTAACTACACTTTATGCAATATTTTAATCGCTAGCAGGGTAAATAAGAAACGATTTCATCTAGGGAATCCGGCCCAATCGTGCTGCCACTTACACCACCGTGAACATTGTATGGGCTTAAAGACGTAAATATGATACGAAGCGAGATTTGAATGTCCTACAATAGTTCACGGTGGTGTAAGTGGCAGCAGGATTGGGCCGGATTCCCAATAGGTGTGGGTTCGAATCCCATTGTGACATCATTTTTCGCTTCGTAATCGGGTTTTTATAAAATAATGAAGCATATTAAATGCTAAATTTCAGTAATTTGAATTAAAAATGTTAGTTCATAATTCCGTTATAAGTCGTACGGAAGTGTTATTGATTGCTAATGTCCAAATAATTAACTGAACCGTGGATCAAAAGGAAAATAATGTTGGCTTTCTATATATAACCTCAATCTTTAGAGCATTTTTTCAAGAGACTTTTTCGTTCTTTATTGCATGGGCTAAAACTCAAAATGTCACATTATATATAATCATTGTCACATCTCTGCTTATCTTTTTTTGTTTGGCTGCCAGTTTTTTTAGTTTAAAAAACACATAGGTATCGCAATAAATAAAACTTCTCACTCAGCTTCAACAGTAATCATAAGAAATGCGGGTTCGCAATCGATATTTTTTTCCTGTAGCCATTGCCTACTTACTATTAAACATCTTTTTTTTTGGCGGCAGGCTATGGAGTGGTCTCACCCCACTAAATCCGTCCGGGGCGACAGAAGAAGCGGCGCGTGACCCCATAGACCCGCCTTTTAACATACCTCTCGACGCCCTGCGAGTGGGCCACCGGAACCTGGTCTCTTCTGCGGTGCCCTGTCCACCCGGCGGTCTACCCGTCATGGGTATCTTCTCGAGTCCTCACGCGTTGTGGCCTCGCTCCGGGTGAACAGACAAGCCCCGGTCCGGTCACCCGCTGCCTTGGCTAGGGCGGTATCAGATACAGGTACTCGCGCCTGCACTCGAATCTCCGTAGAAGATGTCCTCCCGGACTCGTACCGCCGCCGCCTCATCATCTAATTATCTAAAGGATACTGTCGTCTTGTATACTTATGCTGTTACCCCATGCACAGATTTGCACGCAATGGATATATATGTAATTGGTCTAGTGAATTAAGGCTATGTGGTAGCGGCTTCGAATACTACCAACCCTTACTTTACTCGTGGATGTCATAAAAGACGACTAAGAGCCTTATAACGACCTAGGCCAACTCTATCTGATGCCGTTTGGTCAACAATTACATTCCCAAGGAGAGTTGACGTCTGGGAGGCGGCCGGTCATAAAACTATTGCCAATAACTTCTACAATATGTACTATGAAAGTAGAGTACATGTTGTATAGACCCCCGGTAGTTTTAATTAATCGTAATTTAATGCATACCTATAATATAGTGTATATGAAAATTAATATTTGCCAATTTAGTTACAGATAAGTTGAAATGACTCGGAATTGAGATTCAATGTCAAATGATACGCGCATGCATAAAGTTCATAGCCACTGCTGTTTTCATGTCGGTTTTAAATTGAATTGTATATGAAGGATCCTATGTAACCAAGATTAAAATTTAAAATAATTTCTGATTTTTACGCGAGTATTACACATTTGAAATGAAACTATTATTACAAATTCTATAGCGTTCGCATTTGATTTGAGGATTGCGCCCTCCTGTGACCATATAAAATCAAATCATTTATTATGCAAAAGCCCCATAAGGGCACTTACATATTGTCAGTTTTACATACATTTTTTAAATTAATCTACCACTGGATCGGAAAGCGGCCACAGACTGAGAAGATCCAGCAAGAAACTCAGCGTGCTCGTCATTTTTTTTAATTAAATTTGTTATTTAATCAAAATGATTGGATACATGTTTAATATGTAGGTAATATGTAGCTCCAGTGAGATGCCCTTCGAGTAAGCATACTTTTTTTGAAAGAATACAAAATTAATACAAAAAAAAAAGCAAAAATAGCTGGAGCAGATCCCACAAGCGGCACCCGATAACAAGTTAACTACTAGAGCAGCCATCTATCATCAATATAAACGCGACCGAATTCATAAAAGTAGTTGTGTTTAAAATTTAAATTTTTATTTCATAACGCAATCTATATTACTATTATATAACGCAACAATTAGACCAGTTTATTTGTTTGAACACGCTAACCTCATCTGAGGCTTACCACTTATTTATATTATAAAAAACCCCATTTTATCTGACAGCCTGTTTTACGAAGTATAGATACAAAGAGTCCGAACGGTATAGGCTTTTCCATAGTATATATGGACACAATAATGAACCCAGATCTTAGTTCTCTTTTCTGCCACTGGCTGCGCTAGGTTTAGGACGTACCGATGCTATTATTATTATTGCACGTAAACACACATATATGTATGTGACGAAGGTTGAATTTAATTAATTTAAATACAAAATTCCAGAGCTGTAAATAGCAAAAAATCATTCGAGAGTTGTCAATAGCAACAAAACATTCCAGTCAATAGCAACAAAACTTCCCGCGTAAGGATTTCAACGAGTATTTTTGGAAAAATGGCGCGCTCTATCGGTAAAAATTCTGTCACCTATAATTATAGATTGAGACCATTTGTTCAACATTACATTCGGACTCCTTGTATCTATACTTTGTGGCCTGTTCGCCGAGGAAGGTTATAGTAATGCAAATAGACACGGAGTGTCTATAGATATTAGCAAATAGGCCAAAGTAAAAAAAAAATATTGATAAATTATTAAAATAATGAAACATAAAACCTCCTCCTTTTTGAAGTCGGTTAATAATTAAACATTACGCATCAAGAGTCACTGTTGTCATGGCGACTACTGAGATAAAAAATGGTGATGTATTTTTTATTGATGTAAATGTATTTTATGTACGTTTTATTGTACCTATGTATTTTTTATTGATGTAATTTAAAAAATATATATTACTATGGGGGTAGGTGGCGTATAGGGAGTGGACTCCGTCCTGCCACCATTGCAGTAGTGACGAGGACACGGCGCAACATACGCTCGAGGTATGTCCGAGCTGGGACGGGCAGCGCCGTGACCTCGTCGCTGTTATCGGTGCCGACCTGACGCTGCTGGCTGTCGCGAAAGCGATGGTCGACAGCGTCAGGAACTGGGACGCGGTCGCCGCCTTCTGCGAGGCTGTCATCTCGCAGAAGGAGGCGGCGGAACGAGTCCGGGAAAATTCCCGTGACCCGAGCCGCCGTTAGCGGCCGGAGCGGCGCAGGCGCGAATATCTGCGCCTGATGCCGCCCTAACCGAGGCTTCGGGTGATTGGACCGGGGAATTGTCCGGTCACCCGACGGTATGCCACTGCGTGAGGGCGACGCCCCGACGGCGAAAGCAGTCGAGGCGTCGACATGAGAGGAACACGCGAGGGTAAACCGCCGGGTGGGCCACCGAAGACAAAGGTCGGGTACCGGTGGCCCGCTCGCAGGGCGAAGAGAGGTGCTTGCAGGGTGGGTCTATGGGGTAGCGCGCCGCCTCTTTCGTCGCCTCGGATCGATTTAGCGGGGCGCGACCACGTCCATAGCCCACCAAAAAAAAAAAAAGGTGCATGTACCGTCTACCCGACAATGTTTACACATTGTATAGGCTTAATACTTCAAACTTTGCAGTTAGAATTGTATTAAACGATGACACAACCCTGTTATTCAAATTACTGAAATTTAGCATTTAATATGCTTAATTATTTATAAAAACCCGATTACGATTAATATGATACGATGCGAGAATTGAATGTCCTACAATAGTTTACGGTGGTGTAAGTGGCAGCACGATTGGGACGGATTTCCAATAGGTGTGGGTTCGAATCCCACTTTGTGACATCATTTTCGCTCGTAATCGGGTTTTTATAAATACACGTGTATATATGATATTTGACAAATATAATCTATACTACGTATTGAACAAATATAATCTATTACAAGTTATTATTTTTGGACCCTCATAAACATGAGCTCGTGCGGCGAATCTAAGGCAGTTCACTTTATAAATTACCTTCATAATGAGATAATTTAACACAAAAGGAACTTTATAATTCAAACAAATAGTTCAGGAGATTAAGGTGTTCAAACTAAAAAATAAATATAATAATTATAAAAAACTTTCATTTATAATTATTGCTTTATCTTTTAAAAGATTAAACTAGTTTTAGGATTGCGCTTTAGCCTGAGGCTATTTCGGTCACCTCTACTATCCAGTCACCTCTAACAAGGATACTGGAGGTTGGCTCCATATATGTTTAATGACGTAGAAAAATAAAGAAATGCACTAATCTATTATATTTTAAAATAAATAATGGATCATTTTACTATTGGTCCTCGTATCAATTAATTTTTTTCGTAAATAATGTAGTTAAGAACATATATTTAAAGGTTTTTTTTTAAAACACCATCATGCTCTAAGGAAATAATCCTTGTACTGCAAAGGACTTTATTTTATTTTACTGTTACTGAAGAGATTCAATAATAGTAGAATAAAATTGAAAATATTGTATCAATTTAATAATAATAAATACCTATTTAATACTAAACTTAATAGTAATTTAGTTTGAATTATAATAAAATATTTTAAGTCAAGTTTGAAAGGCAACAAATGTATATACGGAAATATATTATACAATTATCAATGATGATAGGATACGTTGCATTAATACGTTATCGTATTTAAAACTGGTTTCACAAATATTCGAAGAAGACGCTTATTCATATCTCGTTGCAAAGGACTGTGGTATTTTAGTTCTTTTTTTTACTCTAGTCTCATATATGAGGCTTTTTAATATAGATGTAAGAAATATTCGATTTCAATTCGTTATTCAAATTCGAATGAAGACTGACTGGAGGGGATTGATAAATTAAAAATAATTATTGGAATTGTCGAGCTAATTAATGGAGTTACATGTTTTATTTTGGTCTACGCGTGAATGTGAGCAAAACCAAAATAATGGTCTTTGAAAGAGATAAAACCAGAACAGATGTAAGAGTAACAATAGGTAATGATGTACTAGAGCAAGTGGATGAATTTGTATATCTTGGATGTGGATTTAGCCGAGATGGAAGGTACACCACTGATATAGAGCGAAGAGTGAATGCGGGAAATAGAGTGAACGGAGCGTTGGGGCAACTTCTCGGCAGCCACCACCTCAGCCAGAAGGCACGTGTAGCAATACATAACGCAGTGCTTGTCCCAACATTACTGTATGGAAGCGAGAGTTGGGTATGCAGAAAAGAGTATGAAAGTAAAATTAATGCGGTCGAAATGCGATCTCTTCGGAAAATCTGTGGAGTTAGGCTGACCGACCGCATTCGTAACGACGACGTAAGAGAGCGAGTAGGTATGAAAGAGAGTATTGGTGTAAAGATGCGAAAGGGAATGCTCCGATGGTTCGGACATGTGGAAAGAATGCCGAACGAACGTCTGGTTAAGAAGATATACAATGCGAAAGTGGAAGGATGTAGGTACCGAGGGAGACCGAGACTAACCTACCTAGACCAGATCGGTCAGGTACTGAAGGAAGGTGGAGTCAAGAGTCTCCGAAACCGGCGAGCGTGTATGAAGAGAATTATGAATGTTGAGGAAGCGAGTGAAGTATGCAGAGATAGAGTTCTCTGGCACTCTGTTCTCTCTGCCTACCCTGCAAGGGATATGGCGTGATGATATGTATGTATGTATTATAAATATAGATCTGTCTTGAAAGCTACTCTTTTTTTAATTTAATCGCCCTTAAGAACCCTTAACTGACTATAGTCAGTAGAGTCAGTAGATACTGCCATGTCTTACGTATTAATTTTCTTCATATATCAATATTTCATATTCCATAGCCTTAATAGTCACTGTCTGTCAGTAAGTCAAGCCGTTACTATTAATTGGGCGCTGATAACCAAATTATTTCCTTGAGAATTTTGAACAATAACTATTTTTGTTATTGCTTATAGTGGCAAACGAGTAAGCCAAACGAATAAGCAGCACACCTGATGGTAAGTGTCACTGCCGCCCATGGCCCTTTGCAATATCAACATATCAACGGTATAGCTGAGGCCGCTGCCTACCAATAAAACCCCAAACTCCGCCCAGTTAGGCTTCCGGCTTTCTCACTCACCGAACGAAGCGCAATAGCACATTGCCATTACTCTGACCTCGATCTGCTGCGAGAATGTGGTACTACCCCGGACGGACCGGCCCGCGGCTGTAGACAGAGAATTATCAACATCGTGGTCCTACCACTATACACGTAAACCACTATTATACCATATTCACTATACTTCAACAGTTTAACTATATCTTATTCCATTAAATACCAGCAAAATTATTCAATGTAACACTACAATATACACCATTTCCATATGCCCGCCAAAATTGATAGCTAATCTATTATAAAGCGAAAATTTTCATTTTGTACATCCACCAGTCTATAAACCATTACTGTTGGCATAGATTTCCTTACGATAAGGTTAATGCCATAATTGCCACGCTTGGCAGGCCGGCTGGCTATTGCAGCTGTTGTAAAATTCCCAGGAGAGTAATTCTGTCAATTCATGATGATTCTTTAGCTGATTTTTATAACTTCTATGTGAATGCGTGGTGAAGGGATGGTGACATACTGTATTCTTAACTCGTGACTACTTACGTTAGTAATTACTTGCCAATTAATTTTCAACTAGCGTCTGCCTGCGGCTTCACCTACGTAAAAATTAACTTCACAAATTTTGTCAATATTAACGGAATAATAAATTTCTTATATTTTATTCCAGGAAATGTTTACACCTGATTGAGTAATAAACATCCAAATATGTATGTGTAAACAATGTCTGGTAGATGGCAACCGTCTCCTTTAAATAGAAAAATATAATACGAGCCAAAAGTTGAATGTCATATAAGACATTCGCTCTGATGTAAGTGGTAGTACGATTGAAACGGATTTCCAATAGGCGTGGGTTTGAATACCATGTATGACAGTCATTTTTCGCTCGTAATCAAGTTTTATAAATAATCAAGCATATGCTAAATTTCAGTAATTTGAATATCCAAATATTTAAATATCCAAACTTCCTTACAAACTTTCTCATATATAAAATTAGTAGTAATTCGTAAATGGTAGATTAATATTTTAAGTGTATTATTAATCACTAAATATTATTTTCACTTATTATTAATCTGGAAAGACTTGATTTTAGTGATTATATGTATTTAATAATAATTTTTTTTTATTTCAGACAAGTGACGTCCAAGGAAACTTAATAAATACAATCTTAAAATATTATGTTAGTTTAATCTATTTGGTGACGAGTTTAGTATTCGTCCCTCGATTCGTGATCAACACGATGACGTTCGATTAAGTGATCTCATACTATTCTTACAGGGAGTTTTTAAAGTGATAGTGACAATTTTAATATTTAATCCGTCATTAGACAAAAAATTAAATAACTAATAAAATTAAAAAGACTAAATACATAATTATATCTACAGGTCCAAGTCCTAAGTGACAGAAGGGTGGCATAGTGCCCCTTAACCTACATATTCTTAGGTAATACCCTATGTATTCCCTTCACCAATTGAACAGGCAACCGGTAACGATTCCTTGATTTTGGCATCTGATAGTTGGTCCAGATATATACTTTTTTTAATATTTATATACCACATTAAAATATTTTATTTTAAAATTATTGAATTTACGCATTCCGAAAATTGTAGTAATGAAAATCATAAGAGAATTGATGAAATTATGAAATCACAATGTTTGTCGGTTTTATAGTAATTGTAAAACAGGTTATTTAGTAGCGCGAAGAGTAGAGGTTATATCCTATAGTTTGTTGCTATGCAACTATTTTTAGAAGCCCATTTTTTTAGCTTAGCAACAACTTGATACAATTCACTATAGTAACGTCCGCTAACCTGTCTGGGCACAGTTCTGGGTATTCAAAAGGGTTATTAAATTGTTTTTTATTACTCAGATGAAATGCTATGGATTCCTTTTTTTTATTGTAATACTTTTAGTTGAGTGAAACCCTACTTCATATAATAGCAAGTTTTAACTAAAATTAAAATTATAATGACGACATTCTTTTTAATTTTTTGAGAAAGGAATTGTAGAATGTAAAATAAAAATAAAATTCATCTTAGTATTATATCATATAGTATTGTAGGCTTAATATTTTTGGACAACAATTATCGTATTTGAAACGCACGTACAGGTACATTTTGTAATACACTAAAAAATATAATAAAAATTAAAACATATCATCAGATAATTTTGTTTTAAGGCTTTATTATTTTTTCAAATAAAAAGATATTCCTAGAGCACAATCGTAGCGTCAACTACTTAGTCCATTTTAATAACCCACATAGTTATTCAAACATACATATAAGGCAAGTTTCCCTAAGCTTCATTCAAAGCTCAACTACTTTGGAAGAGTTTACATAAATAGACAAGTACAGAAGCACTTTATTATTTATACTATAAGAAATCAGTGACATATTCCTATTGTAAGGTAAGATACACACACGCGACCAAGGTGATGGATCCTATTACGGAATACTTATGTTCTACTATTCCCTATTAATATATTCAAAATACCCAGATTAAAACCGTTTGAAACTAAAAATGCTGGCAACTTATTCAGTTCCATGGCTAAACGTATTATAAAAGGTGACTCAGCATATTAACTTGGAATAGGTGGTATGTAATTTCTACAACAATTAATGTATGTATAGCAGTTTTTTTTTTGTTTTTTTTTTGTTTATGGTGGCAAACGAGCGAGCAGCACACCTGATGGTAAGTGTCACTGCCTGTCATGGACCTTTGCAATACCAAGGGTTATAAGCTTAGGCCGCTGCCTACCGATAAAATCCCCAAACCCACCCAGTTGGGCTTCCGGCTCTCTCGCTCACCGAACGAAGTGCAATAGTACATTGCCATTACTCAGACGTCGATATTCTGCGAGAGTGTGGTACTACCCCGTACGGACCGGCCCGCGGCTGTAGACAGAAAACTGTCAACAGCGTGGTCCTACCACTTATAAAAAAAAACGATACGAAAAAAATAAAACGATCTTTTGATCTTCTAAGAAAGAACTTAAATGTTAGACATATGTATGTTCACAAAATGTTATTTATATATTTTCTTTTTGTATTGGCAATACGAGTCCATTATTGCCAGTGTCGAGTTACCATTTTCTTCATAATACATCAACTTCTTCACATCTTTAATTTCTTCACATTAATCTATTTTCACCAGTGCTGTGTGGCTACGAATACTACCAACCCTTACTTTGCTCGTGGATGTCGTAAAAAACGACTACGAGCCTTATAACGACCTAGGCCAACCCCATCTGATGCCGTTTGGTCAACAATTATATTCCCAAGGAGAGTTGACGTCTGGCAGGCGGCAGGTCATAAAACTATTGTCAATAGCTTTTACAATATGTACTATGAAAGAAAAGTACATATTGAATCGACCCCAAGCAATTGGAATAAGAATAGGAGAATGACGAATCTATTTTCACCAGTAAGTCAAATCGTCGCCTTCGACAAACTTGATATATTCATACTTTTTTATGATATCTTCAGGGAATTTTAGTTGAAAACGAAAAAAAAAAATGTTAAGTACTTTTATATACATTTGCTTCTCTATCCGGAACTTAGAACCACCAGCGAATCTTACACTGACCGCTCATACTTATCCCAATTTAATTAATACTACTTGTTCATGCAAAACTCTCGAAAAAACGGCACATGCTCAATAGAAATTGCATAGAAATTGAATACAACCTTACTTTTAAATTACACATAGCCACTCTTAGTCCGTAGAATTTTAATCATTTTCAAAAAGCTTCGCCATGTTCTAACTCCACAATTGTTAAGATCAACCTATTTTGCACTTTGTCAATCTATTCCACATATGGTATTGCTATATGGGGAGGTTCTCCGAAAATCATCTTAAAACCGGTGGTAATAGCCCAAAGAGCGTTATTAAAGGTAGCCACTTTCAAACCTTATCTATATCCAACCACTTTATTGTACAAACATAGCTAAATGTTAAGTATACGCCAATTATATATTCTCACAACTGTCATTAGGCAACATAAAGAATTAAAATTTGACCCCTTAGTTCTGACAAAACGTAAATCTTATAATGTCTGCAAATCAACCCGTGGCTTTCGCACTTCTCATGCTCAAAGATTTTACAATTTTCTAGGTTGCTATTTATATAATAAAATCAATATATTATTATCTTTATATCCTGAAACTACTCTAAATGTCAAACGTAAAACAATGAAATGGTTACTAACATTATCTTATGATGAAACGGAAGACTTGATTACAATTTTAAGATAAACACAAGTATGTACATACACACACACACTCTATCACACACACGCATAGGCACGCACGCACGCATGCACACACACACGCACACACACACACACGCACCCACGCACACGCATCCACACATGCACTCCCACACCCACGCATACACACACACACATACGCACACACAATTTGTTAACTTAAATCATAATTTAATTTAATTTTCTTTTTTTTTTATATTTTTATATGATTGTTTACCTTTTACAATTGTAATAACTTAAAATAATGCCAATGTACCAAAATTTATAAAAGAGAGAGAGCCTGGAGTTCTGTAGTACAGGTCTCGACCTAGTATAGACTCCAGACTCTCACAAGGACTTCGAACGACATTTGTTTAATTATTTGTATATAATTTGTAACAACTTTCCTTGTGAGACGTAAATAAATTATTATTATTATTTATGTTCTTATTTATCTCAGCTAACCGGTTGTTTAATACTAATGGCACGGGCCTAAGCCAAGTAGACATTAGTGGAACTAAGGATTATGTGCAGTTGAGACATGTATTGATGAGTTGGTAAGTGTTAGCTGGTAAGTTTAGTGTAGTTAGGCATTGATGTAGCTGTATCGGTATAACGCCTGTAGTGGAGAGCACTATGGGAACTATTGTCACGTTTTGTAAGTGCCAAGGACGGGTAATTTCGTCCTTAAGCTCAGTATATTTAGTAAGTTTTTCGGCTATTGTAGTTTGCAGGTTGTGTGTGTTTGGTACGGCTATATCAATTAAGTATCCTGTTTTAGAGATTTTGTTTATTAGTGTAATATCGAGTCTATTGTAATGGATTGTTCGATCAGTAAGAATGGCTCGGTCGAAATATAATTTTATAATAGAGTTCTCTAGTATTGTTTCAGGTTTATATTTATAATAAGGAATTACAGCATCGACGAATTTATACTGATGTGCAAGTTTTTGATGTATGATGTTGGCTATTTGGTCATGTCTATGCTTATAATCAGTCTGAACTATAGATTTACATGCTCCTGTGAGATATTGTATGGTTTCTGGTGAGCTATTACATTTTCTGCAGTTATCGTTGTTTAGGTTTTTCATAATGTGTTTTCGGTAATTTCTAGTTTCAATAACCTGGTCTTGGATGGCAATCATGAAAGCCTCAGTTTCTGGAAAGAGGTCACCTCTCTTAAGCCACGCGTTCGACGTATCCTTATCGACATTACTTTGGCATAGATCTTGGCAATGTCTTCCATGTAGTGACTTCTTATGCCACTCCCACACAGTGGAGAGATCTTGGCTCTTTCGTCTATCAGCTCTACGTTTATCTGTTCTGTTGTATTTAGTTATGTGCTGTTAGTTTACGGTCGTTTTGTGCTATTATTTTGTGTGCTATGGACGATTGAGATTTACTAAAGAAGTACTGCCGAAGGGTTATAATTTGTTTTTTATGCAAGTTTAAAATATCTATAAGCCCTCTCCCACCTTCCTTTCTAGGTAGTGTTATTCGCTGTAAACATGTTCTGGGATGGTGTTTCCGAAACTTGGTCATAGTGGTATTGATTTTTCTTTATAGGTTCTTAAGCTCAGTTTTATTCCAGTTTATAATGCCAAAGGAATAAGTAAGTAGTGGTATAACAAATGTATTTATTGCTTTAATCGTGTTTTTGACATCTAATTGTGTTTTTAATATAGTATTTAATCGGTGTTGAAATTGTTGTGTTAATTTAAGTTTTGTGTCTTTGTGATGTATAAGTAGCAATTGGTTATATCCCAAATATTTGTATGCTCCCTGTTCATCTAATGGTTCTATTTCGTTCCCTGTAGTCATGGTGTATTTGTGTTGAAAGTTTCTACCTGCTTTAATCGAATTTATTTTGCATTTATCTATTCCAAACTTCATTTTTATATCTGTACTGAACTGTTCTACTAAATTAGCTAAATCATGTAATTGGTTTTTAGTTTTAGCATAAAGTTTGATGTCATCCATATAAAGTAAATGACTTAATATTGTTTCCGGTAAATCAATATTAACGTGGTCTGAAGGTTTTAAGGGGTAACCGTACATGGTGTGGGAGAGAGGATTTAATGCCAAGCAAAACCAAAGAGGGCTAAGTGAGTCTCCTTGAAATATACCTCTCTGTATCTGAATGGGGTCTGTTTCAATGCTTTGCTTTAAGTTAGATAATGTAAGAACAGTTGACCACTTAGTCATAATAATTTTTAGGAATGATATTATAGTAGGGTGGATTTTATAGATTTCTAGCACTCTAATTAACCAAGAATGAGGAACTGAGTCGTACGCTTTTTTGTAGTCAATATACATAATAAATAAATCGGATTTTGTTTTCTGGACTTCTTTTAATATAAATGAGTCAATGATTAGTTGTTCTTTGCGACAGCCTTTCTGTTGCTCGGCTAAGATTTTATTGGTGTCTATGTGGTAATATAGCATTTCAGATATGCACAATGTGATAATCTTGTACAGAGTTTGAAACACGTAATAGGTCAATATTTAGCTGGATTAGAATGGCCTGTGGGATCTTTCGGAATTAAGTAAGTCTTACCAATAGTTAAGTATGAAGGTATTGTGGTGGGGTTCTAAATGAAAGTATTTATGTGTTTGTATAGATAAGCGTGAGTAGCTGTAATTTTTTTATACCAATAGCCGTGAATATAATCTGATCCAGGTGATTTCCAATTATGCAGATGACGGAGCACTTTTTGAAATGTTCCTGAGGGGATAGATTCGCATGACATTGTCTCTATATTGTTAGTAGTTTCTGATTGTATCCATTCGGCTTGAAAATTATGTTGTACAGGATTTTGCCATATACTGGTCCAGAAGCTTTTAGTTTTTCTGAAGAAATTTTGATATCCGCATCGTCATTTGAATAATTGGTAAGGTTGGTAGTGTTTTGTTTGATGGTGCGATAGAAAAGTTTTTCATTCAAGGTGAATTGTGCATTTTGTTGTTTTCTCTGTGTGCATGATATGTATCTTTTTAACCGGCCTGTTATAACTGAAAGTCTCTGTTTAAGTGTGTCTAGAACATGAACAATTTGTGTATTTGGTTCTTCGTGAGTAGTGTGTGTTTTGTATTGTTTTATAATTATATTACTGTGTTTAACTATTTTTCTACTTCTATTGCCTTGAATATATTATGTCAAACGGCCTATTTTCTTGTGTATATCTTGCAATTTTAATTCTAACCTTTGCTATTATTATTATTATATCATATTCAATTCACTTCAGCAATTCGTCAGGATCACATTACATAAAATATTATCAAAATTGTTTAATATGTTGTTATCTTAAAATGTTATATTGAATGTATTACATTGAATATAATACAAGACTATCGTGATACTTTCACGTCCCCGCCAAGACTCTTTTTCTGAAACAAAGATTATATCAAGATATATGCCCACGCCTAACAAGCGGGTTGATGATTACAGTAAGGTGTTATACTCTTTTATACTTTTCCTAGGAGTCTCTTGCTGCCCATTCTTCTGGTAATTTCTTAGCCAGTTTTTATGACTGCCACAAGCAGGTAAGAGGTATCGACAACTGTCATTCTTGCCGCACTGGGAAATAATATCAGCAAGAGAAAAAAATCTGTAGGGGAAGCTGATGTCTATGCATAATATATGAGCTAATAAAAAAAGAAGAAATTAGTTTGAATCATCATCATCCTGCTCTTCTTATCCTATCCTAATTACTTGGGGTCAATGCAATATGTATTCCACTTCCATCGTACATATTGCTATATTCATAAAAATATTAGCTTTAATGTTGTGACCAGTCGCCTGCCTGACCGGGCTGAAGTAATTGTTGACCAAAAGGAGTCGAATAGAGTTAGCCCAGGTGGATGTAAATTTCTTAGTCATCTTATGACATTCACAAGCAAAACAAGAGTCAGTAGTCTTCGTAGCCAATCACAAGAAAGTAGTTTCAATGTTGGTATTTATTTGTGTGATTTATTACCGAAAGCAATGAGCTATTTTAATTTGTTTGCTATGATTTTATTTATCTACTATGTATTAGTTTCTCTCTCTTTAGTTTAATTAATGATGTATTTATTATAAAAATAATCTTTCAAATCGTACGTCAGTTGGTATAATATGCTCAGTGACTCGTGGCCACCAACAAAGCTTCTCAAATTGCATACGATGAACAAAATTCACAGAAAATCCAACCTGCTTATAAAATTACGTTGGGTGTTGAAATGTTTTTTTTTATATTCAGTGTGCTGGAATGAAACATTGCGATTCGGAATGGAACGGTTTTCAATCGATTCTTCGGTAAACGAACTAGTAATACTTGTTACTTATTTTACGCATCGCATCACATAGACTTTGAACTGTGTCAATCAAGCCTCTAGGGGGGTCTTACTGCTACGAATATGATTTTAAATATTACAAAATAAAAGTGTATCTTGACAATTACGCAAAATGATTAAGTAAGTAAAATAAAGAAATAACATATTATTATATATAGAACAACATATTAGAATTTTATAAATAATCAAGTATATTTAATGCTAAATAATTTAGTAGCGGTAGGACCACGCTGTTGACAGTTTTCTATCTACAGCCGCGGGCCGGTCCGTCCGGGATAGTACCACACTCTCGCAGAAGATCGACGTCTGAGCAATGGCAATGTACTGTTGTGCTTCGTTCGGTGAGCGAGAGAGTCGGAAGCCCAACTGGGTGGGTTTGGAGTTTATATTGGTAGGCAGCGGCCTAGCTATACCCATGGTATTGCAAAGGTGGCAGCAGGCAGCAGTGACTCTTACCATCAGGTGTGCTGCTTGCTCGTTTGCCACCATAAACAATAAAAAAAAAATCAGTAATTTAAAAGAAACAACAGTTAAAGTTTACTATTATCACTTCTTTATTTACGCAACTAATTCTTTTTAATTTTTTTTATTAAAGTGTTAATATTACATTTCATTTTTTGTACTTCACACTTGCGTCTTATTTTATTACATGACATATGTCGGTTTTTTTTTACTTGGATGTAATTAAAATAAAAGCGCGCGGAGCACAAAAAAGGCAGCAAATTCAAAGCTAAGGAAAGTATACTTTTATAACATATATGTATTGGCTTCCTTTTTTTTTTTTTTTCTTCTTTACTGCACAGGTAGTGAAGTTTAAGTAGCAAAATCTCTTGTCGAATATCGTAGGATCGATTTCCACTACTTCTATCTCTTTGTTGACTCTTATAACATCAGTGGGAAAAGTGGGCATTAAGGAGATGACACATTATACTATCACTCTCTTTATCTTTACTATTACAAACATTTTTTTCTATAGTAATGCACATATTCTGAAACTCTAATACGAAATTCAAATAAACGGAGTTTTCTTCAAATAAAATGCTGGATTTTTTTTTTTTTTCAAGAATCCAAATCTCTTGTATGCGATGATCAATCTGTCGGTTGATACATTAGCTTACGGGGCATACTTGAACGATTATCTATGCATCCGATACGAAAGGTATTGTAACGAAAATATTTTAGTAGTAGGTTGCTGGGCGATAATCGTTGAGTGTTTGTTTCAATCTGAAATGTTCGCTTTCAAATTGCTAGGAGAGCCTTTTATATTATGCCTGGTATATGGTAATACGTACGCCTTCTAATACTTGGGATTTAAAAAAGTTACGTAGGCGTGTGGATGTTATTATACTTCTGTATACATTCCAATATTTTGGTTGCCGTGAGCCTAAAAAAATACTTGAAAAGCGTCTATGATACTACATCTTAGACAAAGAAGATGGATGTCATGTTTACAGAGTCTCAAAGTTTCAAACCGGCAATGTATAATTTATTATTAATTATATTTGTGTATCATCCACTGTGTATCCGCCAAAGATATCCGTATTGTCCTGTGGTGATAAAGTAAAAATACAGTTTACTACTCCTTCCTAAAGCGACAGTACTATGTGGTAATGTAAAACACGACTAAGGATGTAAGCGGATAACATTACTGTATTCACCTATCCATCCATTAAACGTCCTGTTAGAGCCTCCCCATAAAGCAGATAATACCATAATCTCTCCACTCTTGGCTTCGCGGCCGCCGTTGTAAGTTGACTAATTCTGTTGCACATTCGCCTGGATCACCAGGCGAATGTGCGAAGGATCACCTTGATTCGACTTTTACGACTCTTCCGAAAAATAGTGACCTATTTTATTTTTAGCTGATCACCGCACGAGGAGAACGTCAATGATATAGGAGGCAAATTTGAAATATTAACTATCGCCAAAGCCTCTCGAAGCCTTGAAAAATAGGCTGTTTGGGCTCAAATTGTGATGAGGGCAAGTGTGCAATAGTGGGATAAGACAGCCAAAAGAAGTAAAAGAACTCCGTGTACTGATCAAGTAACAATCTGTCTTGTTAGCGTAGTTTAAGCGAATTGCTTTCCATTGAAGGAAGAATAATATGAAGCTGAGAAGAAAACAATAATTAATTATTAAATCGTCTCTTGGTGTTATGACTTTCCTCAAAAGAGTACTGTTATTTGTTATTCTGATCATCAGGTATCTGATTTCTACTACTACCTCGGGAAAAAAGGAGTGTTAACACTTCGTATTGCCCTCATCATACGGCATTAATTATTAGTTATTAAATATATTGACATTTTAAGCGTAATATTTCAATAACTATCACAATATTTTAAGCATCAATAACTATGACAATTACGTCCTATTGAATTCAGTAGAATGTCTAAAATGTGTATAATTTATTCTCATAATTTTAACGGAGCATAAATAATTTTATATCCATCAAAAAGTAGTTCGCGTGACAACAGAAAGCCGTCCGGCGGGCTAGGGAAATTTGAGCCCATCACTCGCGTTCATTCGATTCATATTAACGCTCAAGTAATGTAACAAATGAAAGAGGAGGTCGTTGTACTATCCCGGGCAAGATGCGTACGCGCCACAACTGCGCCTGGTCCTAGCACAAAAGAAATAGTTAATATTAGACCCCGTCCCTCCAGTGTCATTAGTAGCCGTACAAAGCTTCAGAGTCATTCCACGTTCTTACTATTTGTCAGAGGCAAAAAGTGCCTTGTCCACAATAATTACGGGACCGGCTTTCGAGAGCGCTCATAATTCGTCATGTTCTGGTCGGCCGCGTCGTTTCAGAACGCATCCATAATTTGACGTTTCCCGTCAACAGTCACGATAGAGCGCGGGAAAATGACAGTTTTTGTTGATTTTGACTATAATACAATAATGTTTTCACCTACCTTACAAATTTATAATTTTGGCATAAAGACGCCAAAGGACATCATAGATATATAAGGATTTACTTTTTAAATAACAACAGTTGTAGTACAGTAGGTATAACAGTAACAATAGTATCTAAATTATTTTAACATAAAGAGTATTTTAAAATTGTCTATTTACTAAATCGGAAACCGTAGCTAGCGAATTGGTACCTACTGTTATATAGCTCTGTTTTATTAACTTTCCATTTAATAATTTGAGATTTGCTATATTATTGAGAGAGCCAGGGCAGAGAGCAGATTTCATAAATTTAGCGACATACATTCCATTTTTTATTGCTCATATGCCTAATATGGCTAATGTTCGTGTTAATGTTTCTTCAAATTAATCGATTTAAATTATTGGTTATGAAGAGCTTCATCTTAATCTCTATAAGATTTCACGTCAAATAGATAAATTGATGTACATCCTGGCATAGTCTAACCCGTTTTTTTAAACAAGTTTAGAGCGCAAGTTATGATGACATTGCATTCTGATAAATATTTTAATAAAGTGCTAGTAATAGTTAAGAGTTCTCTGATAATATATTATAATTGTATTTTAGTATGTGAGCAAAATACACTTTATTTATGGTAGCTATTCAGATTGAAATTGCGAATGAAGGACGATTATTTGAGAGTGGTAACCCTTCATCGTCATCTCTTTATTTTTAAAACAGTCGAAAATTTAAGTCGAATTGAATGTTTCATTTCAATCATCACTATCTATGCTCTATGGCAAACACCTTCTATTAACCATAAACGTGGTAACTAAAATGAGTGAAATCGTTTTATTATAAATCGTTTAATCGATGGTGTTATAGGTAACTGCACGAACATAAAATCTATTGTCTGCATAGCTGTAAAGACATCACTTATCCCAAGATAAATATTATTTTTTAAATTAAAATCTCGTGTTTGCCTCATATTTTATGAGTAAAATTTCCTTTAGTTAATCTTGAGATACTCAGGATTAACACGAGTTTAGTTATTATTGATCTATACGAACTCGAGGTTCCATAGACATTTATGATAGTTTTTTAATTACTGTCATAGATAGCAACGGACTAAAAGAGGTCTCAAATAGCTTGCAAATAGGTCAATCACCAGTCGTACAAAAATAAAAAAAAATACCTATTGGAGAGTATCACAGTATAACAAATCGGTTAATATTAGGAAATGAACCGAAGAGAAAAGCGGAGTTCGCCGACCGCGCCCGTGGACTGTTTGTCGGCGTTCGGTTCACATTTATCGATTTATTGATTGCCACTTTTTTATAATTGTTACCTGGAATATATTTTCATTATTTACCTAATATTTAACCAACAGTACCTATCATGTGAATAATATGTTTTATTATTCTAAGTAGGTATAGCGGTAGTTTTTTTTTTTTGGTTTTGTTCGTCCATTCGGACAGGCAAAGGCATCAAAGCCCATACAGCCAAGTCTTATTTAATTATTTTTCATAAATTGTTCATCATTTCTTCATATTATGTAGCCTTAATAGTCATTGTCTGTCAGTAAGTCAAGTCGTTACCATTAATCGGGTGCTGATAACCTAATCAATGATTTTCTTTGGGAATTTAGGACAAATATGAAAATACACGTAAACCACTATTAGTATAGTGGTAGTTCAAATTCTCAGTTGCTATTGACAGAAGTGACATCTTTAGAAAAAGGATTTTACATCTATTATCTATTCTTAAAAAATAAAAATCTATTTAACTAAGAATAAAACCTTTGTCATAATATATTTTTTATAGGACGAATTTAGACCGATGAGCGTGTATGAAAAGAATTATGAATGTTGAGGAACCGAGTGCAGTATGGAAGGATAGAGTTCTCTGGCACTCTGTTCTCTCTGTCTACCCTGAATGGGATATGGCGTGATGATATGTAAGTATGTATGAATATTTTAATAAAGAAAATCAATAGACTACACATTTTTAAAATACATTAACCTAAATTTTACTCAGCCCTCGTTATGTAATTAAAATAATTAAATGATGACTATTTATGTAATTAAATGTCTTTAAAATCAGTTTTACGTCGAATTGTTGATCACAATCCAGTAACACCTTAAAATTCTGATCATACATATTACGATAATATAATTATGTACCTGTCACTTTAATACATAGATAATATAAGTAGGTGAACAAGTTAACATATCACGTAACGGTAAGCCATGAATCAGGGCGTTCCGTGTGAAAATACAAAACGATGGGGGTACTCAAGTATTTAGTGTAAGGGGTGATAACACGGCACACGCTGATGAGTACACCCGCACACCAGGACTACGCTCGACACGTGCTAGCAATGCGGGTAATCAAATCAATAAAGAAGAACTTTAATTGTTCATTGTTGATTTCAATATTGTGATATTTTCTAAACCACGTATATATATATATATATATATATATATATATATATATATATATATATAAATCATATAATTGTACAGTTATTATATAAGAATAGTACTTTAGAGTGGATTTATTGATTTATATTAACAACAGAATGGCTATGAACATAATCGCCTCTTTGTTTCAATCATGTGTTATCTTGAAAACTCACATTTTATAAGAGTCTTTTTCAAGTTACAAAAAATAATTGTTTTGCAACAAATATTTTTTATCGTAAATCTGATTTAAACAATAGATGATTTAATTATAGAATAATGAAATAATTAAAATCATAGATGCGTATATCAATTATTTTTTGAAAGTTGAAAAACACTCCTCTGAAATTTATTTTTTTAAGATAACATATTGTGTTATCTTGAAGCAAAAGAGGCGTATTGAAAAAGTAATCTTATAGTTTTGTTTAGCGAAATAATTAGAATAACTACTAGCTCCTTATAATCTTCTTAGTCACCTATCTTAGATTCGAATTTTGCAATATAAAAACAATTAAATATCGTATTACTTATTTTCAAGTTGTTGTTGTATTCGAATTTTATCATAATCCGTACAAACCCAATGAATTTTAAATCAAATCAAATCATTAATTATGCATAAGCCCCATAGGGGCACTTAGATATTGTCAAATTTACATTTTTTTTTTAAATTTATTTTAATTAATCTACCACCGGATCGGTAAGCCACAAACTGAGACGATCCGGCAAAAAACTCAGTTGGCTCGTCATTTTTTTTTAATTATATATTTTCACGAAAGTGATTGCTTACATGTTTAGTTTATATTAGTAAGATGCATAATTGTTTTCTATATGCCCCTAAGACTTATAATTTATTTACGTCTTATAATTTCCTTGGAATAAATAAAAAATATTTTATACTGATGAAATCGCGCTTCAAAGTTAATTTTAAAATCTAAAAGGAATCTTACCGTTTTTAGATATTATCATCGTAATAGTTTATTGGAGTCATTAATGAGTAAGTTAATGTTGGCGTGAAAGTATCTTCGCACTTAGAACATTTATCTATTGCTCGATCATTAATACACCAATTTGTCGAAAATTAAAAAGAAAATGACAGATTTTAATCAGAATTTTGTTAATTAAATTATTTATTATTAGTAAATCATTTTTTATTATTAGTAGTTACAAATTAAATTTACCAAATTTACTGTTTCATCTGAGAATGATATAAAATAATAAAACAAATAAATACATCACGACTTATTGATTATACCTACACTATCTTACCCGTGGGTGATCGTAAGAGACGACTAAGGGATCCAAAAGGCATATAACATCTATGTAAGAGAGGGAAAACTCAAAACAAAACCCTATACCAACACGTCTGACCAGCGTGGTATAATAGGTTAATTTCCCTCCCATTACGGAGCAGGCTCGGGCCCAATAGTGGGACATATTATGAGCCGAAATGATAAAGAGATGGTATTAGGAATAATCACCAAATGAAATTATAGCTAAATTATGTCCATTTAACTTATAGTTCTACCTAGAATGCTAAGCTAGTTATGGCTTTATCGGGAATAGATCTAGCCTGCGTAGATGTCATCGTAAGTAACTGTGTAAGGAACGACTATTCTATTTTGCCATGGTATCAACTTCCATGCCAAATTCATTATAAAAATGTCCGGTCCTTAATTTTTATACTTTTTTAGGTTTTGGCATTTAGCCACGGTGGTGTAGTGGTAGCACGATTGGGCCGGAATCCCAATAGGCGCGGGTTCTAATCCCGCTTGTGACATCATTTTTCATTTCGTAATCGGGTTTTATAAATAATTAGCCACTAATTAAAACGCGCCAATCTTACTAATGTCGTAAGTTTTTTTCGTTTTATGTTTCTAGTTAATTTTGCTCGTAGGTTTAATATTATTGCTTATCAATAAGTCAAGGAATCACTAAAAATTATACATAAATACATATCATCACACTATATCCCTTGCAGGGTAGGCAGAGAGAACAGAGAGCCAGAGAACTCTATCCTTGCATACTTCACTCGCTTCCTCAACATTCATAATTCTTTTCATACATGCTCGCCGGTTTCGGAGGTATGTATGTATACCTAACTGAGAATTTTTGAATATTATGAAAATCCATTCTAAAGCACTATTATTTCATATTCCTTATACTTTAGTACCGCATTTGTGTTACGTTTTATAAATGCAATATAACAACTTACAACAATAAAATATTGAATATAAGACCACCGAATGACATCTTCACACATGAGATTTTAACGGGTCTGCCTAAAACTCAAAGAGAAACTTTTTAGTTCATTGTCTTTAAAAAATGCCGGCTTTCAGTAGAAAAACGTATAAATATGCTCAATATATTAACTGCACTCAATCTACTTAGAAACAGTGTCGCTTGTAGATTGACGATAAAACTAAATAATAATAGGGGAGGTTATTAGGCTACGTACCCATATTACGTGATCTATAATGGGCTATGGAAGATTATATTCTTACTCCGTCACCACACGGAAAAAAAACATACATTTTAAAATTAATTTTAAGTATTTCACGCTAAGCCGACTGTAAATGTTTACTTTCTAGTATTTTAGAGGTCACCACTTTAGCCTAAAACACTAAAATCCTAAGACGTTTAAAATATAAACTTTAATATAATCGTAAAACAATATTTATATTGTACTTTGTACACACTGCGAGAATTGTACGAGCACAAAGTACAAACATAACCAGTACTACTGATCCTCGGGGGTAGTAAACACTGTTCTGATTTAGTTTGAATGAATGTGTATGTAAAGAGATCGTGGAGGTCAGGGTGTGTTGGTTATATTACAAGGTAATATAGACGAAGATGAACGATGGTATCTGCACGTGGAACGAGGCACTGAGGGCCGTAAAACCGGTTTTGTAGTAACTGGCGTAGGGCCACTAGCCGCTTTTACGCTCACTCGTAGGCATGCGACCTGTTTTATCGAGCTATGTTAATTCCTAGGTTGTGCTGAGTTTCATTCAAGTATATATATATCGTAACTATATTTACCGAAACTATATTTACCGTTACAGTTTTCACCGTGCATCGAAGTAAGTAATAACACAGTGATGATTCGTTGATTTTGCATATACTTTTGCCTTTCCAAATTTGGGTGTTCAGGGTTTTGTTTCTTGATGTTTATCATTAAAATATAAAGAAATCCAAACAAAAATTAACAATGTATTTTATTTGCAATTTCCAGTCCGTACTGGCTAACATAATGATTTCTAATGTTTACGCGTGTATTACAACACATTTGAAATAAAGCTATTTTTACGGATTCTATCGCGTTTGTATTTACACATGTGTACACTTTAGAGCATTCATGGTCACGGGAGGACTGTCCTCCCGTGACTATGAACCCTGTAAAGTATTCAAAACTTCGGGAAATTAAATATCAAACATAAACGTGATAGAATCGTTAAAAATAGTTTAATTTAAAATACTCGCGTAACATTAGAAATCAAAAATTAATTGTGATAATATTTACGCCTATCGTTTATTCTGTATCTTGGTAAAATACTTGATAACAGTTAATTTAAAATATAAGTTAAATACTAATATTTATCTATACAAATGGTACAGTGATTAAGACACGGTGCTAGTGTCATAGGTGAGATTCCCACGAAGGATAATACTTTGTATGATACATAAATTGTTGTTGAGTTTGGATGTAAATTGTGTCCTTTAATTATATATTTCTAAATTTCGCCGTAATAAAGTAATATTTAAGTATTATTAGTGTAGATCTTTAAAAATAACTTAATATGGACTTTAGAAGCAATATATTAAACATTTTTACATTCGAAACTAAATAAATATATGACGATACAAAATGATGACTGAGATTTGTTAATGATTTCACCTACTACTTTATATGGTCTCGAATCCAGTCTCAATTAACTGATTAAATTATTTCAACATTTTAATGACACATTCTTGCCATACATAAATACAAAAACTATTTTTTCCGATTGACTGCTGACATATACATCGACATAACAATAGCACAACACTACGGGTTATTCCTCCTTACACAAAGGAACAACTAGGCAGGAATCCGTCAAGTCACGACGTACTCCGTTCGGCCGTTGCTCGGCCACCATAACAACCGAAAACTAATCGAAAACACCCGAAACTAATCATTTTCTAATTAGAAAAACATGCGGATAACATCGAATTCTTGGTCTGATCGAGCAACCGAAACGACCCGAGGTGAATCTCGAATCGCTGAGACTTGGGGACGGCAACTAGCATAACGATGGAAACAATGGAACCATTAGACAGGTGTTAAAACGTAAGCGTATTATAGCCATAAATATATTACATTCAAAAGTATTTACGAGTAAACTCGCGCGCGCCATTTAAATTAGACAGACCGCCCACGCGACCCGGATCTTTCCCGCTTTTTTGCACTTACTACTTGTATGCATATCTGTAGTGACCAAAATTGTTTTAAAATATCGTAATTTGTATTAGATTTGCTTTGTGCTTGACCACGTCTATATAAATAAGACGATAGAGTTCTGTCATTCTGTGCACGTCACGCAATAATATTTTTTTGAGTATACCTATTAGATGTCTCGAAAATATCTTTAGAGTGAATTTATAGTATTATTTATTTGCAGTTGGTTAACCGACAGAGTGCTGTATCGATATATAGAAACAACGTTTTCCGATGAAAATGTTAACTTTGTCCCTCAACCCAGTTTATTTTTTCGTTAGAGCAATGATTTAATAGTTCAGGAAGTTGTTCGGTTACTTAATTTATAAGCAAAGCAGATGCAAATGCAGGAGGATATCAGATATATTTTTTTATTATTAATTGAAATTGTAACTGAGAATGCAAAACGACTTTAAATAACGATGGTTGGTGTTTAAAGCGTGAACAAGTCGATTAGATAGACTAGTGTAATAAGTACGAGTAGATACTTAACTCGTTTTAGTTGCGTGTGAATGTTCCTGAGAACGGCGCGGGCGACTCGACTCCGCAGGTATCGACCGGGCCCGCACGCCCGCACCGGCACACCCTCAATGCTTTCATTACTTTTATTTAGTACTTAATATTTTTTTACTATGTAAAAAATCATAGTTGTTTAAGCTAATCATCATTTTTATACCCTCATATGAAATGCGTACAGCTTAGTTTACTTTTAAGGCACAAAACCAAAGTATAGTATAATTTTACTTATCTTATAAGACCTATTTGACACAATGTTAAACTTTTTAGCTAATGTGTTAGCGATAGTAACATCATTCTATATCTGTGGTCTTCTTTTTTTTTCGTAGGTATATAGATTCTTTTACAGCCTATATAGTTGCACTGTCCTGCTTATGGCTTGAACATAATAACGTTTTGAGTTAGCCTTTTCTTATGTTTTCTGATGACGTCATTTAGTCATCCCTTATAATCTCCCAAAAAGGAATGTATTGTATTTTTACTCTATCATCAACATACGAGCATATTCCTGATAACATAATCATCATAAATGTTAGCATATCTTTAGATGCTTTGATAAACTTATAATCGCCAATAATCTCTCAAAAACTACATTTTTATATGATGACTCATTCGAGCTTTAAGAATAAACGCCTCGTTCACTTTTAATAAACGCAATTCATAGCATGTTCGGTTGTAATATTATTTTTAAGAATTATCTATGCTATCATTAGTCAAAGCATTCATTTTAAATGCAGACGTATTAATAATTTATACTTACTGCTATTTAATTTTTATAATTTTATTACTATGATGCTCTTTCCGTGTGGTGACGAGTAAGAATACAATTCACCACCCCATATCTTGCCGTTGGAAGGCAAAAAAGGAAGTTAATACGCATATAACATTTGTGTATGACAAGGAAAAGTCCAAATAAAACTCTATAAGAACCCGTCTGACCAGTGGTATACTGATCACACACTCTTATTGCAGAGGAAGCTTGATAATGATCAAGCTCTATACTTTAAAATGAATAATAATTAATAATTAGACTAACAAATAGATTCAGCATTCAGATTTCCCAAAGATCTTATGGATCCTTTTAAAATTAATATTCTTCGCAACTATTTACATACATACATATCATCACGCCATATCCCTTGCAGGGTAGGCAGAGAGAACAGAGTGCCAGAGAACTCTATCTTTGCATACTTCACTCGCTTCCTCAACATTCATAATTCTCTTCATACACTCTCGCCGGTTTCTGAGACTCTTGACTCCACCTTCCTTCAGTATCCACACAACCTCTTACATTCCACGTGCCCACTCGGCACTCTGCTCTCCTCGACTCGCCTGACTGGGCAAGGCGTGATGGGTGGCGGCCCCCATCGCCGCAACTATTTAACCTAAGAAAATATGAACCACACAAGTTTCTTATATTTCTGAGCACTTAAAATCGATATACTTAGGTATACATATTTTGCATCAACAAAATAACGGTACATAATAATATCCAATCCGTACACAGCGGGTTTTCCATAGGTGGTAATACCCATTTAAACGTAGCTGTGGCCTGTGTCATTTTCTTATAATCATATCCCATTATGTTTGGAGTATAATGTCTTATTATATAAGTAGGAAAATTTGTCGTATACATGAATAGACACATACATATGTAAATGTATCGTTTGAGTGTGTGGGTCTGGGAATAGCTCCTTTATTATGTAAGCAATTGAATTTTATACAGATCTGCCAAATTGCTTGTACATACTAAATTGCTGTAAACTGTCAAACGGTAGAGATTATTTTCAAATATCTGGATGACCGAGCTTAGCTGGGTATTTTTTTGTACACTACGATTTTTTGGACAATATATTTAGATATTAAAAAATAATTGATAAAATAATAAAAAAATAAAAAAGGGCAGAATAATAAAAAGGAGAGAACTAAGGATCAAACAGGAGCTGTTTGGATTTGTTTGCTCGATTTCTTAACTGGGTTATTTCTATTTTTGTTGACGATGATCAAATTTACCGTCATATACCTACTTAATTTTTAATTTTCTTTTGATAAAATCACTGACAAAACGATATTTTCTATAGATGAGAAACCTAGTTAGATCGATGCATACTAAATTTTATGGAAACCTCTGACGCCATTGTCGAGAATCTGAATATATAGAAATATACAAGAATTGCTCTTTTAAAGTAGAAAGCACAGAAAGAAGACGTTTAAAACCTTTTGAAAAATATTTTGTTCACAGTTTAGTGCAGTAAATTAACCGTTCGAGTTGATTGGACAAATGGATAGACAAATTATATTCAAGCGATGTATATAAAAACTTTATATATTATCTAATCTATTTCATCGTTTTTTTTTCTATAACGTTTCTTTATTACTTTTTTATATTAATTTTGTTTCTATCAAATGCAAAATTATTTCATAGACATCTTGGTGTATATCCTATAAAGTACTGATATAGTGATTGACGAGTTAATTGGTATTTTATTGACAGCAAGTATTAGTCGGATACAATAATAGAATGACTTACAATGTGGACTATTTAAACTAAGTGGATTGCACTACTTGACATGTATTTTATTGGAAATATGATGTCTGCAATTGTTAAATATCTCTGCAACTTAAAGCCAGGTTTGAATTTGATAAACTAATAATGTTTTTACTAATGGCGCCTGATTTTAGGTAAAATATAAGGAAATTTAAACATCAATGGCGCATGTTAAACGACACCTTTTTTTTTGCGGTTGTTTATGGAGTATCAACGCTCCGCCACAGACCTCCGCCATAGACCCACCCTGCAAAGACCTATCTTCGCCGAGCGAGCGTGCCACCGGTAACCTATCTTTGTCTTCGGTGTCCATGTTAAACGACACCTAGCATAAATATTTTCTAGATAGTGATAATCTCATTGCGGTAGAAATTTTGAAATTTCTGGTAAAAAAAATTCATGGGAAGTAGTTTGGTTATGATATTAATTTAGATTAATATAGTTAGCGTTAGCGCTAACTAAAGAATTCTGAAGAGATCGAAACGGGTGTAAATCTCAGGCTGCAAACTGAGGGCCATTAACACTTTCGATTCAAACTCTCTCAATATTTGCTGAGTGGCTAATAATTTTTAGTCTGGCATTATCATCATTATCATTATTATCTTAGCTTATATATGTCCCACTGTTGGGCTCGAGCCTCCTCCGTCATGGGAGGAAAATTGGCCTACTATGCCACGTTGGTCAAACGTGTTGGTATAGAGTTTTGTTTCGAGATTTCCTTCTCTTTTCATCCACCACACACTTTGAAATGACCAATTCCAGGCATTGTATCTCTATTTCTTGCTTGAATCTCATCAGCTGTTGGCAGTATAGATCCAGATCTATAGATTTTCCTTTCGGTAAAACTTCATAATGAATTGCCAACGTACACACAGCATTGCCTTATCGCGAGTTAATGTCAGGTTTGCTATAGTCTATGGAGCTTATTTGCCATTGATGATCTATTCTCACAAGTTTTTATACCTGCGACAATCCATTTTTCAACATCAGTGATCAATCTTTTCAAATACGGTTCGCTTTCATCGCATTTCAATTTATATAGCAATTCATTTGCGATTCTCATTAGCGATAGGCAACTCATTAGATTTCTTTCAGTGAGCTCGTGTGGGACTCGGGTAAGCTTTTTTGTATATGGAAGTTTTTTCACGTGGATCAAAACAGTTTTGTTGTCAATCTCTTTAGCTATGTCGTATTAATTAATAGGTCGATCTTGCTCCCCTTTTTTAAATTTTCTTTTCTACTTATTTTACTTCGCTTTTATCCGTAAAAGCTCGACCAGAGCGAGGTTCATCTTTGACATCAATTCAGTAATGAGAACATTACTGAATGAAAAAACGCACCTGTTTTTGCTACTCTTACCGACACTGCTTGTCTGTCTGTACTGTCTATAAACGTCACGAATTATTTTCTTGTATCGCATTCTCTCTTTTTATAATAAAACTTCGCAAAGTATTTTGGTAAAAACAAAAACAACAGAAATATGGCGGGAATCTGATTTAGTCTTTTATTTTTCTTTTTTAAAATGTTATTTATTTAATGGTATCAAAACCAGCCAGCTACTATTTGTATCTGGCTAATTTTTATATCATCAAAGGCATACTATTTAGGCAACCGAAAATATTGTATTGCAACTTTTTACTTATAAAATACGATAAAACTTTTCTTTGACCGAATAATTTGTAAAATTCTCGAATTCTAAAATTATCTTTTTATGGAGTGTTGTTATTTATTCTAAACAACAACTCAGTTTTTATGTTTTGGTTAGTTCCAAAGATTACTTATTGAAATAATAATTGAACAGAAACCTTGCATCAATATACAATTTGAGATGCTATTTCGAAGTGGTATTACGCTCTATTAAGTAACCAATCTCATGGTTAGCCTCCGAAAGCCGAAACGAAATGCGACACTTCGCTGCTTCTACTACAAATTGAAATTGAATTTAATGTAGAAATAAACACAGGTAGTACGAGGACTAATAACTCAAGTATCGGCTACGCTGCCGAATCAAAATTAAACCTTTGAACTTTTTGAAATGGCTTTGAATTTGGAGAGTACTTTTAATGGTAAATAATCGCTGGTTTTGAATAAGTTGCTCTTTTTGTTTCACATTGTGTGAGCATGATGCACAACTATAATGATATTCACTATTCAATAAAATAAAACTAATAAGTAGAAATTCAAATTAAACGTCGATGAATTATTAAAAAAAAAAAAAATGTAATTTTATTGCATAGGCGTATTCATCGCATTGATTTTATCTTTTTCTATTGAACTATTGTTGGCGCACGTACAAAAGTAAACCACTGAAGTAGAAGATTCAAGCTAAAATTTGATAATCCTGATTTGCCTACCGTGAACTTTCCAACTTATTAAAACGACCTTATAAGAAATTGCCCAAGTCGAAGTTTAATACGAATACGATTACGTATTAGTAATACTTGAGATATTGTGTATTCTAAGTGTGAAGTCACCAGCATTTAGTATTATATTGTAAAAAATAAATAAACAGTAATTGACAATGAAATAGTCCGTCTCCGTCACCGTCACCAACTCCGAAACTGGTGAGCGTGTATGAAGAGAATTATGAATGTTGAGGAAGCGAGTGAAGTATGCAAGGATAGAGTTCTCTGGCACTCTGTTCCCTCTGCCTACCCTGCAAGGGATATGGCGTGATGATATGTATTTATTTATGTATGATAATGAAATAGTAGATATATATATGAAACAGGCTGTATAAGATTCGCTTGCTCATATGTTGGGAGTGAATTTTATTTTTACTACCCTCTTTAAAAAAGAAGAATAAAAATATGCTTACTATTATTAAGATACGTGTTTCTTACTCTTTCTACTTCTCGATTATTAAATACGTTACAAGTATTTGTATAATATAATGTAAGTACCTATCATAAGACTCGTTTATTGGCCTCGCTGTTTGAATGTGAGTACCTATAAAAACTTAAAAAAGTTTAAAGGTAATAAGGAGAATAACAATTAACATATAACTTTTTTATGAATTAAATATAAAAAAGAATATAGATTTTTAGCATGTCGACAAAATTGTTTGGATATTTGCTATTAATAATAACTAACTATTACTTTATTAAACGTGAAACATCATAGAGTGACTTAACAACAGACAATGAAATTAATTTAGAAGAAAATTGCTTTAAATACACAACATTTATTCGACTGTTGGCTGTCAACAATGGATTGCAACTTCAAATGATTGCCAAAATTGAAACAAAAAGAAGAGTGTCATAATATCACAATATCATTACTGATTTCTAACATTTACGTGAGTATTATAAAAATGAAATGAAACTATTATTACGTATTTCATTGCATTTTAATGTTAATATCTTAATGTTTCGAATACTTTTCAACATTCATAGTCCATGAATTAAAACGCGATAAAAGCCAATAAAACGGTTACTTTTCAAACTTGTTGCTATCTATACTAATATTATAAAGCGGAAGAGTTTGTTTGTTTGTTTGTTTGTTTGTTTGTTTGTTTGTTTGTTTAAACGCGCTAATCTCAGGAACTACTAGTCCGATTTGAAAAATTCTTTTTTTGTTGGATAGTCCATTTATAGAGGAAGGCTTTAGGCTATATAACATTACGCTGCGACCAATAGGAGCAGAGCAACAATGATGAATGTGTAAAAATCGGGTTTATGTTTCCTTTTGAGAGCTTCCGCTGCGTAAACGGTTAAAGTTGCGCAAAAATTATGTACTACATAATTGTTCCCCTTTCAAAGTTCTAA
Organism: Lymantria monacha; assembly: GCA_905163515.2. NCBI lineage: Eukaryota > Metazoa > Arthropoda > Insecta > Lepidoptera > Erebidae > Lymantria > Lymantria monacha. Next base: position 15,419,063 of record LR991082.1, on the reverse strand, counting down.
ATAAAAGTCCGTGACAGCATATGTCTATCTTTTAAGATTGGCTCACTATAACCTTTTTTATGCTAATCAAATTTGTTTTAAAATAATGTGATATATTCGGTGTTTTTATAAACATAATATTAATCCTTATCTAAATAAATGAGTTATTCATCACAAGTATTTAATTTAAAACAAAATTGCTCTTTACATTATTTGATTTCAATGAATATCTTAGGAAATATCGCAGTTTAAAAATAACATCGCAGCAAAATAATGATCAAGTACTGGGCGCGCATTTACGATAAAAATACTGGATCTTATAATCTTATATTAAAAAAAAACTCAAACTAATGTTATTTCAAAGTACTTCTGCACACACTACATTTTTAGTTTTGTTTTCTTCTCATGACCTTCCGTCGGCTTTACACATCCTAAATAATAATAATAAGTATAGGAAGTATTAGTGCCTGCCCTCATGTATGGCAGTGAAAGTTAGATTTGGCGGGGAAGACATGAAAATAGAATAAATGCTGTAGAGCTGACAGCTCTTCGTAAGCTGTGTGTGATGTAAGTATGAAAGATAAAATTAGGTATAATGTTATAAAAGAGCGCTGGTATGCTGAGGTGGGTTGGACACGAAGTGGAAGAAATAATGAGTGGGCAGAGGTTGACGAAGCAAACATATAAAGCAATCATGAATGGGACGAATACAAGGGGAACACCTTTTCTGGACCAAATTGGCGATTTGTTCACGAGAGGTCATCATCATCATCATTCTCCTGCTCTTATCCCAATTACTTGGGGTCGACACAATAAGTACTCTTCATTCATAGTACATATTATAAAAGTTATTGGCAATAGTTTTATGACCGGCCGCCTGCCAGACGTCAACCCTAATTGGGAATGTAATTGTTGACCAAACGGCATCAGATGGAGTTGGCCCAAGTCGTTATAAGGCTCTTAGTCATCTTTTACGACATCCACAAGCAAAGTGAGGATTGGTAGTATTCATAGCCGCTACCACACAGCGATTTCATACACATTAAAAGTATGTGTAATCGTAAATAGGCGTAAGTGTATGTATGCATGTATAATATACATACATTGTATATATCTATAGAAAGTATAGATAAGACCCAATACTTTTACTTGCATTACTTTATATGGTACTACATTGCATTATATGGATTACGTCAAACTTGAATCACTTTTAAATACTTATTTCGCGTAACTACAAATACACACAAAAAAAAAGAAACACATACATGCACGCACACTACATCACAAACACACGCACACCACACACACACACACACACACACATACACACACGAACACACACGTACACACACACACACAAACACACGCACACCACACACACACACACACACACACACACACACACACACACACACACACACACACACACACACACACACACACACAAACAAACGCACAACACACACATACACACGCACACACACACACAACGTGTGAGCGCGCTCACTAACACCTTAATTCTCACTCATTCATTTATTATAGATTTCTTTATCATTAGTCTTTATTACGTAAGATATATATATTCATTATTTATAATGTATGTTACTGTAAAATAATTTGATGTACAAGATTTATGTATTTCGGGAAGAAACTGTCTCTTGAAACACAGGTATTACCTAATTCAAGAGGCAAAGACATCTATGTCAACTGTCATATGTATTTAGTTTTCAATAAAGATTATTATTATTATTATTATTTTACTTAAGGTTAAATGTTCTACTCTTACTAATAAAAGAGTCAGGTAGGTACCTAAAACAGCTTTAACGTATGTATTATTTAAAAATATTTCCACCTTTTACGTAAACGAATTCGCGAGTTGAAGTTAACGTTAGCCCAAAGTAACCATTCCACGCGGACGAAGTCGCGGGCAGAAGCTAGTATTATATAAAAGGTTTAACAGGGCGTTAAGATAACTTGGGCATCGCCTAAGAAATAACCTCATCATTCTCCTACTCTTATCCCAATTACTTGGGGTCGACACCTACTCTTCTTTCATAGTACATATTCTAAAAGTTATTGGCAATAGTTTTATGACCGGTCGCCTGCCAGACGTCAACCCTCCTTGGGAATGTAATTGTTGACCAAATGGCATCAGATGGAGTTGGCCCAGGTCGTTATAAGTCTCTTAGTCGTCTTTTACGACATCCACGAGCACAGTAAGGGTTGGTAGTATTCGTAACCGCTACCACACAGCTAAGAAATGACCTACTGTGGGATAATACCATAATCATATTGGAGAAGAACACCCAAGGTGACCTACTATTTCGGGGTGTAACCATCCCACAGCCTGTTCTAAAAAAGGCGATTCACAATCTAAATCAACTGGACATTGCACTTTTTACGAGAATATAAAAGTGTCATATAGTATCTTGAATTATATTCAATATCTTAGTATTTTAACGCTTTATATTAAATAATTTTGATAGCATTTTATGTAATGTGATGGGAAGGCGCTGTTGGGAGGTAGTGAATATTATATAAAAGTGCTTTACAATGTTTTCATTTGCCACCAAACTTCCCAGAAGATTGATTCACACTGTTAGTGTGGCCATAGCACTGTTGAAGAACACGATTTCATTTACTGACGGACTATAACTAATATGAAGAGATTAAAGACGTGAAGAAAATTGTAATTCGAGACTGGCAACAACGGCTCGTACAAGCTAATTGTCAATACAAAAAATGAGAAGAACTAGACATTAGTTGGCCTATTGATCCTCGTATACTTGTTGAGCCTAGCTCTGATAATAAAAAAGATCAGCGTAATTATTTTAAACCAGCTGACATGACAAAGTAATTATATGTATAATTTGTGTATATTTTTAGATTTATATTTATTTTTCTTCTCCTTTAAATATCTATTTAAGCAAAGAGATTAATACTATACATACGTATTGTATAACAAAACTTCTAAAAATAAAATAAAGTAACTATCATATTATTATAATCCATTTACAATAAATTGAATCAATATCATTGATCATGGAAATTTGGATTTGTTGTCTATTTTAAAAAGTCATAAAGTCGTGAGATTGTAATCCCTAATTTGTAAACTCAAGCGGTCACGCTATAGCGCTAATTCGTTAAGCAATTGATTCTAAAATCGAGAATAGTACATATATATGGTGGTGTGCGAGAGGAGTAAGATTGAGTGGAGGAGGGGAGGGGTTGAGTGAACGCAGCTTTATTACGTGCCGTTGGATGTAATATCGAGAGTACGTTCATAGTAAATCGGCCGTAAACTGTGTCCAAGTACGGTCTCGCTACGGTGAATGTAATACACAGTAGGAAAGTATAGTTACTATAAATTTGCAGTGTTGTCTATCTAAAAACTTTAAACAATTCTTGGACATTTCTATATTTGTATATTTCTATACTTTCAGAATGTCAGCCACGAAAGATTTCCATGAAATTCAGTACGCAGGAGTTTTCGGAGGCGGTAAATCGACTGATCGATCGAATCGATGAACTAGGTTTCATCTATTAAAAATACAGTTTTGTCAGTGTTAAAAATACTATATAATTAGAATATGAAGATAAATTTGGCCATTATCGACAATAATATATATACAATAATATATATACAATAATATATAACAATGACAATAATATATAAGCTACTTTTAGCTTAGTTGAAAAATGCAGCAGTCTAATCTACGAGTAGATAGCTACGATTTGAATCTTGGTTTTCCTTTTTATTATTCCTCCTTTACTTCATTTTTAGATATTTTTTTCTTTATTTTATGAAATATTTTTTTTATATTTAAATATATTTTTCAATAATCACAAAAAAGGGAAATACCGAGCTAAACTTGGTAATCCAGATATTTATATACTTAGGTTTTTTTTTTCTTGGCAAGTTACGCAACTAGGCGGCGTTCGCGAGAAAATAGTTCTTCATAATTTAATATGAGGCCTTTGTCCTCCACTTTTTTCATCACTGGTTAACAGTTAAGTGGCATTAATACATCATTAATCTGTTTAGTATTTTTTTTTAGATTAGATCTATATATTAAAATGCCAGTGAACAAAGGACAGGTCAGGAGAGTTAATTTTCTTTTGTATTTATAGATTAAATAAAATATCCATTTACCATAACAGTATGTCTACTTTGTGAGTAGTTTTCGTTCGATTTGTGAGTTGCCTGCACAACTGGCTTAGCGGTTAAGATACCGACCTACGGTACTAGTGTCGTGGGTTCAATTCCTACGCAAGGCGCTAAGGCGCTCCAGGAATTGTTGTCCTGAATTGAGGTTAAATTTGTGACAGTTAATTATATGTTTGTAAAATCTCTGCAATATAAGAATTATTTCCTCAGATCTTGTCTAAAAACATAAAAAAACAGCAACATTAATATTAGCTATAATAAATCAATCACAATTTTTGTTATCTGAACAGTTACTGTGATAACGGTCACTACATCCCTTCTTCGGCCCTTCTATCGAAGCTACCATCATATGGAATCCCCGAGGGACTCTGTAATTGGATCACCAGTTTTTTGGATGGTCGGAGCATAAAAGTAGTCGTCGATGGCTCCTGCTCCGAGACCATGCACATTAATGCTGGTGTACCACAAGGCTCGGTGCTCTCCCCGACGTTGTTTATTCTGCATATCAATGACATGCTCTCCATAGAGAGTATTCGTTGCTATGCGGATGACAGCACGGGTGACGAGCGATACACCGAGCATCAGAATGTCCCTCGGAGTATGTTACAGGAAAGACGGGCTCAACTTGTGTCTGAAGTCGAGCGCTCTCTAGGGCGGGCCTCAAAATGGGGTGAACGGAATTTAGTCCAGTTCAACCCCACTAAGACACAAGTTTGCGCGTTCACTGCGAAGAAGGACCCTTTTATCATGGCGCCTCAGTTCCAAGGAGTAACTCTCCAAATCTCCGAGAGTATTGGGATCCTCGGCGTCGAGCTATCGAACAAAGTCCAGTTTGGGAGTCATTTGGAGGACAAAGCCAAATTGGCAAGCAAAAAGTTGGGCGTGCTGAGCAGGGCCAGGCGGTACTTCACGTCGAGTCAACGTCTTGTGCTATATAAAGCACAAGTTCGTCCTCACATGGAGTACTGCTCTCATCTCTGGGCAGGCGCGCCTAAATATCAGCTAGACCCACTTGACTCCCTACAAAGGCGGGCAGTTCGAATCGTCGGTGATCCCAATCTCACGGACAGACTAGAGTCGCTGGAGCGGCGGAGAGACTTTGGGTCACTCTGTGTACTCTACCGGCTCTTTCACGGAGAGTGCTCTGAGGAACTGTTTGACTTGGTACCACCGTCACCATTTTACCACCGTACCACTCGACACCGTAGCAGGGTTCATTCATTTCACCTGGAAACGATATGGTCCTCGACCGTACGTTTTCAGCGATCATTTCTCCCACGTACATGCAAGATCTGGAATGAACTACCTGCTGCTGTGTTTCCCGAGCGCTATGACATGTCCTTCTTCAAACGAGGTTTAAGAAGAGCTCTTCCTTCACGGTAGGCAGCGGCCTGGCTGTACCCCTGGTGTTGCTGGGTCCATGTGCAACAGCATTACTTACCATCAGGTGTGCTGTTTGCTCGTTTGTCACCGTAGACAATAAAAAAAAAAAAAAAAAAAAAAAAAAAAAAAAAACTACATAGAACAAGTGACGTCCATTCTTACTATAAATTTTATCTGATTTACTAACAATTATAAAGATTGCTTTACTCCTATCTATAGCAGGGTGATATATATATAACCAGTCTTTCTATGGCTATTTAATGAAATGAGATTTTTGGCATCCAATTGGTAGTTCCTTAGATTAACAAACAAATTATTCAGCTTTATAATAGCAGTATAGATTTAAAGTAACTTGCAACTCAATTGAAATTTTGATTGTTTGCACAACTAAACAATTTTAAAGTTGATAGGAATTTATAACAATATATGTACTTACAAAATTATTCTTTTAAATTGACTTATTGCCATAACGGAACAATAATTGCTATTTCATTAAAATCAACCATTATTTCATTTCAATAGTAGAAAATGCATAAAAAAAACCACGTTCCGTTAGCAAATTCTTGTCATTTTGAACGAAAAGTTCGTTGCAGCAAGGCTTTATGGTGAGTCATTAAGATCATTGAACCCTTATAACCGCCATCTTGGATCCTCACGACTGCACAGCCCTGTTAAGCCTTCTTGTATTCACCCCCGACTTGTGTGAGAAGCTTATATATAAAATAAATACACGTAATTATATCTTAATAAAGAAAAGTATTGTGAAATGTTCTGCTGTCTTTGTTATATTTAAAGTGTGATGTAGTAATGTTTTTTTTTCTAATTTTCAATGTAAATACATGTCTGCGGTTTATTTATTTAGAACATTTTATAGCGTGGCAATCATTGCAAAACAGAACAATTCCACATGAAGGCTTTGTGCAATTTACCTACGAATGGTTGGTACAGCATGATTTTAAAATCATGCACCTATTGTTTTAAACTTTTCTTCTATACATTTTCAGACTGTGCTGTATGGTAGCGGCTACGAATACTACCAACTCTCACATTGCTCGTGGTCGTCGTATTGTTAAAAATCATTCATTCAAGAGCCTTACATTAAACTGGGACAACCCACATCTGATGCCGTCTCGTCAACAATTACATTCTCTAGGAGGATTGACGTCAGGCAGGCGGTCGGGTCGGGTCAAAACTAAAGCTAATAACTTTTGCAAAATGTACAATGGAAGCGAGGTAGGTATTACGTCGACCCGAAGTAATTAAAATAAGAGCAAAATGATGATTACTTATATAAATCTTCAGTATTGGTGAAGAATATAATGCACTACCAGTAAGTACCTCTAAAGGATATACGCAGATAATTAATATTACAGAGTAGGTAAGATAACTCGACATTTGTTTCAATATAACAAAGTTCTATTAAAATCAAATTAAATTTAAAAAAAAAACGGCATACGTACGATACTGGCTGATAAAGAGACATTGCTGTTTTATATATTAAAAAAGAAAGTAGGTCTTCTTTCGATCTTTGAATTTATCGAATGGGTTTTTGTAAGGACTTTTGACGGGAATTTGAAAACGTCATGTGGTGCTCTTGTATTATATTCGATATCTTAGTGTTTTAACGTGTTATATTAGATAATTTGGTGGCATTTTATGTAATATGAAGCGGCGGAACTACTGGGATGTAGTAAATATCATATAAAAGTGCTTTACAACGTTTTCGTTTTTTATCAAAATTCCCACAAGAAACTATTAACAGTGTGGCCATTGCGCTGTTAATGGCAACAATTTGACTAAGACAATGACTAACCTGAAAGACTAAAAACGATGCGTATTTTTATTCTCAAATCACTAAAAGCGTAAGTAATTATAAGAAAATACTAATTGTCTTTTTGTAATATATGTGCCCAATATATTTAGAAATCGTAGTCCTATAATGTCATGTGTTTGTGATGACAGTAGCAAAATCATGAGATTAATAATAAATAGATACTTATTCCCGAACCAGTTCTCGACATAGGTACTTTAAACACCTTTTAAACACCTTTAAACCCGGTAGGGCTGCGTGCGGTATTTCTTATTGCTAGTGGTGATAAGGTTTCGCCTAATCTATTAACATTTATTATTCTCATTTTTCTATTATAGGGTGTAGTATTAGTACTCTATATAATAATTCTTGATATTTTTTAATAGTTACAAATGGTACGCTTCTTTAATTCGAATGGCAATGGTTCAGATCGGCGCGTTCAAACAAATAAATTTTAAATTTATAATTGCCATAAGAATACAGATTAGTAATTTTTTTTAAAAATATCTTCATGGTCGCATGTATAATATACTAAGTTACATTGCAATCAAGTAAATGATTTAAAAATACATAGAGTGCTAATATATAAAGGAGGATTAATATATAGATTAACTTAAATTTGAAAGAAAGAACGTTTTTATAACACCCTCGCAAAGGGAACGCATTAACAAACATGATCTTAAAAATTAATAAAAAAACTATGTACACATATATATAACTATTAAAAAACCTGTTTTACGTATAATTTTATTTAAATTAAAACATCATTTTAAAGCAAATCTTTCGGGCCAGTAGTTTAATGACTTCAACAGTTTTTCATTGGTAAAAAAAATATATACCGCATACGTATTTCCCACCGTTGAGAGGCGCACACAGCCGGGCGTGTCGAAAAATGAATCATAGCATAATGATTTCGTAGTTATGTTCTTTTAGAGTAATTTTCATTGTCGTAGACATGTAACTTAAATAAACTATAGGTATCTGAGTATTGTTAGGCTCAATTATATCACCAATAACCTTGTTGATGATGGAACAGGAATAGAATTGTTAAAACTACTTACTTTTCTGTAGGTCTCATTAAAACCGATTAAGTAATATAGTCAAGTACTTTTTTTAGCGTAGACTATGGTTTAGTTAAACCTAACCTAAGCTTACTTAACCAAGCCTAAAATGTCGAGAGAAGTGTATGGACCTGCGTACAGCCTCATAACCCGCCGTACACCTAGCTCCCTATTGCCATTTGGGCGGGCCACCGGTACCGAGGTTTTGTTTTTAAGTGGAAAGATAACACAAATCAGAGCAAACTTAAATCTCTATGCCAATATGTCTGACCAGCTTGGTATAGTTATCTGATTTGTTCCATATGAAATAGGCCCGTGACCAAATCTGCTACAAAGTTGAAAAGTAGATGAAATAAGGCTAACATAATAATATATGTGCACAGCTATTACATTGTGTAAAAAAACATACATCGGGGTTGGAGAAATGATTATAATACCTGACTCGTCTTTACCCCATTTCCGTAGCTTGCAATCCACGAGTGACGATCAATCCTGTACTATAAACAAATTAATATTTTTTTGTGCTAGTAGTGCTGCTATGGATAGACAGGGAGGGAATAAAGGTGTGACATCTAATAGGAAATATGGTAAAAGAGGACGTATTGCGTCGACCCCGAGTAATTGGGATAAGAGCAAGATGATGATGATGATAATGCTCTCCGTGTGGACACAGAATAACAATACAATTCACTACCTACTTTCTTGTCTGTGGATTTCATTAAACACGACTAAGCAAGAGCTATGCAAGAGAAGAAAAATCGTAATTAAATGGCCTGAGCCCAGCTGTGGGATGGCGTTATAGGAGCTGCAATGATGATGATTAGTAGCTTTAGGTACGCTCGAGCGTCTAGTACTAGTAGCCGAGTACTGCCTTGTGGTGAAGGACTTAAAAACTAGTTGAAGAAACACCAAGAGCGTGGTCGAAACACACCTCTGGAAAATTTAAAATACCAAGTGCGTTCACTGACCTGTCTACAAGGCATGATACTGCCATTATATCCCATCGTTTTAAGACGTAATGAATGGAATCTAGTAGCAGAGAATTACATTTAAGGAGTTTATTATATGTTAATTAAAATTAACAGATAACCTGGCGATAATAGCGCTACGTCTTGAAAAAATCAAAACGATCTAATTTTACCTGCTAACCTTGCAAATATCCCTAACGAGGTCATATGTTTGTGTTAAATACGGAACAACGCTTTCGACCGATTACGTCATTGACATAGATATAAATGTTGGCATACTTAAAAGTGCATGGATGGCAAATTGGTAATAACCTAATTGTAATATCTAATATAATAAAACGTATAACAATCAGCAAATAGTAGAAGTATGCAAGGATAGAGTTCTCTGGCACTCTGTTCTCTCTGCCTACCCTGCAAGGGATATGGCGTGATGATATGTATGTATAATCATCAGCTCATTTATGTTCTACTGCTGGGATCGACCCTCCTCCATAATAGAAGATAATTTGGCTTACCCAACCACGAAATTTATGCGTGTGGTGAATGGAGTAAGAGTACATTCCTTGCTCGTGGATCTCGTAAAAGACGACTAACGGATTTAATATGCTTATAAATATGGGTTTTAATTCGAGTTACCCTTGTACTATATGAGAAAACCTCGAAATAAAAACCTTATACCAACACGTCTGATTGTGATATAGTAGGTCAATTTCCCTCCTATTATGGAAAGTCCTTAGGATGTATCCGAATCGAGGTAGACGGTGGGTTAGCATAGAGGCAGGAACTTATTAAAATTCTAAAAGATAGATTTAATGAGAAATAGACCAATTTAAACATCACCTTGTATATTTGACTTGTAAAGAAACATTGTATGTGGTTATATATTCTAAATGGTTATTGGATTGCCTTTACAATACTGCTTATTAAACTTATAGACGTCTTACCATTGAATCATAATCGGTGTTATTCTATGGTTGTTATAACCTTTAAAAAGCTTTTACCAGATTTTTTAATTGTAATAGCTACAAGTTTTGTACTCGAAGTACATTAAGCCATAAAACTTTTACTTCAAATCATATTCAAATCATCCATCCATCAGCCCATAGATATTTACTCAGAACGATCCTGCACCATCTGTATTCAACGACTTCCAGCAACTTTCGAAATGTCGTCAGTTCACCTGTAGGGTACCCCCTACGCAGCGTCATCCGATCCGTGGTTGCCGCTAGAGAATCTTTCTCCCCGAACGGTTGTCGGTTCGATAAGCGATGTGGCCTACCCATTGCCAGTTCAACGTGCTAATTGTTCGGACTGTGATGGATATACTCATTCTTCTACGAATTTCTAATTCTTGTTGAGTGGCATGTTTTAGTGCCGAAGGTCTAGTCAGTAACACACACTGATTATATATCTTTAAGCAATGCGGAATATTGGACGAGAAGATCCTCTAAGTTGCCTGAACACAGCCCAGTCGAAGTGAGTTCGTCGACTGATCTCTTTTTCGTAATTGGATCTACCTAGTTGGACTGTCCAACGCATCTGTCACGCGTAGCGATTAAGGCATTCTATCCTCTTCGTAGGAAAGCCTAGAGCACTGAGCAGTGGGTAGAGAGTTCGATGTATGGTAAAAGCAGTTACTAACCATAATATTTCTAAGCAGCACGTACAAAATGAATTATCGTTACAAAATATTTACCTATCATTTACTCTACAATTAAAGCCACAGCACAAATTGCAGGTGTAATAACGCATTCATAAATTATCGAATAATAGATATGGATAACAGTTATAATTGCCCGCTTGATACATTATTAGGATCTATCTATTGTGCACCGCGAAGTCTATCTAACATGCTTAATGAATGATCTCCGGGTAGAGAGGATATTAATCAATCTTTTACCCGGAGGAAATTGGGAGACTTAAAAAAATAAGTTTCCAGAATTTGTTTTAATACATTTTTTTTTATATGGAACTTATTTATCTAATATTGCTAGTTTTTAATAAAACAACAATCTAATAAGTGGTAATGTGGCTCTGGAAATTAAAGCACAACAAATTCAAGTTTTGAGTTGTACGTAAGTATGACCTCTGCACTCAAAATAAAGTTATCATCCAATAAGAACTTAATAGTCGGTCGGCCGTCTGAAAAAACGGTCTCTCGATTACGTTGACTGACAGCTGCGTTTATTTGCCATATCAAATTTTAAGCCCTTTCCATTGTCAAATAATAATTATAATTGATAAGATTAAAGCGGTCTCCTACTGATCTCAGTTTAATTTTCTGTACATAACCCGCTATTGGAAAGAACCAGAACTATCAAACCAAAAAAAATATTATTTTCTACTCAGTATATACGCTGCTGTAGTGTGCCATAAGGTAGGTAAGGCAACAGCGTGTATTTATTACTTTAAAATGGAAAGGTAATTGATTAGACACAACACTGATTAGAAACGTTGACACCACTATTCCTTTTTGTCAGGCGGATTGACAAGCATTATAATCCAGTCTTATTCGTTCAAACCTGCCGGGCGACAGAAGGAACGTCATCTAGCTCCACAACTTGTCATATTGTATCTCTATATCATGATTTAGGCTAACCAGAGGTACCGAGACGTTTCTCATTCTCGGTGGCTAGCTTGGCGGGAGTCATTTGCTACATTAAGTGTACAATCCATCATTTTAACTATATATATGTCCATCAACGTCCATGGTTGGACATATGCTGTCCAAGAAAGCTTAATACCATAACGAGGAATAATACTATAATCAACTACATTTAGCAAGCAGATTGGCGAACCATACATACATACATATCATCACGCCATATCCCTTGCAGGGTAGGCAGAGAGAACAGAGTGCCAGAGAACTCTATCTTTGCATACTTCACTCGCTTCCTCAACATTCATAATTCTCTTTATACACGCTCGCCGGTTTCGGAGACTCCTGACTCCACCTTCCTTCAGTACATGACCGATCTGGTCTAGGTAGGTTAGTCTCGGTCTCCCCCGGTACCTACATCCTTCCACTTTCCTATTGTATATCTTCTTAACCATGAACGAAAAAAAAGAAACGAACCATGCTAGCGATTATTATAAATTTCCTGAACAGGGCTGTTAGCCATTGTCCTGTTGTTCATCCTCTCTTTTAACAACTACGAAAAGTATGAGAACATTATAATGAATAAAATAGTAATTTGTACGTGCAGTACATATACTAAAATTGGTACGATATAGAGAAGATCAGCATGGCCCCTGCGCAAGTATGACACGTAAAATCGTGAAGCGTTCTACATTTTTTTTGGTAGGCAGCGGCCTAGTTATATCTGTGGTATTGCAAAGATCCATGGGCGGCAGTAACATTTACCATCAGGTGTGCTGCATGCTCGTCTTCCACCAAGAGCAATAAAAAAAAATCTTTAAAGTACCTAATTGATTTTTGTATGGTATTAAGTTTTTGTTTAAAACATAACACATTCAAAGAGACAGCTTTAGCTTGTTATGATTGATGTAATATGTGTAACAAATCGTTGAACGTAGCTCACATTGCTACAGCTAAGTGCCAGTTGGGTTTATTATATACCCACTACTAGGCAATTAAGTTACATGTATTTATTTCGTGCCGTCACAATCGTGGTCGCACCATCAATTACAACGTCCGCTAACTTTTTAATAACCATTTGCTACAATGTGTATAGAATGACGAGGTACGCGCCTGTGCATCTTGTCAAATAATGAACATGAGATTTTTTTTTTAAATTAATTTTTACCCGCGGCTGTGTTAACTATTATTTAGAAGTACTTTAGAAGGTATTTTAAATATGGTGAAGGAGTAATGATACTATTCATCACCTTTTTTTTTGACGGTCTTCTAAAAGACGACTAAGGGATGCAAACATGAACCATAATGTTATGCTAATCTATCTGGCTAGTGTAGTATGGTAGGCCAATTTTGCTCACATCTTGCAGGAGGATCATATGCAATAGTAGACGTATGTAGGCCGAAAATGAAGCAATTACTTAGTCAATTTAGGAAAAACTGGAATAAAGAATCTCTAGTTAAAAACAAAGACGCAAAACCTAATGAACTTTATTGCTTTAATTTATTATATTTTTTTTTCTGATTCAATAACGTTTGTCATTTTGTATATCCTTGTAGTCTCCAGTGCTCATATACTCCAGCTTTATATACTTGCAACCTTTTCTTACTATCGACTTCTAAACAGATCAGCATATCAAAAGAGCAACTATACTTACTTATCGATAAGCTGGTCTTCAGATTATATTTATCAGAAAATATAAATAATTAAAGTACGAATTTTGGTTACAGACATTTTCTCAAACATGCATAGAAATTTGAGCATTACTTTGACAACCTTCTTCGAGATAAATCGATATTGCTATACTGAGCGAGCAGCGGCCGGCAAAAAATGTATGAAAATCCATATCTGTCGTGTTTTAGCGGCCAAATAAATATATATGTAAATTCATATCTGTCGTGTATTTTAAAAATGGAACGATTCGTTACTTCAAAAAATAGCCACCGAGGTGACGACTTATCAAAGTTTTATTTAAATTTCGAACTGGCTTGAAAAATAACAAATATACCCTTTAGCACATTAAAAATGTTGTTCGTTGTTCGTCACGTATACAGTTCTACTTAATACTACTTAGTTTTAATTTCCGCGCATTATTTGAGAAAAGCAGTAGGGGTGTGCGAATATCGTTCGAATCGAATCGAATCGAATATTAATATTCGATTCGAAATTCGAATCGAATAATTCGAATTTTCGAATTATTCGAAATTCGACGAATAATTCGAAAAAAATCGAATAATTCGAAAAATTTCGAATAATTCGAAAAAAATAAATATCCCCGATTGTCACTTATGGCGAGAAGATATTTAGGAATACCTTGTACTTCTGCTGAAAGTGAAAGATTATTTTCCACTGCTGGTGATATTGTATCTGATAAACAAACTTCATTATCACCAGATTCAGTATCGTATTTATTATTTTTAAACAAAAATTTGTAGCAAATGTTCATACTCATTGTTCTATTCATGTAGTTATATTTCATGGTTTAAATAAAATATTTATTAATTATTAATGTCATATTTGAATATCGAACATAGCAAACTCCGAATTTAAAATACAATAAAAATTTGCGAATAATATTATAATTCGGAAAAATTCGAAATTATTCGAATAATTCGAATTTTTTCGAATAATTCGAAATTATTCGAATAATTCGAAATTTTTCGAATTATTCGAAATTTTTCGAATTATTCGGGAACTTTCGAATAATTCGAAATTTCGAATTATTCGATTCGAGTTTCGAATCGAATATTAATATTCGATTCGGAACGAATAATTCGTAAGTTCGAATTATTCGCACACCCCTAAAAAGCAGTATACAAGCCTTGGCTGCAACTAGGAATTGATGGACTTACGTATATGTGCCTCGGCTAAGCCTCGGCCCATATTTACGCGTTCGTCCATCAATCCCTGTTTTGCTGGCCGCTGCAGTAATGTACTATTCTGTAATTTATATTTCTCATTGATCGTAATAATTTGAAATTATGTCACAGAATGTTCTTTATATTAAAACGAAAAGTTAATTGTATTCACTTTCGGGTTGAGAGCTGTCAGCGCTCAACCCACAGTTCGGGTAAAGTTGTCATAGCTATCTGTGGCTAACACAAAAAAACAACAGATATCTCTCTATTGGTAAAGTATTGTATAAGAACTTGACAATGGCAAATGAGACGATGCCAGTTCCAAACCCTGTTTGCGGCGGAGAAGAAGAAAAAATGTATTGTATCGTTAAACTGTAACTATAAGGGGATAAAATATTAAATCAAACAAACTACTGCGTGAATTTATTGTTGTTAACACAATTCTATCTCAGTTTCAAACTTGGGAAATCGAACTCTCATTTTGACGTGCAACAATTTTATGACAGGGCTTTGAATTTCTTATCTGGTTTTTATGTGGCGAAAAGTTTGCGAAAACGAGATTAAGCGTTTGCTATTTCGTGTGCTTACACGTATTTGCTACACTTTGAAACAGTCATAGAGTTTAACGTTAGTTTATAAATATTCAAAAGTTTTTTTTCTTCTCTGGCGTACGCGGTTTGCGTAGAGCCACAAACAAAGGTAATATTCAAAACTTATTGATGAATAATTAAAAAGTTTCCCTCTAATACAAAATTTCATTTCTATCGCAAGTCTTTACGACACCCTGTCTATTTATTATACAGGTTATAGTCTGATCACATTCTGTACAATCCGTCAGAGGCTATGAAATGTGGGACAAACAGCCGCTCTATGGCCTACCGTAGTACCCCTTACCGCTCATTGACCGGCCCGGTACTGATTTCTTCAATCGAATCCTGAACTTTATAGAGTATTATGCTCGTGTTACTAGACCAACGAAACGATATAATGAAATAAAATTAATCAGTAGTACTATATAATCTCTTTAATATAGCCATGATTGAATTTATATCTTTGTATGGTATTAACCAATTTCCAGTTTAGATTAAATAACATGCCATATAATAAAATGTGGTTAGAATTGCATTATTATTTCACTGAATTTGGTCTTTCGCAATTATAAAACCACTATATTATCTAAATATGGTATAATTACTTTTTGCACAACGAAATGTCACAAGGCATGTCATTATTCATAAAACTTCTGTCACAATAATTAGGGTACATATTTTAGTCTTTTGTTTCTAATATGATTTTAAGTCATTTTTAGATTCATTATCGAACGAATTAGGCGTACTAAAACTATAATAATGCTAAAATAGTAAATGTACTTAAAATACTAGTTATTGGAAACGTAGCATGAATATTAGCAATATTCGTTAATGCCATTCACGTTAACTTGTCGCAGAACGTCTGTGACGCCATTGGAAATTTGAAAATTAAAAAGAAAATAAAAAAGGAGAGGCAGATATTTTTCTACCAGTATTTGGGTGGTTTTATATTATTGCAAACCATTCTGATACTAAAATTGTCTATTATTTAAACGTTTAGGTAACGTCTTAAGTCCATTATTAAAAGCTAACACAGTTTGCAAAGTTAGGTTAGGTTAGGTTAGAAACCAAGAAGATTGAAGAACACGAATAATTGACTAGTCTTTCTTGGTATTTATGAAATATAATTATTTTGCCAAATTTGCTTTATATCTGCTTAGTAAATTGGTAAGGACTATAATATGCCTCTACTTTTTAATGAAAAAGTCACTAAATAGATGGAGTCTGATAAAATCATTATAAGAAAAGATAGGGGACTTTTGGTGGGAATCTGAAAACGCCATAATGAATATCATACAAGACTGGTTGGTCTTGTAGGTATTATATTTAATATCTTAGTGTTTTAACATATTAGATAATTTCGATGGCATTTTATGTAATGGTATGCGAAGGAACTGCTGGAATGTAGTGAATATGATATTAAAGTCTTTTACAACGTTTTTATAAACCACCAAATTTCACAGAAGATACCTTTAACAGTGTCGCCGTAGCACTGTTGATGTCGATGATTTGACTAACTGACGGACAATGACTAATCTGAAGAGACTAAAGACGTGAAGAAAGTTATAATTCGACACTGTGTTAGGAATAGAGACTCCTTGCATTGTATAGGAATTGTCTCGTATGAATAATTTTCAAATATAAGAACTCGAAGTGTTCTTTTATTTGACATATATATATAAAAAGATAGAAGACCCATTGAAAGTCGTAGAATATACTCTTAAATAAAACGTTTATTCTTATACTTTTATATAGTCTCTTTATTTATTATTGTGATGAATTTCCTGCTTTAGAAATCTTATATAAAACGATTTGTTAAATTTTACATGGTAGCAGAGCGTGAGCGTTAAAGATCAACGTATACCTAAATCATATATTGAAAAATGTCGAACATAAAAATCGACCCCCTCACAAGGGAAAATTATGATACATGGGTAATACAGGCTGAAGCAGTGCTAATTCGACAACACTTATGGAAATTCATCCAAGAGACTGATGCTGCTGTTCAAGATAAGGAAGGAGACAGACAGGCAAGGTCACAACTAATCCTTATAATCGCTCCTTCTGAGCTTAAACAAATTAAAAATTGCTCAACAGCACTAGAGTTATGGAATAAACTTAAAAACATATATGCTAGTAAAGGACCGGCAAAGAAAGCCTCCTTACTAAAACAGCTTATATTAACGAGACTGGAAGGTAATGATGTTCGTAGTCATCTTAACATATTCATGGACATTGTAGACAAACTTGCAGACATGGATGTAAACATAAATGAAGATTTACTAACCATTATGATGCTGTACAGTCTTTCTTCAGATTACGACAACTTCAGAGTCGCAATTGAAACGCGAGATACCCTTCCAAAACCAGACGAACTTAAAACAAAAATCATTGAAGAATGTGAAGCTCGTCATAGTCGGAGTTTAAACAATCAAGAGAAACCAAGTGAGTTGCCTATACAAGAAGAAGCATTTTATGCGTCTTGTAAAATTTGCAAACGGAAAGGTAACATATTTAAGCGTAAAAGTCATAAAATTTGTACGAATTGCTGGGATAAAAACAATGAGAAAGCTAAACAACATAAGAGCAATTCTCATAAAAACCATTTCGCTACGAAGTGCCTTCTCACTAACAAGAAGAAGCCTGACAATAGTATTTGGATCTTAGACAGTGGCTGTACATCTCACATGACTTATGAAAGAGATCTTTTCAAAAAGATTGATAAATCATCAGGTAAGCTGAAGTTTGCTACTGATGAGCTAGATGCAGAGATAAAGGGGAAAGGTACAGTATCCTTTACTACAAAAAATGATGATAGCGTAGCACCTACCCATCTGAAAGATACACTATATGTACCCAGTCTATCTACTAACTTGATGTCCGTTAGTAAAATGACTGATGTTGGCTGCTCCGTCTTATTCAATAAGGATAAAGCGACGGTCACTAACCCTAAAAGCAAAATTACTCTAACTGCATACAAGCAAAACGATGGACTTTATTATATTCAATGTAAACACAATAAGCGCAACAATTTGGCAAACACAGCGTCGACTACAAATAAAAATTCGAACATTAATGAGTGGCATAAGAAACTCGGCCACATGAATGCCAAAGATTTAAAATATGCACAAAAAAATGATGCGCTACTTGGTCTAAACTTTGACAATTCAGAAAGCTTAGACGAGTGTGAAGCTTGTATTCAAGCAAAATTACATCGAGTTTCTGCTCCACGAGAGAAAACGACTCAACGCACAAAACAACTCTTAGAAATCATTCATAGCGATGTGTGTGGACCGATCAGAACGCCTACATTAAACGGTAATAGATATTTTGTCACATTCATTGATGATTTCAGCAGATATAGTAGAGTGTATTTCATGAGAAATAAAAACGAAGTCTTAGAAAGATTCAAAGAGTTTAAGGAGTCAGCGGAAACACACACAGGTAACAAAGTTAAGTACTTACAATCAGACAATGGTACTGAATATGTAAATAAAGATTTTAATGCTTTCCTAAAATGCTGTGGAATAGAGCGCAGATTTTCGGCGCCATACACGGCAAGCCAAAATGGCTTAGCTGAGAGGAAAA
Organism: Lymantria monacha; assembly: GCA_905163515.2. NCBI lineage: Eukaryota > Metazoa > Arthropoda > Insecta > Lepidoptera > Erebidae > Lymantria > Lymantria monacha. The sequence continues at coordinate 15,400,061 of LR991082.1, read as the reverse complement.
ATCGCACTCTCATTGAAAAGGCAAGGGCTATGATGATAGATGCAAAAGCACCTTTAAAATGCTGGGGAGAGGCAATATTTACTGCAAACTACCTTTGTAATAGGAGTATTAATAGCGCTATTCATCACAAAACACCATTTGAGCAATGGGTTGGCAGGAAGCCATGTATAAATCATCTCTACATATTTGGTTGTAAAACGTATGTTTTATTAAAAAATGGCAATAGTCTAGAGATGGGCGTTTTCAGATTTTTACGCAAACCGATACAAATTCGATTTCTGATATTTAAATCGATTTTAAAAACCGATTTCAGAAATCGATTTCCAGAGCGGTTGACGGAGCGGGTTTACTTTAGTTTCGATCGATATTCGATGTTTTTAGTTATTTTAGCGTAGCAAACGAAAAACGCAATCGAACGAACGCATTCAAATAATTTTTCTATAATTTCTTTGTTGATTGGATTTAGGTGTACGATTTTCCTTCATGCTTTATCTAGGCTTAACTAGAGTACTAGACTACCAAAAATGTTTTGTTTTGGATATGATACAAAACTTTCTTGCGTATTTAAAAATCGTCATATTTACAATGATTTCATGATTAGATTATATAATGTACATTTTTTTTGTATGGTTTTTTTTTATTAATCCCGATTACGAAGCGAAAATCTTACCTTTTTACATTAAATAGTTATTTCTTATTTATCATCAAATCGTATGTATGATACTAACATACGTTAGTATAGTATTGAATCGTAAAATACCTATCTAATTATATAGTTCACGAGATCACAAAAATAACATTACGCGCACATCGCACGTGTCACCAAGGTCAAGTGTGCAAAAACTCTCCCATAATTCAAAAATCTATTTAACAAACACAAAACTTAAACTACTATCATTAAGTATTGTGTAATATTATCATGGAAGTAGTTGCATTCTAATATAGATCTTATTCCCTGACTCTTGTAATTCTGTTTCGTTTTCATCTGCCATTCTGAGTTTCTTAGAAACCGCCAAATTCCAAAACAGATGACAATTCGCTTCATCTCTTTCAATGCACTAAACGATCGCTTAGTTAGAATGAAAGGAGGCGAATTTTAATGAAATTCGCTTTTTCTCATTCTGACTAAGCGATCGCTTAGCGGAGTGAAAGAGATAGTTAGTAAGTTTTCAAATATTGGTTTGATTTGCAAAACTAGCAATAGAAAACGATTGCGCGATGATTAGATTTATTATTAGTTTGCGTTTTCGTCGTTTTGTTTTGATATGTGTTGATTTAGTTTCTGCCGAAATACGTTTTCTAAAATCAGTTTGTATAGTGTTGAATATCGATACGATACGATTTCTAACTGAAATCCGATTTCAGATTCGTTTTGATATATCGGACGCATACCTACAATAGTCATAAATTTGCTTCAAAAGCGATACAAGGTATGTTTGTTGGGTATTCTGAAACATCCAAAGCATTCAGAATATACATACCATCTAAAAATAAGATCATAATTTCGAAAGATGTCAGAGTCATGAGAAAAATGTTTTATGATGAACAAAACAAAAATGAAGACTCCAAGCTTTTATATGATCTAGTATTATCACAGTAGAACAGGTATCCTCGGAGTTACAGTTAGCTGATATGCTTACCAAACCTTTATTCGGCCCTAGAATCAAAGATTTGAGTTCAAGAATGGGACTGAAGAATTTGACTTCAAATTCATAAAAACTGTCGAGGATGTTAGGAATAGAGACTCCTTGCATTGTATAGGAATTGTCTCGTATGAATAATTTTCAAATATAAGAACTCGAAGTGTTCTTTTATTTGACATATATATATAAAAAGATAGAAGACCCATTGAAAGTCGTAGAATATACTCTTAAATAAAACGTTTATTCTTATACTTTTATATAGTCTCTTTATTTATTATTGTGATGAATTTCCTGCTTTAGAAATCTTATATAAAACAATTTGTTAAATTTTACACACTGGCAACAATGGCTTGTATAAGTAGCTGTTTGCAAATACAAAAGAAGAAAAAGAAATGAAATTTGGAAAAATTCAAATTTCACGCCTCATAACTTTTATATTATTTATCATTTACCATTAGTCAATGCCATAAATGAAAATGAAAGAAACAAAAAATACTTTTGAAATTCCGTGTCATTCTCGATCTCGACGTAGTTGTAACCATAGCTGCATAGGCTGTATGGGATTTCTTTCCTTTGCCTGTCCGAATGGACGAACAAAAAAATGTAAACGAGCCCAATTTTCATAAGGTATACATTAAAGACTAAGGAGTTTAATTTTTTTTTAATTGAAATTAAACGACAAAGAATTACTAAGCCATTTTCGAAAGGAAACAGCGCGTTGCAATTATGAAGCTTTTAATAAAAGAAAAACTTCGATACATTAATTTTTACGGTCGTGAGACTGCCAGATCCAGAATATTTTAACCGACGTTCTCGAATATTATTTTTAATCAACTATTTTCTTACTTTAAATAAAATAATTGCTTTTTAAAAATATTAAATACGTTTAAACAAATGTTTTTTCTTGACATATGTATGATAATATTATCCTATAAGTGCAATGTGAGAAAAATAAAATCATTTTTAGATTTGAAAAGTGCTTGATTTTGATACATCGAGGAGGCGTGCAATAGTCTGAACAAAATTAAATCTAAATTCGTTGAGCTAGCGTGATGTAGTACACCAATTTGTCTCCTAATGGCGTAGTGGTGATACCGACCTTCCGTGCCAGTGCCTTGGTTTCGATTCCTATGAAGGACATTACTTTATGCGATCCACAAAATGTTGCTCTGAGTCTGGGTATAATTTGTCTGCATTAATTATATGTTTGTAAACTCCCCCGCAATACAAGGATTATTTTCTTCGGGACGGGTGGTGTATTTCTGAATGCTCCGATGGTTCGGACATGTGGAAAGAATGCCGAACGAACGTCTGGTTAAGAAGATGTACAATGCGACAGTGGAAGGATGTAGGTACCGGGGCAGACCGAGACTCACCTACCTAGACCAGATTGGTCACGTACTGAAGGAAGGTGGAGCCAAGAGTATATATATAAATAAATTAAAAATATAAAAGACTAATCTTATGATGGTGCAATATTTAACTAACTAAACATTTAAGCTTGTTTAACAATTTTAAATATATGACATCTAAATATGATTCATGTTTTCTATAATAGTACTCAATTTGCTGTCTGCAGTGATCGTACATATTCAGTATCTACTCATGTTTTTGCTATATCAGCGTCCCAATTTCATTTCGAGACTCGTGTAAGTATCTATGTTATATTGTATGTTTGCTTTTGCTCACATGTGCGACCTTGTGTTGTAGGTTGATAATTATTAAAGAGCAAATTACATTCACAATTTATTTTCATTAAAGGGAATATATTTTCCAAGTGGGTGATTTCCAGAATATATCATTTTAGTGAGCTTACTTTTGTGATGTAAACATCACAAACTACGAGTATCTACTATTTATTTGTGTTGATTTTCAGTTCAATAAGAAATCAATCAATAATATCATGGCAAAATTTAACATTCTCTTTTATATGTTTCGAGGAAGAAAGTTGACAAATACTGAAACATGTGATTATTTAATGTATGTATTTATGCCTAATTTGAAGATGATGAAAAAAGTTATTTTTGAAATTCGTGAAAGCTTTTCTTAGCATGGCCTTACATTTACTTGGGCCTGGTGCTCGACGGGCGATGGTGGTTCCGGGAGCATTTCCGTCGGCTTGCTCCACGGCTTGTCGGCGCGGCGTCCGCTCTATCCTGGCTTATGCAAAATGTGGGCGGACCCAGCGCTACGTGCTGACTGCTGTACGCAGGGGTGGTCCGCTCGATGGCCCTGTACGGCGCACCAGTGTGGGCGGGGTCCCTGACCGTCCGACTTAGGATTCTACTGTGGCGACCACAGCGGGCCATGGCGTTCAGCGCCATACGCGGATACGGCACGGTGGCGACGGAGGCAGCATGCCTGTTGGCCGGAACACCCCCGTGGGACTTGGAGGCGGAGATGCTCGCCGGACTGTACCGGCGGGTGTCAGCGACGCGGGCAGGGGGCGGCATCGTCTCCCTTAGTGAGAGGGCCGCTTAGCGGGGCGACGCCCGCCGTGACGTTATTGCTCGTTGGGCAATCCGGCTGGAAAGGCCTCGGTTCGGTGTTCGGACCATCGAGGCCTTCCGGCCGGTGCTGATGGAGTGGTTGGGTCGACAGCACGGGGTCCTTTCCTTCCGAATGGTGCAGGTCTTGACGGGGCATGGTTGCTTCGGCAAGTACCTGCACACGGTCGTGAGGTGGGAGAGGACACCATCCTGCCACCACTGCGATTGCGACGAGGACACGGCGCAGCACACGCTCGAGGTGTGTGTGGCCTGGGCAGAGCAGCACCGTGAACTCGTCGCGATCATCGGTGCCGACCTGGCGCTGCCGACTATCGCTAAGGCGATGCTCGACACGGTCAGGAACTGGGACGCGGTCGCCGCCTTCTGCGAGACAGTTGTCTCGCGGAAGGAGGCGGCGGGGCGACTCCGAGAGGAAATCCTCTTCGGTGAGACGCTCCGTCGCCGGCGCCTGTGGCGGCGGAGGTATCTGCGCCTAATGCCGCCCTAGCCGTTTCTTGTCCATGAATGTCAATAAAAGACAATCAAAGGATATAATATGCAGATAACATATGTGCAAGAGAGAGAATTTGAAATAAAACTATACCAACTCGATTGACCAGCGTGGTATGGTAGATCAATTTCTCTCTCTATTTTGGAGGAGATACGAACCCAACAGTGGGACTTACAATAGCAGAAACAGGTCTCCCTATAGTTTTTATACGATAGAGAGACCTGTTTCTAGCTGTCACAGCACTTCCACTCATCAATCTATCAATGTCCACTTTAGTACTTAGGTCTTCTCACGAAGAGGGCTAACGGTGTCATCCACGCTTATGATGATCACCAAATCGCCAAGCGTGGTAGGCGGATTGGCGATTGCAACTGGTATTATGCATACATACATATATATATGTTTTACGTAAACATGATACTCTATTTTATAACCCTAATCTTTATCGTACAAAACGTAGATGCACGAACGTATGCCGACCAGAAATACGCAAATCTAAAAAGGCTGTAAGACATTTTCAGATACTTGGAGGTGAGATCTATAACAAGATAAATAAGATATGCGAGATATATAGCCTAAATAAATACCACTGTCAAAAAATAGTAAGTGAGTGGATTATGACACTCACTTATGAGGAAACTGAACAACTAATATGAAATGCGCAATCTGTGAAGATAATTCCATACATAAATGTACATACACCAAGTACACCATATATACCATCTACCAGACCCGCACCTATATCTCATAAACAAATATCAAATGTACATATATACGTAGACACTTATATACCATTCACAACACTAACTGCACCACATACACACATACCCACATGCAACAATTACAAGAAAACTCAAACAATCACTCACACTTACACAATTACACTGTACTTTATTTCCTAAAGAGGCTCATTTTGCTGATACATAACTAAATAAAAAAGGAAATATAGCAATAGTAGCAGCAGCAATTTGCGTTCGTATATATTGTATAAAGTGTGATACTCCGTTGTGTATTTTATCTTTTAATCAGTGCAACTTTCGAGAGGGACCTGGCATCCATAACACAAGTTTAATCTTAGTTTGGGTGCCAGAGAATTAAACACAAGAAGACCTTAGAACTTAAATGGAAACTCAATTTTGTTAAAATTTGTAAATTATGTTTTGGAAATAAAGTTATTATTATTATTATTTTACATACATACCATCACGCCATGTCCCTTGCAGGGTAGGCAGATAGAACAGAGTGCCAGAGAACTCTATCCTTGCATACTTCACTCGCTTCCTCAACATTCATAATTCTCTTCATACACGCTCGCCGGTTTCGGTGACTCTTGACTCCACCTTCCTTCAGTACATGACCGATCTGGTCTAGGTAGGTTAGTCTCGGTCTCCCCCGATACCTACATCCTTTCACTTTCGCATTGTATATCTTCTTAACCAGACGTCCGTTCGGCATTCTTTCCACATGTCCGAACCATCGGAGCATTCCTGTTCGCATCTTTACACCAATACTCTCTTTCATACCTACTCGCTCTCTTACGTCGTCGTTACGAATGCGATCGATCAGCCTAACTCCACAGATTTTTCGTAGAGATCGCATTTCGACCGCATTATTTTTACTTTCATGCTCTTCTCTGCATACCCAACTCTCGCTTCCATATAGTAATGTTGGGACAAGCACTGCGTTATGAATTGCTACACGTGCCTTCTGGCTGAGGTGGTGGCTTCCGAGAAGTTGTGCCAATGCTCCGTTCACTCTATTTCCCGCATTCACTCTTCGCTCTATATCAGTGGTGTACCTTCTATCTCGGCTAAATCCACATCCAAGATATACAAAGTCATCCACTTGCTCCAGTACATCATTACCTATTGTTACTCTTACATCTGTTCTGGCTTCATCTCTTTCAAAGACCATTATTTTGGTTTTGCTTACATTCACGCGTAGACCCCTTTTCTTACAATCTTCTGTCATTGTGTCGACTAGGGTCTGCAGGTCAGTCGCTGACTGTGCCAGCAGGACTGCATCATCTGCATAGAGCAGAGCAGTGACCACTGAGTCGCCCATCTGGACTCCCACATTCATATCGTTCAACCTTTAGAGACATTTATCCAGATATATGATAAACAGCCTGGCTGACAGAACGCACCCCTGCTTAATGCCGATATTGACATCAAACCAAGGCAACATTCCATCATCCAGCCGCACACAGGCTCTACAGCCCATGTAACTGGACTGCACAGCCTGTAGCAGTTTACCGTTAATACCATACTCCGGTAAAATGTTCCAAAGTTCCTTTCATACAACCGTGTCAAATGCTCTCTCCAGATCCACAAAACTGCAGAAAACCCTCTGACCTAGAGCCAGATGCTTCTCCACAATATTGCGCAGAGAGAACACTTGATCCATGCATCCCCTTCCACTCCTGAAACCTTGTGTCTCACACAGTAAACTATCGGACACCATCCTCATTCTCCTTTCAATAATTTTACCGTACACTTTTGCTGCCAAACTGGTCAAGCTTATGGCTCTGTAATTTGTGCAGTCATAACGTGCACCCATGTTTTTAAACAAAGGCACGATGACTGCGCTATTCCAGTCCCTGGGAACCATTCCCGAGCTCCAACATAAATTGAGGAGCAATAGGAACGCATCCCAGACACAGGCGCCACCAAGCTTGATCATCTCGGCAGACACCATATCAATGCCCGCTGCCTTACCATTTTTCAAACTTCTTATCGCCTATTCAACTTCATCCATACTGATGCCATCGGAGGACGCCGGTGCTGAATATTGATCTACTAAACCACATGCGACACCGGCGCCAACCGCAGTATCCGCATACATATCGCCAAAATATTCACTCCATATGCTTAACACGTCTTGTGTTTGTGTAAGAATGTCTCCACCTTCAGACCTTATTTTATTCATTCTGAAGGCTGACCAACTACACCGAGACTTCTTCACCTTCCTCCAAAAGAGTTTGGTGTTACCCTCGAAGTTTTTAGTCAGCCTATCTTCTGCACTCATATTTGCTCTATCACGTTTCTCTTTCACTAAGGCCTTTGTGTCATTCTTACATTGCCGATATATTTCTTTCTTCTGTTCAGTCATACTGTCATTCAGATTCAAAGAAGAGACATAGTCTAGCCACGTTTTCTTCTTTTGCTCTACGGAAGCTGCCACTTCCGCATCCCACCATGCATCACCATTTGTTTTTCTATGCTTCTTTGAACTTACACATACTTCTTTCGCTGTATCTACCATACTCTCTTTCAATATTCTCCAGCATTCTTCAATGTCCGATTGCGGCTGCCTTGCCATCGTCAGCCGTTCTCGGACACCCTCTGCATACTTTTCTCTTACACACTCTTCTTGCAATCTTTCAACCTTTATTCTTTCAAGCCCTCCGAAGTGAACACGCTCTCGCCAGTGCCTCCACTTTCTGAACAGACCACTATATCTCGCGATAACGAGATAGTAGTAGTTCCGTTCAAATCTCCGCATACAATCACGCATTCACTGGTTTCTGCTATATGCAGAACTTCCCTAACATTATCCCAAAACTTCTCTAGGTCTGATGCTACCGAGGATCCTACGGGAGCATATGCTACAACCATGAATACCTTGGTGACACCTAGTTTTATACGGACCCAAAGAAGTCTGGGATCATTCATTCCGTAAACCTTCACACTTGAGGCCAAGCGAGAGGACAAGAGCACTCCTACCCCCATGCTGACTCGATCGCTCTGTGGTACACCAGACCACAGAGCCATCCCGCCACCAGGAAGGTCGCAGACGTCGCTGCCCCTTCCCTTGGTTACTGTTACATAGAGCACGTCTAGCTGTTTGTCCGCCATGACGGTTATCAGCTCGTGCAACTTACCTTCTACACATCCTCTTACATTCCACGTGCCCACCCGGCACTCTGCTCTCCTCGACTCGCCTGCACGCCTGGCACTTTGGTGGCAAACGAGCAAGCAGTACACCTGATGTTAAGTGTTACTGCCACCCATGGACCTTTAAGGTCGCTGCCTACTAATACAAACCCCGAACCCACCCAGTTGGGCTCAGGCGTCGATCTTCTGTGAGAGTGTGGTACTACCCCGGGCGGACGGGCCCGCGGCTGTAGACAGAGAACTGTGAACAGTGTGGTCCTACCGTTATATCCCTTAGTCATCTTTAACGACCGCTACGGACAAGATAGGAGGTGGTGAAATGTATTTTTTTTTAAAGACAACACCTCGCACCAATGGTACAATCCTTGTGTAGCTGAGACTATACACATATATAGTTAACTGATACAAATTACATCCGGACTCTGGGCAACAATATGTGGATCGACTATTATTCTGCGTGGGAATCGCATCCGAGACACTGGCACGGTAGGTCGGTGTTCTAAGCACTATATCATCTATCCAGTCTTACTTCGTTACCACAGAGCAAAGTAGAAAGTTTTCCCATATTTATGTATGGTGTATATCTATGCGTGTGGTGACGGAGTAAGAATACAATTCACCACCCCTATCTTGCCCGTGGGTGATCATAAGATACGACTAAGGGATATAAAACGCATATAACATATATGTAAGAGAAGAAAATCTCGAAACAAAACTCTATACCAACACGTCTGACTAGCGTGGTATAGTAGGTCAATTTCCCTCCCATTATGGAGGAGGCTCGAGGGCAACAGTGGAAAGTAAATGAGCTGAGATGATGATGATGTTGATGATCTATTTGTACGCAGTTATCTGTAAGTATGAAAGTAGACACGTACTTCTATATCTACGAGCAGTATTTGGATGGCTTATTGTTTCGGAGTGATGCAAGGTGGCATCATTTGACCTCTATTATATAGGCTTGAGGCTACGTTTTGTAATTACCAGATGTGAATTAAACTGTTCCATAGATAATATTTGTATCACGATCTTTAAGATTATTAACTTTGTCATCATTTCATCATTCTCCTACTCTTATCCCAATTACTTGGGGTCGATACAATATGTACCTACTTTTCTTTCATAGTGCATATTGTAAAAGTTATCGGCAATAGTTTTATGACCATCCGCCTTTTTTTTTTTTTTTTTTCTCGCAAGGTGGGACCATGGATGTGGTCGCGCCCCGGCAAATCAGCCCGGGGCGACGGAAGAGGCGGCGCGCAACCCCATGGACTCACCCTGCAAACACCTCTCTTCGCCGTGCGAGCGGACCACCGGTACCCGATCTTTGTCTTCGGTGGCCCTGGTTTTCGCCGTCGAGGCGTCGCCCTCACGCGGTGGCCTCACGTCGGGTGACCGGACAATTCCCCGGTCCGATCACCCGAAGCCTCGGTTAGGGCGGCATCAGGCGCAGATACTCGCGCATGCGCCGCCCTGGGCGCGGGCGGCGGCCCGGGTCACGGGAATCCTCCCAGACTCGTTCCGCCGCCTCCTTCTGCGAGATGACAGTCTCGCAGAAGGCGGCGACCGCGTCCCAATTCCTGACGCTGTCGACCATCGCTGTCACGACAGCCGGCAGCGTCAGGTCGGCACCGATGACAGCGACGAGGTCACGGCGCTGCCCATCCCAGCCCGAACGTACCTCAAGCGTATGTTGCGCCATGTCCTCGTCGCTACTGCAATGGTGGCAGGACGGAGTCCACTCCCTCCGCACGACCGTGTGCAGGTACTTGCCGAAGCAACCGTGCCCCGACAAGACCTGCACCAACCGGAAGGAGAGCACTCCGTGCCGCCGCTCCATCCACTCCATCAGTACGGGCCGGAGGGCCTCGACGGTAACAATACCGTGTCTAGGCCTCTCCAGCCGCGTAGCCCAATGGGCGATGACTTCTCGGCGGGAGTCCTCGCGCCAGGTGGCTATCTCGTTGAACGATGGGGAGCCACCCTCTTCGCGCATTGAGTTAACCCGCCGGTAGAGGTCGGCGAGCATCTCCGCCTCTAGGTCCCACGGGGGTGTCCCGGCCAATAGGCATGCCGCCTCGGTAGACACCGTGCGGTACCCTCGAATGGCTCTGACCGTCATGGCTCGCTGTGGCCTCCACAGTATAGCCTTGAGCTGGGCGTTGAGAGCCCTCGCCCACATGGGTGCGCCGTACTTGGCCATTGAGCGGATCACCCTCGCATACAGCCGTCGGCCCTCGAAACTGGGTCCGCCCACGTTCGGCATGAGCCGAGAAAGGGCGGACGCCGCGCCGACCAGCCGGGGAGCAATTTGACGGAAATGCTCCCGGAACCACCATCGCCCGTCGAGCACCAGACCCAAGTACCTCATATGGGCCTGGATACTGATGTGGATGGAGTTGACGACTAACGGGGCACCGATGGGCAGCCTCACACGGGGCCCATGGAATAAAAGGGCCTCCGTCTTGTGAGCCACCCTGAGCCCCAGCGCCTCGATTCGCCTGACCATCTCCTCGGTGCCGAGAGTGGCCAGGCTCGCCGCCTCTTCGAATGTCCTGCCCCGGGCTGTGACGAGCGTGTCGTCAGCATAGCAAATAACGCTCAGCCCGGGGGGGAGACTCCCTCTCAACGCCCAGTCGTACCCGATGTCCCACAGAGTCGGCCCCATGGATGCAGCTGAATGGCAGACTATTGAAGGCGTTGGCGATGTCCAACGACACCGCCAACAACACTCCTTTGCCGGCGACAGCCTCCGCGGCCGTCTGCCTCAGGCGTAGCAGGGCCCCGATGGTCGAACGCCCCTTCCGAAACCCAAATTGAGCGTCCGACAGATCGGGCCCCACCTCCTCCAGGTGCTGGACGATGCGGGCAGCGAGGACACGCTCCAGCAGTTTACCCACATCGTCCAGAAGCACAATGGGCCTGTAGGCCGACGGCGAATCCGGGGGCCGTCCCGGCTTTGGCAGGAGAACCAACCTCCCTTCCTTCCAGCACTCAGGGAACTGTCCAGACGTCAGACAGGCGTTGAACAGTCGCCTGAGGCGAGGTTCGCGATGCTCGAGGAGCAACTTCAACACCCGAACTGGGACTCCGTCCGGGCCGGGGGCCGTGGTGGCGGAATGAATCTTCGCCACGGCTGCCCCCACTTCCGACTCCGTCACGGGCGGAACACTCTCGACGGCCTCCCGGTCGTGATCTGGCGAAGCCATGACCGGGGGCGTGTGCACCGACTGCCGTGGGAACAGCTCCTCGAGCACTCTACGAAGGAGGTCGGGCTGGAGGGTCTCGGTGAGGGGGGGGGGGGGGGTGTCTGCGCGCGAAGCTTATTCAGCGACGCGCGATACGGGCGACCCCAGGGGTCACGGTCGAGACCGTCCAGCATCTCCTGCCAACTTGCGTCCTTGGCGGACCGGATGGCCAGCCGAAAGGCGGTACGCGCACTGCGGTACGCCTCGTACAGCTGGCCCTCCCGCTCAACATCGCGGCGACGCCGCCGACTGCGGGTGTAGGACCTTCGGGCACTAATGCACGCCTCACGAAGGTCCGCCAGTCTTGGGGACCACCAGTAGACCCCCTGCCTCGGAGGTAGACGCCGCACCCTGGGCATGGCCGCATCGCAGACCTGCGTTAGCGCACTGCGGATGCGGACAGCCTCAACGTCCACTCCGTCCGCTGGGGGTGGTGAGGACAGCCACGTGTTCACGATGGCCGCCTCCGCCAGTAGGTCCCTATCCAGCCGCCCCACAGCCCACCGCGGAAATGCGGGAGCCCGGTCCGCCCTGTGACCCCTACTGGGGTCCCGGAGAGGGGAGACCTCCATCCGGATGTATCGGTGATCCGACAGGGTCTCCGTCTCCTCCAGGACACGCCAGTTCCTCACTCGTGGTGCGACAGCGGGGCTAGCGAACGACAAGTCCACTATCGACCCACCCTGCTGTCGCACACACGTGTTCACTGAGCCTCTGTTTAGGATACAGAGGCCCAGTGACGCCGCCCACTCCACGATCGCTCACCCGCGATCGTCCGTCATCGGGGACCCCCACGCCGTGGATTTGGCATTGAAGTCCCCCAGGACCAGGACGAGGCCCGGTGCCAGTCGCCGTATCGAAGCCTCCAAGGTGGTGAGGGAGGCCCCGAAAACGTCCATCCTCCTATTAGGGGAGAGGTATACACTGTAGAGCGTGACCCCTCCCCAATCCGCCGCGACAAATTCCTCGCCCCTATCCAAGAGGGATAAGAACGGGAAGTGCCGCTGCGTGGAGGTGACGATTGCCGCGGTTCCGTTCCGGCTGACCACCCAATTGGGGCGATCAGGCACGACGTACGGTTCCGCGACTACGGCTGCACCGATCGACCACTCCGCCATGGATTGCAGGAGGAGATCCTGCCCACCGGCGGAGTGGTTGGTGTTGGCCCGCAGGAGGTGAGTGGACTGGGTAGCCATTAATGGGCCGTGTCCATCATCACCTCCTGGCTTGCGGCGGCCGATCGGGCCGCGCTAGGAGCGGGAGCGGCCGGAGTCGAAGGGCCGCTCCGCCCCTTTGGAGCCGAAGCCGGAGGTCTGCACGCCCCAGAGCCCATGCGGTGCTTGGCAGGCTTATTGCCCGCCGCACACGCGGGGCAGTGGGGCGGGGCGGCGCAGGTTGCCGCCATATGCCCAGTTTGACCGCAGCGGAAACAGAGTCCGCCGCAGTCAAAGCAATTAGTGCATGTTGGCCGGGTGTGTTCGACCGCCATGCACTTGAAACACCTCGCAGGCCGGTGCTCCAGCACGGTGACTCGCGCTGAGCTCCAGCCCACGAGAAGCCTGCCTGAGTCGGCCACTTGCCTGACCGACTCCACTGGGCACTGCACCCAGGTAGCACCTACGCCGCCCGGACCGGGCCGGATGACGCCAACCCGGACGGTGTCCAGGGGACACCCGGTTTTCGAGGCAATGGCCTCCCGGATGTCTTCCACCGTCACGGAGTCGTCCAGACCCGAAATGCGCATTTCGGCGCACTTCACGGGTCTGGCGATTCTAACGCCACCCTCCTCAGCGAACAGACCTCTCAACTTCGACGCCACGCTATCGGCCGTCCTGGTGCCCTCGGCCCCAGGGAACTCTAAAATCCGAGCCCCTGTCCGGGCCTTGCGGGTCCTGGCTTCAACGCCTCCTATGTCGGAGACGTCGAGCTCCCGCCGGGCTTTCCGCAGAACGGCCTCATAGCTGAGGCCCCTTTCTGCCGCCTCAGGCAGCACAGTGATCACCACTGCGACTGTCTTCGGCGGCCGGAGCCCCTTGCGCGGCCTATTCCTTTTCTTCCTGCCTCCGGCTCTTGCCTGGGGAGCGGCGGCCTCAGCGGCGCGCTTTGTCGCCGCTCTCCTTCTCTGCCCGCGACTGTTTCTGCCGCGCTCGGCAACTTGCCAACCCTGTTCGGGCGCAGCGGGCGTGCCAGGCGCGGAAGGCGCGGTCGCGGGTGCGCTAGTCATCGCCGGCGGTGTCGGTGCGGGCGACGACTGCGGTCCGGCAGGAGCCGGTGCCGACTTCCTTTTCGGAGCGGGCCCCTTCTTCTTTTGCCCAGCCGCGGCCGCGGCGTAGCCTACACGGCCACCCTGACAGGGTAGCGGGGCTGGGGCTGGTGCCGCATATGGCCGCTTGTCCGCGGCGAGAGGCGGCCGAACACGTGGTTCTGGAGGCAGCCTTGCCTCCAGAACGGCCAAGCGCGCATTGACCATGTTGCCTACGGCGTCTATTATGGCGCGCAAGGCCTCGTCCGGTACGCCCCCCACCGCAGGCAGTGGGGTCGGAGCTATCGGCTGGGCCGCTGTTGGGGCCTGCTCCACGCCATTGGGTGGGCTGGCGCTGGTCGGCAGCGCGCGCTCCGCTGTTGGAGCCGTCTTCGATGCGGGGGCAGCCACTGGACGGCCACCACCTCGGGGCGGCTTCTGAGCGACGACGACGGCGGTTCCTTCGCGGCGGGCACTGGCCGGCGGCGCAGGTGGCGCAGGTGGCGCAGGCGGCACGAGCCGCGCCATTTGGGCCCGCAGCTCAGCCACATCCTTGGCGAGGGCGCGGTTGGCCCTCCGCACCGCGGCCAGCTCCGACTCCAGCCGGCGGTTCTGGGCCCGCAGGCCTGACACCTCGCCACCAAGGCGGGCGTTTTCGGCCTGCAGGGCCTCCATATTTGTGGCTGGGGCGCTAGCGCGGGCACCAGCGGCCGCCACTTCAGTGGAAGGGATGCCGGACAAAACCCCTAGCACCCTCGCGGCGGCCGCCTTGTTCTCAGCCTGCCTGCCGGTCTCCGCGCCCCCGCGCACTCCGCCAGCCAGGGAGTGGATGACCATCCGCCTGCCAGACGTCAACCACCTTGGGAATGTAATTGTTGACCAAACGGCATCAGAAGGAGTTGGCTCAGGTCGTTATAAGGCTCTTAGTCGTCTTTTACGACATCCACAAACAAAGTAAGGGTTGGTAGTATTCGTAGCCGCTACAACACAGCTAATAAAATAATACATTTGTATTCAGTTGTTACTCATTTTATTCATACTCATACTCATATTATCAGTGAATTATTAATTTTTTCAAGTATACTTACTGTACGCCATCTTTTAACCTTGAAGGGCCAACGATTAATATCTCAAAATATAACCTAGATGGCACACATCTATTATAAAGAAGACTAAATAATATGAGCCGAAAATTGATTGTCATACAACAGCTCAAATTTGTCTAAATGGTAGGACGATTGGAACGGATTTCCAATAGGCGTGGTTCTAAGTTCCACGTGTGACAATCAAAGAATCAGTCCACTCTTTAAATGAAAGATGTACATTGTACAGGCAACGTACACCTTTTACCGCAGAATCTGCGCAGAATGTAATTTGAGCGTTAAGTCGCAACTTGCCAATTACCATACCTGAAAAACCCATGGCACTAAATAATGCAAGTCATGTACCTATATAATATTATATGAAGTCTAAATATCAAAGCATACGTAGTTTTACTCCTCTATGAAACCTGGTCAAGCGTTAAGTTCTGAGATTAAAAAGTTTTAATAATTGTATTACACAACCCAATCTTCACAGTGATGTTAATTTGAATCAACAATTAACGCGTAGATAACAGATATAACAAATTGAAAATAATGTATCAAAAATTCAAAGAATTTTTAATGATTTGATGAAAAGTAGCCACAAAAAAGCCCAGTTGGTTCAAGCAAACGCGTTTACATCTTGAACTTTGAAGTGTAACTATAAAATAATATAAAAATACCGGTGATATCTGAGCAACCAGGCTATTAGCTGAGCAATTACTGCCGAGCCTGAACACCAACGACGACTTAAATTGCGCAATAACAATCTTTTTTTTTCCTTTCATCAAGTTGATGACGTGTCTAATATGCCACAGAGAAAACAGTGCGTAATCTTGGTTTAGATTTTTTATATAAAATAGCGAATTCTTAGGCACGTAACTGCTGTAAGTATGTATATTATTTATCTATATTGATATTATTGATTGAATTAGGCGATACATGGCGGCAATCCATTATTATTATGAAATGGAGGAGAGGAAGGTTTCAAGAAAGGAAGGAATACGGGATGGGATCAAGGTGGAATAGGATATAAGGAAATCTTACTCCTGTGATGAGCACCGCCTTCAGAACTTTGAAGCCGAACAAATGCATTTGAAGCCGAACCGTCCTGAGGATGCCTCGTTTAGAGGCGAAACACGTGTCGAATCTTTATTCGAAGTTCTGCGGAAAATTGCAAGTAGAAGTTCTGGAGGCGGTGCTCATCACAGGAGTAAGATTTCCTTATATCCTATTCCACCTTGATCCCATCCCGTATTCCTTGCTTTCTTGAGGTGTACGGTATATTGATTAACCGTGGGAAAGTGGTGGGTTTTCCTTCCCCTCCTCCATTTCATAATATATTGATATTATAAAGCTTAATGATTTAAATTGGTTTAATTTAATTTGTTAATTAATATATTTATTTGGCGCTTCAAAAAGTCTTTTGTCCTGTTTAGGTACGAATATATCCTGCTTCTCAAGGAAAGTTATGAAATATAAAAAAAATAGTAACCATGAGAATTTTTCGAAAATTAAATAAGACTTGTCTCTATGGGCTTTATTCACTTTGCCTGTCCGAATGGACGAACAGTACCAAAAAAAAAATGGATTAGTAGGTAATTGCCGAAGTACAACAGTCAGATATTAAAATATAATAATTTTAAATAAAGTTTTATGTGCTCAAAATAATATTAATGTTACTTTTAGGATGTGCAACATTATTTTATTTTTATTGTAAGATCCTTCCTTATAAAGATTTTTTTTTTTAATAAATGACAAATAAAATAAAAACTATAAAGTGACAATTCTATTCAAAACATTTAATTTGTTTGATTTAATTATGTGTGAATTTGTGAGAAAGCTATTAACAAATGCAAAGAACATTCAAACTCTTTGGATATACGAATAACGCCAAAAATCTAATTTATTGATATTTGGAAGGATAGCGTCTATCAAGTTAGCAGCTATTTTAAATATAAAAAAAAACTATTCACTTGAAAAAATATTAGTATTTAGTAACGCGTACTCTATTTTTTGTTCCTATTCATATTGACAATCAATAGGTAGCATTACTATCTAAGTATAGCGTGTAAAGTGTTAATAATGGCGGTGTTCCCATCGTTAGCCAACGCTCTCTGAGATTCCCTGGAACTGCTAATGATCACACGTGTGGGAAACCACTGAGGCTTCCGTGTTGCACAAAAACAAACTCCACAATCCATAAACGTCATTTGAAATACAACTCTAATACTATTAAAACAAAGGTTACATAGACGCCGATGTTTTGTAGTACATCCTTAAGTCACCGCACACGCACATGGTCCCCACTTCGTAGGAAATTTTCAAGACATGTATTGAAAGTATAGCAAATTTATTATAGGTTTTTTTTAATAAAAATAAACTAAACAGACTTTTTAAAGATAGCTGTCTACACGAAAGAATATTGCAAGAATACAATTATTGAACAAACATACCACCCAGACTCAGAACAATCATTTGTTTATTACACAAGTAATTATTTTGACTCTCGGCGTCGTTACTTAGGCTAATACGCAATCTGTTTATTTGATAATTACTTATTGTCAAATATTTTTGAAGTTATACTTCTTTTAGCGCGTTAGGGATAAATGATGAGAGTAAATTTTTACAATGCGCGCGCACACCGTCACGAAAAACCGACACCCTGAAGCTATATATCAACATTTTAGTTTTTTTGTGATATTTAAATAAATTTTATTTAACTAGATAATGCGCTATAATAAAACTTTCAATGTATTAAATACCTTTTTTCTATTGTTAGTGTCGTTTTTTCTACAAACGTAGAATAAGGCGAAAGATAAAATTTTTGAAAAGATTTTTATCATCTTACGCCAAAGAACACGTGTACATAAGTACACAAACACTTATTTACTTGTGTAACGGAGTAAAAATACAATTCATGAGTTCTTGCACATGAGTGACGTAAAGCCTAAAAGACAATATGCGTACAATATCTATGCAAGAATAGGTAAATAAAATCTTTACTACCATACCAATAATACGTTTGACCGGCGTGGCATAGAAGGTCAATTTCCCTCTCAGTGAGGTACGAGGCTCCTACGCAGCAGTGGGACTTATATGAGCTAAGAAAACTATGATGATGAAATAATAATAATTACTCACAAAAATAATATTGAAAGTCTTCTTCTTACCTATAACGACGATAAGTCTTTCATCCAATAATTATATTTTTTTACGAAAATAGTTTTAACTAGATCATACATACATACATACATATCATCACGCCATATCACTTGCAGGGTAGGCAGAGAGAACAGAGTGCCAGAGAACTCTATCTCTGCATACTTCACTCGCTTCCTCAACATTCATAATTCTCTTCATACACGCTCGCCGGTTTCGGAGACTCTTGACTCCACCTTCCTTCAGTACAAGACCGATCTGGTCTAGGTAGATCATATACTATAACTAGATCATATACTTATAAATACCCGATACGAAACGAAAAATGATGTCACAAGCGGGGTTCGAACCCGCGCCTATTGGGAATCCGGCCCAACCGTGCTGCCACTTACACCATCGTGAACTATTTTAGGACATGCAAATTTCGATTCATATTATATCTTACGTCTTCAAGGTGATGTATGCCATCTATCGGACAATGTTTACACATTAATCAGATCATATACTTACTCATCATATAAGACTCAAAAAAAAAAAAAAATGTTTGTATGTATGTATATACTTACTCTGACATTTAAGAATTACATTTATTGATAATATCTAATCTGATCCGATTATCCATCTTACTACTGGTGGTAGGATCACGCTGTTGACAGTTTTCTGTCTACAGTCGCGGGGCGGTCCTTCCGGGGTAGTACCACACTCTCGCAGAAGTTCGACGTCTGAGCAATGACAATGTGCTATTGCGCTTCGTTCGGTGAGCAAGAGAGCCGGAAGCCCCACTGGGTAGGTTTGGGATTTGTATTGGTAAGTAGCGGCCTAGCTATACCCTTGGTATTGCAAAGGTCCATGGGCGGCACCTGACACCTACCATCAGGTGTGCTGCTTGCTCATTTGACGCCATTAGTAATAAAAAAAAAAGTTAACCTTCATTGATATAGGATCAATAGCAAAGTAATTTAAAATTGTAAATTATAAAGACAATACCAGTTTTAAAAAAAAATAAAAAAAAAAATAGCGAAGTTGTACGATCTTTACGAGTGAAATTTCAGTAGCTGATAGTAATTTGACCGTTGACACCAAGCTTTCTCTTCATTACAAGTTTCTCAACGATTTTATTATCATCATATAATCTTTCGCCGTCTACCTTTGAACGTTGGCCTTACTAGGCCAACGTTCAAAAAACTACTACTGTAGTGCCTTAATCACCATGCTTGGCTAGTTGGGGATTGCAGTGAGGTATATGAGGTGTATAAAATATTGGTAAAAAAAGTACTTTCATTATCGCACTTACTTCAACAGTTGGACATCGGCCTCCTCCAAAGAGGGAAATAATACTGTAATCATCACGCTTAGCAGTTGGTTAGGTGATCCTATGTGCTGTTTTATATTTCCTAAGAGAGTGCTGCTCTATATTGTCTTTGTGGTCCATCAGTAGTGTTTTAAAACTCCTACAAAAAAGCAAGGTTTGAAAACATATCAATTTCTTCATAACTAATAGTGGTAGGACCACGCTGTTGACAGTTCTCGTTCTACAGCCGCGGGCCGGTCCGTCCGGGGTAGTACCATACGACTTCGTCGCTATCATCGGTGCCGACCTGACGCTGCCGGCTGTCGCGAAAGCGATGGTCGACAGCGTCAGGAACTGGGACGCGGTCGCCGCCTTCTGCGAGGCTGTTATCTCGCAGAAGGAGACGGCGGAACAAGTCCGGGACGATTCCCGCGACCCTTTTTTTTTTTTTAATTTTTTTTTTTTTTTTTTTTTTATTGGTGGGCTATGGGTGCGTCTCGCCCCGCTGAATCGGTCCGGGGTGACGGAAAGGCGGCGCGTGACCCCACAGACCCACCGTAAAACCTTCTCTCTTCGCCGTGCGAGCGGACCACCGGTACTCGATTTTAACTTCGGTGGCCCGCCCACGATTCCCGCGACCCGGGCTGTCGCCAGCGGCCGGGGCGGCGCAGGCGCGAATATCTGCGTCTGATGCCGCCCTAACCAAGGTTTCGGGTGATCGGACCGGGGAATTGTCCGGTCACCCGACGTGAGGTCACCGCGTGAGGGCGAAAGCTGTCGGGGCATCGACAAGAGAGGAACCCGCAAGGGTATACCGCCGGGCCGGCCACGGAAGACAAAGATCGGGTACCGGTGGCCTGCTCGCACGTCAAAGAGAGGTGTTTGCAGGGTGGGTCCATGGGGTGTTGCGTGGCGCCTCTTCCGTCGCCCCGGGCCGATATGCCGGGGCGCGACCACATCCATGGTCCCACCTTGGGAAGAAAATAAAAAAAAGGGTAGTAATGAGACAACGTGTTAAAACAATTTGCGCTTCTTTCGGAGAGCGAGAGAGCCGGAAGCCCAACTGGGTGGGTTTGAGGTTTGTATTGTTAGGCAGCGGCCTAGCTATACTCTTGGTACTGCAAAGGTCCATGGGCGGCAGTAACACTTGCCATAGAGTGCTGCTTGCTCGTTTGCCACCGTAAGCAATAAAAAAAAAACAAGCAAAAAAACCTCGACATCATATGCTATTATCGCTTTTCTTTACAATCATAGTAAAACACTACAGAAGTTGTAGCGCAAAATTTATGTACCGTTTGTCTAGAAACGGTACATAAATTTTGCCATTCAAATGGCATAGGTCAAATGCAAATCTTAAAGAACGCCAGTTGGCCCCTGTGGTTACTACTATTTGCCACATAGTTTTACATAGTTATGTTAATAAATTTGTTTCAGTATTTCATCATTCTCTTGCTCTTATCCCAACTACTTGGGGTCGACGCAATTTGTCCTCTTTTTCCATACATCCCTATCAGACGTCATCTCTATAGTCACGCCCTGTTTATACATATCATGCTTCACGCAGTCCATCCATCTTTTATTTGGTCTCCGAGCCTTCAACATTCATACTCAAAACCTTCCTCGCAACATTACTTTCATCCTGTCTCATCAGATGTCCATACCAGATCAAACGTTCACTTCTTAACTTATCCGTCACTGGCAAATTTGTTTCAGTATTTCTTACTTACTGAATATTATACGCGTGGTGACGGAGTAAGAATACAATGCACCACTCCCTATCTTTCCTATGGGTGATCGTAAAAGACGACTAAGGGATATAATATGCATATAACAGTTTCATAGTTTTTAAAATGTTCTAATTCCATTTACTTTTAACTTTATAAGAGGGAGAAATCATCATCATCATCATCATCTCAGCTCATATATGTCCCACTGCTGGGCTCGAGCCTCCTCCACACTAGGTGGGAAATTGCCCTACTACACCACGCTGGTCAGACGTGTTGGTATAGGGTTTTGTTTCGAGTTTTCCTTCTCTCGCACAGATGTTATATGAGTTTTATATCCCTTAGTCATCTCATACGATCACTCACGGGTAAGATATGGGGTGGTGAATAGTATTCTTACTCCGTCACCACACGAAAACGAATTAGCCCGTATCTATTGGGAATCCATTTAAGGCATATCCTGTAAAAAAAAAATATTAGTCATAATCAGGTATCGACTCGAGAGGATACCCACGAGAGTAGACTGCCGGGTGGGCCACCGAAGACAAAGACCGGGTTCCGGTGACTTTAGCCCATATACTTTCCACTATAGAAGAACAATTAAATAAGATCGATAAGATAATAGCAAATTAAAAAAAATATATGAAGATTTCATGATGGGCCGCATTAAAACTTCATTTGCTCATAGCTATTACGCACCTCATTAGTATTGCTTATTTCAATAAACTTAAAAACTATACTAAGAACCGTCATTATAAAAGTCTGACAGACAGAATAAAATTATAAAAGCTTACAGCTCGGATTCTTCTAAGATATATAATTAAATACTGCATAAAACTGCTCTAAACTACATTTATTATTTGCTGACGGTATACAGTATCGGATATATCCGCTTGCCTATCACAGAACTCGTTTTGATGGTAGTAATTTAGTCGCACTATGACCTCTTGCACAACTATACACGCAAAATATAAAAATTCGTAGAAATAACTAACTATGTTCTTTATGTAGTGATAGATTAAAAATACCTACATGACGCCCTACGTTTTCTCTCGGAGATGCGCGATTAAAATAAGCATTCGGATGGATCACCGAATCAATAAAGACGTAACGCCGGTAGTTCGCTCAAATGACTCTAAAGAGGTACAATACGCCAGGCTATAAGCTTAAGCGATGGTCGACAGCGTCAGGAATTGGGACGCGGTCGCCGCCTTCTGCGAGGCAGTCATCTCGCAGAAGGAGGCGGCGGGTCGAGTCCGGGAGAATTCCTTCAAGGGGCCCCGGGGCCCCCTGGGCGGTGCAGGCGCGAAAACCTGCGCCTAATGCCGTCCTAGCCGAGGCATCGGGTGATTGGACCGGGGACTAGTCCGGTCACCCGAAGTGAGGCCACCGCGTGAGGACGATGCCCCAACAGCGAAAGCTGTCGGGGCATCGACTCGAGAGGAACTCGCGAGGGTAAACCGCCGTGCAGGCCACCGAAGACAAAGATCGGGTACCGGTGGCCCGCCTGCACAGCGAAGAGAGGCACTTTGTAGGGAGGGTCTATGGGGTCGAGCGCCGCCTCTTCCGTCACCATGGACTGATTTGGCGGGGCGTGACCACCTCCATATTCTACTGCAAATAAAAAAAGGCTATAAGCTTGCAACCGTCTTTTTTGCCGCCCTAGATGGTTTTGGGCGGGATTAGAGTTGGTCATATCTTGTCAAAAAAGTGGTACATATATACAAATCACTGCAAGATAAAGGATATTGAAAATAATTTCCCATCACTTAACTTCCCATTGCGAAGGAGGCTTATGCTCAACTGTTGAGACCTTTATGAGTTGAGAGAGAATAAGTCTAAAATATATAAGCTTCCATAGAATATAGAGCAGCAGAAATCGTAGTAGAACTTATTTTTAAAATAAATACATACATACAACCCTTAGTCGTTATTTATGATAAGGAAACAAGACGTCACTCCGAGCAACATAGCTATTGTATTTCTTATATCAAAATTGACGATAAAAAAAATCAAACCTAATATAATAAGATGAGTCTGAGGTATAATTGAGATATATAGATAATAAGCAAATAATATTTTAAAAATAACTGTATAATATTTATGAATATCAACAAGTTAAACGCCAGTTGAATAGCCCCGCTACTAACATAATTATAATGTAATAAACATTTCTCATGTAACCGGTAGCATCGATGTCGTAAAGTATCCGAAACATTAGGATAGTAAAAGATCATATTAAAGGCGGTAAAAGCTATAAAGTAAGCTTTATTTCATAATGATGTGTAATAGTTGCGTAGTAAACATCAAAGACATCATTCAATAGTAAAATAGATAAGTTAGCTCAAGTTTTAAAAGTTTCAACATTTTTTTTTTTTTTGGTGGACTATGGATTAGTCTCGCTCCGCCAAATTGGTCCGGGGTGACGGAGAAGGCGGCGCGTGACCCCATAGACCCACCGTAAAAACTCCTCTCTCTTCGCCGCGCGAGCGGGTCACCGGGTGACCGGACAATTCCCCGGTCCGAAAGTTTTAAAAGTTTCAACATAGGATTTGTGTAATTAAACGCAAGTTGCAGTTGAAGCCTCTATATCTATAATAATATTAGAAAGATGAAGAGTTTATTTATTTGAACGTGTTAATCTCAGGAATTACTGATTCAAATTGAAAAACTCTTTAAGGTTGAATAGCCCATTGTGATTTTAACATCACGTTTTGATTAATAGGAGCGGAGTATCATTGATAAATGTGCAAAAAATGTAGACAATTATGCAGATTAGATGGACTGATGAATAATATTAGATGTTAAATATTAAAAGTCTTAGGGAGCCGTTGGATGCAAATGGTACAAGACCATTCTGCTGGGCATTTTCGTGGGTAGGCCTTTGTGCCTTGTCTACCGGCCGATGGATAGATGGTTGCAATTTACAATGCTGCAAGTGAAAAAAACGTACAGGTACATTTTATTAAAGTTATTAGTCCGGGGTAGTACCACACTCTCACAGAAGATCGACGTCTGAGTAATGGTAATGTGCTATTGTGCTTCGTTCGGTGAGTGAGGGGGCCGGAAGCCTCACTGGGTGGGTTTGGGGTTTGTAATGGTAGGCAGCGGCTTAGCTATACCATGGTATAGCAAAGGTATATCTATGGGTAGCAGTGACACTTACAATCAGGTGTGCTGCTTGCTCGTTTGTAACCATAAGCAAAAAAAAAAATAATTCGTTTATGAAATATTAAATTTCATATTTTCAAAGAATAAGTATGTAAGATTTCGTATTCTAATGTTCTGTAATACGTAATGGAACTTATGGTAGATGGAACATCTTCATTACGTGAAAATTACACTTGCTAGTTGTATAAATTACATGTTTCTAAGGTTTAAAATACATCATCTTCCAGCAATAAGATTTCGCAATAGAAATGAGAATCACAGAAGTTAAATAACTATACAAGTGTGTCAAGTTTCGCGGTTTGTAATGCCAAAGAGAACATAGGACGTCGCAACTTCCAATAAGTACCTAAGTCAAAATTATATTTATTAGCTATAAAAATTATATGTATGTAAATTATGTGTGTATTTTGATATACAAAATATATAAACATTTTCAGTCTTATCATCATCATTATCTCAGCTCATATCTGTCCCACTGCTGGTCGCGAGCCTCCTCCATAGTGAGAGGGAAATTGACCTACCAAGCTGGTCAGACGTGTTGGTATAGGGTTTTATTTCGAGTTTTCCTTTTCGAGCATAGATGTTATATGGGTTTTATATCTCTTAGTCATTTAGTCATCTCTTACAATCACCCGCGGGTAAGATAGGTGTTGAATTGTATTCTTACTACGTCACCATACTGTACAGTTTCAAGTGATAAGAATCCTCAGTAGCCGTGGATTTCACAGTACATTCATCGCACTATAAATATTTTTTTCTGAATGTTATTACTTTATTTATTTATTATTATTACAAAATATGTCAATAAAATATATCATGTTGACGTCCACGTGTCAAATTATTTTGGTACGGTAAACTATTTTACTTAAAAATACTTAGATTGTCTATTTAGCTATTAGCCAAAGCAATCTATTTTATAAAAATTACGTCGAAGTGTAACATAGCTATCATGTTATTGGCCGATGCGGGTAATAATATTAGAAGAGTACTGAATACATTCAGTCAGGATACTCCCCTAATATTTTACTTCAATATCTCCTAATACCATTGCTCATCGGATGTTGGAAGGTCTTGTTGGACTCGAGCCCTCGAGTCTGCCTTACAGTCGTGAAGTTTGATACCAAACATTTTTTTAATTTTTTTTATTTCGCAAGGTGGGACCATGGACGTGGTCGTGCCCCGGCAAATCGGCCCGGGGCGACAGAAGAGGCGGCGCGCAACCCCATGGACCCACCCTGCAAACACCTCTCTTCGCCGTGCGATCGAGCCACCGGTACCCGATCTTTGTCTTCGGTGGCCAGTTTGATACCAACCATGGAGTGCAGTTATCGAGAGTAGATAGAAGCATAGACATCACCAAAGCATTTGATACCTTGGGATTGTGCTACATCATGGACACGCCGATCATTAGCACAAGGTTACTTACTATATGTATGTGGGTTCTAAAGAGGGTTGATACGATAGGTTTTAGAACTCCACTTTGATCTTCTATCGCCTCTTCTATTCTTGAATGTAATCAATAACAAAAATACATAGCGCGTCGCCCTTCTGTATCAGTACACATATATGTACTCTAACGTCTAGATTCCAATGTTCTATTGAATATTTATAAAAAAAAATCTTTGTAACTTATTACAGGAACTTATTGCTCGTCGTTGAGACCTATAGACGCGATAGGCTGATAATGAAAAAAGAAAAACTGAAAGAAAGAATTTAATTTGTTACTTTATTTATGATCAGCTGTGTGGTAACGGCTAAGAATACTACCAACCCTTACTTTGCTTGTAGATGTGGAAAAGACGACTAAGAGCATTATAGTGACCGGAGCCAGCTCGATCTGATGCCGTTTGGCCAACAATTGTATTCCCAAGGAGGGTTGACGTCTGGTAGACGGCCGGTCATAAAATGATTTATTCAGTAAAATATGTATTTAAAAGTATAACTATAAATCATGTGACTTATGACGCGCCAAAGTTTATAATTTATGACAAGGAAAAAATTTAAAATAAAAAAAAGATGTCGAAAACACATAACGTATTATAAATAACATGTAAACAACATTTAAATCAGTTCCTTTACTAAGAAATATGTTGTTATATTTCGCAAGGGCCTTAGAATTTGGATTGTGCACAAAACTCCCTTGAATATTTTATGCATGACCGTTTATTACTCAGAATAACATGAGTCAATATTATTTCACAACATATTAGCCCTTTGATATGATTATTATTACGTCTTGTATGCTGTATATACGTTATTCGTATGGCGACGAAGTAAGAATACAATTCACCAATCCATAGCTTGCACGTGGGTAATGTACATACATACATACATACATATCATCACGCCATATCCCTTGCAGGGTAGGCAGAGAGCACAGAGTGCCAGAGAACTCTATCCTTGCATACTTCACTCGCTTCCTCAATATTCATAATTCTCTTCATACACGCTCGCCGGTTTCGGGGACTTTTGACTCCACCTTTCTTCAGTACGTGACCAATCTGGTCTAGGTAGTGAAAATAAAAAAAAGTTGACTAAAGGATATAATATGATATAACATCTGGGCAAGACAAGGAAATCTCCAAATGCGAACCAGGTCCTTATACCAACCCGTTTGATTAGCGTGGTTATCGTACGTCACTTTCGCTCCTATTTTGGAGGAGACTCGGACTCAATAGTAGGGACACATACGATTAAGTTCTATAGCCTACATTTTACCGCTTAGCCCCTGTGATATAATAGCCCAATATCATTTTCCCGATATATGAACTGAAGAAAAAAATTCGATTTACTAACTAGGTGTTTTGACGTTAAGCTATCAAAATCAACGAGCGCATCTTACTTAAATATTTGCACAAAGAAAGTGCGGCTTTAAAACGTTGTTCATCATCCTTAATCAACGACAGATATAAAAAATATACATTGTCAATATGTCTGACAATCTTCGCCGTCTCCGCTTGCATTAAAGTAGATTTTCTTCAATTAAATCACAGAAAACTTTTTAAGTGATAACTTATCTCTATATATCTAAATCTTTTCAACGCTTTAGAATAAATGAGAAACAAACATCCCTCCATCTATCTAAACCTTCGCATAATGATAGTAAGATAGACGAAATTATAAAATGTTATCCGATCATAGGTTATTAAAAGAAAAACTATGCTATACGACGAATAAATGCAAAATTGGATCGAATAATGGGATCGGTTTTAGGTTGTAATATACAACTACGAAGTTCTAGATCGCATTGGAATTGGAAGAAGTTGAGGTTATTTTGTAGATTTTTTCAATGTTTGAAGATTTTCAATAATAATAAAAGACAAATGAAATGAATGAAGAAAGAATGCGATCTCTACGGAAAATCTGTGGAGTTAGGCTGATCGATCGCATTCGTAACGACGACGTAAGAGAGCGAGTAGGCATGAAAAAGAGTATCAGTGTAAAGATGCGAAAGGGAATGCTCCGATGGTTCGGACATGTGGAAAGAATGCCGAACGAACGTCTGGTTAAGAAGATATACAATGCGAAAGTGGAAGGATGTAGGTACCGGGAGAGACCGAGACTAACCTTCCTAGACCAAATCGGCCATGTACTGGAGGAAGGTGGAGTCAAGAGTCTCCGAAATCGGCGAGCGTGTATGAAGAGAATTATGAATGTTGAGGAAGCGAGTGAAGTATGCAAGGATAGAGTTCTCTGGCACTCTGTTCTCTCTGCCTACCCTGCAAGGGATATGGCGTGATGATATGTATGTATGTATCAAAGACAAACCTGCTCAGTTTCTGGCTGGATCTTCTCAGTAGCGGTTACGTACATCCGGTGGTAGCTTATTCGATTAATTTAAAACGTTACAAATTAATTTGAATTTGCAAGCTCGAAATTGTGTACTGTGCTTAATTGAAAGTAATAAGTTCGCTCATATTACTTGGGATTGAGGATTAGAGATAAGAAATGAATTACATATATTTGATTTGATTTGATTGTATGGCAAACACCCAAAGTGTTTACAGCTCTACCTAAAACTTCGAGGACAGAATTAAATTAAAAATAAAACAAATATTTTAATAAACTCATTACATATTGCGTATTTTTATCATCTTAAAGCAATTTGATGCAAAAACAAATGAAAAAAAATATAGTAGGCGAAGCGTGTTTTCACATATTGCCAACTCGAAATAAATGTTGTCCTAATTAAAAATGTATTTTAATTGTAATGGTTTGCATAAAAAAAATTTTTAGTAGCTAATAAAAATATTTATACGGATGTTAAAATTATATATTTTCTTTAATCTGAACTATTATTAAACTGTTACAAATATTATTAGGTATTTATCAATAAAGTTGTTGTATTTTTTTGGCACGAATACCATCACACAGTGCCACCACTGCATTGTACCTCCTGTAAGCCAGGATCTATAATGCAGTCAATAGATAACACCGATACTTGAACCTCAGGCGGTCCCGGGAAACGCTTATAATTGTGTTGAGACCCGCAGCAAATTTAATTGAAAAATGTTATTTTCTATTAAAAAAATAGTAATGTGGAATCAATCTTTTCCAAATTCTATCCTATTTAAGTTTTCTTAATTTTGTTGCAAATCCCATACTTATTTATATGTATAATGCCAGTTTTTAGTGTTCTTTAACCATAAAAAAAATATAAAAAGGTTGATGATTGATTGAAAAATAAATGATTGAAGATGAATGATTTCTAATGTTTACGCGAGTAATATGTTGTTTCTATTAATAAATCCGGCTGGAGGCCTCGGTTCGGTGTTCGGACCATCGAGACCTTCCGGCCGATGCTGATGGAGTGGTTGGGTGCACGGAGGTGACGGACCACTTTATTTTAAATATAATTACTAAGGCAATACTTCCTGCTCGTCTATTAGTCTAGAATTTCATTGTCTATGCTTCTTAAAACTCACGAACTGTAATACCTATACAGACAACTGAAATTTCTGGAGTATTTCTATACACGCTATATAAGTAAATGAATCAGAGCTGCTCTTTATGCGATCTTTGGATCGCATAAAGAGCAGCTCTGAATGAAAAGCGAAACCATGACACTGAGCACGTGAGGTTACTATTTAAATCACTTAACAGCATTCTCCTGCTCTTATCCCAATTACTTGGGGTCGACACGATATGTACTCTGTTTTTATTGTAGATACATATTGCAAAAAGTTATTTGTTATAGTTTTATGACCGGCCGCCTGCCTGACGTCAATCCTCCTTGGGCATATAATTGTTGACCAAACGGCATCAGATGGAGTTGGCCCAGATCGATATAGAGGTCTTAGTCGTCTTTTATGACATCCACGAGCAGAGTAAGGGTTGGTAGTATTCTTAGCCGCTATCACACAGCAATACTATTTATATAATAAATCTTATGCCTTATAATCATCGATATATATATATATACATATAACTCTATGCTTATAATCATACAATATTTAAACAATTTCAACTTGACTTTTTATTATCTATGTCAGTTAGCATTAACGTTCAATATTTCTCGTATCTGTCAATAAAGATACATAATTTACAAGTACTATGCAACTAATCTAACTACACAGATAGCGAAGTGGTAT
This sequence comes from Lymantria monacha, assembly GCA_905163515.2. Taxonomy (NCBI): domain Eukaryota; kingdom Metazoa; phylum Arthropoda; class Insecta; order Lepidoptera; family Erebidae; genus Lymantria; species Lymantria monacha. The sequence goes on along the minus strand of LR991082.1, from coordinate 15,370,011 downwards.
AGGAAGGGGCCTCTTGCGCCAAAAGCTGTAGAGTGTAGGCTCAATTCTCATGCGGGTTATTTCTTTGTGCTAAATACAAACCATTGTTTTCGAGTGTGAGATCTAATTTACATGCGTTAATTGTATGTTTATAAAGTTTCTCGCGACACAAGGAATTATTCTTTAGTATTGTAAGGAATTATATGAAGTCCTCTGTAACTAGGCATTTTATAATTATGTCTGATGTTTACGCGAATATTACACATTTTAAATAAAATTGTTTTTTTACGGATTCTATCGCGTTTGTATTTGATTTTTAATTTCCCGACGTTTCAAAAACTTTTTAGCGTTAATGACCACGGATATTTAAGGGGGCGTCCATTACCATCACGTGAATTTTTAGTACCTACAAAGAAGTAGTTCACAGCTCATTATATTCTCGGTTTTTTGCTTTTTTATACTTTGCAAAAAGGTCTTTATACAGATCACCTACTTTAAACATCGTTCGTTGTCTGGCAACGGCAAGTCAAAGTCACACTACACGCCGCTTTTCAGTTTAGAAATCGCAGCGTTTGAAAAATAACTACATGTGATATTTTACTACACAACCTTGTGATATTTCATGATTTTTGTCAAACACCTAACCCAACCCCAAACCTCACGTGATTAATGGACGGCCCCTAAATATTCTATCGGGTTTGTATTTGATTTTTATTTTGCCAACCACGCAAATCATAACCACGGAAGTTATTCCATCATCATGAAGACTGTAAAATGTTCGAAACGTTGCGAAATTAAATAGAAAACGCAATTGAATCTGTAAAAATAGACATTTTATTCCAGTTAATTTAAGAAATGTTTAACAATGTTTTAAGTTCAGTACTAATTTAATTTAAAGGTATCATATTCAAGCCAGAATCGTGGTTTTTGTTAATTTAAATCATCAGTCATCAATTTATTAATTTTTTTATATATAGAAATTATAAAAAATACAATTATGTTAAAGTATATTTTTCTTTATGAATTACTATCCATACTAGAAATAATTTCATTTTAATCATTAATAAAATATTGCGATTTAAATGCTGTGCACACACACAAATTGAAGACTAGTGATACGGCTACATAAGAACCGAATAGCATAACATGGATGTGGTTCATCGACCCGAGCCGTGGCCTTGCCCTTGAGTCGTTCTTCATACCAAGTCCATCCGGCCGGCAGATCATAGACATTTTACTTTAAAAAGTACTTTGCGCAATAAAAGTGTAATCGGTATTTACGTTAAGATATCCACATCAAAAGAATAAATAGTATCTAACTGTTATCAAGAATATTTAATAAAATACCTGTAGATATTTTTGAAGACGACATAATATGTCGTATATACTTAGTATTAGAAATAAATTACAGACATTTTTAATTAACAAGACTTATTACAATATTGATGACTTTTTAAATCCTTACTAATATTATAAATGCAAAAGTAATTCTGTCTGTCGCTATTTCACGCCAAAACTGCTAAACTAAACTAAATGAAATTTGGTACACAGATAGTCTAGAGCCTGATAAAGGAGATAGGCTACTTTTTAATGCAAAAAAAGGGTTGTAAAGGGGGATGAAAAGTTGTAAGAAGTCCGTGTGGTGACGGAGTAAGAATACTACTCACCACCCCCTATGGGGACGTCCATTAATCACGTGAGGTTTGAAAGGCGGGGGGGGAGGAGTTTGACAAAATCACGAAGCCCTAAACCTTCATAGTTTTAAACCTCACCACGTATCACCAAGGGGAAGGGGGGGTTGGGGTTAAAAAATGCTAAAAAAAGATCACGTGATTAATGGACGTCCCCTATCTTACCCTTGGGTGATCGTACGAGACGACTAAGGGATATAAAACACATAATATCTATTCTCTCTGCCTACCCTGCAAGGGATATGGCGTGATGATATGTATGTATGTATGTATGTAATATCTATGCGAGAGAAGGAAACCTCGAAACAAAACCCTATACCAACACGTCTGACCAGCGCGGTATAGTAGGTTAATTTCCCTCCCATTACGGAGGAGGCCCGACCCCAACAGTGGGACATCTAGAGGACTTTGATGATGATGATGATGATGATGTATAGTGTTTTTGTTTTTTAGTAGGTTTAGTGTTATAATTATGCTACTGCCATAGTGAGGGTTTAGATTTTAAGTCTTGCGTACAAAGAAAAGCATTGCTGGGATTTTTTGTAGATGACTTTGAAATTCCCAACAGCAAGCTAAAAGTTTGAAACTTTTTCCGATTGACGACAATAGACTGCTCACTTAATATCGAGAACTAAGGATTGTCTCTGTTTAGTGACGGATTATGAATACAATTCACCACCTATCTTGCTTATACGTATAGCAAAAGATGAGTAAAGGACGCACGAACTTCAGGTTGTAAGCAAGTGGTCCGCTAAATTAGCGGGCCGCTTGCTTACAACGCGCTGCTAATTTGTTTTGTCAATGTAGTGTGGCTACATAGCACGAGCAAAAGTGCACATTTCAATGAACAGTATTTTGCTAGGTGGGAGCGGTGTTGTATAAGTGAGCTACGACCTTTTTTTGCGGTAGGCTATGGTGTGGTCACGCCCCGTCAAGTCGGTCCAGCTACGACCCTAAGGGGTATAATATGCATATAATATCTATGCAAGGGAAGCCAAACTTGAATTAAAACCATGTAACACACATCTGGCCAATGTGGTATTAAATTGGATTTTTGGTATTATATTGGATTGGGTTGAAGGCTCGAGCCCAGCAGTGGGATACATGTATAGCTGATTTAATGATGAAGAATTATTTGACGAAATGTTAGTGTATTTATATCTTTACTTACACTTTACTACCAATCCTTAAGAAAGTTTATATAAAAAGGTATGGTTTGTTTGGATAAAAGTATATTATTTTCTGTATTAATAATTAGTATTTAATGTTATTACATCCATCTATCAGCCCGTAAACGTCCACTGTTGGATATAGGTCTCCCCACGAGAATGCCAATCGAAACGGTCCTGTGACACCTGCATTCAACCGTTTCCTGGGACCTTAGTAATGTCCACACTTCGGAAGAGGTCGTCCTACGCTGCGTCGTCCGATAATGTTATTAGTAATACTGAAAAGAATATACTTTTATGCAAAAGGTCCGGTAAAAATAAAATATTTCTTTCTGCATTAACCTATTTCGTATAACAAAAACCTAAAACTTCATAAGTACATTGAATAGCTAAGTTCTATTTAATATTGCTTGTTATATCATAATATACATCTAGGTAGTGTTAAAAGTGATATTTAAATTATAAATTCTAAAATAAAAGCATAAATTATAACTTTTTATAACTGCCGCTACAACGAATTATTTAGCATAATATTACGTTGAAAATTAATTCATATGTTAAGTTAAAAGTGATTTAATACATAGATGAATAATATATAAAAGTCCTCGGTAGCTGGATCATGCTACCGAGTTCTTTGTCTTCGGTCATATACCTACGATACTACACAGCTCTCTACAATACAAGGGAAATTGTACCTGCTATATTATAAAAATTAATCTGCTTATGGCATAATTTATTTTCACGTGTGGAACTTCAACCTACATCTACTTGAAATCAGTTATAATCGTTTTACCAATTAAGCTAGGGTGAATGATGCGGCCACCGAAGATAAAGATTGGGGACCGGTGGCCCGCTCGCACAGCGAAGAGAGGTGTTGGGCAGAGTGGGTCCATGGGGTTGCGCGCCGCCTCTTTCGTCGCCCCGGACCAATTTGGCGGGGTGCGACCGCCTCCATAGTCCAACGCAAAAAAAAAAACATATGGTGAATGATGCGATTTTGTCACTCGCATTCCCCGTCTTTATGGTAGAAGTTTTACCATTCCATTTAGCAGAAAATGCTTACACGTTCTTTTTTGATTTAGCATTTTTCTCTTCAGCTAGATTTGTAATAAATATTGTTTGACCCAATAATCTAAATTATTGTTTATTTTGCTGATTTAGCATATTTCATGTTAAGCTATTTATTAAAACAAATGCTGAATGGCCGAGACTAGGAGCGGCTCTAGCACATGTAAGGGCCCGGGTACAAGCAATCACCTGGCGCCCTCTTGTATCAAAATGCGTGAACAAAATGGAATAGGTTCATAGTTACAGCATGTTAGAATAAATTTCGAATCTCGCTGGAATGTGTTGTTCCATGCTTAGTCTCGTTGTTTTGACAAAAAACCAGGTAAACGCGATTGGATTATTGAGGTACAGTGAGCATGGCAACAAAGTAACCTACCCAAACCTGTCAAATAACGCACACACTACGTTTATAAATGGTTAGGTACGTCGCGTACGGTGCGCCCGCTCCGTGCGGTGCGTTACAGTGGAGGCTCTATGTGTCCCAAAAGGCTCTCGGCGCTCGCTAGCACACGGCGCCCGGTTGCACCGCACCCTCTGTACTATAGGTAAAGCCGGCCCTGGCCGAGACGAATAGTTTTCTTGATAGAAGATTGTCTTGGTATGGACATGTGATGAGGAGGGATGATGAAAGACATGTGACAAGTCAAATCAAATCAAATCATTTATTTTGCATAAGCCCCATAGGGGCACTTACATATTGTCAATTTTACATTGTTTTTTAAATTAAATTTAATTAATCTACCACCGGATCGGACAGCAGCCACATACTGAGAAGATCCGGCAAGAAACTCAGTGGGCTCGTCATTTTTTCATTTTTTTTATTATATTTTTTCGCAAAAGAGTTTGGTTACATGTTTAATTTATGTTAGCTCCAGTGATATGCCCTTCGAGTAAAGATATATTTATTTTTAAATTTTGTATATAATACAAAATTAAACTAAGAATATTTATAAAACAAAAAAGAGACATAAATGGCTGGACCAGATCCCACAAGCGGCACCCGATCACGAGTTAACTATTAGAGCAGCCATCACGCCCCTCAACCACATTGGAGGGAAGGAAGAGACCCGCTCCACGTAGCTACCGCAAGCAGAGACCTTTTCATTGAGCATGACCATACCATAATCTATAAATTTGAAACAAATACCTTGGATAAATATAAATAAAAAGGAAGAAAATAGCAAGGATATCAATATGCTTCTGGATGGGCGTAAGAATCGTGGCAGACCCAAAAAGAGATGGATGGATTGATTGAAGATGATTTAACATATTATATGACATGTTAAGCTATTTATTAAAAAAAAATGCCGAATGGCCGAGACGAAGAGTATCTATGCAAATTTTATTTCAGCTTTTTCTTTTCTTGCAGTGATCTTATATCCCTTGGTTTTATATGCTGTGTGCTGTGAATACGAATACTACCAACCCTTACTTTGCTCGTGGCTGTCGTAAAAGACGACTAAGAACTTTATAACGACCGAGGCCAATTCCATCAGATGCCGTTTGGTCAACAATTACATTCCCGAGTAGGGTTGACGTCTGGCAGGCGGCCGGTCATAAAACTATTGCCAATAAATTTTATAATATGTACTATTACTATTAAAGAAGAGTACATATTGTATCGACCCCAAGTAATTGGGATAAGAGTAGGAGAATGAAGATGATCTTATATCCCTTGGTCGAATTTTGTGACACCTATGGGTAATGAAGATATGGTAAAATGTATTTCACTCTGTTATTTCATCGTCATCCCTGCTCAGATACATTCCATTGTTGGACTCGAGCCTCATCCACAACAGGCGAAAAATCGATATGCTGGTGAGACGTGTTAGTATAAGGTTTTATTTCAAGTATTCGTTCTTTTGTAAAGATATTATGTGCATATTATCCCTTAGTCGTCTTTTAGCATCCACGGGCAATATAGGAGGTGAATTGTATGCTTAGACCATTTTCACACGTTACATATTACTAATAGTAGCGTAGTATAGTAGGTCGAGATAGAAACCGAAATACGGAAATCCGCAGACGAACGAATGTAACCGATATAGCACGAAGAATTAGCACGCTGAAGTAGCAATGGACTGGCCACATTGCTCGAAGAACCGCTGGGAAAGAAAGAAGGTTCTAGAGTGGCGACCACGTACCGGATGACGCAGTGTGGGACGCCTCCCCCACTAGGTGGACAGGCGACCTAGCGAAGGTTGCTGGGCGTCGTTGGATACAGGCGGCACAGAACCGCACTCTGTGGCGTAAAATGAGGGAGGCCTACGTTCAGCAGTGGACGGCAATAGGCTGAAATGATGATGATGATGATGATAGTAGGTCAATTTCTCTCCCATTATGGAGGAGGCTCAAGCCCAACAATGCATGCTGACATTTTCCTTGTAAATTAAGTAATCCTCAAAATCATCGTAAACTAAATCTATTATATTTCATTTACACAGTGTAAATTGTTGTTCCACTTTTGCTCATTAATTGATTTTATTTATTCTTATTAAAGCGAAATCTAACTTTGTTTAGACAAGATGGTACAAAAATGATTATAATCTGTGATACCTTGTATCTACTTTACTTACTTTTATTACTTGTTACTGTCTGCGTTAACAGATCAGCATCTCTGCCTTTATTTAGTCTGTGGTTTAAACTGAGCGAACGTAGTTAAAAAGAGAAGTTACTGTTTTATTGTAATGTAGTGTAAAAGCACGTGTTTATTCATATTAATTTATATAATATTTAGTTCTGGTATGTAGCATCTGAAGAAGTTGCTTCTGTAGTAAATTTTTAGTGCTTAATAAAGGCAAACAGCCGAACATCTCGTTTTATTTTTTGCCTTTACTAAGGCAAACAGCCGAACATATAAAACGAGATTTTTTAAACTCTTACTGAAAAATATTGTTATATATTATCGCCTTATTTCTTGATCTTCTTTTTCTGTATTGGCAATCAGCTACTTATACGAGTTAAAAAACTGGTCCTTATCAGTAATAGTCATTGCTACATTAATTGTCCTCATTTAAAGAAGGCCAACCTAACTATGTATTGGTGTACGTATAGGATGTGAAAAGACATCGGAATCTTGAACTTTCATAATGGAGCTATTTGTACTTTAAGCTGCAGCTGTGGACAACTCCAAAAAATATCAACGATGAATACCAATAGTCTAGAATGGCTCTAGACTGAATGGTTCTAGAGACATCTTGCTATATTTTGCACAAACGCTTCAGCGATATGAGGTCGGTACTACAAGTAGTACATATCACAAAGGATTGGCTAGATTTTACAGCCATCTGTCTGCCTTAAGTTTTTTTATTGCTTCTGGTAACAAGCGAGCAAACAGCACACCTGCTGGCAAGTGTTACTACAGGTTAACTGCAAGAAGAATGAGTGACAATATTACAGAATTAAATTCTTAGCGTATGAATTATAGAATTACTAGCGGACCCGGCACACTTCGTTTCGCCTAACAGTTAATGAATGAGATAAGCAGATTTCGATTAATTTAAAATTACTAAGTTATTTTTAGCTGTGTGGTAGCGGCTACAAATACTACCAACCCTTACTTTGGTCGTGGATGTCGTATAAGACGACTAAGAGCCTTATAACGACCTCGGCCAACTCCATCTGATGCCCTTTGCTCAACAATTACATTCCCAAGGAAGGTTGACGTCTGGTAGGCGGCCGGTCATAAAACTATTGCCAATAACTTTTACAATATGTACTATGAAAGAAGAGTACATATTGTATCGACCCCAAGTAATTGGGATAAGTGTAGGAGAATCAAGAATAAATATAAATAAAATAATATATAAATTCAAATAATAAAGTATTTTAATAATGTGCCAGCAAGACGAAGAATTACCTTGTGTTATACGACATTTTCTTTCATATGCGTTGAAAATAAACTAATTGTTGATCTCTGATATTTGTTCGACGATTTCGCATTGTCAACAGCACGGCCTGCCTCGCTTTACTCTTGTGATTAAGAAGCACGGAGTTGGGCCATATTAACGCGGCGGTCTTCCCGTGCAATAAATTGTTCTTCTGACGTAGTTACGTTCGTTATGTTTCGAATTCTAACTGCGTTACGGTTTTGTTGAGAAAGATTTGATTTTATTGGGCGCGGCATTTTTGATGACAATATAGACATAATATGTTTTATTATAACAATATTCGTAAAAATTCGTAACACTCGCATAAAACGAACTCTGACCGGTCAAATTTTGCACGCTTGCACGTGTTAGATTAATTGTGTATATATTATATTTTTGTATATATATATAGGTATTATATTTAGATATATGTATTATTAATACTCAATATTATCTGTAATAGGTATCAGGTTATTATCATATCAGATAAATAAGATAGTAAAGCAAACAACCTTATTACAATACATTTAATTTACATATCAATTTATCATAATACTATTCAATGAAAATAAGCAAAAGTATTACCATGAAATGCACAACTACATAATGATACAAAAATACAACCTTAGATGTTAACAGTACGAAAGCCAACAGCAACTGACTGTTTTACCGCGCTATCGCTCCTTAAATACCCACAAACTGCACAAACAACCGACAAACCACAACTTTGATATCAAATCAGCAAATATTATTTCATTTTAATCCACTTTTCACCCTAATAACACAAATCATATCGTAATTCATCATTATTTTTTAAATCGACGTAAAATAGAATCTTATTACCTTTTTAAATGTTATATACCTATACATTTCTTCTATTATTAATCTAACACGGCCATACTGACAAGTACTTCGCTCTCGAAGTACATTATTGTATTATTGCTAACATATTTGCAAACAGTGACTGCTCAAAACTTACATATGTTTGTTTGCCAATTGCCTAGACGTGTCAAGCCCCCTCCACCCGCTGCTTGTGGGATAAACTTGCACCAAGCAAAAGACCGACCAGCGGAAACAACATATTGCAAATCATGATTCTTCAAAATTTATATATTTTTGTTTGCCAATTGCATAGACATGTCAAGCCCCCTCCACCCGCTGCTTGTGGGATAGACTTGCACCAAACAAAAGGCCGACCAGCGGAAACAAAATTTATATATTAAACAATCACAATCCACTTACAAATCACAATCCACTTACAAACAAATTAGCAATCATACACATAATAATTATCTAAGTACTTAAATCAATTCGTAAGCTACATTTTCCTTGCAATTTGTTAGAAGAAATTTCATAAGGGCCTTTAAATTTTGATGCTAATTTAACCTTACACCTATGATTCTGTGAGATATACTTCATCTTCGACGAACAGTGTCAAAACGTTTTTTTTTTTTTTTGGGTATTTGCCGCCATTTGTATAATATATAGTTTAGCTATGTCTCAAGCAGTGTCTAATTTAATTAAGTACCGAATTTCATTTGCGACAAATTACATCAATAAGTAAGCGTAAATAGTAAAACCTGTGGCCTTCTGTATGTTCCTGTTAATAGATTGTTGGATTTCCATAAAACGTTCGGCCAATCTGACTGTCTAGCATATAGTATTAAGCAATAGTCACAATAAATACGTAACGTTCTACTTGCCCCTTACTTGTGAGGGTACAATGGAAATTAAGTAATGTTCTACACGTAGCTCATCAAACAAAAAAAAATAACATGATTTGACTACTACTAAAATTAATTCCTTGACGTTTCGAACACTTTACAGTGATCATAGGCAGGGGAGTACCAGGGTGTCTTACGCCCAATAAGTTATCGTTATTACAGAAATTTATATATATCTACTACAGGATCAGTTATTAAATTTTGGTCCGCATTTTTAATACAAATTAATTGCCAGCACATATAAGAAAATGATTCTATGTGTAAAATTTTATATTGTTTATGGTGAGTTATAACTATTAAACATTTAATTTATGATAATTATCATATTGTGGCAATATACATATAAGTTTTATAAAACTAACAAATGTATTCAGCTACCTATATATTTTTTAAACTAGCTAGTTATTCTCAAAACCAATATGACAATTTCTTTCGTGAAATAGGCGTAATATACTTTGCAATATATAACTTTATATGTCCATTTGGATTAATTTTGTTATATATAGCAAATTACCACAAACTACCTACATATTGCTTTGAGTCTATTCTCACGTTTGTTCTCTATGTGAAAATTCTAACCGAGATGGGGTGTCATCTATTAAATTTACAGTATTAGGCATAGCCATAGGCAGTTCAATAGGATTTCGACCGAGGAAATCGAAATAGCTTATATATTGTCCCTTTAACAAGTAATTTCAAACTGCATATTTACCCACCCGCGAGCTAAATGGGTTATTATTTTATTCATGGTTGATTTGATACATACATTCAGTTATAATTTTAAGTTAGTTCCTAGTAAATAAACTGTAATGTGTTTCACAGCATTGTAAATGGCTAAAGTTTCTAGATCGTATGAACTATATTTCAACTTATAGGTGTTGTTCTTTTACTGAAATAGGCACCCTAAAATTATTAAATTTCTGTAATAAAATAGATATCTAATATCACTAGTAACGTCATATGATTCTGTTTGTAAGCTAGGATCGAAAATCGATAGCGAAGGTCTAGACACTAGATACCTAATGTAAAACTTAATCTCTCGCGACCAAACTCGAGTCCCATTTTTTGTACTTTTTCTTTTGAAAAATAAGTCAACTAGTTCTGTACAAAAATGTGACCCAAGTCGACATTCAGATGGTCTTTATGACTAAATATACCAGAGCGAAGCCCTTTAATGCCTTACCAGCTCCTGCGACGGTACCGATACTGCGCCATCCCAATACTTTAAGACAGTTCCTCGATGTTGAGACCTCAGCCTTCTGCATCACAGCCCTCGTCACTTTTCGCTAGGTAGAAGGCTGCATTTGCTATGTCATCATCAGCATGATGATTGCCGGATACAGCACCTTAGATTGCCTGGAGAACTTCTAAGACAGCGGGATCTATTCTGAAACTCGGATATTAGGTGTATTAGTAATTAAGGTATTTATCCCACTTCTGATGTTAAATTAATTTTGTATATATTATATTTTTTGTATATATATAGGTATTATATTTAGATATATGTATTATTAATACTCAATATTATCTGTAATAGGTATCAGGTTATTATCATATCAGATAAATAAGATAGTAAAGCAAACAACCTTATTACAATACATTTAATTTACATATCAATTTATCATAATACTATTCAATGAAAATAAGCAAAAGTATTACCATAAAATGCACAACTACATAATGATACAAAAATACAACCTTAGATGTTAACAGTACGAAAGCCAACAGCAACTGACTGTTTTACCGCGCTATCGCTCCTTAAATACCCACAAACTGCACAAACAACCGACAAACCACAACTTTGATATCAAATCAGCAAATATTATTTCATTTTAATCCACTTTTCACCCTAATAACACAAATCATATCGTAATTCATCATTATTTTTTAAATCGACGTAAAATAGAATCTTATTACCTTTTTAAATGTTATATACCTATACATTTCTTCTATTATTAATCTAACACACGCTTGCTCTACTGTCGATATATGAAAATCAAGCACTTTTCAAACCTAAAAATGATTGTATTTTTCTCACATTGCACTTATAGGATAATATTATCATACATATGTCAAGAAAAAACATTTGTTTAAACGTATTTGATATTTTTAAAAAGCAATTATTTCGTTTAAAGTAAGAAAATAGTTGATTGAAAAAATATTCGAAGACGTCGGATAAAACATTCCGTATCTGGCAATAATACGACCGTAAAAATTAATGTATCAAAATATTTCTTTTTTTAAAAGCTTCATAATCGCAACGCGCGGTTTCCTTTAGAAAATGGTTTGGTAATTCTTTATTGTAAAGAGAGAGAGAGAGAGATAGAGGAAAGAAAGAAAAGTGTCACTTCTGATATGTGTACGTACTTAATACGTACGCATATTTTTTTGTTTTTTTAAAGTGCAATTTTATTTAATATTACTACCAGATCTTACTCAATGAAATAATTAAGGCGCTTTATTTATCGTGCATATTATAGCATTGACTAATAGTAAATGCTAAATAAAATAAAAATTATGAGGCGTGCGCTATTGGATTTTCCAAATTATAATTTTAACTTTTCGCGGTATTTTCCAAACAAACCATTAGACCATGTAATGACGTGTGCTGTCAGTTGCCATGGTTACATCATCAACAAAAGAACGTTTAGAATTGATGTTTTTTTAATTTTCTTTTTTTTGTTTATTAATATTATATTTTAATATCCTATATCCTATTCCAGACGACAACAAACTCAAAAACATAAAAATCATAAAAATTGGTGCAGCCGTTCTCGAGTTATAAGTGTTGTAACTAACACAACTTTCTTTTATATGTAGGTATAGATATAGATATAGATATCTACCATTTGAGAAAATATACAGTTTCTTTCGTTTAGAATCAGACATACAATGACGTATATAATAAATGAATATAAAGTTCTAATATTTAAATGGTAAATGAAGTGGCCAGTCACATATTATGATAAGTATATACCACAGACGTATAAAAATTATTAAGATCGAAATGTTATGGTTTAAATTCAGCAATAGTTGTCGGCGTGTTCTATCTACATCCTCTATTAACTTTATATTCGAGAATCCGATTTTGTTTTAGGAATAGCATTGGTTCCATTATTTCTACTAAATACATCTTTATACATTTTTCATTCCATTCGTTCCATAATTTCTGTGTGGTGACGGAGTAAGAATACAATTCACCACTCCATATCTTACCCGTGGGTTTTTTTTTTTTTTTTTTTTTTTTTTTTTATTGTCTACGGTGACAAACGAGCAAACAGCACACCTGATGGTAAGTAATGCTGTTGCACATGGACCCAGCAACACCAGGGGTACAGCCAGGCCGCTGCCTACCGTGAAGGAAGAGCTCTTCTTAAACCTCGTTTGAAGAAGGACATGTCATAGCGCTCGGGAAACACAGCAGCAGGTAGTTCATTCCAGATCTTGCATGTACGTGGGAGAAATGATCGCTGAAAACGTACGGTCGAGGACCATATCGTTTCCAGGTGAAATGAATGAACCCTGCTACGGTGTCGAGTGGTACGGTGGTAAAATGGTGACGGTGGTACCAAGTCAAACAGTTCCTCAGAGCACTCTCCGTGAAAGAGCCGGTAGAGTACACAGAGTGACCCAAAGTCTCTCCGCCGCTCCAGCGACTCTAGTCTGTCCGTGAGATTGGGATCACCGACGATTCGAACTGCCCGCCTTTGTAGGGAGTCAAGTGGGTCTAGCTGATATTTAGGCGCGCCTGCCCAGAGATGAGAGCAGTACTCCATGTGAGGACGAACTTGTGCTTTATATAGCACAAGACGTTGACTCGGCGTGAAGTACCGCCTGGCCCTGCTCAGCACGCCCAACTTTTTGCTTGCCAATTTGGCTTTGTCCTCCAAATGACTCCCAAACTGGACTTTGTTCGATAGCTCGACGCCGAGGATCCCAATACTCTCGGAGATTTGGAGAGTTACTCCTTGGAACTGAGGCGCCATGATAAAAGGGTCCTTCTTCGCAGTGAACGCGCAAACTTGTGTCTTAGTGGGGTTGAACTGGACTAAATTCCGTTCACCCCATTTTGAGGCCCGCCCTAGAGAGCGCTCGACTTCAGACACAAGTTGAGCCCGTCTTTCCTGTAACATACTCCGAGGGACATTCTGATGCTCGGTGTATCGCTCGTCACCCGTGCTGTCATCCGCATAGCAACGAATACTCTCTATGGAGAGCATGTCATTGATATGCAGAATAAACAACGTCGGGGAGAGCACCGAGCCTTGTGGTACACCAGCATTAATGTGCATGGTCTCGGAGCAGGAGCCATCGACGACTACTTTTATGCTCCGACCATCCAAAAAACTGGTGATCCAATTACAGAGTCCCTCGGGGATTCCATATGATGGTAGCTTCGATAGAAGGGCCCTGTGCCAAACCCTGTCGAACGCCTTCGCGATATCTAGGCTGAACGCTAGCGCCTCACCCTTGCCCTCCAAGGCCTCTGCCCAACGGTGTGTGAGGTACACAGGAAGATCACCAGCCGACCGGCCATGACGAAACCCATATTGGCGGTCACTGATCAGCTGATGATCCTCAAGGTACTGCAGAAGCTGATGGTTGATTATTTTCTCCATTATCTTGGAGAGCAAGGATGTAATCGCAATCGGCCTGTAATTCGACGGGTCCGACCGGTCTCCCTTTTTTGGGATCGGGTGGACATGGGCTATCTTCCACGAAGATGGAACCCTACAAGTATCATAGGAAAGTCGGTATAAGCGCGTGAGGACGGGGGTCAACTCGGGGGCGCACGTTTTCAGGACCACTGCAGGGATGCCATCCGGCCCGCTCGACTTATGTACGTCTATTAGCCGCAGCTCCCGCCTCACCGCTCGCTGCGTAATGCGGATTTTAGGCAGAGAGCTTTCACACCGCGGGATGATAGGTGGTGTGGCGGTTCCAGCGTCCAAAGTCGAGTTACAGGCAAAGAATTGACCTAAAAGATCGGCCTTCTCCTTTGCACTGTGGGCTAGACTGCCATCATTTTTCTGCAGTGGTGGGAGATTGGACTGGCAGAAGTTGCCTTGGGCAGCTTTGGCGAGCGACCAGAATGCACGACTCCCGGCGGGATAGCTCTCCAATCGCTCGCCGATTCTGGCAACATGTTCCGCCTTGGCTCTGGCAATAGCCTTCTTACTAGATCTAGAAGCAGCATTAAATTTTCGCTTCTCCTCCCTGACATTTGGGTCCCGACAGTTTTGGGCCCTATTCCAGGCCTGGTATGCGGACTGCTTTTGCTGTGCAGCCGTCCTACAGGTTTTATTAAACCAAGGCCGGCTGCGGCCACCGACCGGTATTTTGTTGTTGGGGATGAATAATTTCATCCCCGTAATAACGGTATCGGTAACGCAATCCGCACAAATGCCAGGGTCCCTAGAGGCGAAGCAAAGCTGCTTCCATGGGTAGGATGCGTAGAACTCGCGAAGCCTATCCCAATCTGCTGACTTATATTGCCAGACTCTGCGAGTCCCAGTCGCTTTAGAGCGATTAGGCCTCGCAATAGGGGCTTTGCTACGGACCAAGCAGTGGTCAGATGACCCAAGAGGAGCTTCGACCACTACCCGGTATCCGTGCTGGTGTGTAGTCAGCAGAAGATCCAGTAGAGACGGCTCATGGCTCTCAATGTCTGGAACACGGGTGGGCTGTGTTACCAGTTGTGAGAGACCATAGGCCGAGACCATATTGAAGAGATGCCTACCCAAGAGGTTAGTGGTTCGGGACCCCAACCACTCTTTATGATGAGCATTAAAGTCTCCAAGAACCACCACCTCCGCTGATGGACACTGCTCCAATATTTCGTCAATCCCCCATTGAACGTTCTCGAATAACTGAGTTGACCCTGAATCACTGCCATGGGACCTGTAGAGGCACGCGTAGATGCGGGTATACCCTCCATAGTCTACGCGTAACCATAAAATTGACAGGTCACCATGCTCGAGGGCCCTAAGGCGGCGACAACAGATGTCATCCCGGATGAACACGCACACCCCAGCTTTACGGTGGAAGGAGTGTTCCAACTCGTAGCCTGGATAATTTAGGTACGAAATATCATCCGGGGCACTTATCTGCGTCTCCGTTAAAAAGAGCAAGGCAGGCCGCGCCGTCTCGAGGTGTTGGTGGACGGCGTCGAGATTGCTGTGTAAACCCCTAATGTTACAAAAGTCCACGTCAAATGTGGATAGAGGGACCGCCGTGTAAAACCTTCTCTTTTTGTGTTTCCTTTTCATGGGTTTTGTATAAGAAGAGGAAGGGAGTGTACTTTCGTGGAATGGGGTCCGGTGATGCCAAAAAAAAAAAAAAAGGTGCGGGGCATAGTACATGGTTGGAGGGTGGGTTTTGTGAGGAGCTGACACGAAGCACGGAAGGGCCCCCGGTGCCCCCCCGCCCGTAGTCGTCGGGCTCCACTCCGGTTTCCCACTCCGGCACGACGACTCCGCAACGGGATTTTCGCCGGTTGGCGGGACAGCCTCCCAGGGGGGATAGTCCTGGGCTCGGGTCCCCTGCTGACCGGCAGGTGGCCGGCGGTGACCATTCCCACCGGGTCTCCCTGTACCCCATATCAGCCCCTCACGCCCAATGCCCCAACCAAGACCTTACCACCGTAAATTTCAAGCATCACCAGAACCCACCACACGAAAACACACCCGGAAAGTTAGGCTCCGGCTCTCTCGCTCACCGAACGAAGCACAGCGGCAAAAGCCACCATTCATACGTCGATATTCTGCGAGAGTGTGGTACCACCCCGGTCGGGCCTGCCTGCGGCTGTAGATAGAGAACTATCAACAGTGTGGCCCTACCACAATACAATCTTATGAGACGACTAAGGGATATGAAACGCATATAACGTCTATGCAAAGAGAAGGAAAACTCGAAACAAAACCCTATACCAACACGCCTGACCAGCGTGGTTTAGTAGTCAATTTCCCTCTCATTATGGAGGAGGCTCGAGCCCAACAGTGGGACGTATATGAGCTGAGATGATGATGATGATGATGATGACATCTTTATACGACATGTCTATAGACAACTAACATAATATTAGCGGTATTTAAGTTCAACTACCATATTAACAATTTTATAAGCTAAACTTTTTTTATAATATTTGTCATTCCTTTTTTTTCGGAGACAGATTACGGGTGCCGTGATTTGAGCCTTTTTTTTGCGGTGGGCTATGGACGTCGCACCCCGCCAAATCGGTCGTGATTTGAGCCTGGACGATGGAAAGGACAACATACCGTTCCATTACTTGTCATATTGCATGTCTCTGGTCACCGTTTGGATAGACTACTAGTATTGAGTTCTTGGTCTTCGATGGTCCGGAATATTTGCCTTGCTTTACACTTATGTTTTATGCGTATGTCCCTCAGTTTTTATGTAATATTTTGTTTTCTCTTGATTTAATGAATAAAATTATTTTCCTCATTTCACGTTCAAAATATATACAAACGGGTTGGCTTAAATAACTGTTGCACCATTTCCTGTTGGTTGATTATACAAAAAAAAATACTCCACTTAAAATTTTCTAGATATTTCAACCAATGACAGACCGCATACTAAAGAAAATTCCCTTCCTAGAAAAGTGAAATGAGAGATGGCCGATCCAGTCCGGCGCCGCTCAGTCGTCACGGCCTAGCCAGGGCGCATTCCTGCTGACCACAGCCCTGTATTTAGAAGTCACTGCCACCACACAACTTCAGTGATTATGTTCACACACAATGACTAACTATCTATAAACTATCATGGCGAACATGAACAATAACATACAAAATACATATTTGTTAATTATTACTGATGATTTCAATTAGTAAATTCTGTACACTTAACGGCAATAGGTTGAAAAATGAAACCATTCCCGCCGTGAGTAATGAGTGCGATTTAATTCACACCTGTCAATGTTTCTGTGCGATCCAGGACTTTTTTTCTGCGAGTCCTCGCGACGTAAAATGTATTCTTAATTGCGGGATGTACCTAATCTTTAAAAATACAATAACTAAAGCTACAACATATTATGCTAACTACAGTAAATTATATGTCATACAATCTACGTGTATGGGGATAATAAAACTTTCTTATCTTATCCTTTGATCATAATATCATCACCATCATCCTGTTCTTCTTGTAATTATTTTGGGATCGATCCATCGTACATATTGTAAAAGTTATGGCAATAGTTTTACGACCGGTCGCCTGACTGATGTTAACCTTCCCTGGGTGTGTAATTGCTGGCCATCGAAGACAAAGATCGGTACTAGTGGCTCGCTCGCGCGGCGAAGAGAGGAGTTGCACAGTGGGTCTATGGGGTCACGCGCCGCCTCTTCCCTCACCCCGGACCGATTTGGCGGGGCGAGACGCATCCATAGTCCACTGCAAAAAAAGGTGTGTTTGAGATTTTTTTAAAAATTGCTGAGCAAACGACTTCAGATGAAGTTAGTCCAAATATATGTTAAGATTTTAGTATTATTTTATGATACTGCGAGTCTATATATAATATAATATAAATGACTATTCGTAGCGGCCACCACACAGCGCTTTATTTGGCCTTTTAATCGTAATACATACATACATACATATCATCACGCCATATCCCTTGCAGGGTAGGCAGAGAGAACAGAGTGCCAGAGAACTCTATCTCTGCATACTTCACTTGCTGCCTCAACATTCATAATTCTCTTCATACACGCTCGCCGGTTTCGGAGACTCTTGACTCCACCTTCCTTCAGTACATGACCGATCTGGTCTAGGTAGGTTAGTCTCGGTCTCCCTCGGTACCTACATCCTTCCACTTTCGCATTGTATATCTTCTTAACCAGACGTTCGTTCTGCATTCTTTCCACATGTCCGAACCATCGGAGTATACCCTTTCGCATCTTTACACCAATACTCTCTTTCATACCTACTCGCTCTCTTACGTCGTCGTTACGAATGCGGTCGGTCAGCCTAACTCCACAGATTTTCCGCAGAGATCGCATTTCGACCGCATTAATTTTACTTTCATACTCTTTTCTGCATGCCCGACTCTCGCTTCCATACAGTAATGTTGGGACAAGCACTGCGTTATGTATTGCTACACGTGCCTTCTGGCTGAGGTGGTGGCTGCCGAGAAGTTGCTCCAACGCTCCGTTCACTCTATTTCCCGCATTCACTCTTCGCTCTATATCAGTGGTGTACCTTCCGTCTCGGCTAAATCCACATCCAAGATATACAAATTCATCCACTTGCTCTAGTATATCATTACCTATTGTTACTCTTACATCTGTTCTGGCTTCGTCTCTTTGAAAGACCATTAATCGTAATAGATAAACAAAAATACTAAGCTACGTAACTTAGTAAAAGAGAATATTTCATTTGTTGAAAAGTGTACCACAAGCGAGATATAAATGACGTCCTTTAGAATCTATTCTATCGTTCAGGCCAAGTAAGTTACCAATTGATTGCACAGATGACGTAATAGTTAAGATACCGACCTGACATGCCAGTGCCGTAGGTTCTATTCCGACGCAGGACAATACTCTGTGTGATCCACGAATTATTGTCCTCAATCTTGGTGTAATTTGTGTCCGTAATATTTGTATAGTCCCCCGCCATGTAAGGATTATTTCCTTAATGCAGGGCGTTTATTAAAAAAAAAAACAGAAAAAAAATTGATGAGTAAAATAATGCTGACTAGCAAATTAACATTTGAAATTATATTTAATAACGATATGGTTTAATAAGAATTTACATTGTTAATTAAAAACATTCGAGACTATCTATGAAACTACATGTGCGAAAACTGCTCAATGCTGACATGTTAGAATAATTTTGTAATTAATTAAATACGCCTTATTTCCATTTTCTTTCGTTTTTTAGTATATTTAAGATGTATATATAAAAATACCTTGCATAAGTTTCTTTTTTTTTTTTGTATATTTGGTATTACTTCTTAATATATATAAATTACGTGTGTTTGTCCGCGATGGACTCCTAAAGTACTTAACTGATTTTAATCAAATTTGCACAGCATGTGTAATTTGATCCAACTTAAAAGATAGGATAGCTTCCATTTCAATTTATAGGCGCAATATTATTTTATTGCAAATTATTTGTCTATTATTTGACAGTCACAATTATCTGTTATCTCCAAACGATTCTAACAGATGGCGGTATCTGTTGACTGAACTGAGTAAGTTTTTAATAGATGCCGCTGTGTTAAACGTACAAACTTTTCATATAAGCTACAATTTATTAGCATAACCACCACGTGTTACTGAGGCTACCTTAGCCACAGCAACGCGTGGCCGGGCCGGATGTATTGTATGAAAATATTTTACATACTTTTTTGCTAATAAAAATACAATACAATACCGATTAAAAGTTATTTCCGTGCAGTGATAGAGCAAGAATATATCACCCCTATTTTCCCGTAAGTGTTGGAAATATCAATTAAGGGATGTAAGCACATCATAACACTATAAGACAAAGAAAATTCGTTTGATAGGTAATTTGTTCTAATAACGTGGAGGTTCTTTTTTTATTATTTTATTGACGGCTATGGATACAAGTCATTTAAGCCTTGACTATTTTGACCTTGGAGGTGTAGACCCAGTGTTACCTACTGTTAGCATTGACCAACGCAACATATCTTGTTCGCCCTCAAGAGTCAAAACAGTCAATTGTTTTTTACACTACTCTGTAGATGATAACTGATCTATATATATATATATATATTGTCTTGGGTTTATATCATAGAGTATATTACTAGAAATAAATGGTCGGCACAGGAAACGGGTGCATAAGTCGTACACGCAATTACAATTAAATGTCGGCAAGACACTGATCACCACTGTAATTACCGTCACGCAACTTGAAATAATCTTTCTAACACGCGTTTTGAACATCTGAATCCCACGAACTAAATATGAGGTTTACTTTGCGTACTGGCCGTAGCAAAAAATTCATTATATTCATGAGAGACAACATTGATATTTTAGTATAGTTACAATTTTGTTTAATGTCTTGTATTTTACACACATTCCAATAAAAGGAAGTAACACCCCATATTTCGCCACGTAATTTTTGAGAAATCGATCTCGATTACGTGGCTGTATTCCGAAAACATAGCAGCAATAGTGTAGAAATATACTTATAGATATACTCCAGAAAAAACAAAGCAATTGAACATCCTTACTCTAGAAATTATAGATTTGAAAACGCTTTAAAAATTAAAAAAAAAAAAACAAATTTTAAATGGTGGTCGATTCTCTAGGTTGAATAAGAAATGAGATATGAATTTTTCAAAAATGACAATCAAATCGACAAGCTTTAAATTTAAAAAAAAATCTACGACTGAATTTTAACAAAATCAATTTATGACTTATCGAGCTGAATATTTCAGAATCTTCTTATCTTACTACTTTCTAAAAAAAATCATTTCCCATACGTAATCACATAGATTATACTTTCATCGAAAAGGGATAGATTTGTTTGACTATACTTGTAGTAATGGTGGTAATTATATTTAGCACGTAGAATGGTACCTCCTACATGCATTAACTCTTATATGTAGTTGATTTGATAAATAAGAGAGAGAGAGGAGAGAGGTTAGGATACATCATCATCATCACAGTCCATATATATCCCACTGTTGGGCTCGGGCCTCCTCCTTAATGAGAGGGCAATAAACTTACTATACCACGCTGGCAAGACGTGTTAGTATAGGGTTTTGTTTCAAGTTTTCCTTCTCTTGTATAGATGTTATATGCGTTTCATATCCCTTAGTCGTCTCTTACGATCACCCACGGGCAAGATAAGGGGTGGTGAATTGTATTGTTACTCCATCACCACACGGATAACATAGTAGGTATATATAGAATAAATATCTCGTAAAATTTATATTTTTCGTGGAGAGAAGACTACACTTAAATCACAATCTATTCAAATAATTTAATCTAACAATATATATACTAAGAATAGAATTAACGTTATAATATTAAAGTGATAGATGTTTATAACAGTCGGGTCTTATTCTTTGCATAGCTTTCGCAAATCTTTGTGAACATAAAAGTGGAGTCAGAAAACTCTCAAATATGTAAATTTACTAACTATATATTCGTTCACCGTTAAAACAAGCGATAATTAACAATTTAACACGCACATAAATGCGCAGTGGTTCAAGCTTAAGACATGTATATGGTAGTATATTAATCTCCCTCCTATCTGTTTCCCTCTGATCTTATGTGATCAAGTCAAAGTATAATCGTTTGCTTTATATTAAAAAAAAATAGTGATTTGAAGGACTACACACTGGAGCTGTTATTTACTAAACATATTGTGTATTGCTATATAAATGAATTATTTTAAAAATAAGACGAGCTCCTAGTTTCTCTTTGGACTCTTTCAATTCCGGCCGCATGATGATGCAGTGACTAGATCAATTTTCGATTAATTTCAGACAAAATGTAAAATTGACAATATGTAACTGTCATCGCAAGATTTATACATAATGAAAGAATTGAATTTCAATTTGAATCTATGCTAATTTTGCTTATATTGATACTATACAATCCGTTGCATTATGGAGGAGCTACCTAGTTCAGAATATTCACAAAGGCGGCAGTACACTGCTTATTCGTACCCCATCATTAACATTGATTCTAAAACACGACGCTGGCCGGTGAGCACCCTGCGTGACGCTGCCGGGAAGTCAATGAAACCGCTTTGATACTCCATAGGCGATACGCACTATGCCTCGCAAATTGCTGCCTACCCCGCGTTACGCAATGATAAAATTGTCGCTTGTATTACGTACAGCGATTGTGGCTACGTAGCGAATAAAATAACCACTTTGCTGCGGTCGTTTCCTGGGATCTGTGTTGTAACATTACGAAGCGTTTGTCTTTCTTTGTATACAATTGTATGTTGAAAACACTTATGAGTAATACTTACTTACACTTATAGTAATAATAATACATCATTTGGTCACGGTTTTCGTTATCAAACATCTTCTTAAACTATATTGGGTATTATACATAAACCTCCTCTTTCAAATTCAAGTCAAATTCATTTATTATGTATAAACCCTGCAAGGGCACTTACATATTGTCAGTATTAACATTTTAATTTAATCTAATAAACTACCACCGGATCGAAACTAGACCGCTACTGAGAAGATCCGGCAAGAAACTCAGCGGGTTTCTCTATTATTGTTATTTCTTTTTATTTTTTATATATATAAAAAAAAGAATGTTACATAAAAGAAATAGCTCCAGTGTGATGCCCTTCGAACCTAATAGTTCAAATACAATGTAAGATAGCCAATCGTTGGACCAGATCCCACAAGCGGCAGCCGATCACGAGTTAACTACTAGAGCAGCCATCACTCCCTTTAACACACAGCTACCGCAAGTGGACCTTTCACTGAGCATGACCAATACCATATATACAATGCTTATGAGGCGGGCTGCAACAGCTGATATTATCAGCTTACATCGGTTGATCATTTATTACGATACTGGTAAGAAAGGAAAAGCTTTAAATGATATTCTTACTTGGTTAACAGATAAAATTACTTATAAGTTATATTTATAGTGTATATACATAGCTGTGTGGTAGCGGCTGCGAATACTACCAATCCTTACTTTGCTCGTGGATGTCGTAAAAGACGGTTAAGAGCCTTATAATGACCTGGGCCAACTCTATCTGATGCCATTTGGTCAACAATTACATTCCCAAGGACGGTTGACGTCTGGCATGCGGCCGATCATAAAACTATTGCCAATAACTTCTACAATATGTACTATGAAAGAAGAGTACATATTGTATCGACCCCAAGCAATTGAGAGAAGAGTAGGAGAATGATGATACATATATTATTCTTATATCATAAGTAAAGGATGGTTAATTTCAGATGAAATTAGCTGAAAGTTTCTATTTAGTCAACAAAAACCTTGGGTATTATTATTAAGATATGTAATCAAAATTAAAGACTACTTCTAAGGGTCGATATTTAGTTATTGGGTTCTTTATGCAAAAGCAGAGACTGTTACTATTTTTAAAACTTTGTATTGATTTTTACGATATCTTAAGATTTTAAAGCAATATTATTGCCATTGAATAATAATTTTTGTTTACTTGTCATACGCATTTATTTATAGAAAGGTAAAAATTTTAGAACTTTAAAAAAAATAGATTAAAATAAAAGCAGGTAGGCATTTTATCATACTTTTTGTTAAAGTGCTTATACAAAATATAGATATAATCTGTACTCTTCTTCCATCGTACATATTGCAAGAGTTTTGGTAATAATTAACTAGTCCCAAGGAGACTTGAGCCCTGCTGTGGGACGTGTATATAATGAAAAGAAGAATAGAAAATTACTTAAGTAGGAACCTGCACTAATAACATTTTAATAATGTCGCTTTTCTTATCACCAGTATGATGATGGTTTAGGAATATAATATGCCTGCACTCTTAACTTTCCTTTGAGAAAACCAGCTGAAGGTGACCCTTCATCGTTTTTTTTTTTGGTGGACTATGGATGCGTCTCGCCCCGCCAAATCGGTCCGGGGTGACGGAAAGGCGGCGCGTGACCCCATAGACCCACCGTAAAACTCCTCTCTCTTCGCCGTGCGAGCGGACCACCGGTACCCGATTTTTGACTTCGGTGGCCCGCCCGGCGGTTTACCCTCGCGGTTTCCTCTCGTCGACGCCCCGAAGATTGTCGGCTTCGCCGCTATCGCTTCGCGATCGCTTTCGCGACAGCCGGCAGCGTCAGGTCGGCACCGATAACAGCGACGAGGTCACGGCGCTGCCAGTCCCAGCCCGGACATACCTCGAGCGTATGTTGCGCCGTGTCCTCGTCACTGCTGCAATGGCAGGCCGGAGTCCACTCCCTATACACGACCGTGTGCAGGTACAAGCCGAAGCATCCGTGCCTCGACAACACCTGCACCAGTCGAAAGGAGAGGACTCCGTGCCGCCGCTCCATCCACTCCATCAGTACGGGGTGGAGGGTCTCAACGGTAACGACACCGTGTCTAGGCCTCTCCAGCCGCGTAGCCCAACGGGCGATGACGTCTCGGCGGGCGTTCTCGCGCCAGGTGGCTATCTCGCTCAACGATGGGGAGCCACCTTCGTCGCGTACTGAGGTAACCCGCCGGTAGAGGTCGGAGAGCATCTCTGCCTCTAGGTCCCACGGGGGTGTCCCGGCCAGTAGCCATGCCGCCTCGGTCTATACCGTGCGGTACCCGCGAACGGCTCTGACCGCCATGGCTCTCTGTGGTCTCCACAGAACAGCCCTGAGCTGGGCGTTCAGAGCCCTCGCCCACACGGAAGGTGACCCTTCATCCTACGGGAATAAGCACATTGCGATCGCTTGCCTACTAAGAATAACTAGTATTAAGGAATTATAGAGGCCATAGGCCTCTCAAAGGGGAGATTTCCTGCCTTGTGGAGGTGGATTTCTATCCGCGTTCATTAATTCTTACATAGATAGATTAATATACACATTATTATTATATTATCGATGTTTTCCATATAGTTATTAAATTTTAGATAAAATTCGGTGGCATTTTGACTCTAATTAATTTGTGATATTGGAATCTATAGAGAAAGTATTAAACTGTCTTAGAATTTGCATGATTATATTCCCTACTTTGTAATAGTATCACTAAAAACCTTATTATAATGTTATAATAGTATTTCTGAACTAATTTTGTTCAAAACATTGCACGAGTATGCATTCGATTTGAATTGTAATTAATTAAATATCGACTGTGTAATGAAGATATTATCAAACCAATTGTCTATGAATTGTCATCACAACGTTCGCTATTAATTCGTTCAGATATCTAACGCAATATCAGAACACAGTGATAGACTAAGAAGTTTAGGGGTCCCTAAATCACAAGACGGATTTAGGGATTTGGACAACTTTAAGATCAAAATCTTCTGTGAATTATTTCCCAACACAGATCCCATACTATAAAGAGACAATTTGAAGTTGTAAGACCCTATTGTATGTGGTATTTAGTGTTGCCCAAATGCAAAACCAAGACTCGGTCTGCTAGAGTCTCGCAGTGCTCCCTTAGACAGCATTTTACGATTCCTTTGGCAAAGAAAGGATTGTCAACATTTTGTATTCTTAATACCAGTACACGGGGAAATAATTTGATGTTATTTTAAACAGTCTCATAATAGATAGATATGATTATAGGCCTACTACCGTTAAGTGATATATACCTAATTATTGATTACAGTTAGTGCCACTAGAAGAATGGAATTATATTAATTTAGTTAGATTTTTCATTTCTATGTGGATTTTTCAGTTCTATCAAAACAAGTGACTCTGTGTTATTCGATTTGCGAGACTCGCAAGAGTCTTGCATTTGGGCAAACTACTAGTGGTATTGTTGCACGGTAATGATTCCTGATAACATGAGGTGATATTATTATGATATCTAAACCATATCATTGATTATAATGTAAGCATTTACACCTTGTATCTAATACAATGGACGGTACGGCGGGCCCTATTTAATATTGCCCCTCCGAGCGCCCATTCAAACGTGCGGTACCTAGGTTCCCTAAGAACTTAGTCCGCCATTACCTATACGTGCTATTCGATTGCTATAGGCTATAGTTATTCCTATCGCTATAAACGCTTATTTGTATTACAATTATTGCTTTTGTTATTTAGGTACCTATTTCTAACCATTGTTCCGATGGAAAATATTTTATAAGTACTTGTTATGTGGCATTTATGCCATACATACAACGTAGGTACATAGATTTGCGCCTGTTTCCTGAAGTGGTAGGCAGAGATTATGGATTTTAAATTGACGCATTGCTTATATATTCCTTTAGCGTTACAGTGATTGTACTCTTTCTCTCAATTTAACTCCTTTCGCTCAACTGTTAAGTATATTCATTCATCAATCAGTGTATCAACGGCCGTTATTGGACACAGGTCTCTCTACAAAAGAGGGATAATTTTTAATTCTTTTAGTTTCTTTATCACCACTAAGAAAACTCTGCACTAAGGATTTGATATTTGTATTGCGGGGGACTTTACAAACATATAATTAGCGCAGACAAATTACACTCAGACTCAACCGCACAAAGTATTAACCTGCGTTGGAATCGAAGCCAAGGCACTGGCACGGAAGGTCTTCTCTTCTTATCTTAACCACTACGCCGCCCGTGCAGTCAAGTTAAGTCAGTCAAGTCGTTTGGCAAGAGGGTTGGCGATTAGGTGTTATAATTTTACCAAGAGAACCGTTAGCCTCTCTTTAGGCAAGCAAGGTGTGCCCATAATTATTTTCTTATCCTGTGACCGGGAAATATTTGGACGCCAAAATATAAATAAAACAAGAAAATTAATAAAAAAAATTAGAAGATATAAAACTATTACGGATTCTATCGCATTTTTATTTGATTTTTAATTCAAATATGTAATACTCACGTAAACATCAGAAGTCATTAGATATATCGCCCCTTTGCTTCAATAATGTTATCTTGAATAATGAAATTTTAGAGGAGTGCTTTTCAAGTTTCACAAAATGATTGTTATTATATAAATCATAATGATTTTAATTATTTCATTATTCTATAATTATTTAAATCAGATTTACGATAAAAAAACGAGAGTTCTATAGAGTTAACGGAGCATTGGGGCAACTTCTCGGTAGCCACCACCTCAGCCAGAAGGCACGTGTAGCAATACATAACGCAGTGCAGTGCATAACGCAGTATGCAGAAAAGAGTATGAAAGTAAAATTAATGCGGTCGAAATGCGATCTCTACGGAAAATCTGTGGAGTTAGGCTGACCGATCGTATTCGTAACGACGACGTAAGAGAGCGAATAGGTATGAAAGAGAGTATTGGTGTAAAGATGCGAAAGGGAATGCTCCTATGGTTCGGACATGTGGAAAGAATGCCGAACGAACGTCTGGTTAAGAAGATATACAATGCGAAAGTGAAAGGATGTAGGTACCGGGGGAGAGCGAGACTAACCTACCTAGACCAGATCGGTCATGTACTGAAGGAAGGTGGAGTCAAGAGTCTCCGAAACCGGCGAGCGTGTATGAAGAGAATTATGAATGGTGAGGAAGCGAGTGAAGTATGCAAGGATAGAGTTCTCTGGCACTCTGTTCTCTCTGCCTACCCTGCAAGGGACATGGCGTGATGGTATGTATGTATGTACGATAAAAAAATATTTGTTGAGAAACAATTATTTTTGAAAATTGAAAAAGACTCCTCTAAAATATAATGCGAAAGTGGAAGGATGTAGGTACCGGAGACCGAGACTAACCTACCTAGACCAGATTGGTCACGTACTAAAGGAAGGTGGAGTCAAGAGTCTCCGAAACCGGCGAGCGTGTATGAAGAGAATTTTGAATGTTGAGGAAGCGAGTGAAGTATGCAAGGATAGAGTTCTCTGGCACTCGGTTCTCTCTGCCTACCCTGCAAGGGATATGGCGTGATGATAATGATATATATGTATGTAAAATATAATTTTTCAAGATAACATATGTATTATTGAAACAAAGAGGCGATATGTATAACTATTAACATTTTATATCTACAAAATTGACTTGACTTGTTAGAGATATCTTTAGCTTTTAATTTAACTAATAAACTTGCCGTCGATTACTCATTGAGCCGCTTTCAACGTACAAGCCACCAATAGAACGGACATCGTGTCCCACTTAACATAATGTTTACTATTAACTAATCGTCGATATTAGCTGAAATGCCATGTATCATCTTTATCTGCGATAGATGTACTTATAACTACATATATTAAACTTATTAAGATTATTAAGTAATATCTGGATGACCGAGCCTTGCTCAGTATTTTCTTTTTAGTTTATAGTGTGAAGATATATTTAGATGTAACAAAATAATGAATAAAATAATAAAAGAAAGGCAAAAAATAAAAATAAAGGGAAACTAAGTATCTGAACCGAGCTCTATACAGGGGCGGCTCTAGCACATGTAGCGCCCGGGTGCAATCAATAATCTGTTGTCCTCTTGTATCAAAATGGGGAACAAAATGGAATAAGTTGATAGTTAAAACACGTTCAACTAAACTCCGAACCTCGCTGGAATGCGTTATCATATGCTTAGTCTCGTTGTTTTGACACAAAATCAGGTTAACGCAATCGGATTATGAAGTTACAGTGAGCATGGCGACAAAGCAACCTACCCAAACCTGTCAAATAACGCACCCACTACGTTTATAGATAGTTAGGCACTGGCTGCGTATGGTGTGCCCGCTCCGTGTGGAGCATTACAGTAGAGGTTCTATGTGTCTCGAGCGGCTCTCGGCGCCCCTAACATCCCGCGCCCGAGTGCACCGCACCCTCTGCACTATAGGTAAAGCCGCCTCTGGCTCTATATATATATATTCTAGCGACCCGTCCTCGCTTTGCTTAGGTTATGTCAGTTCAGTTGTGTAATTTACTTTCTCTACATTGAATTCCTTTCGGAGAAGGAATTTCTTAAAATCCTACTTCATCTGACCTTTACAGGACACAAAGAAAGTCCACACCAAATTTCAAGTCTGTAGGGGCTGTAATTGAAAATGTGGATTTTTTTGGGTTAACATCTACGCAATCCCCTTTAGGCGGTTAACATCTACGCAATCCCCATTAGGGGTAGAATTTTTAAAAAGCTGTTCTTAGTTTATCTTGGCATCGTTACACAAATATGTCTACTGAAATTCAAGTCAGTAGGAACTATATTTAAAAAATGAGATCTTTACATCTCAGCAAGGGGATCCCTTGCGGGTGGAATTGCATAAAATCCGTTCTTAGCTGACCTCTACTCTGCGAAAGGACTCTACCTCTCCTACCAAATTTAAAGTCTGTAGGCATTATGGTTCTAGAGATATCAAGATAAGAATTGCTCGTTTAATTTTTTTTAAATTCATCATCATCATCTGGCTTTTACCTCAATTACTTGGAGTAGACGCAATATGTACTCTTCTTCCATCATACTTATTGCAAAGGTTGATAGTTGATTGCCCGCCTGACGTTTACCCTCTTTCGGAATGTAATTATTGATCAGAAGACATCAGATGTTATTGGTCTAGACCATGGATGCACAGACCGCGGCCCGCCGGTCGCGTACTGGTGGCCCGCCGACAGCAAAAATAATACTCTCGTACATTCGAAAAATATTGAATTCTATTCCAGAATAAAACCAAAAAAAAAATATGTTCGATAAGTAATTTGAATCTCGCGCGCGCGCT
This sequence comes from Lymantria monacha, assembly GCA_905163515.2. Taxonomy (NCBI): domain Eukaryota; kingdom Metazoa; phylum Arthropoda; class Insecta; order Lepidoptera; family Erebidae; genus Lymantria; species Lymantria monacha. The sequence goes on along the minus strand of LR991082.1, from coordinate 15,340,235 downwards.
ATTAAGTGCGCTTATCGGTGCGCCATGCGTGCGTCGGTAACAGCGGTTGGTAATGTTCGTGCTGATCTCGGTTAAATTCGTTTTCTTGAGGAAGCGCGGCGGCCGGCGGCGCAGCGACGACGGCAGCGCGGTCGCGGCTTATCCACGGGTTATATTGTTGGTGTTAATTTGAAAACTGTTTTATTATAATTACTAAGATTATTACAAAATAATAAATATTAAAGTACTTTGTTTCTTTTGATACTGTAAGCGACGTCCATAAAATTTATGAAAATCATTCAAATACCGCGCCAGTTCATGAATAAAACGACGCCGTGGCCGCGCCGCCTCAAGCGCCCAAAAATACTAAGTCAAGTAACATCGCTTGCCGCCTTTATATAAAGTTCAAAATAGTAGAAATCAAGAATTTTCTAGCGCGGTGTGAGCAAGCGAGATAGCAATAGTCCCGAATTCCCAATTGCTCGCGTAGGTAGATACACGAAGCTTCCAGAGTCGGTTTCGAGATTTCTCCAGACAGTTTTCGACTCTATACGCGCGATATAAAAGCCACGCTAACCGCAGCGACCGACAGTTCGGTTTTAATTTGAGAGAAGTGTCAACAGAAAGAAATAAGCGCGAAAATACAAAGCGAAGTAATAAGTGATTGAGAATAAGTGCAGTTCAATAGTGTTTTTAGAAGGCAATAGTTCTAGTATAGATTTTAACTCGACTAGCCGGTGTCATATATTTTGATCCACATTCAACGTAGATTTCCTGTTGCAGTGTTAACCCGTCAAGTGCCGTGTATAATTGTGTTGTGAAATCGTAAGTAAAACTCTGTTATTAATAAGTGTTTCCCCACCTATTTAATCAATTATTTTTGCTAATTTAAAAAAGGATGGGTAATTTAAGTAGGTACTGTAATTGTTTTTAGGTGCTGGGTTAATCCTAGCCAGGATTAGAACGCAACATGGACAAGCCAGGACCTAGTAAAAAAAGGAAGGTTAAAGATGAAAATCGGCAGTTTCAAGAAATTTGGACTGAGAAATACTTTTTTGTATGGTCGCATAACAAAGTCGTTTGTTTAATTTGCAAGAATTTTGTTGCGATTGCAAAGGAATATAATGTAAAAAGGCACTATGAAACGCAGCATCCTACTTTTACAAAGTTTACAGGCGAATTAAGAAAGCAAAAAATGTTGTCTTTAAAACGGGAGCTTATTGGTCAGCAAGCTATGTTTACAAAACCCATTCAAGATTCAGAACCAGCTACAGAAGTTAGTTATGAAATTTCTCGAATGATAGCAAAGCGAAGTCGCCCCTTCAGTGATGGGGATTTTGTAAAAGAATGCATAGAAATTGCCGCTAAGAAAATGTGTCCAGAAGCAGCAAAAAAGTTTGAGAAAATTCAACTGAATCGTATGACTATCCAAAGACGAATTATGTCTTTGTCAGGTAATATTGCGGAACAAATAACTGAAAAAACTAAGATCATTGAATTTTTTTCATTAGCACTCGACGAATCCACTGATATTAGTTCCACAGCTCAACTTCTCATATTCATATGAGGTGTTACTCAAGATTTTGAAGTCTTAGAAGAGTTATTAGGAATGTGTTCATTGAAAGGTCAAACCAAAGAGTTGATATACTCAATGTACTTTTGGATGAGTGTTCAAAAACTGATTTGGACTTATCAAAATTATCGGGAGTTGCGACTGACGGTGCTCCTTCGATGATTGGTGTCAATTCCGGGCTAGTTACTTTGCTGAAAAAGCATCTGCAAGAAAAAAACATAAACGCTGAAGATCTCATGCAGTTTCACTGCATTATACACCAAGAAGCCCTCTGTTCTAAAAAAATTGAATTTCAAAATGCCATGAAAGTGATAGTTTCGACTGTAAATTTCATAAAATCACGAGGACTCAATCAAAGGCAATTCAAACAATTCCTTGATGACATCGAAAGCGAATATGGAGATTTACTGTATTATACAGAAGTAAGGTGGCTAAGTCGTGGATTGACACTGGAACCATTTCTAAATTTAATAGAAGAAATTGGAATATTTCTGGCGGAAAAGCAAAGGGATGTCCCGGAACTTAAAAATCCTGATTGGTTGTGTGATTTGGCTTTTTTAGTTGACATTACAAATCATTTGAATGTCTTGAACACACGGCTTTAAGGCAAAAATCAACTGATATCCCAGCTCTACGCTCATGTATCATCCTTTCAATGCAAGCTGACACTTTTCAGATCGCAATTGAATTCTGGAAATTACAATCATTTTTGGAATGCTGCTAAATTCAACAAAACTGCGATTAATTTCAGTTGTGTAGAATAGCTAGATATTTTGATTCAATCTTTTCAAGACAGATTTTCGGAGTTTAAAAAACTGAAACATCTGTTGGACATATTCAGCAATCCTTTCACGATTTCAGTTGAAAATGCGCCAGAGTCAATGCAGTTAGAAATTATCGACATTCAAAACGACCAAGATTTACGCAACAAATTCAACGAAGGAGACTTGCTGAACTTTTACCGCTGCATTGATAAAAATATGTACAAAGAGTTGCGCATAAACGCTCTGAAATGTGCCAGCTTATTTGGTTCTACCTATATATGTGAACAAACTTTTTCAATACTAAATAATAATAAAACAAAAATCAAAACCGCCTTGCAAATGAAAGTTTGGAAGCAGTTTTACGTGTTGCTACAAGTAAATTTGAGCCAAATATAAAAAAGATTGTAAGCACTATGTAGTGCCACGCTTTAAATTAATAAATTCTTTTTCAATTTTAATACATTATTATCTTTTTGTTTTTTTTGAACACCACCCTGCACTAAGGAAATAATCCTTGTATTGCGGGGGACTTTACAAACATACAATTAACGCAGACAAATTACACCCAGACTCAGAACAATACTTTGTGGAGCGCGCAAAGTATTGTTCCACGTGGGAATCGAACCCACGGCACTGGCACGGAAGGTCAGTCTGTCTAAGGTGTCTTAACCATTGCGTCATCTGTGCAGTCTAGGCTATCAATTCTTTATTGTCTTTAATTACCTATACTTCTGGCGGCCCGCCATCAGTTCATGATTTGCCCGAGTGGCCCCTAGTCTTAATAAGTCTGTGCATCCCTGGTCTAGACTGTCTGTTGACAGTAATGTCAGTATTGAAAGTATTGGCAGTCATTACCATAGAGCATCGATACAATGTTTTAGATTAATATTTATTATTAACTACCTTCCGCCCGCGGCTTCATCCGCGTGAAATTCAGTTTTAGGCAACTACTTGGCCAAGAGGTCCCTTAATGAAAACATCAAAGGCCTTCTTTTCGGTCTCCAATTTTCATTAAAACATCAACACATTCTTGAGTATGTGAATGGTCGCTATGGCTCTGCTCGCATGGTGATTGTTAGGATCAGATTTTCTACTTAGGGCAACAAATAAAAATGATTCATCAACCTTGATCGCATTGGCTCTAGTTCCTCGAGCTTTAACAAAAAGATTTGCCGAAAATTGCTAAAGAAAAGCAACAATATAATGAATACTCTGCTACGCCTTTTTTATTTACCATCGTCCACTTGTCCCAAAGGATTAGAGAGTAATCCTATGACACAAATAGTGATAGAGTCACACTTGACAGTATTCTGTCTACAGTCATGGGCCGGTCCGACTGGGTACCGGTACCTCACTTTCGCAGAAAATTAAGGTCTGAGCAGTGAGCATGAGTCTGGGCGTCGGCGTGGACGAAGGCGTCGGCGTGTTCTTAGGCATCATTAGGCTTATTATTCTTAGGCGTTTGCCAAGGCGTCAGCATGGGACAAGGCGACGGCATAGGCCAAGGCGTCGACTTGGGGCAAGGCGTCGGCGTGGGCCAAGGCGTCGGCGTGGGCCAAGGCGTCGGCGTGGGCCAAGGCGTCGTCGTGGGCGAAGGCGCCGGCGTGGGCCAAGGCGTCGGCGTGGGCCAAGGCGTCGGCGTGGGCCAAGGCGTCGGCGTGGGGAAGGCGTCAGCGTGAGGCAAGGCGTCGCCGTGGTGAAAGGCGTCGGCATAGGCCTTGGCGTCGGCGTGGGGCAAGGCGTCGGCGTGGGGCAGGGCGTCGGCGTGGGCCAAGGCGTCGGCGTGGGGAAAGGCGTCGGCGTGGGCCTTGGCGTCGGCGTGGGGCAAGGCGTCGGCGTGGGCCAAGGCGTCGGCGTGGGCCAAGGCGTCGGCGTGGGTCAAGGCGTCGGCGTGGGGCAAGGCGTCGGCATGGGCCTAGGCGTCGGCGTGGGCCATGGCATCAGCGTGTAGCAAGGCGTCGGCGTGGGCCATGGCGTCGGCGTGAACCAAGGCGTTGGCGTGGGGCAAGGCGTCGGTGTGGGCCAATGCGTCGGCGTGGGCCACGGCAACAGCGTGTGGCAAGGCGTCGGCGTGGGGCAAGGCGTCGGCGTGGAAAAAGGCGTCGTAGTGGGCCAAGGCGTCGGCGTGGGCCAAGGTGTCGGCATGGGGCAAGGCGTCGGCATGGGCCAAGGCGTCGGCGTGGGCCTTGGCGTCGGCGGGAGCCAAGGCGTCGGCGTGGGGAAAGGCGTTGGCGTGAGGCAAGGCGTCGGCGTGGGCCATGGCGTCGGCGTGGGCCAAGGCGTCGGCGTGGGGCAAGGCGTCGGCGTGGGCCAAGGCGTCGGTGTGGGGCAAGGCGTCGGCATGGGCCAAGGCGTCGGCGTGGGCCATGACGTCGGCGTGAGCCAAGGCGTTGGCGTGGGGCAAGGCATCAGCGTGTGGCACGGCGTCGGCGTAGGGCAAGGCGCCGGCGTGGGGTGCAAGGCGCCGGCGTGGGCCAAGACGTCGGCGTGGGCCAAAGCGTCGGCGTGGGCCTAGGCGCAAGGCGTCGGCGTGGGCCAAGGCGTCGGCGTGGGGCAAGGCGTCGGCGTGGGGCAAGGTGTCGGCGTGGGCCTTGGCGTCGGCGTGGACCAAGGCGTTGGCGTGGGGCAAGGCGTCGGCGTGGGGCAAGGCGTTGGCGTGTGTAAATAAATATTTAAGGAGGTCCCATACAACAAACGTGATTTTTTGCTGCTTTTCGCTCGATATTGGTTACGGGAGTGGGTAAATGCTTAAAATGTTTACAGAATATTTAGTTATATATTCACTTTAGAAATAAATAACTATATTAAAAATGAAACAAATATAGAAATATTTAAGAACGGTACCCATTCAACATACATGATTTTTTTGCCGTTTTTATAGATGTACGGAGCCCGTCGTGTGCGACTCCGACTCGCACTTGTCCGGTTGTTTCAGTAAAATCGAATTTAGTTTTTATAGTTCATCTAATCTAAGAAGTGCATTTTGACGTTTCGCATTTTTTAATACACAATAACCTTGGTCAAACGTATACACATGGTTGCAAACAATAAATCTGGAAATTTACAGAACTATTAAATTATTTACATAATTCAAGTTGCGGGTGACTTTCTTTCACAATAATCTAATGTTGAAACTCGTAAAACTAATTTAAAATAAAAATAACGTAGTATAGCGTAGTAGTATGCTGAAATAATATTTTTTTTTTAGTTTTACTTAATTTATTAATCTCCTTATTGAAAAAAATAAAAAATAAACCGCTTATTAATTCAAAAGAATCAATATCGATTTCTCACTAAAATCGGATATTTTCGATAGCGATTATTTGGTTCACATTCCTAGACAACTTACTCCGACAGCTCTCAAAGTGGTTTTTGGTGGGAATCTAAAACGTCATGTGGTGCTCTTGTATTATATTCGATATCTTAGTGTTTTAACGTGTTATATTAGATAATTTTTATGGTATTTTATGTAATATGATGTGACAGAACAGCTGGGATGTAGTGAATATTATATAAAAGTGCTTTACAACGTTTTCGTTTTCCATCAAAATTCCTACAACATACCATTAACAGTGTCACCATAGCACTGTTGATGGCGAGTATGGCGACAATTCGACTGACTGACAGACAATGACTAACCTGAAGAGATTAAGAACGGACACTGGCAAAAATGGCTCGTATAAGTAGCTGATTGCCAATACATAAAAAGAAGAAGAAGAAGAAGCTCTCAAAGTGGTTTTTGGTGGGAATCTAAAACGTCATGTGGTGCTCTTGTATTATATTCGATATCTTAGTATTTTAACGTGTTATATTAGATAATTTTGATGGCATTTTATGTAATGTGATGTGACGGAACTGCTGAGATGTAGTGAATATCATATAAAAGTGCTTTATAACGTTTTCGTTTTTCATCAAAATTCTCACAAGATACCATTAACAGTGTGGCCATAGCACTGTTGATGGCGACAATTTGACTTACTGACGGACAATGACTAATCTGAAGACACTAAAAACTTGAAGATAATTATAACTCGACACTGGCAACAGTGGCTCATTTAAGTAGCTGATTGCCAACACATAAAAATAAGAAGAAGAAGAAGCTGTCAAAGTGCACTTCTTAGATTAGATAGACTATAAGCATGTGTCAAATATAAAATGTCATAATTTTAAATCAAAAACACAAAGAAGTATTGATATTAGCTTTGAAGAAAATCATTCCCAAAATAACCTTCTACCCCTTTTAAACCCTGTTCGAAAATGAATTTCAATAAAGCATAAAAACACGTCTTTCATCAATTCTGTTAGAGAATGTTTATGCAAAATTTGAAATAGATTGGACCAAGGAATAACATTATCCCATACAAACTTTGCTCCACTTTTTCATCCCCTTAGGGGTGGAATTTCAAAAAATCTTTTCTTATCGGATACCTACGTCCCACAAAGAACACACCCTCGAAGTTTCAGGTCTCTACGATCAGCGGTTTAGGCTGTGCGTTGTTCCATCGTTCAGGACAAAGAATTTTATATATATAAATGTGTAATTTATATGCCTTTATAAGGTCCTCTTAAGGATAAGCTTGCTGTATTTAGATAAGCCTGCTTTATAAAAATTGTTGTGTGATAGCAGCTACGAATACTACCAACCCTTACTTTGCTCGTGGATGTCGTAAAAGACGACTTACGCTTTATGTCGACCTGGGCCAAGTCCTCCTGATGCTGTTTGGTCAACAATTACATTCCCAAGGAGGGTTGACATCAGGCATGCGGCCGGTCATAAAACTATTGCCAATAACTTTTGCATTATGTATTAGCACATATTGAGTCGATCACAAGTAAATGAGATAAGAGCAACAGAATTATGATGATCTTCATGTGGATAAGCAGATGTAAAAATGGTCTTACGCTATACTCTTAATTCTGTTACCGTCTACCAAACTTTATCAATTTGCTATCGAGAATTTCTTGAAGTAATGCTATAATACTTTTTATTCAACCAAAACGGAATGTGGTACTCCTTTCTCTTCGATTAATAGTTACAATTTTATTCACCATTTTATGAGCTGTCGAAATTGCCATTTAATACTATACAATACAATAAGTTTAGCGCGTAGGTACGCGCATCACAATTGCTTAGATATCCTGTTTTACTATGCTACTCGCGTTTTAGTCAATGGAACAGAAGTGCGAATTGTAAAGGCGTAGTGGTCATGATTTTAAAAGACTACTTAGAAGCAACTCGATTATAGGATAGTTATGGGTGTAACGTAACTTGCCAAGCATAGCGTTGAGGCAACTTAAAATGGCGACGATTTTCTCACGGCTATTGTATCAACGCAGGTAGATACTATATATTTATACGAAAAAAAAAATTACTTGCGATAAACTAAGTAGATAACTTAATTAAAAAATATTTGGTTCTATGTCTAAATATTTATTGACCATAAAAATATTGCCAGGATAATTCATACTCTTTTATAAAAATAAATAAATACGTAATTATATATTCCTTTCTAGCAATCAAGCTAAATATTATTAAATATAGTTAGATGAACATTATATAGAAATTAAGAACAATATATAGAAATTTTCCGTGTGGTGACGGCATAAGAATACAATTCACCACCCCCTATCTTACCCTTGGGTGATGGTACGAGACGATTAAGGGATATAAAATGCATATAACATCTATGCAAGAGAAGAAAAACTCGAAACAAAACCCTACGTCTGACCAGCGTGGTATATTGTGGGTGGGTAGGTCAATTTCCCTCCTGTTAAGGAGGAGGCTCGCGCCCAACAGTGGGACATTAACGTCGTGGGAAAAGCTTTAGCCGTGATTTTAGAAGGACTACTAATTTACTAAAATACTTCAGAGTTTAATTGCAATTATTTAAAAAAAATAGCATTCATTTTAAATAATTTCAATGAAACTTCTGCTGAAAAACGTTATAACAACCAAAAAAATGTTATCAAAACACTTTTTTATCAGCGAACAAACCTTCTCATTCATTGAAGTCGTGAAAAATCCATTGCCTAAGCAAAAGATTTTTGTTTGGTATCGGAGTGAGAACAATATTCATCGCCCCTCTTGCCCGTGGTTGTCGCAAAAGACGACTCAGGGAAATGATATGCAGATATTGATGCTAATGAAAGAAAATTTGTTAATAACCCTATGAGGAAAGATCATCATCATCATCATCATCACAGGCCATAAATGTTGGGTTCGGGCCTCCTCCGTAATGAGAAGGAAAATAACCTACTATACCGCGCTGGTCAGACGTATTGGTATGGTTTTGTTTCGAGTTTTCCTTCTCTCGCACAGATGTAATATGCGTTTTATATCCCTTAGTCGTCTCGTACAATCACCCACGGGTAAAATATGGGGTGATGAATAGTATTCCTACTCCGTCACCACACAGAAACGATATGACGAAAGATAAGGCAGTATATATTTTGGTCAATATCTTTCTAACATTGTAGGAGCACTTTGCCCAACACTGGGACGTATAAAGACTGATGAAACTAAAAGACAATATAAAGCTACACCTAACAATAGTCATAATAGGATACAATAATTATAAAAACTTATAAAATATAATGAGGCATAATGTTAATGCTTCAGATATTTAATCGGTTGAGTGCGGTTGAATTATGTAAGTTACTGTTTAATTATCTAAAGGTGTTTCACTGCGTATGCGTATAATAACTACAAGCTATATAAGTACATTGTAACTTACATACGAAGCCCTTGTTAGAATAATTTACGACTACAGATGAGCTTTTGAATCGAGCATCTATAGCGTTAGTACCGCTAATTGAGATTTAACAGCATGGAAATGTCGGCAATAGAATGAATCAACACTAAACGCGTCTTTGTATATCTGCCTACGCATAACATACGATAATACATTTATTTCTCGTTTACATCCACATATGGTGACGGTATAAGAATATAGATGTCGCTTTACTTGTCCATAGGAGCACTAAAAATTGACCGAAGGATCACCCAGAGAACTGGCAGCAGTGCTGTCTATACAAATGTATATAGAAGAAAGGTATTTAACACTTTATTGGCATCGCTAATCCGCTTGTCAAGCGTGGTGAATTTCTACAATGAATGCGCCGTGCAGCGTTCCACGAGGAAGGCTTACGTCCAGTAGTGGACGGCGAAATGCTGAATGACGCTAGTGATGATAAATTCAATGTTGTATCGTTCGTTATCATCTATTATATTATTTGTCAGCGCGATCACAATCTTAATTATTCACGAGCGTCATGTACGGCGACTGAGGGAATTGGATTTTGCACGTTTGTTTATCTGCCAAATAACTGACATCTAAGTTAGCTCCGGATATAATTCGATTTTTGCTAGCGGGTTATATGTGTTATGCGATTACTCTTCACCTTTGATTTCCGTGGCCCTGTTTGGCGTGTTAGTTTTTGGGATATATCAAGCTGAATGACGTCCCAACGTTTATTTCTATCCACTTAAAAAGCCATAAAGTCCTATATCTTATTATATAGCGTTTAATCACAAAATTATTTTACCATTTAAAAGCTCATTAGCACCTGCCAGCAGAGGGAGTTTTATTAGGCAATCCACTTTTTACCGCGGATTTCGCGGGAGAAAGCTGCTATATTATTTTGGTTCTCTTTTAGCCGGTTAAAGTAAGGGGTAGTAACTTAGTAAGACATTGTATTTTTAATTCATCACAATAAGCATGCTATTTAAACTAGTTACATGTCATGTAAAAGATTTTCAAAAGTGATAAAATATGTTATAGCTTAATCTTCACATTACCTTTGAAAAACGTTGTCGCTGGAATTATTGGTGACATCTTCATTTTTGAGATTAGATGATTCAAAGATCAGAAATATATGTTCAATAATTCCGAAAGCCTTTCTTACTAGCTCTAACTCACAGGCTGTTTTCATTATTCAGTAATAAGTTTGGATTAATTACTTATTTATTAATTTTTTTTGGAGATATAAATGACGATTCCACGTTTTATTCAATTGGCAAATAAGCAATAAAGTTGCAATTCATATTAATATACCTCACAAGTAGCCACTAGAAATAATTCCTATACAAAATATCATTATGTCTTATATGTTTCTGTGTTAGATCTTAAATTTATTCGGTAACAATAACATTGTTTATTTCAGGTTTTTTATAATTTAATGGCTAACATAACCGCTCCTTTCTTGTGGTTATCGTAAGAGAATAGTAAAAGATTTAATGCTAAAAAAGGAAAAACTCGAAACAAAACTATATAGGTACCATTTAATCTAGCCAGCGTATCGTAGGCCGATTTTATTATTGTTTTCTTATTCCTGCCGCCAAAAAAAGGTCAGATTTTTATAGAGCTGTTTTCGTTAACTAACTAACAACTTTTTTACCATTTGAATATAGAAGTTTATAAGGAAGGTTATATATATTATTTTACTAGATCATCTATATTTTGTTTTAATTAATAGTTACTAAACTGAAGATTCTTAATACAATTGTATGCTATCTTCGATCTGTAGTTACGGGCGGTTGAATAAGATCCATTTCCTTTGTCTTGCTGTTAGAGACTCATTTATCTGGTCCGTTATGAAACATAATACAATTTAGGCCCAAATACAATCGACCGATAGAAAAGGGTTGTTAGGAGAAGGTTTTACAATATTAATATATAAAAAGTTTTATTTAATATCATTAAAAGTTTGGTTGAAAAATATGGAGGAATGACAGTAATCAACATAGGCATCGCACCAGACATGGCGTAGATGATGCAACAGTGTCCTCTTCTTTTGTTCCAATTCTGTAATTGAGATTATAATAAGATGTGAACACATTGGCAAATTATTCCATTCTCTTACGAATATATTGTGATGAAAGATCATTAATACTATAGACGGGTGGAGAATCATATTTTGAATCATAATAAGTATTTACTTCAAAATATATCCTGTAGAATACAGAACATGCCACGTGCTGACTCTATGAGAATAAAATATTATCCTTTATTTATACTGTGTGTATCTTATGAGGCGATTATGAAGCCCTGCTATAAGAAGATTCGAAACAAAGCGCTCTCTTAGTTGACCTAGGTTGCCATTATAGTAAGCTAATCTTTCTTTCTTTATGATCGAGTCTCCTGATCAACAGCAGCATCAGCAGTTATATTTATCAGACTTTTGAATTTCGCTGGTGGCTTTAAACCCTTGGCGAATGCCTTAATATTTGTTCACGACAAGGGTGTTCTCTCAGAGGGGTTTTACAACCTCTATGGAAAAGTAGAAGATAGAAACACATTTTCAAGGCATAACTAAACAGGATTTATAAGCAAAACAAAATACAGGAATACTATAGTCTATAAAATATAGCGTGATCTCTGTGACAGTTGCCACTAGTGCCGCGCGCTTACGATGCAGTCCGTATTTTTGTCGATACAATTCCTCATTTTTTAAAGTTATTTGCTATTGCAATTGAAAAATAATGTATGAAAATCTTATTAAATTTCAAACAAATAGATGGATGAATCGATTATAAATTTAAAACAATCTATAAAAATCTTATTTAATTTAAATTAATGGATTTTATTTAATTTAAAGTAAAGCTGTTAATTAATTCTTTTTATTATTCGAAAGGAATACATCCAAGTTCATCGTAACTATTATAATCATCGCTGGCGCATTCCTGTAGGTTGATGATGAGTTCTTGGTCACAGATTATTTCATGAATAATCATGTTTATTTTATAAAAGAAATTATCGTTTTAATATAAAAGAAATGGTCTTATTAATATTATAACTGATGACTGAATACTAAATTAACAAAATTTACTTATTTTATAGAGTAACTATGTGGTTTATATAGGTAATGTATTGGTTTCACTTGTTTTATAAATAATTAATAAGAATGTTATAGATTTATGTTTATCGATTGCCCCATCTCTATCTTATTCTCAGTCCAGTATGACCTTGTGCTTACGTAAGCATCATATTTTTTATAAAATGGTTAATAAGTATTTTAAAACATATGAGGTACAAGTTTTGGTTTAAAAATTCATATTTTTATGTTCATAATTCAGTTGAGATATAAGTGGTATGTAAAGAATGAAAATATAGGCGATACAAAATAAAATTGTAAACATGACGCGTATTCATAATTACTTCGTCGCTTTTTCTCGCTGTCACAGAGATCAAGCTGTATTTTAAGGACTATAGTTACTCTGTATAGAAGAAAACGATAAAAAGACTTAGACAATGAACCGACATGACAGACGACTAAAATATAAATCTATTATAATTTTTTAAACTTATTTTACTTGACATTGGTGAAGTTGTGGTTAATCACTCACAGAGGCCATTCATTAAGAAGAAGAAGAAGTAGAAGAAAAACATCTGGACGAGTAATGCACTTATGACCTGCTTGATGAAGAAAACATTTAAATGTTTCGCCGAAGTCATAAGCAACGTTTGGTTTACCGTTATAACAAGGCAATAAAATTCAACATTACTGAATTTTATATGTTAATGTTTAAAAATACAATGTTAATGTTTAAAAAGTCAAAAACAAATACAACAAGCGACAATAAAAACTAAATTAACTTGGGCAACAACAATAATTTGGTGCACCAAAGTTGTCGCCATACTTAATTAGCATAAGAAGAAAAGAAAATAAGCGTCAAATTGAGTATAAAATTGCTGTAATGTCTAGTGTCTCAAGATGACAGTTGAAACCGCGACAGTGGTTTAGAGTGTGATCACATTTTTTTGTCTAACATAGTAGAAAATTTTAACAATATTTAAAAGGTAGAGCTGTCGCTCTACAGATTGACAGATTGCCAAGTCCACCAGACGGTCAACCGAAATATTTGCGCTGTATTTTGCTACAAATATCCATTCTTTTATTCAACAGATTATTTCTTTCCATTCCAGATAAGGGTGCAACGAGATTTAACTCTACGTACCTTTCATCTATTTATAATGTAACTACCTTTCATCTATATAATGTAACTCTATCTGATAGACTCAGGTAAAGTCATAAGGGTTATCGGCGATGCCATAAGTGTCTTCTTTAACCTCGATTATAGAAATTGTTACAGCACTCAGGAGCTACTCAAAAAATATGAAGACCTGAGTAGGGTATGTCGTGCGAAGCCGTTAGTAACCAAAATTACTTCATAAGTGTTGCCCGTGTGCTGGTTAAGAGTATATTGTGTCACCATCACTTACTTTCCCGTGGTCGTCATAAAATCGAAGGTTGATCCGGAGTATAGACAGCAACTCTTCTGGCAAATTTATAATACTGGCTGCGGTCGTCAACCTGCCTGCTAAGTGTGGCTATTACGGCATAGGCTATCGCCATTGCGGAGGCTTAGATCCGTTAATGGACTTCGATAGGATGATGGATGTAGTGTTAAAACATCAATGTTTGTAGTTGAAAACTTGCAACAAAAATAGTTTACAAGTAAACACGCAATGAACAACATAATAATACAATCTTATCACGATAGTAAATAGCAGACTTGGGGCTTAGAGCTGACACCGCAATCGGTGCGGCCGAAGTCGAGCGGCTGCGTAATGACAGCTCACCCACCATTAGCTCTCATTACTCTACAGTCACGTACCGCAGGCTGAAATGGATTTGTCTTTGCAAAAATAATGATCGTAGATTGCAGACCGCCTTCAAAGAAAATTGGATTCGAGTTGCGCATAAACAGGATACAGGAACAGGCAGTCCATATTCCCGCATCGCTGCCTTTGATGGCCGTTGCACTCGTCGTTCTTACGAGTGAGGGTCTTGATTGTATGCATTATTGATCTTGGTAGTCTTGAACGCATGATGTAAATGACCCGTGATGAATATTTCAATAAATTACAATCTTATTACTACGTATTTGTACTTACATTCATCCGTCTTTTACACCTAATACATAATAATAAATGGTAGAAATGAAACAACAAAAGTATTTTAATAATATTTAATGAAAGTACGCTATGTTGAACATAAATTGCTAAATGACTATGTGTATAGTATAGATTTGGGAAACAATATTTCAATAAGGGGTCGTCAGAGACAACTAATGGTTCTAAGCATAAATATATTAGAGCGAGAGAAGTAAAATACGAAATAAAATCCTATGCAATCTATCTGAGCAGCGTGGACTACAGAATTTAGAGATATATTCAGACTGAAAAGATGTAACGTGCTACAAAAATTACTTGAATGTCACTATTACTTAAACAAGCGAATATTACATTATGATAGATGCCTCGTATTATCTACCATTTAAACAAAATGCTGTACCGTGAAAGACTCTATAATTCATGCTTTGGTTGCGTAAAACACATGTGTAGTACAATAGTATATATGCATTTATCTAATTATAGTGGGAATCTAAAACATGACTACAATTACTATGAGAAATACTCTCCAATTTTAATACAAAAGGCTATTGCCAACCTAATAACAATATAGTATCATTTTTGTGGTACAGAAAGATACTCAGCAACAAAGCTCTCAATAAATGATAATCAAAGTTCATTACTGAATCAATAAAGTTATGCATCGACGCTCGCAGAGTGTGTAAAATGTGTCCAACACTTCATAAACCAGATGAGCGAGAGCGGACTGGGTGGAACGATGAAACAAAATCCAGTAGCGAGTAGAGGCATCGACCTCGAATATTTCACACATAAATCTTGTTCACAGACTCAGTCCCCGTGAACTGTGTTCGGTGTTCGCTAACAAATTACAGCGCGTTATCCGACCGCGGTTGGCCGAGGGCCGTTATTACAACTAATTGGCGACAATCAAGCCGGCTACTGCTTTTGTGTCGAACAATTTTCTCAACGCATCATCATGTTTTTCAGACAATTGTAATTCTAACTTTTGTAGTCGCTTTGTCAGTTGTATACTACGACCTTCTTAGCTAAATTGGTCTATCCAAGTACGTATTACGTCACCACGGTTTTCAGCAGTTCGCAAAATATAAAACGAGGAAAGGATATAACGTAATTTATTTAACATAAACGTATTTTTCATGGATGTGGTTAAACTTTAGTTAGACAGGTACACATTTGAGCATAATAAGGAGGGTGCATATTCCCCTCACCTTTTATTTTTAACCTTTCAATGCATCAGCGGTAATGCATATTATTACTATTCGTTATAATCATTACCTTCATAATTCTTTAGAATTCAAGCAATACTTCAAAGGATGTACGTTAATATCAACATGTTTCATTTAATAAAGTCAGTGATTAGGTACTCCTAAATATGGAGATAACACGTACTAGTTTTGCGTAGTATTTGTATTTCTTTATGCTTCCAACGTAAACAGTACCTACCTGTGCGAACATCGAGTAAATGAATATGAATGCGTTAGTATTAAACAAAGGAAACTTACGTTAGGTCGGGCGGTTCCCTCGACCCTCGCGATTCGCGGTTCGCACGGCACGACTAACGCGGAAGCGCACTGTTTACACGACAAAAAAATAGCCCCGCGTGAGCACGCGCATATACACATAACTCCAACTTCATGGGAATTACGACGACTGCCACGATCTTGTTTTATTGCCATTTATATATTATACGATTCAAGTTTAGTCAACTTTGATTTTTTTAAAAGTAATATTCGATTGGATCGAATTGTATAAAATACGTATTCAAATTGTTGAACGATTCTAAATTCAAAAATCAATTCGAATTCTTATTATATTGTAACTTCATATCGCTGAATATTTTTTCATTGTTAGACTATATTCATAAGCATAGAGTCACATAAGGTGCTTCAAACAACATCCTTAAAGATAGTTCTGTTATATTTTAAACATAATTCAACATAGTATTATATGAGTAATCAAGCTCAAGCGTGGTAAGTTCATATTATAATAGAGCATAACAAGTGTTCTAGAATTTCACTTCTTTCACTATGTCAGCTTCATAAAAAAATTGTACATATATCAATATTGATTTTTCTTTATAACTTGTTACATGACATTACATGTATTAATAAAAAAACAATGTACATATTGTAACGACAGCTATTACATATATAGTATATTATATCAATAATAAAATTAAGCAACGGCCAATTGAGTTGAATACAAAACGCGCTTAGACTCGAGCAGTCTCATAGCGGCAAAGTTACAGTCATTAAACAAAATGCGATAATTTGTAATGAAAAGTAATTAGTGAACTAAGAGCTATAACCATAACATTATACTAAAAGTTCCATATGAATAACTTTTTACTTGTAACATTTACAGTCGAACATGGCCTTATAATTATTTTTTTTGTAAAGCCCACGCTTTGGTATCTTCTACCTGGCGACGGGTACCTGCCCTTACTGAGACCACTACCCGGAACACTATTAAGTTACTCCACCAGCCATAAAAAAACATTTTGAAATAACAGAGTCGGGGCGCTTGATGGATATATGTAGTATAATTTGCTGTGAAAAGAATTTGTGAAATTGCCTTTGTTCGACTTGGCCGACGGGCCGTTGGGATTTTGATAGGCAATTTCCAATGAAAACCGCATAATCGTGAAATAGTGTGAAATAGTTATGGTTTTGGCATGACATTGACTTTGGCATTTGTTTTTTTTGCCCACAAGCAAAGGGTTATTTTATAGACATCCATGAACTTTTATTGCGCTATTAGCGCAATTAAAGTTTGAATTTATTGAATATACTATATACGGCTGTGTGGTAGCGGCTTCGAATACTACCAACCCTTACTTTGCTCGTGGATGTCGTAAAAGACGACTAAGAGCCTTATAACGACCTAGGCCAACCCCATCTGACGCCGTTTGGTCAACAATTACATTCCCAAGGAGGGTTGACGTCTGGCAGGCGGCCGGTTATAAAACTATTGCCAATAACTTCTACAATATGTATAATGAAAGAAGAGTACATATTGTATCGACCCCAAGTAATTGGAATAAGAGTAGGAGAATGATGACTGAAACAATTAGATTAGATTCGTATATGGTGTAAACAGAGTTGCGGCGTATTTTTTATTTTACTGCTAACTAATGTTGCATAATAATGCAATTTAGAGTAATTGTATGACGTCACCTAAAGATGCAAGATGAAGAGCGTCTTATTTCTATAAAGTTAATTATGATCTATCTATTATCTCAAACATTTGCTTAAAAATTGTGTAATATATAGCGAAAAGCAATCTGGAATCACGAGAAAAACTTAAACTGATAAATCAAAAACTGAAAAAATAAAAACAATTAAGTAAATTTATTTAAACGGCAAAATAAGCGAATCATGTATTAGCATAGATTGAACATTTTAATAATCTTGACAGAATACTAAAAATATAATTTAGGAATTTTCTTTTCTGTGTATTTAAAAAATAAATATAGGTAACTTCATTCATTTAAAACCCGACTATGAAATTCATAAGAAATAAATTATTTCTTTTAACAAACTACGCTTGTAAGTTTCAAGATCAGGATATTATCCTTCCCGACTACCATCCCTACCCATCAAATAGTCATTATATCTATAGTTATGAGTTAATATCAATATCTACACATTTACTAAACAATGATTTATGGTGGCAAATTTTTTATACATAAGTACCTCACATAGGAAATGGCGTGTATTACAATAAAGTATATTTGCCTGACAACATGACAAACAACATGCAAACCAATTCAACAGATTCATTATTTTGCAAACGTCGGATGTACCTCCATGTTATACCTATAGATAGGTACACCCGGCGCGGCATGGCAGGGGCGAGCGGAGAGCAGGTTGTCGGCCCCGGCCCGTGACGTCACCGCACTGACCACTCCGGGACCGCCACAATGGCCTTTCTCAGAAGAAGCAGATGCGCCTGCGCCGCTATCAACTGCACCGTTCCCCTCACCCCGGTTGCACGTGAGTTTTACAAATGAACCCCGATAACCTTACTGGCTTACCTACATCTAACAAAATATACACTTAACAACAAAATAAACCGTGACTTCAGATCGAAAAAAAACTCCAATTCTTTACCTTTGAAATGGATGAAAAACAAGTACAAAAACTCACATTGAGCGACCAATAGAAAACCAGCGTTGAGTGTATCTAAATGACATTATTTGGGCGGGTGTGAACGCGCGGCCAGGTAGAGGCGCGGAGGTCGGTCGGCGTCAGCGTGTACCTGCCGCTCAACGTATCATTACGCGCACCGGTAATGATACCTGCCCGTAATCACCATCCCACCGTAGAACGTCGCAACTTCCATGGATGAGTGTGGATCTAGTCATGATGATACCATATACATGCACTAAACCTCCACTCATCGAAAGAAATTGACCTTTACGTCGACCGATGATTCTTGGAACCGTCGAACACGACGCACTGCACGCACTGATCGTTAGCGATGTCACGTTGTACCACCGAACCGTTCACGAGCACGTTGCCGTGTTTTTTAAACAATCATTGTATTTACGGCGCGCAGCGTGAACGCGGCCCGCACGCTACGCCAGCTCACTATGAAATAAACGGTCGAGATTTAAAATCTGGAAAGTTAGACGCTGCGAGTACGCGCGAGGAGAGGGTCACGCCGCGCTAACCAATGGCGGCACAGCGCGCGCTTACCGTGACGTGGTGGGGCTAACCACCACCCGATATTATCTTTTCTGTACGTTATTTTCTTTCTTTCCTACTCGCCCGTCCGTTCAACCGACAGCGGAAGTGAAATGAACGCGCGCGTAAACTGTTCACTTTATGTTACTCTTTAGCTTGTGTTCAGAGTTGCGGGCCTACTGACTATATATTTCTATTTGATGACAGTTTTAACGGCCGATGATCGGGCCTCGTCAATGAAAGTAAAATATAGTAAGAAACGATGCAGTATATCATATATTTGCATCTTATAATAACTATTATTCATATTATAAAAACCGGATTTATTCAGTATTAGCCAATAAGTTGTAACAGCATTTAAATCAATATAAATGACATTGATATGTGTATATCTATGACAATCATTCTGTGTATTATCGAAAACCGCTTATTATTTCCAATTGTATAGCCGCCCATGGTTCTTTATGTTAACCAAATTGGATTAATACGTACAATTTCGCTACATTACAAGGAACAGCCAATGTCCAAAAGATATTTTAAGGTTTTTATTACATGGATTTTAGTGACAGATGAGTAAGCAGCCTAATTGTAAATTATAACTATCTCTGAATCTCTGCAATACCCGGGGCATAGCCGGGTTGTTGGTAATGTAAGATGGGGTTGGACCGCCGGCTTTCTCTAATACCGAACGAAGCCGTCGGTCCCCGTAGTTAGATGTCTATTTTCTGTGAATACTAGACTTGGGTAGCTCCTGAATGAGAGATACAAATGAACTAGCTCTTTGATCTCAATCTAGCTCACTATTAGCTCAGTAGCTCAGTTAATAGTTCAACGGCTCAATCGGCTCTTTTACTCGCGTCTTCATGTCGTGTGAGCAGTCGGCGACCGAAAGTGTCCGATATATGCCGATCACCGCCGAACAGTAAAAGTATTGAGCACCGATATGCATTGTGACTATTGCGAGCCTAAACGTTATATGTTCAACAAAGAAAAAATGTTTGAAAATAAAAAGTTATATTTAAAAAATTAATATTCATCTTTAAATAACAATATTCAATAATAATAATAGTTATCAGTGTAAGCTGTCACTGGACGCAGTCGATTCTGTCAGCCCATATGTATTTAGTGAAAAGCTGTTTTTAACCATTTCAATTACAAACAGACCTTTCAATTTTATTTATTTTTTTATATAAATATATTTTATATCTAATCCTGTGATCACCAATCAAAATTTACATGCTCATGCATATCAAGCTTATCGCTTAATGATCGCGTAGTTCAGAGTTTGAACTATTCAAAAGAGTTAGAGCCGTGAACGAGTTGAAATGAAATGAGCTAACTCAGTAAGAGCTAGCTCACTTGATAAGCTAAATGAACTCAGGATATATATGAACTAAGTGAGCTAAAAGAGCTAAAGAGCTAAAAGAGTGATATAGTTCTTTTGATCAAAAGAGCTATATATCTCTCTTTTCTTTTCAGTGAGCCGTTTTTCGCATCGCTAGTGAATACTGTGCTACTTGGGACATGCCGACCTATTTATAGCTACAAAATAGAGAGAACGAGTAGGTATGAAAGAGAGTATTGGTGTAAAGATGCGAAAGGGAATGCTCCGATGGTTCGGACATGTGGAAAGAATGCCGAACGAACGTCTGGTTAAAAAGATATACAATGCGAAAGTGGAAGGATGTAGGTACCGGGGGAGACCGAGACTAACCTATCTAGACCAGATCGGTCATGTACTGAAGGAAGGTGGAGTCAGGGCCGGCTTTACCTATAGTGCAGAGGGTGCGGTGCACCCGGGCGCCGGGTGTTAGGGGGCGCCACATCGGGTGCCTAACCATCTATAGTCGTAGTGGGTGCGTTATTTGACAGGTTTCGGTAGGTTGCTTTGTCGCCATGCTCACTGTTACTTCATAATGCGATCGTGTTTATTTGATTTTGTGTCAAAAACTTTCAACCTATTCCATTTTTTCACGAATTTTGATACAAGAGGGCGCCAGGTAATTGATTGCACCCGGGCGCTGCATGTGCTAGCGCCGCTCTTGGGTGGAGTCAAGAGTCTCCGAAACCGGCGAGCGTGTGTGAAGAGAATTATGAATGTTGAGGAAGCGAGTGAAGTATGCAAGGATAGAGTTCTCTGGCACTCTGTTTCTCTGCCTACCCTGCAAAGGACATGGCGTGATGGTATGTATGTATGCAGTAGCGGTGTTAGGGTAGGGCGAGGTTGGGCGACCGCCCAGGGCGCCGGGTAAAAAAGGGCGCCGCAGGCCATTCTCATAGTTCGAGGTCTACTTAGTCGTAAAGTCTTGAATTGCAGTTGGAGGGCGCTGTAAAAATCTCACCCAGGGCGCTGGTAGTTTAAACCGGCACTGTATGTATGTAAAATTGTTAGCAGACAAATCAATTCAGCTTAGAGACTTCTCATTCAGTTTGCCGCCTTCACGACTGACATAAACATGTTCATGACTGCCGGGAACTGGGATTTACAATGTTCCTCAAGGAACACGCTTTTATATATCTTTAAGAATAATTATTTTAAAGAACTCATAAAAATGTGGACCTCTTTAGAATATTTCTCACCAATAGAAAAATACATACACACATATCATCACGCCATATCCCTTGCAGGGTAGGCGGAGCAGAGAGAACAGAGTGCCAGAGAACTCTATCCTTGCATACTTCACTCGCTTCTTCAACATTCATAATTCTCTTCATACACGCTCGCCGGTTTCGGAGACTCTTGACTCCACCTTCTTTCAGCACGTGACCAATCTGGTCTAGGTAGGTGAGTCTCGGTCTCCCCCGGTACCTACATCCTTCCAATTTCGCATTGTATATCTTCTTAACCAGACGTTCGTTCGGCATTCTTTCCACATGTCCGAACCATCGGAGCATTCCCTTTCGCATCTTTACACCAGTACTCTCTTTCATACCTACTCGCTCTCTTACGTCGTCGATACGAATGCGATCGGTCAGCCTAACTCCACAGATTTTCCGTAGAGATCGCATTTCGACCGCATTAATTTTACTTTCATACTCTTTTCTGCACACCCAACTCTCGCCTCCATACAGTAATGTTGGGACAAGCACTGCGTTATGTATTGCTACACGTGCCTTCTGGCTGAGGTGGTGGCTACCGAGAAGTTGTCCCAACGCTCCGTTCACTCTATTTCCCGCTTTCACTCTTCGCTCTATATCAGTGGTGTACCTTCCATCTCGGCTAAATCCACATCCAATATATACAAATTCATCCACTTGCTCCAGTACATCATTACCTATTGTTACTCTTACATCTGTTCTGGCTTCATCTCTTTCAAAGACCATTATTTTGGTTTTGCTCACATTCACACGTAGACCCCTTTTCTTACAATCTTCTGTCATTGTGTCGAGACCCTAGTGGTCTGCAGGTCAGTCGCTGACTGTGCCAGCAGTACTGCATCATCGACATAGAGCAGAGCAGTGACCACTGAGTCGCCTATCTGGACTCCCACATTCATATCGTTCAATCTTTGGAGACATTTATCCAGATATATCATAAACAGCCTGGCTGACAGAACGCACCCCTGCTTAACGCCAATATTGACATCAAACCAAGGCGACATTCCATCATCCAGCCGCACACAGGCTCTACAGCCCATGTAACTGGGACTGCACAGCCTGTAGCAGTTTACCGTTAATACCATACTCCGGTAAAATGTCCCAAAGTTCCTTTCGTACAACCGTGTCAAATGCTCTCTCCAGATCTACAAAACTGCAGAAAACCCTCTAACCTAGAGCCAGATGCTTCTCCACAATGTTGCGCAGAGAGAACACTTGATCCATGCATCCCCTTCCATTCCTGAAACCTCCTTGTGTCTCACACAGCAAACCATCGGACACCATCCTCATTCTCCTTTCAATAATTTTACCGTACACTTTTGCTGCCAAACTGGTCAAGCTTAGGGCTCTGTAATTCGCGCAGTCATAACGTGAACCCTTGTTTTTATACAAGGGCACGATGACTGCGCTATTCCAGTCCCTGGGAACCATTCCCGAGCTCCAACATAAATTGAGGAGCAACAGGAACGCCTCCCAGACACAGGAGCCACCAAGCTTGATCATCTCGGCAGACACCATATCAATGCCCGCTGCCTTATCATTTTTCAAACTTCTTATCGCCCATTCAACTTCATCCATACTGATGCCATCGGAGGACGCCGGTGCTGAATGTTGATCTACTAAACCACATGCGACACCGGCGCCAACTCGAGTATCCGCATACATATCGCCAAAATATTCACTCCATCGGCTTAACACGTCTTGTGTTTGTGTAAGAATGTCTCCACCTTTAGACCTTATTTTATTCATTCTAAAGGCTGACCAACCACCCCGAGACTTCTTCACCTCCCTCCAAAAGAGTTTGGTGTTACCCTCGAAGTTTTTAGTCAGCCTATCTTCTGCATTCATATCTGCTCTATCACGTTTCTCTTTCACTAAGGCCTTGGTGTCATTCTTACATTGCCGATATATTTCTTTCTTCTGTTCAGTCATACTCTCATTCAGATTCAAAGAAGAGACATAGTCCAGCCACGCTTTCTTCTTTTGCTCTACGGAAGCTGCCACTTCCACATCCCACCATGCATCACCATTTGTTTTTCTATGCTTCTTTGAGCTTCCACATACTTCTTTCGCTATATCTACCATACTCTCTTTCAATATTCTCCAGCATTCTTCAATGTCCGATTGCGGCTGGCTTGCCATCGTCAGCCGTTCTCGGACACCCTCTGCATACTTTTCTCTTACACACTCTTCTTGCAACCTTTCAACCTTTATTCTTTCAAACCCTCCGAAGTGGACACGCTCTCATCAGTGCTTCCACTTTCTGAACAGACCACTAAATCTCGCAATAACGTAGTAATAGATAGTGGTCTGTATCGACTGTGGCCCCTGTAGGCTCTTGCGTCCAATATCTTGCTTCGGAGGCGACTGTCTACCAAAATTAAATCTATTACACTTTTCTGGTCATTCCTTCTCCATGTATACATATGGATGTCCTTATGTTGCAGAAATGTGTTTGACACAATAAGGTTTCTCTCCATGGATACATCCGCTATGAGCCTACCTGCGTCATTCACTCTCTTATCACCAAATGGATCAAGTACGTCCTCATAGTCGGAACGCTTGGTCATCCATTCCATCACCCATCCGTTCAAATCTCCGCATACAATCACGCGTTCACTGGTTTCTCCCATATCCAGAACTTCCCTAACATTATCCCAAAACTTCTCTAGGTCTGATGCCACCGAGGATCCTACGGGAGCATATGCTGCAACCATGAATAACTTGGTGACACCTAGTTTTATACGGACCCAAAGAAGTCTGGGATCATACATTCCGTAATCCTTCACACCTGAGGCCAAGCGAGAGGACAACAGCACTCCTAACCCCATGCTGGCTCGATCTTCCTGGTAGCGGGATGGCTCTGTGGTACACCAGACCACAGAGCCATCCCGCTACCAGGAAGATCGCAGGCGTCGCTGCCCCTTCGCTTGGTCTTTGTTACACAGAGCACGTCTAGCTGTTTGTCCGCCATGACGGATATCAGTTCGTGCAACTTACCTTCCACACAACCTCTTACATTCCACGTGCCCACCCGGCACTGTGCTCTCCTCGACTCGCCTGACTGGGCAAGGCGTGATGGGTGGCGGCCACTATCGCCGCATCTACCGATGTTCGTACTGACGGGGGCGGGTCGGTACGCGTCGCCTCCGGGGGACGCCCTAACCCGCAGTGCGGTACGCATTTTTCGAGCCGGATTAGCAGTCTAACTAGACTGGCAGGGGACGCGGCGAGCACGCTCCGGACTGTGCCCCCTAATAACTATCACTAAAATTCCAGTCTCGACGGTCAACTAACCTATATTTTTATTGTCAAGTTTGATTTAATACTACTAAAAAAGACCTTTAACAATATAGGTACATTGGACTGAATTAAATTGTAATAATAATCGACTATGAAAACGACATTTTCTAATTGGCTTTTATCAACTGTTAAGAAAACTTATGAACGATCCGATATTTTGAATACCCGTAGGAACCAAAAAAGTTTATTTCAGACAGACAAAGATTGTAAAATTAACTATAAAACTTGCAAGCTTGCATTTCTTGCAATTATGTATAATAAAAGAAGCAACTTCTCGTTCCATTATATTTCAAAACAAAGGCGTAAGCACGAATGATGAGTAAATGAGTCGCTACTCATCAAAATCATATAATTATATTATGTAAGAAAGATATAGACAAATATAATTAAATAAGAAGTTAATACGTGGTTGCTGTCTGGTAACGAGTAAGTATAAATTAGTACCTACCAACTCTTACTTCGATCGCGGATGTTATAAAAGACAACTAGGAGTTTTCTATCAACCCGGGCCTATTCCACCATATGCCTTTTAGTTAACAATTAGGTACATTCCCAAGGAGATTGACGTCAGCGAGGTGCCCGGTCATAAAATAACTGCAAATAACTTTTGCAATATGTTCGATGGAAATAGTGTTGCCCAAATGCAAGACCAAGACTCGCTGCAAGTCTCGCAGTGCTCCCTTAGACAGCATTTTACGATTCCCTCGGCAAAGAAAGGATTGTCAACATTTTGTATTCTTAATAATTCACAGGGAAATATGTACTTTGATGTTATTTTAAACAGTTTCATGATAGATAGGTGTGATTATAGCATAGCCCCACTACCGTAAATAGTATGCACCTAATTATTAATAGTTGTACACTAAGTGCTACTAGATGAATTTTATTAATTTAGTTGTTTTTTTTTTCATTTCTATGTGCATTTTACATTTCTATCAAAAATGTGACTCTGTGTTATTCTAACAGCGAGAGTTGCAAGACGTGTGAGACTCGCAAGAGTCTTGCATTTGGGCAATACCAGATGGAAACGGGGTAAATATTGCTTCGACTCCAAGTAATTGCGATAACAGCAGGATAATGATGAATGATAAAATGAAGAAGTTAATATCAACGTATGCGAGTTCAGTAATAAGCAACAGAAAAAAAAGTAACGCTTAATAAACTCAACTAACTACAAAACTCGAGTAAATATTGGTTAAGTTCAGAGAAGTTGTCACATTAGCGACCTTAATGAATAAATCACATGTCGAACTAACGCTAACCATATGTCAAATATCAAAATTGTGTATAAATTTTATTAGCAGACTTAAAACAAGCGAACTCGTTTTACTTATATTAAAAAGGAATTTTAATAAAATTGCTGTTACTTTATTAGGGCTCTGTAACTATGGGGTAACATTAAATATGTCGTTGTTGCTTGCTTGTATTTTGCAATTAGAAACCCCCTTTCACAATTATTAAGTAATTATTGTAATGTTGTGGTAGCTACCAACACTTCCAAACCTTAAATTGCTCCTGAGTGTCAAAAAAGAAAAAAAATACAACCTGGTTCAACTTTATCTAATGTGGTACGACTCGTACGGTCAACAGTTACATTTCCAAGAAGGGTTGACGACATGCAAACGGGCGCTCATACAACTAAAACTATTTCCAAAATTATGTCTATAAGGGAAGAAGAGTGTATACTGCGTCGATATAGTAAAGAAAGCGAAGCTTGCAAGAGTGTGTGAGACTAAAATTAAGTAGTACCTATAGATAATTAACTTAAAAAAACGTAGTCTTTACAGATATTAATAAATTAATAAAAGCCAATAGATTATAAAGAAAAGGGTGTCAATAAAACCGGAGAGTACTCGCTGCACTGCTAGAAAAAAATTATTCAAATCGGTTAAGTACTATGGTACTTCTTCTACTTACATCACGTTGTTTGTCCGCGAGTGTAAACAACGTGACGCGTAATTTATATATATATATATATATATATATATGTAAGTAATGTAATAAATAATATCGGGATGACCGAGCTTTGCTCGGTATTTTCTTGTTAGTGTGTTTTGGTAGATATATTTAAATATAATAAAAATAATGAAAAATATATTAAAAAGGCAAAAAGTAAAAATAGAAACTAATAAAATTTATTAAGCAGAAAGGAACCAAAATCACGTTTGTTATATAGGAGCACCCCTTAAATGTTTATTTTATTTTATTTTTTAGTATTCGTCATTATAGCGACAACAGAAATGCATCATATGTGAAAATTTCTGTCTGACTGCTGTCGAACTATCATGGTAAGCCTGGTGATAGACTGATGGACGGACGGACGAACAGCAAAGTCTTAGGTATAGGGTCACGTTTTACGCTTTGGGTACGGAACCCTGAAAAGGTTGAACTCACATAAAAACTTGGTACAATGAAAATACTCTTTAAAATTGGAATGTCTCGAAACTCACAATACTGTATTAATACGGCATTTGAAAGTGTCTAAGCTATAAAGTGGTCATACACTTTTAGGACACGGCGTCATAGGAACGTAGAGTTTAAAATTTTAAATTGTTGGACAGCAATTTTCTAAGCCGAATATTGTAATTGAGAGCTATGATAACACATTGCACCGAATAACTGAAATCCATTGCTCATAAGATGTATTACCCGTTTTAATTTTACTCTGGCGAGGGTATTTTTACCGCATAATGATTAGGAAAGGGAGATAGTCATTTGCTATATTTTTGTTCGCTGTGTAGCCACCGTTTAATCAACATATTTGTAAAAATTGAGAAGGAAAGGTTGAATTATATTAGGAACAATCAGTGAGATACGACAGGGAGACAGGATGTTAATGCTTATCAGATTGGTCGCAAGACGCCATTACCTACCTATGTGTACTATTACGGTCGTTTCGATTTCTTTATACCATTTACTTGCAAATATTTTAAATCATTCGAAGGGGTCGAATATTAAAATAAATCCTTTGAATAAGTTATACACCCTGAGTTCGACAACCGGTCGAGTTCCTGAATACTCTGAAAGCTCCCGGTCTCTCAACTCACATCTTAAAATTAAGATCTGGCCCGCCAAAATTACACAATTCCACCAGTTTGCAAGAAAAAACAATGCATTGCAATGTAATTGGGTCAATTATACTGACCGGTTGTTCTCAAGCAGACTTTGTATTTATTCCTAGGATTCTCCAAATACCATCACATTACTCCTTCGAATTTCAGAAAGTGCAGTTTGCCATTAAATTCTGCTTCGTAATAACCATAAAGAAAGCTCGAGGTCAAATTCTTAAGGTAACGGGAGTAGACTTGAGAGAAAGCTGCTTCTCCCATGGGCAGTTGTATGTGACATGCTTCAGAATAAGGTCACAGAGTAGCTTGGTAATTCTAGCATCCGAAAGAAAAACAAAAGATATTGTTTACAAAGAAATATTGTAATAGGTGTAGTATTACGGGTGGATGTCAAAGAAGCGGTACCAGTGGTCGGCCTAATTTCGATGGAAAAACGGTGGGTTATGGGGCCGCACAATATACCCTTCCATCGCCTTGGTCGGAATGGGCGCGGTGTGTTCAAAACATAGCCTGCTATGAAAAATGCCTCAAGCCCATAATGTATAACAAAATTTTTATTATTTATTAATTATTTTCATGTTTATTAAACCTTCCCTACACTATAATAAAGATTGTTATCATCATAATCATCATCACAGCCCATATACGTCCTACTGTTGGGCTCGGGCCTCTTCCATAGAGGGAGGGAAGTTAACATACTATACCGCGCTGGTCAGACGTGTTGGTATAGGGTTTTTCCTTCTCTTGCATAGATGTTTTATGTATTTTATATCCCTTAGTCGTCTCTTACGATCACCCACAAGTAAGATAGGGGTTGATGAATTGTATTCTTACTCCGTCACCACATGGATAAGATTGTTATGCTATATAAGTATACAAACATTTATACATTATAATCTTTAATAACAATAAAATTAATAACGTAAAAAACAAACAAAAATCTTATTAGAACCATTTTCGACTTTTACGCAGACAAAGATGCGGGCAAATGATAATAATTAATAAAATAATAAAAAAAAACGCTAAAAAGTATATAAAAGTAAGGATTCGAACCGAACTCCGGTTTGTTTGGATTAGACTACTTGATTTTCCAACTGAGCTAAATGTTTATTCTTAATGACAGCGTCAAAATTTGAAACCTTTATATTCTAACTAGCTGATGCCCGCGACTTCGTCCGCGTGACATTCAGTTTTACTACGAACCCCTATTTGAAACTTAAAAATTCAAACTTGACCAAGTATTTCCGGCAGCCACTTGACCATTTTCATCAAGGACGACGCTTTCTCCAATTTTCTTTAAAACATCGGCAAATTCTTAAGCATGTGAATTAGTGTTGCCCAAATGCAAGACTCTTGCGAGGCTCGAAAATCTTGAAACTTTTGCTTTTAGGATAACACAAAGTCACTTGTTTTGATAGAAATAAAAAATCCCCATAGACATTATATTCCCACATAGATTAAAAAAAAAATCCAACTAAATTAATGAAATTCTATTCATCTAGTGATAGTAGCTGTACAACTATCAATAATTAGGTACATACCACTAAACGGAAGTGGGGCTATTATTCTTCCGTGTACTGTTATTACTCGTAAGAATACGAAATGTTGACAATCCTTTCTTTGCTAAGAAAATCGTAAAATCATGTCTAAGGGAGCACTGCGAAACTCTTGATGCAAGTCTTGGTCTTGCATTTGGACAACACTAATGTGAATGGTGACCTTGGCTTTGCTTGCATGTTGATGGAGGAAAGCTGACTCTAAGTCAGCTTTCCTACTTGGGGCCACAGATAAGAATACTTTAGTGAAGCATTGATCTCATCAGTTCTATTTCCTCGAGTTTTAATAGGAAGGATTTGCCGAAAAACTCTAAAGAAAAGCACCATTGACTTTTCATTACCATCTCGTAGTGCTCGATTTACAACCTCTACGATTTTTTTTTATTTAACATTGTCCAATCAACGCAAACGATTAGACAGCTATCCTTAATAAAAACACTAATAGTGGTAAAGCCACAGTTGATAGTATTCTTTCTACAGCCACGGGCCGGTCCGACCCCCAGTCGGACCTAGTACCCCAATCTTGCAGAAAAGCAACGTCTGAACAGTGGTAATGTGTTATTTTCGCTTCATTTGTAAGAGGCGGCGCAGGCGCGATTACCTGCGTCTACTTGCCTTAGCCGAAGCCGCGGGTAACTGGAACGGGGAATAGTCCGTCACCCGCGGAGAGGCTGACCACGTGAGGATGAAGCCCGAAGCCCGCGTCATCGGGGATGGTACTCGATAGGCCCAACGGTGATGGGTAGGGAAAACGGTGGGTTATGCGGCCACGCAGACGGAATGCAAGGCGTGTGTCCAGACCATGGCCTGCCAAAAAAATAAGTGCATGCTGCTTGCTCGTTTACCACCGTACAGAATAAAATAAAAATCACTTTGAATGTGTCGCAGTTTCGTGTTATTGAACATCTCGGTGTTTCATTGCTTTATAAATCTATCGGGTTTATAAACAATGTGTATAAATCTATCGGGTTTTTAAACAAAGCTCTTTTACCACCATGAAGTAATGCAGCTGCAGTTTCTGACGACTACTTCCAAAGTTATTTTACACTGTCTCCTCATTTTGGTAAGATTGCTCTGCTCTGCTGCTTCAGGGCTACCTGGGGATATGAACATCTATCATCTCAGCTTATATACGTCCCACTATTGAGCTCAAGCCTCGTCCGTAATGGGAGGGAAATTGACCTACTATATCACGCTGGTCAGACGTGTTGGTATAGGGTTTTGTTTTGAGTTTTCCTTTTCTTCCATAGATGTATGATATGTATGAGATGTCCATGTGATATGTATTAGTCGTCTCGTGGGTGATCGACCCACGGGTAAGAAAGCGGTTGGTGAATTGTATTCTAACTGCACAACCGCACGGATAAATATATATAATAAATGGCTGTCATTACGAAAGAATTCATGTCGCGTTTTAGTAGCGTAGAATATCATCAGATGGATATTTTTTCTATTTTGTAATAATGTCAAAGGATTTGAAAGACTGTAAAGCAATAACATCATTAAAAGCAAAAGACTCAAACGAATGGGAATCGGGGAGGAAATATGACTGTTACAGACCTACTCAATGATGTCATCTCAGCGCTGATCACCTTCAAGTACTCTGCAAGCTGCTTGAAACGTACTCTATGCTATCAACAGTGTATAAAAATGTAAAAAAGTAGGCCCTCGCACAATTTGCAGCAACAGGCGCCAGTAACAGCACTATTGCTAAAGTGACTGGTATAGTGATGGGGTATGGTTGCTTCGGTCTGTACCTGCTCACGGTCGCAAGGAGGTAGAGCACACCGTCTAACCACTACTGCGATTGCGAGGTGGACACGGCGCTGCAGACGCTTATAGTTTGCGTGGCCTGGGCAAAGCAGCGCCGTGCACTCATCGCAATCATCGGTGCCAAACTGGCAGTGTCGACTATCGCAAAGACGATGCTCGATAGCGTCATGAACTCGGACTTGGTCGCCGCCTTTTGCGAAACAGTCGTCCCACAGAAAAAGACGGCGGAGCGTGTCACAGAGGAGACTCTCCATGCTGACACACTCTGCCGCCAGCGCATCGGACGTCACAGGCGCGGTACCTGCACCTGTTGCCATCCTAACTGAGGTCGCGGGTAGATGAACCATGGGAATTAATTTACCACCCGCAGAGACACCGACCGCGTGAGGGCGACACGACACTGTTGTTTGCAGGGGTGTAGACGGAGACGATACCTGGAAGGGTAAACCCCCGGACCGACCACGGATGTCAAGTAAGCGATACCAGAGACCAGCCTGATGGTTTGTGCAGAGAACACGATGAGTTATGGGGCCACACGACGCCCTTCTGTTACCCCGGAAGGCATGGCCATGTCCAGACCATAGCCTACCAAACAAAAACAAAAAAGGGTGCACTTTGCATACTCGCCCCAAAGTAGCATCTTAACTAAGAATGTACGTTTTGTACGCTCTATGATGTAAACTTTACTTTTCGTTTTCGTGTTTTACTTAGTTGTTAGTCGCAGATGGCTATGACAACTTTTCTCGGACTGTTAGGTGAGTGCTGAGAGCTTTCCACCCAAAGTACCTTTACTAAGTTCAAGAAGTTAATGTAGTAGCTTTTGAAAAGATAACGAAAAAATGATTTAAAGTTTTAAACTAAATTATAGCGCCATCTATTGCTCATTTAAAAAACTAAATAAATCATGCATTTTATTAATTTATAGCTAAATTATATATTATTAACTAATTAAAACATTATTTTTTATCACAAATAGTTTTAATAGTTATTTTGACTACCTCACTAATTTTATGTATTATGTCAACTTCCCTTCAACTTTGAAGGAAGTTTGAGCCCAGCAGTGGGATGTATATGAGCTGAATTGATGAAACTACCATATATTAAGTAATACAAATACTTTCCTTACACTATAGATAAATTAAATAATTATTTTGAAATGAACCTTCTAGTGACATAAAAGATGAGCGGGGATTTGAAAAACTTAAATGGCCATAACTTTTTTTACAGACATCAGATTTCAATGAAACAAAGACTAAATGTTGCTCTGAATTGGGCTTAATCTTTTTATCAAAACTGCGAAACAATCCGTTCAGTAACTTCGGAGATTAGCGACAATATTTTCTATAAATGAAACCTAGCTAGATCGATTAATTGCCCCCGGAACCCCTTGTGTGCTAAATTTCAAGAGAATCGTTGGAGCCGTTTCCGAGATTCAGATTATATATATATATATATACAAGAATTGCTCGTTTAAAGATATAGTGAGATAATCCTTAAATGAGATAATCCTTAAAATATACAAATAAATACAAAAAGATAACCATCCGTGTGGTGACGGAGTAAGAATACAATTCACCAGACCCCTTTCATAACATTACTGTAGGAAATTTAGATATTAAAACTAGACATGAAACCGTCTGATCAGTATAATATGGTCAATTCCTCTTTAATTGTGGAGGAGGCTCGAACCCAGCAGTGGGACGTTTATGAGCTGAGACAAACAGTTCAATCAAGAGACGCTGTGCTGTGCAAGTCGAAAATAATTTAAATAGAATTCCTTTAAATCGATCGCCTACTGGGTTCAATTTTCAATATAAACTATTCTTTCACTTTCCACCTAAACACAAAAAAACATGAACATCGGTCCAGCCGTTTAGGAGTTCACTCATATATCATCATCATCTCAGCTCATATATATCCCACTGTTGGGCTCGAACTTCCTCCATAATGGAAAGAAAGTTGACCTACTATACCACGCTGGTCAGACATGTTGATATAGAGTTTTGTTTCGAGTTTTCCTTCTCTTGCATAGATGTTACATGCGTTTTTATCCCTTAGTCATCTCTTACGATCACCCACGGTTTGGTGGATGGTGAATTGTATTCTTACTCCGTCACCACACGGAAACACTCATATATGCACAGAAGAAATGTGTATGAGAGAAAAGATATTAGTTAAACATATGACAAAATAACATACGTAATCTATTTAATCTAATATTGGCGAACTTTTAAACATGTAGAGATAATTTAACATTTTGCTATTAAGAGGTTCCAGAGAAGGGCAAATATATTGAACAGAAAAAAACAACTAACAAAATCGAAGGGTACGGTCAGGTCAAATATATATGTATTTATGTTTACCTATCTTTAGCAGAACGAAGACTTCTGTTACGATCAGAAAATATAAATGAGGGAGATTTTAACGACAAGAAATAAAGTAAACAGTGGGTGCATATGCTTGAGCTATGAAATTGTGAATTATAAGCAAATGCGCGCAGTTCTACACTATGGATGCGACAAGGTTTAAGATATATATGCCGTATGTGAAGTTTCATGATTGATTATTATCCTACAAGTATTATAAATGTAAAAATTTGTGAAGATGTTTGGATGTTTGTTACTCAATTACGCGTTAACCATTGAAAAGATTTGAATGCAAATTAATACATTTATAGATTATTTCTGGGATTAACACATAAGATATTTTGTATCCCGGTTATCCTCTGGATAATAGTTCAACTTTCGAAAGTTAGTTTTTACGTGGATGAAGCCAGTAGGAGCAGGAACTAGTAGGAAATTTGACAGAAACGCCTGAGCACATGGGCATTTTTCGTTATTCAATAGTCATAATATATATTCGACTCTACTAATTTAGAATTTTCAT
Source organism: Lymantria monacha (assembly GCA_905163515.2). Taxonomy (NCBI): domain Eukaryota; kingdom Metazoa; phylum Arthropoda; class Insecta; order Lepidoptera; family Erebidae; genus Lymantria; species Lymantria monacha. The sequence continues at coordinate 15,306,150 of LR991082.1, read as the reverse complement.
TGTATACCTTGCCATTTACTATAAAAAATAAGTGGTCAGGAGCTTGGTAAATTTTCAACCTCGTTAAATACACACACGCTTTATACACGAACGCTTATCGAACGAACAAACAAGAATTTTAAACGACTTAAAAATGGCGTTTTTTGTCAATCACAATATTTTGTTTTCAGTATTCAGTAATTTTTTTTTTCAATTCTGAACAAAACGTGATTAATATTTGAAATCATAATAAATTATAAATTATGAATACATTTCAGATGCTATCATAACAATTCGTTTAAAAATAGAAAAGTCGTAAAGAAGTTACTACTGGTTAATTTAATTTTACCGGCAAAGTACCACTTAGATACTGTTATAATAATATGGAAGATTCTAGGCTTACGCACAGGAAGCGCTTTCACATTTATTATGCAGACCGCCAAGGAGTGGTAATGCTTCTCAGAATATGTTTTCTAGAATTCTTTAACTTTTATTTAAATTTACTTTTACAATATTCTACAAATTTATGTATGCTTGGGACCTGCGAGCATATTTATTACTTTACACAGTTTACACTGTTGAAACGAATGTGAAATGGTCTGCTATTCCACTCCGTCCAGATTGGTTAGCATATATGGAGGTTCTTTTCTAAGTTATTCATAAGAAATGCGCGGGAAAAGAAATATTAATGAATTGTATTTTTACTGTTGATTGAAAAAGTTAAAAAACGAAGGTCCTGCCTTGTTACAGCCCTCATTGCTTTAGTCAGTGGTATAACTAAATAATTGCTAACCATTAATCGCCTTTTATTCCTTGCCTTCCACTTTATTCAACATTTTCGCACGAACTTTGTTGATAATGAGAGAAAAATGTCTCACTCTCAAGGTTTCATTTATAGTTTTAAGCCTCAAACCGTGGTCATACGCTCGGAACGTCTCTAGGAATACAGAAACGGAATTAATAATCTACATGACACAATTTGCCTTACATCTCGTAATACTTTGCTCACACAGAAGCTGTTGCTGACTCTCATCCCACTACTATCAGGTTTAAAAAAAAATTTAAACGAATACACTGGTTTCATATAAATAAAGTACAAAACAAATACAGTACGTAAAGAAAATAAGGACAGTAAGGATACTGTCAATAATCTATCAGGAGATAGATTCTTCAATTATTACAAAGTATTGGCATCATCATTTATTATTATCATCTCATCTCTCTCATTGTTCATTTATTATTATCATCTTCATGAATATATTTGCTGTAGAGTAAAATCTGAAGAACAAGACATATAGCACCCCGTCTAGCCGCCTAGCGCTTGGAAGTTGTTCTTGTTAAATAACAAGACTGTGATTACAATCGTTATTTCATAACCTGAAGGTATGTACCGTATGTATATGCCATCAATACCGGCTTTGCCATAAGGATAAGCGGGAGGTGCGCGCTACTATTATGAAGGCCCTTTCGGAGCCTTCATCATAGCTGCTGTGATATTTGCTTACACTATACCTATTGTTATTTTTATTTTGGGTGGATACTAAGAATTAAAACTTGAAACATCCCAAATTAACATGTTTTTGGATTACCAATCAGGGGCGGTTCTAGCACATGCAGCGCCCGGGTGCAATCAATTACCTGGCGCCCTCTTCGGGCTTCCCCTCGGCGTATCAAAATTCGTGAAAAATGGAATAGGTTGAAAGTTTTTGATACAAAATCAGGTAAACGCGATCGCATTATGAAGTAACAGTGAGCATGGCGACAAAGCAACCTACCCAAACCTGTCAAATAACGCACCTACTACGACTATAGATGGTTAGGCACCCGATGCGGCGCCCCCTAACACCCGGCGCCCGGGTGCACCACACCCTCTGCACTATAGGTAGGTAAAGCCGGCCCTGTTACCAATGAATCATGAATCATCCTTTTCTTACTATTTGATTCTTCTTATTTACTTTTTCACCAAATTTCAGTTGTTGTATGCCACTATGTATGACCTAGCAACCCGCAGCCCGACGTTACCTTCGAGACAAGATGTTGCAATAACAAAGTCTATAGTTCCCAGGTCACTAATGTATGATTTTTCTGGTCAAACGTAGCATTAAGGTTAGAACTGTGGTTATTTTACACAGAGGTGTCTTATATTGTAAGTACACTGATTTCAGTTGTACAGCACAATATGGGTGTAATGTTTCTGCTTGTTTTTTTTTAACTCCAGCTAAACTGTACCAACTCACCAGGATGTTATTTCATTTCGCTGTAAATTTTGACGTGCTCCACAGTGGACATATATAGAACTTTTCTTTTCATCCCATAGATATACGTCTCACTGCTGCACAAGCTTCCTCCACATAAGGGAAATTATCCTGGCCAAATTTTTTGACATTGCGATTTATTTCTAGATTACCTTGTTGCAGGGGATGTTACAAGCTAAAATCCCTTAACTCGTTTATATCTTTACTATTTCTACGGGAAAGAAAAGTGTTGGGACCATTGTACTTTTACCGATACCTCACGGCCAATTTACAGATTGAGGCAAGATATTAATTGATTATTCCTATACAGGGCCTTTTGAGGCTTTTAAGCTGAATTTTGGACGGCAGTACCTGAAATAGAATAATCAACGCCAGAATTTCGTTCAAAAAGCAAAAACCTATTGTCGCGTTGTCCGACAATGACAATGAGATGGATTTACGACAATGATTGTCGTAACTCCATCTCGTATGGTATCATGCACAATAAAAGGTTGATTTAGAATGGTAAAAATGTTTCACTAGAGGTAAAAAAATTATTAACTATTCAGTACAAATTGTTTATAGTTTAACATTAACAATAATCAAAAACCATTTTCGCATTTTTAAGGATTATTATTAGCCATTATTATAGTACATCCTAGATCGGTAAGCTGCATTACTTCAGCGCCACCATCTAACAGCCGATGTGAACACACAGCTACTTTTTCGCTGATAGAACACTTTTGAGTATTTGTAAGATGCCCCGAAGTTACCACTGTAGCACTCAACTGCTCCAAAAGTTGCGATGCAGAGTATGCTTCCATTATGAACCTGAAGGATAAACAAGTTTCTAAATATCAAACTTAAAATACAGATATTTCTTTGTTTTAAACCATGTCCGGGTACATGGTTTTAATATACTACACGTTCACTTCAAGTTTGCCGTTACCTCTCGTCCCACATCCCTACCTCGTGCCGCCAACATCGCCCGCTTAGTACCGATAGCAACGCTATTGTATATATATTTTCATACTAAACGAAAAAATTCTTGATGTTTGTTTTTTATTTATGAAGTAATAGTTTCCACCAGCAACTTTGCACGCGTGGTATGTTAATATAAGTATCCTTTTCTGTATTGTTGAAACATTTCAAATCAAATCAAATCATTTATTTTGCATAAGCCCCATAGGGGCACTTACATATTGTCAATTTTACATTGTTTTTTTTATAATTAAATTTAATTAATCTACCACCGGATCGGAAAGCAGCCACATACTGAGAAGATCCGGCAAGAAACTCAGTGGGCTCGTCATTTTTTTTTATTATCATTTTTCACAAAAGAGTTTGGTTACATGTTTAATTTATGTTAGCTCCAGTGATATGCCCTTCGAGTAAAGATTCATTTTTAAAATTTTGTATATAATACAAAATTAAACTAAGAATATTTATAAAACAAGAAAGAAAGAAAAATGGCTGGACCAGATCCCACAAGCGGCACCCGATCACGAGTTAACTATTAGAGCAGCCATCACGCCCCTCAACCACATTGGAGGGAAGGGAGAGACCCGCTCCACGTAGCTACCGCAAGCAGAGACCTTTTCAGTGAGCATGACCACACCATAATCTATAAATTTGAAACAGATAGCTTGGATAATTAAATACATAACTCGTTAGGCAAAACACGCTACACTGTTACAATAAGATAATAATACAATTAAGATAATACAAATAATACAAGAGTAAGTGATAAACATTAAAAGGGCAATTGCTGAGAGAGGAGCTGCTCATAACCATTCCGTATTATCATTTAGATAATCCGAAATGCTGTAATATCCTTTTCTGCACAGTCTGTTTTTGATAGCCTTTTTGAACTTATTCATTGGCATATCTCGGATATCTTTAGGCAGTTTATTGTAAAATCGTATACATTTAATAATGATAATAACTTGTAATAAATTTCGTTATAATAGGTCGAATTAACTTAAATTAATTGTGTTATTAACACACGAATAACAAACAAACTCACATTTGCATTTATAATATTAGTAAGGATAAGCATAGTATTCTATTTTATCAACTTGCCAAGCATTTTTGTGTAACAAAATCAATCAACAATAATTTCATTGTTTTGTCATCGGTGTTGACATCTGTGACGTCGTAACGGTCACCGACGGCAATCTCGAAGTGAACGCGTAGTAGATTAATCAATTTTAGTAACATACAAGTAAGCTGCCTCTAAAAATGAATAATAAAATTAGTATTGTGCCTTCTGAGTTTTCTTGTCGGATCTTTCTCAGAGTGGCCGCGTTCCGATCCGGTGGTAGCTTAATAACTTTTCTTAGATCTTAAACTAGTAAATTGCCACAATATAATAATTATCATAGATTAAACTGATCATAAACAATATATTTTTTATATAGAATCATCTTCTTTTTGTACTGGCAATGAATTTGTATTAAAATGTGGGTAAAACTTTAATAATTGATACTGTAGCGGGTAGATATAAATTTCTGTAATAACAATGAGTTTTTGGACGTAAGACCTTAGTGCTCCCGTGACCATGATCATTGTAATGTGTTCAATATGTCGGGAAATGAAAAATCAAATACAAACGCGATAGAATCCGTAAAAGTAGTTTTATTTCAAATCATAATAGTTTAAAAAGCTCCTAATAAATACCAGATTAATAGGGCTTCATGCGACGTCAAATAGATAGCGTGCGACAGAGAAATCGCTCTACGAAGCCGAAATTTGTCGAATGACTCTTTCCAAAGTTCGATGTGCATGCAATATTTATCGCTCGGTGTTCTGTGACCTATTATTACACACGGGCCCAGATAAAGAAAATTAGCTTAGATATACTACGGTAGCCAGAGATTTATTCGCAATTTTCTTTGTGTGACATTATATGCTCCAAACCCTTAATCCATTTTTGTGATACCTACGAGAATGGAAGAACCAATAACCATTGTATTCTAATCTATTTCCATCCGACCTTGCATTCGTTTCTAGCTAGAGTCAGGTTAGTTGCTATTTCATTGTATTCAACATGATATCATCCAGCCACCTATTCCACGTCCACTGCTGGAAACAAATCACTAGGGAGATTACTTATAAAAACTTGATTACAAGCGAAAAATGATTGTCACAAGTGGGATTCGAACCCACACCTATTGGAAATCCGTTCCAATCGTGCTACCACCTACACCACCTTGAACTATTGTAGGCCATTCAATTCTCGCATCGTATTATATTTTCGTCTTTAAGGAGACGGATTTCTAATAGCTGTTAGGGTTCGAATAACACTTGTGATAATCATTTTTCGCTCGTAATCAAGTTTTTAGAGATAATCAAGCATATTAAATGCTAAATTTCAGTAATTTGAACACTAGGGAGATATTATCATAATTGTTACAGTTGGTTATCGCATATGATGTTTATAAGTTACTCAAGAGAGTGCTGTTGATCATTCTCCTGGTGAACTATAGAAGCGGTTTTTACGACTTCCTCGAGAAAGTGGTAACACTTTGTTTTCTTAATGTGTCACACAGAGACCCATAATATGTATGAGTCAAAAATACTTTTGCATTTTACCATGCCTGTTAATATACATTCAATGTTTCCCAAAGGACGCAGGCAAAGGTGTAAGCTTATATTGCGATGTATTATCTCTTAAATTGCATATAATAGAGCCTATTAAGAATTGCCAACATCTAATATTGTGTGACCCTATTGTACAAAACAATTTTGCACTACACATTTTTGCTGTATATTTGTTTAATAGGAACTTATAACAAACGTGGCCAACTCCATCTGATGCCGTTTGATCAACGTGACGTCTTCGTCGTCTTTGACGTCTGGCAGGCGGCCGGTCATAAAACTATTGCCAATAACATTTACAATATGTACTATGAACGAAGAGTACATATTGTATCAACCCCAAGTAATAGGGGTAAGAGTAGGAAAATGATGATGATTTTTTAATAGGAATTAGTACAATCACTTGATGTAGAATCTACCTTCTTCATCAGCAGAGGCATTATTGGCAATGAGGTAGTCTATATTAATAAAATACAAATATAATAAGAACTCATTTGTATGTAAATAAACATAAGAAAGGCATATAATGAACTTAGTGAACATACTTACTTATCAACAAACTCTTCCAATTCATTGTAATTCTTAATTGATAGATACTCGTTCACCAATTTCTCTGGAACCAATCCCGTTACCTGGTGGTAAAAGGTACAAATGAGATCTAATCTAAATTGTACCTTAAAGCTTGAGCGAAGGTAGGTGTTATAAGAAAAAAAAAATATACATAATCGACTTGGATTTTAAATTAATAAACTAAATTTTTCAGCAGAGCCATCATATATGTCCCACTGTTGGGCTCCAGCATCCTCCATAATGGGAGGGAAATTTACCTACTACACCACGCTTGTCAGACGTATTGGTATAGGGTTTTGTTTCGAGTTTTCCTTCTCTTGCATAGATGTTATATGCGTTTTATATCTCTTAGTCGTCTCTTACGATCACCCATGGGTTAAGATAGGGGGTGGTGAATTGTGTTCTTACACCGTCACTACACGGTCAGCAGAGTGCTGTCTATTCCAGTATTGTCTTAGCAATTTTTTACGACAGTCACATAGTAGGTACGTCGTAAAAATCAGCTACTATATTGTCACCCCGTTTCAGCAAAGGTGGAGCATGGATGTGGTCGCGCCCCGACAAATCGTCCAGGGCGACAGAAGAGGCGGCACGCAACCCCTTGGACCCACCCTGCAAACACCTCTCTTTGCCGTGCGAGCTGGCCACCGGTACCCGATCTTTGTCTTCGGTGGCCGGCCCGGCGGTATAGCCTTGCGGGTTCCTCTCTTGTCGATGCCCCGACAGCTTTCGCCGTCGGGGACTGTCATCGCGCAGAAGGCGGCGACCGCGTCCCAGTTCCTGATACTGTCGACTATCGCTTTCGCGACAGCCGGCAGCGTCAGGTCGGCACCGATGACAGTGAGAGGTCACAGCGTTGCCGGGCCCAGGTCACGCAGACCTCCAGCATGTTGCGCCGTGTCCTCATCACTGCCGCACTGGTGGCAGGACGGAGTCGACTCCCTCCTTGCTATCTTGTGCAGGTATTTGCCGAAGCACCCATGCCCCGACAACACCTGCACCAACCGGAAAGACAGGACTCCGTGTCGCCGCTCCATCACCCGCCGATAGAGGTTGGAGAGCATCTCCGCCTCTATGTCCCACGGGGGCGTCCCGGCCAACACGCCTGCCGCCTCGGTCGACACCGTGCGGTATCCGCGGATGGCTCTGACCGTCATGATTCTCTGAGGGCGCCACAGAAAAGCCCTCAGCCGGAGGGTCAGAGACCTCGCCCACACGGGTGCGCCGTACATGGCCATCGAGCGGATCACCCCCGCAGCCGTCGGCCCTCATAGCTAGGTCCGCTCACGTTCGGCATGAGCCGTGATAGGGCGGACGCCCCGCCGACCAGCCGGGGAGCAATTCGGCGGAAATGCTCCCAGAACGCCCATCGCCCGTCCAGCACCAGGCCCAAGTACTTCATATGGGCCTGGATACTGATGTGGATGGAGTTGACGACTATCGAGGCGCCGATAGGCGGCCTTACACGGGGCCCATGGAATAAGAGGGCCTCTGTCTTGTTTAGGGCCATCCTGAGCCCCAGCGTCTCGATTCGCCTGACCATCTCCTCGGCGCCGAAAGTGGCCAGGCTCGCCGCCTCTTCGAGGGTCCTGCCCCGGGCTGTGACGAGCGTATCGTCAGCATAGCATATCAAGCTCAGCCCGGGGGGGAGACTCCCTCGCAGCGCCCAGTCGTACCCGATGTCCCACATATTGTCACCCCGTCACCACAATAGGAGATCTGAAATGGTAAATTTTATAAAATCAGAAAATTTCATTACTTATCGCATATGCTACGGCAGGTGTATCTAACAGGACAAGTTTTTAGCAACTCATTTTAGTGCAATAATCTCAGCCGTCTCGTCTACGTGTAACAGTCCATCGTTATTTTTCTTTCTCTATGAAAGAAGCTTCTTAAATCACCCATTAGGCAAAAAAACAAACGCGCCGCCAATATATGCATAAACTGAGTCACTTATCGGATAAAAATATGTTTACCTCATTAATTTCATAATGATCCTTATTTATAAAATCCGATTACGAAATGAAAAATTGATGTCGCAAGCGGGATTCGAACCCGCGCCTATTGGGATTCCGGCCCAATCGTGCTGCCACTACACTACCGCGACCAATTGTAGGACATGCAAATTTTCATCTCGTATTGTATTTACGTCTTAAGGTGACGGTGTGCTATCTACCCGACAATGTTTACACAATGTTATAGGCTTAATACTTCAAACTTTACAGTTAGAATTGTATTAAACGATGACACAACCTTGTTATTTAAATTTACTGAAATTTTAGCATTTAATATGCTTAATTTATAAAATCCGATTACGAAATGAAAAATTGATGTCGCAAGCGGGATTCGAACCCGCGCCTATTGGGATTCCGGCCCAATCGTGCTGCCACTACACTACCGCGACCAATTGTAGGACATGCAAATTTTCATCTCGTATTGTATTTACGTCTTAAGGTGACGGTGTGCTATCTACCCGACAATGTTTACACAATGTTATAGGCTTAATACTTCAAACTTTACAGTTAGAATTGTATTAAACGATGACACAACCTTGTTATTTAAATTTACTGAAATTTTAGCATTTAATATGCTTAATTTATAAAATCCGTAAACATGTGTAAACATTTATAAAATCCGTAAAAATGTGTAAACATTGTCGGGTAGATAGCACACCGTCACCTTAAGACGTAAATACAATACGAGATGAAAATTTGCATGTCCTACAATTGGTCGCGGTAGTGTAGTGGCAGCACGATTGGGCCGGAATCCCAATAGGCGCGGGTTCGAATCCCGCTTGCGACATCAATTTTTCATTTCGTAATCGGATTTTATAAATTAAGCATATTAAATGCTAAAATTTCAGTAAATTTAAATAACAAGGTTGTGTCATCGTTTAATACAATTCTAACTGTAAAGTTTGAAGTATTAAGCCTATAACATTGTGTAAACATTGTCGGGTAGATAGCACACCGTCACCTTAAGACGTAAATACAATACGAGATGAAAATTTGCATGTCCTACAATTGGTCGCGGTAGTGTAGTGGCAGCACGATTGGGCCGGAATCCCAATAGGCGCGGGTTCGAATCCCGCTTGCGACATCAATTTTTCATTTCGTAATCGGATTTTATAAATTAAGCATATTAAATGCTAAAATTTCAGTAAATTTAAATAACAAGGTTGTGTCATCGTTTAATACAATTCTAACTGTAAAGTTTGAAGTATTAAGCCTATAACATTGTGTAAACATTGTCGGGTAGATAGCACACCGTCACCTTAAGACGTAAATACAATACGAGATGAAAATTTGCATGTCCTACAATTGGTCGCGGTAGTGTAGTGGCAGCACGATTGGGCCGGAATCCCAATAGGCGCGGGTTCGAATCCCGCTTGCGACATCAATTTTTCATTTCGTAATCGGATTTTATAAATTAAGCATATTAAATGCTAAAATTTCAGTAAATTTAAATAACAAGGTTGTGTCATCGTTTAATACAATTCTAACTGTAAAGTTTGAAGTATTAAGCCTATAACATTGTGTAAACATTGTCGGGTAGATAGCACACCGTCACCTTAAGACGTAAATACAATACGAGATGAAAATTTGCATGTCCTACAATTGGTCGCGGTAGTGTAGTGGCAGCACGATTGGGCCGGAATCCCAATAGGCGCGGGTTCGAATCCCGCTTGCGACATCAATTTTTCATTTCGTAATCGGATTTTATAAATTAAGCATATTAAATGCTAAAATTTCAGTAAATTTAAATAACAAGGTTGTGTCATCGTTTAATACAATTCTAACTGTAAAGTTTGAAGTATTAAGCCTATAACATTGTGTAAACATTGTCGGGTAGATAGCACACCGTCACCTTAAGACGTAAATACAATACGAGATGAAAATTTGCATGTCCTACAATTGGTCGCGGTAGTGTAGTGGCAGCACGATTGGGCCGGAATCCCAATAGGCGCGGGTTCGAATCCCGCTTGCGACATCAATTTTTCATTTCGTAATCGGATTTTATAAATTAAGCATATTAAATGCTAAAATTTCAGTAAATTTAAATGATCCTTATTTTCGAAGATATGTCTTAAAATATGAGATTCGTTGTGCCATGATAGTCATAAATTTGGCTTAAAAAATATAGAAGGTATTCCTCAGGAATTACTATCATCACCAAAGTCAAATAATTGGTACCGATGGTGAACCAAAATGGTGATGGGGAGATAATACAGCAGCTTATGTGGTCGCCACGCCACTCTTCCGTCGGTCTGATACCTGGTTATCTATCAACGTATTTTTTAAAACTGTTATTATTATTATTTTCCATAAGTCGTTATGTACAACAATTACTTATACACGGTGACATTTATGTCGTCTTTCAATCAAAAAAATATTTACTGTATCAAAAAAATATTTACTGGAATATTTTTTACTAAAACTTATTATAAATAATTACTAATTAAAATAGTAAGAGAACAGCATGTAGCGAGCGGTAGGCTACCTACTCGACATAACCTACGTACTGTGTATGTACTACCTAGCCGTAGGTACGCTTTGGAATAGCAGTCCACGTGGACTTCGTAGCTGTGATTGGCTAACATAATTACGTTAGCCAATCATTATAATGCGGAATGCCGTATGATTTCTTTTGTTTAAAACTATAAACTTTATAACCAGGTTGTTACAAAATATTAACTTTAATTTATTTTATTTTATTATTTTTTTATCACTACCACAATTGAACAATTAAATATGTTAGATAGGTTTCTTTTGTCGCATACTTTTATGGCACATCTTTTGTAAGACAATATAAATGTAACGGTGTATAGTCTATTCTATGATATGATTGTGAAATTAAAACAATAAGACTATACAGATGGCAGTGCAGTCTAAGTACAGAACTCTCGTGTCGTGGGTTTCAAGCCCACGCAAATTCTATGTACGATCCACAATTGAAAAGTTGATGGTAGTCCTACCAGTCTCGTTTATAGTTTTACTCACCTCCACAAGTCCATCAGCAGTGATTTTCCCAAGCAGCCTCTGACAGCACTGAAGTGCAGTGAGCGCACGTCGCAAATCACCTTCACAAGTTTCTACTGCCTTATGCAATACTTCTCCTTCACCTATATCTACACCTTCTGCTGTGCAAATTTCACGCAACCTGATCAAGCGAGAAACACGTTTTTTTTTAATTTTGCACTAAATGACACATTATCTTTGTGATGAAGAGACTAATGTACTCTTTGGATAGTTCTCTTAGTTGTAATAGAGTGTTAATACAATGGGCCATCCTTTCCTTTCATAAGAGTGCTGTAAAGGATCAATACATAAGAGATACAATAAATAAGAGACTATAGTAGAAAAGTCACAGCAAGAGAAGGAAAAGCCAAAAAATACCATATTCGTAATAAAAATATTTTTATAGATTCTATCATGTTTATATGGATTTATTGCTTTTCGATGTTTCGAACAGTACACAGTATTCATAGTAGACCGCCTGTGACCATGAACAGGAGGACTCCTATGGCTATATATGCTATAAAGTGTTTTAAGCGTCGGGGAATTGAAACCCATAAAAATAGTACATACATACATATCATCACGCTATATCCCTTGCAGGGTAGGCAGAGAGAACAGAGTGCCAGAGAACTCTATCCTTGCATACTTCACTCGCTTCTTCAACATTCATAATTCTCTTCACACACGCTCGCCGGTTTCGGAGACTCTTGACTCCACCTTCTTTCAGCACGTGACCAATCTGGTCTTTCCACATGTCCGAACCATCGGAGCATTCCCTTTCGCATCTTTACACCAGTACTCTCTTTCAAACCTACTCGCTCTCTTACGTCGTCGTTACGAATGCGATCGGTCAGCCTAACTCCACAGATTTTCCGTAGAAATCGCATTTCGACCGCATTAATTTTACTTTCATGCTCTTTTCTGTATAACCAACTCTCGCTTCCATACAGTAATGTTGGGACAAGCACTGCGTTGTGTATTGCTACACGTGCCTTCTGGCTGAGGTGGTGGCTACCGAGAAGTTGCCCCAACGCTCCGTTCACTCTATTTCCCGCATTCACTCTTCGCTCCCCATCAGTGGAGTACCTTCCATCTCGGCTAAATCCACATCCAAGATATACAAATTCATCCACTTACTCTAGTACTTCATTTCCTATTGTTACCCTTACATCTGTTCTGACTTCATCTCTTTCATAAATTATAGAGACATTGTTATGACTTATACCAAAACCCATACTTATTAAAATTACTTTTAGCAATATAAAACTGTTCAAAATGTATAGCAGATAATATTTAATAGTAATTTTAAATTTTAAAATGGGACTTATCTATACATATAATAAATGAGTTGAAATCCCATGTCTGTACATTTGATAAATAATACATACATTTGATAATAATATATAAAAAAATGAACCTAGGCAGTAAGAAAACACTAACAGAAAACAAAAAACATTTTTTGGAATTTCTTGTCTGTCTGTATGTCTGTAATCGCTAATCTCCGAAGTTACAGAAACGGATTGTTTCGCAGTTTTGACAAAAAGATTAAGCCCAATTCAGAGCAACATTTAGTCTTTGTTTCATTGAAATCTGATGTCTGTAATAAAAGTTATGGTCATTTAAGTTTTTAAAATCACCGCTCGCCTTTTATGTCACTAGAAGGTTCAATTCAAAATAACTATTTAATTTATCTATAGTGTACGGAAAGTATTTGTATTACTTAATATATAATAGTTTCATCAATTCAGCTCATATACCTCCCACTGCTGGGCTCAAACCTTCTTCAAAGTTGAAGGGAAGTTGACATAATACATAACATTAGTCAGGTAGTCAAAATAACTATTAAAACTATTTGTGATAAAAAAAAATGTTTTAATTAGTTAATAATATATAATTTAGCTATAAATTAATAAAATGCATGATTTATTTAGTTTGTTAAATGAGCAATAGATGGCGCTATAATTTAGTTAAAAACTTTAAATCATTTTTTCTTTATATTTTCAAAAGCTACTACATTAACTTCTTGAATTTAGTAAAGGTACTTTGGGTAGAAAGCTCTCAGCACTCACCTAACAGTCCGAGTAAAGTTGTCATAGCCATCTGCGACTAACAACTAAGTCAAACACGAAAAAGAAAAGTAAAGTCCACATCATAGATCGTACAAAACGTACATTCTTTGTTAAGATGCTACTTAGGGGCGAGTATGCAAAGTGCACTCTTTTTTGTTTTTGTTTGATAGGCTATGGTCTGGACACAGCCATTCCTTTCGTGGTAATAGAAGGGCGTCGTGTGGCCCCATAACTCATCGTGTTCTCTGCCCAAACCATCAGGCTGGCCTCTGGTACCGCTTACTTGACATCCGTAGCCGGTCCGGGGGTTTACCCTTCCAGGTATCGTCTCCGTCTACACCCCGGCAAACAACAGTGTTGTATCGCCTTCACGCGATCGGTGTCTCTGCGGGTGGTAGATTAATTCCCATGGTCCAGCTATCGAGCATCGTCTTTGCGATAGTCGACAGTGCCAGTTTGACCCCGATGATTGCGATGAGCGCACGGCACTGCTTTGCCCAAGCCATGCAAACTTTAAGCGTCTGCAGCGCCGTGTCCACCTCGCAATCGCAGTAGTGGTTAGACGGTGTGCTCTCCCTCCTTGCGACCGTGAGCAGGTACACGCGGAAGCAACCATGCCCCATCACTACACCAGTCACTTTAGCAATAGTGCTGTTACTGCTGCCTGTTGCTGCATATTGTGCGAGGGCCTACTTTTTTACATTTTTAAACACTGTTGATAGCATAGAGTACGTTTCAAGCAGCTTGCAGAGCACTTGAAGGTGATCAGCGCTGAGATGACACCCTTGAGTAGGCCTGTAACAGTCATAGCCCCATTCGTTTGAGTCTTTTGCTTTTAATAATGTTATTGTTTTACAGTCTTTCAAATCCTTTGACATTATTATAAAATATAAAAGATATCCATCTGAAGATATTCTACGCTACTAAAATGCGACATGAACCAAGAATTTCATTTTTATTAATTCTTTCGTAATGAAAGCCAATATTAATCCGTGCGGTTGCGCAGTTACAATACAATTCACCAACCGCTTTCTTACCCGTGGGTCGATCACCCACGAAACGACTAAAGGATATCATACATCTATGGAAGAAAAGGAAAACTCGAAACAAAACCCTATACCAACACATCTGACCAGCGTGATATAGTTGGTCAATTTCCCTTCTATTACGGACGAGGCTTAAGACCAATAGTGGAACGTATATAAGCTAAGATAATAGATGTCCATGTCCCCACGTAGCCCTGAAAAGACTTATCTGAGCAGAGCAATCTAACTAAAATGAGGAAACAGCGTAAAATAACTTTGGAAGTAACTACGTCAGAAACTGCAGCTGCATTATTTCTTGGTGGTAAAAGAGCTTTGTTTAAAAACTCGATAGATTTATGCTCATTGTTTATAAACCCGATAGATTTATAAAGCAATGAAACATCGAGATGTTCAATAACACAAAACTGCGTCACATTCAAAGTGTTTTTTGTTTTATTGTGTACGGTGGTAAACGAGCAAGCAGCATGCACTTATTTTTTTGGACACACGCCTTTCATTCCGTCCGCGTGGACCCATAACTCACCGTTTTCCCTCCCCATCACCATTGGGCCTTTCGAGTACCATCCCCGATGACGCCCCGGGTCATCGGGCTTCACACTCACGTGGTCAGCCTGTCCGCGGGTGACGGACTATTCCCCGTTCCGGTTACCCACGACTTCGGCTAAGGCAAGTAGACGCAGGTAATCGCGCCTGCGCCACCCGCCGCCTCTTACAAATGAAGCGGAAATAACACATTGCCACTGTTCAGACGTTGCTTTTCTACAAGAGTGGGGTACTAGGTCCGACTGGGGGTCGTACCGGCCCGTGGCCGTAGAAAGAATACTATCAACTGTGGCTTACCACTATTAGTGTTTATTAAGGATTGCTGTCTAATCGTTTGCGTTGATTGGACAATGATAAATAAAAAGAAATCGTAGAGGCCGTAGATCGAGCACTACGAGATCGTAATGAAAAGTCAATGGTGCTTTTCTTTGGAGATTTTTGGCAAATTCTTCCTGTTAAAACTCGGGGAAATAGAACTGATGAGATCAATGCTTCACTGAAGTGTTCTTATCTGTGGCCCCAAGTAGGAAAGCTGACCCTAACCATCAACATGCAAACAAACCCAAGGTCACCATTTACATTAGTGTTGCCCAAATGCAAGACCAAGACTTGCTGCAAGAGTTTCGCAGTGCTCCCTTAGACATGATTTTACGATTTTCTTAGCACAGAAAGATTTGTCAACATTTCGTATTCTTACGAGTAATACCAGTACACGGAAGGATAATAGCCCTACTTCGGTTTAGTGCTATGTACCTAAATATTGATAGTTGTACAGTTACTGCCACTAGATGAATAGAATTTAATTAATTTAGTTGGATTTTTAATGTCTATGGGGATTTTTTATTTCTATCAAAACAAGTGACATTATGTTATTCTAAAAGCAAAAGTTGCAAGATTTGCGAGTCTCGCAAGAGTCTTGCATTTGGGCAACACTATATCACATGCTTAAGAACTTGCCGATGTTTTAAAGAAAATTGGAGAAAGCGTCCTAATTGATGAAAATGCTCAAGTGGCTGCCGCAAATACTTGGTCGAGTTAGAATTTTTAAGTTTCAAATAGGGGTGCGTAGTATAATTGAATGTCACGCGGACGAAGTCGCGGGCATCAGCTAGTAAAATAATAAAGTGAGAAACAAACCTCTTGATAACATTCTCCTTAGCCAAAGGTTTGAATCGAAACTTAGAGCATCTACTAGTGATGGGTGGTATAATTCTAGACACATAATTACAGATGAGACAGAATCGGGTTGTTCTTGTCTCTTTTTCCATTGTTCGCCTCAAGGCTGCCTGTGCTGCTGTTGTCATGGAATCTGCTTCATCCAAGATAACTAGTCGGTAAGGGGGACATGGGCGCCCACTGAAATATAGTAAATCATAAATTTAGTTCACTAGAAGATATAGGCATACAAAATAGAAGTTAAGTAAATTCATGAGTAATATAATGGTATATTCCACAGATAGCAGATAGTCTGAGTACCAACCTCCCTTGGTTAAATAAAATGGGTTGGATATCTATATCTTATCCTTTTTTCAATTTACAAATAACCATTCTGAATCTGGGGGAAATTTGTGTCAGATTAATTATATTTTTGCAAATGACATGACACATAGATTTAAATCTTAATGCAGTTATAAATACTCGATTACGAAACGAAAAATGATGTCACAAGCGGGGTGCGAACCCGCACCTATTGGGAATCCGGCCCAACCTTAATGCAGTTGTCATTTAAAAAAATATATCAGTGCATAATAATTTGGAAAAAAACTAGAATATTCTAATTATTTTTTTAACAGCCCATACAAGTCTATTGATGCTTGCTTTTGATGAGGGCTGGTCAAGAAGTTCAAAAATAGCAAGGAAATAATTTATTTCTAATATTATATAATTTGCTAGATCTTTAAATTAATTCTGCAAGACAAAAAAAAAAAGAACTTACTTCTGAGGTCTTCAAAATAGGACAAGATTGTCAACTTTGCTTTTTTATGATTAGTATCTATCTTCCATAAATTAGGTTTATCACTTTCAGGAATAAATAATAATCTGATAGAGCCAAATCTGAACCAAGAGTTTCAATTTGGGTCAACATTTACAACTGACTCACTGCTTTGTTTGTATTGGCAATGTCATTCACAAATCATGTTTTACTTGGCACTTGTTCTTGGCATTCAATTGGTTTTATATGTTAGCATAGAAAAATGTCATATATAAAAAATATATTTGCAAAGGATAGAAAATAGTTTTTAAATGAGGAAGAGTTAGAGAAGCTTTAGGCACATTTAGTATAACATAAAATTTAAAAAAATCTGCTCATAAGATGAATTCAAAGTAATTCAGGGTTTTTGGCATGAATTTGGAAATATGTTACACTCTTGTATCATATTCATTTCTTTAATGTTTTGTAGTGTTATATTGAATATTTTTGGTGGTATTTTTGGAATATGAAACAGTTAAAATGCTGAAGTGTAGTAACATGGTATAATAGTGGTATACATGTATTTTCCCAAAATCCCAACATAACTATTAATTTGGTTATCAGCAACTAATTAATGGTAACAACTTGACTTACTGACAGATAGTGACTATCAAGGACTAATTACAATTTGAAGCAGTGATAAAAAAATAATAAAATTATCGGAAGACAAGGCAGTAAGGTCGACTGAATATAGCCTGCCCGTAAGGGCGATAAATAAAAAAAAATATATCAAAATAATTCTGACAAGTACAAAATAGGTGTAATGCTATTAATAAACTTCAACCTAGTAGAGACACATGTACTATAGTCTGTTTTTTTATCTCATAGATAGATATTACATGTGTTACCAGTCTTTGCAATTCTTCAATAGTTATATGCCACTTTTGGCCTATAGGCCACGCGTCTATCAATAATTTGCGTTAATATAAACAAGTCATTTTTTACATATTTACCTTGAAAAGGTATAGATATTTGTTTAGGTTTTATGCATTCTCGAAAAGTATTGAAACCACGGTTCTTTGTCATTACGATTACTACATGTTGGCTTTTTAAATATCTAGCTATCGATTATCAAATAATAAAAGTCTATATTAAAAAATCATTATGCAATCATGGAGATGAGGGATGATATATAAAAAATATATAATTGCTGCATTATTCAGTAAAATACACAATAACTGCCATAGTATTATTTTAGTTTTTTTAAAACAAATTATATATGTTATATTACCATAGTAATATAACATATATAATTTGTTTTAAAATTGTAAATTTGTCAAGACAAATTCTAATAATTGTCGTAATTTTTAAAAGTTCCACTGCTTTCTAAGAGCTTGGTTTTAGATTGCCATTTTAGCGTGTACAGAAAGAACACTGATGGTGTCCATTTGTTTGATTTAAAGACATTGAAACATTTATGGTATGTATGGTTGTACGTCATGTTATACTGGTATATAGCGGAGACGCTATATACTTGAGAGTGGCCATGTACTTGTACTTATGTGATTTTTAATGATACGCTTTGGAATAGAAAACTTTAAAGTTAATCGTCTAATAAATACAAATTCTTAAGTTTCGATATACCGGTATCGTAGGAACATCACTTTACAAAAAAAGCTGGCAGCATTATTTGTAAATTTGACATTTACATGTGTCAATTTGGTCTCTGAGATAAAAAACAGGCTATAGACATATTTATAATGAGTTTTGGTTATCCGTAAACATAATCCAATGCCCTCATTGACTAGAACTTAACCCTTAAAGTAGAAGAAAGTGAACAGTTATGAATCTTACTACATATCTTGAATTATGAAATACAATATTTATGTATCAGGTACCTTAGGTACCTAGCAATGATTTTTGTTTTGGTTTGGTAGTGTACAGTAGATAGATTTAAGTGCAGATATGACGGCTAGAAGATGTTATGCTGACCCCACTTAGGATTGGAACAGGGCAAGTAAATGATGATGGTAGTGTACAGTAGATATTTCTTTAGAGAAATAAAATATATCTTACAACTTGCATTTCTTATAAGCATTGTAAATACTAGTGGATACAAAATTTACTTACTCAGGACGTGTATTGCTGACAGTGAGCTGAGCAAATGTTTTCACTTTATCTCTGATAACTTGAATGCCGCGTTCATCTGATGCATTGAGCTCAAGTACACGATCACGAGTAATATCTCCAAAAAGCTGTCTTGCTGCAGCAAGTATAGCACTTGTTTTTCCAGTACCCGGTGGACCATAGAACAACAAGTGGGGTAAATCGCCACCGGATAAACATTCTCGAAGGACTTGCACAACCTCTCCTTGATCTACAATATCATCGATTGTCTTCGGTCGGCTAAAATTTAAATTAACTTATCTCACTTAAAGTTGACTTAAAGTTGAAACAAATAGATGGTAAATATGTACATACTATTTTTCTACCCATGGTGCTGGAGGTTTCTTTTTAGTAGAAGTTTTTACTCCTGATGTAGAAGGTTTGTCTGAAGTTGATATTTTACCAGTTTTTAGAAATGCTTGCATTGTTAAATAATTTCACCAAGAAAGCGCGAAATCTTTATACCGGCAGTGTTTTAATCTGTGCCGCCTGTCACTGTCAGAGTTATGTCTAAGCAACCAAGCCATAAACTCCATTTTTTTTTTTTTTTGGTTCTGTTCGTCCATTCGGACAGGCAAAGGGATCAAAGCCCATACAGCCAAGTCTTATTTAATTATTTTTCATATGTTGTTCATCATTTCTTCATATTATGTAGCATTGTTCATCATTTCTTCATATTATGTAGCATTGTTCATCATTTCTTCATATTATGTAGCCCTTCACATGTTTATTGAAGAGCTTCAGTCATAAATAGCAGAATTTTGTGTTTGGTGTTCTTCACGTCGTAAATAAAATTTTCTTCGTGAAAGAGTAGTAGGCCGAAGCCAAGTCTTTTATTGTCAACATCATTATCATCCCGATCCATTTTAAATTTAGCCCGGTATTAAATATCTACTAGATCTACTATACCATATACTTATGTACTTATCTTTATATTATAATATAAATTCATAAATTTAAAGTAACAATATAAAAAAGAACCTGTGTTAACGACACAGTTTTGTATATATATCTATATAATATACATATATACACATGCACATATATGCATACACATATATATACATAAGGTAACGTTAATTATAATATTTACATTTGTACATTATAAACCTATTATTATATTTTATTTATAATTCAAATTCGTGAACGAATGTTTCTAAGTCTGTGTAAGAAAATGTGTCAAGAGCTGTGTTTTCAACATGGAGAATAGTTTTCAAATTTCGCCTACCGTTGAAACGATGAATTCATAAAGCGGCATGTGGCAGTCATGTGTTTTCAATAATTGCTGAAGTGAGCGCGGGATATCTTCAGCATTTTTATAGATATCCAAGAGGCGGTCTGTCAAAGATAATCTTTGCAGATTATATTGTGGACAATCAAAGAAAATATGATCAAGAGTTTCGATAGATACAGTACAAAAGTTACAAGTGGGAGAGTCTAAGAGACCAATCCTGTACAAATGAGCACCACAACGGGAATGTCCCAGACGTAGCCGACAAATTGTGGTATAAAATTTTCTGTTCAAGTAATTATGATTTCTAAGAAACCAGGGAGGAGAGATTTGGTTTTTTATATTAGCCAACCATTTGCCTTTTGTTTGGACAACTTGCTGCCAATAATCCTGAAATTCTTGCAACAATGTGGCTTTAATATGAGACTGTGCGTCTGTGTGTGGTATAGGAATGTTCAAGTTGGTATGTATCTGATTACTATTAACAATAGATTTAGCGAGATAATCAACCTGTTCATTTCCTTCCACACCTATGTGGGAAGGAGTCCAGAATAAAATTATATCTTTTATATGTGATAAGCAATGATATTTATCTCTAATTTTGTATATTATAAAATTAGTTTTAACATCACATTTAGGATACTGTAAAGCTTTTAGAATGCTCATACTGTCTGTAATAACTATCCATTTATTGTAAGAATGTTCTCCAATATACTCTAGCGCAGCATATAATGCAGCACATTCTGCTGTGTATATACTAGCCAAGGTATTTAATCTATGACCAAACCCACTTCGTAGTTTTTTGTCATAGACTGCTATAGATACAGCAGTTTTATTCTTGGAACCATCTGTATAAAGATGATTATAATTTTGCCACTCTCCCAACATACTATAAACATCCTCCTTATGCTTTAATGATTCATTAATTACTATTTTAATAGGGTTATACTTTGAGTTATAAGAATTTAAATAACAGGGCCAAAGAGTGCTAGAAAATAGGTTATGATCACAACAAAAATGAAGCATATCAGACATACCTTGTACTTGATAATAGGTATTATTGCCAGTCCTGTTCACATAGTCCTGTGCCTTTAAGAGGAGTGGATGATTATTAATAGATGTTAGTTTGAGAAATAATTTTGACTGTAGATACTTAAATCTGAGTGCTAGTGGGGGAACATTACATTCTACCTGTAATGATACAATAGGAGTAGACCTAAGAGCACCTGTAATGATCCTTAAGCATTTATTTTGTATCTTTTCTAACTTGTTGACTAAAGTATTTACGCCCCCATAACAAAAGAAGGCATACTCAAAATGGCTACGGACTAATGACTTGTATAGAGTTAGTAAAATGCCTGGGTCTGCACCCCAGTATGTACCAGCTAATGACTTTAGAATGTTACAAGCCTTTAATGCCCGATTTTCTAACATTTCAACATATTTATTCCATTTAAGGTTGCTAAGAAATGTAACTCCTAAAAACTTTACTGAATTATCTATAGTAATTTCACGATTACCATAATATATTTTGACATCTCTTGTTCTAATAGACTGCTTTGAAAATATTACTACTTTGCTTTTGACAGCACTGACTTCCAGACTAAGACATTGGAAATAGAACTCCAATTTTTTGAGTGCTGCATTAAGTTCTAATGCAACATTTGTTAAATTAGGTCCTGAATTATAAACCACTAGATCATCTGCAAACTGCAAGTTTGGAACTTTATTACCTAAAACAATATTTATTTGATTTATGTATACTATAAAGAGCAATGGACTCAAAATTCCCCCTTGGGATACTCCTCTATATGAATATCGAGGCCCTATTAATTGGTTATTGACCTTAACATAAAGTTTACGACCATGTAAAAAACTAAATATCCAACAAACTATTTTTTCAGGAACATTTAAGGACAGAAGAATGGATGATAATTTTTCTAAATCAACATTATTAAATGCTCCTACAATGTCCAAAAAAACACCAGCTGATATCTTATTTTCAGCCTGGGCGCTATGGATGTCAAGACAAAAATGACGTAAACTCTCACAACTAGAGCGACCACATCGAAATCCAAATTGATTATAAGGTAGGAGGTTATTACTTTCAATATAAAATATAAGTCTTTGTTTTATTAACTGTTCAAATATTTTACCCACACAAGAGCTTAATGTAATAGGTCGATAAGAATCAGATAAGCTAGGATCTTTTCCGGGTTTTAAAATTGGAATCAAACAGTCGGTTTTCCATTCTTCTGGAACAGTGGAGTGATGCCACAGGAGATTTAACAGCTTTAGAAAATGATTTAAATTAGAGGGGTTTAGAAGTTTAAACATTTTATATGAAAGCCAATCCAAACCACATGCAGAGTCTTTTCTCGAAGATAAACCAGCTTTTAGTTCTTCTATGGAAAAAGGAGCAATCATGAAGGAGTTACCACTATTTAATGGTTTATTACTGTGAATATTTGTCAAATTTGTTACAGTATCTGGGGTGTATTTATGTAGAAAATTAGATATCCAATTAATGCTAGTGAAACTATTATTATTAGAGTAATAGTTTTTAAATTTCCTCATTTTTGCCCAAATCTGATTCATTGGTGTTAACCTATTTATAGATGAGCAAAAGTCTGACCAAGATTTGCGACGCTCAAGTCTTAAAACACGTTTTTTGTAAGCTTGAGCATGTTTAAAATTAATATAGTTTTGATTATTGGGATTTGATTTAAACAACAAATAAGCCTGCTTACAACCTTCTACCACTTTAGTACATTTCCCATTCCACCAAGGAAGCTGTCTTTTTCTTTTAGATATACAGCCAATATTGTTATGACGAGTTGTAGTTGCAGGTACTGAATTTTCCACTGCTTTAAGAATAATTGAACAAAAATTATTGTAAGATGTGAGCAAGTTACAATTATCTATTTCAAATGATTTTAATAACTCATTTACTAAGTTTTGATAAAGATCCCAATTTACTAATTTCAGATTACTGTGCGAAGGAATGTTGGATGAAGTTGAAGAAATTTCAGATTCGGACACTGCCACAGAGAATTTGGTGATTGTGGGCAAGTGATAGCTGCCTAGACAGTCCTCATGAACTTGCCATTCACAGCAAAGAAACAAAGAAGATGACACCATTGTTAAATCTAGTCCATTTGGTCTCCAAGAATTAGTACCCACTGTTGTGGGTTGACCATTATTCAGGAGTATTAAGTCATTGTCGTCCATTGAGTCCATAATGTCTCTACCTCTAGAATCAATTCTATTGCAACCCCAAATGGTATGATGAGCGTTAAAATCACCAGCAATTATTAATGGTTTTGGAATACTATGCAACAGTCTATTAAATTTAGATATCTCGAAATTAGGAACACTGTTACCAGGACTGTAAAAACTAACAAATGAGATTTCTTTTTGGTTGATTTTAATTTTGATTGCTACATTTTGCAAGGAGTTATCACAGAATGTTTGTAGTCTTTGAAAATGTATACCATTTCTGACGAAAATTGCTACACCATTGTGATCATTTCCACAATCATTTCTAATTATTGTATAACCTCTGATACAAAACTGCATATTTGGTTTAAGCCAAGTTTCTGAAATAAGAGCTATGTGTATGTCCTGTTCGTAAAGGATATTTTGAAGCTCAAGTCTGTTACTCAACAGACTTTGAGCATTCCACTGTACTATGTTAAGTTTGTGACTGTTGAATGTGAAGTTTTATTTTTATTCTGTATTGTATCTTTGATGGCTGAACTTATTGCATGTGAGCTAATGCTTTGATTTTGAGTTTTATTTAATGTAATCACTTTAATTATTGATTCTGTAATTAGATTCATTGCTGCTGGATTAGATAAAATTAAGTTAATAATGTCTTGTGTGTTTTCTATTTTATTTAGTGAAGGAAAGTTTGTTGGATGCTTGAATAAATCTGAAAATGGCATTTTAGTTTTATTTTTGCTATCTATTATTTTTTTTTGTTTGATAGGGCACTGACCAGATACTGAAAGGTGGTTACCTTTACAGTGTACACATACTGCTTTATCAATAGGAACAGTACATTCTTTATATGAATGATTGTCTGTACAAATTGAGCATCGCTGAGCATTTTTACAAAATTTAGCCAAATGATCAAACCTTAGGCATCGGAAACACTGCTTAACCGGTGGCACATAAGGTCGCACTGGTAGACGCCACATTTTTAAGTGTACGTAGTCTGGGAGTGAAGTAGATGATGCGAAAGTAATAATAACAGCCTGTGTAGGTTGTAATGTAAAACCGCTCTCAGATTTACTTTTTTTCATAATTCTTCGAACAGAAATAATTTTTTTGGTACTCGATAAAGATTTAAAAATTTTTTTGTTGGACATGTCGACAGGTACAGAAGAAATCACTCCCGAAAGTTCAGTGGCACTAGCTGGGATGGACGCCTTAATATTCTGTTCCCTTAAAAACGTTGTATTATCTAAAAATGTGTTGGCTAAACTAGGTCGTTCAAAAACTACTCCAATTTTAAACTTATTAATTTTCTTAAGATATTTAATGCCTTTGATGAAGCGCGATAAACAACTACTAAGAGTCAGCATGTCACGACTACCCAGTGGCTGTTCAGTGAGACTTTCTATAAATACTATGAATTCATGACCGGCACATGCATCTTCTGGGTAACGGCGACAATAATCAGTCACCCTATATGGTAAATAAAATTTGTCATCGTCCTCTAACATTGTACGTGAATCTGAATATTGGCTACTTTCGGAGGCAGAATCTGAAAAAGACTCACCTTTATCCCGCTCGGGCTTGGATTTTTTCCGCCTTTTCGACATTTCTTAACACTGACCTAAATTGCTATATACAAAGTTTTACTTATAATAAACTAATTAAATATTAGATATATACAATTAATTATATATTTTACTGCAATTATATGTAATATAATTAAAATAAAAAATATGTAATTAAAAAGACCGCCCTAAGCGTTCGAAAGTTCCCGCGCCTTTTTTTTCTATATATCGCCATAAACTCCAAAAAAAAAAAAACAGAGTTATGTTTTTAAGGAATTTGAAGTTTTGAAGGCATCGTTACAAATATCTTTATGCCAATTTATTGCAAATATTTTATTTTTGTTGATCACTGATCACTTCATCGACAGTAGTTAGGTAGGTACTGTCCATTAAAAGTCAAATAGTTACCTTCAAAATTAAAATAGCCATGCTGTTAATAATTTCCAAATCTAAATTAGGGGGGCAATTTTTCCTCATAGAAAAAGATCTCGAAGTCGAGGTAAAAATTCGAATTTTATATAAACATAATTGATCCGTTTTGATCAGTCTTTCATATACGAAGCTCTATTCTTGTTTTCATCGAGATTGTCTGTAATTTACGTTTTCTTTCCGAACTCATGTTTCTATTTAGTAGTTTTGTGAATCTATACTCTATACTAACGTGTGCAGATATCTAGTAGGACAGCCGACTTATGGATGGACCGATAGAGACGAATCGATGGAGTAATGACGACGGATGACTATGAATATTAACCGATGGAAAGGGCTGGTATAGGTGGGAACGAATTCGCACCATTCTCATTAATGGTGACGAATAGTATGAGTGGTAACGATTCCCTCATCTCTCATCCCCATGCGTTATGGCAGGTGACATGAACGGGAATGGATTTCTATTCTTAAACTCTACGAGTGTTGACGAATGCCGACGGATGATATGAATGGGAACGGATCCCCATTCCTAATCCCCATAAATGGTGACGGATGAGGGGTGCATAATATAAGTTGTGAAGGATGGGAATAAATGTGTTGTGGATGGATGAGATGAGTGAGGACAGGCGGCAAGGGAAGGGAAAATATGGGTCGGAAGACGATTAGCGGGGATGGATAGCGTGAAGTAATATTTTTGTCTGCCAAAAAATAGAATTACAGTTGGTCTTTGTAGAGATATTCCATAGGGCTCGGTCCTCGGTCCTCGGTCCGACCCTGTGGAACGTTGGGTTCGACTGGCTTTTACGGTGCCAGCTCCTTCCCGGGATAGGAGTTATTTGTTATGCAGATGACACTCTCATCACGGTGAAGAGGGCTGTCTTCCGGGAGGTCGCTCGACTGGCAAAGGTTGGTGTAGCGCTCGTCGTGGACCGGATAGGCAAGTTGGGTATCAGAGTCTCTCTCGAGAAGACGGAGGCACTTCTATTCTATGGTCCGTGCCAAAGTCTCCCCCGAGGAGCACAGATCAGGGTGTCTGGAGTTGCCGTGCCGGTGCAGACCCGGATGAAGTACCTGGGTCTGCACCTAGATAGTAAATGGAGCTTCAGGCCGCACTTTGCCCAGTTAGTCCCCAGGCTTGTCGGAGCAGCCGCGGCGCTGGGTAGGCTTCTGCTAATTATTGGTGGTCTTGGATCGTCCTGCCGGCGTCTATATGCAGGTATTCTGCGGTCTATGGCATTGTACGGTGCCCCTATTTGGTCGGAGTCTCTCACCGCCCCTAATAAGGCTTTGGTGGGTAAAGGACAAAGAACCATGGTGGTGAGGACTATAAGAGCTACCGTACAGTATCCTGGACCGCAGCCACATTGCTGGCGGGTGATCCACCCTGGCTGCTCCAGGCTAGGGCGCAGGCGAATGTCTACCGATTTTGCGCTGCGGCGCGGGCAAGCGACGAGCATATTACTGTGGGGGAACTGAGTAGGGCAAGAGAAGCGGCTCGAGCGGCAGTTATCCGGCGGTGGAGGGAGGAATTAGAGTCCCCTGTAGCAGGGCGGGGGACCATTGAGATCCACTCCACCGCTGGATGAAGAGAAGGCATGGCAACTTGTCCGTCAGGATGACGAAGGTACTTATCGGACACGGAGTCTTCGGTAAGTACCTGCAAATGATCGGACGGGAAGAGGCTCCTGGATGCCATGAGTGTGGCGCGCTAACTGATGATGCGCGTCACACCCTAGAGGTTAGAGGTATATGTCCCACCTGGGGGCCTGGGTGCCATGATCTGTCGGTGGTTATAGGAATAGACCTGTCGTTGTTGACAATCATATCTAAGATGCTTGACAGTGACAGGTGCTGGTCGTCAATGGCCTCCTTCTGTGAGGAGGTCATCTCTTCGAAGGAGGCCGCGGAGTGGGTACGCGAGGTATTTGCTTCTGCAGACCCACTCCGTAGATGGCGGCCAGGAAGGGGGCCGTTACGCGCATCTCCTCCCACCGCTTTGACTGTTGTGGTGTCGGGGATAAATGTCAATAAACGATCTCTCCGGCATCCCGTAACAGCGCGGAAGGGACCGCTGTGGTTTTAGTGGGTATTTCAGTCGAACCAGCTGACCGGCAAGTCTCACACACCCCCTCGTCTGTCACCGGCGAGGGCCAGTGCGTAAATGCATTTCTACAGCGAGAACAAAAAATAATTTTAATACGTGTGGCACTCCGGGACTGCCGCGGTAAAGCTATTGCATAGCATTTTTTTATCAACAAATGAAATCAAATTCATCAAATTATAATTGCATTATAATTATTTATTTATTTTTTATTTGTGCAGTATTTTTTTTTATATTAATTCAAGTTTTTTTTCTTTGATATTAATTCAAGTTACACCGATTTATTAAAAATACTAATTTATTAAAACATTTAAAGTACACGTTTTTAAACTGTTTTATTTATAATATTATTAAATTATTATAAATAAATTTTGCAAAAGGAGTTTGACGGCGGTAAGATTCGAACCCACGACTACGGTGCCTAAAACCAGCGCCTTAAACCACTCGGTCACGCTGCCTGCGTCTAGTCAGTGCAAAATTAACTGCTGCTTTTCAACCATACAATCTTAGGTTTTATTTTCGTTACGGAATTTCTTGATTCGGTCGCCGCGCTCAAAGCCCGCGATAAAAGCTATGCAATAGCTTAAAAGATGTTTCTGAAGCATCAACGAGTCTTTAGTTTAAGTAGATATATCGGACACCAGGCGTCGTCAAAAGCACCTGAGATAACCAGGAAGATGCCTAATACACGGGGGGAAGGAGAAAAAGCGGATGGAGGAGCGGCAGGCTTGCATAGCTGCGGCCTATACCTCGCGAAATGATGGCGGCGGCTCCACCGCAGAGCCGTCGAGGGACGAGGGCGACAATTCTGTCGCAGAGCCGGAAGATGGACGAGGGACTCTACTGAAACCGCCATCAGGTCGACGCCGCGTCTTGCGGCAGCGGCCCTGGTGGCGGCTCTGACGTTAAAGGAGTAGACCCTCCCCTCGAAGGCAGAGGCACCCCCTGAGTAAGCGAGGCAGCTCAGGTGCCAACGCTGAAGTGAGCGTGGTCATCAAGCTCCAAAGTATCGGCCTCTCGCAGAGGGCGAGGGGCTTCGGTGACAGCGAGGTCTATGATCCAGTCTCCAATCGGCGGAGTGCGTGGACTGCGCCTCCCACCCCTGGCACGCCTGTTGCGCCCGAACAGGATTGGCAGGTGGCCGAGCGTGGCAGGAAGAGTCGCGGTCAAAGGAGGAAAGCAGAGGCCAAGGGCGCCGCTGAGGTCTCCGTTCCCCAGGCAGGAGACGGAGAAAAGAAGAGGAAGAGGCCGCGCAAGGGTCTCCGGCCGCCGAAGACAGCCGCAGTGGTGATTACTGTGTTGTCTGAGGCGGCTGAAGGGGCCTCAGCTATGAGGCCGTCCTGAGGAGGGCCCGGCGGCAGCTCGACGTCTCTGACATAGGAGGCGTCGATGCCGGCGGCTTCACTGGGCCTTGGTGTTCTTAACAGAGGCTCAGTAAACACGTGTATGCGGCAGCGGAGCGGGTCGGTAGTGGACTTATACTACACTTTTATTTAAAATTAAAAGACAAATGCTTAATTTTGACGATGTGAACAACGCACTGTCTAACGTTGTTCATTGGTTCAACACAAATAATCTAGTTCTTAATGAGAACAAAACAAAATGTATTAAATTTACCACACCTAATGTAAGACAAGTGGGATCCAATGTTCAAATGAATGGTGTGGCTCTAGACCTTGTGGAATCAACCGTTTTTCTAGGCATCACTATAGATGCTAGACTCCAATGGGGCCCTCATATTGAAAAATTGTCAAGCAGGCTTAGCTCAGCGGCATATGCGGTCAAAAAAATTCGAGTATTGACCGATATTGAAACATCTAGAATAGTTTACTTCTCTTATTTTCATAGTCTTATGTCTTACGGCATATTGCTGTGGGGATGCTCCGCGGATTTGAGTAGTATCTTTGTTCTGCAAAAAAAGGGCTGTCCGCGCAATTTATAATCTAGGCCCAAGAGTTTCACTTCGAGAGAAATTCAAAGAGGTGAATATTCTGACTGTTGTATCACAATATATATACGAAAATGTTTTGTATGTAAAAAGAAATTTCAGTAACTTTGAAAGATATTGTGACATTCATTGTGTGAATACTCGGAATAAGGACAAATTAGTTGTACACTGTTCGCGTCTTGAAAGAATTAATAGGTCATTCATGGGACAATGTATACGCTTCTATAATAAATTACCAAAAGATATCCGAGATATGACTGTGAACAAGTTTAAAAGGGCTGTCAAGAACAGACTCTGTAAAAAGGTTATTATAAAATCTCAGATTATTTAAGTGATAGTTCAGACTGGCTATGAGCAGCTCCTCTTTCAGTAATTACATTATTTTTTTTAAACTGTTTAATTACTATTTCTTTTTAATAATTATTCATACTTGTAAAGCGTAGCGTGTGTTGCCTGACGAATTTTGACATTTTTGCATTTATAGTACATCATGGTATTGGTCATGCTCACTGAAAGGTCCGTTTGCGGTAGCTGCGTGGAGCGGGTCTCTCCCTTCCCTCCAAGGTGGTTGAGGGGAGTGATGGCAGCTCTAGTAGTTAACTCGTGATCGGGTGCCGCTTGTGGGATCCGGTCCAGCCATGGTCTTTCTTTATTGTATTTTAACTATTGCGTTCGAAGGGCATCGCACTGAAGCTAATTAAATAATAAACATGTACTATTTCTTTTTTTTTATATATATAAAATGAAAAAAAAATATATAATAACATAGATAAAATATAAATAGACAAACCCACTGAGTTTCTTGCCGGATCTTCTCAGTAGCGGTCTCATTCCGATCCGGTGGTAGTTTATTAGATTAACTTTAAATGTAAAAAAATGACAATATGTAAGTGCCCTCGCAGGGTTTATGCATAATAAATGTTTTGAATTTGAATTTGAACTTGTCGTTCGCTAGCCCTGCTCTTGGACCACAAGTGAGTATCTGGCGTGTCCTGGAGGAGGCGGAGACCCTATCAGACCACCGATACATCCGGATGGAGGTCGCTCCCCAGGACCCCAGTAGAGGTCACAGGGTGGACGGAGCTCCCACGATTCCGCGGTGGGCTGTGGGCGTCTTGACGGGGACCTACTGGCGGAGGCGGTCATCATTAACCAGAGATGTACAAAATACCCTGTACAAAGTATCTGGAATACAAAATACAAGATACTTTTAAATTAAGTATTTCAGATACCAAATACTTTTGTATTTGGTATCTGAAACAACTGCTACTTTTGAAAATGGTATCTGAAATACAAGATACAAAATACGTATCTACTAAACACTTCTTAAGATGAAAATACTTTTGTAACAAAACAAAATTTTATTTTAAGGAATTTAAGTATATTTTTGATAATTGACATTAATATTATTCAAATTACTGAAATTTAGCATTTAATATACATGATTATTTATAAAACCTGATTACGAGCGAAAAATTATTGTCACAAGTGAGATTCGTACCCACACCAATTGGAAATTCGTTCCAATCGTGCTGCCACTTACACCACTATGAACTATTGTAGGACATTCAATTCTCGCATCGTATTATATTTTCGTCTTTTAAGAAGACGTGTGCCATCTACCCGGCATTGCTTACACATTGTACAGACTTAATACTCAAACTTTGCAGTTAGAATTGTATTAAACGATGACACAACCCTGTTATTCAAATTACTGAAATTTTGCATTTAATATGCTTGATTATTTATAAAAACCCGATTACGAGCGAAAAATGACTGTCATAATTGGGATTCGAACCCACACCAATTGGAAATCCGTTCCAATCGTGCTACCACTTACACCACCGTGAACTATTGAAGGAGATTCAATTCCTGCATCGTATTATATTTTCGTCTTTAAGGAGACGTGTGCCATCTACCCGACATTGTTTACACATTGTACAGACTTAATACTCAAACTTTATAGTTAGAATTGTATTAAACGATGACAACCATGTTATTCAAATTACTGAAATTTAGATTTTTTTTTATTGCTAATGGTGGCAAGTGAGCAAGCAGCACACCTGATGGTTAGTGTCACTGCTGCCCATGAACCTATGCTATACCAAAGGTATAGCTAGGCCGCTGCCTGCCATTACAAACCCCAAACCCACCCAGTTGGTCTTCCGGTTCTCTCGCTCACCGAATGAAGCGCAATAGCACGTTGCCATTACTCAGACGTCGATCTTCTGCGAGAGTGTGGTACTACCCCGGACCGACCGGCCCGCGGCTGTAGGCAGAGAACTGACAACAGCGTGGCCCTACCACTATAAAAATTTAATGTGCATGATGAAACCCGATTCGAGCGAAAAATGATTGTCATAATTGGGATTCGAACCCACACCTATTAGAATTAATATTATTTACGAATAAGTCGTGTTAATTTATCTCCGCACTTACATTAATTTTAAAATTTTGCACACATCTTCCCAGCCTCCATCCTCAAACTGTGGCGAGTGTCTATTCTTGGAAGTTGAATTCAACCATACAAAGCCTCTCCTTGGTGTATATTATTGTCCTTCTTTACGCCTAGACTTTTTTTCCTCTTTTGAAAATTTGTTGATTAATTTAATGCTGCCTTACAGTCATACTGTAATAATGGGTGATTTTAATACATGCCTCTTAAAAAATTACCACCATTCCAAATCTCTTCGCGCTGTATCTAACTCTTATAATCTGTCTATTTTACCTCTTGGTGCCACTCACAATTTTCCTAATTGTACTCCTTCTCTTCTCGTTCATATTATGGTTTCTTGAAACGAATATGTTGCTAAGTATGGACAATGTCCAGCTGATTTATTTTCTTATCATGATTTACTGTTTCTATCATATAAACTTCGACCTCCTAAACACAAACCTAAAATCATAATACAGCGTAATTTTCTTGGCATGGAGCTAGACAATCTGCGTGCAGATGCTAACAGTATTGACTGGACCCCATTAATTAATTCTGAGTCTACTGATGTACAAATTGATATTCTTACATCTAACATTATTCGGCTTAATGACAAATATGCGCCTGTTAGAGCTGTAAAAATTAAACATCCGCCCGCACCGTGGCTTACAAACAATATTAAAGCTTTAATATCTCAAAAAGCTTCGGCAAAATTTAAGTACAAAATTAAGCCAAATGAATTCAACCTGAAAAGATACGTCTCAATCCGAAATCACTGCAATAAGGTGTGCAGAGTAGGTATGCGTCCGATATATCAAAACGAATCTGAAATCGGATTTCAGTCAGAAATCGTATCGTATCGATATTCAACACTATACAAACTAATTTTAGAAAACGTATCTCGGCAGAAACTAAATCAACACGATATATCAAAACATAACGACGAAAACACAAACAAATATAAATCCAATCATCGCGCAATCGGTTTTCTATTGCTAGTTTTGCAAACCAAACCAATATTTGAAAACTTACTAACTATTTCACTCCGCTAAGCGATCGCTTAGTTAGAATGAGAGAAAGCAAATTTCATTAAAATTCGCCTTCTTTCATTCTAACTAAGCGATCGTTTAGTACAGTGAAAGAGATGAAGCGAATTTTGGATTTTGGCGGTTTCTAAGAAACTAAGAATGGCAGATTGAAACGAAACAGAATTACAAGGGACAGGGAATAAGATCTATATCAGAATGCAACTACTTCCATGATAATATTACGCAATACTTAATGATAGTTTAAGTTTTGTGTTTGTTAAATAGATTTTTTGAATTATTGGAGATTTTTGATCCACACTTGACCTTGGTGATACGTGCGGTGTGCGCGTAATGTTATTTTTGTGTTCTCGTGAACTATATAATTAGGTAGGTATTTTATGATTCAATACTATACTAACGTATGTTAGTATCATACATACGATTTGATGATAAATAAGAAATTACTATTAAATGTAAAATGGTAAGAAAAAAACCATGCAAAAAAATGTATATTATATAATATAATCATGAAATCATTGTAAATATGACGATTTTTAAATACGCCAGAAAGTTTTGTATCACATCCAAAACAAAACATTTTTGCTAGTCTAGTACTCTAGTTAAGCCTAGATAAAGCATGAAGGAAAATCGTACACCTAAATCCAATCAACAAAGAAATTAAAGAAAAATATTTTGAATGCGTTCGTTCGTTTGCGTTTTTTGTTTGCAACGCTAAAATAACTAAAGCCATCGAATATCGATCGAGACTAAGGTAAATCCGCTCCGCCAACCGCTCTGGAAAATGATTTCTGAAATCGGTCTTTTAAATCGATTTCAATATCAGAAATCGAATTTGTATCGGTTTGCGTAAAAATCTGAAAACGCCCATCTCTAGTGCAGAGATGCACAGCGTCAGCATATACATAATGCTGTCCAAAATAGAAGCCCTGCTAAAATCTGGCAATTTCTTAGAACATTGGGAATTGGTAAAATACGCCAAGAAACGAATCCTAAAGACATAAATCTTGACCTCCTTAATTTTCATTTCTCTGCTTCTTCTAACTTTCCAACATCAACTAAGGCTAATACTATAAAATATCTTTCGTCTCTTCCAACTCCTAGTTACTCACAATTTGTTTTTAATTTATGCACCGCTTGTGATGTTAAAAAAATCATAATGCAATTGGTACTGATTCTGTCAGCCGTAAAATGATCCTTCCTATCCTTGATGAAATCTTTTCCATTATTTGTTACATCCTTAACTTTTCCTTAACCAGTGGCACCTTTCCTTCTACGTGGAAAGATGCCCTAATAACTCCTCTGCCTAAAAAATCAAATCCAACATTATTTACCGATTACCGCCCAATATCCATATTGCCTTTCCTCTCCAAGGTCCTTGAACGTCTCGTCCACACTCAGATTAGTGATTTTCTAGTGAGAAACAACCTCTTCAATCCTCTCCAATCCGGTTTCCGTCCTGGTCACAGCACCACCACAGCCCTCGTCAAAATTACGGATGACATCAGATCTGGCATGGAGTGTGGAAAATTAACGGTTTTAGCCTTATTAGATTTTAGCAATGCCTTCAATACTGTAGATTTCGATATCCTGATAACTTTACTCTGCTCACTTAATCTGTCGCCGACTGTATCAAATTGGCTTCGTAGTTACTTATGTGGCCGCCGACAGCGTATTCAGATGGAAAATAACTACTCCTCTTGGTGTAATACAACTGTCGGTGTGCCTCAGGGTGGCGTTTTATCCCCTCTGCTCTTCGCAATCTTTATTACTTCCATTTCCAATAATCTTACTTCTTCCTTTCACCTTTATGTAGATGATCTACAAATTTACGCGCAGGCTCATTTGTCACAATTACCAGATGCGTTCGCTGAAGTCAACAATGACCTAGAAAAAATAAACTCCTGGAGCAAAGGTTATGGACTTATTGTTAATCCTACAAAAACATAGATATGCCTTGTGGGTACTAGTAGACTGCTTTCGAAAGTTGACTGGTCAAATTTGCCTCCGATTCTTTTCGACGGTACCGTTATTCCCATAAGCCGAAATGTAAAAAAATTAGGATTGGTTATTGACTCAAATCTCAGTTGGGATTCGCAACTACAGGAAGTGAGTCGAAAATTGTTTGCTTCTGTAGGATCTCTTAGAAGATTACGTAATTTTCTACCTACCGCCACTAAGATTACGCTTGCTAGTTCTTTACTCCTTCCTATCCGTGATTACGCCGACGTCAGCTACCTAGATCTCACCGAAAACCAATTTGATAAACTTGAGCGCCTTCAAAATGTCTGTATAAGATTCATATTTGGTCTTCGCAAATATGATCATGTCTCAGAATTTCGATCTGAACTCAAGTGATTACCAATACGCCTTCGCCGGAATACTCACATTCTGTCCATACTTTACAATATCTTGTTCAATCCTTCAGCTCCTTCGTATCTCAAACAACGTTTCGTGTATCTACACGAAACCCATGAAAGATGTTTGAGATCATCAGAAAATTTAAAACTAAAAATACCTCTGCATACCACAACTTTTTATGCCAACTCTTTCACTGTCACAGCAGTACGTTTGTGTAACGTACTGCCGCTGGAAATACGTCAGGTCAAAACTTTGTCTGCTTTTAAGCTGTTTACTAAAAACGCATTATTCAAAACTACTAGTAGTACTTTAATAATCCCTTTGTATATGAAATTATAATTTACGCATTTCTCATGTAACTTATTTGTATATTAGTTTATATTGTTATATTTAGAGTTATATTTGTACTACTGTTTAAATATATGTAACTCTGTGATTATATGTATTATGTATATGTATGTATGTGTGTATATGTGTATGTATATATAAATGCATGTTATTATTATTACTACACCATAATCTACCACTTTCTCTCTGTATGCTAGTTTTTTTTTCCATACAAAGGTTGCCTGGAAGAGATCGCTGTTAGCGATAAGGCCGCCCATTGTACTTACTTTGGACATAATAATTCTCTACTTTGTATATAATATGGTGTACAATAAAGTGTAAATAAATAAATAAATCGCTGAAATGAAAGGTATAGTTTCAAAACCCTCTAAAGTGATTTTGATGCATTTTTATATTTTTGCATCAAAGGAAAGATTTTAAATTTTGTTTGCTATAAGTCAATGCTTATTAATGTCATCATCATCATTCTTCTAATCTTATCCCAATTACTTGGGGTCGATACAATATGCATATAGTACATATTGTAAAAGTTAATGGCAATAGTTTTATGACCGGCCGCCTGCCAAACGTCAATCCTCCTTGGGAATGTAATTGTTGACCAAACGGCATCAGATAGAGTTGGCCCAGGTTGTTATGAGGCTCTTAGTCGTCTTTTACGACATCCACAAGCAAAGTAAGGGCAATGCTTATTAATGTAACTCACTAAAATTTGCCATAAATTCAATCTAAAAAATAATGTTAGTTGCAAATGCCGCTAAACTATATATATAATAACTATAATTATTTTCAACATACATACATATCATCACGCCATATCCCTTGCAGGGTAGGCAGAGAGAACAGAGTGCCAGAGAACTCTATCTTTGCATACTTCACTCGCTTCCTCAACATTCATAATTCTCTTCATACACGCTCGCCGGTTTCGGAGACTCTTGACTCCACCTTCCTTCAGTACATGACCGATCTGGTCGAGGTAGGTTAGTCTCGGTCTCCCCCGGTACCTACATCCTTCCACTTTCGCATTGTATATCTTCTTAACCAGACGTTTGTTCGGCATTCTTGCCACATGTCCGAACCATCGGAGCATTTCCTTTCGCATCTTTACAGCAATACTCTCTTTCATACCTACTCGCTTTCCTACGTCGTCGTTACGAATGCGGTCGGTCAGCCTAACTCCACAGATTTTCCGCAGAGATTGCATTTCGACCGCATTAATTTTACTTTCATACTCTTTTCTGCATACCCAACTCTCGCTTCCATGCAGTAATGTTGGGACAAGCACTGCGTTATGTATTGCTACACGTGCCTTCTGGCTGAGGTGGTGGCTGCCGAGAAGTTGCCCCAACTCTCAGTTCACTCTATTTCTCGCATTCACTCTTCGCTCTATATCAGTAGTGTAACTTCCATCTCGGCTAAGTCCATTATTTTGGTTTTGCTCACATTCACGCGTAGACCCCTTTTCTTACAATCTTCTGTCATTGTATCGACTAGGGTCTGCAGGTCAGTCGCTGACTATGCCAGCAGGACTGCATCATCTACATAGAGCGGAGCAGTGACCACTGAGTCATCCATCTGGACTCCCACATCGTATTGTTCATATCGTTCAACCTTTGGAGACATTTATCCAGATATATGATAAACAGTTTAGCTGACAGAACGGACCCCTGCTTAACGCCGATATTGACGTCAAACCAAGGCAACATTCCATCATCCAGCCGCACACAGGCTCTACAGCCCATGTAACTGGACTGCACAGCATGTAGCAGTTTACCGTTAATACCATACTCCGGTAAAATGTCCCAAAGTTCCTTTCCTACAACCGTGTCAAATGCTCTCTCCAGATCCAAAAAACTGCAGGAAACCCTCTGACCTAGAGCCAGATGCTTCTACACAATGTTGCGCAGAGAGAACACTTGATCCATGCATCCCCCTTCCACTCCTGAAACTTCTTTGTGTCCCACACCATCGGACACCATCCTCATTCTCCTTTCAATAATTTTACCGTACACTTTTGCTGCCAAACTGGTCAAGCTTATGGCTCTGTAATTTGCGCAGTCATAACGTGAACCTTTGTTTTTAAACAAAGGTACGACGACTGCGCTATTCCAGTCCCTGGGAACCATTCCCGAGCCAACATAAATTGAAGAGCAACAGGAACGCCTCCCAGACACAGGAGCCACCAAGCTTGATCATCTCGGCAGACACCATATCAATACCCGCTGCCTTACCATTTTTCAAACTTCTTAATGCCCATTCAACTTCATCCATTACGTTTTTCTCTTTTTTATCTTTAATGTTTTTTCACTAATAATATTAGCAAAATAAACCTCTAACTATATACACTAACCTCACAATGTAAACTAAAAAAATATTGTTGAAATAATTATTATTACATATAAATGATAACTATGAAAAATGATTGAATAATTGATATTTATTCATAAAAACAATTATTACATATAAATTGTATATGGTAAATATAGCGACACAGCATTGAAGAGCAGCTGACTGTATCTCTCTCAAGCCTTTCACCGCAGAGCCTGATGGATCAGCTTCACTTACAGCCTACGAAAAAATCAGATGCGGAGCGCCAAAGAAGTTTTCACTTCAAAAGGATCGGCGACTACAATTCTATAGCTAGAGACTCTTCGAGTTTAAGAGGCTTAACATTTAAAACAAGTTAACTTTTTAAACAAGGAGTTGTGGTATTACTTTACTGTTAGTGCAGTACTTATCACCTGGAACTTCCTTGTTTGCAGCTTCGATCGGTCGCAGAGAACTTGTTAAACCTAAACTTTTTTGGTGATGATTTATAGATCAAACTGATTTTTTTTATGAAATTGACTAGTTATCAACGTTTCGATGTTTTATGAAAATACGTCGAATATATCATCAATAGCTTTTCAAAACATCGGATTGATTCAATGGTATTGTAAACATTGAGTGATTTCGATGCATCGATATATATTGAATATCCCTACGTATAGGTAGGTACAGCACAAGTAAACAAATTTTGTTGACAAACGTCAGAGTTTTGGCGCGAATATGGAAATTTCATCACGTACTTGTATTATATTCATTTCTTAAGTGTTTTGTAGTGTTATATTGAATAATTTTGCTGGTATTTTATGAAATATATGATGCAGTTAAAGTGCTGAAGTGAAGTGAAGTGAAGTGATTGTGGTATAATAGTGGTTTACGTGTATTTTCGTGTTTGTTCAAAATTCCTAAACAAACCATAACATGGTTATCAGCCCCAAGTAATGGTAACGACTTGACTTACTGCCGGACAGTGACTATTAAGGCTACGCAATATGAAGGGGTTTTAAATAATATAGGAAAAAAAAAACAAGGCAGTAAGGTCGGCTGACTATAGTCTGCCCATAATGGCTAATAAATAAAAAAGTAAAAAAAAATACAAACATCGAAGTGACCGGTGACCAGTGTTGCCAACTGCACCGTAATTACGGTAAAAACACGGTAATCAGCAAAGATCTACCACCTACCGTAGGATTATAATTACGGTAGCAAAATACACGGTAATATCCATTGAAGACCATATATTTTCAAAAACTTGTAGATGTATATGATAATCTATGAAGTAAAATAATTTTAGCAAGTTTGTATGTTTATTTTCATTATATTAGGGTATTTTTGTCTTATTCTACCAACAAAACTGCTTTATACGTCGGGAAACCCCCCAGTAGTGCGGTACCAGTATAAAGGTATTACGCGAATGAATTTAGTTCAGCATAAATATTTATAAATAAAATACATAAATATTTGAATTTCAATGAATACTTAGAACATTTTAATTTACTTAGTTTATTTATTTTATAATTGAATAACATTTCATTCGTGCATATCATTACGTAAGAGATTCTTGTGTTGTGGGAGATCTGAGTTTTTTTAATTATGAAAGGTGATAGCGATAGCGCTACTGATCTAGAAAATAGCTAAGTACGAGTACCAGCTAAAAGAAAGCGTTATAAGCAGAAATTTCAAGAAAAATGGTTGCTGAATAAAACCATCAAGGGTAATATTTTATCGCAGCAAGCCTTACAGCGACGCGGAAAAAACTGTATTGATTTTAATCCCACTGACGCTATGATTCAAAAACACAATATCGATATGTATAGAAATATTAAAACAATTATACTGTCTGATTCTGATTAAAATATATGTGTTTTTTTTTCAACTCTGACTACATACACAAGACGTACTACAAAATAAACAAGATAATTCTACCGTATGTCAAATATAAATTGCAACATAATTTCGTAAAATCTACCGTATTTTTAGAAGAATTCTACGATCCGCTAGGTTTCAGAGTTGGCAACACTGCCGGTGACGTTTTCCATACGTACTACGTAGTATCTCTTACTATATAGTCTGTGCGTTTTTCTAATTTAGAGTTTTATAAATAAAGTTTGGTGATTTAATTTTGGAGTGATCAATATAATTTTAACGTGATTTCTTCATTGGCGATATATTTAAGGATAATATCAAGGCATTTGATGAATTTATAACATCTTATTACTGCGAAATCAATGCTCAATAAATTAAGGTTGTCACCGTTTACATACCTATTTTTGTACAAGAGATGTGATGAATTTCATTCTTACGAAGAAGAAAGTTCTATATAATTTAATAATTTTTGAATTATACACGCTTGGGTACAAAATGCGCTGTAAATTGAAGACGAGTGAAGCAGACGTAATTCTTTTCAGATTCTTCTCCACCTGATCGTCCTGATCGAGGTCGAATAGATGCACAGGCACAGACTGTGCCGGATTTATATTTTTACGAGTATAGGCTACTTTTTTCGCCGCCCCATGTACATATCTTTCTAAAATAATAATTTTCCATTTGTAGTTTACTACATTTAGAATGCCTTAAAGTTAAATAAACGAATGAATTAGTCATTAAGAAGGAGTGTAAAAAAGAAACAAGATTTTCAATTTTTTACGGCACTTTTTAATATCAAAATCATTTATAATATCATCATAGTTTATGGTATTCATTATCTCTGCTTCTATGTAGAGAAGAGCTAGAGAATTCATTTATTCTTGAGACAGTGAAGACCTTTAATAATTTTTCAGATAACTGTGCAGCACAGTTAAAATGAGATGTTGAAATTGACAATGCTTCAATTAAGTAAAATAATTATTACGAATAACTAATTGGCCTCAGAATTCTTTCTTCGGCATATATAGCTGGTGTATCTGCTTATCGCCATAATGACACAGGTCTATTTGTCATGAAATTGTCAAAATCTGTTGCTGATACTTCATTTAATTCCACACCGATATCTATAAAATTGGTTAAATTTTAGTGAAAAAATAAATTCCATAATATTTGTCTAGACAGGTTCAAACTCATTGGTAGAAATAAGGTAACTAGCAGTTTCTTTAAAGTCAGGTCTAGATGCCAATAACCATTTGTCCAGTTTTTAGATTTGGTAACTATAATGCAGTTATTCCCACATTTAGTATCTTTAAATGATGCGCCCACTGCAATAATGATGAGTGTTCTTTGTTTTAGACCGGGCGCTGGATGGAGTTGAGTGTGCAAAATTTGAGGACCGCATTCGATGTATGGTTTTGAACTCAGACAAGCATGCAGATTATGATTCTGAATGTTGCCAGGAGCCATAGTGGTCCATTTTTGTTTTACACCCCATCCCAGGGGTCGGCAAGTAGTTTTAGGTGGGGTCCGGATACTGTGGGAAAATTTTTACAGGGTCCATAAAAACATAACTAATAATAATTGTGTATTTATTATTTTAATAGCGAATCAAATTCTGAATATAAAACACAAGACCTAACATTAATGTGACAAATTACATCGACAGTCTTGAGTCAGTTTTCTATAATTTGGTTCTCGAGAGGAACAGCAAATTCAAAGTGTGTCTTCTAGGTGGGCGGCTGTTAATCTCAAACGAAATTAATTTTTCAAAAAATTCATCTTTGAGAAAGATGTTTCACATACGTATGTCGAGCCAAACATTGCGGCCAACTTGATAGTTAATTTCTTGCAATTTTCATATTTTTCTGGGACATGTTTGGTCCAAAATTCTTCAGTGGATACCGTTTTATACAATTGCAAAGACACATCTTGCAAATCAATTATATCCATTTGAAGTGATGACTTTGACATATTAAATAACTTGGCGGCCACATCTGTCCATTCTGCCGCTGCATCAACTTCAAATGGCGATTTAAGAAACTAAGATAGCTTGCCCACCTCTGCAAAGTCTTGGAATCTTGTAGCAAATTCGTTCCTAAGATCGGCCAGAAATTTTACAAATACTGCAATGTCTTCTTCAGAGTTCTTCTCTTTATATTCAGGAATTGTCGGAAAATGTATGAACTCTTGTCTTGCAATATCTTTTTCAAAGATGTCTAGCTTGCGACGAAAAGCAGACACGCTTTGTATCAGATCACATATTAATTTTTCATTTCCTTGTAACTCTGTGTTGAGCGCATTTAAATACATCAAAATATATTTTAGAAAAGCCACAACCAGCATATTGTGCTCGTTTGTTATGAACTCAAAGTGCTGCCGGGCTCCCTGTGTATCTAAGTTTTGCAAGAAGGAGGTTATTTGTTCTTTTAATAGCCAGAAACGTTCAATAACTTGACCTTTACTTAGCCAACGAACATTGCTGTGTTGCAGTAAGTCGGAATACGCTAAATCACATTCAGAAAGAAACTCCTTGAAATGTCGGTGCTGAAGAGCAAAATGAGATCTCATAAAATTAATTATCTTGACCAAGCTGTCCATCGCTTCCTTCAGTGTAGTACTAAGTTTTCCACAAAGGGCTGCCTGATGAATTATGCACTGATACGATATTAGACTTGAATTTTTATCCCTCATTCTCTTTACTACCCATTTTCCTTTGCCAATCATTGCTGGGGTCCCGTCAGTTGAAATCGACACCATTTTATCGTAACTAATGTTAGATTTAGTAATAAATTCATCAATGACCTTGAATAAATCTTCTCCTCGAGTGTTACGTTTCAATAGCAATATTGCTAGCAACTCTTCTCTAAAAATCTGACACCCAATGTCAAGAAATCTTACAAAAATAGACATTTGTTCAATATCAACAATGTCACATGATTCCTCAAGTGCTATAGCGTAGCAAGGTGCCTTTTGCAGAAGTTCAAGAAGAGTGTTTACTATCAGCAGCTAAAATTTCCGTTCTTCGTGTATTACTTCTCGCTGACAATGGAATGCTTTGAATTGCAGCGACAACATCTTTTTTTTCTTCAAAAAGTGCCGTGACTACTTCCAACATACATTCCTTAACTATCTCAGAATCTGAAAATGGTTTCTGGTGTTTATTAAGCGTCCAGCACACACGTAACGCTGCTTCCGTAGATTTCTATTGCTTGCTCATGCAACGAACTAGTAATTTCGTGCTTTTTTTGTAAGAACTGAGATATGCTTGAAGATTTTCTTTACGAGCCTCACAGCCAAGAGGAAAGTTTTTGTGAAATCTCTGATGAATTGTTTCGTAGTGTCGCTTCAAATTGCCACTTTTAACAATAGCGACAGTTTTATTGCATATAAGGCACACTGGAACCGCTTGAGGCTTATCAGGCAACGTAAA
Organism: Lymantria monacha; assembly: GCA_905163515.2. Classification (NCBI taxonomy): domain Eukaryota; kingdom Metazoa; phylum Arthropoda; class Insecta; order Lepidoptera; family Erebidae; genus Lymantria; species Lymantria monacha. The sequence continues at coordinate 15,262,710 of LR991082.1, read as the reverse complement.
ACAATATTGTTCAGTCCATTCTGCCAGTAACCTCCTATTTTCACTGTCCACTTTTCGCTTTTTAGGATCCATATTAACGTAGGTACAAAAAGGATTTTTATTAAACGAACGAAAAACTCGTCAAAACACAAAACAAAAGAACAGTTGCTCCACGCTTTGCGACTGAACGACTGACAGTCTGTTATCCCCCGCTTACATGCCCGCACCCTCGATTTCGATACTCGCTCGCGCTTGTTTCAACAAGACAAAATCAAAACAGTCGCGAGCGCATCGCGTCAAGGTAAGCACGCGGAGCGCTGTGAAATGCTCCCACACATATTGCCATAAAAATGGTACATATGTAGTTCAATCTATGCATGTTTCACGTGCGTGACAATGATTTAATAATATTTAAGTCACAACAGTTATAACTAATTCGCAAAAACACACACACACACACAGACTAGGTAGGAAACTAATTAAACCATATCAGTTTCAGGTACTTGTAAAACAGATTAACTCGGCAACTTAAAATAGCATAAGTACTAAGTTAGATTATATGGTCTAAAAATATTGTTTTAATTAATAAAGCTGTAGTATACCTTATTTACGTATTAATTTATACAATACAGTACTATATTTGGCGGTCCGAGGTTCGACCTTTCGTGGTTCGGAAACGGACCGCGGTCCGCCTGTTGCCGATCCCTGCCCCATCCCCTTAGACATCTAGTAAATGGACTGAACATATGCTTTGATATCATTATAACGATAGTTTTAGTGAGAATATCCGATTGATTTTTATGATTAACACCTTAACTGCCACGTAGGTCACCGGTGCAGGGCCTGATTAACCCTTAGGCTAATTAGGCTACAGCCTAGGGCGCGAGGATCAAGGGGGCGCGAAAAAAATGTAATCGTCTCTTCGCATGCACTGTTAATCTAGCATGATTGCATATACCCTACATATTTCAATTAGATCGATACAAAATACTAAAACTAAATGCGCTGTGAACTAAAAAAGTTTGGGAGTCCCTAATTTTAACGATAAAGTAAACTTTGAAAAGCACGCGTAAAACAAACACTTGTCTGGCTTTTGCTCATTTGTAGCTGTTGTGATAATGATGTCATTATTGTCATGTAATGTAGATATTAGTAGTACATTTTTTTTCTGTTTAGGACAATAAGACACCAGAGTCAATGGCAATTTGTAATGAAAGCCAAAAATTGAAGTTCCAACAACTCGTTGGTCAACAAAAGCAGCGGGTATCTCTTTTTTATTTTTTCTCAACGTGCCTACCATGGTGATTTTATTTTTCAGCAATTCTTCTGCTAATGGAATGCTTGTATACCAATTATCACAAGTCAGATTCCTTCCAGAACCTAAAATAGACGCACATAATCGAATAACTATATCACCTGGCTTATAGCTGACTTTGTAAGGTCCATCTGGTTGTCGTCCAAGATATGGTTCACTTTGGTATGTATAAAAAGTCTTTGCATCGCATAAAGCAAAACTTTTCAAACCATACCGCCCGGGCTTACTTGGAATATATTGTCGAAAAATACAACGTCCTCTAAATTTTAGTAATTGTTCATCTATAGTAAAATTCTCATTGAGACTATAATTTTCACCGCAATGATTGTTGAATTGCATAAACATGTTTCTGATTGGAGCAAATCTGTCTGTTAATTTTCTTGACTCACGAGTATTTACATCATCGAAGCGTAGACATCTTAGTAAGAAAGAAAATCGGTTATAGCTCATTGTTTTGTGGAAAATTGCGATACCCAGTCTAGACTCATCCCATAAATCTTTCAGCTTTCTATGGCTAGATTTACACAAACCAGACAAAATTAGTAAGCCAATGAGAGCTTTCATTTCAGTTTCATCGGTTTTATTGCAATCTCTCTGACGTGTATATTTATGGCTTATTTTTCTATGTAAATATTTGTACAACCAGTTATTTCTGCGATCATGTCGTCGGTAATAAAGAGTTTGAAACATTCAAATGGAGATTTACAAGACTTAGCCATACCTTTGGGACCGGGAGCTTCAGTAATTATATTGTGAGCGCGGGTTCTGATAGTAGTACGACCCTTGACTTTGTGCCACTTAGTTACTTTGTCTTTTCCGATGTGATCACGTTCACGTTGATCCTCGGTTTCAGCATCTTCTACTTCAGACTCTGCAGCTGATAAAATATCCTGTTCTGACAAAGAATCATGATCAGACTCTTGAATAAAATCTTCATCTATGCTGGCATCACTCTCCACTGCAACATTGTCTTCATTATCCGACATTATTGCTCCTAATAAAGCTGCCAATCTTGCTTGCTCTTGTTCCCAACTCATCTGAAAACAAAAAGATTTGAAAAAAAATAATACATACGAACAAAGCAAGGTAAATAAAAGTTTGTAAAAACAAAAACCATTAAATATTTGCTTAGAATTACACCATTATTTATATTATAGTTAATAACGGCACAATTAAATAATTTACTTTTACAAAACAATTTAAAACTCATACCTTGCTGATAAAGTAACTTCCGCAAAAGTATAACACCAGCACTCGCGGGGTGTCGTGACCACCCCAGCCAAACTTTGATACGTCCTCACACTGCGAGCGCTCGCACCACACAACCCCTCCCGCCCCGTGTCGATGTGTTTAAAGGTCACTTGAAGGTACTGAGACGAGCGGATACGCAAGTAGAGAAATTGTTATTAATTTTTACGTTAAAAAATGCGTGGGGTGCTGACGGCACACCGCGCGAGTGATGGCGGGTTAAAGACTGTCGCGGCCAAAGTTATGATAATGCTAGCAATATGTCTGGCCAATACAAAGGTCTTCAGTCAAGAATTAAAGCTGTAAATCCTTTGGCTACTTTCGTTCCTTGTGCAGCGCATTCTCTCCAACTCGTGGGATCGGCTGCCACGGAAAGTAGTGACGAGTCAGCTGCTTTTTTTACACTGGAAAAACAACTATACATATTTTTTTCTGGATCTACAAGCAGATGGCAAATTTTACTATCCAAATTAGATGAAGAATCGACAGTACTAAAAAATCTATCAAAAACTCGTTGGAGTGCGCGAGCAGATGCAAGCAAAGCTTTATACAGTTCATACAAACAAGTTCTGGAAGCATTAAACTCTATTTGCGAAGATGAAAATCAAAGTAAAGACACCAAAATAGAAGCAAAAGCTATATTAGAAAAAATGCAAACTCTAGAAATTACAATAATGTTGTGCTTTTGGAACTCTGTGCTCGTAAAATTTCAAGTCATTAGTGCACAGCTACAAGCAATTTCTGTTGACTTATCTAACGTTGTTACTCTTTATGAGACTTTACATGCTTATCTTGATTCGTTGCGTGACGAAAAAGAGTTCGAAAATTTTGAATCAGAGGCAATGAAGAGATGCGAAGTGACCACATACGAAAAAGATGTAAGAAGAAGAAAGAAACCAAAATTTCATTTTGATGAAGTTAAAACGGGGCACATTGAGTTAGAAGGGAGACGATCTTTCATCATTAATAATTATTATGTAGCTATTGACTGTCTTAAAGTGCACTTAAAAAACCGTCAAATTATATATAATAGCGTAAATACAAAGTTTGGTTTCTTATGGAAACTGCATGAACTAGACGACAGTGAATTTATTAGAAGCAAAGCAAAGGAGTTAAAACAACTATACGCCACTGATTTAGAAGAAACCTTTGCAGAAGAATGTGTCCATTTGGCGCAGTTTTTAAAATCTGACAACGAGGCCGAGCATTCTATTTTTGCCAGAACCCCAAAGGGTTTGTTGCAGTTAATAAAAAGTTTTAATATTTCATGCATGTTCCCGAACGTGGAGATAATATTAAGAATTTTTTTGACAATGAGTGTCCAACCAACTGCAGCGGCGAAAGATCTTTTTACATACATACATATCATCACGCCATATCCCTTGCAGGGTAGGCAGAGAGAACAGAGTGCCAGAGAACTCTATCTCTGCATACTTCACTCGCTTCCTCAACATTCATAATTCTCTTCATACATGCTCGCCGGTTTCGGAGACTCTTGACTCCACCTTCCTTCAGTACCTGACCGATCTGGTCTAGGTAGGTTAGTCTCGGCCTCCCTCGGTACCTACATCCTTCCACTTTCGCATTGTATATCTTCTTAACCAGACGTTCGTTCGGCATTCTTTCCACATGTCCGAACCATCGGAGCATTCCCTTTCGCATCTTTACACCAATACTCTCTTTCATACCTACTCGCTCTCTTACGTCGTCGTTAAGAATGCGGTCGGTCAGCCTAACTCCACAGATTTTCCGAAGAGATCGCATTTCGACCGCATTAATTTTACTTTCATACTCTTTTCTGCATACCCAACTCTCGCTTCCATACAGTAATGTTGGGACAAGCACTGCGTTATGTATTGCTACACGTGCCTTCTGGCTGAGGTGGTGGCTGCCCAGAAGTTGCTCCAACGCTCCGTTCACTCTATTTCCCGCATTCACTCTTCGCTCTATATCAGTGGTGTACCGTCCATCTCGGCTAAATCCACATCCAAGATATACAAATTCATCCCCTTGCTCTAGTACATCATTACCTATTGTTACTCTTACATCTGATCTGGCTTCATCTCTTTCAAGAGAAAGATCTTTTTCAGCACTTAAAAGAGTAAAAAATTACTTGCGCTCCACACTTCGCCAGCAAAAACTGGCAGCGCTCTCGTTAATGTATATAGAAAGTGTTTTTTTACAAAGTATTAAATTTGAAAAAATTGTGGAAAGATTTGCAAACGCTAAAGCGCGAAAAAGGACTTTTGTATAAGCTAATAATAATTACTTAATTACTATAATTTTTAAATAAATCATTAATCAGTTGCAAAAATGTTTCACTAGTATGATGCCTCGTGTCTTTTTTAAAGATAACAAAAGAAGTGTAAGTATTTAAAAAATACTTAAAGTCGAAGCAACTTGGCACACTAGATAACCAAGCTCATGGTCAATGGCCGCAACAACTAAGTTGTCTATAGAAACTAAGCCAATACCAGTCATGCGGCCAAACACGACATGGATTTGGTTTTCTACTTGGTCGCCTGCAGTCACTCGTCATGATTTTGGCCGTATAACGCGTGAGGTGCTTTGCCTTTATGTACGGTCAGCTAAAAAATGGCATGCCACCCAAAGGTTGAATGTCGTGGAGATTAAATGGACAACGTTGGTTTCGCTTGCAGATCGATCTAAAAACTTTTATAAATAGTATGAATCACGTTAAAATTTTCACACTAGTAAAGAAAGTCAAAACTAATATACTACTTTTTAGGCCGACTGTAACACTGATGGCGCGTCCTCATAATTAGCCTAGGGCGGTCAGAACTCTTGATCAGTCGCTGCACCGGTGACGAGACTCTGATCTACATCTTGGCGTCACATAGGGCACAAGTGACCTCAGGGACGACCTCTTTTCAAACCTGTTTTGTGAGCCATAGGACAAATATTCCGATGATTTTGTGTATGCGTGTGACCGCTGTGGCCCTGTAATATATTTGTGAACAGTGGTTTTTGTTTACCTTGTCAAGTAATAGATTTACTTAGAAGAATCTGCAGTTTTCGTCAACTCATTCTGGGATGTAAAGGTTCAGGTTTTAGGTGTAACATAACTATTCAATTTCATTACTTTACGTAGCTTACTAGTTTTATGGCCTTTTTAATATAGAAAAGTATTATTTTTAGTGTATTGAATTTTTTTTATTGATTTTCAAATTAGTGGATAAGTAAAGTATTAACCCTTTATGCGGCAGAAGATTCTGGCTTATATGTTAAAAATTACACACTGGGATATTAAAACTAATGGGTGATTATACAAAAGTTGGGTAACTCTTGAGGATTTTTTGTTTACTATAGTTATTAAATAAAATTTCTACAAATTCGGGTGTATATGATGGCTAATGTAATGAATATATTGTTCCAAATCGGGCCAGTCACTTTTTTAAGTAAATTGTGAGATATTTAAAATTTTCAGAATTTGACTGCCAGCTGCTGACAAGGGTAACATAGTACTGATAAAATACAAAATTTTGTAAGAATTATAATGAAATTTAATAAAAATTAGTACAAATCTCTTAGGATTTAATAATGGCACATGTCTTTTAAGTATTAAAATCACTTAGTAACAATTAAAAATAATTATTAATATGTAATACTGGGAGAAAATACTATTTCAGTTTTCAAAACAGCCTTTTGACATTTAACGTAACGTTATTCACTTAACTTTTACTACTTTGACTTAGTTTTACTTAATATTTCTAAGTAATCAACGAACAATAGAAACAAAAATCTAACAATATTTATCTTAAAAGTACTAATTATCATGAAATTAAGAACAATAACAATATAATACTATGAAAGTCAACTATTCCAGTCTTCATAACAGCCTTTTGACATTTTTATAATGTTATATTACTTAACTTTTATATTATTTTGAGGTAATTTTACTTAACAGTACGTATTTTTCTAATAATTCAAGTAAATATAATAAGCTATGCCTTAAAAGCATCTAAAGAGATAGTAATAATTTAAATAAAATGAGATCTTTTTCTCCACAAAAAAACGAAAAATAAAGGTTCAAAATAGTGCATAAATAAAAAAATAATTTTCAAAAACATAATTTTTTTCCTGAATTTGGTAAAAAACTCTTTTTCCTTTTGTAATGAGGTTTGGTACGGGTAGTTTTTTTATTATTTGATCCACGGGAACATCTGACACATCTTTTTCATCTAATTTAAACAGAGTGCCATTCTGGTTACAAATTTTGAGAAAAGTTACTCTTACTTCACCGTCTTCATCATCAACCGAAGAGCAGACCGCTGCATAATGATATTCTGTTTTCTTTATGAGATATTTGACCAAAACATAATCACCACTACTATACCGACTTTGATGGTGCAAATAACCGCTAGTTCCTGGTGCCAATCGATCGCTATCCAATTTAGAGCGATCGTCATTGTCTTTAACGTATGTTAAAAAAAACTTAGTGACTTCATTGTAAGATTGTTGGGAATATAAGCTGTGCCAGTCACCTGAAGCACCAATAGTGTCCCCTTAAAAGCGACCATTTCAGACGACTTATCATTAATGATGGTGTTCATCTGCTCAATTTCACACTCTTCGATCACATCCATTTTTATACCTGGGCATCTTTCACGTATGACAGTAGCGAACTCATTCAGGTTAGTTATATCTCCTCCTGTAGCAATCACTTGGTCTGCTATTCGTTTACAAGTGGCCTCTACACCATCGGGTGCCCCCTTCCCATGTCCAGCTTCATGAAAGTTCCAGGTATATTTTATAATATCAGGGAGAATGTCTTGCAGTTTACAGCTTAATACATAAAACATAGATTTGTTCCTGTATTGCGTTACAGGACCATCACTGAGAAAGTGAATGTTTTCAATATTTGATGGCAGTGATACCAGCACAGGTTTAAGATGGGCCCAAATTGCTCCAGCGTTGTGAGACAAATTAGTTGAGATAGTGCAGTATGAAACAACGGAGTTTTTTAGATAAACGACAACAGTATGTAATGAAATTTGGGTTCGCGAACCGCCGAAATGGAAGGATTGAATTTCTTGGTTGTATTTAGTACAAAAATTTTCGGAAAAATCCATATGTACAATGGCATCGGTTTCAGATAAAGACTCTTTCAATTGCTTAATGGCATTGTACTGGTGTAATATGTTAAAAGAATGCCGGAAAAATTTAACCATATCATTTTCAAGTTTTGTAATGGCATTTCTAGGTGACATTTCCTGTGTTTCTATTTTACATTTCATCACAAATCGTTCTTTCTTCTTTTTCAGATCTGTTATGGACTCTTTTTTACTTACCCACTATTTTATTAATATTGGTTTTGAGTTATCGAATTCTGTATAAGTCAGAGTTTTTGAGCAACAGTTATCACATGTTCTCTCTAGACATCTTTCAGAATATCGATCACAACAAAGCAGTTCCAACATATTTTGATGATTACTCACAGTTGTAAGTATATTTGCCTTCTTTAGAGCAGCAAGTTGAAGGTCCATGTTTTCGTGGGTCGTGCAACTACAAGTTTCACGGTTTGACAATCTAGGGGGTACCACCCAAAATGGTCGAAGTCGGGCAAATAGGGAATAACTGATTAAACATGGAGTGATTTTCAAAAATTTCTTATGAAGATTTTTCATGGTATCAAGTAAATATCTCTTCTGTTTTTAAACTTGTTTACGAGACACAAATTCTTTCTTACCTGCAGCTTGCCGGCTGTTAGAATCATCTTCGAAAAAATTCTGCACTAAAACTTGCATTCTAATTTTGCTTTTATTTATTTTTTTAGTTGTCAGGTTATGTCCAGTTTTTTTATAGGTGACTGCTTTGTTTTTTAATCTCCATAGTTTGTATTTGTCTACCACATTTCCAGATATAACTTGTTTAAATTTTTTTCTTTCTTCATGAGTCTTTAGTTTAGTGTAGTTTTCTTCCAATTGTGTTTTAATAACTTCCCCAAAAAGGGCCTTCTTCACTAATTCTTTCTTTTTAGTTATATCTTCACTCACGTCTTCAATTCTGGTCTTTGGCGTTTTTTCAACAGATTTTATTACTTTTTTTAGCTGTTTTTTGACTCGTTCATATTTTTGACGCTGTGTATTTAGTTTAGTTTTAAGCTTTGAAACTGTAGCCTTCATCTTTTGTATTTCCCTGTTTCTATATTTTCTCTGTCTTTCACTTCTCTTTTTAGCTTCTTTTGCTCTTTGGTCTTCATTAATAACAGGTCTGATTTCTTCATTAACTATGGGTTGTATTTCGTCGTCAGTTGGTGGAGGAGTATTCTGGTGTACACAATTATTAGTGGTTTGTTTCAATAGCTGTTTTCTTTGCCTGTAGTTTTATGAATAATTTTTCCATTTTTTTCTAGTTATTCGTTGCTCTCGTGGTGTCATGTCTTCAACATTTTTTCTCTGTCCTTTCTCTTTTTTCCTTAAGTACTGAAGTTTTTGCTTTTCTTTGTATTCCGCAAATTTAATGGGGTCGCTTTTAATTTTGGCCAAGCGAGCCTTTTCTGCTTCTCTCTTTTTTTAGTATTTCTTCCCTAGTCAAATTGCTTTTAGCGTGCCGCATGATGTTTTAAACTGAAATATAAAATAGATATGCTAATACATGGTAGAAATTAAGATAAAAGTGCTCTTAAACAAAAAAACATCAGTACCATGGAAATACGTCAGTCCTCTGGCGCGATACCTGACAAAGGACTGACGCCAACGGACTGACGAAAGAGACATAATTTGAGGTTATAATCAGAACTAATGTTTTTTTTGGTAATTTCGAATATCAACAAACTACATTTTAACAAATCATAGTTAACTATGTATAAATGAAAATAAACCTCAGATTAACAAGAAAATAACAACTCACCACGGGACTGAAATTTTGACTGACTCAGCTCGTGTATAGACGACAAACACAACCCAAGCACTGGTACAGTTATGGTGGCCGTCAAATTGTGCGGTCCGCAACTAACTTCATTACCAACATTAAAATTCAAACAGAGATTTGACGTTGAGTCTGTGATATTGGGCGCGAATTTTAAATTTAAACATCACACAACGGACTGACGAATAAAAACAAACACAAAGTTTCTTATTTTTTTTTAAATAAAGTGGAGAACATTGCATTATGAAAGTTGTAGTATATATTACTATATACATCACAGATTATAGTAAATTAGTAAGTTTTCTTAAATCAATGATAATGTTTAATAGCTAATCACTTGATTATTGGTTTTCGGGATTGTGACATGCCAAAGGACTGACGTTTTAAGCATTAATTGTGTTTTTTTATTAACTTGTATTTAAAATGAAGAGCTGAAATTGGGTGACCAAATAAAGGACTTTTCATTGTTTTAAAATAAATTGTAATCTCAATAAAATATAATAAGACTTTGTATATATTGGCTGATGACATTGAGTTACCCATTTTTTGTATATTCACCCTAATATTTAATGAACATTTTTGAACACTTATATTATTAAAAAAGAATTACGGTGTCCACATTTTGGACATTGCCCTTTCTCACGTATGAAATTGTGCAAAACATGGTGCAATGCATAATGGCACTTTGCATTTGATACACTCTATTTTACTCTTTTTTCCAAGAGCTTTACTGCTGCAAGCTCTGCAGCTTCTATAACTGGGCAGCTCTCCCGACATATGCGATCCCACATCGTTCAGCCTTATATCATCAGGGATACCATAAATAGACTTCTGCCTGCTTGTTGGTCCTTTTGGTCACAAAGTTGGGCAGAACAGATACCCTTCGTTTCCTGGAGCTGTAACTGTTGATCAGGTTACGTGCCAAGTCAGTGCGGCACTGCAATGCACTTATTGGATTATGCACTCTGTCATTATGGGTATGAAGTATGTGGGCATTCGTGATAGCTGCGTCCACCAAAAAATTAAATATACGCATCCACCACCTTCTACTGTGTCTTGAAATAGGGTAAGTGGCTCTTTTCTGGTCAAATCTGTTCACACCTCCCATGCTTTTTGTGTACTTTAAAATGCCCAAAGGACAAGCAATATCAGGCTTCGTCATCTTTTTGCGTTCTTTTACAGGTTTTCTTTTGTCGAGATATGCTGTACTTAGCACAATACCAAGTTGGTATCCTTCCATACGAAGAATGCAGCATTTTTGTTGACTCGCCATTTGTGTTGGCCTTTGTCCAATTTTAGAGCAGCTGGTTTAGGTGTATTTTTCTTTTTCCTGTCGCTTTTTATCAATTCGGGCAAATTTGTGCGGTCTTGACGTACTGTGGCTGTTGAGTATATATTTTTTCGAATAGAAATTGCATTAGCTCACAGGAGGCAAAAATATTGTCAAACGCGACATGAGTGTTTTCAGCATTTTTTCAATCAGTTTTTTGAACAGTCCTTTCACTACACTTGCACCTAATCCAACTTCCGAGGTGTCGTCTTTTTTACCAATGTATACTTCAATCTGGTAAAGATACCCCGTCAGACTGTCACAGCGTGCCCAAACCTTGTTGGGCTTTTTTGGCATGTAGGGTAAACCACCCAATTATTGGCACTTTAAGCGACTACTTCACAAAACCGGTAAAATTGGCAAGTATAATTATATTTTAACCAATAAAAAATCATTTATATTGGCCTTATAATCTTTGGAGACCATAATAAAGTACTTGTCATTAATAAATTAAATAGTTTTAGTTAATATATTTTACCTTTTCAAAAAATATCTAAAATACCAGTTACCGGCATAGCCAAACCTTATATTGGCAGTGATTATTACCAATAATTGTCACTATTCTTGCAAGGCCGAAAAATATTTACGAGGTCAGGTTATGTAGGACTGAAATAAGCAAAATGAAAGCCTTTGTTAAAGAAAAAGTAACATTATATTTGTATAAGAACTTATCATAATCAGTTGGGGCGCTTATTATTAAATGTGGTTTTAAATTTAAAAGAAAATAATAAAAAACCTTCTAGGCTTAAACAAAAAAATATAACAATTTTAGCTTACGACTATTTAACCTCCTTAATTAGGTACATTACGTCATAATTAAATCACAGCTCTAATCGAATGAGATCACAAGTAATTCTTAAATCACGTTAGTCGTCTGAATCAGTCTCAGTCAACATTTTTTCTATCTCAGCTGCACTGTAATTTTTGCTAGTCCCTGCTTTTTGGTTTTCTTTGTTCATGTTTTCAAGTGCAGCTTCCAATTTACCATTGTCAAGTTTATAGAAATCTTCCGAAAATAAAATTTTGGTCACGTAGTCTTTAGCTTTAGTGTTTTTTTTTGTTTTTCTTCACTACTTTTTTTTCTTTTTCCAATTTCTTTTGTTCTCTTTCTTCTTTTCTCTTTTTAACGCCTTCTGCTTTCTCTTCTTTAATTTTAAATTTTTCATTTTCCTGAGCTTTCCATTCGGCTGATGTTAGTACAAAAGGCGTCTTCTTGGTATTTTTTATTCCTTTTCTATGTGGGGTTTTAGGTAGTACCAAAATATCTTGCAGTTTAATTATAGCATTGTCTTTCTTAAGCTATGGTGCTTTCAGTTGCATAAAATTATATTGATTTGCCCCTATTTGGACATCTCCAGTTACTCTGATAGACGGTTTTTGGGGAGTTGTGTATATCGATGATTGCTGCTGATTGCTCACGGACATTTGGTAGATAGGGGTTTCGGTAGATAAATGCGATGTGGATGCTTGTTCGATGCTTGGTACGTAATTGGATGATGGCTGTAAGATCGAAGCATGCTGTAAAGAAGTAGAGGCTTTTTGGGAAGATACGTGCTCCATAGATTGTAGCTGATTGAATGCTTGTTGACTGGATATATCTTCTGTAAAATCATTAACTTCAGAGCATTGGACTATTTCCTCAAAAACAACCTCTTGTGTAACAAAATTAAAACTTTGTTCAGCAACATTTTTGTTTGGAGAGTTATTGAAAACTATCTCCATATTTTCAATATCAAAATTTCCGATATTGTCATTCTGATTTATTGTGTCTAAACTTGAGCTAACTTGCAAATCATTCTGAGACGTGGTAAAGAAATCCCAAATTTTCAATAAATAATCGCTAGACTCCTCTGGCCTCAATTCTCTTTTATCAATTTTATGTATTGCACTTTCTCCCAACAACTTCATAAAGTCATCTTTGGTAAGCCCCCGATTGTCTGTTACATGCCTGGGTTGCGTTAAGGCGGTGTTATTTTTATTTGCAGTTCCTAGGCATTTAGTATAATCTACCGCATCTGCATTAAAAGGACAAAGTCCAGTTGCTCTAAAACCATTTATAATTGTGGACGCTTTAATACTTTTGTCTATAGTATCTTTAAGTAATGGAACAAATTGAATTTTCGTTAACGCTTGAGATGGATTATTTCGTCGCCATTCTAGGACAGTTTTCTGCCATTGTGTTTTTAATGGTTTAAACGCGGCGACGTCTGCAGGTTGAAGGAGCCTAGTGCAGTTGGGATATAACGCTATAAGAATTATACTTAAACTAGTGCATAATTCACTGGTAGCAAACGTCAAGTGCGATTTGTGGCCGTCTACAAAAAGTATTACGGGGAATTGTGTGCCAGTCTTAACGAGGTGAGGATGGAAAACATTTTTGATGTACTCAAAAAATACATCAGAATTCATCCATCCGTTGTCACTTAAGCCTACGCCCCAATCTTCAGGAATCTTAGAAGTTATTTCGCCAGGTAATCTTTTATATGGAAAAATTACCATTGGCGGAGTAAGTTGACCATCTGCACCAAAAGTAAACATGACGGTTAAGGAAGTTTTGGCTTGGGCATGATCGACTTCATAAACATTTTTTTCTCCCTTAGAGCTTAAAACGATACCTGTTTTTGGACAAAGAACAAAATTAGTTTCATCACCATTGAATACTCTTGATGGGTCTGCTAAGATGTCATAGTAGTTATTTTCGGTCATGTAAATCCTAATTTGTTCAAACCATCCTCTTACATCAGATTCAGAGACCGTAGAGCTGGCACCTGTCACAGCTTCTGGTGTTCGGAACGTAACAGTTGGATGTCTAGCTAAAAATAGTTTAAACCACTTCTCACCATTCTTAAAACTGCTGGCTCTCCCCGATTTATTTATAAAGTCTGAAACACTCTTTATCAAATCTTCTTTTCTCTTTGGAAACCCTTTTTTGCTACTGACTTTTATCCAGTTAACAAAGAGCAGTTCTTCCTCGTCAGTTAAAATCGTGGACGGACCGGGCTGAGAACGATGGTCAGGATGTTTTATTCTAAATTGAATAGTAGACCGTGGTACGCTGAAGGTTTTTGCAGCAAGTTTTTTGCTCATGCCCTTTGATATTTCGTGAAGAGCTTTTTGTAGATTCTCTTCTGTGTAAATCTTCCGTTTAAAACATTTTTTAGTGTTTCTTTCTCTAGACTTCTTCAGATTAGGCTTCATTTTGAAAGTGGCTGAAAAGATAACACTATTATTGGCACCTTTTTTAACCAACGTTTGACACCCGTGCCAATGAATGGATTTTACATAATTGGCAGTGGGTCAACATTTGGATTGGTGTATCTAAAACTTTCGAAAATATTTTAAATGCAATCTAAATCCAATTTTCTGACAAACAAGGTATAATTTTCAATAAAATCAAATTATTTTAAATACCCTTTTATTGGCATGTGTGCCAATAAAATGGATAAACAGATTTTACGCCGACCAAATGTTGGCACACTACAAATGGATAAAAGTTCGCGGTCAAATTATAAAATACAGTTTAAAAAACGTCCTTTACATATTCAATAATAATACAAAATGAAATTATATAAGAACAACATAAAAGATTTGCACGTTTTTTATAGATTAGGATAGCTCTTACCTTAGTAAAAAACTAATATTTTGATTATTTTTGTCGCACCGGTCCCGACTGGTCAAACAGATGGTTATTGCGCCGCCATGTTTTAAGGAATAAAAAATGTGTGTTGCCAGTGGAGTAAAGAATGAGACTACTGTTTAATTTCTACTAAAAGTTTTTTAGTCTAGCTACTAAAAATCTTAATTTTCTTAAAAAACTGGAGCATGCCAATAAATTGGTAGAGTGCCAGTAATTGGATGGCTTACCCTATTGTTTCAGCGTGCTGCGACCCTTAAATTTTATCATGCATTCGTCAATGCTTTGTGAGGAAGAGCATGATGCACTATTTTGAAAAGCGTCATTCATGCTGTCGAACAAAGGTCTGACTTTGTATAGTTTATCAAACCCTTGTTCATTTCTCTTAGGCATTTTACTATTGTCATTTATATGTAAATTAGACAGAATCTTTTTGAATCGCTTCACTGGCATGGCACGTCTGCAACCTCTTTTACGCAAAACAGTGGATCAGAAGACCAGTATAGTGCCACATTAGGAAGTACATGAAGTCCCATGAATATCAGAATTCCAAAAAAGGCTTTCAGTTCAGCTATTGTGACAGGTTCCCAATCTTTCTGGAGGTTTTGTGTTGCATATAAATTAGTTTGGTCAACAATGGTAGCTAGGATTTCATCCGTGAAAAAAGCTCTAAAATATACAGCAGGACTACTTCTGTTCGGGATAAACTGTTTCGGTTTCAATACTCTATCATCGAATTTATAATTTTTTTTATTGCTTATGGCGGCAAACGAGCAGACAGCACACCTGATGGTAAATGTCACTGCCGCCCATGGACCTTTGCCAATGGTATAGCTAGGCCGCTGCTTACCAATACAAACCCCGAACCCACCCCAGTTGGGCTGCCGGCTCTCTCGCTCACCGAACGAAGCGCAATAGCATATTGTCATTACTCAGACGTCAATCTTCTGCGAGAGTGTGGTACTACCCCGGACGGACCGGCCCGCGGCTGTAGACAGAGAACTGTCCATAGCGTGGTCCTCCCACAATCAAAATTGGCGGATTGTGAGGAAACTGCACTTTTTTCCAATGTTCATTATCGTCATCACTATCGGAGCTATGCTCAGACGATTCTGTATCTATTATATCAGCAGGACGTGTAATAGTTCGTGGTATTGGACTTGCAGAAGCAGTTGTTAGAACAGGAAACAATCTAGAAGTTCCAGGAGAAGGATGTGGCTGTGTGGAGCTAGTATGTGGAACGACTGTACCTGCAGGAGAAGATTCCTTTATCCCCAGGTTTGAAACTGATGCAGATCTAAGAGGCAAGTTTGGATCCAAAATTTCTTGAAGTTCAGCATCACTTGGCGGTATGAAAATAGTTTCAGTGTCGTACTCGTCACTTTCGTTATTGTCTCCGACAATGCGAACAGGTCTTCCAGAACATCTTCCAGTTTATCTAATGGAATTGTCTGAAATAGAAACACTTAGTTACAAAAAAAAAACAAAATTATAAATCGCGGGCAATGTCCAAAATATGGATGTCATAGTTTTTCGTTTCTAACAAGACATGTTAACCAAATTCTTAAAAATCAGAGCTTTTACCCCACATTTACAACATTTGGGACGATACGTAAAAGAAAACTTACCTATTGGTTCATAGCTTTTGAAGATTTTCTTAGATTTATAAACAACACTTAAAAATCATCAATTTTTGACATAAGATCGATCACCTGATAAAAGTCGGCCATGTTAGTATTTTTTTTAACTTTTGTTAACAGTATCTAGAGGCTCAACCAAAGAACCAAAAGTGACATTTGTCTAACGTTTGTTTTAGCGGCGAAAATTCAAAATGTATGGTGTCCCATGTATGGATACAGCCCATAAAGAGTTAAAATAAAATAACTACCTTAATATTATGTAAGTGAAAGTATTTATTTAGTAGAAAATTAAATTTATAATTAAAGAATAAAGAGAAAAGTAGGAGGAGAAAACTTGTGGATCTTATTGAAACAAGGCAAACATAAGTGAGGTTTATTTTCACATTCATCGCAAAATGTAGAATTTTTTTTGGTTTTATTTTTGGCAACTGTCAAACCAAATGGCTGCATATTCATTTTGTAACAATTGTTACAAAAACTTCGTGTACTCCGCACTGCTCCCTCTATTTTAATTAGTTTATGTTTGCTCCTCTTAGGTCTTTTTATTATTTGTTCTATATTCTTATTTACTGCTAAATATTCCACAATTTGTTTTCGGTATTCCACAAACTCCATCTTGTTGTTATTATTTTCACAGTACATCACGCAAGAGTTCATCAAAGCAGTGTTCAAAATTAATTCGACCCCTAACTTCTTGTACCATTTCATTGTCTTTCTTAATGGGCATGAATAGGCATTCATTTTATCACTAAAATCTACTGCACCTTTTGCCATATTATAAGCAAAAATCATTTTTGGCTTTCGAACTACTTTGCCTTTTTGTAACAATTTTAAAGCCTTTGGAGTGCTTGGTGGACATCATAAGCACATCTCTCTTACCTTTCCATTTTAAAACCCAAATTCTCCGTTGATTTTCTTTCGCCATTGACTCACCTGGTTTGAGCTTAGCATCTTAATTTTATTGCACATTTTACGTAAATGCCCTACTTTGTTGCACTTATTGCATTTATATTTTGTGAACCGACACTGAGATGACTTATGGTTAGTACGACCGCCGCACACCGAACACTTTGTTTTATCTGCACTAACAGGTTTGGCACTATATTGCGACTTTGTGGTCTTGAATACTTGTGTCTGGTCTGCAGAAGTAGAAACAGAAGCGGCGACGCCTGTGCGCGCAGCCCTTACGCTTTCTGCTCGTTCCACCGCCTTCGCTAACGTCAAACTATCCAAGTCGCGCGCGAACAGCTTCTCTCGTTCCGAGCCCAGTAACATACCCATTACGAAGCGGTCGCGCAATTCTTCCTCTACGTTACTAAATCCGCAATGTAGTGTGAGTCCACGGAGTCTTGCTGCCCATTGAGTGTACGTTTCGCCTGGCTGTTGCGTGGCTGCGTAGAACTTGTGACGTTCACTGAAGCCGCACCGTTTTGGGGTGAAGTGGTCGTCCACTAAGGTCACCAAGTCCTCATATGGTACATCATGCACGTTTTTGGGCAGCGCTAGATCAGCTGCCAGCTTGTATGTACCGTCATTAAGTACGCTGATTAGTATGGCTCACCTTTTGGTTCCCGCCGCATAATTTTTTTCATCAATATTGTTTGCGATGAACCATTGAGTTACCCGACCTTTGTATGTCTTCCAAATTTCCAATAATTTAAATTGTGATCAAAACTAGATAAAATGCCGTAGAATGCTTGGGCCATAGTTTAATAACTTAAAATTTTCTTTTTAACTGTGGGTAATTCTCGTCGCCACTGTTATGTACGCTAGGGACATGTGAAACTAACGACAGTTATAAGCACACTGTTTATTTCTAACGTATACAATTACATAGTAGGACGTAGCATGTGTGTACGGTATGCACAGCTATGTAAGTGGACTGTATGAGGTGAGTTTACGAAACTAGGTGAGTAACTGATATTATTCTATCCCTGCAAGCCGCGAAGAAGTAATTAAAAAAAAGTTTGAAGTTTCTCCAAATACCCTCCACATAACTCTCAACCGAACAATGTGTGTGTAACATATACATACAAGATACGTAGGCTATCCTATATCATATACATAACATTAAAAAATATATAAGTGTACCCTTTACTGTGTTTACTAATGAGGAAAAATAGTTAAAATATCAAAACGATATTGTTATATATTTATTTTGAAAAAAACATTTGGTATCATTTTTGATACTTTAGGCATTACAGTAATCAAAATATTGAAATTTATTTAACAATGAAACAATGCAAAACGGGGATTTTTCTTATTATCATATAAGGAAACTTTACATTTTTTACATAACCATGAAGTAAGCTTTCGACGATTTTGATATTTACATTTATTTCTTAAGTCCATAAAAACTTTTTCATGTCCCACTCGATCATAACGTATTTCATTTGAGGGTAAGACCTGACACCAGACCGTGATTTTTTGGAGGGTGGTTCAACATCATCATCTTTTCGACTTGTACCTACTTAGCCTTCCTCTTTTATTATCAGGTTGGTTTTGATACTGACATAAGGTGTCAGCAAGCTTTGTTTTGAAGTCAGCTAACTTCAGTTTGTCCTTTTGGGGTGTTCCTCTTTTGACGTTAACGTTTTTGTAGAGTACCCAAGAGTTGATTATTGTAATATCAAGTAGATGATAGAACAACCTCATTATCCACTTTTTAGATTTTATGCGTATATAATATCGCCCAATGAAGCTGTCCATCAGGTCAACGCCCCCCATGTGGGCGTTATATTCCTTGATCACGCGAGGACCCTTGTTCTCGGGTAATACTATAATAATACTTGAATATTACGTTTTATTTTTTTGTCGTAGCGGGTTATAGACTCTGCTGGCTCGCAACCAATATAAGTGGAAAGCAATAGCACTTGCTTATTGTCCTTCCAATTTGTTGCCGAGAAATCCATACCTTCAAAGGTAGCAACATTTTCGTGATAGGCTCCTTTTGTTACTGTGGACTTCAAAACTTCCTTTTTATCTGGCAACTTGCAAGTCTTGCCCAGTCTGTTCCTCTGGACGGTACCAACGGACAGTAAATACCTTCTTTGGTTAGGTAATGTAATAAAGGAATATTGGTATAAAAATTGTCGAAATATAGGATATGGTTGACATTCCTTGGTATTGGTCTTAGCAATCGAACGAATGTATTCGATACCACTCCTAAATCCGGTTCGTGTGGTAATCTCTCAACATTCTTAGCTCCTGAGTATACCTCAAAACTATATGCGTAACCCGAAAGGCTGCACAGCACATTTAATTTAAATCCTCACTTATGGGGTTTGTTGGGCAAATATTGCTTCATAAAATGTTGTACTTTAGGGGCACACATTTGCTCGTCCAGTGATAGCCGATGGTCAAACGGTACAGTAACGAATCTTTTATTCAAGTGGTCTAATACTGGGTGAACCTTGTGCAGTCTGTCGTGTTGAGTATGGTCAGGTGGCAAGTGTTTAGTGTCATCATTCATGTGAAAAATTTGTCTAATCTTATCAAACCTGTTCCGATTCATGGTCCGGGCAATTGGTTCAAATTTTGTTTTATTCGACCAGTACGATCTCACGTTCGGATAATGATAAACACTTGTAAAAATAAGAATGTCAAGAAATTTACGTAATTCTAAGAGAGTCACAACTTCTGTAAAGTTAGGATTTTTTTGGATCGCATACTTGTTTGATTCTTCCAAGGAATTTTACAAGGAATTTTAAAAATTCCTCACCAAAGAAGTGCGAAAAAAACTGAAACGACGTTTCCAGGGTAATATAAATATAATAATAGTGAAGGGCGTCGGCGGTAAATCTAATTCAAGGTCAGGTTCAGCATTAGGGTCTACTTCCAAATCTTCCTCATCCCCTAGTACCATCCGAAGCTCTCTTCGACTTGAATAATAATCAATATCGAAATCTTTAACAAGCGACGTATACCGCGGTTATAACAACACCGCTACCAATAAACGATATTTAACAATTCGTCGGTATACGTCTGTTATAAGGATTGTGTAAATTCTTTGGAATTTTAAACAATTGTCATTCATCCTACGACCCTTGTTTAAGTAACGGTTAATCTCGAATTTCTTGACTATATACTGCGTTTTAAAAATTTATATCTACAGATAACACAGGTCAACACGATTTTTGAGTCTGAGTTCTGTACCTCTGATTTTGATTACTTATGCCAAACTAAAGAACGAAAAAATATTTTTATCTAATAAAGTTTGCTTTTGTAGATACCAGAACGAAATTTCAACATTTATGGAAAAGTTCTATTTTTCAATGTTAATCATATTTAAAATTAAAGCAAGTTATGAATTATATATTTTAATTAATTTTTATTATAAAATACAGCACAAATAAACATAAAAATACAAAAAAATGATACAAAAGAAGCTTTTAAAATGAATACTTTTAGTATTTCTAGTGTAATCATCAGAACTTTCTCGTATGAGCGTCCAAATGTAGTCACCCATCATGTTCTCATTATATTGTCCTTGATATCTTTGTTCAAAGTTCATTATATCCTGGTGGAAGCGTTCCCCTTGCTCTTCTGAATATTCACCCAAGTTATCTTTGAACAATCCAAGTGTGCATGAAGCATGTGCACTTTAAGTGACATTCTGCAACCCATGACTTTGAAGCTGTCAAGCATATTAGAAATAAGCTCTTCATAATTCTCGGCCTTCTTGTTACCAAGGAAGCCATGAATGACTGCTTTAAGGCTGAGCCACGCTTGTTTTTCATGAGTACTCAGGAGCTGAAGAAAATGTTCACTCGCCATTATTTTCTTTATTTGTGGACCGACGAAAATACCAGCTTTAATTTTAGCCTCTGACAGTTTTGGGAAAATGTTTTTAAATATTGAAAGGCTTCGGAGTCTTGACGAAGAGCCTTTACGAATTGCTTCATGAGTCCTAATTTTATGTGCAGTGGAGGCATTAAAATACGATCAGGCTCTACAATTGGTTTATTTTTTACATTATGTTGTCCGATTTGAAACTCGCTCTAGGTATGCGTCCGATATATCAAAACGAATCTGAAATCGGATTTCAGTCAGAAATCGTATCGTATCGATATTCAACACTATACAAACTGATTTTAGAAAACGTACTTCGGCAGAAACTAAATCAACACATATCAAAACAAAACGACGAAAACGCAAACTAATAATAAATCTAATCATCGCGCAATCGTTTTCTATTGCTAGTTTTGCAAACCAAACCAATATTTGAAAACTTACTAACTATCTCTTTCACTCCGCTAAGCGATCGCTTAGTCAGAATGAGAGAAAGCGAATTTCATTAAAATTCGCCTTCTTTCATTCTAACTAAGCGATCGTTTAGTGCATTGAAAGAGATGAAGCGAATTGTCATCTGTTTTGGAATTTGGCGGTTTCTAAGAAACTCAGAATGGCAGATGGAAACGAAACAGAATTACAAGAGTCAGGGAATAAGATCTATATTAGAATGCAACTACTTCCATGATAATATTACACAATACTTAATGATAGTAGTTTAAGTTTTGTGTTTGTTAAATAGATTTTTGAATTATGGGAGAGTTTTTGCACACTTGACCTTGGTGACACGTGCGGTGTGCGCGTAATGTTATTTTTGTGATCTCGTGAACTATATAATTAGATAGGTATTTTACGATTCAATACTATACTAACGTATGTTAGTATCATACATACGATTTGATGATAAATAAGAAATAACTATTTAATGTAAAAAGGTAAGATTTTTGCTTCGTAATCGGGATTAATAAAAAAAATCATACAAAAAAAATGTACATTATATAATATAATCATGAAATCATTGTAAATATGACGATTTTTAAATACGCAAGAAAGTTTTGTATCATATCCAAAACAAAACATTTTTGCTAGTCTAGTACTCTAGTTAAGCCTAGATAAAGCATGAAGGAAAATCGTACACCTAAATCCAATCAACAAAGAAATTATAGAAAAATTATTTGAATGCGTTCGTTCGATTGCGTTTTTCGTTTGCTACGCTAAAATAACTAAAAACATCGAATATCGATCGAAACTAAAGTAAACCCGCTCCGGCAACCGCTCTGGAAATCGATTTCTGAAATCGGTTTTTAAAATCGATTTAAATATCAGAAATCGAATTTGTATCGGTTTGCGTAAAAATCTGAAAACGCCCATCTCTAACTCGCTCCGTTGAGGCCATGAATGCTGCTGGTAGTGAAGTGCATCGGCTCTACTGTCCCATAAGCAAAGGTAACACGGATATTTAGTGTATCCCCCTTGCATTCCCACCAGAAAACCAACCATTTTGAAATCCCCTATCACGGGCCAGGCATACTGTTCATATTTTAAAACTTGAAGAACCATTTTAACGCTTTCGTAATTTTCTTTGAGCATTACAGAATGAGCCAGAGGAAGTGATGGAAATTTATTCCCATTATGAAGAAGAACAGCTTTTAAGCTTCTTGTAGAGCTGTCGATGAAAAGACGCCATTCAGAAGAAATGCAAGGGATTCCGATTGCATCAAACAAACCTTTCACATCATTATAGTAACACAGTCCGTCTTCCTTCGTGAAAAACCCAGCAAACATTTCATGACGCTTTCTTTGGTCACTTATTATAACGTTGCCCTTGAGCAAATTCCACTGTTTTAGCCGTGAAGCTAATATTTCTGCTTTAATTTTAGGAAGGTTTAAATCTCTTATTAAGTCAATAAACTCTTCTGCATCAATGAGATGTGGTTCAACAGATGGTGTCGCGATTACGAACTCGCTGCCTTCGCTATTACTAGATAATTGTGATAGCGGTACCATCTCTTGAGTCTTCACGTTTGGACTAGAAGGAACTGGAAAAATTTCACTGTGGGGTACTGGAGCAGACGTTGATGGTAGGTTTGGATACAGGATCTTCTTGGCATTTTTTCCAGCACGACGCTTACGTGGATTAACAACACAAAAACAGCAATCATTGATGTGATCAGTTGGCTCTCTCCATATTCTTGGTACTGCAAACTTCATCTTTTTTTTTTCTCCTCGGTATCAGGCTGGAAAAAAAATTAATATCATTCATTAACAAATGACGCATTTAATGTATATTTTAAAAATATGTAAATAGGTATACAAATGTACTTTAAATATAAGGTGTATTTTCTTACCTTCTAAAGTGTTTTTGCAGTTATTACACGAGAAGTGAGGCGCCCATATTTTATCCTGACTTCGTACGGGCATGTTAAAATAAGCTTCATAGGCTTCACAAAGTTTCTTATTTGATGATAAACTAATTTTTTTGGCTCTCACTTTAATAAACTCACCACAAACATAGCAAAAAGAGTCCACGTCGTTTTTACACATTTTCGATGACATTTTTAGGCCTCGCGACACATAAAATACGTTATTCCTCTAGAAAGCGCACTCGCATACTGCCATGACACTCTGCTACCTCTCACTTCACATCCACAGTCCCTCTCACCCCTCTCTTGCATCATAAATGCAACGGCTTTTAAAAAAATGTGCAAAACCACCGTATATTTAGTTTTCATTATATTAAGTACAAAAGCAAACTTTATTTATTATTAATGGAGCTCCTGTTTATTTTTCCATTTATATAATCAGAAAATAATCACTAAATAAAAGACTCAAAAAAAAAATTTTTTTTGTTGACCTGTGTAATAGATTATCTATATCTCGACATGTTTGACGAATTAGACAGTGAAGAACCACAAAGAAAAAAAACCTACAAAAATCGTTATGATCCTTTTACATTAGAGAAAAAAGAATTTCGAGCGAAATATAGATTTAGCAAAATATACACAAGAAAGATTGTAGAATTAGTTAGATGCCACATTGCAGAAGAAAATCGTGAGGGTGGATTGTCTGCAGAAATTCCAGTTTGTACTGCACTCAGAATGTGGGCTCGACAAGAAGTTCAAGACGATGCAGCAGACATTCATGGTGTAAGTCAGCAATCCATCACGAACATATGCCGAAGAGTAGCTTTATCTTTGTGTAACAAGGATGCGCAATTTATAAAGATGCCGACAACAGTTGCAGAACAGGAACAAATCATATCCGAATTCAGAAGTATTTGTGGTTTTAGACAAGTTGTTGGTGCTATAGATTGCACATCATCCATCCATCAGCCCGTAAACGTCCACTGTTGGACATAGGCCTCCCCACGAAAATGCCATCTGCAACGGTCCTGTGCCACCTACATCCAACGGTTTCCTGCTACCTTAATGAGGTCATCAGTCCACCGAGTGGGGGGTCGTCCTACGCTGCGTCGTCCGATTCGTGGTCGCTACTCGAGAACCTTTCTTCCCCAACGGTTGTCGGTTCGTCGATCGATGTGGCCTGCCCATTGCCACTTCAAGCCTTTCATGAGGCCGCCATTTTGAGATCACGTTTCAGTGCCGTAAGTCATCGCTGGTAACACACACTGGTTATAAACCTTTGTTTGCAGACACTGCGGAATATTAGACGAGAAGATTGCACACATGTTAGAATTAAAAAAAATAGTGCTGATAGTGCTCAGCAGTATATAAATACATACACATACATATCATCACGCCATATCCCTTGCAGGGTAGGCAGAGAGAACAGAGTGCCAGAGAACTCTATCTCTGCATACTTCACTCGCTTCCTCAACATTCATAATTCTCTTCATACACGCTCGCCGGTTTCGGAGACTCTTGACTCCACCTTCCTTCAGTACATGACCGATCTGGTCTAGGTAGGTAAGTCTCGGTCTCCCTCGGTACCTACATCCTTCCACTTTCGCATTGTATATCTTCTTAACCAGGCGTTCGTTCGGCATTCTTTCCACATGTCCGAACCATCGGAGCATTCCCTTTCGCATCTTTACACCAATACTCTCTTTCATACCTACTCGCTCTCTTACGTCGTCGTTACGAATGCGGTCGGTCAGCCTAACTCCACAGATTTTCCGCAGAGATCGCATTTCGACCGCATTAATTTTACTTTCATACTCTTTTCTGCATACCCAACTCTCGCTTCCATACAGTAATGTTGGGACAAGCACTGCGTTATGTATTGCTACACGTGCCTTCTGGCTGAGGTGGTGGCTGCCGAGAAGTTGCCCCAACGCTCCGTTCACTCTATTTCCCGCATTCACTCTTCGCTCTATATCAGTGGTGTACCTTCCATCTCGGCTAAATCCACATCCAAGATATACAAATTCATCCACTTGCTCTAGTACATCATTACCTGAGTAGAACTGTAGAAGAGTAACAATTTACTCTTACATCTGTTCTGGTTTTATCTCTTTCAAAGACCATTATTTTGGTATTTTGCTCACATTCACGCGTAGACCCCTTTTCTTACAATCTTCTGTCATTGTGTCGACTAGGGTCTGCAGGTCAATCGCTGACTGTGCCAGCAGGACTGCATCATCTGCATAAAGCAGAGCAGTGACCACTGAGTCGCCCATCTGGACTCCCACATTCATATCGTTCAACCTTTGGAGACATTTATCCAGATATATGATAAACAGCCTGGCTGACAGAACGCACCCCTGCTTAACGC
The DNA here is from genome assembly GCA_905163515.2 of Lymantria monacha. Lineage (NCBI taxonomy): Eukaryota > Metazoa > Arthropoda > Insecta > Lepidoptera > Erebidae > Lymantria > Lymantria monacha. The sequence goes on along the minus strand of LR991082.1, from coordinate 15,237,148 downwards.
CGATATTGACGTCAAACCAAGGCGACATTCCATCATCCAGCCGCACACAGGCTCTACAGCCCATGTAACTGGACTGCACAGCCTGTAGCAGTTTACCGTTAATACCATACTCCGGTAAAATGTCCCAAAGTTCCTTTCGTACAACCGTGTCAAATGCTCTCTCCAGATCCACAAAACTGCAGAAAACCCTCTGACCTAGAGCCAGATGCTTCTCCACAATGTTGCGCAGAGAGAACACTTGATCCATGCATCCCCTTCCACTCCTGAATATATATAAATAGAATAGGATATTCCTCATTAAATGTGCAAGTGGTGTGTGATACTAATTTAAAAATAAGAGATAACTAAGATACCAGTGGCACACTGGAGGGGTAGCACACATGATGCAAGGATATTCCGGGAAAGTCGAATAAGGCAAAGATTTGAATTGAAAATGGGGAATTCAATGGTCGTTTGTTAGGGGATTCTGGCTATTCTCTAACAAATTATTTGTTTATTCCAATTCACAATCCCCACAGCATTAAGGAAGACACTTATAATAGATGCCATATATTAACCAGAAATATGATTGAAAGGTGTTTTGGAATTTGGAAACAAAGATTTAGGTGTTTGTTATATGGCTTCAGTGTATCTTTGGAAAATGTAAAATTGTACATTGTAGCTCTTGCAATATTACACAACATCACACTGGATATGAATGAAAACATAGATTTTGTGGAATCCATAAATACTAATGATGACGAAAGCCAACAATTGCCTAGAGGTATTTCAGATAGCACATCTGGTCAAGCATCGAGGAGATTATTTATTGAAACTAATTTTTAGTTATTGAAGACCAATATGTATTTGTATTTGATTTTAAAATTAACATTTCTAATTTAAATTTTTCTATTTCCAGCTGTGTTTTTTCTTTAAATAAATTGTGTGCTTCTGTTATTGGCTGTATGTTCATGTTCATGAGCTTCAGCCATATTTTTTATTTTTAGATCCTGTTCCTCTTTGACACACTTTATGAGGACACTATTTCTATGCCCTATAGAATCCATTCCCTGAAATAAATAAAGTATTGTATAAGAATACTAACACTTGATTATATATATGTCGGAGAGAGCCATAGATAAAGCAGAAAGAGCCGTAGATAAATCAGAGAGCTATTGAGTCGAGTTGATTGTTGCTTGCATGCATAATATTATTTGTTTACATTCTAATTACGTTCTAAATTCTTTATTTAATTTTTATTACATTTAAACGTTTTGCTATAATTTAAATATCTTCTTAATCTAATAAAAGAAATGAATATTGTAATTTACGTAACGACCAATCAGAGCAGAGCACGTACCTCAAGCGAGGTCGAGGCGCCATCTCTACTTTACTTTATAGAGGCCGACGTATGACACATTTGAATTGTAGCAATGGGTCGAGTTGGATCGTTGTTGAGAGTGTATTTGTGGTTAATGTAAGAGGAGAGAGAAGCCACGAACTTGCTGCTCGGTCTTAACGGTTTATTTTGATTACCAAATTATTGTATAAGAATAAGAATAAAACGTTGTTAAAAATTAAATAAAAGACATCGATCGTTGTTTTGTGCTCGCATTTTACCCTGATGACGCCCACTAAATCTGCAACAACTAATGATCAATGGAAACGGCGCTTCTCCGACATATACATATTTTGAAATCAATTAGCTTTTACTTGAAATTTTGGTTTGTTTTCATCATTAAATGGCATCTTCCGCTTGGATCTACAAGATTTCAAAATTGTTTTGTAATCATTTGTATTGTTGTGTCTTAAAGGTGTTATATTCTGAAACCAAAAATGTGGTTATTAAGATTAATATAAGCCAATTCTACATGCATTTCTAGAGTTTAGTATAACATAAACTAACTAACCGCTTCTGCATTATTTGTTACAGTCATTGGAGTAAAAACTGTTTCTTTATTTATGAGGGTTTCTTTCTGAAATATTAATACCATTAATATGGTCAAATATTAATTATATGGTCAATATACTACTGGTCTAATACTAGGTAGAACAAAGCCTATTTTATTTTAACAAATGAATGCCCTAACATATCACATATTCCTTTTCATGTTATACAACAGTAAAAGCTATGTACACAAAGATAATAATCAAATTCATAACAAATCTATCTTGATTTAGTCTTACTTAAATATTGATGTCTTTACTGTACCTTTGCTGCTATGTCAAAAACATTGTATCTATTTCAAATTCCTGCGGGATCATGTTTAATATCTCTATAGTTGCGAGACTTGGACTAGGAGGTTTTGGCCCACCACCAGTTTGGTTTAACGATATTTTTACTTCCGACATGTTTTTTTTTGCATTTAATTGCATGGTTCGCCACTGTTGTTTTAATTCAGTCATTTCTCTTTCCCGACCATTTAGTTCATTAACTCTAAAAAGACAATCATTAACAAGAACGAATTAAAATGGTTCCCTAATGATTCACCAATAAACTATTGACAAATGGTCATTCGACAAACAACGTTTCACCAAATGATCATTTGGCAAACGATACATTTGACAAAAGTATTATAAAAACGTACTTAGCAAATGATCCATTAGCAAACACTACACATGTTAAATGTGTTAAGTATTAAAATGTAATTTAACAAAAAGTTATTTCTAACCTCATATTGCCGTGACAGTCAGTTGTTAGTTATTTTTATTGGAAAATGGGTGATAAGGTTGTGTGCGAAGTGTTTAAATCTAAGAGGGAGAAATGCCCTAAAGTCGTTTCTGGCATTGGGGTTAAAGTTCTAACCTAACCTTTTTTTTTTCACGCTGGGAAACGCTTTTACGCGCTATCCCTCGCCAGTTACAGACGAGGGGGAGTGTGGGACTCACCGGTCAGCTAGTCTGACCAGAATACCCACTAAAACCACAGCGGACCCACGTCCAACGCAGAATAGGGGGCCGGAGAGGTCGTCTTTCGACATGCTATCTTCGGGACTCCCGCGTCTGGCCGGTGGGCCACGTCCTGCAATCCAGTCTGGCGTAACCGCCAGCGGAGCAGCGGCGCAAGCGCCCTCTTGGCTCAACGCCTTCCTAATTACAGTACATGGCCTCGAGTCTCGCGGCCCTCGTGGCCTTTCTTGGGCGGGGCTTGCACAATCGCCCGCCCATTGTATGCCCTGGCGGACATCCAGCAGCCTCACAGACCGCACAATGCGGTACAGCCGTGCATGCGGCCGACTTATGTCCCCGGCCACTGCATCGGAAACAAAGTTCCGAGCGGTTTTCCGGCGACGAGCACAACGCTGCGGTGTGCCCCAGCTCTAGGCACCGGAAGCACCTCAAAGGGACCTGAACACCTGCCGAGCACCAACCGACGAGGAGTCTTCCTGCATCGGCCAGTGTCTTGGCGGTGGAGACGGGGCACCGCACCTTCGCCATGCCCATGCCACGGGACCCACGCTGGACTTCACCAACTTGTACCTCCGCGGCACTGCAGCCACACGCACGGACAACGACAGCTTCAATTTTATTCACCGTAGCGGAGTCGTATAGCCCAATTAGTCGCACGTCTGCGCGTTTAACTGGGCGGACAACATCCGCCACTCCGATCAGCGCATTGCGCAATGAGACCGCCAGGGAGTCAGCCACCTCCGACGTCTGGGTCTTGGGCAACTGCAGAACTCTTGATCCCGTCGCCGCACACCTTATACGTAAACCCTCCGTTATCCATAAGTTGGGGAGGTCAACCTCTCGCTCGGCTTGGATGAGCGCATCAGCGTACGTCAGTCCTTTAGAGATAGCCTCAGGCAGCAGTTTAAGCACAACCGCCTGAGAGCGGGGAGCAACGAGTGCTGTTCTTCGTCTTCGCTGAGATGGAGATTTAAAGGCCACAGGAGCTGCAGCATCTGAGTCCTCGGCAGCAGGCACGACCGCAGAAGGGTTAACGACGCGAGAGGCCGCTTTCCTCCTACTCCTCTTCACCACCGTTGCCCAGCTTTCCGCAGGTGCGGATTGAGCAGATGCGTCAGCTGACAGAACGTCAGGCGCCGCGACGGGTGCTGCTGGTATGGCATTTGTTCGGTCCTTGCAAGTTATGTGGAGGGTATTTGGAGAAACTTCACAACTTCGATTCTGCAACCGTCGTTATGAGAGTTGAGTAGAAGATTTGAGACAACTCGGTCCGCCAGGCGGTTGTGCCACTCGGTGTATTCGTAATCGCCGCACCTGCTTAATCCTTGGTAGGACATTGTTTAACGGAACTGTTGGAACCACCATAATAGTGTTTTGTGGTGCTGTGAACTGCATAGTTGTATAGAATATAGTGAAGCTGACTGCGCGGTTTGGCGAGCCTACTGCGACGACACTACTGCCCTCGGCGAAAGTGGATGAAAGGTTGGTGGAGTATTTTTTAATTACTTCTTCGCGGCTTGCAGGGATAGGATAATATCAGTTCCTCACCCAGTTCAGTAAACTTACCTCATACAGTCCACTGCAGGCTGTGCATACCGTACAGTCTTTTTTTGGTCACTTCGACCCAGGATACCGCTCCTAAGGTCTCATACCTCACCTAGGAATTCGTAATTCCCAGGTATTTAGACAGTACAGACGTTCTGTACTGTTATTTCTAACCGTGTTAGAATACCTCCCAATAAATATCATATATGTTAAGACGTTCTTAGCATATAATTTATTTATATTGGCCGTGCCAATTACTTCTTATTCCCCATTATTTAATGAAATTATAATTTCATTGTGTAGACGTTCTATACATATCTTATGTACTTTACTTTTCTCCACTATACGAAGTATACAATATAAACAAAACACATAAATTATTTTTTGTCGTACAATTATTCAGCTAAGTGTTATATAATTAAATTGTATAGGTAACAAGTATTAGTGAAAGTAATATAATATTAATTTTATAATTTCATTGGGCTACGTGTGTTGTTTCACAAGATGGCGGCACCTAAAGCAAAAATTTCTAGTGATAAGAAACATCCATTACCCAAAAAATTAACCGTGTTAATTCAACGAAAACAACTCTTGTTTTCACAAATGCAAAAGGTATATGATATGTCCCACGATTTATCGAATTCTGATACGAAAGAATTGTTTTTATTGCACGTCTCTGAAATTAGTGACCTACGTAGTTCATTCGAAAAAATAATATTCGATATATTCGAACAAGAACTTTTAGTTGATTCTAAGTCAATACTTAGAAGTCAAGAGTTACAAAGTTTTGATGAACTATATTTTCGAGTGAAATTATGTGCTTCGAAATATAGCTCGGCACGCATCGGCAATAACGGTGAGAATCGCTTGGTTACCATGGAGTCCCGCCCTCGCCTGCCTAAACTTGAATTGTTTACATTTAATTCGGATATTGAGAATTTTAATACATTTTATGAAACATTTTGCTCGTTAGTACATGATCAGCCGCACATTCCAAAAATTGATAAATTTCATTTTCTATTGTCTTGCACGAAAGGTTCTGCATTAAATATGGTTAAAAGTGTACCGATATCCGCCAATAACTACGATCTCGTCTGGCAGAGTTTAATTGATAAATATCGAGACAATAGATTGTTAGTTGGTAGGTACCTAGATAAAATGTTAAACTTTTCACCGTTACGCAAGGAATCGTCTGCTGATTTGAACATGTTTATTGAGAACTTCGAACATTCGTATAAGGCAATACAGGCACTTAATATTAAAGATTTAAGCAGTTATGTAATGTGTCATATTGCGTTAAGGGCATTAGATCCACAAACTCGAAAATATTTTGAACAAAAATTAGATCAAAATTCCATTCCTACCTTCGATGAATTAGCATTATTTATACATAATCAAATAAAAGTTCTAGATCATTCTGCGTCATATTCTAATGTGTATTCTAATAAATATCAACAAAATGATTCGCGACAAAAGGACACAAAAAAGCATTCGCTATCTTCTACACGCTCTGGGTTAAAGGGTTTATGTGTACATTGTGATAGTAATCATATGATTTTCCGTTGTGAACAATTTCGTAAATTGTCTAATGAGCAACGTATTCGCCGTGCGAATGAATTAAAATTATGTCATAATTGTTTAAAATCAAATCATACCGTTAAGGCGTGTAAAAGTAATTTTAAATGTTTAATCTGTAATTTACCGCATCATGTTCTGTTACATCGAGAAGTTAGCGCGATAGATAATAACAAACCGTGTTCGAATCAGCTGATTTCGACTGAGACCGCTCCTGCGCCGTGCAAGGGAGACGGACAATCAATTATCAGTACGGTGTGTCATCTGACGTCTACGCATACTTCTAACTGTACAGTTATCTTGGGAACAGCTGTTGTGAATGTTTTGAACGCGTTTGATAATTATCAGCCCGTGCGCGTATTAATTGACTCTGGGGCGCAAAGTAATTTTATTACGTTAGATTGTTTTCAACGGTTAGGATTATCAGCTAATAAATGTCCATATAATATCTTCGGACTAGGTGGCGAATATGTAAAAAATTATGGAATGGCTTCGTGTGTTATTCAGCCGCGCTACAATAATACGCCGGTGTTTAACATTGATGCTGTAATTTTACCTAAAATTACATCCGATTTGCCAAACGTACTTATTCCCGATAAGTTGATTACTAAGTATAAAGACTTACAATTAGCTGATCCGTATTTTTATACAACGTCCCCGATTGACATTATTTTATCGGGCGAAGTGTTTCCCTATATTTATGACGGGACAAAATTTATAATAAATAAAGATGTACCAGTGGCATTGGGGAGCATATTTGGTTACGTCATAACTGGAAGACTAGGGTTAAAAAATTGCTCTAGTAGTCTCGATGTTGTACCGTGTGCAACGTCATTTGTGTCGTACACAATTGAAAATAATTATTTAAATGATACACTTAAACGGTTTTGGGAGTTGGAATCTTTACCGTGTGAAGTTCCAACGGATCCTATGGAGGAGTTAGCCGAAAAAATGTACACAGAAAAACACTGTCGTGATGAAAATGGTCGTTATGTTTCTCCCATTTTATTAAACCCACACCATGCACCTATTGGTGATTCTTATGATGTGGCTATAACAAGGCTTAAACAGGTCGAGCGCCGCCTGGCGCGATCGCCAGACCTTCATAAGTCTTATGTTGACTTCATGCGAGAGTATGAATCTCTTGGACACATGGAGTTATATCAAGGTCCTGAGCAGTCAGGATATTATATACCGCACCATTGTGTTCTGCGTCCATCGTCCGTAAGTACACCTCTGCGCGTTGTTTACGACGGTTCAGCACAACCTAAGAATGGTATTTCAATTAACGATGCACTCTTGACAGGCAGAAAACTACATCCAGACTTACTAAAGATTATAATTCGCTTTCGGTTATATAAAGTTTGTTTCACTGCTGATGTGTCAAAGATGTATCGGGCTGTTCTGATTGATCCTGCTGATAGGAAGTACCAGCACATTCTTTGGCGAGAATCTCCAACGGAGCCAGTTCGCGTCTTCGAACTTCGAACGAATACCTACGGTCTCCGTAGTGCACCTTACATAGCTGTGCGCACGCTGCATCAGCTAGCTGAGGATGAGCTCACTCATGCTGAACGTCCGCGTACAGAGGCTGCAAAGGTGCTCAAACAAGGCTTCTACGTTGATGACGTATTATGGTCCTGCCCATCATTAGAACAGGCCTGCACGTTGCAGGATGATTTGCTGACACTTCTTAAAAGTGGTGGCTTTGATTTAAGAAAATGGGCTAGCAACTGTCCCGAGTTACTTACTCATATGCAGTCAAATCAAGTTGTAACCATCGATTTTCAAGATGATACGTTATCATCCTCCCTTAAGGTGTTAGGGTTGACATGGTTACCTGCCTGTGACAGTTTTGCGTTTTCCTATAACATGACTGATAATAAACAGACCAAACGATCAGTTTTAAAACTACTGGCGAGCATATTCGATCCTGTAGGTATTATTTCACCATGTACGTTTGTCGCAAAGTGTATCATGCAAGATCTCTGGAAGATGGGAGTCGCATGGGATGAGCAACTACCACCTGAGCCGTGCTCACAGTGGAATCGATTCATCTCCGATCTACCACTTTTGACTGAATTGCGTTTTGAGCGTCACATCTTAATACCTAATTTTAGTGAAATACAATTAATAGCATTTTGCGATGCGTCATCCCGTGGATACGCAACGTGCTTATATATACGTAGTATAAACAATATAGGTGAAGTGAAGGTTCGACTGCTGACTAGTAAGTCAAAGGTTGCGCCGTTAAACCCACTCTTGTCTATACCTAGACTCGAACTCGAAGCAGCCGTGCTGCTATCGAAGGTTGTAAGTTTTGTCGTACAAAACTTAAGCGATAATAATTTATCTGTTTCTATATTTGCGCTCAGCGATTCGAAAAATGTTTTGGCTTGGATACATACACAACCATACACGTTAAAAACTTTTGTGGCTAACCATGTTAGTCGCATTATTGCCGCAGTACCACCTAGTTGTTGGTATCACGTGAAGGGCGAAAATAACGCTGCAGACATATGTTCACGTGGAACGTTGCCTGCTCACTTCGTGGAAAGAGCTACAGAGTGGATTCACGGCCCCGATTGGCTATATGATAACCAACAAAAGTGGCCTATAAAACCATATTTATTAAATCATAACTTCAAGATTCCCGAACTTAAATCAAATAGTGCAACATTTAGTTTTAATTCTTCTCTAAAGGTTGAAATTAAAAATGACCTTGAAGAAATATTTAATAAGTGTTCTTCTTTTAATAAATTACAGCGTATTATTTCATGGTGTCATAGATTTATTATAAATCTTCAGTGTAAAATTTCAAATCGGTCTTTAGGCCCTCTAACGACCTTTGAGTTGCGCAAAGGTCATGATTCAATTATTAGAATTATTCAACAAAATCACTTTGAATCTGAAATAGTAGCGTTAGAAAAGGGTAAGTTTGTAGCCTCTTTACGTAAACTATCACCCTTCGTTGAAAATAAAGTCCTCAGGGTGGGGGGTCGTATCTCACAATCTGACCTTCCGTACAATACGAAGCACCCGGTTTTGCTACCAAAATGCCGTACAAGTAAATTATTAATCGAATATTTGCACGTAAAATACCTACACGTAGGGCCTCGTACATTACAAGGTCTAATGTGTCAAAACTATTGGCTCGTTGGTGCTCGTAGCATCATTCGATCGGTACTGACAAAGTGTAAGGTGTGTTTTAAATGCCGACCTACTGCATTACAACCTCAAATGGGTACGTTGCCCATGTCCCGACTTAAGGTTGATAAGGTATTCAGCCATGTAGGTACAGATATAAGTGGTCCATTCCTTGTAAAAGAAAGTACACGTCGTAACGCAAAAATATACAAGGCTTATCTATGCCTATTTGTATGTTTTTCAACAAAAGCAGTACACTGCGAGGTGTTAACTGATTTATCAGCTGAATGTTTTCTAGCTGCATATGACCGTTTCGTGGCCCGTCGCGGATTAAGTACTTGTTTATATTCCGATTGCGGGACGAATTATGTATCGGCAGCCAAGCATCTCAAGGAGGTACTTAGATTTTTAAATGGTAATAAGATTCATGACGAGGTACTCGTAGGATTAACCGCGCGGCAAGTAGAGTGGAGGACAAATCCTCCTAACGCAGCTTCCATGGGTGGACTTTGGGAAGCCGGGATAAAAAGTACGAAACACATTTTACAACGTATTGTAGGTGATAGAAGTCTCACTCTGGAAGAGTTGTCAACTGTGTTCTGCAGAATAGAGGCTGTATTAAACTCACGCCCTTTATGTACACTATCTGAAAACCCAAACGAGTTCGATGTATTAACTGCTGGTCATTTCCTGATAGGACAAAGCTTAGTGGCTGTGCCTGAATATAATTATGAGGACGTTCCTCAACATAGATTATCTCGTTGGCAGTCAATTCAAAAAATATCACAGTTATTTTGGAAGCGCTGGTCAAATGACTATCTTCATACTCTGCAACAAAGAGAGAAGTGGTTTGCCTCACCTCCTAACGTAAAGATTGGTGATTTAGTTTTACTGAAATCAAATTTGACGCGCCCATTGCAGTGGCCTCTTGGTAGAATTGAAACAACACACGAGGGCGTTGATGGCATTATTCGTGTAGTTACTTTGAGAACTAAAAATGGTCTAATTAAGAGACCGGTGAATAAAATTTGTCCATTACCGTATGCAAATTAATTACCTTTTATTTTTTTCTTAGGTTAAATTTTATTGTTTATCTAGATTAATTAATTATTATTATTCTTTTTTTTCAAAAATATACCTCACTAAAGGTTTATTTATTCTATGTGTTTTGTTTACATAGGTTAGTGGATTGTATATCCCTTACTTGCTTTTTAATTTAGAATGGGGAATTCATCATGTTGAATTCGGTGAGGGGTATGTTCGGTCCTTGCAAGTTATGTGGAGGGTATTTGGAGAAACTTCACAACTTCGATTCTGCAACCGTCGTTATGAGAGTTGAGTAGAAGATTTGAGACAACTCGGTCCGCCAGGCGGTTGTGCCACTCGGTGTATTCGTAATCGCCGCACCTGCTTAATCCTTGGTAGGACATTGTTTAACGGAACTGTTGGAACCACCATAATAGTGTTTTGTGGTGCTGTGAACTGCATAGTTGTATAGAATATAGTGAAGCTGACTGCGCGGTTTGGCGAGCCTACTGCGACGACACTACTGCCCTCGGCGAAAGTGGATGAAAGGTTGGTGGAGTATTTTTTAATTACTTCTTCGCGGCTTGCAGGGATAGGATAATATCAGTTCCTCACCTAGTTCAGTAAACTTACCTCATACAGTCCACTGCAGGCTGTGCATACCGTACAGCATTTGACGCCGCATCTTTTTTTCTTTGAGCTGCCGTTAGAGGCGGACGATCTGTCTTCCGCGGGAGGAGACGGTCCTCAAGAGCGGCGAATCGTGCCGTCATCATCTCCCCAAAGGTCTTAAAAATGTCCGACTTCAGGCTCCCTAAGTCATACCCGGATGTACCAGTAGGTGCAGGGGGCGGCACTTCAGGGTTCACATTCTGTGACGCCACTTTAGCCCGCCTTAGTTCCTCCTTGAGGGATGTTATTTCCTCCTCGTATTTCCGCCGAAGTTCTTCCGTCCCAGAGCATTGGATACAAGGACCTTGAGGGTTGCCGAGCTCCGCCTCCGGAATCTCTTTCTCCACCCTGAGTTGGTTAAGCTCGTCTGCTAGCGGGTTGTTATAAAATTTCATACGGAGAGCGTTATGTAACATCACCATATATTCGGCTGCATCCTTAATTTTTTTAATATGCGTCCCCTTCAAATTTTTTGACTCACGAACCGTCTTTATAATCTCCGCACGACTGTCGAACATGAGGATGCGGATTTCCTCGTCCGACAGTTTAGGTAGGTACATGGGGCCAATCCTTCCACCAGCCACTGGATATGGTTGAAGCCTCCGAGCACTCAGTTTCATCGCCGTCTAAGTACGCCTGGTCAAGGCGCTCTAGGCGCACCACAGCCCGTTCTAAACCCCAGGAGTGATTTTTCGGACGTGTCTTCTTCCCCCGAGTCGCCGTGCTGATCTTGGGTGGGGTTGGTTGTAACTCCGGGTCATCATCGGTGTAAAGCTCCAACTGCGACACAGAGGGGTACTCGTGGGCCTGAGCTCCACTTTCCCGCGTCCCTGCGCCGGAACTGCTAGGTATGGCTGGAGGTATTTTGCCCTTCGATCCTTTCGAAGAGGTGCTCATTTCTGAGCAACAACACAAACAATTGTTACAATAATATTTACAAAACACCAAAGAAAATATTTACAACGTCTAAACAACGAAAGAAAATATTTACAAATCATGTCAAAAACCAACCAAAGAAAATGTATATACAAAACACAACACTATTTACACAAAAACATGTTACGACATGAAAGAAACATGTTACGACATGAATGCGGGTCCATCTCGCTTATAAAGAATTCATGCCGTCACTATATTAACGACACGAGTAACACGACACACAACACACGGTAGCACCACGACACGCGGTAGCACGACTATCGCGCTTACACAGATATCGTGCCACACGATACTGATGTTTCGTATACTGTGTGTTCGACACGACGGACCGAACACGACTCCAACCTAACCTAACCCAACCTAACAAATATATCTCCAAAGATGAACGGGTTAATAAGTAATTATTTTCCAAATAATGTATAACATCATTTTTTTTATTAGTTTTATCTGACAACTGAGTTGCTAAATGTTCGTTTTGTAAAGTAATCATTTATCAAATGTAAATATAAGTGTTGATCATTTGGCAAAGGGAAACATTTGTAAAATGATCAGTAGTAAAGGGTGTCTCAGAATGTTTTTCGTTTTTAGAAGTTAAATAAAAAACAACAATATCAATTATAACTCGTTTTATTTATTGTTAAATTAAAGAGTGGTTCTTGCAGTTTATTTATGAAAAACAACCGTTTGCAAATGCGCACCATTCATTTGTTCACACTCATTTAACCTTTTTTTTTTTTTTTTTTTTTTTTTGGTGGACTATGGATTAGTCTCGCCCCGCCAAATCGGTCCGGGGTGACGGAGAAGGCGGCGCGTGACCCCATAGACCCACCGTAAAACTCCTCTCTCTTCGCCGTGCGAGCGGGTCACCGGGACCCGATTTTTAACTTCGGTGGCCCGCCCGGCGGTTCACCCTCGCGGGTTCCTCTCGTCGACGCCCCGACAGATTTCGTCGTCAGGGCGTCGCCCTCACGCGGTGGCCTCACGTCGGGTGACCGGACAATTCCCCGGTCCGATCACCCGAAGCCTCGGTTAGGGCGGCATCAGGCGCAGGTATTCGCGCCTGCGCCGCCCCGGCCGCTGGCGGCGGCCCGGAGCGCGGGAATCCTCCCTTGCCCGTTCCGCCGCTTCCTTCTGCGAGATGACAGCCTCGCAGAAGGCGGCGACCGCGTCCCAGTTCCTGATGCTGTCGACCATCGCCCTCGCGACGGCCGGCAGCGTCAGGTCGGCACCGATGACAGCGACGAGGTCACGGCGCTGCCGCTCCCATCCCGGACACACCTCCAGCGTGTGTTGCGCCGTGTCCTCGTCACTCCTGCAGTGGTGGCAGGCCGGAGTACACTCCCTATACACGACCCTGTGCAGGTACAACCCGAAACACCCGTGCCCCGTCAATACCTGCACCAGCCGAAAGGTGAGGACTCCGTGCCGCCGCTCCATCCACTCTATCAATACGGGCCGGAGGGCCTCAACGGTCTCCACACCGTGCCTAGGCCTCTCCAGCCGCGTAGCCCAACGGGCGATGACGTCTCGGCGGGCATCCACGCGCCAGGTGGCTATCTCGCTCAACGATGGGGAGCCACCTTCCTCGCGCGCTGTGATAACCCGCCGGTAGAGGTCGGAGAGCATCTCCGCCTCTAGGTCCCACGGGGGTGTCCCGGCCAACAGGCACGCCGCCTCTGTCGACACCGTGCGGTACCCGCGAATGGCTCTGACCGCCATGGCTCTCTGTGGCCTCCACAGAACCGCCCTGAGCTGGGCGTTCAGAGCCCTCGCCCACACGGGTGCGCCGTACATGGCCATCGAGCGGATGACCCCCGCATACAGCCGTCGGGCCTCAAAACTGGGTCCGCCCACGTTCGGCATGAGTCGAGAAAGGGCGGACGCCGCGCCGACAAGCCGGGGAGCAATCTGTCGGAAATGCTCCCGGAACCACCATCGCCCGTCGAGCACCAGACCCAAGTACCTCATATGGGCCTGGATGCTGATGTGGATGGAGTTTACCACTATCGAGGCGCCGATGGGCAGCCTCACACGGGGCCCATGGAAAAGTAGGGCCTCCGTCTTGTTTAGGGCCACCCTGAGCCCCAGCGCCTCGATCCGCCTGACCATCTCCTCGGTGCCGAGAGTGGCCAGGCTCGCCGCCTCTTCGAGTGTCCTGCCCCGGGCTGTGACGAGCGTGTCGTCAGCGTAGCACACCAAGCTCAGCCCGGGGGGGAGACTCCCTCTCAACGCCCAGTCGTACCCGATGTCCCACAGAGTCGGCCCCAGAACCGACCCCTGTGGAACGCCGCACGACATGGGCGTCCGCACAATGTCCCCTGCGGGACCCGCGCAGAGGATACTGCGGCCCTCCAAATAGTCTGCCACCAGCCGCCTGAGGTACAGGGGCACTCCATGGAACCGGAGCGCCTCCCTGATGCAGCCGAATGGCAGACTATTGAATGCGTTGGCGATGTCCAACGACACCGCCAACAGCACTCCCTTCCCGGCGACGGCCTCCGCGGCCGCCTGCCTCAGGCGTAATAGGGCCCCGATGGTCGAACGCCCCCTCCGAAACCCATACTGAGCGTCCGACAGATCGGGCCCCACCTCCTCCAGGTGTCGGACGATGCGGGCAGCGAGCACACGCTCCAGCAGCTTACCCACATCGTCGAGGAGCACGATGGGCCTGTAGGCCGACGGCAAATCCGGGGACCGTCCCGGCTTTGGCAGGAGAACCAACCTCCCCTCCTTCCAGCACTCAGGGAACCGTCCAGACGTCAGACAGGCGTTGAACAGCTGCCTGAGGCGAGGCTCGAAGTGCTCGAGGAGCGACGTCAGCACCCGGACTGGAATTCCGTCCGGGCCGGGGGCCGTGGTGGCGGAACGAATCTTCGCCACGGCCGCCCCCACTTCCGACTCCGTCACGGGCGGAACACTCTCGTCGTCGTCGGCCTCCCGGTCCTGATCTGGCGGAGCCATGACCGGGGGCGTGTGTTCCGACTGCCGTGGAAACAGCTCCTCGACCACCCTACGAAGGAAGTCGGGCTGGAGGGTCTCGGTGAGGGGGGGGGCCCGCGCGCGAAGCTTGTTCAGCGCCGCGCGATATGGGCGACCCCAGGGGTCACGGTCGAGACCGTCCAACATCTCCTGCCAACTCGCGCCCTTGGCGGCTCGGATGGCCAGCCGAAAGGCAGTCCGCGCACTGCGGTACGCCTCGTATAGCTGGCCCTCCCGCTCGACGTCGCGGTGACGCCGCCGGCTGCGGGTGTAGGACCTTCGGGCACTGATACACGCCGCACGAAGGTCCGCCAGTCTTGGGGACCACCAGTAGACCCCCTGCCTCGGAGGCGGACGCCGCCGCACTCTGGGCATGGCCGCATCGCAGATCTGCGTTTACGCACTGCGAATGCGGACAGCCTCAGCGTCCACTCCGTCCGCTGGGGGTGGTGAGGACAGCCACGTGCTGACAATGGCCGCCTCCGCCAGTAGATCCCTGTCAAGACGACCCACAGCCCACCGCGACACTCATTTAACCTAGAGCTAAAATTTTGAATCACTCGCTGGAGCTTCGCTCTTGGAATAGAGTTGATTTCTTCAGTGATTCTTTGCTTCAAAATATTCAGGTTGGGTGGTAATGGATTGTAAACCTTACTTTTGAGGTAGCCCCATAAGAAAAAATCAGCAGGCGTTAGATCAGGGCTCCTCGGTGGCCAGTTGATGTCTCCTCAGCGACTTATCACTCTTCCAGGGAATAAATCGTGAAGAGCAGCTAATGAGTCATTTGTCACATGAGAAGTGGCTCCATCTTGCTGGAAGAAGGTGTTACGGTTATAGCCATATTTGGTTTTGCATTTCTGTAGCCAAATAAGTGCGGATCATATGGCAATATCGATCAGAATTAACGGTCTGAGTTCGACCTCGGTCATCCTTAAAAAAATAAGGACCGATAATTCCTTGACTTGATATGGCAGCCCAAACAACAACTTTTGGCGAGTGCAATGGCTTCTGATGCAGTTGAAGCGGATTCTCGGACGCCCAATATCTGCAATTTTGTTTATTCACGTGACCGTTGATGTGAAAATTTGATTTGTCGGAGAACCAGATGTTATTGAAACTCCTAAAACGGTTTTTCATTGTCCTGCAGAATTCGACCCGTTTTTCAGGATCATCAGGCTTCATTTCTTGAACAATAACAATTTTATAGGGGTGAAAATGTAAATCTTTCGAAATAATGCGATGAACTGTAGATTTGTTCAAATTAAGAGAAGCTGCCCGCAATCTCAACGACTGTTGTGGATCGTCCATAACAGACTGGCGAACGCGGTCGACGTTCGTAGACGTTCTTGAAGTCCTTTTGCGGCCAGACGATTTGTCCGGCATTGTATTGCCAGTCTCTTCAAACTTTTACACGCAATGCTTAATTAAATTGGCACTTGGCACATGTTTTAAGGTTTTTAAATTAAAATGTATCCTGTAGAGACGACGAACAATAGTGTAGGAATCGTTGTTTTTATAAAACGCTCGCACGCAAAACGCGCGCTGCGGTCCCGTGAAACGATTCATGACTACTAAACTTAACAAGCCGGCCAAGTGTTTGAGACCACTCCCCTCCCCCTGCTACCTGCGGTTGGCGCATATTAGTCAATTCAAAAACGAAAAACATTCTGAGACACCCTTTATAATGATCAATAGGCGAATCCATTGTTTTGCCAAACGTTGTTTGTCAAGTGTAATTTTGCCAAATTATTTTTGGTCAAACAGCCGGACCCCAATTAAATAAAATACCTGTGTGAAATTAAAAAAAACCATGTGTTATTTTTACAAACCTTTGTGTTACTGATTGCTAAGCAACCGTTTTGCTTTTATTGGTAGGTATTTATATCAGTGTTTTTGTTTTCTATTATAGATATGAATTCGTTCACACAGCTTCTCAATGAATTCTGAAATAATATCAAAACATTAAGTCGCTTATTAAATAAATGTAATCAAACATTTCTCAAGTTTATTTCTCACCTTTTCTAAATCATCCCAATTTGCAGATCGTTTCCTTTTCACTTTTAGTAAATCGATATTTACATTCATGTTGGCCATTTTTTAATAATATTTATGTTTTAAAAAAAAAAATAGGTGAATTAAAACGTATGGTATGTAAAAGAAAGAATACCAAATATTCAAATAAACTTATTATTATACCTGTTACCTGTTGTCATTTGCGTTCGAAACCTTCCGTTCGTAAACGCGAACTACGGTAAATGTAAAGCAAGACTTATTAATAATAAGGATAATAATAGCCTTCGTTTAGTGGAAAACAATAATTTAGGTGTTATTTTTTATTTTTCGGTATTAAATAATTAAATTTATAGAGAATTTTCACATATTATTAAATTAAACAGTATTGAGTAATTATAGTTTTCGAACGTTAGTAGTGAATGTTGTCAGTAAACGTTAATTAGCAAATTTTTAAGTATCCTAGCTTACACACTGATTATTAGTAAGAGGGGTGTGTAACGCTTATTTAAAGTTTATTCATTGTTTAAGAGCACAGCTGTTAAACACTTGTTTTAAACATTTTTATTAGTAAAGCAGTTAGAATAACTACTATCTAAATAACACAACTACTTGTAATATATTTTTCACCGCTGTCACCATGTAATGTAATGAAACATCGCTGTGTCTTGATAGCAAATGCTTTATTTTATATATGTCGGTACATTCATATTTCCCAACACCCACAACAGCTGCCGTAAATATCGAAGGAGAATCAAGATGTTGCAAACGTTCTAATTCAACATCATCTGTTCCTGCGCCACTCGTAGCGCAGGAATCTCTGTTAACAGAGATTCCTGCTCCGTCAATATTAATATCGACGGAGCAAAAGCTGTTTCTGGAATAGCCCGGGGACTCAAAGCAAAACAAACGGTTGTGGCTTTAAATCCACTTATAATATTATTGTGTGTCATGCATTTGGACCAGACATTCAAAAAAATGATATTGAAGCGAGCCTCGGTGAGTTTCTTGTCTTGATTTTGGTCAAGGTACGACAATACTTAAGCATTCCAGTGATATAATTGATTGAATGAGGCGATACATGGCGGAAATCCATTATTATTATAAATGGAGGAGAGGAAGGAAAATCCACCACTTTCCCACGGTTAATCAATATACCGTACACCTCAAGGAAGGAAGGAATACGGGATGGGATCAAGGTGGAATAGGATATAAGGAAATCTTACTCCTGTGATGAGCACCGCCTCCAGAACTTCTACTTAGCTGGTGGTGGTAAGGACTCGCTTACTTAAGCCAGTCCTTACCAGCTAGTTGGACGTTTTTGTTAAAATTATATTTGATATTATGTAGCTCGCAGAATTTGCAGATCAGTCGACGAAGTATACGTGGTGTTACAGGCAATCCTATTTCAGCAAACCTGACTATCCTGTTCACAAGATCAGTTTTTTGATCCTTGTTTAATATTAGTTTTCGACCTAGTGTTTTTTGTAAGCTGCCAGACTGGAGATAATTTCTGATAGTTCTTCTGGGTATCTTATATCGTTCTGCAGCTTTGTACATACTCAACGTGCCTCTTTCAACGGCTCGGACTGCTGAGATAAGGTCATATATAATTGGAGACAAAGCCTTTATTTTATTTAAAACTGCTCGTTGTCTTCTTTAGCAGAGTAATTTTTCATAAAGATGCGATATCTTGCATTATTCACATTGATGCAGTTCTTGATGCCATACATACTACCAATAAATTCTTGAACGGTCTTAATTTTTTCGTCAATGAAAAATATCAGCTTCATCTGTTAATGATGCAAAAACTGTTTGCTCACGTTGTGAACAAGTCACGCCATCTGTCGTCTATGCGCGGCGTCTGTGCCGTGCGGGTAGTGGCGATAATTCGACGCAACGATAATCATACAAAAACAGTCCAACAATAACCGTCTTGTAACACTATTCAATATATGCCGATAATTGTAATACAACTAATAAACCAATATATATTAGTTTCATTATTTACATCAAGAATAAATGTGCCTCAACCGGCACTGTTTGATATTTTTCATTTTTTGAAATAGCTTAAAAGGTTTTACTTTGCATTTATTATAAACTGCTGCCGTGTAATTGCTACCGGTAAACGCATGGAAAGCGGGAAGACTTTGGGATAATTTGATTCCTAACTTCAACGCTAAATCGGTGCAGTCAATGCAATCAACATGTTGGTTATTAATCTTTTTCGTTGCTGAAGTGGCAAGCCAAATTTTTGATTCAATAATTTTGTGCATATATTTCCAAACAAAATCATCAAAACATCAGTATCAGAGGCTTTAATTAAAATTTTTGAGCCTGGTCCCGCTTTAGAAAAATAATTCTTATATGCCCCTTCGTGATGACATTCATAATTAATTTCTTCAGATTTATATGGAATTTTTTTAAACGTCAAGTTCTTGTTTTCTATTATTGTTATTGTTTGTGTGACTTGTTTTCTATTATTGTTATTAAATGGTTGTTCTCCCAATAATCAGCCAGAAACAGCACTAAAGCCTCTTTGAAACGATAATTTTTAAGGCCTTGCAAAAAATGTTAAGGAACCGAATTTTTGTACGGATTATCGAATTCTTTTCGGCTTTCACGTTCGGAATCTTTGATTGACGGTGATAAGTAGCGATCAAAAATTAAATTTATGTAGCGTTTGTTGAACATATTTTTATAAGTATTGACTCGCCAATTTTATCAAACGTTTGGGGCATAGAACATCCGATTAGGTGCAAGTAGTAAAAACCATCTAACATAAATTCTATTCATCTAACGAAAATTGAGTCCACGTACAGTTCAAAGTAACTGGTGCGCATACTTCTGGAAAACCGATGGTACAAATTAATTAACTCGCAGTACTGATAATAAAATTGAGCAGATTGCCCTTTATCTCCCATCAAAGTCTGATTGCAGAATTCTTTAAAACTGTTCAAAATATAATTCAATAAATCTGGTAACTCGATTCTTTCGTTGACGCCATACGCACTCTTATCAGATGCATTCTGTATTTGCGTTTGCAGCAGTTCATCCATCGCCTCAAGAGTTATATTAGTTTTGGATAAATACTGTTCAAAATGTAATATTTGGAATGCAGCCGCGGTTAGCAGATGTAAGCGCTTGCAACGATTAAAAAGGGTTGTTGTCTAAAAATCTATTCATGGAGCCACCGGTTAATACTTCTGCTTGCACCAGTATTTCCACTTACTGCAGTCTATACATTTTCGATCGCTTTAAAAAATGCCATCTCTGTATGAACGCTCCCAAATTAACAAAAAATATTTTATTGCGGTTTTTCTTGTTCTTGAATTTGCGTTGTTTTTGCTGTCGCTAAATTAAATGTCACAATAATTTTTGGCTGTTGACATTTTTCAGCAATTTGTTTAGCCATGTTTAATGTTTCATTGACTATTGCACTTATGCAAAGTTTAGCCATCTTTAATGTTTCATTAACACGTCAAACGCCATGGGGGTCACCGGTGACCTCACCCTTCCTCTATCATGGCGCCATGGGGGTCACCGGTGACCTCAACGTATAGTCATATTCAAACTACTTTTTCTCGCCGCCGGCCATACTGACTGTTACTTTATTCGTACTCCGTGACCGGCACGGCGCTGTAGAACTATACTGCTCAGTGGGACAAACATACCTTGTAAGGAATTGAAAAAATTGAAAGATAGCGAAAAAAGTAACCAAAATAAATATTCAGGATATATAATTCAAATCAGTCTTTATTATTTAAACGAAAATTAACAGTCTTTATTTTTTAACGAAACACAAACTATACAATCAGTTTTACTGAAAAATAAAATAAATAAAATAAAGTTCTCATTAGTGACCATAATTACAAACAACCATTAGAAATATAAATAATTAGGCATAATATTTGACAAAACATGTTGTAAAAGATGAGATAAGAAACCTTTTATAGCCTCAACATATTAGCGATGGACATAATTGAAACATTTTAGACAAAAGTGAGGCTCCCCCTTACATTGCACACAGTACGTACTCACTTTCTTAGCTTTATTCTTAGCTACTTTACGACCAAATTCCTGTACTGAATCTTTATAACATTGCAATTATTTCTTGGGAATCTGCTGGCCGAGTCAAATAATCTATGAGAGTCCTCCTAAAGTCAACAATTGAAGATTTGATCTGCTTAACTTCATTGTACATGACCCAAGCATTTACAACTGCCGTATTTAGAAGTAGTTCTATTGCCAATTTTCTATACCATTTTACGGTTTGCCGCAATGGCGAAGAATAGGCACCCATTTGGTCACTCAAGTCTACAGACCCTTTCGATTTATTATAATCCAAAATAACTTTTGGTTTACGAATCTGTTTGCCTTTTTTCACCACCACAGCAATTTTGTCGGAATGCTTTGTCGACAGCATAAGCACGTCCCTCTTATCTTTCCATTTAAGCACTGTTACTCCATCTTCATTCTCCATAGCCATTGTTTCACCTTTTTGCAGTTTCGAATCAACAACAGCCTTAGGCAATTCTCTTCTGTTTTTTCGCAATGTGCCAATTAAATGGGTTTGCTTCTCCAATAACCGATAAGCCAGTTCCAAGCTAGTGTACCAATTATCAGTTGCTAGCGTGTGACCTTTGTCAAATATATTTTCACATAGCGCCATCACCACATTTGTTGGCGTAGTATTTATTGCGTCAATGTTTTTCCCACTATACAAATTAAGTTTGCAAGTATATCCGGGAACAGTACATAACTTAAATAGCTTCATGCCATACTTGTGTCGCTTACTTTTATTGTATTGCCTGAATATTATTCGACCTCTGAAAGGTACTTGGCTTTCATCCACACAAACATCTTCTTTAGGCGAATAATATTTCTGGAAAGTAGCATTGAGAGCATCGATTAAAGGTCTTATTTTGGCAATACGATCGTTTCTGTCGGCAGATAAATTGTCGCTAAAGTGTAGGTATTGCAGTAGTAACTCGAAGCGGTTCCTACTCATAACGGTGGCTGGAAAAGTTTGTCCAAGTATCTTGTCTTTGCTCCAATAATAAGCTAATTTCGGCAGCTTTACTACGCCCATAAACAAGACCAGCCCAAGAAACTGTTTTATTTCTGTCTTGTTTGTTGGTTTCCATGAATGAGACCTTGATCCAGGCTTTGTTTGCCTGGCTGTGATGTTTTGACTTGCGAACAAATTTGTTTGCTCAGCAATCATTTCAAGAATTTCTTCCGGCACCAATAGATCATAATACTGGTCAGGGCCAGCTTCTTTCAGCAAATTAGAATATGGGGGTTTCATACCCTCAAACTCGGTGAAAGGAATCACTGATGGCTGTCGTCTTTTTGGCCTCGACCATTTTGAGGAAATACGGTCATTTTGTGATATATTGGCGGCAACAAAATTTTCAGCCGACTCACTGTCGCTATCACTCGCGATAACCAAACGTCTTTTCTTTTTCGATAATTGCATGGGTTCACTATCCGATTCTAGGAGAGAGTCATTGTTTATAGAAGCGTTCGAAAAAGAAATTTCTAACGCGTTGATTTTCTTCCATTCATCCTGCGTAAATTCAAAGTCCTCCATAGCGAAATCCATATCTAAAGGCTCGCACATTAACTATTCAATAAGAAAATGATGACAGCTAAGATAGTAGGAACGTAATTGAACTAGTAACATATGTCCTATCACCGTAAGCGCGAGCGCACTACTGGTGTAGCGGGTGGGCGGCGGGGTGGGCGGCGCGGCGCCTGGTACCGGATAATATATTTTCTGTATTTGTGCGCCATGGGGTGCACCGGTGACCTCAGCTATGTATTTGACAGTAACTATGTAACCCATGTACAGAATTGAATAAAACGTATTTTCTATACGTATCGTAACATAATAAACAAATTACGACCAAAACTATTTTTACGATTTTTAATTTTTTCTATCGGCGTTTAACGTGTTAACTATTGCACTGATCCCATAAATTCTTCACCAACGTCTTACTGTTAGTGAAGAATTTATGGGAGACAAATACTCAATCTTTTGCTTTCACTATGGTCAATTGACGTCATGCAGTTATAACTCAACCATATAGGAACAGAATCTTTTTTTGATAACGACATTATCCATAATATATCCTTATCTGTTGTCATTTCTGTAGCACATTTCCATAACTCCATTGTATTGGTAAACGAATCTACAGTAATCAACTGCATACTTTTCTTAGGTTTATAATAACTACCAACTACTACTACTACTAATTAAAACTATGTCGGGGAAGTATACTGATACTTCCCCGACATATTTGAAGCATTGTCGTAGCTTTGTCCTCTGCAATCCATTATGGGCATATCAAGGTTATCTAAAAAATTCAAGAGGGTTTACGCTAAATACCCAGATTTATGCTCTATAATAGGTATAAATTTCAGAAACCTTTCAACAGAAACACTGAATGACGTATCGAATTATAAAAGTTAGCTGGTCAACATGAGACAGATCGGGCGTATTATCAATGCTAATGGCAAATATTTTGCTAATTTAACCTCATTTATAGTTTTTTAAAAACTGTTTTCTAATTACATCAATAAGCTCATTACAAATATTCGCTGATAAATAAGAAATGTTAACTTTTCCAGGATTTCCTGCATGTTTAATTTATAGACACTATTCGTCGAAGAAGCAGTAGCAACTAATTTTCTCCACATTTATTGTAGATATGACAACCATTTTCCGTGAAAATTACTTTGTTGCCTTTTTGAAAGAACTTGCTTATTGAAATGAGGCTTGTTGTCAAGTTTGGAACACAAAACACATCTTGAATGTTTATATTGACTGCCTTCAACTGAAGTTATCATCTTCACATCGCCAGCACACGTAACTGAAACAGTTTCCTGATTTGCTACCATTATTTCTTGTTGGACTTCACGATAGTTATTTGTGATCCAATCCAAGTTAGCAGTTAAGTGAACACTTGCACCAGAATCAATATACCAGTCGTTTTTATTAAAAGACTGTTGGCTGTCAACATTGCTTTTTACCATAGCCATATGTTAAGCATTTGGTACATTGGATGAGGGGTGATTGGTCCTCTATCCTTATGTGTTGGAGGTCAATGAATAGTTTTCCAGCAGAAATTAGGCTTTGGTATAGGATTGCCGATACTCTCTAAACAATATTGGTTGCCAATGGATTACGGGCCTGTCTATTGTATCTTCATTCAAGTAGTGATTGCTCGTCTGTTAGGTCCTTGAATATGTCAGAATTTTGGTGTTTTAAAGGTTTCTGAACTGTGGAGTCGTTATTGTATGCTTGCCTCCGTTTCCGCTAGCTTGGTTTAGGACAGGATTCAGCTTCTCTATGCACTGGAATCCTCGATTGACTATTAGAACGTGGACGCAATTCATCAGCTGAAACAGCATCAAATCCTAGTAAACTATTACATGGGCTGAAAAGTCCCGGGCCTAACAAAGAAAACACGGTTTTTTTGGTTCAAAATTAGCTTTATTCATCAACGTAATCTCCATCAAGAGCAACGCAATCATTCCAGCGCCGCTCTAACATTTCAATACCACTTTTGTAGAACGATTTATCTTTTGCCTCAAAATAGGCCTCAGTTTCGGCGATAACCTCTTCATTCGTGCGAAATTTCTTACCGGCGAGCATTTTTTTCAGATCTGCGAACAGCCAGTAGCCGCTGGGAGCCAAATCTGGCGAATACGGTGGATGTGGAAGCAATTCGAAGTTTAATTCATGTAGTTTTGCCATTGTTTTGATTGACTTGTGACACGGTGCGTTGTCTTGATGAAACAAATTTTTTTTCTTTGCCATATGCGGTCGTTTCTTTGCAATTTCGGCCTTCAAACGCTCCAGTAACGCTATATAATATTCACTGTTAATGGTATTTCCTTTCTCAAGATAGTCGATGAATATTACACCACGCACATCCCAAAATACCGAGGCCATAACCTTTCCAGCCGATTGTTGTTCTTTCGGGCGCTTTGGACGAGGTTCACCAGTTGCTGTCCACTCAGATGACGATCGTTTTGATTCCGGACTGAAGTGATGGATCCATGTTTCATCCATTGTCACATATCGACGCAAAAATTCCGGTTTGTTACGTTTAAACATGGCCAAACACTGCTCAGAATCATCAACACGTTCTTGTTTTTGGTCAACAGTGAGCAAACGCGGCACCCACTTTGAACTGAGCGCTTTCTCATAGTCAAATGCTCATGCAACATAAAGCCAACACGTTCTTTTGATATCTGTATGATGTCAGCTAACTCACGCAACTTCACTTTTCGATCATTCAAAACGATTATGTGGATATTTTTTATGTTTTTTGGTGTTACCTTTGGACGTCCACTGCGTTCTGCATCATCGGTGTCTCTACGACCACGTTTGAAGTCAGCAAACCAATGTTTTATTGTTGTTACTGATGGAGCGGAGTCCGCATAACACTTTTCAAGCCATTACTTCGCTTGAACGGTATTTTTTCCCATCAAGAAGCAGTGTAAAATTAAAACACGAAATTGTTTTTGATCCATTGTTTTGAAAATAACAAAAGTAGCGTTACTCACATGTTAGCGTACCAATAGGGTTGTTATCTCATCGGTCCCACGTCTACACGGTAAACTCCTACTGTATTGGTTGTAGATGCTACATACGCGGGCAGTTCATTTGAGAAAATCCTATTTCTACTCTCTTCTGACTGTTCCACGACTTCTTTATGTTTTACTGTTCGTTGGGGAACGTTCGAGCAGTTGTTTATCACTTCTACTCGATTGATATCGTGTCTGAATACTATAGTCTGTAGTATCATGACAAGCACTTCTACTACGTTTTTTTCCCTACTTGATCACGAGTTGCATCTTTCTTGGCCCTTCGGAATTGACTTTCTTCAACTCTATAAAATTGAAGGTAACACCTTCAATTTTATAGTCCACTTCGGACCTAAATGGACCAGGAATAATTGTCAATTCATTATAAGATTGCCTTCCGCCAAACCCAACAAACAACTTGGTCCTAACTCTACGAGGGGAGGTAAATTAGTTCGCAGAAACGGGGTGTTTATTCATTATTTTTTTCCCTGCACTAATTGCGGGACTACTTATGAGTATGAATACCAAATTTCATAAAAATCGGGTCATTATTCATTGAGCTATCATTGGTCAAACCAGTCAATCCGGAAGAAAACTACAAAAATGGAGAAAATCGAGTTTCGTGCTGTCATCAAGTTCCTTAACCTACCTCCGTTCCTTCCTACCAAGAAAAGAAAACCTCTTCAAAACATTTTAGAAGAGATGTCTTCTGTTTATGGATACTCTTGCCCTACTAAAACCATGATTTACAGGTGTCACAACCTCTTCAAACACGGAAGAAACTCACTAAAAGACGACCCCGGGCAGGGCGGCCTATTGATAGTTGCATGTTATCGAGAGATTTTGGATCTCTGTGCTGAGGACAAATAAGGAATTTTGAGCCGAATTGTGACTGGGGATGAAACTTGGGTTCACCATTATGAGCCTGAGGCAAAGCAGGAGTCCATGCAGTGGCGTCATCGCGATGATTTTCTGGGATACAGAAGGAATTTTGCTAATAGATTATAAGGAAAAGGGTGTCAATATTACCGGAGAGTATTACACTGCACTGCTAGAACGCTTGCGAGATGCTGTGAAGGAGAAAAGGCGGGGCAAATTGACCAAAACGGTTCTGCGTTTACGCGACAATTCACCCGTGTACAAGACTTAAGTTGCGATGGCTGTCACCTAAAAAGTGGGCTTCCAAATGTTGGAACATCTTCCCTACAGTCCAGACTTAGCACCCAGCGATTATTATTTATTCCCAAAAATGAAAAAGAACGCCGTGGAAAGAAATTTTCGTCTGATCATGAGGCGAAAAACGCAATTTCAGCCTATTTTGACGACAAAGAGAAATCATTTTTTTATGGTTTAAATAAATTAATTGAACGATCTGAGAAATGTATTAGGGTTAAGGGAGAATATATTGAGAAAGAAAAATAATTTAGACTTTTAATTTGTCTTTTTTAGTCCCTATTCCGCGAACTTGTTTACCTGCCCTCGTATGTCATTGACCATTTCGCACTCATTCATCTAAAAATCTTTTACTCTCCCCATACATTTATGGTTGGTTGGTGGCGTTTGTACAAGGGTTCAGCGGTATATACCAAAAAAAACAAAGCTACTGTCCACAGTTTATATATTATATAATTTAGAATTCAGAAGGAGCACAATAGAGTAGATAGTTTTTTGAAGGTACAGTAGTAGAAATTTAGTAAGAAAGAAAGTACATACAGATAAGGTAGCGGATGAACGTAGAGAAAATAAAATTTTTTTTTCTTCCGAATCGATTTTTTTTCTAGCCTATTATTACAAGTAGGACTAGTAGGGTCACCTGTCTTTGTTTTCGGGTGCGGTCCACTTCCACCTATATATATATATACACACACACACACACACACATATATATATATATATATATTTAATTTGAATCATCAGAGTTTTCTTCAAATGTGTTCCTGCTATATTTCAAATTCTTATAACATCTATAATATTCTTTGGGTATGACTCCATACATACATACATATCATCACGCCATATCCCTTGCAGGCAGAGAGAACAGAGTGCCAGAGAACTCTATCTCTGCATACTTCACTCGCTTTCTCAACATTCATAATTCTCTTCATACACGCTCGCCGGTTTCGGAGACTCTTGACTCCACCTTCCTTCAGTACCTGACCGATCTGGTCTAGGTAGGTTAGTCTCGGTCTCCCTCGGTACCTACATGCTTCCATGATGTATGACTCCAGTGTTACATAAATGAATTAAATCCTTATATTTGGCTTCAGGTAATGGTAACGTTTGACTATACGATTTATTTAATTCGATATTAATTGCCTTCTTCCACGACTTCTTGTTTCTATTTTGGTGTTTAAACATGAAGGATTATCTTTTAGCTTGTATTTAAAATATAAACAATTTGGATCATCTTTACGCACACTAATTTCTTTAACACTATTCCACTTCATATTTTCGTTTCTAATATCTTTTTTCCACTTGCGATCGTCCAATAAAGCTTTAAAATTAAAAAGGTCATCCTGAGTCATTTCCAATACATTATATGGGGTTTTATTAGTTTTAAACCAACGCACTAACGCAAACCATTGATCTAGGGTGTATATCAGTTTCCCTTTAGACTTTCGCTCTATAAGAGCGTGTACGCTTTCTCCTTCGTTCTGCGTGTGCCCTTGCTCTAAAAAGCGATAAGTAATATCGATTTTATATTCTTTAGCCAGATACATATATAAAGTACGTATACTATCCGGTTACGGTTTTGGCCCCCAATAATCGCACCAAAAGAGAAATTTCTTGTCACCTTATTCTATTTTATTTTAACAAAATGAAGTAAGCAGCTGCTTACTTCATTTCCTACCGTTTTGCCTGTACACTTTGTGTACATATAGCACGTCCATTCCTTCTTCCCAATATCAAATAAAGTAAAATTGTACACATCATTTGGGCTGGTGATTTAAGAGTGGTGTTATGTGGTATATTTCTATAAGTAAAAAGGAAACTTCGTAGTCTCTCTGTTAAATCGTTACGCATGTAAAGTTCACTTGACATTCTGGTTTTAAAAGTTCGTACCAGGCGTTCGGTTAATCTATTTGTGCGTGGGTGATATGGCGAAGATTTAATGTGGGTAATGCCACTGTTCTTGCAATATGTTTTAAATATATCAGGTGTGAACTGAGGACCGTTATCGGAAACTATTATTTGTGGTAGTCCAAATGTCGTAAAGATATCCTCAAGCTCACTACAAAGTTTGTCTGCAGTGATTTTATTCATAGGTTTTACTTCTATCCATTTAGATAAGGCATCACATAGAACTAGCCAATATTTACCGAGAAATGGTCCAGCGAAGTCAATATCGATTCTTTCTCATACGTTATTTGGAATTCACCAAGAAAATATTGGTAGTTCTGGAGTGTTTGGCCTATTTTCTTGACATCCTGAACATGTTTTCACATAATTATCGATATCTTCTTCGATAGATGGCCACCAGATATAGAAACGTATTAATGCTCTCATAGCTGATATTCCTGGATGTCCCTTATGAATATATTTTAATGTTAATTTCCTCATAGATATTGGTATAATAATTCTGCCTTCCCACATTATGATGTTATTTTCGACAGATAGTTCATTTCTTTTTTTAAAATATGCGTGTATGGTATTATCATCATACTTGTAAGTGTTCCAATTTGTCTTTATGTATTGTTTTACTTTAATCAGCGTTGCATCCTTTTTAGTTTGTTCTTTGATTGGTTCTTCGTTAATAGCTATCTCATTTATCATTAATGTATTTAATTTTTTAACGATTCTGTTAATTGAATATTCTGCTTGAGTTAGTTGTTCGTTAGGATTTAGTAGTCTAGATAATGAATCGGCAAGTATATTGCAAGAACAGTCTAGATAATGAATCGGCAAGTTATACAAAAGGGGAAAATCCCCTTTTGTATATTGTGTATCGTAATCGTAACTCCTAATTACCAATGCCCAACGGATAATCTGATAAACAGATAATCTATTGTTGACCAGTTTCGGTAAGTTTCATTTTCAATGTTAATGATAAATTTTGCCAATCAGAAAAATTGTTCATAGCAGACAAACTACTAACATATTTACCAAATAATTTACAACAAAAACAATAGACTGAATCGGTAAACAAGCCATTCTCTGTTAATTTTTTCTCCAATGCGAAGATTTCTATAATACGGGGCGGCCGTGGCGAAGATTCGTTCCGCCACCACGGCCCCCGGCCCGGACGGAATTCCAGTCCGGGTGCTGACGTCGCTCCTCGAGCACTTCGAGCCTCGCCTCAGGCAGCTGTTCAACGCCTGTCTGACGTCTGGACGGTTCCCTGAGTGCTGGAAGGAAGGGAGGTTGGTTCTCCTGCCAAAGCCGGGACGGTCCCCGGATTTGCCGTCGGCCTACAGGCCCATCGTGCTCCTCGACGATGTGGGTAAGCTGCTGGAGCGTGTGCTCGCTGCCCGCATCGTCCGACACCTGGAGGAGGTGGGGCCCGATCTGTCGGACGCTCAGTATGGGTTTCGGAGGGGGCGTTCGACCATCGGGGCCCTATTACGCCTGAGGCAGGCGGCCGCGGAGGCCGTCGCCGGGAAGGGAGTGCTGTTGGCGGTGTCGTTGGACATCGCCAACGCATTCAATAGTCTGCCATTCGGCTGCATCAGGGAGGCGCTCCGGTTCCATGGAGTGCCCCTGTACCTCAGGCGGCTGGTGGCAGACTATTTGGAGGGCCGCAGTATCCTCTGCGCGGGTCCCGCAGGGGACATTGTGCGGACGCCCATGTCGTGCGGCGTTCCACAGGGGTCGGTTCTGGGGCCGACTCTGTGGGACATCGGGTACGACTGGGCGTTGAGAGGGAGTCTCCCCCCCGGGCTGAGCTTGGTGTGCTACGCTGACGACACGCTCGTCACAGCCCGGGGCAGGACACTCGAAGAGGCGGCGAGCCTGGCCACTCTCGGCACCGAGGAGATGGTCAGGCGGATCGAGGCGCTGGGGCTCAGGGTGGCCCTAAACAAGACGGAGGCCCTACTTTTCCATGGGCCCCGTGTGAGGCTGCCCATCGGCGCCTCGATAGTGGTAAACTCCATCCACATCAGCATCCAGGCCCATATGAGGTACTTGGGTCTGGTGCTCGACGGGCGATGGTGGTTCCGGGAGCATTTCCGACAGATTGCTCCCCGGCTTGTCGGCGCGGCGTCCGCCCTTTCTCGACTCATGCCGAACGTGGGCGGACCCAGTTTTGAGGCCCGACGGCTGTATGCGGGGGTCATCCGCTCGATGGCCATGTACGGCGCACCCGTGTGGGCGAGGGCTCTGAACGCCCAGCTCAGGGCGGTTCTGTGGAGGCCACAGAGAGCCATGGCGGTCAGAGCCATTCGCGGGTACCGCACGGTGTCGACAGAGGCGGCGTGCCTGTTGGCCGGGACACCCCCGTGGGACCTAGAGGCGGAGATGCTCTCCGACCTCTACCGGCGGGTTATCACAGCGCGCGAGGAAGGTGGCTCCCCATCGTTGAGCGAGATAGCCACCTGGCGCGTGGATGCCCGCCGAGACGTCATCGCCCGTTGGGCTACGCGGCTGGAGAGGCCTAGGCACGGTGTGGAGACCGTTGAGGCCCTCCGGCCCGTATTGATAGAGTGGATGGAGCGGCGGCACGGAGTCCTCACCTTTCGGCTGGTGCAGGTATTGACGGGGCACGGGTGTTTCGGGTTGTACCTGCACAGGGTCGTGTATAGGGAGTGGACTCCGGCCTGCCACCACTGCAGGAGTGACGAGGACACGGCGCAACACACGCTGGAGGTGTGTCCGGGATGGGAGCGGCAGCGCCGTGACCTCGTCGCTGTCATCGGTGCCGACCTGACGCTGCCGGCCGTCGCGAGGGCGATGGTCGACAGCATCAGGAACTGGGACGCGGTCGCCGCCTTCTGCGAGGCTGTCATCTCGCAGAAGGAAGCGGCGGAACGGGCAAGGGAGGATTCCCGCGCCCCGGGCCGCCGCCAGCGGCCGGGGCGGCGCAGGCGCGAATACCTGCGCCTGATGCCGCCCTAACCGAGGCTTCGGGTGATCGGACCGGGGAATTGTCCGGTCACCCGACGTGAGGCCACCGCGTGAGGGCGACGCCCCGACGGCGAAATCTGTCGGGGCGTCGACGAGAGGAACCCGCGAGGGTGAACCGCCGGGCGGGCCACCGAAGTTAAAAATCGGGTCCCGGTGACCCGCTCGCACGGCGAAGAGAGAGGAGTTTTACGGTGGGTCTATGGGGTCATGCGCCGCCTTCTCCGTCACCCCGGACCGATTTGGCGGGGCGAGACTAATCCATAGTCCACCAAAAAAAAAAAAAAAAGATTTCTATAATAGTAATTCTCTGTAAATTTTCTTCCCTGGTAATTTATAGGAAAGTTGCAGTTAGAAACTTGTACGGGATCATGATTAATCAAAATATTTAAAAAAATCATTAGCCATTTTGACTTGCCACAATCCGGGATCATCACCACGATCTAAATTGTTACAAATTATTGATGACAATAAATTGCTTACAGGTCCTTCAGTAGTACCTTCTCTTGTTTTACTTGACGCTCCTTCCAAAGAACTTATATCGTTTTCTTCAGTTACGTCCATAGCTTTTTATATCACTACCATCTGTTTTATACCAGGACGAATAATGTTCATGATTTTCTTTAAACAGCCAGCACCCGCGGCTCTAGAAATTACACGAGCACACGCGCGTAGAGCATTTTGCTCAAGTTTAGGAATGTTATTAAATGCAGGTTTTACCAGGTAATATTTATACCTTTTTATTTTATTAAATAAAATACACTTTATTTAATCTAAAAACATATATTTAAAACATTTTCAACATTAATCTTTTTCATTTTAATTAACAATCAAACTAACTAATTTGCCAGTCTTCTAAAGCAGTCTTAAGGGAAAAAATAAACAGATAAAAATCTTTTCATACAAAAACTTAAATCATCATCATCATCACAGCCCATGTACGAGTATGTCCCACTGTTGGGCTCGGGCCTCCTCCGTAATGGGAGGGAAATTAACCCACCATACCACGCTGGTCAGACGTGTTGGTATAGGGTTCCGTTTCGAGTTTTCCTTCTCTTGCTCAGATATTACATGCGTTTTATATCCCTTAGTCGTCTCTTACGATCGCCCACGGGTAAGTTAGGGGGTGGTGAATTATATTCTTACTCCGTCACCACACGGAAGAACAACAAAAAACTTAAATATGTAGGAATAATTAATCTTCATTATATATGCGAGCTTTACACATACCACATAATGTATGACTATGCTCGATACATAAAAATTTTTGGCACTAAATGCAGCACTTTTTGGTCTTGCGGTTTTTACGTCTTGGGCAAACCGCGCAGATTGCATTTTTTTTTTTTTCTCCTGGTATCTCAAGAAGTGCTTGTCCCAACATTACTGTATGGAAGCGAGAGTTGGGTATGCAGAAAAGAGTATCAAAGTAAAATTAATGCGGTCGAAATGCGATCTCTACGGAAAATCTGTGGAGTTAGGCTGATCGATCGTTTGTGCTGGGAGTCGATGGCCTCCTTCTGTGAGGCCGTCATGGAGAGAAAGGAGGCTGCGGAGCGGGAACGCGAGAGGCTTGCGCCCGCTGAATCGCTCCGCCGCCGGCGGCTGGGTAGGGGGAGGCGCCGTTATGCGCATCTACTCCCACCGCCTTGAGGACCGACTGGGCGTGGCCAGAAGGCCAAGCGTTGGGGCGTCGGGGATCGAATGTCAGTAGACGATCTCTCCGGCGTCCCGTAAAAGCGCGGAAGGGGGCCGCTGTGGTTTTAGTGGGTATTCCGGTTTGACGGCGAGTCCCACACTCCCTCCCGTCACGACATCGGCGGGAAGGGGTTAGCGCGTAAATGCGTTTCCACAGCGTAAAAAAAAAAAAAAAAAAAAAAAAAAAGGCTGATCGATCGCATTCGAAACGACGATGTAAGAGAGCGAGTAGGTATGAAAGAGAGTATTGGTGTAAAGATGCGAAAGAGAATGCTCCGATGGTTCGGACATGTGGAAAGAATGTCGAACGAACGTCTGGTTAGGAAGATATACAATACGAAAGTGGAAGGACGTAGGTACCGGGGGAGACCGAGACTAACCTACCTAGACCAGATCGGTCATGTACTGAAGGAAGGTGGAGTCAAGAGTCTCCGAAACCGGCGAGCGTGTATAAAGAGAATTATGAATGTTGAGGAAGGGAGTGAAGTATGCAAGGATAGAGTTCTCTGGCACTCTGTTCTCTCTGCCTACCCTGCAAAGGATATGGCGTGATGATATGTATGTATGTATATAGTATTACTTTAAAACTAATTTTATTAATATGTGTTGGTAAAGTAAATTTCTAACTTTAATATAGATAGCGCTTATAATCAGCTGTTTATTAACCAACTTTTCAATACTGAATAAAAAAGTCTTAAACAGAAAGTAAAGATAATATTACCAAATAATAATATAAATAATAGATAATTTAAACCAAAGATTTATCAAAGTACCGGATTCTGAGATACATACATTATCTCAGAATCTGGTACAAAACGTTTAATCACTTGCTTTAAAGGATATGCAATGTTTTGCAAGGTGCTTCTTCTTTGAATATGTGGTAGTATTAGTTGAAATCTCTGCGCGATATGATTATATTCGTGTTTTCCTTGTAAATGATTTGACTGATGATTCCGGCTATGTTTAGGATCGTGAAAAATAATCTCAGCGGCCATCTACATGCTACTCTTGCTACAGAATATTCTTCTTTCAGTCGATCCACAACATCAACACCTCCTTTTGTTTGATTACAGTAAGTGATAATTTTGGGTTTTGCGTTAGCGCCAGTAGTTGGATCGATTCGGTCATATCTTCTTCCATCAACCACGCCAAAATACTTTCATCTCTTTGATCCATCTGTAGGATTTCGACCGGCACCATAGATAATCAAAACAGAAAGAAAGAGAGATAGACAAGAGGGGCGATACAGATTTTAAAGCATAGATACAATATAATAGTGGCGCCCTCAAGTACATTTAAATAGCAAAAACTAATTAGATTGTGTTCCAATTCTATCACCATCTATAATAAAAATACATAAATAGTGTTCTATGACCGTAATTTAAAACCATAATATTACATAAAAATCGCAGTAAAACTATAGATATGATGAAAACAAAAAATAAGTCATGAGGAGAAAAGTACTTACGTCGACACCCGCGCGATGAGCAAAACGCCGCTTTATGGTACACGGCGCAACAAACCTCCTCGTACGAGCGACTAGCGCACACTGGCGATAAGTGAACTGTATCCAGGGGCGGGGATGGGTTAAACCTCAGCTACCGAATGAACGATGTCCGTACTGTTATACGGGGTCTTGCCGAGAGGCTTTTAAAAAAAAGAAGAACTTAATTTACACTTATTTAATTGAGAACAAATATGATTTTAAAAATATAAGTGTTAATATTTGAGTCTACTAGATATAATATATATGTTTAAGAGACGAGTTCTCGAGACGGCGGTTAGGGGTAGACTGGCTGCCGTGCATGGCCCCGCCAGAGAAGTCAGGAAGAGAGGGCTGACGCTGCAGTGTTTGTCAGCATCTTCCCTACTTGATCAAATATATAACAGCCCCCCCGTTAAGAGGAAACTCGCCCTTTTGGTGAGTTTACGGGATATGGTTAATCAACCCGGAGTTGAGGCTGAGTTGGCAGTTCATGACTTTCTATAATTCTAGAGTTTACATTTAGCCGATTTCTCCAGAACTTTCCTCTTTTACAGATTATAACGATTATAACAATTACACAAGTTATCATAGATAGAATACTAATTATTGGAAAACTAATATGGTTGATATACACATTAGGGTTTTTCAATGTATCTAAATTAGTCATAACATGATCAGATTCAATATAGAAAGACCTTAAATTATCTAAGTTTAGTGACTTAATGTTAGAACATGAAATATTAATCTTAATTCTATCAAAGCGACTTAAATTACAACAACTATCATTAATAATGTTAAAATCCGAAGATACATTGGGCACATTTATTCTAGGATAGATCTTAGAGACTAACTTTAAATTCTTATGAAATGCCATACATTCAGGTGGCATGTTAAGTACACCTGTACCGGATAAGGTGTATTCTGATAATTTGTCATTACATTGTATTGATATCTTAATAGGTTTAGATTGGACAAATATCCATTTATTATTTCTAAGTGCATGCCACAGATCCAGGTCACCATAGATAAATTTCGTAGGACAGTTTTGTGGGATAGTTGTCAATGCTTTTGTAATAATTTCTACTTCACAGGGTGGATTGTTTAATACTGTATATACATCTGTAATTTGACAAATGAAAGTTTCTGATGGCATATGTTTACAATTATTCAAATCTTTTAAATATGTGTAACTTGATCTGTCTTTGCTTAAGGCTAAGATATTTTCGGAAGGAAGAATCATAGCGAAAGAGTCTGGTTTTTCCTGAATATGTGGCATTGGTAAGGGTGATATCTTATATAAATTATACTCTAGTAAAGTGACTAAAGGTAGTTTTACAATAAACATAAGCTTATTATCTAAATAATAAGAAACTAATTCACATACATTAATTAAAATATGTACGTTACTTAAATCTAAATTTATAGGAAAGTCCTTATAATTTGGTATGATTTTAAGATTAGAGACTATATCATGATACATCTGACTCGGTGTCAATACAGATGGGTGTAAAATATTAGATTTTACAAATAAAATTGAGTTAACTAAATCCTCAACCTTGAAGGAGATGGTGAGTAGATTCGACAAGAGAATGTTAAGAACATTAGATAATTTTGTTTTAAAACTAACTATATTAAGTGTCTCTGACACATTTCTAACAGTATATGATAATTGCTCAATAACGCTATTTAATTTTACTTGATTGTCATTTAACTCAGAAAGAGATTTATTAACGTTGTAGATGGCAGATTCAGAAACCATAACAATTTTCTTTATAGAATTTTTTATTTTGTTATCATTATCGTATAGAGTTTGAATAGCCTCATTATAATTTTCAGCGTCATCTTCATCCATAGTACCAAAAATGTGTTTAAATACCGTGCCAACGCCAGAGAACCAAGCTGATCTTTTATGAGCATTATTTGAAATAATATGAGAGATAGAATTAAAGTCTCGCATAATATCATTGAAAAGAGATTCTAGTGGCTCTAATGTAATTATACATTGTGAATAGTCTATTTCAGGCGATTCGCGACATTGAAATTGGATGATCTTAAATACTTCTCTAATATTTTCTAAATGATGTTGAAATGGGTTTACATCTATTGGTATTACGATATGGAATTCATCATTAATGATCCTTAAGGTACCGATAGGATCGAAAACTATACCAGGGCTCTTGTTGGTATGTTCAATATATTGACCAAAACTTGTTGCGAGAATAGTAGCGTAAAGTATGGCGGCCATTCTGTAAATAACAATTAAGAGCTAACTTAAACTATTGTATAAGAAAATTGTATAAAACTTGTAAATATTGTAAAATAGAAACTAAATATGTATAAATAGAATAATCACATTATAGAGATTCTAATACATGAGCAGGTTTTACTTCATCGAAATGGTGTTTTACATGACGTCTGTTAATCAACAAAGAGAGAGAGTTATTATCATGAACTTTTACGACTTTGTAGGGACCTTTCCAGACAGGAGAGAGGGCTTTGCGTAATCGAAGATGCTGTTTGAGATATACGTAATCACCGACTTTATATTTCGCTAGACGGGAATGTTTGTCATAATAAGTTTTAGATCTTTCTTTCGAGGCTTGAATATTTTCTAAAGCTCTTTCTCTAGAAATCTTTAGTCGATGTTGTAACATTTTAATATAATCGGGGTATGTAACGTCACATCTTGCTTCAAAAATAGAGTCTGGGATATATGGTTTATGACCAAATAGAAGTTCATAAGGAGTAAATCTGGTCGTGGTATGGACATTGGTATTATAGGCCAACATCGCGGTATAGACATACTTATGCCAGTTGGTTTGGTTCTCATTTACGAAAGACTTTAGGTACTCTTTCAAGGTTGCGTGGCTTCTTTCCAGAGCACCTTGCGTCTGCGGATGATAGGGCGAAGACCATATTTGTTTTATTTTCAGGAACTCACAAGTGCGTTTAAAAAGATCGGCTGTAAAGTTGGTTCCTTGGTCTGTTAATATTGATTTAGGAATTCCGAATACGGAGATAAAATGGACTAAGCCTTCACAAGTTTCTTCTGCTGTAACGTTAGAAATTGGATATGCAATGGAGAATTTTGTAAGGTCATCTTGAATAGTGAGTATGAACCTAAGTTTGTGGCAACTCGCTTCTGGTAAGGGACCAACTATATCAAGACTGATTTTTTCGAAAGGGCGAGTGGAAGTAGTTGTAATCTTCATTGGAGCTCGGTTGATTTTGCGTAGTGGCTTATTTATTTGACATAGCTTACAATTTTGTACATAAGTTTCGACATCTGTGCGCATACTTTTCCAGTAGTACCGCTCTTTAATTCTATTGAACATTTTATTACTGCCTAAATGGCCTGCTATCGGGATGTCATGGTTCTCCCTTAAAATTTTTGCGATCTCTGTTGGGACGGGGTATATAATAGAGTTATGATAGATATTAACAGTAATATTTGTATTATTAAATAGATACATAATCATTCCATATATTTTTATAAAAGAGTTTTGTTCAAACGGGTTTTTAAAATCGGATATAGCTATTTCGTTTATAGTGCCAGTTAGTACAATATCATCTCTTACTGACTTTAAGGTTTTGAATATATCAGGGTAGGTGCAACTGTTAAAATAGTAGACCTTGGTTAATAGAAGATAGAAGGTTCTCCCTTTCGATTCAAATTTTTTAAATGACAGAAGTTCTCTTTCTCCGTTCAGAATATTAGATGGATCATCCGTAGTAGATATGATATCTTGAATGTAGGGATTTGAGTCATCAAGGTCAATTGATACAGGGATCAAGATTGTTTTTGAAGAGGTTTTTAGTAGACTTTCGTTATGTTCGTGTATTTGAGTGTTAAACACTTCATCTTTCCTAGTCAGTGATTTGAGACAGTCAGAGTATTCATCATTGAGAGTCTTGTCTGTGGTCTCATTGGATTCGGTAGGAGAGTCATTTGGAGTCGGAGGATTCAGAGGCTCAAAATCGATGTCTTGGGTATTTAATGGGCTGAGGTCTAGAGCACCTAAGTCAATGAGGTCGTCAAGAACATTTGGAGGGACTTCTGATTCTTGGTTAAAATCGGTGTCATCATTCATTTGAGAAGTACTGGGCTGATCTTCGGTTACTGGATGTACTGGATACCGTGATAACGCATCTGCGTTACTGTTAATTTTTCCTTTCTTATATTCTAATTCATAGTCAAATTCCTCGAGTTTGAGTCTCCATCTAATAAGTTTGGAACCTGGGTCCTTACAGTTAAAAAGCCACTTTAGAGGACGATGATCTGTGACGATCGTAAAGCGGTGGCCGTACAAATATGGTCTAAATGTTTTAGTGCCGAAAATAATGGCTAAACACTCTTTTTCTGTCACGCTGTAGTTGCATTCTGCCTTGTTTAGGGTACGGGATGCGTATGCGATGGGACGGTCACTTCCTATTTGACCCTGGGATAGAATAGCGGAGATTGCAAAATTAGAAGCGTCACAAGTCAAGACAAATGGTTTGCTGAAATCAGGATAGGCTAATATAGGGGCAGAAATAAGGGCGTCTTTAAGGCTCTCAAAGGCTAACTGCTGCTCGTTCTGCCAAATAAATGGAACATTCTTCTTCAAGAGATTGGTTAGTGGTTTCGCCTTCTTTGATAGGTCTGGTATGAAACGTCGATAGTAGGACACCAGTCCTAGGAAAGATTTGATGTCTTTGGGGCTCTTGGGAATTGGAAATTCTGCAACAGCTTTGGTTTTATCAGGATTAGGTTTCACTCCTTTATCTGTGATGATGTGGCCAAGATACGAGACTTCTTTGCGAAGAAACTCGCATTTGTCCGGTTGTAGTTTTAGATTAAAAGAACGCAGTTTATCGAAGACGTTGGAAAGGGTTTTCATGTGAAGGTCAAGGTCATACGAGTATATTACAATATCGTCCAAATAAACGAAGCATTGTATACCCTGGAGTCCTGACAAAACAGTATTCATAAGGCGTTGAAAGGTTGCAGGAGCATTTTTAAGTCCAAAGGGCATACGAGTAAATTCGAAATGTCCTTGTGGAACTGAAAAGGCGGTTTTAGGCGCGTCCTTGACCTTCATACTTATTTGGTGGAATCCTGAAGCAAGGTCAAGGGTAGTAAAATATTTACATTTACCTAATTGGTCTAAGATTTCGGCAATGTTGGGAATAGGGTAAGAATCTCCAATAGTTATATCATTTAGCTTGCGGTAGTCGATGACTAACCTCCATTTACGTTGTCCCGAGGCATCGGCTTTTTTAGGGACTACCCAAATAGGAGAAGACCATGGAGAAGTAGAAGGTTTTATGATACCGTCATTTAACATTTTATTAATTTGAGATTCAACTTCTCGCTTGTGTACTTCTGGAAATCTATAGGACTTTGTATTTATAGGGATGGTAGAAGTAGTAGGAATTTCATGTTCTAAAGTATCAGTAGTTGTCAAGTGATCATCAGGCAGATGAAAAATGTCAGAGTAATTAGAGCAAAGGTCATATAATGCATTCGATTCTTCAGCGTTTAAATGGGATACGCGTAACAGGTTAAGGGCTTGTTCAGTCCGTCTTAAGGCGTTATTCTGGACAGCTTTAGAGTCGGATACATGATAGACTAGATTAGAGTTGTCAAAGGGTGTGATCTTAATTTTAAGATTTGGGTTTACGCGTATTGATTTCTCAGAGACATTAATTACAGAGATATTAATTCTTAAATTCGGCTTCACCTTGACGATGCAGTTCGCTATCAGAAGAGAGTCAACTAGATGTTGGTCAAGAACAAGGCCTTCTTTTATACTCGGATCTTCTACAGAACATTCTATTATAGTTTCAGTTCGTGGAGCTATGGTGAAGATCGGTTCAGTAAATTTAAGTGGTATTTTAATAGCATCAACTGTGAGGGTATTGGTCATATAATCGATTTTACAATTAGATTTGGTGAGGAAATCGTTACCTAGTATACCGTCATACAAAAAATTAATGTCTGGGATTAAGTGGAAGTCATGAGTTAATGAATCGAAGTGTATTTCTATGTGACCTAGGGTATGAGTTACGTTTGGTGTGCCTAAGCCATGAAATGATATGACATGGTCAGTAATGTCAGGCATATTCTCTATAATACTTTTCTTTATAAGGCTTTTGGATGCTCCGCTATCTACGAGGAGTTTCACGGGCTTACTAGAGACATTAGTTCGGCTTTCTATAAATGGTAAATATCTATTTGTTGGGTCTGTTTGAATATTATATGTTTGTAGCGTCTGTTTTCCTTTTCCAGCTTCAGCTAGAGTGCAAGAGAAGCAAGGCTTGATAATTGACTTAGTATTTATGGAAGGGTGAGCTGAAGTGTCAATTGAATTGCGATATTTTTTATGTATATTAGATCCCTTATCGGATGGCAATTGATTACCTTGTTCTTTAATGAACACGCGAGGAACAAAGGAAGGTCCACTATGAGTTTGGGGCTGGTTACCCTGTTTGTTAGTGGCTGTAGGATTCTCAGTAGAATCAAAAGACTGCAATCCGTCAGTTTGGGGCTGGCTACCCTGTTGGTTGGATTGAGTGTCATTCGAATTAGGAGGCTTCAATCTGTCGGTTTGGGGCTGGTTACCCTGTCGGTTAGATTGAGCAAAGGAAGGTCCACTATGAGTTTGGGGCTGGTTACCCTGTTTGTTAGTGGCTGTAGGATTCTCAGTAGAATCAAAAGACTGCAATCCGTCAGTTTGGGGCTGGTTACCCTGTCGGTTAGATTGAGCAGATGGGATCGAGTATGGACGTTGTAGACGTGTTTTGACCTTAGAAATGGGGCTGGTGGCGATTTTATGATTTAATCTTCCCGCACGGCACCGGACGGGAAATCCTCCGAGTTTAAATGATAGTTGGTCTCATCGATACCTTGATCATCTTCTGTGTTTACAGTGTGAATAGGTTGATTACGATTTTGCGGAAAATGGGGTGGCGACCTATTATCGTTGTAATTATTTTGGTAATTGCCGTATCGTCGTCGATTGTTGTTCTCGCGTTTGCGGCACGTTTCTATGGTATGGCCCGGTATTTTACAGTATCGGCACACTAGAGGTTCAGACCTGAAAGTATTAGATGGCCCTGACCAGTTATTCGGCGGCCTGTTTCGCGAGGGAAATTGATTTTGTTGAAAGTTACGATTACTAAAACGCCTCTGATTATAATCTTGAACATTTGTTTGAGTAACGGTGCGCCGAGTTGTTGCGTAGAAAATCTTTTCCTCAGACATTGCAAAATTAATAGCGTCATTGAGGGTCTCAGGGTCATGACATCGTACTACGGTTGATAGACGAGGATTTAAACCAATAACAAATGTATGCAATGCCAGATCTTGCATCGCGGCGACGCGGCCTGCCAGTTCACCCTTTTTCTTGGTCGGGATAGATATATTTATTTCCGTTAACAATTTAGACAAACACGTTTCAACTCGAAGGGCGTACTGGTTGACCGTTTCGTTATTAGACTGACGACATTCCTGTAGATCCGAGAGCAATGCCGCATAATGTTTTTTATCACCAAATTGTGCCTTAAGAAATTCTTCTAATTGAGACCAGAGTTCAAAAACTTTAATAGAACACGCACTTTCAGCGCGTCCTTCAAGTTGGCTTAAAATGTATTTTAAAAGAATATCTTGCTGCTGAGAAGACGCGAGGCTAACTGCATTTTTACAGTTGTTTAAAAATGGTATTAATTTTTCGCGATTGCCATCAAACTTATTAATAAATTTGCATAGAATATTTAAGCTAATATCTTGTGACGAGACAGTGGCTAAAACTTCGTCTTTAGGCATGGTATCGACTGAGTATTAGACAAAACAAAAGATAACGCTTCGACGAATTATGCGTGGGAGTGGTTATGATAAGCAGCTGCAGTGGTCTCGGATTGAAATTATAATACACAATATAATAAAGTATGCAGTTTGAATTAAATAAATTAAACAAATATGTCTAATGTATGTATGTTTTACGGCAAGAAGCAATTTAAATATTATTTTGTAGAGAAGAAAAATGTTCGTAATAGAATGATGTTCAAAGATTTTGAGGTTTTTCACTTTCACTTCAATAAATAAATAACTGGTTCTGACTTACAGCATATCGGCTTTACC
The DNA here is from genome assembly GCA_905163515.2 of Lymantria monacha. NCBI lineage: Eukaryota > Metazoa > Arthropoda > Insecta > Lepidoptera > Erebidae > Lymantria > Lymantria monacha. Next base: position 15,194,402 of record LR991082.1, on the reverse strand, counting down.
ACAGGTTGCTAGGGCACGGCGGCAGCACAGGTAAACGCAGCAACACGGGTCACGGCAGCAGACTGGTTACGGCAGCAGCTGGTCACGGGGAGCCTCTTGGTTACCAAAGATTAATTGTGTAGTTTGACTTCTTCTTTCTTAATTTGGAGCGAGACTGTAGTCTTGGAGCAGACTTCTGCGTCACCCGGTAGTCGGGGTGATTATCTTCTTCTTTCTACTTCTTCTCTTCACTTAATTTGCAGGTTGTATATTGAGCATAGCACAAAAGGTTTTTCAAGGACACTGGACAATGAGTTCGAGAAGCGGTTTAGCATAGAATAAGTTCTAGGAGACACCGAGGATCTTTCTGCCAGATCCCTTTACGCTGACACCACTGTTATACGGGGTCTTGCCGAGAGGCTTTTAAAAAAAAGAAGAACTTAATTTACACTTATTTAATTGAGAACAAATATGATTTTAAAAATATAAGTGTTAATATTTGAGTCTACTAGATATAATATATATGTTTAAGAGACGAGTTCTCGAGACGGCGGTTAGGGGTAGACTGGCTGCCGTGCATGGCCCCGCCAGAGAAGTCAGGAAGAGAGGGCTGACGCTGCAGTGTTTGTCAGCATCTTCCCTACTTGATCAAATATATAACAGTACGCATAATTTTGACAAAACGTCGCATATTTTAAATTTACTGTGAGCAGCATGCTCATAGCGTGAGTGCTCGCGGGTTAACTATGGCGGTATAGAAGAGTAATCTTGTAAATGCTTTTAGTTCTATCAAATCAGTATCTTGAACATTCGTTTGCTTATTATATTTAGGTTTATATTTCGTAAATCTATGATTGTGGTTTTTTTACACGTGGTAGAAGTGAAACTTTGAAAAACATTTGGCTTCAAGATAATGAGACGAATGTAAATTTCGGGCAAAGGATAATTGTAGGTTTTAGTAGTGATTTATTTATTTATTCACTTAAGGACAGCCAGTAATTGATACAATATCAATATTAAAATATAAATATAATATAAAATTAAAGTAAATGCTCAATCGTTTAAGCTATTACATCATGCACAGAAGTGGCAACAAATTAAGGAAACAAGCTATAAAAAAGAAAAACAAAATAAGAACAATGATCATAGCGAAACAAAGTTTGATAATTATTTTACATTTTATTCGTATATGTTATTAGGCGTACAACTCTCCTAGACGAGGTGGGGCCCAATTTGTCGGACGCTCAATTCGGTTTTCGAAGGGGGCGTTCGACTATTGCGGCTATACTGCGCCTGAGGCAGACGGCGAGGGAGGCCGTCACGGAGTGCCCTTATACCTGAGGCGGCTAGTGGCAGACTATTTGCAGGGGCGCAGTGTCCTCTGCGCGAATAGCGCGGGGGATATTGTGCGCACGCCCATGTCGTGCGGTGTCCCACAGGGGTCGGTGTTGGGGCCGACTCTGTGGGACATCGGTTACCACTGGGCGTTGCGAGGGAGTCTCCCCCCCGGGCTGGGGCTTATATGCTACGCTGACGACACGCTCGTCACAGCCCGGGGCAGGACACTGGAAGAGGCGATGGGCCTGGCCACTCTCGGCATTGAGGAGATGGTCAGGCGTATCGAGGCGCTGGGGCTTAGGGTGGCCCTGGACAAGACAGAGGCGCTCCTGTTTCATGGGCGCCTCATGGGGCCGCCCGTCGGCGTCTCGATCGTCGTCAACTCCGTCCCCATCAGTATCCAGGCCCATATGAAGTATTTGGGTCTGGTGCTCGACGGGAACTGGTGGTTTCGGGAGCATTTCCGTAGATTTGTTCCCCGGCTAGTCGGCTCGGCGTTCGCCCTATCTCGGCTGATGCCGAACTTGGGCGGACCGAGCTTCGAGAGTCGACGACTATATGCGGGGGTGATCCATTCAATGGCATTGTACGGCGCTCCCGTGTGGGCGAGGGCTCTGACCGTCCGCCTTAGGGCTATTCTGCGGAGACCGCAGAGAGTCATGGCGGTCAGGGCTATCCGCGGATACCGCACAGTTGCGACCGAGTCTGCATGCCTATTGGCCGGAACGCCCCCTTGGGACTTGGAGGCGGAAATGCTCGCCGAAATATCGGGCGGGTGTCTTCAACTCGCGAAGAAGGTGGCGATGTTTCGCCTAGCGAATTGGCCACCTGGCGTGAGGACGCTCGCCGGGAGGTTCTTTACCGTTGGGCAACGCGGCTGGAGCGGCCTCGATACGGATTACGAGTCATCGAGGCCGTCCGGTCCGTACTGATGGAGTGGCTGGAGAGGCAGCACGCAGTCCTCTCTTTCCGGTTGGTGCAGGTCTTGACGGGGCACGGTTGCTTCGGCAAGTACCTGTACGCAGTCACAAGGGTGGAGACGACTCCGTCCTGCCAACAGTGCGGCAGCGACCGGGACACGGCGCAGCATACGCTCGAGGTCTGCGTGACCTGGACTCAGCAGCGCCGTGCCCTTGTCGCTGCTATCGGTGCCGACCTCTCGCTGCCAGCCGTCGTAAAAGCGATGGTCGACAGTGAGAGGAATTGGGTCGCGGTCGCCTTCTTCTGCGAGGACGTCATCTCGCAGAAGGAAGCGGCGGGGCGAATCCGAGAGGAACTTCTCTTCGAGGATTCGCGCCGCCGCCGGCGACTGGGGCGGCGGAGGCGTGAATACCGCCGCCTCATGCCGCCCTAGCCGAGACAACGGGTGACCGGACCGGGGATTAGGCTGGTCGCCCTGGGAGCGAGGCCACCGCGTGAGGACGACGCCCCGATGATGCAAACTGTCCGGGCGTCGACATTAACGAGGATACCCGTGAGGGTAGACCGCCAGGTGGGCCACTGAAGAAAAAGACCGCGTACCAGTGACCCACCCGCACGGCGTCGAGAGGTATATTGTAGGGCGGGTCTACGGGGTCTTGCGCCGCTTTTCCTGTCGCCCCGGACAGAATAGCGAGGTTTGACGTACCGTAGCCCGCCGCCAAAAAAAAAAGGCGTACAACTCTGCTTCCGCCGTTTTGCAATAGATGGCTGTAGCGGTGAGTGATAGTTGAAATAGATCGTAGATGTTCTACAATAAGCTTAGGTATTTGTAAACATAACGGCATCGAAATATTAATCAGTTTGTGTCTGCATCATAAAGTTATTCTCGATTACACATGTCAGCTTACGAGCCAAATTCTCGTCATTTGTGGGAGGTTTTAATTTTCTGTTTTAATATGAAAAAATCTGCGGCTGAGGCTCATTGAATGCTATCAAACACCTAAGGTGTGGTCGCTATTAGTGAAAGAACGTATCGAGAGTGGTTTCAACGTTTCAAGAACGGTGATTTTGACGTCGAAACCAGCATGGCGGTGGAAGAGAGAAGGTTTTCGAAGTTGCAGAATTGGAGGTATTACTTGATCAAGACTCGTGTCAAACGCAACAAGAATTGGCAGGATCATTGGAAGTGACGCAACAAGCCATTTCAAAACGCCTGAAAGTCATGGGAATGATTCAGAAACATGGAAATCGAGTGCCGTACGAGTTGAAGCCGAGAGATGTTGAACGGTGTTTGTTTGCTCGTGAACAGCTGCTTGCATGGCAGAGACGGAAGGAATTTCTGCATCGATGCTGTCGAGCATCGCCCTGGCGATGGTCGGCAGCGTCAGTTCGGCACCGATGATTGCAACGAGTTCACGGCGCTGCATTGCCCAAGCGGTGCCGCAAACCTCGAGCGTATGCTGAGCCGTATCCTCGTCGCAATCGCAGTGGTGGCAGGACGTTGTACTCTCCCTCCAGACGACCGTGTGCAGGTATTTGGCGAAGCAACCATGTCCTGTCATAACCTGCACCAGTGGAACGAAGAGCATCCCGTGCCGCCGTTTTAACCTCTGCATCAGCACCGGCTGGAAGGCCTCCACGGTCCGCACACCGAACCGAGGCCTCTCCAACCGGACTGCCCAACTGGCAATGACGTCTCAGTGGGCGCCGACACGCCAGGCGGTGAGCTCTCTCAACGAGACCGTACCGCCCTCCGCTCGCACCCCTTGACACCCGGCGATTTCATTTCGTGATCGAAAATTGGCTGATTTGTTTTTATTGTGGTAGGAAAATAAATCGTATGTCAATGCTGCAGAAGTCTTTCATAGCCTTCGATAGTAGTTTATTGGAAAAGAGATGCGTCTCAGACGGGGTATTGCATGTAAAATTTCGCCTAACACTTTATTCTATACATTAAATGTACTCTCCTTTTCTGTATTACAACTTCTACTTTGCGACCACATACATATTACAGGAGATCGTCAGATTTCTTCTTGAACTTTGAATCTGTAGCCAAAAATATTGTGCCAATTCTGTTCTTCATTTCAATAGGTAACTGCTCTGACAACTTTTGAAAATTTTCCTTTGTTGGAAAAGACCATGTGTAATAGCGCCTACGGTTAGATGAACTTTTTTAAGCACGGTGGTTGATTTCCACGATGGCGTTACGGTAGCTAGGAGATTGTTGACTTTCGGGGCGCAAAACGCCCAAAGATTTAAACTGTTTTTGAGTTTCTGAATATCTTTCGTTTCGCCATCCATCTATGACGAATTGTTGGCATTGAATGCCCTATTATAAAAAGCATGGATCGGTTACGCTCAATTTAGTTTCTCCGACGATTGTGGAAAGTCAAAACAAACGTTGCACTCTGATTGTAAGGAGGCAAGGTCTCTTTGGGCTTCTTATATTCCCACTCGCAGTTCGACCTGTCTTAATGAGACCTTTTGAGCGATTGATCAGAGCCACTTCATCTTCGTTTTCAGATTGTGTGATACCAGGGATGGAGTCAGTTGAAGTATTTAGTTTCCGAGGCTTAGAGGCGGGGTTTTAGAGGCTTTCCGGATCCTTTTGTGATGCGATTACTGGCAATTTTTTTTTCTATATTATCCTTATTATTTTTTTGAGTTTTTGTATGAGGCGGTTGAATGTTTCCATCTGTTGATTTAGCACAGCGACTAGTAAGCAATCACTTACCTTGGCCATGAGAGTTCTTTTGTTGTTTAGGTTCTACTTCTTCCTGTTCTGATATCATTGTGTTGGCGTTTTCACCCAACATTGATATGATTGATTGGGTGTAGAGTCTAGATTAGTGGAAGGTACAGGTGAAAGACTAACTGAAACTTGGCTGTCTTTTTGTAGTTTAGATGACGCGATTACTTCAATTTGTCATTTTGCTTCTTATAGCTCGAATTGCGTCAAAAAATGCGTGATAGTATTTACCTCAGCCGTGAATTTTGCCATAATCTTATGAGGTGAATAAACCAATGCTCGCCCCAGAGGCGAGCGTAAGACTTTTGCTCTAATACCTCTATATTTTCTTTCGGAAAGAGAACATGAGCCAGGTGCAATCGCTCCATCTAATTCGACAGTGAGTATTGCAAATGGCAGTTAGCTTTCTATTTTTGCTAAGATGTCGTTTCTAAATAGATAATTGAATGAAAGATCGTTGACTTCCCATGTTCATCGATCGTTGGTGAGTTTTCTTCTAAGATGATTATAATTGCTGCGGGAGCTTCTTCTTCTTAGTTGGGGAGGCACATTTTTCACATGGTCTGAAACAACCGACGCTTAAGGGGGCAGTCCATTCAAAATGCTCAAAATTGGTCATTTTTAGGGTTCCGTACATCAGAAGGGAAAAACGGAACTTATAAGGGTTCCGTTTTTTCCTTCTGAACCCTATAAGGATCCCTATTCTTCGGAACCCTATAAGGGTTCATCATGCGTTCGTAGAAAAGACCAACTTTTTTCAGCCTTCATGTACTCCTCAGAACTGTGTTTGTCTTCAAATTTTTTAACGAAAATCCAAACCTTATTTTGCAATCATTTCTTCTTTGGTATGGTGCCTTCATTAGTGTCTGTATTTTCCTCATCCCCAGTAAACACGTTTACGTCAGAGTGACGTCAAAATGATACTGCGCTATGTCAGGATTTACGTAAGTTGAAGGTCAGTAATGAGTCACCTATGACTCATTATTTCACACTTCTTGACGTAAGACTTACATAATCAACATGATGTGCGTATGATGTCCAGTTGACATCATTATTACCTAACTGACATAACAATGATGTCATAGAGGTGTCAAGTAGTTACCGAATTTCTTACATGCATGTGACGTATAATTGACTCTATCATGACTTAACTGACTTTAATCTGAGATAATCATGATGTCATAGAGATGTACGTTGTTACCGAATTTCTTACTTGCATATGACGTATAATTGACTCCATCATGACTTAACTGACGTTAAGCTGACATAACAATGATCTCATAGTTATGTCAAGTTGTTCCTAAATCGCTTACGTAGATGTGACTTATAATTGACTTAATAATAGTGATGTCTGGTTGGTTCCGAATGATTGTAATCATATTTAATAATCATATTTATTAATACTCAACTTTGACAAAATTTCAAATTATTTAGTCACAAATTATATTATTTTTTAAAGGATAAATAATATTTTCTATTCTTTAGTATAATCATGACAATCCAAAAAGTGAAAATTTCAACAATTACAAGTGAAAACATAGAATTTTTCAATTAGTCATACTAATACTGAGTAAAATATTTTCACTTTTTGGATTGTACATTTGTACATAATTTTTATGTAGATTACTCATCACATAACTCTTTTAAATTATTTAGTCACCAATTATATTTTATTTTAAAGAATAAACAAATTTTTTTGTTTTTTACTGTAATTATGACAATCCAAAAAGTGAAAATTTCAACAATTACAAGTTAAAATATAGAATTTTTCAATTAGTCATACTAATACTGAGTAAAATATTTTCACTTTTTGGATTGTACATAAGTTTTATATAGATAACTTATCACATGACTTTTTAAAATTATTTAGTCACAAATTATATTATTTTTTAAAGCATGAATAATATTTTCCATTCTTTAGTATAATGATAACAATCCAAAAAGTGAAAATTCCAACAATTACAATTTAAAACATAGATTTTTTCAATCAGTCATACTAATACTGAGTAAAATATTTTCACTTTTTGGATTGTATGCTAATATGAATCTTACATTGAATGAATATTGTGTGAATTTGTTGAAATCACTTACTCGGGAAACTCGTCAGTTCTTATTGTTCGGTATTGTTATTGTTTGTAGCCTTAGTTTTCTTTTCAACTTGTTTTGGTTGATGACCTGCTCTCTGATTCCCTAATCGAAACCAATTAGTTCCAGCTTTGGAAAATTCAGCACTGTCCCAAGTACTAAATCTCTTCAATATTACCTCTGGAACATAATTTTTGATTGTTTTAGCTTAAATATTTGTTTTCAGCCAAGTGTTAATTTTATTTATGCATTCAATCTTTCTAACCTTCGCACATTTTAATTAAGTTCAACTTATTGACTTTATATTTGGTCTTCTTGCCTTCCCAAGTATTATCGGTAGCAAATGATTGCGAGAATATTGCATTAAGTACTCTCTCCGTGTAATCTTTACCATTCGCTCCTCCAATCTGATAAATAGTTTTTACCTGCATAAATATTTATTTATTGTTAATATTGAATACAACAATTCGTCAGCTAAAAATCAATTTAGAAATCCCATTTCGGTTTCATTTTATATAAATTGGCATCAGAATTTTTTTTTATTTAAAATAGAGAGTAAAAAATAAATCTTGTAACAATACATACAGTGCCACTTATTAACATTTACCATGCATAAAACTGCATAGAAAAGTTAATTCTGGATTTGAATTCTAATATTATCGATCCGTTTTTACAATTCAAGGTTATCAAGTTATTTTCAGCTATATACATATATACATGTATAAAGTTTTCGTATTCTCAATTCATAAAAAGAAAACATTGTCTTAGTTACTTCATGTTTTTAGCTTCTCAAATATTAATAAATTTATATTAACCACTAATATTATACTTATCAATTCCAACTGCAATAAATTAAATAATTAAATTACATTCATGAACTTACAAATTGTTGACGATAATCCTGTGAGTTTGACAGTTTTTCTTCGAAAGCAATTACCTCTGCTCTTGATTTTAGTGGCAGATCTTTTTCTATTTGTAAGGCAGTTTCACTATTAACATCACAAGCATTCCCACAATTATTAACTGTCGTTCGTTGCTTTATATCTTTCACATCTACCGTTAATGCACCCAGAAGTCTTAAACACTTAGTCAACTTTGCTAAAACCAATAAAATTCATGAATTAATACTAATTTTTGAGTAATATACAAAAGGTCAAAACATTTTGAGGAAATAATAATACCATTAATAAGTACATTAAAGCGATTGTCGTCATCATCATCATCATTTTCCAAGTCGGATGGAACATAATTTTCATTATTTCTATTGCATCCAGAACCAGTGGTTCTTGAATCGTCTTCAAAATGTTCTTGTATTACGGATTGAGCACCATCAGTTTTATTCATTTTACGCACAGACGACGATATTTTTTCAACCAACGGAGTCTTTTTCTGATTTTCAATTGCTGCAGGGATCTTAGGCATCGTAGGCATTGGAGAAACTGTAAAGCGAAACCAGGATGTGATTTTGCACAATCTTTTCGTTAAATAAAGGCACACTGAATATAATTTTTTCTTACCTTTTTTAGTTGTCTTATCATCACTGTCTTCATCAGAACTATTAGATACTATGTTGTTTTTTGAATTAACAGTAGCCGCAGCAGCAGCAACAGCAGTAAGTCGCTTCAATCTTAATCCTCTTCCCAATGGTTCGTCGGTCGTTGACTCATATTCCGAATCTTCAGCAGCTTTTCTTGCTTTAGCCAGAGTATCTAAATAGAAATGATTATAATCATTATGCAATTATCCATTATTACGTAATTATTCTGTAATTTTTAATCAGCAGGTATAAAAATTTAATCATTTACCACAATATCTTAAAATTTCAATTTCATGAATAGGCCAATCTTGACTTGGTTCGACTCTCTGTTTTAACAATTGTTGTAGATTTTTAGCAAATGAAGGTGGCCATTGACACTTCGTCCTTTTTCCTTCAGGTTCATCGTTATATAGAAGCCAATTGCTTGGAATTTCAGAATACGAGTCTTGTCCAATAAAAAAAACTACTGCATATAGTTTTGCCATAGTCTTGTTCACTGTAAAAACGTAAATATTTTTTTTTACAATCACTTTGCATTACTCAAAGCATTAGAAATCTATTTAAAATTGAAATATCTACAATATCACTGCCTGTATTATTTTTAATAATACAGACATAATTGACAGTGGGATTATTTTTCAACTTTAAATAATAAGATAATACGAAAATTGTGTTTTTACTGGCTAAAAATTACATATGTTGTCAATTTAATTTATATTAACATTTATTTATTAAAAAATTCTAATATTATACTAATGCAACATGCTTATTTAAACAAATGTTAGGTTAGAATCTTAAGTAATCTTTTTATGATGGTTATACACGTAAAAAAGTACTTACAGTTAGTTTACCATAAAAACAAAAATAAACAATTGATGAATTAATTATTCTTTATTTATTTATTATTTTTTTTATTAAGTAACACAAGACACTGGACGCGGTAGATAATTTTTAGCGTGGGTAAGTGAAAAAATAGTAACAACGGTAATGGGTACTGCGCATGTGTAGCCCGCACTTTTTATGCCACCAAAATTTTTTTTTGCTGCATTTACAAAAAATTGCGAAATAAATTCTTTAAAATTATATTGCTGAAACAACTATACAAGCAACTAATTAGAATACTTTAATTAAATTATTTATGTAAGATTTATAAAAGATAACTTATGCAGCTGATTTACATGGGTAAATAGTGATGGACTAACACTGTGGGTATTAATCATAGAGTATTTTAAATATATAGTTATAGAGGTAACAGCAAAGGTCAGGTACAGACGCCATCTGTCGATAAGTGGTGTAAATGGAGAGCGGCCTCCTGGGCTAGGGAGGATTCAATTATTCATTAAAATTAATATAAATTTTCTAAGTAATTTTCAGAAGTAAAATCTTTATAGAATTGATTTCACAACTGAAGATTATTAAAAGACTCTTAAAGAAAAACAAATAAAACAACAGTTTACCTTATTATAGTGCTTTCTTTTATTATAATACAACATTTAACTACATACAACATTTTAATTATATCACTGGTCTCCGTGGGTATTACACATGGGTCAGGTTAGTAAAACAAGCATCGATCGGTATCTAGGAAACAAAAAATAGTCGTCGGTGATAACAAAAAACACTCACACACAAATAAACAGAACAGAATAACCACAGACTAATATAAGCTTACGCATAGAATAATGTCAAACTCACGTACAGTGTGGCCAGATTTAAATTGATCATTATGCTAGCTACTCATTTAATTTCTGCTAAAAATCTGATATTATTTTTGGAATAAATGTTAAAATTCTGCTAATAGATAAGTTTTAATGTGTACTAGAGAAAAACGCAACTCAATATTTTCAAATAAAAAAATCAAAAAAAATCAAAAAAAAATCTAAGTTCTATCCACATTTTTATATAGAACTATAGAGTTTTGAACTATCTTAACCATATTTTTTGATGGCGTAAAATTTATGGATCCAGACTGTTCTTTAACTGCTTGTTTGACATGTAGAATTGCAGCAACATGTTCATTTTTAATTTTTTTTCGCACGTCATTTTTTATATTGTTCATTTGAAAAAATATGCGCTGGCAAGAGGTACATGTATAATCATAGATAAAATCATCATAGCTTTTGCGAAATAATGTACTTGGGGAGTGTGGGTACAATTCATTCCATCTGCCTTCGTAATTTTTGAAATGTGGTGGATATCGGTACTTTCATCAATGACAACTGAAGAAACAAGGTTTTCTGGCACACACTGCATGTTGAATTAGCTTTTTGTTTAAATATATGTATTAAACAAGAAGCCAATTCAGCATGCAGTTCTTTCCCAACTTCAGGTTTGAGAACATTATAAGTCAATGCAGCAGCTTTAGTGCGTTTACATAAAAATAACCTTGCAATTACTGAATCATGCAAACATTTTTCAAGTAACTCGTTCAAATGATTCATAACTCTAAATGATAAATTATGTTTTGCCAGAAACATACACATTTTAATTTCAGCTTTTTTACCTCTTCAGTTATAGACGTTTGTCTTATGTTACATACAGATGTGAATTATTTACTAACTACATTACAAGTATTTTTAGAGCAACCTAAGTAAAAATGTGATTATTCTGGACAGTCGTCGGTAAGAGACTCTCTCTTACCGACGACTGTCCAGAATAATCACATTTTTTTATGTTTCACTGAGTTTACATGTTATTTAAAAACAGAAAGTCATGAAACTACTGTTATTACATACTTTGCAAAAAGCGGCATTGCTCTCATTTTTGGATCTTCATAAGCAAGATGAAAACATTGGATCCTTCTCCCATTCAACACGATAGTTCTGGTCATATTTTCTGACGCGGACGAAACAATTGACTTTGTCTGCGCATAAAATGTATATTACATACAATTTCAAAGCAAAATATACATTTAAGGGGTATTTTCCCAAGAATGAAAGGTGCCTTCAGAAGAAAAAAAAATACGTTCTTTAAGAAAGACAGGTTTTTTTAAATATGTTTTCCGCAACTACCGAATGGTAATTAATTAATGTCTAATCCCGCTAGTTTCCTGCGGAACTTTTCAATATTATGCCAAAATCTGCCTAATTTTAAAGTCTGCGACACAATCTACTGTCATAAATTTGAGATTGAATGCTGCTAAAATCGCAGAATTCTGCTAAATTTGGTCACACTGCTCGCAAGATATTTTTTTAAATGGCTGCCATGGCAGCAGCACGTTTCTTTTTACGCAAAATACAATAAAATGTATAAAAATTAACATGTGATTTATAAAAGTAAAAAGAGTTAAAATGAATGTTTTACTCATATACAAATAAGCTCATATAATATAAATTAATTTTATATTATTTTTATCGTAACAAAGCTTAATATTGGCGCCATCTAACGCAACAGGGTGGAATTAAAAATCTCATACAAAATCTCTATAATAATACACTGGTATTAATACTGGGGACAAGCAAAAAATTTTTTAACCCAAGCGTCACATAAAAAACTTTAGACTTTTTGGTAAATTTTATTTAACAAGAAGTCAAAAATTAATAATTGTCAACTTAAATTCAATAAAATATTACCATAAAAATTTTTGTGCTGCTTGGGACCTTCCTGCTATGAAAATGCATTTTTCACGATGCCCTCGGGCAACATAAGGTAAATTCGGCCCTGTGGATAAAGAGCGCAAAATGCCTACAGCGGAATTTTTCCAACTTCAATAGTTGTTGTCATTAGTGGAGTTCATAACCATAATATTTATAAATATACCACAAGGCTTCATATGCATATGAGAGTGGACTAATGTACATTTAATTGTTTTAAATTTATAATCGCATTTAACTGTTTATAAAAAAACGTATTTGGAAGTGCATGGAAAAATAGTTAAATATATTCTGGTCTTATACAACTGTGAGTATCTTATTGTTTATTAATTTATACTTTTATGTAGTAACACTAAAATTCAACCTGCTCCATTAAAATGTAAGATAAAATAAGATAACGGGCACTTGTCAAAAATTTTTCGATTTTTCTAACTAGCCAAGTATTTAGAAAAAATAATAAGAATATAATTAGAATATGCATAAATTATTAAATTTCTTTTCCTATATAAAAAAGAAACATGTTATAACGTGCAATGACAATTTTTTCTAGTGTCTGGATATTCAGTTTTTAAAAGTATAATACCAATGTTTTTATCCGTCTATTTATTTAAATTCTTAAAAATTGTTACGGATCTTCAATAAGTTTCAATATTTAATTTCTACACTTAACTGTAAATTTAACGTAAATAAAAAGCTGAAATATTGACAGTCTTTAATTCTTTGGATCACATTATAAAATTTTATTTATAAACTTTTATCATTGGTATTTATTACTAAAATGGTTGAAATATTCAGTTATTATTATTTATCATACTTTAACTAAAATTCCACATAAAATTTTACTCTTATCTTAATTTCTCATCTTAATTCTCAATCTACAAGAAAAAATTTAATAAAACAAATTTGTTATTTTTTATTTCAGACACTTGAAAATTTTCGGGTAATTTGTATAAAACAACAAAATGCCAAAGCCAATAAGATATATGAGTAAAAGAAGAATTTATCAGATAATTAATGATGAAATTAATACCTCATCAAGAACTAAAAGAATTTGCAATCATCAAACGAATAATTTAATCCCAACAGAAGAAAATGATTCAGCAGAAACTGTGAACAGTATTTCAGTAGTGAGTACTGATACATCTTATACAAGTGAAAACGGTGGTCATAATATCGCTGAACAAAACGAGGATCATCAAGATGAAGTAGATGCTGAAAATATTGATCTCCCCAGTAGTAGATAATAGAACTGAAGGACTACATGAACTAGAATGTGTACAATTTTATCGAGAAGATTTATCTACTACAGCAAATAGTTTATCAGAAGATTTACGATTTTGGTTATCAGAGAATAGTATATCTCAGAAAGCTACAAATAATTTGATTTCTATATTTCGAAATCATGGACATCAAGACGAGTTAAAAAAAGATGTAAGGACTCTAATGAAAACCCCTCGTGATGTCACAGGAAAAATTATTCATGGCAATGGTGGTTCGTATTTTCATTTTGGAATTTCAAACGGATTGATTCGTTCTCTCAATAAATACTATGATGTCAATCCTGATGTTATTTTAATCCAACTAAATTGTGATGGAATGTCGTTTTCAAAATCATCTAATAGTCAATTTTGGCCTCTGCTAGCTGCAATTGAAGCGAATTTTTATACGGAACCATTTTTGATTGGCCTTTTTCATGGATTTTCTAAGCCCAATGATTTTAATGTTTACATCAATCCCTTTGTTGATGAAATGAAAGACTTACAAAACAATGGGATCATGATTAACAATAAAAAAATTGATGTTCGACTTAATGCAATCATTTGTGATGCCCCGGCCCGAGCATATTTGACACTGACGAAATCCCATAGTGGATATTTTGGTTGCTCTAAATGTGTTCAGGAAGGAGAGTGGGATGGTTACGTAAACTTTCCGGAGATTAATAACCCTCTTCGAACAGATGAGTCGTTTAGAAATCAGCAGCAAGAGGATTACCACCTGGGAGAATCTCTGCTCCTTGATTTGGATTTTGATATGGTATCACAAATTCCTCTAGATTATCAGCACTTAATATGTTTAGGAGTAACGAAGCGACTTTTGCTTCGCTGGTGTAATGGTCCAAAAAATCAGAGACTGTCAAAGGATAAATTAAATACCATTAATGAGACTTTACAGGCCATAAAAGTTTGTACCGTTAAAGTTATACCGTTGCAAAATGGAAGGCTACTGAGTGTCGTCAATTCTTGCTCTATACGGGTCCAATTATACTAAAAACGGTTATGGGTCCTCGAAAATATAATCATTTCATGGCTTTAAGTGTTGCTATTAGAGTTTTATGTGATACTCAAAAATACCTAGTGTATAGTGATTATGCTGATCAATTATTAAGATGGTTTGTCGAAGAATATAGAAAATTGTATGGATCGAGTTCAATATCGTACAATGTTCATAATTTAATTCATTTAGCAAATGACTGTAAAAAATTTGGACCGTTATATAACTTCAGTACATTTAAATTTGAAAATTACATGTCTACTATTAAAAACAAAGTGAAGAACGCACCAAAACCATTAGAACAAGTAGTGAATCGTACACACGAAGAAAATTCATTACCAGTCATTAAAAACATTGTTAGACCAAATTTAGAAGTTGAGGAAAAAATGATAAAATTATCGCTCTGAAATTTAATGGTTTTACTATAAGTACAAAAAGAAATGAAAACTGTTGTTTGCTAAGTGACGATAATATTTTAATTATTAATCGAATTGATAACAAAAATAATGAAATTAAAGTTCAAGGCGAATATTTTTCTAATTTTGATTCACTTTTTTTAGAACCATGTGACTCTAAAAATTTATGTATTTACTCTATAAAAAGAAATAGTACTTCAAAACTAACAACTGTTGGAACGAACTCTATCAAGTCAAAATGTTTATATTTTTCATATCCAAACTGTAATAATTTCATTACTGTACCTTTGTTACAATATAATAACTAGTTTCAAAATTTATTTATTTTTTTTTTCCTTTATAAAATCATTTGAAATTTTTTCAACATTTTAGAGAATCTCAATAATACTGCATTTATACTGGAATCATGGTAAGTTCGATTTAAATACTATATAATATATATACGTATAAATATTATTAACTTTTATATTAAGTTTGTGACTTCATCATTATGACAGTTCTACGTAGTATGAATATAATAGAATTATGCCGCCACTTTTAAGTCAGAACTTGGACTCGGAATATATATAAAAATATGATGCAATTATTACGTCACTTTAATGTCAGAATATTGATTCATACTTTATGTAAGAATATGATGAAATTATTGAATCACTTTGATTTCAAAATATTGAATCATATTTTATGTAAGAATGTGACGTCAATTTTATATCAAAATTTTGACTTATACTTTATGTAAGGATATGATTGAATTCTTATGTAACTTTTACGTCAGAACATATGACTTCGATTTGACGTCACAGCATGACGGTATATGATATACTCTGTACATAACATTGGAGTCATAATAATGACGTCATATTAAAGTCAAATTAAATGTCAGTACCATGTCACCATTACGTCATGTCTGCATAAAATGTGATGATCTCTGTATGATCTATGGATGACATCATTTTAAGGTCATGTGTTCACTGGGTCAGACTCCAATGTCGGCACTTTTCCCACGAATGATTGCTCGACGAACGACGATAAACTTTTTGAATGAATTGTATTCACTAGTAGTTAATGCCATAATCCAAAATAAACAGTTAAGAAATTAACTTAAACAACAAATTATCCACAACGATAATAAAATGCACCCATAACAATGAACGTGGAATCGAAGAGAATGAAGTAAACTTGCATCTCCGCGCATCATCTGCCCTCACCGCGCATCATATGATCGTACCTAGTTACCTACGACCCATCGTTGAGGTCAGAAAGCGCGCCAATTTGTATTCGCCTCTTTGAACATATTTTCATTAAAATTAAAATTGTTGTTTTAAATTAGTAACGAATACTATTATTTTAATAACTGAACGAAATAAAATGCAACTTTTGTATTGGTGACAAAATAACAGAAAAATGAATAAACTATGAACTAAATATGCATGCAAATAATATGCAGCATGATGAAAAAATACAATATTATGAATTTTCTATAGAAAATTATGATAGTTTATTCAATATATAAACATTTATTTTCTTTATAAACAAAAAAAATAAATAATTCAGAAATTTCTTTAAAATCGCGACTACTCAATTGTTTTCATAGTGACTTCGGTAATAGTTATATTCGATATTGCCTCTGTTGGTATTACTGTGACAATTGGTTGATGATAACTGAAGTATATTAGAGACTAGCATTTGCACACGACATCGTCCGCGTAGAAGCCGTAAATAGTTTTAATAGGATTTTTGATTGTTTTTTTTACATTATTAATTTTGTTATAACATATAACTTATTAAGGTAAAATGTTTGTACATATAATCTTTATTATAATGTCAGGGATTTTAAGTTAAATAAACATGAAAATAAAATGAAATTTGGTTATGTTTTATGAACACGAAGCTTTTTTCTTGGCTGACTATGATTTAAACACACCCCGCCCATTCCGTCCGGGGCGACAGAAGGATGGTGTGCGGCCCCATAACCCATTGTGTTCTCCATCAACATTAGGCCGACCATTGGTACGGTACCAATGGTCGGCCTAATGTCCTCTGACTTCCGTGGCTAGCTCGGCGGTTTACCCTTTCGCGTATCATCACCATCGACGCCACGGCAACAAACAGCAATGATGCCGAGGAGTCGCCCTCACCAGATCGACCTCTCTGCAGGTGATGGGCTAATACTCGGTCCATCCATCCGTGGCACACCAACTACTCTAAGTGCTTCTTTGTAAACATTTTTTTGTTTTGCTTCGGATACTGTAATTACCAAGCTACTCAGTGAGCCTGTACCGAATTTCCTGCTTAAGGGTTCCTATAAAAGAGATAGAAAAAGAAACAGGTTCGAGCACAACTATTTATTAATATGATTTAATTATGTTTGAACACAAACAGCCAACCATTGGTCGTGAGTTCGGAGCCGACACCAATTCCACCAATCCCTCCAGTACCGTACTCTCCTCGGGTTGTCCACCGTAGCAACCATCGTAATGCCACAGGTGAACTTCGAGGCCCGTCGCTTGCGATCCAATCGGCAATGACCCACTGTAACGGGTATAAGCAACTAGCGTAGACCTTGGACCCTGGAACGTGCATGAAGCTGACGTTAATGCCAAATCCAGAAGTATGAATGGCCCACAGCAACAGCGCGAGGGAAAGCATAGCTGTGTTGCCGTGGTTGTTCATGACCAGATAGGAGATGACAAGACTAAGCGGTGAAATAATATTTAGCTAATTACAATGAGTAGGTACATTACGGAACATTTTATAAAATAATAGCGAAGGTGAAATGAAATATTAAGCTAAAATAATTAAAATAAAATTACAAGCTACTTACCCAATGCTGGTGTTGAATATACACTAAATTAAATAACTTTAAGTTCGTATAAAAGTACAATTACGTCACTGGTATAACTGACGGCAATCATGTACAATAAAATATAATTTAATTTTATAAGGATCGTACTGACATACGTTCGCCTTGAGAGCGCTCGGCTGTCTGTGGTTCACAGATTAATATATTGTACTACGTACAGATAGTACAGTGACTTTTTTTACCGGAGTTTGCAAATCTCACGTAAAGCGCTGTTTCGAATCTTGCACAGACAATTATAGTCCACAAAGCACATTGTTAAGAATTTATCTGTAATTAACTAGTGACGTTTCATCCAACTTCTCACCACTATCGATAAAGTAGTGAATTGCTTTTTTATCGACATAATGTAGTGCATATGTTTCTAGTGGCCTCCACAATTGCCTATTATATGTCTTAAATAAAACAAGGTTTCGTATATTTTATTTATATTGTTTATTTACATAATTTTGTTACACTAATATTCCATAACTTCCTACTATTATACCATGTCTAAATATAACTTACGAAAGATAATTAGAATTTACGTAATGTTTTCCTTCACTATAGTGGAATGAAATTATAGTGAACAGCGCCATTTATGGACTTGCTGGGGCCATATTTTACAGCGACATCTGTAACTTTACTTGGTACTTCTTTTACAGCGGCAGTAATTATAAATACATTAAGTGTTTTATATACATTAAGGTATTTTCTAATTGTGTGTTTTGAAATATATATTTAAATATAATAAACTAATTAATAAATAATTAAAAAAAAACAAAAATAACAAAAAAGGAACCTAAGGATCCGAACCCGAGCTGTCACAATTAGACTATTCAGTATTCCAATTCAGCTATATTTATTTTTAATGGCAGCATCAAAATTTGCCATCTTTTAATAGTTTTCAGCCAATGAAAAATTATATTATTTCTTTGCCTGACAAAACAATATTTTTCATAAAACCCTATGCCAACATCTTTGATAAATGTGGTGCAGTAGACCAATTTCCCCCTATTCTGTAGTGATTTATTATCTATAAATTAAACATGATACCTTCTATTTACTTTCCTCATTAAAAATCGTAACGGCGTGTAGTAATCATTCCTTAAATTTTTCTTTTTAACATGTAACGTAGATTTAGTCCAGTTTTTTATGGCAATCATCTGTAAAATAAAACACCGATATCAAACCATGCTCATATTTATAAGTATTGCCACAAGAAGTGTAAATATTATTGTTATACTTATAAGATTCTTACCTTTTCTTATGTCGTGGTCGAGGTAACTCAGGTACATTCTATTTTAATATCCTCACCAAATCTGTTGCAATCTTTGTTCTATAAGTATTAAATATTAATGTTTTTAGGTTATTTCACGTAGATCAAATACCACTAATCACGAAAACTGACACATGGACACAGTATAGAGCTTATAAAGTCTGATCTAATCCCACATATTAGCGAAACAGCGAACTTTACGCGATTAAAGCAATGTATACGAGAAGAAGACAAATATAAACAAAATTTGATTTGACGACATTAACATACTAAAGTTCGTGAAGTTTGATGTATTGATTGAAGTTAGTCACGTGGGACATGCCGATTGCAAATGGCTACTTATTCTTTTTTAAAGTACAGCGCTTTGCATAATACTTGAAACTAAGCTGTCAGAGCCCTGGTTCAGACGGTGATGGCGTGCGATGCGCCGGGCATCGACGAGAACAATATAAGCCTTTTTTCGGTGGGTAGGTTTGAAAAAGATAAGAAGTGTTAAAATTTGCTCAAGAAATTTAAATGATATATAATAAATAATATTCTGCATTATTTTTGGCCACTAATCAGTTTAATATTGAACTGTTAAATCATACTTACATTTGTGATAATATTTATGTGAATTAAAACTAGAACCCACATCACCTACCAGCTGACACTTCACTCATTATAAAGTTTTCTCACTGGCTATAAAATGTCACAATTAGATGCAATTCAGGCAGCACACATTAACCTGGAGGAGAGCTTCACAAAGAGAATGGCCGAATTAGAAACTCAGTTACATATTGGGGTACCTGCCAAGGACACTAGCAAAAGTTGCTGAGGAGTTTCGTACGTTCAGGGAGCTAATGTTTTCCATGCTCAGACTTATACGGCAGCCAATAAGTGAGTGCTCCCGCACTGTAGATATACTTGAGACTCGACACAGGAAGAAGGCACTAATTTTCATAGGAATTGCTGAAGCCGAAAAGGAGGACTGCACTGCTGGTATTCTTGATCTAATACAGTCCAAGATGTCACTAAAGGAGATCTCAGCACCCAACATTAGTGTATGTCACAGGTTAGGCACACCTAGCAAGAACCGCAGCCGCCCTATATTGGTAAGGTTTTCCAGTCTTGATATTAGATCTCTGATATGGAAAGCTAAGTCTCAATTGAAAGGCTCAGCCGTAACCATCAAGGAGTTTTTGACAAAGCCCCGGCAGACTGTGTTTAATAAAGCCAGACAGCATTTTGGTATGCGTTCCTGCTGGACACAAGATGGCATTATTGTGGTAAAAGCTTCAGATGATAGCAGGCACAAATTCTTCACCATGGACGACATTAATCAACTCATTATCAAGTTCCCCAGGGCAGTTGGTGAGCCTTCAAGCGCAGGAACTTCAACAAACATCACCGGTAATACAAAACCGCGTAAAATTTAGTTAATATATAATAGTATTATTGCTTTTTGAATTTAACACATCAACTAATATATTCCAGTTGTAACTCAAAACATAATATATTTCTTTGGTTAGTTTAGTTAATATTGTTATTGTTTACTTTTTACAAACGTCAATTAAATCAGATTTGTGTGTTTGACAGAACTTGCACGTCTCCTACTTGACGTTTAGTTACCGTGGAGTTTCGTTCCATGCATAATGTACCTCAAACTTTGTGATATTATTGCCATTATGAAATTGTACACCTTTTAGCTGGTAAGTGATGCAGATTTTATGTAGGTAGTATTTTATTACAAGAACTTACTATAATATAGCTTTTATATTATATTATTTATATCCGTATATATTTCGTATTTGTATATATATATATATATTTTTTTTTGTTCTTTATTTTATTCCATGGTTTCAGATGATGATTCCTTTTACTCTGCTAATTCTTCATTACATGATGATAGCTTCAGCTCAACGACCCCAACGCTTGGTGACTGTGTGCGACAAACATTTAACAATAATTCGCAAACGACGACGAGAGTGTTCCGCCCGTGACGGAGTCGGAAGTGGGGGCGGCCGTGGCGAAGATTCGTTCCGCCACCACGGCTCCCGGCCCGGACGGAATCCCAGTCCGGGTGCTGACGTCGCTCCTCGAGCACTTCGAGCCTCGCCTCAGGCAGCTGTTCAACGCCTGTCTGACGTCTGGACGGTTCCCTGAGTGCTGGAAGGAAGGGAGGTTGGTTCTCCTGCCAAAGCCGGGACGGTCCCCGGATTTGCCGTCGGCCTACAGGCCCATCGTGCTCCTCGACGATGTGGGTAAGCTGCTGGAGCGTGTGCTCGCTGCCCGCATCGTCCGACACCTGGAGGAGGTGGGGCCCGATCTGTCGGACGTTCAGTATGGGTTTCGGAGGGGGCGTTCGACCATCGGGGCCCTATTACGCCTGAGGCAGGCGGCCGCGGAGGCCGTCGCCGGGAAGGGAATTCTGTTGGCGGTGTCGTTGGACATCGCCAACGCATTCAATAGTCTGCCATTCGGCTGCATCAGGGAGGCGCTCCGGTTCCATGGAGTGCCCCTGTACCTCAGGCGGCTGGTGGCAGACTATTTGGAGGGCCGCAGTATCCTCTGCGCGGGTCCCGCAGGGGACATTGTGCGGACGCCCATGTCGTGCGGCGTTCCACAGGGGTCGGTTCTGGGGCCGACTCTGTGGGACATCGGGTACGACTGGGCGTTGAGAGGGAGTCTCCCCCCCGGGCTGAGCTTGGTGTGCTACGTTGACGACACGCTCGTCACAGCCCGGGGCAGGACACTCGAAGAGGCGGCGAGCCTGGCCACTCTCGGCACCGAGGAGATGGTCAGGCGGATCGAGGCGCTGGGGCTCAGGGTGGCCCTAAACAAGACGGAGGCCCTACTTTTCCATGGGCCCCGTGTGAGGCTGCCCATCGGCGCCTCGATAGTGGTAAACTCCATCCACATCAGCATCCAGGCCCATATGAGGTACTTGGGTCTGGTGCTCGACGGGCGATGGTGGTTCCGGGAGCATTTCCGACAGATTGCTCCCCGGCTTGTCGGCGCGGCGTCCGCCCTTTCTCGACTCATGCCGAACGTGGGCGGACCCAGTTTCGAGGGCCGACGGCTGTGTGCGGGGGTCATCCGCTCGATGGCCATGTACGGCGCACCCGTGTGGGCGAGGGCTCTGAACGCCCAGCTCAGGGCGGTTCTGTGGAGGCCACAGAGAGCCATGGCGGTCAGAGCCATTCGCGGGTACCGCACGGTGTCGACAGAGGCGGCGTGCCTGTTGGCCGGGACACCCCCGTGGGACCTGGAGGCGGAGATGCTCTCCGACCTCTACCGGCGGGTTATCACAGCGCGCGAGGAAGGTGGCTCCCCATCGTTGAGCGAGATAGCCACCTGGCGCGTGGATGCCCGCCGAGACGTCATCGCCCGTTGGGCTACGCGGCTGGAGAGGACTAGGCACGGTGTGGAGACCGTTGAGGCCCTCCGGCCCGTATTGATAGAGTGGATGGAGCGGCGGCACGGAGTCCTCACCTTCCGACTGGTGCAGGTGTTGACGGGGCACGGGTGCTTCGGGTTGTACCTGCACAGGGTCGTGTATAGGGAGTGGACTCCGGCCTGCCACCACTGCAGGAGTGACGAGGACACGGCGCAACATACGCTGGAGGTGTGTCCGGGATGGGAGCGGCAGCGCCGTGACCTCGTCGCTGTCATCGGTGCCGACCTGACGCTGCCGGCCGTCGCGAGGGCGATGGTCGACAGCATCAGGAACTGGGACGCGGTCGCCGCCTTCTGCGAGGCTGTCATCTCGCAGAAGGAAGCGGCGGAACGGGCAAGGGAGGATTCCCGTGCCCCGGGCCGCCGTCAGCGGCCGGGGCGGCGCAGGCGCGAATACCTGCGCCTGATGCCGCCCTAACCGAGGCTTCGGGTGATCGGACCGGGGAATTGTCCGGTCACCCGACGTGAGGCCACCGCGTGAGGGCGACGCCCCGACAGCGAAATCTGTCGGGGCGTCGACGAGAGGAACCCGCGAGGGTGAACCGCCGGGCGGGCCACCGAAGTTAAAAATCGGGTCCCGGTGACCCGCTCGCACGGCGAAGAGAGAGGAGTTTTACGGTGGGTCTATGGGGTCACGCGCCGCCTTTTCCGTCACCCCGGACCGATTTGGCGGGGCGAGACTAATCCATAGTCCACAAAAAAAAAAAAAAAAAAAAGGGTCAGAATATGCACACCACATCATCATGGTTGATTTCAATACCGATCTTCTTTCATCCCAATCACCACGTACCCAAAAACTCCTTGAAGTCATTGAGTCTGCCAATCTTCAGATTGTACCACTACACGCCACTCACCACAACAGGGATGGCAACGACACATGGCTAGACTTAATCTTCACCTCCAACCCTTCTCTTATTGCCTCTCAAGGTCAATTTCCTGCCCCTGCTTTTTCTCACCATGATCTAATTTTCCTTTCTTACGTTCTGAAACCTCCAAAGCCTAAGCCCAAGTTTTTGTATATGCGTTGTTTTGGTAGAATCAACCTGACTGACTTACAGAGTGATGCCTCCAAAGTCAACTGGAGCCATTTAGAAGCGTCTTCGTCTATTGACGAAAAAGTTTGCTGTTTTGGCAAAGAAGTTCACCATCTTTATGATATTCACGCCCCTGTCAGAAAGGTAAAACTGAAACGTTCTCCAGCTCCCTGGCTATCAGAAAACATAAGAATAGCAATGAACTGCAGAGACCGTGCATATCGCAAATATAGAAGCAACCGGTGCGATGAACAATGGTGTGTATATAAGACTGCAAGAAATCGGCGTAATCAGTTGATTCGCAACGCCAAACGCCGCTATATTCTCGATAACATTAATTCATCTTCTGCTGCTAATACCTGGAAGTTTCTACGGACTTTAGGTATTGGTAGAAACTGTTAGTCAGATTGCCGGGTAACTGTTGGTTTGGATGATATTAATCAGCACTTTACTTTTACTATCCCCTTGAATCACCAAACCAAATGTCGCACTGTGGATTATCTAACTCATCTACCTCCATCTAATATCTATCCGTTTCATTTTTCTCCAGTTGCGTTGGATGAAATTAAAAACATAATCCTATCCATTAAATCCAATGCCGTGGGATGTGATTACGTCAGTCGTCGTATGATCATGTTAATATTAGACCACCTTCTTCCTGTTATTACACATATTATTAACTTTTCTCTTGAATCTGGCCGTTTTCCTTCACTATGGCGTAAGGCTTATGTGATGCTTTTGCCTAAAATTTCTGATCCTTCCCTTCCAAATCATTTCCGCCCTATATCTATCCTTCCTTTTCTTTCTAAGGTGCTGGAGGCTTGTGTACATAAGCAACTATCTAATTTCGTCTTCAGGAATAATTTGTTGAGTCAGTTCCAGTCCGGCTTCCGACCTGGCCATAGCACCACTTCCGCTCTCCTCAAAGTAACTGGTGACATTAGAGCTGGTATGGAGAAAACTAATGTCACCGTTTTAGCCTTGATTGATTTCTCAAATGCCTTCAATACCGTGAATCACGATATTCTCCTAGCGATCCTATCTCATATTTTGATTTCGTCTAACGCACTAGAATGGTTCTCTTCTTATCTTCTGGGCCGTCAGCAATGTGTTCGCATTGAGGATAGTCTTTCGAATTGGTGTGACCTACATGCTGGCGTGCCCCAAGGCGGTATTCTTTCTCCTTTGTTATTTTCTATATTTATTAACCTCATTACTTATAATCTTCAGTGTTCGTATCATCTCTATGCTGATGACTTGCAGCTGTACTGCCAAACGAGCGTGGATAACATTGCATCAGCAATTGCCAAAATCAATGGGGATTTGGATATCATAAAAGGTTGGTGTGACGAGTTTAAATTGACGGTAAATCCCACCAAGTGTCAATCGATAATTGTGGGTAGTCAGCGTATGATAGGCCGGATAGACATCAAATCTCTCCCTTCAATATCTTACAACGGTTCTATTATACCTATATCCTCGGTTGTCAAAGACCTTGGCTTGTTTATTGACTCCACTCTCAATTGGAGAGCTCAAGTTGCCAAAATAAGTCAGCGAGTCACCAATAGCTTGTGTGTTCTTAATCGACTAAGACACTTTCTACCGGCTAAAACAAAAACAATGCTTGTTCAGACCTTAATCTTTCCGGTAATTGACTATGGTGATGTATATTATTTTGACCTGAATGCAGATCTCCTTAATAAACTAGATCGTCTTCTTAATAACTGCATTCATATATAATCTTCGCAAGTATGACCATGTTTCTACTTATCGTTCTCAATTAAACTTTCTCACTATTCGTCAATGCCGTAGTCTGCGTGCTCTCAATTTACTATACTCTATCCTCAACTCTCCTAATTCTCCTGATTACTTATCTTGCTTCTTTCAATACCTCTCCACTAATCATGACAAAAACCTTCGTTCTTCCAACAACTTGCTTTTACTTTGTCCATCTCACTCTTCTCATTGTGTTCATTCTTCCTTTCTTGTCCAGGCAGTTCTTCTCTGGAATTCACTAACTCTCGATATCAGAAAGTCCACCAGTCGTCAAATGTTCAAGAAGAGTGTTCGTTTACATCTTTTGAATGAATTGGCAGAATCATCATGATTTATATAATTTATCGTTCTTATAGTTATATATATATATATATATATATATATATATATATATATATATATATATATATATATGTGTGTATATATATATATATATATATATATATATGTAGTATATGTATTGTTTATATGTTTATATTATTATATGTATATTATTATGTATTATAAATTATTGAATATATATGAGTATAGAATATATCATATTAGTTTCTCAGCACATGCACCTACCTTCTACTAT
The DNA here is from genome assembly GCA_905163515.2 of Lymantria monacha. NCBI lineage: Eukaryota > Metazoa > Arthropoda > Insecta > Lepidoptera > Erebidae > Lymantria > Lymantria monacha. The sequence continues at coordinate 15,168,570 of LR991082.1, read as the reverse complement.
CTCTGCGTCACCTGTGGTTGACTGGTAGAGAATGCCTCTGGCATTAAGTCCACCATTGTACTTGTTACATGAAGAATAATAAATAAATAAATAAAGAGTGGTACTAAAATGACGCTCATTTATACTTCCGTGTTGATTTATTATGGGTATATTTAATTAAAGAAAGTAAACAATTTTAGATTTTAGTTATTATTTCACAGTTCATGTAACGTATAACGTTACAAGCCTACTCTGAAGCATGTCACATATCCATGGGAAAAGCAGCTTTCTCTCAAGTCTACACCCACTACCTTCTCATCAAACTCTTAAGAGTTTGAAAACAACACCTACGAGAGAACTCGATACTTTGATAAATTGCTTTGAACATTATGATGAAAATGACAAACACTCTCACGTGAGGAAAGACCCTTCCGAAAACCAAATTGATTATTGCATAATATAAGCAGTGTTTTTTCACATTATATTCCAAGCGCTGCTTTTAAATTTGTTCAAAGATCTTGCCAACATAAAAGGTGATATTGGTCGATAAGAATCTGGATGTAATTTTCGTTTATTAGGTTTCAAAATTGGTATTAAACAGTCAGTTTTCCAGTCTTCAGGTATCATGTTATTCTGCCAGAGACGATTTAGTATTTTTAAGAAAATAATTAGGCTGCTTTCATTGATTTTTTTAAACATTATATAGAGCAAACCATCAAGTCCGAAGGCTAAAAGGCTCTTCTAGAAAATAAGGCTGAATTTAATTATGAGACTGACTGATTGAAATTGTATTAGATTTGAAGCATATTCAGCAGAACTCAGCATTTTTGCAATATTTAGTATTATATTTCTACTACTATCAATTAGTGTATTTTTGAAGTGAAAACTTCTTTAGGCGCGTTGAGCGTTTTTGGAGGGGAAAAACTTATAGGTTCGCGTCACCGACATGCTAATGCTAATAGTATATCTATAGCTATGTGAAAACTTCTTTAGGCGCGTTGAGCGTTTTTGGAGGGGAAAACTTATAGGTTCGCGTCACCGACATGCTAATGCTAATAGTATATCTATAGCTATATGAAAACTTCTTTAGGCGCGTTGAGCGTTTTTGGAGGGGAAAAACTTATAGGTTTTTATTTTTATATAAAAATTATAAAATTATTATTATTTCAATTAGTCTTAAGTTAATAGTTTTCACTTCTATATGCAGTCGCCATGACTGCCTGTTGATTTTTTTTTATTAGATTGCAATAGCTCTTATGGTACGAAAGTTAAGACTCCAGTTACTTCTGTATCGGATGCTGGTATTGATGCCGAATGATTTAGTTCATTAAGTTAGTTTTGTAAAAATACGTTGGCGTTATTAATAATAATAATAATAATTCCATTCATTTCAGACTTACATAATTATGTCCATATAAATATATTGTATACGTCGAAAATTATACCGACCTTAAACTTGTTGATAGCTTTAAAATGTAGTATTCCAGAGATGCAGTGCTTATTACCTTTCGATATTTCTAGTCGGTAGGTCAGAGAAAGGTTTAGATCCATCATTGTGACTAAGGAATACTATATTCTTCTTTTTTGACAGCCTTCCTGGTATTTGCGCGTATATCCTGACACTTTAAAATTTGTATATTTATCTTGCTCAGTATCTGGTTCGGAGTCAGGACTCTGTAGAAGGATTTGCTTCGGCTTTATTTCTAGAAGGTATTTTAATTTTTTCGACTTCCCAATGTATTAACGGTGAAATTGTAAGTTTTCCACAGTATAACTGTTTTTCTAAGTTGTCTGTGATGATTTCCAGCAAAAAAATGTATAACGGCTTGTAATGGTACTATTTTTGTATATTGCTAATTGAAATCGCACCTTCCCCGTCAGTCTGACATTAGATAATTTAATTACAGAAAATTTGCGTTTTTTTGTTTGTAGGCTCAGGCATTCAATCCATTGAGCCAGCGATGACGTCATATTAAGGTCAAATGAAGGTTATTTGATTAAAGCCTAAAATAATAAAAATCCGTGATTATTATTGGTTTTTAAGTAATGCATAGTGATCAGTAACCTTATTCCTCGAAATTGTTTTGAGAATACAAAAAATTAAAAATAAATGGACATATTCCCTATTGTATTATTAGCAACAGTCAATTGATATTTTGATTTGGTGCAGGACGCCTTTGTAGTTGATCGTGGAAACACACTCAGGTCGGATACAGTATAAATTAAAAATATAAATATAGAAGATCGATCGGTCACGAAGAGGCGGCCTGAGGTGTTAAGGCAGCTACTTTCGGCTGCCGAGAGAGTTTCCCGACGAATGAATGCATTTCTTGGCTCGGGAACTATGCGTGTAGTGGTACCAGCAGTGTGGGTGGTCGTTAGGTGACTGACGAGGCCGTGAGCGACTTCTATGACCTATGTACCCTTGAATTGACCTCGACCGCGGTCGTGTACAATGGCTTAGCTAATTTCGAACTAAGTTGAGCTACTTGTTTAGTTAATGCACCAATCTATTCAGCCATTAGGTACCTGATTTTGCGCCGGCGTAGATACGTCAGAAGATATATGGGTTACGCATGGGCTCAACAACTACTTTGATAACATTAGTAGTTCCAGGTCTGGTACAAATACCTGTTTTGTGGCATGGGCTTGAAGAACTTTTACGTCGCTGGGAATAATAGGCCACTTTACATATTCAAATACTATTCATAAATAACAAGAATACAATGTCATCCTTTTTTTTTTGGCGGCGGGCTACGGTACGTCAAACCCCGCTATTCCGTCCGGGGCGACAGGAAAAGCGGCGCAAGACCCCGTAGACCCGCCCTACAATATACCTCTCGACGCCGTGCGGGTAGGTCACTGGTACGCGGTCTTTTTCTTCAGTGGCCCACCCGGCGGTCTACCCTCACGGGTATCCTCGTTGATGTCGACGCCCGGACAGTTTGCACCGTCGGGGCGTCGTCTTCACGCGGTGGCCTCGCTCCCAGGGCGACCAGACTAATCCCCGGTCCGGTCACCCGTGGCCTAGGCTAGGGCGGCATGAGGCGGAGGTATTCACGCCTCCGCCGCCCCAGTCGCCGGCGGCGGCGCGAATCCTCGAAGAGAAGTTCCTCTCAGATTCGCCCCGCCGCTTCCTTCTGCGAGATGACGTCCTCGCAGAAGGAGGCGACCGCGACCCTATTCCTCTCGCTGTCGACCATCGCTTTTACGACGGCTGGCAGCGAGAGGTCGGCACCGATAGCAGCGACAAGGGCACGGCGCTGCTGAGCCCAGGTCACGCAGACCTCTAGCGTATGCTGCGCCGTGTCCCGGTCGCTGCCGCACTGTTGGCAGGACGGAGTCGTCTCCACCCTTGCGACTGTGTACAGGTACTTGCCGAAGCAACCGTGCCCCGTCAAGACCTGCACCAGCCGGAAAGAGAGGACTCCGTGCCGCCTCTTCAGCCACTCCATCAGTACGGGCCGGACGGCCTCGATGACTCGTAATCCGTATCGAGGCCGCTCCAGCCGCGTTGCCCAACGGGAAAGAACCACCCGGCGAGCGTCCTCACGCCAGGTGGCCAATTCGTTAGGCGAAACATCGCCACCTTCTTCGCGAGTTGAAGACACCCGCCGATATATTTCGGCGAGCATTTCCGCCTCCAAGTCCCAAGGGGGCGTTCCGGCCAATAAGCATGCAGACTCGGTCGCAACCGTGCGGTATCCGCGGATAGCCCTGACCGCCATGGCTCTCTGCGGTCTCCGCAGAATAGCCCTAAGGCGGACGGTCAGAGCCCTCGCCCGCCCACACGGGACCGCCGTACAATGCCATTGAACGGATCACCCCCGCATATAGCCGTCGACTCTCGAAGCTCGGTCCGCCCAAGTTCGGCATCAGCCGAGATAGGGCGAACGCCGAGCCGACTAGCCGGGGAACAAGTCTACGGAAATGCTCCCGAAACCACCAGTTCCCGTCGAGCACCAGACCCAAATATTTCATATGGGCCTGGATACTGATGGGGACGGAGTTGACGACGATCGAGACGCCGACGGGCGGCCCCATGAGGCGCCCATGAAACAGGAGCGCCTCTGTCTTGTCCAGGGCCACCCTAAGCCCCAGCGCCTCGATACGCCTGACCATCTCCTTAGTGCCGAGAGTGACCAGGCCCATCGCCTCTTCCAGTGTCCTTCCCCGGGCTGTGACGAGCGTGTCGTCAGCGTAGCATATAAGCCCCAGCCCGGGGGGAGACTCCCTCGCAACGCCCAGTCGTAACCGATGTCCCACAGAGTCAGCCCCAACACCGACCCCTGTGGGACACCGCACGACATGGGCGTGCGCACAATGTCCCCCGCGCTATTCGCGCAGAGGACACTGCGCTCCTGCAAATAGTCTGCCACTAGCCGCCTCAGGTATAAGGGCACTCCGTGATACCGGAGCGCCTCCCTGATGCAGCTGAATGGCAGACTATTGAATGCGTTGGCGATGTCCAAAGACACCGCCAACAGCACTCCCCCGCCAGTGACGGCCTCCCTCGCCGTCTGCCTCAGGCGCAGTATAGCCGCAATAGTCGAACGCTCCCTTCGAAAGCCGAATTGAGCGTCCGACAAATTGGGCCCCACCTCGTCTAGGTGCCGGACGATGCGGGCAGCGAGGATACGCTCCAGCAGCTTGCCCACATCGTCCAGCAGCACGATAGGCCTGTAGGCCGACGGCAAATCCGGGGACCGCCCCGGCTTTGGCAGGAACACCAACCTTCATCCTATTATCATTCAACATACTCATCACTTACTATATTTCAATAGATCATCAGCCTTTCGTCGCAGTATATCCTCGATTTATTGGAATTCCTTTTGCAATACTGCCTAAATCCTGGCCTGCCTATCCTGGATACATACGCACTAACACCCTAGTAGCCATGTTGAACGAAAGGTGACGCTAATATGATCGTCAACTTTGCTATAATGTACGGCCGCAACTAGACAATAACTTGATGGAAATACCTTGAATGTAAGACTTAACCATAACTTTCCCGAAAGTTGTTGAGAAAGTATGTCGATATAACAGACTCACAGGAATCCGTTATTTTGAGCACAGATAGATAACTTATCGATAGTCTTACCATTAAAATTAAATGAGTAGTGGGTATAAAGACTTCCTTGATTATCAATATTATCGAAAATACATAATAATCAACAGATGGCGACTCTTTCGCATTTAGTTATATTGCAAAAAGAAAATAAAGAAATTTTGCAAAAAAATATTTTTCAACATTTTTTGTTTTTTGTAATTTAATAGTTATAATAATGCTTAATATATTAAAATTATAAAATTTAATTTTTTTAAACAATGTCTTAGTTTACATAGAATTTAAATTAAATTAACAGATATAAATAGTATTTACTTAAACTCTACGCATGTACAACTTAAATTAAATATTTTCATTTTCATTCGGAGGAGCCCAAGGTTGATTGAAGAAGTCTTCGTCAGTTTTTTTAATTTTTTTACGCCCTCAAGTACCATTTTCTTTATTTTGTGACTTACGTCGGAGTGGATCTCAAGCTATTGCAGCTTTCAAAGCATCTTGGACGGCTTCTTTGAAATTTAAAACAGTGGTATCCGGGTACTTTTCTCTTGTAACAACTGGAAAAGAAGAGAAGTTTAATAAAAAATCGCCTAATAAAAATTAAGACATCGAAAATTCAGTAGAAGAGATGTGATATAGGGAACAATGAGTTACGATTTGTACTAACGTTGTAAGTCGTAAGTAATAAGTAGCCGAGATATGGGTATTTTGGATGATAACATTCCATGTCTGCCCTTCCATATCAAGTTCGTGAGTACTTCTTCGCTCATGAGACGGTCTTCTTTAAAAATGTGACGAACATTATCATGTATATATTCTTTTGAATATTATAAAAATCTAAATAGTTTCGCTGTAAAAAAAATGTTGATACACAATCAATGAATTTGATATCAGGGCTATAAATTTATTTCATTATTTGCAATATAGTTACCAATTGTTCCCGCTCTTGATGCGTAACATTGTCGTAGTCTATTACTTCCTGAGTTGACTTGAACGGTAGAAAAGCAGGTCGCGTGAAAGTTCTTGGGTGCTGAACGGCTTGCACATTTCGTTCTACAGATCTGTCAAAAAATAAATTATTAATTTGCGAAATTCCAATAACTATGTAGCAGCAACCTAATAATAAATCTACGCCAAAATGCAAGATAAAATCAATATCATACACCATCAGTGAGTATACAATAACACGGGTCGATACAAAATTTTACTTAGACTTTAAAGTATCAAATTTCGATTCTTTAGTCTGTAATTAGACGAAAAAAAAATGTATAGCATGAAAAAGTTTGCTTTTGTATTTAACAGACCGATTGATCGATATTTTTCAATATCTATAGTTTTAATTATTAATTAAAGATAAAACCATCTATTTAAACATTTTTATTATTTTTATTAAGTTTTACCATTAAAATAAGTTGCAAAAAAGTAGAAAATAATTTAAAAATGCATGCTTTTACTTTTTTTTTTATGTTCGTATGTACTTTCTCTCAATAAGCCCCAAAGATAGTCTCCCATCATGTTTTCATTGTATTGGCCTTGATAACGTTGTTGGAAGCTCAAAATGTCCTGATGAAAACGTTCTCCTTGCTCTTCTGAATACGCTCCCATGTTGTTTTTAAATTTATCTAAATGAGCATGCAGCATATGTACTTTTAATGACATCCTGCAGCCCATGGCCTTAAAATTTTTTAGCATATCCTCAACTAGCGTTTTGTAGTTTTCAGCTGGGAAATAACAAATTTCCCAAAAATCCAGAAACGACTGCTTTGAAGCTGTTCCAGCTCGCTTTTTGATTACGATTCAGTAACGTTGGAAATTTTTCATCGGCGAAAATCTGTCTGATTTGCTGACCAACAAAAACCCCAGCTTTAACCTTCGCTTCTGATAACTTCGGGAAAAAAATTCTCAAGTATTCAAAAGCTTCTGACGTCTGATCCAGCTTTTTCACGAATTGTTTCATCAATCCCAACTTAATGTGCAGGGGCGGCATTGACACTTTTTCCGCTTCAACAATCGGCTCAAATTTTACATTTTGTTTTCCAACACAAAGTTCTGTTCTTACAGGCCATGACCGTTGAGTATAGTGCTCACTATCCGCTCTGCTATCCCATAAGCACAAATAAAATGGATACTTTGTATATCCACTCTGAAGTCCCATTAAAAATCCCGCCATTTTAAAATCTCCAATCAGCTGCCAGTTATACTCACGATACTTTACAGATTCAAGCAAGATTCCAACACTTTCATAATTTTCTTTAACCCTTAAATGCATGATTTTTTATATTTAACGGAAAAAAATATATTTTATTAGGGATAATGGTTATGGTAATGGAAAAATAGTAAAAAAAATCAATATACATATTTTCACGTTTATTTATAGAAAAAAGTTCGTGTATCAAAAATGAAACAGTATGCATTACAGGGTAGACAACAGGTAAACTTTAACCTGTTATAAATATTGTTTCAATTGTTATGAAATTGTACAAAACAATTACTTTTTTTTTTAAAACAAAGGATTACGTTACACTTTGAACACTTTATAGAGCTCAAGAGTTTACACTGAGGATATTGACAACGCCTTCTTGTATCAGTTGTGATTGGTTCATGTCCAACTTTGTCAAGACGAATATCTTTGGGCGGCATTGCTGGCATGATACTATTTTTTTTCTTTTTGGCTATTGCTTCTTCAATACTTGAGCTAGGCCTTCCCCTCTTATTTTCTCTATGTGTCCCATATTTACATAGAGCTTCAGCCAAGTCAGCGCGAAACTCTGCCAAATCCATAAGGTCTTTTTGGTTGATTCCCTTTTGTTTATTTACCTTCAAATAAAGAACCCAGGAATTTATAATAGTAATATCTAAAAAGTGATAAAAGATTCGCAAATACCATTTTCTGGTTTTCATACGAATGCGGTATCGACCTAAAGAACTGTCCATAAGGTCGACCCCACCCATGTGCGAATTGTATTCCTTTATCACTTTTGGGCAAGAAATAGTCACCCGTCGTTTCTCTTTTTTGTCGTATCTCTCGATTGTCTCAATAGGATCTGCCCCAACATAAGTGGAGAGGAGCATTACCTGCTTATTATCTTTCCAGCTAACGGCAGTTACCGGTGTTCCTTCGTAACTGGAGACGTTTTCAACGTAATCACCTCTTGGTACATTACTTTTCATAACCTCAGCTTTTGATGGTAATTTGCAGTTCTTTCCTAATCTGTTACGTTGAACGGTTCCGAGACAATATATTCCTTGTTGAGCAAAATAATGCATTAGAGGTAATGATGTGTAAAAATTATCAAAATCAATTATATGATTACGGTTTCTAGGTACACCTCGTGTTAGCCTGATAACGGTATCAGAAACTGCACCAAGTTCTGGCTCGGTTGGAAGACGATCATGAACCATTTTACCAGAATAAATCTCAAATCGATAGGCAAATCCTTGCAAAGAGCACATAACAAATAACTTGAAACCCCATTTATGGGGTTTTTTGGGCAGGTATTGCTTCATGAAGTGAGCTAATTTCGTGGCGCACATCTGCTCGTCTATTGATAGCCGTTGATCATAGGGTATTGATTCAAATTTATTATTTAGATGGTCTATTATCGGTCTTAGTTTATGAAGTCTATCGTGATTGGGATGGTCTATTGGCATATGTTTTTCATTGTCGTTGAAGTGGAGGAGATTTCTAATCTTTTCAAATCTATTTAGGGCCATTGTCTCTGATATGGGGGTAAAAGCATGTTTAGTGTTCCAGTAGAAACGTACACTTGGGTATCTAAAAACGGACATATATACAAGAATGCCAAAATACTGACGCAATTCTTTCACCGTAATTGTATCTGGACGAGCTGGATTTTTCTGAAAGCTGTATTTATTCGTCTCTTGTACTATATTTTCCAAAAGGTCTTTAGTGAAAAAGTATGAAAAGAATTGAAAAGGAGTGTCTAGACAAACAACATCTGCAGGATAAGAAGTGTTGCCTTCAAATTTAATCTTATTTTCTTCGAAAGGAAAACTTTGCCTTTTCCAGACCATTTGCCGTATAGGGATGCGTTGATTTGTGGCGGGTCCTGAGACATAAATATTTTCATCATCACACATAGGTGGGGAATCTAATATATCTTCATCATTACCAGTCTCATTATCATTAGTAGGCGCATAATCATCTTCTAGTACCTGTAGCAACTCTTCTCTCGAGGGATAGAAGTCGAATTCATCTCCTTCGGATTCACAGTCATCCTCTGATATATCACCTGCTTCTAATCTTCGAAGAATATTTTCTATTTGGTCATCCGAGCATGATTTCGAAGCCATCGCTGTAAAAAGCAAATAAAACCATGCACCAACATTCAACCGCCACCGAATTTTCGCATACAATAGCACACCAATTATCATGCAGTTACTGCATACTGTATCATTTTTGAAACGGTAGATTTTTTGAGAAAAAATCGTATAATTCAAATGCAGAATCAAAAAGTACAGGCATTATAAGAAAATATATACACTCACCAATACAATTTCTTTTTTTGCACTAAAAAAAGTCCACACAATGTAATTTTAATCGTAAACTCTAAATCCGAATGAATAACAGTTCCCGCCAACGACTTTCCGATATTCGAAAATGACAACTAAATTCGCACGCTACTCTATAGCCGTTATTTTTTTTAATTTACTTGTAGATTATGAACCTTGACACCAAATTACCATACAGTCAAGTTCGCAGTTAAGAAATAATTGTTTGCCAAGGGCTTAAAGTTACTGTTTCATTTTTGATACGCTATGCATTTAAGGGTTAAGATGAACTGAGTGAGCGGTAGGAAGAGATGGAAATTTATTTCCGTTGTGTAATAAAACAGCTTTCAAGCTTTTTGTAGAGTTGTCGATGAATAAACACCATTCACTAGGAACACAAGGTATGCCAATTTCTTCGAACATACCTTCTATGTCATTGCAAAATTTGTTTTTGCAATCCATCTGTTTTTGTTTGTTGTCGAAAAATGTTGAGAATATTTCATGCCTACTCCGCTGATCCGTTATATTGACATCATCAAGTAAATTCCACTGTTCTAAGCGAGAGCCTAACAGCTCTGTTTTATTTTTTGGCAAATTTAAATCTCTGATCAAGTCATTAAAATCTTCTGCAGTAATGAGATGATATTTTGGTTGTTCTGGTGTCGGTAAAAACTCCTTATCAGAATTACTTTTGTAAGAACTAAGAGATGAGCTACTTGTCTCTGATATTTTTTTCGGTGGCTCAGAAATTGGTCGTGTCAGGTCGTGTGCGACTGGAGCAGAAGAAGATTCAAGGTCAGGATATTCGATAGGCGATAGGATATTTGCATTTTTACCTTTACGTCTTTTACTCGGATTCACAATGCAAAAGTAGCAGTCCTTAACGTGGTTTTTTGGTTCTCGCCAGATCCTTGGTATTGCAAATTTCATGGACTTTTTCTCACCTCTATACCAACCTAAAATAGAGAAATAGAAATTAATATGTCTATTAGATTAAATTCACGGTTTAATTAAAATTTGCTCACCTTCCAAACATCTTTTACAATAACTACAAGCAACATGTGGAACCCATATCTTGTCTTGATTCCGAACAGGACGGCCAAAGTATGCTTCGTAGGCTTCACAGAGAACGAAAGATGTATTTAGTTTATATTTTACGTCTCGAACTTTAATAAATTGTCCACATATATAGCAAAATGCATCAGCATCATATTTACACTTTCGCGATGACATTTTCAGTTATTATGGAGTTCTACAAAGCACCTGATTACTGTTTATCACTCGAGTGCCAACTGAAAGCATTGTCTAAACGTTATAACCTAACTCTGATCGCGCGGTATTTTTGAATGTATTTGAAATAAAAAAAGAAATAAAAAAATGAGTATTTTTACTATAACCATGACAACAGCAAACTTTAGACCAAAAAAATGTATTTTCTTTTTTTTTTTATCATAATTAACCAGAAAATCATAAAATAAACTTTAGGACGAAGAACAAAAATTTTTTTGTCGAGCCGTGTATTCTATAACTGTTTTTGAGTGTCTATCAGCTGATAACTACCTTGAATCTTTTATTAATATATTTACTCAACACGATCCAATCCTTGATCAATCTTTTGAGACTGAGCTCTAAAAAAATAAAATTAAACAATATTTATAGATTACTATTACAAATCTTACACATTTGGATATATAACTAAAAAATGCACTTGCGATACTTTGTTGTCGACACGAATCAGTTGGTCCTGAACATTTTTCAGCTGACGTAATATTTCTTCCCCTTGTTGTGATTGAACTACAACTGCATTAGAAGATATCATTTTCAATGTTCGACGTGGAGGCGTTTGAATTTGAACACCCAATTTTTTTTGAGCTGAAAGGCTGAGCTCAGGCGTCACCGGGCGATTCAAGATATTGTTTTGCTATAAAAAAATGTGCATTAGTGAGGTGTACATAACATTATACAGTTATATAAAAAGAAACGTTTAAGATAATTATTAATAAGCTTAAATAAAGAGTTCTAAACCACCTCTTTGATCTGGTTTTGAGTCCTGAACTTTATATACGTATGAATTTGAAAGACAAACGTAGTTCATGAAGATGATTAAATGGATCCTGACAGATCTTAACCAAACTCAGCAAACATGTTTTCCGTCAAAATGAGAAAATCAATCTCATTACAAATCAGATAATATAATAATAATAATAAAAAGAACAACAACAATACTTATAATTGAATAATCATACTAATAATATAATTTCAACATTTGATTTCCTCACAATAAATGGCATTGTCACCATAATTTCACAGCTGTGTGAATAATATACATGCCAGTGTTGGGCATTAATCAATTAATATTTTAATCGTCGCAGTAATTGACTAAAAAATTAATTGCAATTAAGTTAATCCAATTAATTAAATTGCAATGAATCTCTTAGTTGCATGTTGCAATTAATTTATTTAGATTTAGTTATGTTAATTGCAAGATACAATTAAAATAAAGCAACTAATATTTTTAATTGTAGTAAGTAACAATTAAAACTAACAATTAATAATCATGTTTCTCTGCACTGCACCTGTAGGAGCACACAATACAAATGATCTTTTTAAACGGTTTTATTTAGCTTACTCCGTTTGTTTCTTTTTCTTGGGTCGAATTTAGTAATTAAAATTTCACCCTCTGCCTGACAACCGATTGATCTGAAATTTGGTATACGGCTTTACTTCTGGTGACAATACAATTATATATACTAAAATTTATTGTAAATTCAAGATGGCCGCCGCTACAAAATGACAGATAACCTATTTATTTTTAATCCCATCAATATGAGTATCAAATGAAAGGGCTTGACAAGTAAAATACAGTGCACTATACAAAATCAACATCGAAGATAGCTGCCGCTACAAAATGGCGGTTAATCTATTTTTTTCAGTCCCATTAATATGGGTATGAAATGAAAGGGCTTAACAAGTAGAATACAGTGCTCTTTACAAAATGAATATCTGAAACTCTCACCCAAGTTAAGATTTTGTATCGTGTCTAGGATTGTGTGGCGTTAGGGTGGCTAAAAATGATACGTCGTTAGCGGTACACCACCCTAATTAAGGCAAAAGGTTAAAGCGCGCCGAGAACTGTATGGCATTAAGGTGGCGCTATAGGCTACATCAACGAAATTATTTGACCCCAATTTCGTCGAACCCAGATCTATACAACAGATATACCTTCGGTTCGAATTGACTTTGCAAGAGACGGCGTACATCTTATACACCCGAAAGCCATACAGTTTCCAGCCAAGTTTAATTACGGGACGGCTGAAAGACGAATGTTGCCCTTAATATTGTCATGGGCTTCCACGGTGCATTAAATGCAGGGCAGCAATGTGGATCACGCAGTCGTATACTTAGGCGCGAAACTATTTGAGGAAGGTCAAGTTTTTTTTTTTTTTTTTTGGCGGCGGGCTACGGATCGGTCACGCCCCGCTAATCCGTCCGGGGCGACGGGAGAAGCGGCGCACGACCCCGTAGACCCGCCCTACAATGTACCTCTCTACGCATTGCGGGTGGGCCACTGGTACGCGTTCATTTCTTCAGTGGCCCATTCGGTCTACCCTCACGGGTATCCTCTCGGGTCGACGCCCTGCCATCTCGAGTAATATTATGTCTCGATGTCAGGGCGTCGTCTTCACGCGGTGGCCTCTCTCCAAGGGTGACCAGACTAATCCCCGGTCCGGTCACCCGCTGCCTCGGCTAGGGCGGCATAAGGCGGAGGTATTCTCGCCTTCGCCGCCCCAGTCGCCAGCGGCGGCGCGAATCCTCGAAGAGGAGATCCTCCCGGATTCGCCCCGCCGCTTCCTTCTGCAAGATGACGCTCTCGCAGAAGGCGGCGACCGCGTCCCAATTGCTCTCACTGTCGACCATCGCTTTCACGACGGCCGGCAGCGAGAGGTCAGCACCGATGGCGGCGACGAGGGCAGAGCGCTGCGAAGCCCAGGTCACACAGACCTCGAGCGTATGCTGCGCTGTGTCCTCGTCGTCGCCGCACTGCTGGCAGGACGGAGTCGTCTCCCTCCTTGCGACCGTGTACAGGTACTTGCCGAAACAACCATGCCCCGACAAGACCTGCACTAGCCGGAAAGAGAGGACTCCGTGCCGCCTCTCCAGCCACTCCATCAGTACGGGCCGGACGGCCTCGATGACACGAAGTCCGATTCGAAGCCACTCCAGCCGCGTCGCCCAACAGGCAAGGAATTCCCGGCGGGCGTCCTCGCGCCAGGTGGCCAATTCGTTAGGCGAAATCTCGCTACCTTCCTCGCGAGTGGAAGACACCCGCCGATATATTCCGGCGAGCATTTCCGCCTCCAAGTCCCAAGGGGGCGTTCCGGCCAATACGCATGCTGACTCGGTCGCCACCGTGCGGTATCCGCGGATAGCCCTGATCGCCATGGCTCTCTGCGGTCGCCGCAGAATAGCCCTAAGGCGGACGGTCAGAGCCCTCGCCCACACGGGTGCGCTGTACAATGCCATTGACCGGACCACCCCCGCGTATAGCCGTCGACTTTCAAAGCTGGGTCCACCCAGATTCGGCATAAGCCGTGAAAGGGCGGACGCCACGCCGACCAGCCGGGGAGCAAGCCTTCGGAAATGCTCCCGGAAGAACCACCGCCCGTCGAGCACCAGGCCCAAATACTTCATATGGGCCTGGATACCGATGCGGACGGAGTTGACGACTATCGAGGCGCCGACGGATGGCCCCGTGCGGGGCCCGTGAAACAAGATGGCCTCCGTCTTATCTAGAGCCACCCTAAGTCCCAGCGCCTCGATTCGCCTGACCATCTCCTCGGTGCCGAGAGTGGCCAGGCTCATCGCCTCTTGCAGTGTCCTGCCCCGGGCTGTGACGAGCGTGTCGTCAGCATAGCAAATTAAGCCCAGCCCGGGGGGGAGACTCCCTCTCAACGCCCAGTCGTAACCGATGTCCCACAGAGTCGGCCCCAAGACCGACCCCTGTGGGACACCGCACGACATGGGCGTGCGCACAATGTCCCCTGCGCGATTCGCGCAGAAGACACTGCGCCCGTGCAAATAGTCTGCCACTAGCCGCCTCAGGTATAAGGGCACTCCGTGATACCGGAGCGCCTCCCTGATGCAGCTGAATGGCAGACTATTAAATGCGTTGGCGATGTCCAAAGACACCGCCAACAGCACCCCTCCGCCAGTGACGGCCTCCGCCGCCGTTTGCCTCAAGCGCAGTAGAGCCGCAACGGTCGAACGCCCCCTTCGAAAACCGAATTGAACGTCCGACAGGTTGGGCCCCACCTCGTCAAGGTGCTGGACGATGCGGGCAGCGAGGATACGCTCCAACAGCTTGCCCACATCGTCCAGCAGCACGATAGGCCTATAGGCCGACGGCAAATCCGGAGATCGTCCCGGCTTTGGCAGGAGAACCAGCCTCCCCTCTTTCCAGCACTCAGGGAACCGTCCCGCCGCTAGGCAGGCGTTATACAGTTGCCTGAGGCGTGGCTCCAGGTGTTCGAGGAACATCATCAACACCCGGACGGGTATTCCGTCCGGGCCGGGGGCGGTATTGGCGGAACGAATCTTCGCCACCATCGTCCCCACCTCTGATTCCGTCACAGGCGGAACACTATGTTCATCGGCCTCCCGGTCATCATCTGGCCATGAAGCCATGACCGGGGGCGTGTGCTCCGGCTGTTGCGGAAACAGTCCCTCGACCACCCTGCGGAGGAGGTCGGGTTGAAGGGTCTCGGTGAGGGGGGGCCCTGCGCGCGGAGCTTACTCAGCACCGCATGATACGGGCGACCCCAGGGATCACGGTCGAGACCGTTCAACAACTCCCGCCAACTCTCGTCTTTGGCGAAACGGATGGCCAGCCTGAAGGCAGACCGCGCACTGCGGTAAGCCTCGTACAGCTGACCCTCCCGCTCATCATCGCGGCGACGCCGCCGACTGCGGGTGTAGGCTCTTCGGGCACATATGCAAGCCGCACGTAGATCCGCCAGCCTCGGGGACCACCAGTAAACCCCCTGCCTCGGAGGTAGACGCCATGCACGGGGCATGGCCGCATCGCAAATCTACGTCATCGCACTGCGAATGCGGCCAGCCTCAGCGTCCACTCCTCCGTCCGCTGGGGCGGTGAGGACAGCCATGAACGCACAATGGCCGCCTCCGCCAGCAGGTCCCCATCCAGGCGCCCCACAGCCCACCGCGGAAACGCGGGAGCTCCGTTCGCCCTGTGACCCCTACCGGCTCGGTCCCGGGGTGAGATCTCCATCCGAATATATAAATGGTCAGACAGAGTCTCAGCATCCTCCAGGACACGCCAGTTCCTCACTCGTTGTGCGAGCGCAGGGCTAGCGAACGATAAGTCCACTATCGACCCGCCCTGCGGCCGCACACGTGTCCACTGAGCCCCTGTTGAGAATACAGAGGCCCAGCGAAGCAACCCACTCCACGACTGCCAGCCCGCGATCGTCCGTCGTAGGGGACCCCCACGCCACAGATTTGGCGTTGAAGTCCCCCAGGACAAGGACTAGGCGCGGTGCCAGTCGCCGTATCGAAGCCTCCAAGTTGGTAAGGAAGGCCCCGAAATCAGCCGCACTCCTATTAGGGGAGAAGTACACGCCGTAAAGCGTGACCTCCCCCCATTCCGCTGCGACAAACCCTTCGCCCCTATCCTTAAGGGATAAGAGCGGGCAATGCCGCAGCGTGGAGGTGACGATTGCCGCGGTCTCATCCTGGCTGATCACCCAATTGGGGCGATCAGGCACGCAGTACGGCTCCGCGACTACGGCTGCACCTATCGTCCACTCCGCCATGGATTGCAGGAGAAGATCCTGCGCACCAGGGGAGTGGTTGATGTTGGCCTGCAGGAGGTGGATGGACTCGGCCGCCATTAATTGGCCGTGTCCATGCCCTCCTCTATGCCAGCGGGCAATCGGGCCGCACTAGGAGCGGAAGCAGCCGCGGTCGAACGGCCGCTCCGCCCCTTTGGGGCCGAAGATGGAGGCCTACAGGCCCCAGAGCCCATGCGGTGCTTAGCAGGCTTATTGCCCGCCGCACACGCGGGGCAGTGGGGCGGGGCAGCGCAGAATGCTGCCATGTGCCCGGGTTGACCGCAGCGGAAACACAATCCGCCGCAGTCAAAGCAGTTAGTGCACGTCGGTCGGGTATGCCCGATCGCCATGCACTTGAAGCACCTCGCGGGCCGGTTATCCAGCACGGTCACCCGCGCCGAACTCCAGCCCACGAGGAGCCGGCCCGAGTCGGCCAGTTTCCTGACCGACTCCACCGGGCACTGCACCCATGCAGCACCCACGCCACCTGGGCCAGGGCGGATGGCACCAACCCGGACAACATCAAGGGTACACCCGGTTCTCGAGGCAATGGCCTCCCGGATGTCCTCTGCTGTCACGGAATCGTCCAAGCCCGTGACGCGCATTTCTGCGCACTTCACAAGCCTGGCGATTTTAATGCCGCCCTCCTCGGCGAACAGGCCCCTCAACTTGGCCGCAATACTATCGGCCGTTTTGGCGCCCTCGGCCCCAGGGAACTCGAGTACTCGAGCCCCTGTCCGGGCCTTGCGGGTCGTGGCTTCGACGCCCCCAATATCGGTGACGACTAGCTCCCGCCGGGCTTTTCTCAAAACGGCCTCATAGTTGAGGCCCTTTTCGGCGGCCTCAGGCAGCACAGTAATCACTACTGCGGCTGTCTTCGGCGGCCGGAGCCTCCTGTGCGGCCTCCCTCTCTCCCTCGCCCCGGCTCCTGCCTGGGGAACGGAGGCCTCAGCGGCGCGCTTGGCCTCCGTCCGTCTCCGTTGGCCGCGACTCTTCCTGCCACGCTCGGCCACCTGCCAACCCTGTTCGGGCGGGGCAATGTGCCGGACGCGGGAGGCGCAGTCACGGGCGCACTGGTCGCCATCCGCGGCGCAGCTGCAGGCGACGACTGCGGCCCGGCCTTGGCAGGAGCCAGTGCCGTCCTCTTTTGGCCTTGCGGAGCAGGCCCTTTCGGCTTGGGCCCGGCCACGGCCGCGGCGAAGCTCCCCACGCGGCCACCCTGGCAGGGTAGCGGGGCGGGGGCTGTCGCCACGTACGGCCGCTTGTCCGCGGCGAGTGGTGGCCGGAGTCGAGGCTCCGGAGGTAGCCTTGCCTCCAGAGCCGCCATGCGCGCGTCGACCAGTTTCCCGACCGACTCAATTATGGCGCGCACGGTTTCATTCGGCACACCATCCACCGCGGGCAGCGGGATCGGCTCTACGGGCCGAACCGTCTTGGGGGCACGCTCCGCAACGCGAGGCGGCTCCCTTAGCGACGGCACCCGGGCCGGCGCTAGCCGACGGCGCATATTGGGCCCGCAAGTCGGCCATTTGTCTGGCCAACTCACGGTGCGCCCGCTGCACCGCCGCCAGCTCCTTCACGAGCTGGAGATTCTGACCCCGCAGGGCTGACACCTCGCCACTAAGGCGGGCGTTTTCGGCCTGCAGGGCCTCCATCTTGGGCTGGGGAGGGCCGCTGCCCGCCATGTCCCCGGTCGCCTCGTCAGCAGGGAGGGGTCTTTCCGACGCCCTCACCACCGACGCGGCGACCGCTTTGGACTTGCGAGTCGCAGCGCCCCCAGTCGAACCAGCCGGCGTCGGAGCCGCCGCCCTGGTTGCCGTCGCCTTCCCCCTACCGCGGCGCGATGTTGCCACCTTCGGCGGGGGGAGTTTTGAAGACCCCTCTCCGAGGTCGGATTCCGAGCTCCCCTCTACATGGGGACGCTTCCGAGCCCTCAGAGAGAGGTCTTCCAGTCGCACCTCCAGTGCCTTAAGTCTTAATTTTGGGGCCGAGTTGACAGCCAGGCCCCCCGCGGCTAAAACAGAAGGTGCCCCCCCCCTATACGAATTGGAGCAGACTGAGCTGTCATCGGAGCGCGTTCCCGAAACGCGCCCCGATGACAACTCAGCAAGGGACTCCCCGACATCGTCGGGACCCTCAGGGGGATTCTTACGTGTATTAACTTCTGCCATGGTCTGTTGGGGGTTTTAAGTCCCCCCGGGTGACTGGGTACCGCTCTAACGGCTGACTCCTCCGGAGTAACCATGCATCCTCTCGCCGAGCGGTGAAACTTAGGATTCGGGATTGTTTTTTTCTTTGGAGGGTTATCTATCTCCGCACCCTAAATCCCGGCCCTAAATTTAGGATATCCTAAACTCAGGGACACGGGCCGGACATGAGGGACATCTCGAGAGAGACCCCATGCCCTTTGGAGAGGGGACGACGCACTATGGTCAAGCCCCATACAAAGCCGTCTCAAAACCATTTCATGTGAAAGGCGTTGTAATAGAATAAAATTAATAAATTAATATAGTCTAATAAATAAGCTTTCTTTTCGCAATTTTTTAGTTTTTTTAGTTAATCATAATGTATATAAATAGGCATCAAAGCTAACTCATGTTTAATAACGTAATTTTGACGCAATACGTTACTACAATTCAACGCCACATTACTCAGAAGTTTTTCATATAAATATACAAGTATTATACATTTTTGGAATGCTTATGATCTCCTCATAACGTTTCATAATTAATATTATAAATATTGGTTTAATAAAATACAATTAACCAACATAGTTTAAGATGGTATATTTTTAGTGTTCATTTTTTTTTAACGAGACTTTTACCCTTTACCGCTGCTTGCCGCTGTCGAGATATTTATTGTTTTAAGATCTTTATACATTAGTAAATGCAAGGCGAAAAAAAAAATTTGCTCATACTTGCTCCTTTTTACACACGGGGCCAAAACATATCGCGTAATAAAAAAAAATTATCAATTTTGTTTTATCTTTCATAAAGTTATTGTGTATCTATTAAGGTCGAATTGATTACAGTGCAGGTTTTGTGGTTTTGATACAGTTTTGACCACTTTACTTGATAATTTATGGTCACTTATTATCTATTAAGGTCAAATTGAAAACAGGTTATGGGAAGAGTGAAAGTTAGTAGTTTTTGCACATATCACTATTTCATTGGCCTATAAAAGGAAGGCGAACCTTGAAACATTCTGAGTTGTTGGTTAGACATTCAGTTGGTGAGGACGATGCCTCGACGGCGAAAGCTGTCGGGGCGTTAACAGGAGAGGAGCCCGAGAGGGCATACCGCCGAGCGGGCCACCGAAGACAAAGATCGGGTACCGGTGGCCCGCTCGCACGGCGAAGAAGAGGTGTTTGCAGGGTGGGTCAATGGGATTGCGCACCGCCTCTTCCGTCACCCCGGACCGATTTGGCGGGGTGCGACGTCCATGGCCCACAACAAAAAAAAAAGAAAAAAAATGGTTAGACATTCAGTTGCCCTAAAAAGTAGAAGCACTTATTTTCAAATATTGGCAGAAGTTGACTGAATTGAAAAATGGGTGAATTTGTTTATAGCAAACGAGAGTTGTGCAATTTATTGATAAATGGTCATAACATAGAAGACTACATACAAGAAAATTTCAATCTGTCACCAGAGGATATGGCTACTGTGGTCTCCTACATTCAAAGAAACTTGTTATCTAAATGTAACGAACGCTGGAGAAATGCATCTCGAACAAAAGAACGCTTTGAAAGTAGGAACGCCAACTGGTTAGATGGTCAATTTCGTGTTCCACTAGAGTGTCGAGTCATAGTTACTGACCCTAAAACGCCTGGAAGTGGTGGTGGTGGCAGACCTTCGAAACCATACGAAGCATCTTCAGAAAAAAACAAAGAAACGAAAAAACATGGAATTGATACAAGAGTACGGACTGGACTGTGTGCTCAATGCATATGCTCAAGAGTTACGGTCTATGGGTGAGACGGAGGAGGCCACAATCGTTAATATTATACGAACTTCATCAAGAAATGATAAGAACAAATTTCTTAAATACATAACTGAGAACCCTGAAGACGTTACACCTTTTACAAAGGAAGAAGCACTACGGACATTTATTGACTTAGACCTTAACAAAGAACAGTATGGGAAACTTCGACTTTGTTTGAAGGACAAAAACTGTTCAGTGTTTCCTTCTTATCCAACCTTACTCGAAGCGAAGAAGATGTGTTACCCACCAGATTCAAGCATAACCATTACTAACATAAGTGCAAAAGTGAATCTGCAAGACTTGTTAGATCATACTGTGGCACGTATATTACAAATTGGTTCAGTTTATAAAAACGGTTTAAGAAAGTTGAAACTATTCTGTAAATGGGGTTGTGACGGGTCATCAGGGCAGAGTGAATACAAGCAAGTTTTGCCCGAAGAAAGCGATTTTATATCAGATACAAACCTTTTTATTGCTTCACTTGTACCCATTAGGCTCATAGATGAGACAACTAATACTGTTGTTTGGAAGAATGAAACCTGCTCATCTGTTAGATATTGCAGACCTATATTGTTAGAGTTTGCCAAAGAAACTCCTGAAAAAACCACGTCTGTTGTGGCTGATATCAACGATCAAAAAAAAACTGTCTCCTTCCCTGATAAATAAGAATGGTGAGGTAATCGAAATTACACATGACCTATTTTTAACCATGATTGATGGTAAAGTGGCACAAGTTTTAACTGAAACTCGTTCGAGCGCTTCTTGTACAGTTTGTGGAGCTACTCCTCGGCAAATGAATAACTTAGAGGCAGTTAGGACACGAGATGTTAACGAAAGTTCATTTCAATACGGACTGTCAACACTACATGCTTGGATTAGGAGTATGGAGATGATCTTACACATTTCCTATAACTTGTCTTTTGAAAAGTGGTCAGCTACTACACCTGAAAATAAAAAAATGTGCGTGTACTAGCGTACACTCGTAAGAAGTGAAACTTCTTTATGACGTTATTTTTCAAAAAATAATTTACTATATGCAACTTTACAGAAATTGGTTAAATAAAGTTAAATTAGATAAAGTTTAATAAAAGGCTTTTATTATCATAGACATAAATACAAATTCTACAATTATTTCATTTTAGCTTATTACTACAAAGATTATTATTGAATTTCATTAATTGTAATAGAATTATTACTATCATTGATGTCGTTATTATATATTTGTGTTATTAATGGCTTATGGTAACTGAAATACGAAATATATTGTTTACATTCCACAAAATTTAGTAACCGAGCGAAAACTCCATCAATTGTAGTGCCGGATCTCGTTGTCGACGTTTGAGGATTGTTTTTCATGGATAAATTCAGTTTATCTTTCATAAATTCAATTAGTTTCAAAGATTTTTCTGATGCAAAATTGATATTAAAATCTCCACTTAATATCATCGGTATTTTATCATTATTGTTGCCGAGTAAAGAGGCACCGCCACTTGTGTATGATAACAATGAATGGTGAATAAAATCAATAAGTGGTATTGATATCTATATATCACAATTCGCAAGTTTCTTGTTTTATATTGTCAAAAATTAAACTCTTAAAAAATGTGGAACGCTTCACGATTTTGCGTGTCATCCTTGCGCAGGGGCCATGCTAATCTTCTCTGTATCGTTCCAATTTTAGTATATGTACTGCCGAAGCAAGTACAGTAGTTTATTATAAATTTTAATATATATAGTTAAAATTTGCAAAAATTTCTATAGCGCGATTTAGACTCTAATACATGTCCTCTTTGAATCCATTAACTTTGTTACAGCGCCATCTAGTAATAGATTATGATCCTATTTAAAAAAAGATGGCGCGTAACGGCAAAATGTGACGCGAATTTTTTTGGAACCCCGATAAAGAAGTTTCACTTCAAAAAATCAAAGACGAAAAGAAAAAACTGGTGCAAAAGCGGTTTAGGGAAGAAATGGGACTGCTTGTCGATAAACCTCGTCAAGGCACTGGAAATAGTAATGACGGAAACACCGCTCGGACATTTTTTCAGAATTACTCGTGCTCTGCAAACATTACAGGTGTAGACGTAGAACTTATAAAACGAATGTACATAATACTACAAACTATGTCATCTGGTATGGCTATTGATTCAAAAAACTTCGGTGAATACGGATATAGTACAGCCCAACTATACGTAAATAATTATAATTGGTATTATATGCCTTCTTCCATACATAAAATACTTATTCACGGAGAAAAAATCATTGAGTACCATGCTATTTTACCTATCGGTCAATTGTCCAAAGACGCGCAAGAATCCCGAAATAAGCATTACAAAAAGTTTAGACTGCATCATTCTAGAAAGTGTTCAAGAGCAGCTACCAATGAAGACGTGTTCCATACCTTATTGTACACTTCTGATCCATATACATCAAGTTTGAGAAATACCTCAGAAACAATATCGAAAGAACTATTAGATGAAGCCAAGGCCCTTCTTGCTGTCAATGAAAATCTGTAGGAGCTTGCTGAATTGTGTATATAATTTTTTTTTTCTAGTTTGGTACTATGTTCTACCATTTTATCTAAATTAAACAAGCATATTTTGTATTTTTTTCTTATATAATGCATGTCTTTTTTATTTTATTTTTTTAAATTAATTTATAAACAGAATTTTTAAAATCAAAGTTATTTCATTTAAACCTTAAACATTCAAGTATATGTGTGAAAAATTACAGCTCATTTAGTTTTGAAACAACTGAGATACGGAGTTTTGAGACGAAACATCCGCGATTTTCCCACTGTGCGACGGGGAATGCCATCCCTTCCTACAGGGTCAAATCGTACGCGCTCAGACGGCGCAGAACGCGCCGAGACCCGATCGCTGAACTCTTGGCCGTCAGATGGGGAAAAAGGGTCTGACGTTTCCAGGGTGCACCACGTGGAGGTGGTTCGGCCTCGCACCCCAAGCCTACGTGGCTCTTAGTAGAGTGAGATCTTTGAAGGGATTACGTATCGAGGAGTTAGAATGTAATAAATTAATGAGCAAGAAACCTTGCAATAATGGGGCCTTAAATGAATTAAATAGAATGAGAAATAAAAACTAAAAACTTGAAAATAAAAAAAGGTAAAAAAAAATTCAGTTAAACGGTTTTATTGTAATCAGTCATGCTAATTTTGTAGATAAATGTACTAAAAGCTAAAAAATAATTAAATATATACAGTCATGGTTACCACTATAAAACGAACATTTTATTCGACGATTGTAGATATTTGACGTACCCCACGATTTTATTTTAGTCTAATCAATGCATATGTTTAAAATTTGTATATTTCAAAAATATCATCTTTTGACATACTCACATTAATCTATAATACAGTGCATTTTTAGGAATTTATGTTAACATAGTTATCTCCACAAATTGTGTAAGTTATGAGTTACATTATTCCAAAAATGTAACAATGTATATAATATTGGTCCCCATGACTGTATCTATTTAATTATTTTTAGCTTTTAGTACATTTATCTGCAAAATTACCATGACTGTTTACAATAAAACCGTTTAACTTAAAAAAAAAATACCATTTTTATTATTTCGCTGCGAAACTTGCCGCCGTTTCTGTATATTTTTCAATGCAATCGATTATTACCTGTAATTTTGCAGACACAAACCCTCCATCTTCCATTATTTCTGTTTACTTTATTTAAATTGAATTAAAGTTTAATTGCAAGAACAATTGACAATTGTTAGTTGAAATGTCACAGTTAACAATTAATCAATTGTTAATTAATATTTTACAATTAACAATTAATCAATTGTTATTTTTAATTGTACCTTGCAATTAAATTTTGCCCAACATTGATACATGCATTAAATTAACACATACGTTTTTCTTTCGTTAAATAAAAAAAATCACATGTATATACTAACCTTATTTATTGAAGACATATTAATAATTATTCTTAAACTGTATTAATAAACCTCGAGTTATTGGCATAGAAAGCGCACATTCACCAGTTCACGACAGTCATTGAATGATGGTGAAGGTACTCTGCGCAAGCGCAAGAAAGCCAGGCTATGGCGGCTACCTCATATACATGTGAGACTAACACAAGTCACAAGTAAGTCAATATTGTACATATATACAGGGTCCATAAAACATATTAATGTAAAACACTGGAGATTTATATCATACATTTCATTATCGGTCAAATTTTTAATTGTGTTGTGACTCATGCAAACGCAATAAACATAGTAGCTCAATAAACCATTATATTTTAGTAAAATATTTGTCAAGGTGTAAAAAGAGTATATACCACAGAGTTTGATGCCAGGTAATTAAATGCTATTATTTTTTTAATAATAGGTTAGATTTAACAATTTCACATTGTAAATACGTATTAGATATAAATTCATAAATATAGCTTGTGTTTCTTATCATAAATACATCTAATTGGATTCATTTAAGTCTCTCAGATTACTGTCTATTATATCACTACGAAAAAAATTAAACTCGCCTTAATAATTTTATAAAAGTAATATAAAACTAAATTATTATTTTTTATTTTCAGACTTCATTTAAAATTGATATATCGCAGTTAGGAAATTATTGTGCTGCGTATATATCTACGTTACTTCATTAATTGCAGAATCAATGAACACAGCTGGATTTACATAATTTCTGCAAGTGATTTGATTTTTCTCAATTATTCTATAAGTGAAGTATTTTAGATGATCTTCCCGAATACTTTGTGAGTACTTAACCTTACTTGAGTAATTCTTAGTTAAACTACATTTTGCTTAAACATATCAAAATTAAATGTTTAATAAAGAAAACCCTGTCTATTCTTATGAAAGATTGAAATTTGGCATCAAAAAAATATATCTACCGTATTGTTAAATTTTGACTATTTTAACTTCTTGATCTTTCTTTTAATCTCGGCCTTCAGAATGAATAAAATAAGGTCTAAAGGTGGAGACATTCTTACACAAACACAAGACGTGTTAAGCCGATGGAGTGAATATTTTGGCGATATGTATGCGGATGCTACGGTTGGCGCTGGTGTCGCATGTGGTTTAGTAGATCAACATTCGACAACGGCATCCTCCGATGGCATCAGTATGGATGAAGTTGAATGGGCGATAAGAAGTTTGAAAAATGGTAAGGCAGCGGGCATTGATATGGTGTCTGCCGAGATGATCAAGCTTGGTGGCTCCTGTGTCTGGGAGGCGTTCCTGTTGCTCCTCAATTTATGTTGGAGCTCGGGAATGGTTCCCCGGGACTGGAATAGCGCAGTCATCGTGCCTTTGTTTAAAAACAAGGGTTCACGTTATGACTACGCAAATTATAGAGCCATAAGCTTGACCAGATTGGCAGCAAAAGTGTATGGTGGAAGGGGATGCATGGATCAAGTGTTCTCTCTGCGCAACATTGTGGAGAAGCATCTGGCTCTAGGTCAGAGGGTTTTCTGCAGTTTTGTGGATCTGGAGAGAGCATTTGACACGGTTGTACGAAAGGAACTTTGGGACATTTTACCGGAGTATGGTATTAACGGTAAACTGCTATAGGCTGTGCAGTCCAATTACATGGGCTGTAGAGCCTGTGTGCGGCTGGATGATGGAATGTCGCCTTGGTTTGACGTCAATATCGGCGTTAAGCAGTGGTGCGTTTTGTCAGCCAGGCTGTTTATCATATATCTGGATAAATGTCTCCAAAGGTTGAACGATATGAATGTGGGAGTCCAGATGGGCGACTCAGTGGTCACTGCTCTGCTTTATGCAGATGATGCAGTCCTGCTGGCACAGTCAGCGACTGACCTGCAGACCCTAGTCGACACAATGACAGAAGATTGTAAGAAAAGGGGTCTACGCGTGAATGTGAGCAAAACCAAAATAATGGTCTTTGAAAGAGATGAAGCCAGAACAGATGTAAGAGTAACAATAGGTAATGATGTACTAGAGCAAGTGGATGAATTTGTATATCTTGGATGTGGATTTAGCAGAGATGGAAGGTACACCACTGATATAGAGCGAAGAGTGAATGCGGGAAATAGAGTGAACGGAGCGTTGGAGCAACTTCTCGGCAGCCACGACCTCAGCCAGAAGGCACGTGTAGCAATACATAACGCAGTGCTTGTCCCAACATTACTGTATGGAAGCGAGAGTTGGGTATGCAGAAAAGAGTATGAAAGTAAAATTAATGCAGTCGAAATGCGATCTCTGCGGAAAATCTGTGGAGTAAGGCTGACCGACCGCATTCGTAACGACGACATAAGAGAGCGAGTAGGTATGAAAGAGAGTATTGGTGTAAAGATGCGAAAGGGAATGCTCCGATGGTTCGGACATGTGGAAAGAATGCCGAACGAACGTCTGGTTAAGAAGATATACAATGCTAAAGTGGAAGGATGTAGGTACCGGGGGAGACCGAGACTAACCTACCTAGACCAGATCGGTCAGGTACTGAAGGAAGGTGGAGTCAAGAGTCTCCGAAACCGGCGAGCGTGTATGAAGAGAATTATGAATGTTGTGGAAGCGAGTGAAGTATGCAAAAAGTATGCAAAGATAGAGTTCTCTGGCACTCTGTTTTCTCTGCCTACCCTGCAAGGGATATGGCGTGATGATATGTATGTATGTATGTATGTTAACTTCTTAAAAATAATTTAAAATAACATAAAATTTAAAAATAATGTTGCGAATATCGGATTGCGAATATGAGGTTGGAGAAAAAGTCGTTGAAATGATTAAAGCGTTTACTGAATATAATTACAGAATTACAATGCAATTGAGTGAGTATATTAAAAACAGTGCTATTGACGGTGGGTGAATATTGGTAATGCGAAGTTTCTTCTTTTTGTGGCGCTGGTATCGGCGTCCCTCCTCTTAGGTTGGTTTTATCGCAAATATGAGTATGTGTGTATACAGCTAGTACTTTTAAAATAAGCGCCAACATACTCCCGGCCTTGGAATCATCAGATTCCAATGTATTATTGGACGTAATTAAATTTTAAAATCTTCGGGTAGTGAAAGTGGACATATCTTCGAAAAAGCCCGTCGAACGATGCCATCTGCCTTCCGTATATCTGCGACCCTTGATACACCATCTCGTCCTGGATATGTTTTACATATTCGTCTTAAGCTCCATTTCAGAGGTGGCGAACCATCGTCCTTAATGAGAACTAGCGTGTCAGGCTTAAGGTCACCTTTGTGCTGGTGCCACTTGCTTCGTGTTTGCAGTTCTGACACGTACTCCTTTGCCCAACGTCGCCAAAAGTGTTGCCGCAACTGATCGACCCTCTGGTACCGGGTGAGCCTATGAGATGGAACATCATACAAGTCGCACGATACAGGTGCAGTCAGCGGGCGACCAACCAAAAAATGAGCTGGGCTAAGAGGAAGAAAGTCGTGCGGATCTGTGGACATAGGAGTCAAAGGTCGGGAGTTCAGGACAGCTTCAACCTGCGTTAATACAGTACTGAACTCCTCGAACATTAGATGCGCGTTGCCTACCACTCGCCGCAGGTGGTGCTTACAGCTCTTAATGCCCGCTTCCCATAAACCCTCAAAATGACTAGCGTAATGTGGTATCATTTTAAATTTAATATTTTTAGCAGTTGCGTATTCCTTTATATCATCTGAACATGAATTTAGAAATTTAGCGAATTCGTTCATTAAACCTACAAAGTTTTTTCCATTGTCAGAAAATATTTCAATCGGTTTACCACGCCTAGAAATAAAGCGTTTTAGAGCTAAGAGGTAAGCGTCCGATGAGAGGTCACAAACTAGTTCTAAATGAACAGCGTGCGTAACGAAACATACGAATAAACAAATGTATGATTTTTGTAACCTTGCTCCCTTACCCTTACGGTTCAATGTGAACACCGGACCGGCATAATCTACGCCACAGCGCAAGAAAGGAAAACCTTTTTTTTTTTTTTTTTTTTTTTTTTTTTTTTTTTTTTTTTTTTTTTTTTTTTTTTTTGTTTACGCTGTGGAAATGCTTTTGCGCACATCTCCCGCCAGTGACAGAAGGGGGGGTGTGTGGGACTCGCCGGCCATGAGATTGACGGCCGGAATACCCACTAAAACCTAACAGCGGTCCCTTCCGCGCTTTTACGGGATGCCGGAGAGATCGTCTATTGACATTCTATCCCCTACACCCCTACGCTTAGCCATCTGGCCACGACCAGTCAGCCGTCAAGGCGGTGGGAGGAGGTGCGCGTAGCGGCGCCTCCCTCTCCCTGGTCGCCGCCGGCGGAGCGAGTTCGCAGACGCGAGTGCTTCGCGTTCTCGCTCCGCGGCCTCCTTTGCAGAGATGACTTCCTCGCAAAAGGAGGCCATCGACGTCCAGTGCCTGTCGCTGTCAAGCATCTTGTTGATGACGGTTGACAACGACAGGTCCGCTCCAATGACCGCCGACAGGTCGCGGCGCTGAGGCCCCCAGGCGGGACATACCTCCAGGGTGTGACGCGCGTCATCGATTTGCGCGCCACACTCATGGCATCCAGGGGCCTCTTCACGTCCAATTCGGTGCAGGTACTTACCGAAGACCCCGTGTCCGGTAAGTACCTGCGTCAGCCTGAAGGACAGGTTGCCGTGCCTTCGTGTCGTCCAGCGGTGAAGGTGGGGCGCTACCGCCTCAACGGTCCCCCGTCCTGCTACGGGGGACTCTAGTTCCTCCCTCCACCGCTGGACTAGTGCCCTTTGAGCCGCTTCTTTCGCCCTGCTCAGTCCCCTCGTGGTGATGCGTTCACCATTTGCCCGCGCCGCAGCGCAGAACTGGTAGGCTTCCGCCTGAGCCCTAGCCTGAAGTGACCAGGGCGGATCGCCCGCCAACAATGTAGCTGCAGTCCAGGACACCGTACGGTACCCCCGTATTGTCCTCACCGCCATGGCCCTCTGCGCCTTGCGTAGTAAGGCTTTATTGGAGGCGGTGAGTGACTGCGACCAGATCGGGGCACCATACAGCGCCATAGACCGCAAGATACCCGCATAAAGCCGCCGGCAGGACGATCCGGGACCTCCAGTATTGGGCAGAAGCCTACCCAGCGCCGCGGCCGACTTTGAAAGCCTAGGGACGAGCTGGGCAAAATGCGGCCCAAAATTCCACTTACTGTCTAGGTGCAGACCCAGGTACTTCATCCGGGTCTGCACCGGCACGGCAACCCCAGACACACTGAGTTGTGCCCCTCGGGGAAGACCTTGGCTGGGACCATAAAATAGGAGGGCCTCTGTCTTCTCCAATGAGACCCTCAGGCCCAACTTGCCAATCCGGTCAACAACGAGCGCTACTCCGACTCTTGCCAGTCGGGCGGCGCTGCGGAAGTCAGCCCCTCTCACCGTGATGAGGGTGTCATCTGCGTAACAAATAATACCCATCCCGGGGAGAAGCTGGCCCCGCAACATCCAATCAAATCCGACGTTCCACAAAGTCGGACCAAGGACCGAACCCTGTGGAACGCCGCATTCTACCCTATGGCGATGCATGCGCCCGTTGTCCCCCTCCCAGAGCACGTGCCTTCCCTCGAGGTACGCCTCCAACAGCCTCCGGAGATACAGAGGCACCCCATGATATCGGAGCGCCTCCTTTAAAGTCTCGTGTGGGAGACTATTGAAGGCGTTTTTAATATCGAGCGAGACTGCCAGGACTTTTTTTGTATTTAGTCCTTTCTCATTTTGATTCCTTCTAAATTCTACTATTTTGAATCGGTCTTTCATTTCTGCAAGTACAATGTAGACTCGATCCTGTAAGAGCGTTGATAGACGGTATCTTCCTTCAAGGGTATCATCGTCTGGAAATTGAATTCCCTGTAGTCTAGAATTAGCTCCTGCTCCTAAAACATCGACTGGCTCATATCCTAACATGTTATTATTAGGTATTAGATTCCCTGGAATCATCTCTTCAGGTAGTGGCAGATAATCAGCGTTATTCTCTTGTGATGCCTGGACGCGTCTTGAAGTAACTAAAGGCGAGATATAACACTCATAAGTATTGTGATTATCAGCCGCAACTGGTCCAAAAGATCCACTCGGTTGTAAAACTCCATTAATGTTTATGGGCCCCAGTGGTATGGCCGTTGCTGGTAAGTTCATTCTTATTTCTTTGCCGTCTTGTGTTATTACAGATGAAATATGTGATATGTAATCTACCACAGACTGGGGTAAAGCCTGGTAGTCTGGCAATATCTCCCTGGCGTCAGTACGCAAATTTAAGACGTTCTGACCCGCTTGGCGGGCTAGCTCCAATATCTCTAGATTTAGATGCACACACATAGCGTGCGTGAACATGCTTAGAGGTAATCTATCGTGTAGACGGGGATCCACACCACGCATCTTCTCGTAAGTTTCATTAATTAAAGGAATAAACCCCGAATACTCAAAGTTCTGACAGTATAGATCTTGTGCTGCTAGTAAAGAGGAGTGAGGTCCGATGTCGTAAAGTGGCTCATCCCTATTTGGGGTAGCCGACGTACTCGGAACTACTGTCTGTTCTGATTCCTTCTCCTTTACTGGTTGACTCTTATTTTTATTGTTGTTCTTAAAGTTTTGTGAGCGGGTAGTGGGCTTCCGCTGTTTATTTTGAACTCGATTTGGATCGAATTCCTCAGGTTGGTAACTCCAATCCTGTTGCTGCCTAACATCATTATAATGGTTATAAGCACGCTGCGCGTCGCGCATATCTCGACGGTTACCGCCGGAATTATGGCCTCTGCCTCGTGTTTGGTTTCCACGAAAATTATAGTTGCTCATCTCGAAAGAGGAAAATAGCTTGTCATAAAAACGACAAGACGAAAGAAAGGAAAACCTGGTTCAAGTCTTTCCTGAGGTAAATTACCCATGATGGGACTAACGGTGCATGGTCGCAATCTAGCACACTTGACACATGTATGTACAATACTTTTGGCAAGATTTCGACCACCAACTGGCCACCACGATTCTCTCAACGTAAATAAGAGTAGTTGTGGCGCCGCGTGTAATGTTTGTATATGTACATAACGAAATAATAACATTGTAAAATAATGTTTAGCGGAAATTAAAATTGGATGTCTTTTATCAAAACTAAATTGTGATGAATTCTGTTTTCGTCCACCAACGCGAATTAAATTATGATTATCAATAAATAAATCTAATTTTAATAAATTTCAATTTTCTTTATAATTTTATTAGTATCAAGGGAATTATATACGTCGCGAAATGATTCCCTTTGACTCAACCGTGCAAGGGTTAACTCTGCATCGTTGAGTTCGTCGATGGATAATAAACCTGTACGTTTTTTAAATTTATTGCGTGTATTATATATGAAACGAAGGACGAAAGCAGCAGCTCTTTTCATTCTTAAATATTGCGAGAATCTAGAAAATGGAAATAGACTAACACTATCACTATTTCCGTTAATAGCGTGATAAGAAACATTGGGTTTTAACTCAGGTAAGTCGTTAGGCAACATATAGTCGTTTTCTAAATTAGGTAGATTAAAATTAGAGTCGTATAAAAATTGAGGACCGTTCCACCATAATGTAGATGTAATAAGTGAATCCAGGTCTCCACCTCGAGACACTAAATCGGCTGGATTCTCTTTGCCAGCGACATGTCGCCACGGATGACCTTCAGTTAAATTGTGAATCTCTGCAGTTCTATTCTGTACATAAGGTTTCAATAAATTAGTTGGCATACCTAACCAGCCTAAAATAATGGTAGAATCTGTCCAGAATACCACCTTATCTACCTTAGAGCGAAGAGATTCTATAATCTTTGTGTACAACCGCGCACCTATTAACGCGCCACATAATTCGAGCCTAGGTATAGTTATAGGTTTAGTTTTACTTACCCTTACAACATAACAAGCGGACTGCAATATCCGTATCACTAGTAGTACGAACATAGGCGCAGGCGCCGTATGCCGTCTGCGAGGCGTCGGTGAATATGTGTATTTCTATGTAGGTAGGATTGTAACACATTACATAACGAGGTATTCGTAAATTACTAAGTGACGTTAAACCATTTATAAATCGTTCCCAGACTTGTGCGACGTCACATGGAACCGGTTCATCCCATTCTAGCCTCAATAACCAGCATTTTTGTAGCAACGATTTAGCTATCGTAATCACTGGACTTATTAACCCTAAGGGATCATAAATCTGAGCAGTTGATGACAAAATAACACGCTTCGTAACGGCACCACTCGTATCATAATTAATTTGCGAAAAATAATTTAATTCATCTGATACATTGTTCCATCCGACACCTAACGTTTTATTTTGCATCTTATCACCCAAATTGAGCGACTTCGTAATATTACTGTGAGAGTAGTCGTTCTGATTTGTGCGATCATAATTAAAAACCCATTTACGTAAAACTAAACATGCGGAATTTAACACTTGAATAATACCATCACAAATCTGATTTAATTGTTGTATACTATTTGAACTACAAATAAAATCATCAACATTGAAATTATTATTAATTGCGTCTTTAACCCACGGAACCTTGCATTCTTGAGCTAATTGCTTTAAGCACTTACAGCTCAAAAATGGTGCCGAAGCGGTACCATATGTCACGGTATTTAAACGGTATACCTTCAGCTCGTCAACAGGATCATCCCGCCATAGGAAGAGTTGGAGGTCACGTTGATCCTCATCAATTAAAACTTGGCGGTACATTTTTTCGATGTCCGCCCAAGCTACGTACCTATATTCGCGAAATCTAATTAAAATTGATATTAAATCGCCTTGTATGGCTGAGCCAACCATCTGCAGGTAATTTAGCGACACACCAGTACTAGATGCCATACCAGCATCGAAAACCACACGCAGCTTCGTAGTAGTAGCATATTCGCGAAACACCCCATGATGTGGCAAAAAATAATAATAATGCGGCTTATTATATTTATGTACAAGACTCATATGACCCAATTCAATATATTCATGAATAAAATCGTTGTACATTTTCTTATAACTAAAATTACGAGATAATCTTTTTTCTAAAGCGTAAAAACGACGTTCAGCCTGTGTGCGAGTATCGCCCAACATCTCTGGTGACTGCTTGAACGGGATTCGAACCCTGATCCTGCCATTGGCGGCTCGCGAAGTTGTCTTAACAAAATGTTCCTCGCTACTACTTAAACTAGTTTTATTTAAAGGTAGCTCCTCAATCTCCCAAAATTTGCGTAATAATTGATCAAGTGAGCATACATCACCGTCCATTGATTGCGTAATTTATTTATTTATTTATTTATTTATTTCCAATATTCTTAAAAAGTAAATCTCCAATATAATAACCGTACCACGTAAACCACGAAGGGTTTATCTGGGTTGCGGTGAGTCGTTGTTATTACAATTTATATGTATCAATATTACCTATTATTCTTATTTATTACTTACATACATTTTTTTGAGTTGATATTTAAAGTGTTTAGGATTTGAGTTGTACATTTGCTGTAATTTATCAGGAAGACTATTCAACAAGAAAGGAAGTAAATATCCTTCGACTCTTTCTCCATAACAATTATTCGTCCTTGGTTATTTGTAATTATCTCTATTAGAAATTATTCTTAGAAAGTTGGGTCTGTTTTTCTCTACCAACAATGAGGGTTTATTAATTTCAGAGAGAATGCTAAATTTAAATTTGTCAAAGATATTCATCACTTTACAATATTTAAATATTTCACTTTCATTATTTTTATATTGTTCTCTAATATGTTTAGGTACAATCATTTTTAGTAATCTTAATTGTAAGTGATATATTTCTTTTAAATAGGTTTCATATGTTCTGCCGTAACTACTGAGACCATAACTGACAATCGAATCTGCTAGCGCCATATAAATCAATCTGAGAGTCTTATATGGTAATTTATGTTTTATGATACTAATTTTGCTAATAATGGATCTTAGTTTATTACACACATAATCCTTGTGTGGACCCCAACAGAATCGAGTGTCAATGACTAGGCCGATATACATGTGTTGACCAACTACTTGCAATATTGGACACTGACATTCAGTAACTCGTCCATGCAAACAATGATGTTCATGAGCCACGATTATTGGACTAGCGATAGTTTTGTTATGTGACGAGTGAATGTGAACAATTTTTGTCTTAGATCCGTTTATCACCAGTCCAACGTCGTGAGCCAATTTACACAGCTGATCGAAGTTATATTGTATTGCTTTCTGAGCCACGCTGATATCTCTATGGCTAGCTATAAGACACGTATCATCTGCGAACTGGTATACGGAGGCCGAGGTAATCACATTACTAATGTCATTCACGTACAATAGGTACTCGCTAGGGCCAATTATAGACCCCTGTGCAGTTCCTTTGGAAGTCATTATGGCTGTACTAAATAGATTTTTTATTTTAACTGTGGTATAGCGATTTTTGTGATAATTTTTAAGGAGTTCAAGAAGTGGGCCTTGTATTCCACTTCGCGTCAGCTTATCATATAGTATCTCATAATTAAGCATATCAAACGCCTTGCTGAAATCAATAAACAATGCTATTACATGCATTTTAGCATCAAGACATGTGTTTATTTCATTTGTAAATTTACACAATAGTTGCGTGGTACTTTTATTTTTTTGAAAACCAAATTGATTTTCATTTATGATGTTATTTGTTCTTAGAAAGTGATAGATTTCATTGCCTAAATATCTTTCTATAATCTTATCTATACAGGACAATATAGTGATGGGTCGATAATTGTCATAGTCATCATGCTTTCCTTTCTTATAAATTGGTCTTATAACTCCAATTTTTAAAATATTAGAGTAAGTGCCAGTCTTTATACAGCAATTTATTAAATGCGTTATAACGGGTACCAATTTGTCTGATGCAAACTTAATATCTTTGGCGCGTATGCCATCATATCCAGGGCTTTTTTTAAAATTTATTTGATTAATAATTTTCTTACCTAATAAATCATTAGCTCGTTTTATTCTTATAGTTCGGTCTGGTATAATTTCGTAAGTAGAGCGATCAAGAATGGGTATGTTACAGATGCTGCTGCATATTCTAGTACTATGGTCAAATTCAGTCGCAAATTTATTAGCCAAGGTTAATGGAGGCATCCTAAAATTTTTTAAAAGTATATCCTCTATACATTGCATAATTTTGCCAGTTAAATTATTTATAATAGACCAAATTTTTTTAGTATTTTTGAAATTTTGAGTTACGTCACACATTATTTTTTTGTTCCTAACTAATTGCGTATATCTATTTGTTTTATTTCTATATTTATTATACAATAGTCTCTTCGTCATATTATCTTTATCCTTTGACCATATAGAATATAGTTCATCACGTTTTTTACACATATTTTTGAGTTTACCATCTGCCCAACTGCATATTTTTCTTTTATTTTTTTTATATGTAGTGTATTTATGTTTTTTATATATGCGAGAAAAATTGCTGTGAATAAAATGCATAATGTCATTAGGATTATCATGTTGTAAAGGTAAACTCCAATCAACGTTATTTAATTCATTATTTACTGCGCGGTCGTTAATGATCGTTATCGGTTGCTTTAGATGATAAGATTCACCCGTACCGAGCGCGCCCGTAATCGCGCAGCCGGTTATACAATGATCCGCCGGCGCACTACTTACTACGGCCGTCTTAATAGTATTATAGCTTGTATTTCGATTGTCTTACAGTAGGATTATTACATTTCAAATCTAAATTCATATCACCCATGACTAAATGGTCCTGTTTATATGAGTATGTAGCTAATAATGAGGATAATTCCTTTACAAAACGATATTTCGTTGTAGTGGGCGGTCTGTATACGACAGACACGCCTATTTTGTATTTGCCAACATTAAGCTCGCCAGAAATACACTCAAATTCATTAACAATATGATTTATCCTATTAAAATACATTGAATTATGAACATATAACAACACACCACCACCCCTACGATGGCTTCTTAGTTCTGAATAAAGTGTATAGTCAGGAAGCCCAAATAATGACACTTCATTGTTTTTCAAATTAGCTTCCGTTATAAGAATTAAATGAATAATATATTTTGAGCTTGTAACAATAAGCTCGAGCTGTGCAAAATTTTTTTTAATTGATCGGATGTTGACATGCAACGTAATTAAACTATTTTCCGAATATTTTAAATTATAGGTAAAATCATCCCATGTATGACAGTTAAATTCAATTATATTGTGATCTGTTGTATCCAGATTGTAGGTATTCAATTACAATACACTTAGAGAACAAAAAAAAAAATAAACAATAGGAACAATAAAAAATAAATATTACTCACATGTCAGATGCGATGACTTTACCTTTTCTATATCCGCTGTAGAACGAATAGTATAAATTTGTTTTTCTTTTTCACTTTTACGAGCTAAAATATTACCATGTTTACACCAGATATAATCAAACAAACCGCTGAGTTCATTTTTAGTTTTCCATAGTAGATAGGCAGTAGCCGGGGTGAGGCTCTCACGTAGATAGACCTTCTCGCCTACATTTGGTCCCAACGTAGCAGCCGACAGCTGTGACTTCTTTGCACTATCTAGCCACATATCACGAATTCCTTCGCGTAATACTACTGTAATAGGTGTTATGAAATTTTTACGGCTTGATGAATTTGTATATCTCTTTTTCCTTCTGTAAACTTTTACTATATCTTCCCGTCTCTGTTGGATTAGATCTGCAATCTTCTTCACAATTTCTCCAGTATTCTCGTTCTCCATTTCCATAATACCACAAATCTCCACCTGGTTGGCCACTTGTAACTGTTCCAATTGATTAATCTTATTTTCGAGTACCTCATATTTAATATTAATATTTTTCCAGTTGTTTTGTAAGTCTGTACACCGATTTTCCACATTCTTTAGAGCTTTATCATATAGTTGTATCTTCCTCTCATATTCATCAATTTTATCAGAGTAGAATTTTAATGTACGTTGTAATTCTTCCCTAATAATTTCTCTCACTTCGACACGAATGTCATGCAGCAATTGATGTTTGATGTCACCAGTTTGGGTGTTGGGTGTAGCGAGTTCTGTGTCCGTATCATCTTCGATGTCAGGCATTATACACGAGACGCGCTTCACTTTGGCTCCACCGGAACACGTCTTGCACTTCCAATCAACTGATTCGGTCGAATTAATTGCAATCAGTTGCTCATGTAATATTGATGCACAAGTGGCGTGAAACCACTTACTACATTTACCGCACTGCAATCCAGGGGCTTTTTTACTTAATAGTTTAACACATTTGATACACTTCACCATTTTTTATATTGTGGGTAGATAAATAATCACTCCGATAAAGTGCGTACGTCTCTGCGAGTTCATTGACCGGCGACGACTGAATATTACAGTTGAAAGGCTGCACTTGCTTATAATTGAGAGATGGAATCGAACCTGAGACTATCCAATCAAATTTTGTATTTTGGAGGAAGGGACCATACTTAAGACGCATTTTACCTTCATTAAGTAACTCCCAAAATAAATCCGCTCCTATATTAATAGTCAATTGGAAGACAACTATTAAAATTAGGATCTGCAAGAATAATATTATCGGGAATACAAAAATCGTTTATATTGAAAGTTATAGAAGGTAATTTTGGCTTAATTTGCGGCAAAACTAGGCAGTGTATACGCGTAACGAAACTGCCGTCGCGAGATTTTAACTCGATATTACAAGATTGCGTACTTTTTGTTATCGAGCTACCTATACCGAGAATTTGTTGAGTGGACTGTAAAATATGCGTATCTAATTTTTGGCAAAACGATTTCGTAATGAAGGAACGTTCGCTACCGCTGTCAAGTACCACGCGCGCTTGATGGTAAACACCTGACTGACTTCGAACCTCCACTATAGCCGTGGACAGCAACACGACCTGTGTTGCAGACGTATTTTTTATTACACTACGTTCGTGTGTGTGAACGTTGTGCACCTGGAATGCGCGTGTACGAGTGTGCGTGCGCTTGTTATCGCAGTCACTAGGTGCAGTCAACGGCTCGCAGTTTGCGAACGTACCCACAGCTGATTTGTTATTAGTAGAATTGTTTACATCGCAAATCAATGTATTATGTTTTTGTTCACACTTTCTGCATGGACCAAAAATACAAGTGTCAACACCATGACCGGAACGCATGCAATTAACGCATAATTCGTTGTCAGTGACAAACTTATACCTATTTTGTATATCTAGATCGAGAAATCTTTGACATGAATACAGTGGATGTAGTGCGTTACACATGATACACTGTTTATAATTACGTGCGCCCCTCATTTGTGATTTATGTGATTTATTAGTAACGGCATTGCAGTGAACTTTGGATGTGTGCGAACTATTACTAATGCCATTATATTTTTTATATTTAATGCCGGTGGAATTTGTGTTCGATTTATTTTGTGACCGCATTAGAGTTTCTAAAATATCAGCCCTGTTTCGAAGGAATTGCATTAAATCATCTAATTTTATGGTTTTACTATCATTATTAATTTTTAACGAACACCGGTATTGTTCCCATTCGCGTTCCGTTATATTATCTAACTTTGACACAATAATATAAATAATTAGGGTATCCCAATACTCGGTCGGTTCACCTAAAAGCTTTAACGCACGTAAATTCTTTAGTGTATTATCAATAAGTTTGCGTAAATATACCAGTGACTCTTTAGTCAACGCTGGAATAGAAAACATAGACTTTATATGGTTATGAACTAACAACTTAGTATTATCAAATCGATTGGATAATAACTGCCAAGCGACTTCATAATTGTCTGCAGAAAATTCCAACGAATCTATCACCGATTTAGCACTGCCTTTAAGGGTGTAGATCGTGAAAATCACCGAAAAGAGTGTTACGATTTTTCATATTTAACCTATTTACATATGATTGATATCAATGATAATTTGTATATATTACAATCAAAGACCAATAAGTATGTTCATGCTTATATTAAACTCTTAAACCTAATAGTTGTTATACAATAAACGTCAACAAACGCACAAAATTGAGTAAAAATGCAAAAACATGACTTCGTATTTTTCAGATTTAACCCCATAAATCAACACAAATTGATAAAAAGAAACACTTTTTGAACACTGAAGAAACCAATAAGTATAGCTGTATACTTCTTTTTATACCTTTACAAACAAAGACTTCCTCTTTTAAAGCCCTAAAATCTAGATATATTTTAAGGTAAATTTTTCATACACAAATGTATGGGATAAAGCGTTCGTTTCATTCGTGCAATCTCGGTGGTCACTAACGGCAGTTCCTTTCTGTAAGTGAACGCGACACCACGCTTGTCGGCTGCAGACAGCAGAATTACGTATTGTGAATTTGTGTTTTTTGTAAAAAACTGTAAGTATAACATTTTTATAATTAATTTATTTTCAGTTAGTAGAAAGTATCGATATAATGAATGTCTGAAAGAAAACCATGATGGAACTAGATATAAATCGTAAAAAATACAATATCTACACTAATAGGTATTATAAAGAGGAAAGATTTGGATTTTTGTATGTAACGAATAAACTCAAAAAGTACTGGACCGATTATTCTTTTATCATTCGAAAGCTACATTATCACTGAGTAACATAGGCTATTTTTTTCGCAGGACTGATTGAATTTGAGTGTCATGCCAGGGAAAAGAAAGTTTTGTACGCATTATAAAAATATGAAAGCCAAAAGATCTCGGAATAAAATGTAAGTTCCTCCCTACTTATTTATTATCGCATTTGAACAGGGTACATTACAAAGCTAATACAATATGTCATATGATTTAGATCGCCCGATTCAGACATATACCTACAATAACATGTAAATATTGGTTTGTATTATCTATATCTATACTGATAAATAAAATTGAAGTATCTGTATGTAATATCAAAATAATAGGATTTTTTAAAAAAAAAAAGGCGATACGGAGTTCGCCGGGTCGGCTAGTATTGTCTAAATATCAAATTGTGGAAGTAGGTAGGCGACAGCGCAACTTTGTCGACATACCTATACCTATACCGCCAAACAGACGCGAGGCGCCTAGCGTCTGGCTTAGGGTTGTACAAAATAAATAAAAAGTGGATAATATTGATGAATAATATTTCCAGTATTGAAAATAAAGAAAACCTTGGGGCCGAGACTCTGAGCAACAATGCTACGCGCTGTATAGAGGTAAGTTGTTATACGTAATTCTTTGTAGACTTGTTACATAAATAAACAAACTACTTAGTTAGTGATGGGCGAAGACAAAATCTCAATACCTACCTATAGATTTTTTCTTGCAATATTTATTATTTTCATCGAGAGACAAACACCTTAGTACCGAATTACTTCTCAATTATGCGTAAAGAAATTATAATTTCTATTCATCAGGAACCTAATATTGCATTAATTCTTTTGCATTTTTTTAATTTTTTAATTATTTTTTATAAAAAAAATCAAGCCATTATCTTTCTTTACAGAAACTAGTTATTGAAAACGACCAAGAGGGAAAGGTGGATGAAATGGAAGTTCGGCGTAGAGTTGTAGACGTTTCTTTTTTTTTTAAAGCTCTTCAGGCCATAGGGGACCACGGTCCAATGGATTGTAAGTTAAGTTACCTCAGTATAATAGGTGAAGTAAAAGTTGGTCTGGACTCAAAACTCATCATGAAATGTAGTATGTGTAGTATGAAATTTACTGTGTGTTTGATTGAAAAGAAAGAAGATTCCATGGCAGAAGCTGTCAAGGAAGAAGCGGAGTACGCAGTGTCTATAGGTAGTGTTGATAAAAATGGTACACCATTAATATCTGTTGCTGTTGACGGTTGTTGGAGCAAGAGATCTTATGGTAAGAATTTTTCCGCCTTGTCCGGCGCAGCTGCGATAATTGGCATTAAAACTAATAAAGTATTGTTTTTTGGAGTTAAAAATAAATACTGCGTAGTTTGTGCACGAGCCGCAAAGAACGACAGTCAGCCCTCGGAACACCGTTGTTTCAAGAATTATTCGGGATCATCTACCGGTATGGAATCGACCATAATAGTTGAGGGGTTTAAACGTTCCATTGTTGATCACGGTGTAATTTATACTAAATTTGTAGCAGACGGCGATTCCAGTACTTATAAAAAAATATTAGATTCGCGACCGTACGGTAATTTAACAGTAGAGAAAATTGAATGCAAAAATCATCTTTTACGAAACTACTGAAATAGCTTGGAGAAACTGTCGAAAGACACTAAGTATCCTTGCGAATTGCGGAAATTCCTAAAAGAAAGGTATTTGCGTTTAAGAACGGGTGTAAAATGCGCTATTAAATATTGGGGCGATCAAAATCA
The DNA here is from genome assembly GCA_905163515.2 of Lymantria monacha. NCBI lineage: Eukaryota > Metazoa > Arthropoda > Insecta > Lepidoptera > Erebidae > Lymantria > Lymantria monacha. The sequence continues at coordinate 15,126,899 of LR991082.1, read as the reverse complement.
GTCACTCGAAGAAAAAATAAAAAATCTTAGTGAAGACACCCTAAATGGTCCACAACACGTATTTGGTAATCACCAATATTGCAAGGAGTATTTCTTTAGACCTGATACTCGTCGAATAGAACCTGTTGGGTTGCTTCCAGCAATTGTTGGATGCGGATTAATGGACGCGGTACACATTTTAAGTAAAAGACTGTCATATCATTCTAGAAGTTTAATTCATAATTGTACAAGTAATATAGTTGAAAGTTTTAACGCAGTGATTGCCAAATTAGTAGAGGGTAAGCGTGTAAATTATTCTTCCCGTGGTTCTTATGCGGGCCGATGCGCAGCTGCTGTTGTGTCTTTTAATACAGGATCGATTCATAGTAAAACTCATGAAGTAATATTTAAATCTAGTCCTAATCCTTTGATCGCGAAAGTGGAAAATTGTAATCGTAGAATCCGTTTAATTGCTAAACCTAAATTAAGATTGAAAAAGAGCCACAGCGCTGTATCGAAAGACGCTCACTATGGACCAAACTGCGAAAAACCTGATCTGAGTCCAGAATTATATGAGAAAGCCAAGTCATCTTTTTTAGTCGATTTAAAGTTGTCTTGTGCTGAAAGAGAGGAGCTTGAAAGGTCGACCCATTTGCAAAGAAGTAGTTCTGAGTGGATGAGTACAAGGAGAAAATTACTAACCTCATCATCGTTCGGGGAAGTTTGTAAAAAACGAGAGAGCACAAGTTGTGCTGTTCTTGTTCGTAAAATCGTTTATGGTAGTAATATCTCCAGTTTGCCTGCTGTACGGTACGGTATCGAAAACGAAGAAACCGCAATTAAACAGTTAGAAATTCAAGAGAATATTAGTATACAAAGTTGCGGTTTGTTCGTCGACGATCAATATGAATTTCTTGGTACTACACCAGATGGCATTTATGCAAACGGTTTAATTGAAATTAAGTGCCCACATTCTTTAGCTGGCATGACTCTTGATGAAGCAATGGCCAAACATACCTTTTGGGTTAAGGACAAGGCTTCCAAGGGTTATGTCATAAATAAAAATCATAACTGGTATTTCCAAATTCAGGGACAGGTACATATTACTAAAAGAAACGTTTGCATGCTTGGCATCTGGTTTGGTGCTACTGTACCTATGAAAGTTTATATTATAGAAAAGGACGACAAATTTTGGGAGGAGAAAATGGAGATGAAATTAGTTAGGTTTTATTACGATTGCCTACTTCCAGAATTAGTTGATCCTCGGCAGTCACGAACCATGCCCATTCGCGACGCGCCCAGTATCATAGAGGCTATGAAAGAGAGGAAAGAAAGAGCTTTACGTGTTATGAAAGAGAAGAACGCCTAATGATTTTGAAAGATACAGGTAACTTAACTACCCAGCCAGTCGATTCACGTAAACACGCCAGTCCAAAAGTCGTTTTAACTTAGGAACTTAGAAATCGCCTTTTGGTTTTCTGTTTTAAACGCACTTACTTATCTAGTCTTGGATTGTCATAAATCTTCCAATAGCTCAATTACTATACAATTTCTGAGTTACCTGGTGTAAAGAATCATAAAAATTGGTTCAAAAATACAGCGAATTGAGAATTCTCCTTTTTTAAGTCGGTTAAAAGAGCTAAATTTGCAAAAAACGAAGTGACGTCACTGCGCTACGGTTTTTATTACTTACGTGAATCGGGCAGCTGGTAACGTTTTCATTCTGATAGGTTTTGTGATAGCCATTGATTTTATCATCAAATTAGCAGAAATCAGAACTTGATCCGTAATCGAATGAAAAAACATTAGAATTTTGAACACATATTTCGTTATTGTTTAATTACATACTTTTAATTAGTATATTAATAATTTACAAACTTCTGTTAAAATTAGTAAATAAATGAATTATTTACTAATTTTTGTACAACCCTAGCACGCTTTTGAGATAGCGAGTAATGGCGACTCATATTTGTTATTGTGTAGTAAATAAATCATTTTTATACTTGTGTTTCATTTATTGACATTTTTTTTAAAACCCTAGGATTTTTTTTAGATATCGACGAGGTGATCGTAAACAAAAAGTAAGTATTTGAGTTTACGCAATAGGCACATTTCCTTGCGTAGAGATAAACACACTTCCTACTGAATTTGCAATTATTTTATTGAATGAATATTTTACGAATTAGAATAAATTTTGGTAGTGAAATTACAAATAAATACATAGTTGGAATTTTAGGTAAGTAGAATACAAAAATGTCAGTCCGGACCTACTCTTGATTGTATATTATATTATAAACTAGTAACCCGCCCTCGCTATCTTCGCTATCTTCGGCAATATTCACTTAAATTACATACTATAAAAAGCATATTGATCTATAATAAATGCACAATTTATTTAAGGTACTTAATTGGATAAGGATTAATGCTGTATTGTATAAAATCACTTAGTAAATAATCATTTTTTAGTAGAGTATAAAAAATGGTTATGGTGGGTTATCCCTAAGAGATAGACATATGCCATCGTGGACTTTTTTGTTGAACTTTTTAAGATGGATAATACTGTAGTACATTATTTTGGTCTATCTCGTAGGGTTCAGCCAACGTTTGCAATATAAGCGCAAAAAAACGTGCTTATTTACGACATCACATTAGAAACCTCTAAATTAATCAGCGTTTCTCTACTATATTATGCATGTATTATACATATAAACCTTCCTAAAGAATCATTCTATTTATTAAACAAAACTGCATCAAAATCCGTTGCGTAGTTTTAAAGATCTAAGCATACATAGGGACAGACAGACGGCGGATAGCGACTTTGTTTTATACTATGTAATGTAGTGATAGAAAAACATAAAAATTGTGTCTCAGCTACTCTTATTAATCTATTAAAAAGAATCAACAGCTAGTTTCCAAAAATTCAACGTTATTGTTATGCTGTAAATATTCAAGTTCAATAACAATTTCTCAACGTGGAACGTTTGTTACAAAACATTTTGAAAATCGCGCTCTCTAGGTCATTCATCCGCCCCGTCGGATGTTACATTAAACTTTGGCGCTGCGGTCGCTCGAAATCGAGATCTCAGGCCAACAATCTACACCCTTAAGAGATGATTTTAAATAATGGAATTTTTGTATTTGTGTAATCGTTTTACAGTTATGTACAAGGGATATAAACGTGTCGCGAAACTCCAGCCAGTGTTCATATGACCCGTCAAAGTTAGGAATGGATATTGTGGGTAACTTGATGGAATTTGAACTGCTCGTTGTTAATTCTGAAACACTCGTAGACCTCTCATCGGTACTAGTCATACATTCAGCAAGTGCAAGAACAATGTAATAATCGCGTTCAAAATCCTCGCGCGCTTCCAGTTGTTTTTCAATGTCAGACTCGGGTGTAATATCCTCTATCTGACTTTGAACCTGATTGAAATCATTCACTAAACTTTGTGATCCTATCATGCGTAATTTTAATTCTGCTCGTTGATGAACAGATAAGTCAACCTTTTCAAATGCACTAACGTACTTTTTGAAATTAGTTAACCGACACTTTATCGAACCGCGCTTTTTCTTAAGTTCTCTAAGCTTTACTTCTAATTTCGAATCTGAAGTTCACATTTTAGGAATTAAATAAAGGATACTCACTGTTTAATAAATCGTAATAAGTACCTACTCTGAGCTGAAGCGACTGCACACCACAATGCGTAAGTAGGTAAGCACAACGCAAAAGCACTGAAATTAAGCACAGCACAATATTAAACGGGTGAAGTGGAAAGAAGAGTTAGGAAATTTTAGTTGATACGTCTCACCAAAAGCACTGTATTGCGAATTGAATAGGTTTCCTGTCTAATCTTTCTGGTTTTTTCCGTAAGTCCGGCTGCGAAGGTCCAAAAATTCGATATGTTGCGAATATCGGATTGCGAATATGAGATTGGAGAAAAAGTCGTTTAAATGATTAAAGCGTTTACTGAATATAATTACAGAATTACAATGCAATTGAGCGAGTATATTAAAAACAGTGTTATGGACGGTGGGTGAATATTGGTAATGCGAAGTTTCTTCTTTTTGTGGCGCTGGTATCGGCGTCCCTCCTATTAGGTTGGTTTTATCGCAAATATGAGTATGTGTGTGTATACAGCTAGTACTTTTAAAATAAGCGCCAACAATAATAGTGCCTTTCTTGTAATAATAAATTTTAAATCCAGAACTATTCATATCTGAATTAACCACTGCCATTGATGAACATTCTTCTCTTTCTCTCATCTTTCCATGAAGAGACTAGAATTTTAATAAAATCTGAAACATATTTGTCATCAAATGTAACATGTATTATATCTATATTTTTATTTAAACTATAGTTGCAATCTGCAACACAGTAGTAACCTTTGTGAAGACCTGACAAATACATTTGTAGTTGCATCTGCACATAATACTTCTTGTTGGGTTGCTCATTTTGTACATAATTTTTATAAGTCTTTGCACTTATTGGGCACTTAATTTCTATTATGCTGTCTGCACATATCCCATCTGGTGAACCTGCTATCATGGGATATTTTTTACATAGCAGTAGGTCACATTTTTTAATCTTTTTGCCTAATCTGGTACTGATGGTTTCCCTTACTTCATCCTCCAACAATCTACCACGTTTCATAGCCGTTGTGTCTGGAATTTTTCCTCCCAACACCAATGCAGTCATTGTTCTATCACTGGTTTTGCTCTTACTAAATTCATAGGCTCGAGAGGCTGTTACTCTGCCATATCTTAATTCATGCCAAAGGTGACTTTGATGTGGGTTACGTGTTTCTTCCTCAACTCTTTTAATATCTGCATCAGTCAACAAAAGTTTTTGTACAAAAGTTTTTGTAAAAATGTGTCGTAGGCATGTTCCTTATATTTAAACACCAATTTATGCATGGAGAATATTCCTATAGTATCATTGACATATTCTTTCTGATATTTGATAGAATATTCCTATAGTATCATTGACATATTCTTTCTGATATTTGATCAACTCGCAGTTGTGAAGTTTTCTTTTTGTTCCTTGAATAAATTTCTCAAATAATACAGTATTTGATGATACACTAGGTGGACCATTCGATAAATCTTTGGATGTTGTATATTTCAGAGTAGTTCCAACCCTTGATAGCTTAGACTTCATCCAGTAGCAGTCTATAGCTGTAACAGAAGGTTCTTCACTACTCCGATGGACCCACATGAGAAATGCTATGGCATGTTTGCAGCCTCCTTGTGATGCAATACAGTCATGGCATTCTACTGATACTAGCGCTTCATTTACTTCACCGACTATTAATGTCACTCTATATAACTTTGCGTGAACCTTGTGCTCTGGGCAGATTTTAGATTTAACAGTGCACATATTTCCGTCACGTTTTAACTGGACGTAGCATATGGCGTCATCCCCATAAGATGGTCTGGATCTAAAACAAAGAAATCGACATGTAGTGTATATATATATATATACACACACACACACACACACATATATATATATATATATATATATATATATATATTTATGTATATACATTACATACCGCTGTGTGGTAGGGCCAAGAATACTACCAACCCTTACTTTGCTCGTGGATGTCGTAAAAGACGACTAAGAGCCTTATAACGACCTGGGCCAATTCCATCTGATGCCGTTTGGTCAACAATTACATTCCCAAGGAGGGTTGACGTCTGGCAGGCGTCTGGTCATAAAACTAGCCAATAACTTTTACAATATGTACTATGTAAGAAGAGTTGTTATTGTATCGACCCCAAATGGTTGGGATAAGAGTAAGAGAATGATGATGAGATATATATATATATATATATATATATATATATATGTATAACAAAAGCATTATTTAAATTATTTATTATTTTTTAATAGATTTTAAATTATTGGTGTTAGAAGATTATTAATTAGGTAATATTTTACTTACATCGTAGTTTTGACATTTCTAAATTCTGCTGAACAGAAGTCTTTGTTTGATGCTAGGTACTCTCCCAACATTAACAAATCAACTCTAGGCAAATTAGAGCTGTTTGCTTTGTTGATTCCTTCTTCCATTACTTAAATTGTTAGTAATACAAAAGTAAGCAAGAGATCGATAAAAATCACGAAATACTCTTTGAATGCAAGGTAAAATAATTAATAAGTGTAACGATCGTAGAGTTTTGTACAGAATTTGCGATGATGATGACAGTTGTACATAGCAGTGACGTAACTCAATTTGATTGGTGTTCAGCTGAGCATGGCGGACTTCTGTATTTTGTAGTTTTATTTTATTAAATAAATTAATAATCTCGTGTTATAAAAGAAATTAAATATTTATTTCAAGATATATTCTTTGTGTTACAGTAGATAAACACATTATTTTAGTGATTTTTGCTTACTGTCATCATGCCTATTATAAGTATAAGCTGTGTCTGGTTCTGGATTTTCAGAACGATTTTTCGATTCCTGATGTTAACGGACGTTCAACGGATTCATTTAATTCTTTATTTGTAGGTACCAAAGACGACTCCATGCTCTTTTTATTACTCCATTACTCATTTTCAACAGCTTGTTCAGCAGAAATCCTGTCAGGAGGGTTTTCATTTCCTTTTTGTATCAATTGGCTGAAAATGTTTAGATTGAAGGTCCAAATGCCCGATGCTCGGAATCCACTAACTGCTTTTTCTGCATTAGCTACATTCAAATATGCTTGAGTAAAAGATGGAATTAATTGCAGGGTTGTTAGTTTTTCATATTGATGGAGTTTTAAAGGCATCACATTCTTTATACAAAGCTGTTTTCAATGGACTGTACACTGTAAGATCCAGCGGTTGGGTCCTGTGCGACGTATGAGGTGGTATTGTCAACATGATAATGCCATTATTGCGTCAAAAATCATAAATACTCACCGAAATCTGACTACTGTAATTGTCTAAGATTAATAATACTGGGTCCTCCATTGAGGGTTTTCTATGTTCTGCAAAATGCATTAGCCATACGTAGAACAATTCTTCAATCATCCATCCAGACTTACTACATCTATAAATTGAACCGTTTGGGTCTCCTTGCTCTAGTGATGGATGCATTCTTAACCGAGGACAGATAATAAGTGGTGGAACATACTGACCTGTTGCGCTAATACAGCAACAGACAATAATATTCTTCCCACGCTCCCAGCTGGTGGCAGTTCCTATCTGCTTAATTCCTTTAGGAGCAAGTATTTTTCCCGGTTTCTAAACAGCGTTGATACCTGTTTCGTCGATATTAAATATTCTATGAGGACAAAATTTGTATTTGCCGTATGTTGATGAGAGATTATCAAAGAATATCTGTAACTCTGTGGCATTAAAGGCAACAATTCTATTTACGCTAGTAGATTCCGGGCGCCTAATACTTATTTCAGGGTTTCTTTTTAAAAATCCGTACATCCAATCCTTGCCAGCTTCTTTTTTATCATTATTGAAATAATGTTTTGTGGCATCATTTTTCGCATTTTAAAACCACAAAAAATAAATAAACTAGGAGTAAACAACCAACAACTGAAATATCGGCATATTGGTAGGATAATTGACGTTTGATGACATTCCAAAATGGCGTCATTAGTTCATCAATTTGCCACCGGGTCAGATAAGTTTGTGGTACTATACCAGCGATTACTTGGTGGGAGTCATGGAACTATAATGTCACAGCAATCAGTGTTGTCTTTATTCGTCTTAACAATATATAAATACATTTGTTAAGGAGACGGCACCGGGACCAGCCCTCTTCCGTGGCAGCCGTCGACATCCCTTGAAAAAGGGATGTGTCTTCAGGTAGATCAAGCCCTCTAATCGGCATGTTGTCCGGGAGTTGGGAGCTTCTGGCGGCGTCGCAGCGTCCGCGGCACAGCACGTCGACCGCATCCAGCTTACGCCGAGTGTAGCCGAAGCGCCGGACCGACGAATGCGCCGCGACGACCAAAGTGGTGTTGCGCGACGCGACTCTCAAGACTATACAACATAGTCTTGAGAGTCGCGTCTTCCGCGGCGAGACGTCGACACGATCCGCATATTTATGATAAATACGCAGAGGTGATCGGCGTCGGCCTGCGTTAAGAGCGTCGCGACGGACGCTATGGGATGCCGCGCCTCTAGCGGACGTTGGTGGAATTAAGTTCGCTAGCAATTTTTGTCATCTCGGCGAGCCCGCCGGTGACAACTGCGACTAAGTTGCTCTGTGAGTCGCCGGTGACGATTGCCAGCAACATTTTTTGTAGTATTCTTATCAGTGATATCATAATTGAAACACTCCCCGGCGAAGCGGGGGCGGATGTAACATCTTTATTAATAAATTCTGTATGTTGGACGCTACTATGTGTAGGGGCGCTAGTAATGAAGTAGGTGCGGGCTCAGATGTTGGAGCTCGTGGCTGCGTGGGCGGCGGCGGTGGACGACTGCTTTTTCTTTTTCCTTTTCTTTTTGTTCCCCGACGGGGGCGGCGCGTCCCGCTGTGTTGCGGGGTTTGCGGCCGCCATCAGGGTGGCGGCTTGGGGGTCCGCAGCGATGACTGCGGGCTGAATCTTGTTGGAAGAGGGGGCCGGCTTTGGCCTCACGGTGGAGGCAACAGTGCCGGCCCGCCTATTACGGGCCTCGCGGCGCATCGTCGAACACCCGATGTAGTTCGCCGGGTGTGGTCCGCCGCAATTTGCGCAGGTGGCAGGCGTCTCCCGTGGACGCGGGCATTCCTTTGCGATGTGTGGCTCACCGCACCGCACACAGTCTATCTGGCGGTGTGTAAGGTTGGGATGAGAGGTGACAATAATACGATCTGACTGCTGTATAATAACTGAACGTTTATTGAATCTGTATTGGATTATATAGAGCGATACATGTTTGTATACTTACATCTAACTTATATACTACACACACTACACCTTCGCCGAAGGAAAAATAAAATAATATTGCAATATTATTTTATTATACGCATATAACTAAACATGGCATGCAATTACAGAATATTTCAAATTTATATTTATTAAAAATTAAATTCGCTAAACAAATTTTCTTATAACTAAAAAATATAACATTTTTATAAAGTGTACACACATAAACGGATATATATTTAGCGCAAAACATTAGCAGTAAATTGAAATAAAATGAAAAAAAAAAATATGTATACTATAATAGTAAAGAAAAGTAAAATTATGTATATTATAACTTAGTTCTATTCTTATGTATTAAATCAATTTTTTCATCATCTCTTAATATTTCAACATTTGGCGCAATATCTTTAATAACTAAATATGGCCCCTTATAAATATTTTGGAGTTTGTTTCCACTTTCGTTTTTCACGAGTATTAAATCGTTTGGCTTGTATGTAATAGGATTACAGTTTAGGTCATATTTTTGTTTTCGATGTAACTTATTTTGTAACAAATTTTGATATGCTTCTTTTTGTGACGTTTGTAATCTGTATTTTAATTCTAAAGGATAGTTATAGAGTGGATCTATTGTATTTTGAGTTAAATTGGATAGTATATTGCATCTTTTCCCGAAAACTAGTTCATACGGCGTAAATTTAGTAGAACTATGAAATGATGTGTTGTAGGCAAAACACCAAAAAGGTAACCATGTACTCCATGAACCTGAATGGTTATTTGTTTAAATTCTTAAGAAATTACCTAAATTTTTGTGCGAATTCTCTATAGATCCAATCGTCTGATGGCGATAGGCAGTACTGTTTAAGGTACTTATTTTTAATAAATTACATGTTTCCTTAAAAACAGATGACAAAAACTCACTACCTCTATCGGTTGAAACTTTAGATGGAATTCCAAAACGAAGGATAAAATTATTGACGAAATTTTTCGCTATCTCTTCAGAAGTTTTCGATATCATAGGGTATGCTTCTACGAATTTACTTAACTCGCATTGGATAGTTAGAATATATGAATAATTGTAATCAATCTTTTTCCAAAGGACCTACTACGTCAAGGAAAATTTTTCCATTGCCGAATTAGCAGTTGTTGTAATAACTAAAGGTTCTTTAACATAGTGAGAAGTATGTTTTTGTTTCTGACACTTGTCACACTTCCTAATAAATTATTTTACATCTTTTTCAAGACCTGGCCAAAAGTAATATTTTTTGATATTATTATACATTCGTCTTATACCAGCGTGGCCACTTGTTGGTAGAAGATGAAAATCATTCAAAATTACCTTTCGGTCGTCTTTATCGTGTATTATTCTTACGTCAATTAAAACACATAATCGCGGTCCGGACCATATCGAATAAGACTTTATTTCTTGAACTATATCTTTAATAAAATTATCGTACATTTTATTTCGTATATATATTAATTCGTGCACAAAAAATTTTGTGCACAAAAATCTTTCAGTTGCCTCATAAAAGCGCTTGGCGTCAGTTGCGATTGGAAAACTGAATTTACAAATAATGTCATTCTCGATGACGAATAACAAAATATGCTGTCTTCGATTTCAATTGTATTATTATTCCTACGTAGGCTCTTCAAACTATTTTTGTCAATAAATTTAAGTTCCACGGACATCTTCGGGTAACTATGAATTTCTACAAGTCTGGGTTGCGCAGGCCCATCGTCAGTAGGAATTATAGCACTCGTAGAAATCCGAGAATCAGTCACTTTTTGATATTGTGAACGTGTCATTACCGTGATAATGCTTTCATGCATATTTTTTAAATCCGTTGATGTAATCGGTAATCGTGACATTGTATCGGCAGGAATATTTTCTGATCCTTTTATATATTCTACGGAAAAATCATATTCCTCGAGTAAGAGTCTAAATTTTATTAGTCGGCTAGATGGATCTCTCATTCCAAATAAATATATTAGAGGCTTGTGATCGGTTTGAATTATAAATATTCGGCCATATATGTAAATAGGGTCGAAAATGTTTAACGGCCCATACTATCGCCAACAGTTCCTTTTCCACTGTGGGATAGTTGAGTTCTGCTTTATTTAAGTTCCTACTTGCAAATGCGATTGGTTTATTATTACAGTTACACAACACAGCACCTAGTGAGTGTTGAGAGGCGTCAGTTTGCAGTATAAATTTCTGATTTGTCGAAAAATCAGGATATTGTAGTATAGGAGGTGATGAAACAATAAATTTTAATGTAGCAAAAGCTGTCTCACATTTATCATCCCATACAAAGGCTTTATTTTTCCTTGTTAACTGAGTTAAAGGATAGGCTATGTTCGCGAAATTTTTAATAAATTTCCTATAGTAGTTTGTAAACTCTAGAAACCTAATTAATTCATTTACATTCTTCGGTACTGACCAGTTTTGTAATGCCCGAATTTTTTCAGGATCGGGAAGGACTCCTTCACTCGATATAACATGTCCTAAATATAAAATGTCCTTTTTTAAGAAGATACATTTGTGGGGATTTAACTTTAAATTTACTTGACGTAATCTAGTGAAAACATCTATGAGGTTCTTAGTATGATTTTGCAATGAATTAGCAAAAACTACAAGGCCATCTAAGTATATTAGGCATTTTTCGTATGTCAAACCTGACATTGCGACAGTCATCATTTTTGAAAAAGCATTAGGACTAGTTTTTAACCCCATCGACATTCGCGTCATTTGGTATTGGCCTGAAGCGGACGCAGTGCAAGTTTTATTTTCATTTGGTACTTTAAATTGACCGGCACAAAATGCACTATACCTTCGACTCTTGGTGTCAAGGTCACACTGATAATAACTATATGAAAGATCAAGAGTAGAGAAGTATATGGAACCTGAAAGGGAATCTAAAATTTCGGTGATATTAGGGAGAGGGAATTTATCATCCTGTATGCAATTATTTAATTTTCTGTAATCGATCACTAATCGCCATTTTTTATTTCCTGAATTATTTTTTTTTTTTGGTACTAGTAATAGCTAGACCATTCGGACTGGCATGGTTCTATTATACCATCTTGCAACATATCAGTAATCTGTTTGTTAACTTCATGTTTTTGCGAATATGAGATTCTATAGGGCTTACTAAATGTTGGCTGAGCATTGGGTTTCAAACTAATGTGATGTTTGTAAACATTCGTTGTAATTAATTTGTCTCCTGGCAACAAAATAAATCTGAAAATTTCGCACAAATATTCTCGATAGTTACTTGCTCTTCATCATTCAAATGTTTCAAATTCAATAAGCTAAATAATTTTTTAACTCGATCGGCATTTTTATTTTCACATTTTTCAAAACTACATAAATTATAATCGCTAATTTTCTGTATAGTCGGTTGAATATTGTCAAGGTGAACCTCTGTCTCACTTGTGTTTAAAATTAAAATAGGTATCATACCGTTTAAAGGTTTAACTAATACACTAGCAAGAAATATCCCTTCCTGCAATTCGGATGAACAAACGAGACATTCTTCTATCAAGTTAGTTGGTATGTAATGTATCGATTCAGATCTCGGGGGCAAAGTATACCAATGAGAGCTTGTCTCTCTTTTCGACTTTAAGGGTATAATAATATTGTTATTTAAGTTATTATATATAAGTACTAAGTGTTAAATCTAAAGAATTAATATATATATAGATAGCATGAGCCTTACATGGTATTAAAAACATAAAACTTATGTTTCATTATAGCTCTCGGTAATTCATAACAATCACTAAGTGTTAAATAAACATATCCGATTGCATCTATTGTGCCGCCGATGCCGCTTATCTTAATGCTCTCTTTATGGATTGGAATGTTTAATTCAAGAACATGTTTATGTTTTACAGCACAAATGGAGGCCCCTGTGTCGATTAAAAATGAAAAGTTATATTTATTTACATATAAATCAATGCAACATGTACTATTACTTGCAAACATAGACCCATTAGTCACGAAAAAATTTGTTCTGCTCGGTACATAATACGTCATTTGTGGTGTGGTCTCATCATTCAACACGCGAATATTTGCATTTCGCCTATTCCTCTGCTGACCTCTATAGAAAACATCCCTATTATTAAAATTAGAGTACTTACCTCGTTGTGATGTTGACCACCCTCGGTTCTGGTTCTGCAAGGCACGACCACGACCGCGGTAGAATGTATTACCACGATAGATGTTAGGTGGAGCTGTGGATGTATAACTGTTGTAGGCAGAAGTGGACGCGGTCGCCGCCTTCTGCGAGAGCGTCATCTTGCAGAAGGAAGCGGCGGGGCGAATCCGGGAGGATCTCCTCTTCGAGGATTCGCGCCGCCGCCGGCGACTGGGGCGGCGAAGGCGAGAATACCTCCGCCTTATGCCGCCCTAGCCGAGGCAGTGGGTGACCGGACCGGGGATTAGTCTGGTCACCCTTGGAGAGAGGCCACCGCGTGAAGACGACGCCCTGACAGGCAGGGCGTCGACCCGAGAGGATACCCGTGAGCGTAGACCGGATGGGCCACTGAAGAAAAGAACGCGTACCAGTGGCCCACCCGCAATGCGTAGAGAGGTACATTGTAGGGCGGGTCTACGGGGTCGTGCGCCGCTTCTCCCGTCGCCCCGGACGGATTAGCGGGGCGTAACCGATCCGTAGCCCGCCCGCCAAAAAAAAAAAAAAAAAAAAAAAAAGGCAGAAGTGCCGCAAAACGGGCGATTAACTCTAAAATTACTGTTATCTCGTTTATATGAATCTAGAAAATGGTTATTACGTTTTTGACTAAAAACTAGCATATCATTTGACGGTGAAGGCATTGCGATTGTCTCCTCGTCGATTGCTGTTTGTATAGCATCTTTCAACGAATCATATTTTTGAGCAGCTATTATTGTGCTCAGTCGTCTATTACGTAACCCGTCGGCAAAGCGTTTAATTGCCTGTTTTTCATTAATAGGCTGCAATATTTTTAGGTTTTCCATATTGCCATCAGCTTGCGTGATGGACAAGTCCATAAATATTTCGGTCAGTTCCTTTCCATAATCATCAATTGACTTTTGGTCTTGTCGCAGGAATTGCAGTTTATTTTGCAGCGCGACAGAACTCTTTTTGGGTAAAAGAATATTACGCATATCACATAATAGCGCATCTACAGATGTATAATCCGTTTTAAGTTTCAATTTCGCTGTCTGTGAAAGGCGACTCTTTAACACAAATTGAATCAAATTTAATTTGGAATCGTCATTTTTCAATGTCTTACTATAATAATCAATACCGTCAATCAATTGCCTAGTTACTGATACCTCATTATTCATGAGCGGTAACAAACTTAGGGCAATTTTTAAGTTGAACTCCATTTTTTCAATTGATATTGAGCCAAATTGTTTACAACTACACTTATCACTTATGAAGTTGTTCAGGCAAATAAAAATGCGCGCGAAGGATAGTAATCTGGGAAGTGTACTGTACGGCCGGAACGCGTTTTCTTGGTCACAATGGGCTGAGATAGTTCGTGAGGTGGTGCGTTTGTGTCCCTGGCGCTCTGAGTATCGTCATCTATAGCCAGGTAAGCCGGTTTGAGTCTATCAATCGTAACTGTTGTCTCTTTACCTTGTACCTCTATCTTGAAAGTTTTGTCGCCTCTTTTCAGTACCCTATACGGTCCTGTATAGGGTGGCTCAAGAGGACGGCGTACCGCATCACATCGCAGAAAAACATGCGAACAAGAGAAGAGGCTGTTAGGCACAAAGAAAACTTTTTCTCCATGTCGACTTGCTGGTGCTGGTGATAATTTCGTCATATGATGTCGAAGCCTTGAAGCGAAGTCTGTATAGTCGATTGTGCTGGTAAGTGGAGGAGCGATAAACTGTCCAGGTAGGCGTAAGGGCTCCCCATATACTAATTCAGCTGCTGAAGATTTGATATCTTCCTTCCAGGCGCTGCGAATACCCAGTAAGACTAGGGGGAGAACTTCTACCCAGTTTGTGTTGGTGTGACACCTGATTGCTGCCTTCAGTTGCCGGTGCAGACGTTCCACCATGCCGTTGCAGATTGGGTGGTATGATGTGGTGGGCCGATGCTGGCAGCCAAGAGTTTCCGATATGGTGTGGAAGAGCTTGCTCTCAAACTGCTTCCCTCTATCAGTGGTTATGCGATGAGGGCAGCCAAAACGGGACACCCAGCCGCTGATGAATGTATGAGCGCAAGTCTCTGCTGTGATATCCATGAGGGGATATGCCTCTGGCCAGCGGGTGAATCTATCAATAATGGTAAGGCAATATCTATAGTTGTTTGAAATTGGTAAAGGTCCTATAATGTCCATGTGAATGTGGGAAAAACGTTGGGACGGAGTAGTAAATTGAGCAGTGGGGGACGAAGTGTGCCGCATGACCTTATTCTTCTGGCACTCTACGCATTCTCTGGTCCAATCTCTGCAGTTTTTCTTTAAACCAGGCCAAACAAAGCGTGTAGAGATTAGTTTGACCGTGGCTTGCCTGCCAGGATGGCTCAGTTGGTGAAACATGTTAAAAATTTGTTTCCTAAATGGTTCTGTAACATAAGGGCGGGTGTTAGAAGTGGAAGTATCACAGTAAAGCTCGGTCTTTGAATCTTGAAAGCAGACTCTCCTGATCTGAAGTGAGGACTTTTTATGAGTTAGGAGTTCTTGGAGCTCAGTGTCATTTTCCTGAGAATGTGCCAGAGATTTGTAATCTAGATCAATTACTATTGATTCTATACGTGATAGTGCATCTGCAACCACATTGTCATTACCTTTTATATATTTGACATCTGTAGTAAATTGAGCAATATAATCAAGGTATCTGAACTGTCTTGGGGAGCATTTGTCACGGTTGTGAGCATATACATATGAAAGTGGTTTATGGTCTGTAAAAATAGTGAATGGCTTGCCTTCCACCATGTACCTGAAGTACTTGACTGCTTCATAAATGGCTAAGAGTTCCCTGTCATATGGACTATATTTCTTTTGAGCAGTGGATAAGCGTCTAGAAAAAAATGCTAAGGGTCGCCATGTGTTCATTGCCCCCTGCTGCAGTACTGCACCAATTGATGAGTCAGACGCATCAGTGAAAATGGCTATTTCAGCTTTAGGGTTAGGGTGTGCCAGCAAGGCTACCTTAGATAATCCCTCTTTGCATGCATTAAAAGCTTCTATCATTGCTGGTGACATGATTATAGCTTGTGATCCCTTTGTTTTAGGGCCTGTGAGGACAACATTGAGAGGTGATTGCAAGCGGGCTGCGTCTGGCACAAAGCGACGGTAAAAATTAAACATACCCAGGAAACGGCGCATACCCTTGACAGTCTTTGGAGCTGGATAGTCCTGGATCGCTAAGACCTTCTCTGGTAAAGGGCGGATACCCTCTGCAGATACTTCATGCCCTAGGAAGGTAATGCTTGCTTGGCCAAACTCACACTTCGATGGGTTGATTAAAATGCCATAATCAGATAGCCGCTGGAATAGTAGCTGTAGGTGTTCTGTGTGCTGTTTTGCTGTCTCTGAGAAAATGAGAATATCGTCTAAGTAACAGTAACAGAATGAGAGACCACGCAGCACTTCATCCATGAAGCGTTGGAAAGTCTGTGCGGCATTCCTGAGGCCAAATGTCATGAATGGGAACTCGAATAACCCAAATGGGGTTGTGATGGCTGTTTTTTGGATGTCATTTGGATGGACAGGAATCTGATTGTACGCCTTAATTAGATCCACTTTGCTGTATAATTTACTACCAGCCAACTGATGAGCAAAGTCTTGAATGTGTGGAATTGGGTATCTGTCTGGGATGGTGCGAGCATTCAGGGCTCTGTAATCTCCACAAGGACGCCAACTGTTGTCCTTTTTGGGGGCTAAGTGAAGAGCGGAAGACCATGGGCTTTCTGATGTACGTGCCGTACCATTCGCGAGCATCTCTTCCAGCTCCTTCTGCGCGACCTTGACTTTGTCAGGTGGTAAGCGCCGGGGTCGGCAGGATACCGGTGGACCTGCAATAGTACGTATGTGATGCACAGTTTTATGGTTAATGTGTCGTTGTTTGCCTGCAGGTCTGGTGATTGCGGGATAGTTTCGGAGGAGTTCATGGTATTCTGTACTGCCTCCCACGGACTTTACCGAGTCAATGCTTTCTGTACTTGGGACTATTGAAGCTATTGATGACACTTGAGTGAGTTCATCTCTGAGACGGTAATTTTTTAAATCTATCAGGATGTTGTAATATGCTAGAAAGTCTGCTCCTATGACAGGCTTTGTGACATCCGCTACGACGAACTTCCACGTATAGACCCGACGGAGACCTAGGTTTAAGTGTAGGTCAATCCATCCGTAGGTATCAATGTTGGTGCCATTGGCTGCGAAAAGTTGGTAGTCTGATTTACTACGCCGCTGTTGTAATGCTGTCCGTGGGAAAACACATAGGTCTGAACCTGTATCAACTAGGTATGTCATTTTGGTTGTTCGGTCTGTAATGAATAAGCGGCGTGGTTTGTTGGGGCAGACGTTAGCCGCTACTTCCGGCTGCCGACGGCTTTTCCCGCGTATGTGCATGGTGGATCACATCGTTTTGCTTTGTCACCGAAATTATTGTGGTACCAGTAGTGGCTGTCATTCCATGAGCGTCGTGACTGTGAACGGCTGCGACGGTTACTCTGAAACCGTTCCCTAGAGCGTGAGCGATTATATACTTGACCTTGTCGAAGGGCTTCCACTTGTAAAGTTAATTCCGCTATGCATTGTTTTAGCTCGCTGATCTCGCTGCTGTTGGTGCTTGTGCTAGCTACTGCGGTGGAGGCTGAGAGCGCTGGTGCTGGGGCCGGTGCAATTTCGTGTACACGATCGGCTAGGTCTGCAACAGACTGGAGGGGGAGGTTGGGCTGCGAAGCTATTACGGTCTGAATATTGGTCGGTAATCTACTCGACCACAACGTGGCCATAAAAGATTCAGGGACGTTGGAACCGGCCAGAGTCTGTAAGTGCCTCAAGAATTGCGAAGGCTTGCGATCTCCCAGCTCTTCGTGGGTGAGGATTTGCTGAATACGCTTTTCGCGGGAGTCTGAGAGTCGACGTATCAGCTCGGCCTTCAATTTGGGGTATTTATCAGTGGCTGGTGGATGCTCTATAATGTCCCTAGCTTCCAGCATATAGCGGTGGTCTAACTGACCTACGACTGTGTGGAATTTTGTGGCGTCTGCCGTGATACCTGTTAGGACGAATTGGGCTTCTACTTGCGCGAACCACAGCGACGGTTCTTCAGGCCAGAAGGGTGGAAGTTTCATGCCGACTCGGCATACCTCGTACATCTCGCTGGTTGCTTGTCCTCCGCTTGACTTCACACTCTGATCTCCTACGGTGGACATCTTGGCTGCTGTTCGTATTCGGGGTCACCAATGAAGTTGTTCAGGCAAATAAAAATGCGCGCGAAGGATACTTCACGAATTATATGTATTTAATTAGCAACTTCTTATTTTAACTATTTATAATTGTATAATTTATTATTTATTAATGTGATGTGTGTATTTTTTAATGTGAGCAAAACCAAAATAATGGTCTTTGAAAGAGATAAAACCAGGACAGATGTAAGAGTAACAATAGGTAATGATGTACTAGAGCAAGTGGATGAATTTGTATATCTTGGATGTGGATTTAGCCGAGATGGAAGGTACACCACTGATATAGAGCGAAGAGTGAATGCGGGAAATAGAGTGAACGGAGCGTTGGGGCAACTTTTCGGCAGCCACCACCTCAGCCAGAAGGCACGTGTAGCAATACATAACGCAGTGCTTGTCCCAACATTACTGTATGGAAGCGAGAGTTGGGTATGCAGAAAAGAGTATGATAGTAAAATTAATGCGGTCGAAATGCGATCTCTGCGGAAAATCTGTGGAGTTAGGCTGACCGACCGCATTCGTAACGACGACGTAAGAGAGCGAGTAGGTATGAAAGAGAGTATTGGTGTAAAGATGCGAAAGGGAATGCTCCGATGGTTCGGACATGTGGAAAGAATGCCGAACGAACGCCTGGTTAAGAAGATATACAATGCGAAAGTGGAAGGATGTAGGTACCGAGGGAGACCGAGACTAACCTACCTAGACCAGATCGGTCATGTACTGAAGGAAGGTGGAGTCAAGAGTCTCCGAAACCGGCGAGCGTGTATGAAGAGAATTATGAATGTTGAGGAAGCGAGTGAAGTATGCAGAGATAGAGTTCTCTGGCACTCTGTTCTCTCTGCCTACCCTGCAAGGGATATGGCGTGATGATATGTATGTGTGTATGTATGTATGTAATTTATTATTTACTAGCAAGAATATACACCTTAGAATTAATTTTTAATGTTAAACAATAATAAACGGAAATATATCAAATAAAAGTCAGCGAGAGGCTGTGTGAAAAAATCGAAAATGGCTATTCACAAGGTGAGTAAAAACGTTAACTTAAAACATCAATTTTATGCCGATCATCTGTTCACGAATAGATACGAACATTACCGGGTAGAGCCGAGGATACGATCCGTTCCTTGTGATTTGCACGTTCGATTTTTAGTTAACAATGTTAACATCTCACTGTACAATTTAACTTATACTTTGTTTAAATCATACATTGTACTTTGAATAATTATATAAGATTATATTTATAATAAATAAACAATAACTTAAAAATAAAACATTACATGATTTTTCTTGTTGGAATTAAATAATTTATATCACTATGTCTATGGTCGGTGTCCTTGTCTGTGGTGTAGCGTAATAGCGTCGCTTGTATGTAATGTCAACTCAACAAGTATCATGGCGGCTATTATTGTAGTGTTTTGTTTAGTTTCGTTGTCGGAAGATAGTAAACTATTTTACGTGGATACTGTGCTCAGTTAATCTAAGTTACCGCTACACTTATACGTACATGCAACTTATTACAAAACTCCTCAATTTCAGTGTATAATGTCGAAATTTTATCACTAGAAGATTTAATCAATGACAAACTTTCTCCACTATAAATTTTCTTATCTATTTCTTTCTGAATACTAGAAATTAAAGTTGTATAACTATTATAAACAATAGTCGCTTCATTTAACTTTTCTTTTAAGCGATCTGGTGTTCTTTTGTCATAACTCAATTTGAATAAATTTTCTCTAAGTAATCTCAATCGGTCATATATATCATTGAGTTCATGAGCCATAACTATTCATTTTTAACCATTCATTTAAAAGTAATAGTAAAACATACATACCTAGTAGATAAACATACTAATTTACTTATTACCTAATTATAATAAAAGCTTATGTAAATCGGTATAGCATTGTTTAGTCTTCAGTCTGCACGAGTTGCGTTTAAAATTTACGCGCACAACACCACTTCTTATTTATTCTTTTTTTTTTTTTAACATTGCACAGAATCACTTTACGCCTTTTACACATTTGGTTTTAGCTCGAAGTCACTCCGTGGTTTACTTCCAGATGCACACGTTGAACACGGTGGATACCTCGTCTCCGAAGACGAACGCCTTGTCTCTTCTGTTTCTCTACGTCCACGCCTACTAAAAGACCTTCTCAAAGAACGACGAAGAATTTGATCGTTAATCCATGTTTCATGACAGTTTTTGTAGCATTTATACAGGGTGTCCCAAAATTCAACGATAAGCTGGCACCAGCAGGTGGACCTACATATGACTACTCGAGAACAGAAAAGAAAAAAATTCTACCTTGTTTTTTTTTTTCATTACGACAAAAAAACCAAAATCTTTAAAAATGGACATCCTTTATTATATTATTAAGTGCTATTGCTACAGTTTTACAAGTAATTCTGTGATTTTTTTTGTATTGGCAAGGTAAGTAGCACTACTATCGATCACAACCATTAAAAATTCCAGAATATCTATAGTTTTTACACAAAAATCAATCAAAATTATGTTTTTTTCATAAATTATGTAAGATTTTGACTTTCAGCTCACTTTCACTCATCATAGTGAAAAAAAAAAGTATGGACACTACTGTGGCAAATAGTATTAAAAATTGGCGCAACTAACTACAATTCTAAAATGGTATAACATTCAAGGCAAACTAGCCACAAAAATATACTTAGGTGTACTATTTCAAAATAACAACCATATTTCGAAAATTGTTAGTGTTGATAGTAATCACTTTTACTATGTAGCCAAAATGTTTTTGTAGCAAGTTCTCAGAATTTGAATGAGACATGTGCGTAGTCCGTAGATCCACAGTCTGAATTATTTTATGGCGAAGCTCGTCCAAGGTTGCAATCGGTTTTGTGCAGACTCTGTCCTTTAGACAACCCCAATAGAAAAAGTCCAGGGGATTTAGATCGGGTGAACGGGGTGGCCACAAGATAGGACCAAGTCGCCCGATCCAACGCCCTGGGTACTCTTGGTCTAAGTACTCTCGCACAGGACGGGCATAGTGAGCTGGGCAACCATCGTTTTGAAACCACATGGTTTGCAAATCACTTAAGGGCACATCTTCTAATAATCCTGGCAACTCATTTTGTAAGAAGTTTAAATAACTATTGCCATCTATGTTTCCTTGTAACTCAAAGGGCCCTATCACTTTGCCATTTATTATGCCAGTCCATAGGTTAACCTTAAATTGGTATTGGGATTGTCTTCTCTCACCAGGTGCAGATTTTCATTGTTCCAGCTATGAAGATTGTGAAGATTTAAATATCCATCTTTCTTGCAGGTTGTTTCATCACGACGACGTGACGTTTTAAAATTCTATGTGCAGTACTTTTTGGGATTCCCGTTGCTGCTTGTACAGCACGTACAGAGGTAGTTGAATCGTTTTCTATTTCATTGAGAACTTCTTCTATGGTGGTGCTTACAGCTCTTAATGCCCGCTTCCCATAAACCCTCAAAATGACTAGCGTAATGTGGTATCATTTTAAATTTAATATTTTTAGCAGTTGCGTATTCCTTTATATCATCTGAACATGAATTTAGAAATTTAGCGAATTCGTTCATTAAACCTACAAAGTTTTTTCCATTGTCAGAAAATATTTCAATCGGTTTACCACGCCTAGAAATAAAGCGTTTTAGAGCTAAGAGGTAAGCGTCCGATGAGAGGTCACAAACTAGTTCTAAATGAACAGCGTGCGTAACGAAACATACGAATAAACAAATGTATGATTTTTGTAACCTTGCTCCCTTACCCTTACGGTTCAATGTGAACACCGGACCGGCATAATCTACGCCACAGCGCAAGAAAGGAAAACCTTTTTTTTTTTTTTTTTTTTTTTTTTTTTTTTTTTTTTTTTTTTTTTTTTTTTTTTTTTGTTTACGCTGTGGAAATGCTTTTGCGCACATCTCCCGCCAGTGACAGAAGGGGGGGTGTGTGGGACTCGCCGGCCATGAGATTGACGGCCGGAATACCCACTAAAACCTAACAGCGGTCCCTTCCGCGCTTTTACGGGATGCCGGAGAGATCGTCTATTGACATTCTATCCCCGACACCCCTACGCTTAGCCATCTGGCCACGACCAGTCAGCCGTCAAGGCGGTGGGAGGAGGTGCGCGTAGCGGCGCCTCCCTCTCCCTGGTCGCCGCCGGCGGAGCGAGTTCGCAGACGCGAGTGCTTCGCGTTCTCGCTCCGCGGCCTCCTTTGCAGAGATGACTTCCTCGCAAAAGGAGGCCATCGACGTCCAGTGCCTGTCGCTGTCAAGCATCTTGTTGATGACGGTTGACAACGACAGGTCCGCTCCAATGACCGCCGACAGGTCGCGGCGCTGAGGCCCCCAGGCGGGACATACCTCCAGGGTGTGACGCGCGTCATCGATTTGCGCGCCACACTCATGGCATCCAGGGGCCTCTTCACGTCCAATTCGGTGCAGGTACTTACCGAAGACCCCGTGTCCGGTAAGTACCTGCGTCAGCCTGAAGGACAGGTTGCCGTGCCTTCGTGTCGTCCAGCGGTGAAGGTGGGGCGCTACCGCCTCAACGGTCCCCCGTCCTGCTACGGGGGACTCTAGTTCCTCCCTCCACCGCTGGACTAGTGCCCTTTGAGCCGCTTCTTTCGCCCTGCTCAGTCCCCTCGTGGTGATGCGTTCACCATTTGCCCGCGCCGCAGCGCAGAACTGGTAGGCTTCCGCCTGAGCCCTAGCCTGAAGTGACCAGGGCGGATCGCCCGCCAACAATGTAGCTGCAGTCCAGGACACCGTACGGTACCCCCGTATTGTCCTCACCGCCATGGCCCTCTGCGCCTTGCGTAGTAAGGCTTTATTGGAGGCGGTGAGTGACTGCGACCAGATCGGGGCACCATACAGCGCCATAGACCGCAAGATACCCGCATAAAGCCGCCGGCAGGACGATCCGGGACCTCCAGTATTGGGCAGAAGCCTACCCAGCGCCGCGGCCGACTTTGAAAGCCTAGGGACGAGCTGGGCAAAATGCGGCCCAAAATTCCACTTACTGT
Organism: Lymantria monacha; assembly: GCA_905163515.2. NCBI lineage: Eukaryota > Metazoa > Arthropoda > Insecta > Lepidoptera > Erebidae > Lymantria > Lymantria monacha. The sequence continues at coordinate 15,103,620 of LR991082.1, read as the reverse complement.
CTAGGTGCAGACCCAGGTACTTCATCCGGGTCTGCACCGGCACGGCAACCCCAGACACACTGAGTTGTGCCCCTCGGGGAAGACCTTGGCTGGGACCATAAAATAGGAGGGCCTCTGTCTTCTCCAATGAGACCCTCAGGCCCAACTTGCCAATCCGGTCAACAACGAGCGCTACTCCGACTCTTGCCAGTCGGGCGGCGCTGCGGAAGTCAGCCCCTCTCACCGTGATGAGGGTGTCATCTGCGTAACAAATAATACCCATCCCGGGGAGAAGCTGGCCCCGCAACATCCAATCAAATCCGACGTTCCACAAAGTCGGACCAAGGACCGAACCCTGTGGAACGCCGCATTCTACCCTATGGCGATGCATGCGCCCGTTGTCCCCCTCCCAGAGCACGTGCCTTCCCTCGAGGTACGCCTCCAACAGCCTCCGGAGATACAGAGGCACCCCATGATATCGGAGCGCCTCCTTTAAAGTCTCGTGTGGGAGACTATTGAAGGCGTTTTTAATATCGAGCGAGACTGCCAGGACTTTTTTTGTATTTAGTCCTTTCTCATTTTGATTCCTTCTAAATTCTACTATTTTGAATCGGTCTTTCATTTCTGCAAGTACAATGTAGACTCGATCCTGTAAGAGCGTTGATAGACGGTATCTTCCTTCAAGGGTATCATCGTCTGGAAATTGAATTCCCTGTAGTCTAGAATTAGCTCCTGCTCCTAAAACATCGACTGGCTCATATCCTAACATGTTATTATTAGGTATTAGATTCCCTGGAATCATCTCTTCAGGTAGTGGCAGATAATCAGCGTTATTCTCTTGTGATGCCTGGACGCGTCTTGAAGTAACTAAAGGCGAGATATAACACTCATAAGTATTGTGATTATCAGCCGCAACTGGTCCAAAAGATCCACTCGGTTGTAAAACTCCATTAATGTTTATGGGCCCCAGTGGTATGGCCGTTGCTGGTAAGTTCATTCTTATTTCTTTGCCGTCTTGTGTTATTACAGATGAAATATGTGATATGTAATCTACCACAGACTGGGGTAAAGCCTGGTAGTCTGGCAATATCTCCCTGGCGTCAGTACGCAAATTTAAGACGTTCTGACCCGCTTGGCGGGCTAGCTCCAATATCTCTAGATTTAGATGCACACACATAGCGTGCGTGAACATGCTTAGAGGTAATCTATCGTGTAGACGGGGATCCACACCACGCATCTTCTCGTAAGTTTCATTAATTAAAGGAATAAACCCCGAATACTCAAAGTTCTGACAGTATAGATCTTGTGCTGCTAGTAAAGAGGAGTGAGGTCCGATGTCGTAAAGTGGCTCATCCCTATTTGGGGTAGCCGACGTACTCGGAACTACTGTCTGTTCTGATTCCTTCTCCTTTACTGGTTGACTCTTATTTTTATTGTTGTTCTTAAAGTTTTGTGAGCGGGTAGTGGGCTTCCGCTGTTTATTTTGAACTCGATTTGGATCGAATTCCTCAGGTTGGTAACTCCAATCCTGTTGCTGCCTAACATCATTATAATGGTTATAAGCACGCTGCGCGTCGCGCATATCTCGACGGTTACCGCCGGAATTATGGCCTCTGCCTCGTGTTTGGTTTCCACGAAAATTATAGTTGCTCATCTCGAAAGAGGAAAATAGCTTGTCATAAAAACGACAAGACGAAAGAAAGGAAAACCTGGTTCAAGTCTTTCCTGAGGTAAATTACCCATGATGGGACTAACGGTGCATGGTCGCAATCTAGCACACTTGACACATGTATGTACAATACTTTTGGCAAGATTTCGACCACCAACTGGCCACCACGATTCTCTCAACGTAAATAAGAGTAGTTGTGGCGCCGCGTGTAATGTTTGTATATGTACATAACGAAATAATAACATTGTAAAATAATGTTTAGCGGAAATTAAAATTGGATGTCTTTTATCAAAACTAAATTGTGATGAATTCTGTTTTCGTCCACCAACGCGAATTAAATTATGATTATCAATAAATAAATCTAATTTTAATAAATTTCAATTTTCTTTATAATTTTATTAGTATCAAGGGAATTATATACGTCGCGAAATGATTCCCTTTGACTCAACCGTGCAAGGGTTAACTCTGCATCGTTGAGTTCGTCGATGGATAATAAACCTGTACGTTTTTTAAATTTATTGCGTGTATTATATATGAAACGAAGGACGAAAGCAGCAGCTCTTTTCATTCTTAAATATTGCGAGAATCTAGAAAATGGAAATAGACTAACACTATCACTATTTCCGTTAATAGCGTGATAAGAAACATTGGGTTTTAACTCAGGTAAGTCGTTAGGCAACATATAGTCGTTTTCTAAATTAGGTAGATTAAAATTAGAGTCGTATAAAAATTGAGGACCGTTCCACCATAATGTAGATGTAATAAGTGAATCCAGGTCTCCACCTCGAGACACTAAATCGGCTGGATTCTCTTTGCCAGCGACATGTCGCCACGGATGACCTTCAGTTAAATTGTGAATCTCTGCAGTTCTATTCTGTACATAAGGTTTCAATAAATTAGTTGGCATACCTAACCAGCCTAAAATAATGGTAGAATCTGTCCAGAATACCACCTTATCTACCTTAGAGCGAAGAGATTCTATAATCTTTGTGTACAACCGCGCACCTATTAACGCGCCACATAATTCGAGCCTAGGTATAGTTATAGGTTTAGTTTTACTTACCCTTACAACATAACAAGCGGACTGCAATATCCGTATCACTAGTAGTACGAACATAGGCGCAGGCGCCGTATGCCGTCTGCGAGGCGTCGGTGAATATGTGTATTTCTATGTAGGTAGGATTGTAACACATTACATAACGAGGTATTCGTAAATTACTAAGTGACGTTAAACCATTTATAAATCGTTCCCAGACTTGTGCGACGTCACATGGAACCGGTTCATCCCATTCTAGCCTCAATAACCAGCATTTTTGTAGCAACGATTTAGCTATCGTAATCACTGGACTTATTAACCCTAAGGGATCATAAATCTGAGCAGTTGATGACAAAATAACACGCTTCGTAACGGCACCACTCGTATCATAATTAATTTGCGAAAAATAATTTAATTCATCTGATACATTGTTCCATCCGACACCTAACGTTTTATTTTGCATCTTATCACCCAAATTGAGCGACTTCGTAATATTACTGTGAGAGTAGTCGTTCTGATTTGTGCGATCATAATTAAAAACCCATTTACGTAAAACTAAACATGCGGAATTTAACACTTGAATAATACCATCACAAATCTGATTTAATTGTTGTATACTATTTGAACTACAAATAAAATCATCAACATTGAAATTATTATTAATTGCGTCTTTAACCCACGGAACCTTGCATTCTTGAGCTAATTGCTTTAAGCACTTACAGCTCAAAAATGGTGCCGAAGCGGTACCATATGTCACGGTATTTAAACGGTATACCTTCAGCTCGTCAACAGGATCATCCCGCCATAGGAAGAGTTGGAGGTCACGTTGATCCTCATCAATTAAAACTTGGCGGTACATTTTTTCGATGTCCGCCCAAGCTACGTACCTATATTCGCGAAATCTAATTAAAATTGATATTAAATCGCCTTGTATGGCTGAGCCAACCATCTGCAGGTAATTTAGCGACACACCAGTACTAGATGCCATACCAGCATCGAAAACCACACGCAGCTTCGTAGTAGTAGCATATTCGCGAAACACCCCATGATGTGGCAAAAAATAATAATAATGCGGCTTATTATATTTATGTACAAGACTCATATGACCCAATTCAATATATTCATGAATAAAATCGTTGTACATTTTCTTATAACTAAAATTACGAGATAATCTTTTTTCTAAAGCGTAAAAACGACGTTCAGCCTGTGTGCGAGTATCGCCCAACATCTCTGGTGACTGCTTGAACGGGATTCGAACCCTGATCCTGCCATTGGCGGCTCGCGAAGTTGTCTTAACAAAATGTTCCTCGCTACTACTTAAACTAGTTTTATTTAAAGGTAGCTCCTCAATCTCCCAAAATTTGCGTAATAATTGATCAAGTGAGCATACATCACCGTCCATTGATTGCGTAATTTATTTATTTATTTATTTATTTATTTCCAATATTCTTAAAAAGTAAATCTCCAATATAATAACCGTACCACGTAAACCACGAAGGGTTTATCTGGGTTGCGGTGAGTCGTTGTTATTACAATTTATATGTATCAATATTACCTATTATTCTTATTTATTACTTACATACATTTTTTTGAGTTGATATTTAAAGTGTTTAGGATTTGAGTTGTACATTTGCTGTAATTTATCAGGAAGACTATTCAACAAGAAAGGAAGTAAATATCCTTCGACTCTTTCTCCATAACAATTATTCGTCCTTGGTTATTTGTAATTATCTCTATTAGAAATTATTCTTAGAAAGTTGGGTCTGTTTTTCTCTACCAACAATGAGGGTTTATTAATTTCAGAGAGAATGCTAAATTTAAATTTGTCAAAGATATTCATCACTTTACAATATTTAAATATTTCACTTTCATTATTTTTATATTGTTCTCTAATATGTTTAGGTACAATCATTTTTAGTAATCTTAATTGTAAGTGATATATTTCTTTTAAATAGGTTTCATATGTTCTGCCGTAACTACTGAGACCATAACTGACAATCGAATCTGCTAGCGCCATATAAATCAATCTGAGAGTCTTATATGGTAATTTATGTTTTATGATACTAATTTTGCTAATAATGGATCTTAGTTTATTACACACATAATCCTTGTGTGGACCCCAACAGAATCGAGTGTCAATGACTAGGCCGATATACATGTGTTGACCAACTACTTGCAATATTGGACACTGACATTCAGTAACTCGTCCATGCAAACAATGATGTTCATGAGCCACGATTATTGGACTAGCGATAGTTTTGTTATGTGACGAGTGAATGTGAACAATTTTTGTCTTAGATCCGTTTATCACCAGTCCAACGTCGTGAGCCAATTTACACAGCTGATCGAAGTTATATTGTATTGCTTTCTGAGCCACGCTGATATCTCTATGGCTAGCTATAAGACACGTATCATCTGCGAACTGGTATACGGAGGCCGAGGTAATCACATTACTAATGTCATTCACGTACAATAGGTACTCGCTAGGGCCAATTATAGACCCCTGTGCAGTTCCTTTGGAAGTCATTATGGCTGTACTAAATAGATTTTTTATTTTAACTGTGGTATAGCGATTTTTGTGATAATTTTTAAGGAGTTCAAGAAGTGGGCCTTGTATTCCACTTCGCGTCAGCTTATCATATAGTATCTCATAATTAAGCATATCAAACGCCTTGCTGAAATCAATAAACAATGCTATTACATGCATTTTAGCATCAAGACATGTGTTTATTTCATTTGTAAATTTACACAATAGTTGCGTGGTACTTTTATTTTTTTGAAAACCAAATTGATTTTCATTTATGATGTTATTTGTTCTTAGAAAGTGATAGATTTCATTGCCTAAATATCTTTCTATAATCTTATCTATACAGGACAATATAGTGATGGGTCGATAATTGTCATAGTCATCATGCTTTCCTTTCTTATAAATTGGTCTTATAACTCCAATTTTTAAAATATTAGAGTAAGTGCCAGTCTTTATACAGCAATTTATTAAATGCGTTATAACGGGTACCAATTTGTCTGATGCAAACTTAATATCTTTGGCGCGTATGCCATCATATCCAGGGCTTTTTTTAAAATTTATTTGATTAATAATTTTCTTACCTAATAAATCATTAGCTCGTTTTATTCTTATAGTTCGGTCTGGTATAATTTCGTAAGTAGAGCGATCAAGAATGGGTATGTTACAGATGCTGCTGCATATTCTAGTACTATGGTCAAATTCAGTCGCAAATTTATTAGCCAAGGTTAATGGAGGCATCCTAAAATTTTTTAAAAGTATATCCTCTATACATTGCATAATTTTGCCAGTTAAATTATTTATAATAGACCAAATTTTTTTAGTATTTTTGAAATTTTGAGTTACGTCACACATTATTTTTTTGTTCCTAACTAATTGCGTATATCTATTTGTTTTATTTCTATATTTATTATACAATAGTCTCTTCGTCATATTATCTTTATCCTTTGACCATATAGAATATAGTTCATCACGTTTTTTACACATATTTTTGAGTTTACCATCTGCCCAACTGCATATTTTTCTTTTATTTTTTTTATATGTAGTGTATTTATGTTTTTTATATATGCGAGAAAAATTGCTGTGAATAAAATGCATAATGTCATTAGGATTATCATGTTGTAAAGGTAAACTCCAATCAACGTTATTTAATTCATTATTTACTGCGCGGTCGTTAATGATCGTTATCGGTTGCTTTAGATGATAAGATTCACCCGTACCGAGCGCGCCCGTAATCGCGCAGCCGGTTATACAATGATCCGCCGGCGCACTACTTACTACGGCCGTCTTAATAGTATTATAGCTTGTATTTCGATTGTCTTACAGTAGGATTATTACATTTCAAATCTAAATTCATATCACCCATGACTAAATGGTCCTGTTTATATGAGTATGTAGCTAATAATGAGGATAATTCCTTTACAAAACGATATTTCGTTGTAGTGGGCGGTCTGTATACGACAGACACGCCTATTTTGTATTTGCCAACATTAAGCTCGCCAGAAATACACTCAAATTCATTAACAATATGATTTATCCTATTAAAATACATTGAATTATGAACATATAACAACACACCACCACCCCTACGATGGCTTCTTAGTTCTGAATAAAGTGTATAGTCAGGAAGCCCAAATAATGACACTTCATTGTTTTTCAAATTAGCTTCCGTTATAAGAATTAAATGAATAATATATTTTGAGCTTGTAACAATAAGCTCGAGCTGTGCAAAATTTTTTTTAATTGATCGGATGTTGACATGCAACGTAATTAAACTATTTTCCGAATATTTTAAATTATAGGTAAAATCATCCCATGTATGACAGTTAAATTCAATTATATTGTGATCTGTTGTATCCAGATTGTAGGTATTCAATTACAATACACTTAGAGAACAAAAAAAAAAATAAACAATAGGAACAATAAAAAATAAATATTACTCACATGTCAGATGCGATGACTTTACCTTTTCTATATCCGCTGTAGAACGAATAGTATAAATTTGTTTTTCTTTTTCACTTTTACGAGCTAAAATATTACCATGTTTACACCAGATATAATCAAACAAACCGCTGAGTTCATTTTTAGTTTTCCATAGTAGATAGGCAGTAGCCGGGGTGAGGCTCTCACGTAGATAGACCTTCTCGCCTACATTTGGTCCCAACGTAGCAGCCGACAGCTGTGACTTCTTTGCACTATCTAGCCACATATCACGAATTCCTTCGCGTAATACTACTGTAATAGGTGTTATGAAATTTTTACGGCTTGATGAATTTGTATATCTCTTTTTCCTTCTGTAAACTTTTACTATATCTTCCCGTCTCTGTTGGATTAGATCTGCAATCTTCTTCACAATTTCTCCAGTATTCTCGTTCTCCATTTCCATAATACCACAAATCTCCACCTGGTTGGCCACTTGTAACTGTTCCAATTGATTAATCTTATTTTCGAGTACCTCATATTTAATATTAATATTTTTCCAGTTGTTTTGTAAGTCTGTACACCGATTTTCCACATTCTTTAGAGCTTTATCATATAGTTGTATCTTCCTCTCATATTCATCAATTTTATCAGAGTAGAATTTTAATGTACGTTGTAATTCTTCCCTAATAATTTCTCTCACTTCGACACGAATGTCATGCAGCAATTGATGTTTGATGTCACCAGTTTGGGTGTTGGGTGTAGCGAGTTCTGTGTCCGTATCATCTTCGATGTCAGGCATTATACACGAGACGCGCTTCACTTTGGCTCCACCGGAACACGTCTTGCACTTCCAATCAACTGATTCGGTCGAATTAATTGCAATCAGTTGCTCATGTAATATTGATGCACAAGTGGCGTGAAACCACTTACTACATTTACCGCACTGCAATCCAGGGGCTTTTTTACTTAATAGTTTAACACATTTGATACACTTCACCATTTTTTATATTGTGGGTAGATAAATAATCACTCCGATAAAGTGCGTACGTCTCTGCGAGTTCATTGACCGGCGACGACTGAATATTACAGTTGAAAGGCTGCACTTGCTTATAATTGAGAGATGGAATCGAACCTGAGACTATCCAATCAAATTTTGTATTTTGGAGGAAGGGACCATACTTAAGACGCATTTTACCTTCATTAAGTAACTCCCAAAATAAATCCGCTCCTATATTAATAGTCAATTGGAAGACAACTATTAAAATTAGGATCTGCAAGAATAATATTATCGGGAATACAAAAATCGTTTATATTGAAAGTTATAGAAGGTAATTTTGGCTTAATTTGCGGCAAAACTAGGCAGTGTATACGCGTAACGAAACTGCCGTCGCGAGATTTTAACTCGATATTACAAGATTGCGTACTTTTTGTTATCGAGCTACCTATACCGAGAATTTGTTGAGTGGACTGTAAAATATGCGTATCTAATTTTTGGCAAAACGATTTCGTAATGAAGGAACGTTCGCTACCGCTGTCAAGTACCACGCGCGCTTGATGGTAAACACCTGACTGACTTCGAACCTCCACTATAGCCGTGGACAGCAACACGACCTGTGTTGCAGACGTATTTTTTATTACACTACGTTCGTGTGTGTGAACGTTGTGCACCTGGAATGCGCGTGTACGAGTGTGCGTGCGCTTGTTATCGCAGTCACTAGGTGCAGTCAACGGCTCGCAGTTTGCGAACGTACCCACAGCTGATTTGTTATTAGTAGAATTGTTTACATCGCAAATCAATGTATTATGTTTTTGTTCACACTTTCTGCATGGACCAAAAATACAAGTGTCAACACCATGACCGGAACGCATGCAATTAACGCATAATTCGTTGTCAGTGACAAACTTATACCTATTTTGTATATCTAGATCGAGAAATCTTTGACATGAATACAGTGGATGTAGTGCGTTACACATGATACACTGTTTATAATTACGTGCGCCCCTCATTTGTGATTTATGTGATTTATTAGTAACGGCATTGCAGTGAACTTTGGATGTGTGCGAACTATTACTAATGCCATTATATTTTTTATATTTAATGCCGGTGGAATTTGTGTTCGATTTATTTTGTGACCGCATTAGAGTTTCTAAAATATCAGCCCTGTTTCGAAGGAATTGCATTAAATCATCTAATTTTATGGTTTTACTATCATTATTAATTTTTAACGAACACCGGTATTGTTCCCATTCGCGTTCCGTTATATTATCTAACTTTGACACAATAATATAAATAATTAGGGTATCCCAATACTCGGTCGGTTCACCTAAAAGCTTTAACGCACGTAAATTCTTTAGTGTATTATCAATAAGTTTGCGTAAATATACCAGTGACTCTTTAGTCAACGCTGGAATAGAAAACATAGACTTTATATGGTTATGAACTAACAACTTAGTATTATCAAATCGATTGGATAATAACTGCCAAGCGACTTCATAATTGTCTGCAGAAAATTCCAACGAATCTATCACCGATTTAGCACTGCCTTTAAGGGTGTAGATCGTGAAAATCACCGAAAAGAGTGTTACGATTTTTCATATTTAACCTATTTACATATGATTGATATCAATGATAATTTGTATATATTACAATCAAAGACCAATAAGTATGTTCATGCTTATATTAAACTCTTAAACCTAATAGTTGTTATACAATAAACGTCAACAAACGCACAAAATTGAGTAAAAATGCAAAAACATGACTTCGTATTTTTCAGATTTAACCCCATAAATCAACACAAATTGATAAAAAGAAACACTTTTTGAACACTGAAGAAACCAATAAGTATAGCTGTATACTTCTTTTTATACCTTTACAAACAAAGACTTCCTCTTTTAAAGCCCTAAAATCTAGATATATTTTAAGGTAAATTTTTCATACACAAATGTATGGGATAAAGCGTTCGTTTCATTCGTGCAATCTCGGTGGTCACTAACGGCAGTTCCTTTCTGTAAGTGAACGCGACACCACGCTTGTCGGCTGCAGACAGCAGAATTACGTATTGTGAATTTGTGTTTTTTGTAAAAAACTGTAAGTATAACATTTTTATAATTAATTTATTTTCAGTTAGTAGAAAGTATCGATATAATGAATGTCTGAAAGAAAACCATGATGGAACTAGATATAAATCGTAAAAAATACAATATCTACACTAATAGGTATTATAAAGAGGAAAGATTTGGATTTTTGTATGTAACGAATAAACTCAAAAAGTACTGGACCGATTATTCTTTTATCATTCGAAAGCTACATTATCACTGAGTAACATAGGCTATTTTTTTCGCAGGACTGATTGAATTTGAGTGTCATGCCAGGGAAAAGAAAGTTTTGTACGCATTATAAAAATATGAAAGCCAAAAGATCTCGGAATAAAATGTAAGTTCCTCCCTACTTATTTATTATCGCATTTGAACAGGGTACATTACAAAGCTAATACAATATGTCATATGATTTAGATCGCCCGATTCAGACATATACCTACAATAACATGTAAATATTGGTTTGTATTATCTATATCTATACTGATAAATAAAATTGAAGTATCTGTATGTAATATCAAAATAATAGGATTTTTTAAAAAAAAAAAGGCGATACGGAGTTCGCCGGGTCGGCTAGTATTGTCTAAATATCAAATTGTGGAAGTAGGTAGGCGACAGCGCAACTTTGTCGACATACCTATACCTATACCGCCAAACAGACGCGAGGCGCCTAGCGTCTGGCTTAGGGTTGTACAAAATAAATAAAAAGTGGATAATATTGATGAATAATATTTCCAGTATTGAAAATAAAGAAAACCTTGGGGCCGAGACTCTGAGCAACAATGCTACGCGCTGTATAGAGGTAAGTTGTTATACGTAATTCTTTGTAGACTTGTTACATAAATAAACAAACTACTTAGTTAGTGATGGGCGAAGACAAAATCTCAATACCTACCTATAGATTTTTTCTTGCAATATTTATTATTTTCATCGAGAGACAAACACCTTAGTACCGAATTACTTCTCAATTATGCGTAAAGAAATTATAATTTCTATTCATCAGGAACCTAATATTGCATTAATTCTTTTGCATTTTTTTAATTTTTTAATTATTTTTTATAAAAAAAATCAAGCCATTATCTTTCTTTACAGAAACTAGTTATTGAAAACGACCAAGAGGGAAAGGTGGATGAAATGGAAGTTCGGCGTAGAGTTGTAGACGTTTCTTTTTTTTTTAAAGCTCTTCAGGCCATAGGGGACCACGGTCCAATGGATTGTAAGTTAAGTTACCTCAGTATAATAGGTGAAGTAAAAGTTGGTCTGGACTCAAAACTCATCATGAAATGTAGTATGTGTAGTATGAAATTTACTGTGTGTTTGATTGAAAAGAAAGAAGATTCCATGGCAGAAGCTGTCAAGGAAGAAGCGGAGTACGCAGTGTCTATAGGTAGTGTTGATAAAAATGGTACACCATTAATATCTGTTGCTGTTGACGGTTGTTGGAGCAAGAGATCTTATGGTAAGAATTTTTCCGCCTTGTCCGGCGCAGCTGCGATAATTGGCATTAAAACTAATAAAGTATTGTTTTTTGGAGTTAAAAATAAATACTGCGTAGTTTGTGCACGAGCCGCAAAGAACGACAGTCAGCCCTCGGAACACCGTTGTTTCAAGAATTATTCGGGATCATCTACCGGTATGGAATCGACCATAATAGTTGAGGGGTTTAAACGTTCCATTGTTGATCACGGTGTAATTTATACTAAATTTGTAGCAGACGGCGATTCCAGTACTTATAAAAAAATATTAGATTCGCGACCGTACGGTAATTTAACAGTAGAGAAAATTGAATGCAAAAATCATCTTTTACGAAACTACTGAAATAGCTTGGAGAAACTGTCGAAAGACACTAAGTATCCTTGCGAATTGCGGAAATTCCTAAAAGAAAGGTATTTGCGTTTAAGAACGGGTGTAAAATGCGCTATTAAATATTGGGGCGATCAAAATCAGTCACTCGAAGAAAAAATAAAAAATCTTAGTGAAGACACCCTAAATGGTCCACAACACGTATTTGGTAATCACCAATATTGCAAGGAGTATTTCTTTAGACCTGATACTCGTCGAATAGAACCTGTTGGGTTGCTTCCAGCAATTGTTGGATGCGGATTAATGGACGCGGTACACATTTTAAGTAAAAGACTGTCATATCATTCTAGAAGTTTAATTCATAATTGTACAAGTAATATAGTTGAAAGTTTTAACGCAGTGATTGCCAAATTAGTAGAGGGTAAGCGTGTAAATTATTCTTCCCGTGGTTCTTATGCGGGCCGATGCGCAGCTGCTGTTGTGTCTTTTAATACAGGATCGATTCATAGTAAAACTCATGAAGTAATATTTAAATCTAGTCCTAATCCTTTGATCGCGAAAGTGGAAAATTGTAATCGTAGAATCCGTTTAATTGCTAAACCTAAATTAAGATTGAAAAAGAGCCACAGCGCTGTATCGAAAGACGCTCACTATGGACCAAACTGCGAAAAACCTGATCTGAGTCCAGAATTATATGAGAAAGCCAAGTCATCTTTTTTAGTCGATTTAAAGTTGTCTTGTGCTGAAAGAGAGGAGCTTGAAAGGTCGACCCATTTGCAAAGAAGTAGTTCTGAGTGGATGAGTACAAGGAGAAAATTACTAACCTCATCATCGTTCGGGGAAGTTTGTAAAAAACGAGAGAGCACAAGTTGTGCTGTTCTTGTTCGTAAAATCGTTTATGGTAGTAATATCTCCAGTTTGCCTGCTGTACGGTACGGTATCGAAAACGAAGAAACCGCAATTAAACAGTTAGAAATTCAAGAGAATATTAGTATACAAAGTTGCGGTTTGTTCGTCGACGATCAATATGAATTTCTTGGTACTACACCAGATGGCATTTATGCAAACGGTTTAATTGAAATTAAGTGCCCACATTCTTTAGCTGGCATGACTCTTGATGAAGCAATGGCCAAACATACCTTTTGGGTTAAGGACAAGGCTTCCAAGGGTTATGTCATAAATAAAAATCATAACTGGTATTTCCAAATTCAGGGACAGGTACATATTACTAAAAGAAACGTTTGCATGCTTGGCATCTGGTTTGGTGCTACTGTACCTATGAAAGTTTATATTATAGAAAAGGACGACAAATTTTGGGAGGAGAAAATGGAGATGAAATTAGTTAGGTTTTATTACGATTGCCTACTTCCAGAATTAGTTGATCCTCGGCAGTCACGAACCATGCCCATTCGCGACGCGCCCAGTATCATAGAGGCTATGAAAGAGAGGAAAGAAAGAGCTTTACGTGTTATGAAAGAGAAGAACGCCTAATGATTTTGAAAGATACAGGTAACTTAACTACCCAGCCAGTCGATTCACGTAAACACGCCAGTCCAAAAGTCGTTTTAACTTAGGAACTTAGAAATCGCCTTTTGGTTTTCTGTTTTAAACGCACTTACTTATCTAGTCTTGGATTGTCATAAATCTTCCAATAGCTCAATTACTATACAATTTCTGAGTTACCTGGTGTAAAGAATCATAAAAATTGGTTCAAAAATACAGCGAATTGAGAATTCTCCTTTTTTAAGTCGGTTAAAAGAGCTAAATTTGCAAAAAACGAAGTGACGTCACTGCGCTACGGTTTTTATTACTTACGTGAATCGGGCAGCTGGTAACGTTTTCATTCTGATAGGTTTTGTGATAGCCATTGATTTTATCATCAAATTAGCAGAAATCAGAACTTGATCCGTAATCGAATGAAAAAACATTAGAATTTTGAACACATATTTCGTTATTGTTTAATTACATACTTTTAATTAGTATATTAATAATTTACAAACTTCTGTTAAAATTAGTAAATAAATGAATTATTTACTAATTTTTGTACAACCCTAGCACGCTTTTGAGATAGCGAGTAATGGCGACTCATATTTGTTATTGTGTAGTAAATAAATCATTTTTATACTTGTGTTTCATTTATTGACATTTTTTTTAAAACCCTAGGATTTTTTTTAGATATCGACGAGGTGATCGTAAACAAAAAGTAAGTATTTGAGTTTACGCAATAGGCACATTTCCTTGCGTAGAGATAAACACACTTCCTACTGAATTTGCAATTATTTTATTGAATGAATATTTTACGAATTAGAATAAATTTTGGTAGTGAAATTACAAATAAATACATAGTTGGAATTTTAGGTAAGTAGAATACAAAAATGTCAGTCCGGACCTACTCTTGATTGTATATTATATTATAAACTAGTAACCCGCCCTCGCTATCTTCGCTATCTTCGGCAATATTCACTTAAATTACATACTATAAAAAGCATATTGATCTATAATAAATGCACAATTTATTTAAGGTACTTAATTGGATAAGGATTAATGCTGTATTGTATAAAATCACTTAGTAAATAATCATTTTTTAGTAGAGTATAAAAAATGGTTATGGTGGGTTATCCCTAAGAGATAGACATATGCCATCGTGGACTTTTTTGTTGAACTTTTTAAGATGGATAATACTGTAGTACATTATTTTGGTCTATCTCGTAGGGTTCAGCCAACGTTTGCAATATAAGCGCAAAAAAACGTGCTTATTTACGACATCACATTAGAAACCTCTAAATTAATCAGCGTTTCTCTACTATATTATGCATGTATTATACATATAAACCTTCCTAAAGAATCATTCTATTTATTAAACAAAACTGCATCAAAATCCGTTGCGTAGTTTTAAAGATCTAAGCATACATAGGGACAGACAGACGGCGGATAGCGACTTTGTTTTATACTATGTAATGTAGTGATAGAAAAACATAAAAATTGTGTCTCAGCTACTCTTATTAATCTATTAAAAAGAATCAACAGCTAGTTTCCAAAAATTCAACGTTATTGTTATGCTGTAAATATTCAAGTTCAATAACAATTTCTCAACGTGGAACGTTTGTTACAAAACATTTTGAAAATCGCGCTCTCTAGGTCATTCATCCGCCCCGTCGGATGTTACATTAAACTTTGGCGCTGCGGTCGCTCGAAATCGAGATCTCAGGCCAACAATCTACACCCTTAAGAGATGATTTTAAATAATGGAATTTTTGTATTTGTGTAATCGTTTTACAGTTATGTACAAGGGATATAAACGTGTCGCGAAACTCCAGCCAGTGTTCATATGACCCGTCAAAGTTAGGAATGGATATTGTGGGTAACTTGATGGAATTTGAACTGCTCGTTGTTAATTCTGAAACACTCGTAGACCTCTCATCGGTACTAGTCATACATTCAGCAAGTGCAAGAACAATGTAATAATCGCGTTCAAAATCCTCGCGCGCTTCCAGTTGTTTTTCAATGTCAGACTCGGGTGTAATATCCTCTATCTGACTTTGAACCTGATTGAAATCATTCACTAAACTTTGTGATCCTATCATGCGTAATTTTAATTCTGCTCGTTGATGAACAGATAAGTCAACCTTTTCAAATGCACTAACGTACTTTTTGAAATTAGTTAACCGACACTTTATCGAACCGCGCTTTTTCTTAAGTTCTCTAAGCTTTACTTCTAATTTCGAATCTGAAGTTCACATTTTAGGAATTAAATAAAGGATACTCACTGTTTAATAAATCGTAATAAGTACCTACTCTGAGCTGAAGCGACTGCACACCACAATGCGTAAGTAGGTAAGCACAACGCAAAAGCACTGAAATTAAGCACAGCACAATATTAAACGGGTGAAGTGGAAAGAAGAGTTAGGAAATTTTAGTTGATACGTCTCACCAAAAGCACTGTATTGCGAATTGAATAGGTTTCCTGTCTAATCTTTCTGGTTTTTTCCGTAAGTCCGGCTGCGAAGGTCCAAAAATTCGATATGTTGCGAATATCGGATTGCGAATATGAGATTGGAGAAAAAGTCGTTTAAATGATTAAAGCGTTTACTGAATATAATTACAGAATTACAATGCAATTGAGCGAGTATATTAAAAACAGTGTTATGGACGGTGGGTGAATATTGGTAATGCGAAGTTTCTTCTTTTTGTGGCGCTGGTATCGGCGTCCCTCCTATTAGGTTGGTTTTATCGCAAATATGAGTATGTGTGTGTATACAGCTAGTACTTTTAAAATAAGCGCCAACAATAATAGTGCCTTTCTTGTAATAATAAATTTTAAATCCAGAACTATTCATATCTGAATTAACCACTGCCATTGATGAACATTCTTCTCTTTCTCTCATCTTTCCATGAAGAGACTAGAATTTTAATAAAATCTGAAACATATTTGTCATCAAATGTAACATGTATTATATCTATATTTTTATTTAAACTATAGTTGCAATCTGCAACACAGTAGTAACCTTTGTGAAGACCTGACAAATACATTTGTAGTTGCATCTGCACATAATACTTCTTGTTGGGTTGCTCATTTTGTACATAATTTTTATAAGTCTTTGCACTTATTGGGCACTTAATTTCTATTATGCTGTCTGCACATATCCCATCTGGTGAACCTGCTATCATGGGATATTTTTTACATAGCAGTAGGTCACATTTTTTAATCTTTTTGCCTAATCTGGTACTGATGGTTTCCCTTACTTCATCCTCCAACAATCTACCACGTTTCATAGCCGTTGTGTCTGGAATTTTTCCTCCCAACACCAATGCAGTCATTGTTCTATCACTGGTTTTGCTCTTACTAAATTCATAGGCTCGAGAGGCTGTTACTCTGCCATATCTTAATTCATGCCAAAGGTGACTTTGATGTGGGTTACGTGTTTCTTCCTCAACTCTTTTAATATCTGCATCAGTCAACAAAAGTTTTTGTACAAAAGTTTTTGTAAAAATGTGTCGTAGGCATGTTCCTTATATTTAAACACCAATTTATGCATGGAGAATATTCCTATAGTATCATTGACATATTCTTTCTGATATTTGATAGAATATTCCTATAGTATCATTGACATATTCTTTCTGATATTTGATCAACTCGCAGTTGTGAAGTTTTCTTTTTGTTCCTTGAATAAATTTCTCAAATAATACAGTATTTGATGATACACTAGGTGGACCATTCGATAAATCTTTGGATGTTGTATATTTCAGAGTAGTTCCAACCCTTGATAGCTTAGACTTCATCCAGTAGCAGTCTATAGCTGTAACAGAAGGTTCTTCACTACTCCGATGGACCCACATGAGAAATGCTATGGCATGTTTGCAGCCTCCTTGTGATGCAATACAGTCATGGCATTCTACTGATACTAGCGCTTCATTTACTTCACCGACTATTAATGTCACTCTATATAACTTTGCGTGAACCTTGTGCTCTGGGCAGATTTTAGATTTAACAGTGCACATATTTCCGTCACGTTTTAACTGGACGTAGCATATGGCGTCATCCCCATAAGATGGTCTGGATCTAAAACAAAGAAATCGACATGTAGTGTATATATATATATATACACACACACACACACACACATATATATATATATATATATATATATATATATATTTATGTATATACATTACATACCGCTGTGTGGTAGGGCCAAGAATACTACCAACCCTTACTTTGCTCGTGGATGTCGTAAAAGACGACTAAGAGCCTTATAACGACCTGGGCCAATTCCATCTGATGCCGTTTGGTCAACAATTACATTCCCAAGGAGGGTTGACGTCTGGCAGGCGTCTGGTCATAAAACTAGCCAATAACTTTTACAATATGTACTATGTAAGAAGAGTTGTTATTGTATCGACCCCAAATGGTTGGGATAAGAGTAAGAGAATGATGATGAGATATATATATATATATATATATATATATATATATGTATAACAAAAGCATTATTTAAATTATTTATTATTTTTTAATAGATTTTAAATTATTGGTGTTAGAAGATTATTAATTAGGTAATATTTTACTTACATCGTAGTTTTGACATTTCTAAATTCTGCTGAACAGAAGTCTTTGTTTGATGCTAGGTACTCTCCCAACATTAACAAATCAACTCTAGGCAAATTAGAGCTGTTTGCTTTGTTGATTCCTTCTTCCATTACTTAAATTGTTAGTAATACAAAAGTAAGCAAGAGATCGATAAAAATCACGAAATACTCTTTGAATGCAAGGTAAAATAATTAATAAGTGTAACGATCGTAGAGTTTTGTACAGAATTTGCGATGATGATGACAGTTGTACATAGCAGTGACGTAACTCAATTTGATTGGTGTTCAGCTGAGCATGGCGGACTTCTGTATTTTGTAGTTTTATTTTATTAAATAAATTAATAATCTCGTGTTATAAAAGAAATTAAATATTTATTTCAAGATATATTCTTTGTGTTACAGTAGATAAACACATTATTTTAGTGATTTTTGCTTACTGTCATCATGCCTATTATAAGTATAAGCTGTGTCTGGTTCTGGATTTTCAGAACGATTTTTCGATTCCTGATGTTAACGGACGTTCAACGGATTCATTTAATTCTTTATTTGTAGGTACCAAAGACGACTCCATGCTCTTTTTATTACTCCATTACTCATTTTCAACAGCTTGTTCAGCAGAAATCCTGTCAGGAGGGTTTTCATTTCCTTTTTGTATCAATTGGCTGAAAATGTTTAGATTGAAGGTCCAAATGCCCGATGCTCGGAATCCACTAACTGCTTTTTCTGCATTAGCTACATTCAAATATGCTTGAGTAAAAGATGGAATTAATTGCAGGGTTGTTAGTTTTTCATATTGATGGAGTTTTAAAGGCATCACATTCTTTATACAAAGCTGTTTTCAATGGACTGTACACTGTAAGATCCAGCGGTTGGGTCCTGTGCGACGTATGAGGTGGTATTGTCAACATGATAATGCCATTATTGCGTCAAAAATCATAAATACTCACCGAAATCTGACTACTGTAATTGTCTAAGATTAATAATACTGGGTCCTCCATTGAGGGTTTTCTATGTTCTGCAAAATGCATTAGCCATACGTAGAACAATTCTTCAATCATCCATCCAGACTTACTACATCTATAAATTGAACCGTTTGGGTCTCCTTGCTCTAGTGATGGATGCATTCTTAACCGAGGACAGATAATAAGTGGTGGAACATACTGACCTGTTGCGCTAATACAGCAACAGACAATAATATTCTTCCCACGCTCCCAGCTGGTGGCAGTTCCTATCTGCTTAATTCCTTTAGGAGCAAGTATTTTTCCCGGTTTCTAAACAGCGTTGATACCTGTTTCGTCGATATTAAATATTCTATGAGGACAAAATTTGTATTTGCCGTATGTTGATGAGAGATTATCAAAGAATATCTGTAACTCTGTGGCATTAAAGGCAACAATTCTATTTACGCTAGTAGATTCCGGGCGCCTAATACTTATTTCAGGGTTTCTTTTTAAAAATCCGTACATCCAATCCTTGCCAGCTTCTTTTTTATCATTATTGAAATAATGTTTTGTGGCATCATTTTTCGCATTTTAAAACCACAAAAAATAAATAAACTAGGAGTAAACAACCAACAACTGAAATATCGGCATATTGGTAGGATAATTGACGTTTGATGACATTCCAAAATGGCGTCATTAGTTCATCAATTTGCCACCGGGTCAGATAAGTTTGTGGTACTATACCAGCGATTACTTGGTGGGAGTCATGGAACTATAATGTCACAGCAATCAGTGTTGTCTTTATTCGTCTTAACAATATATAAATACATTTGTTAAGGAGACGGCACCGGGACCAGCCCTCTTCCGTGGCAGCCGTCGACATCCCTTGAAAAAGGGATGTGTCTTCAGGTAGATCAAGCCCTCTAATCGGCATGTTGTCCGGGAGTTGGGAGCTTCTGGCGGCGTCGCAGCGTCCGCGGCACAGCACGTCGACCGCATCCAGCTTACGCCGAGTGTAGCCGAAGCGCCGGACCGACGAATGCGCCGCGACGACCAAAGTGGTGTTGCGCGACGCGACTCTCAAGACTATACAACATAGTCTTGAGAGTCGCGTCTTCCGCGGCGAGACGTCGACACGATCCGCATATTTATGATAAATACGCAGAGGTGATCGGCGTCGGCCTGCGTTAAGAGCGTCGCGACGGACGCTATGGGATGCCGCGCCTCTAGCGGACGTTGGTGGAATTAAGTTCGCTAGCAATTTTTGTCATCTCGGCGAGCCCGCCGGTGACAACTGCGACTAAGTTGCTCTGTGAGTCGCCGGTGACGATTGCCAGCAACATTTTTTGTAGTATTCTTATCAGTGATATCATAATTGAAACACTCCCCGGCGAAGCGGGGGCGGATGTAACATCTTTATTAATAAATTCTGTATGTTGGACGCTACTATGTGTAGGGGCGCTAGTAATGAAGTAGGTGCGGGCTCAGATGTTGGAGCTCGTGGCTGCGTGGGCGGCGGCGGTGGACGACTGCTTTTTCTTTTTCCTTTTCTTTTTGTTCCCCGACGGGGGCGGCGCGTCCCGCTGTGTTGCGGGGTTTGCGGCCGCCATCAGGGTGGCGGCTTGGGGGTCCGCAGCGATGACTGCGGGCTGAATCTTGTTGGAAGAGGGGGCCGGCTTTGGCCTCACGGTGGAGGCAACAGTGCCGGCCCGCCTATTACGGGCCTCGCGGCGCATCGTCGAACACCCGATGTAGTTCGCCGGGTGTGGTCCGCCGCAATTTGCGCAGGTGGCAGGCGTCTCCCGTGGACGCGGGCATTCCTTTGCGATGTGTGGCTCACCGCACCGCACACAGTCTATCTGGCGGTGTGTAAGGTTGGGATGAGAGGTGACAATAATACGATCTGACTGCTGTATAATAACTGAACGTTTATTGAATCTGTATTGGATTATATAGAGCGATACATGTTTGTATACTTACATCTAACTTATATACTACACACACTACACCTTCGCCGAAGGAAAAATAAAATAATATTGCAACATTATTTTATTATACGCATATAACTAAACATGGCATGCAATTACAGAATATTTCAAATTTATATTTATTAAAAATTAAATTCGCTAAACAAATTTTCTTATAACTAAAAAATATAACATTTTTATAAAGTGTACACACATAAACGGATATATATTTAGCGCAAAACATTAGCAGTAAATTGAAATAAAATGAAAAAAAAAATATGTATACTATAATAGTAAAGAAAAGTAAAATTATGTATATTATAACTTAGTTCTATTCTTATGTATTAAATCAATTTTTTCATCATCTCTTAATATTTCAACATTTGGCGCAATATCTTTAATAACTAAATATGGCCCCTTATAAATATTTTGGAGTTTGTTTCCACTTTCGTTTTTCACGAGTATTAAATCGTTTGGCTTGTATGTAATAGGATTACAGTTTAGGTCATATTTTTGTTTTCGATGTAACTTATTTTGTAACAAATTTTGATATGCTTCTTTTTGTGACGTTTGTAATCTGTATTTTAATTCTAAAGGATAGTTATAGAGTGGATCTATTGTATTTTGAGTTAAATTGGATAGTATATTGCATCTTTTCCCGAAAACTAGTTCATACGGCGTAAATTTAGTAGAACTATGAAATGATGTGTTGTAGGCAAAACACCAAAAAGGTAACCATGTACTCCATGAACCTGAATGGTTATTTGTTTAAATTCTTAAGAAATTACCTAAATTTTTGTGCGAATTCTCTATAGATCCAATCGTCTGATGGCGATAGGCAGTACTGTTTAAGGTACTTATTTTTAATAAATTACATGTTTCCTTAAAAACAGATGACAAAAACTCACTACCTCTATCGGTTGAAACTTTAGATGGAATTCCAAAACGAAGGATAAAATTATTGACGAAATTTTTCGCTATCTCTTCAGAAGTTTTCGATATCATAGGGTATGCTTCTACGAATTTACTTAACTCGCATTGGATAGTTAGAATATATGAATAATTGTAATCAATCTTTTTCCAAAGGACCTACTACGTCAAGGAAAATTTTTCCATTGCCGAATTAGCAGTTGTTGTAATAACTAAAGGTTCTTTAACATAGTGAGAAGTATGTTTTTGTTTCTGACACTTGTCACACTTCCTAATAAATTATTTTACATCTTTTTCAAGACCTGGCCAAAAGTAATATTTTTTGATATTATTATACATTCGTCTTATACCAGCGTGGCCACTTGTTGGTAGAAGATGAAAATCATTCAAAATTACCTTTCGGTCGTCTTTATCGTGTATTATTCTTACGTCAATTAAAACACATAATCGCGGTCCGGACCATATCGAATAAGACTTTATTTCTTGAACTATATCTTTAATAAAATTATCGTACATTTTATTTCGTATATATATTAATTCGTGCACAAAAAATTTTGTGCACAAAAATCTTTCAGTTGCCTCATAAAAGCGCTTGGCGTCAGTTGCGATTGGAAAACTGAATTTACAAATAATGTCATTCTCGATGACGAATAACAAAATATGCTGTCTTCGATTTCAATTGTATTATTACTCCTACGTAGGCTCTTCAAACTATTTTTGTCAATAAATTTAAGTTCCACGGACATCTTCGGGTAACTATGAATTTCTACAAGTCTGGGTTGCGCAGGCCCATCGTCAGTAGGAATTATAGCACTCGTAGAAATCCGAGAATCAGTCACTTTTTGATATTGTGAACGTGTCATTACCGTGATAATGCTTTCATGCATATTTTTTAAATCCGTTGATGTAATCGGTAATCGTGACATTGTATCGGCAGGAATATTTTCTGATCCTTTTATATATTCTACGGAAAAATCATATTCCTCGAGTAAGAGTCTAAATTTTATTAGTCGGCTAGATGGATCTCTCATTCCAAATAAATATATTAGAGGCTTGTGATCGGTTTGAATTATAAATATTCGGCCATATATGTAAATAGGGTCGAAAATGTTTAACGGCCCATACTATCGCCAACAGTTCCTTTTCCACTGTGGGATAGTTGAGTTCTGCTTTATTTAAGTTCCTACTTGCAAATGCGATTGGTTTATTATTACAGTTACACAACACAGCACCTAGTGAGTGTTGAGAGGCGTCAGTTTGCAGTATAAATTTCTGATTTGTCGAAAAATCAGGATATTGTAGTATAGGAGGTGATGAAACAATAAATTTTAATGTAGCAAAAGCTGTCTCACATTTATCATCCCATACAAAGGCTTTATTTTTCCTTGTTAACTGAGTTAAAGGATAGGCTATGTTCGCGAAATTTTTAATAAATTTCCTATAGTAGTTTGTAAACTCTAGAAACCTAATTAATTCATTTACATTCTTCGGTACTGACCAGTTTTGTAATGCCCGAATTTTTTCAGGATCGGGAAGGACTCCTTCACTCGATATAACATGTCCTAAATATAAAATGTCCTTTTTTAAGAAGATACATTTGTGGGGATTTAACTTTAAATTTACTTGACGTAATCTAGTGAAAACATCTATGAGGTTCTTAGTATGATTTTGCAATGAATTAGCAAAAACTACAAGGCCATCTAAGTATATTAGGCATTTTTCGTATGTCAAACCTGACATTGCGACAGTCATCATTTTTGAAAAAGCATTAGGACTAGTTTTTAACCCCATCGACATTCGCGTCATTTGGTATTGGCCTGAAGCGGACGCAGTGCAAGTTTTATTTTCATTTGGTACTTTAAATTGACCGGCACAAAATGCACTATACCTTCGACTCTTGGTGTCAAGGTCACACTGATAATAACTATATGAAAGATCAAGAGTAGAGAAGTATATGGAACCTGAAAGGGAATCTAAAATTTCGGTGATATTAGGGAGAGGGAATTTATCATCCTGTATGCAATTATTTAATTTTCTGTAATCGATCACTAATCGCCATTTTTTATTTCCTGAATTATTTATTTTTTTTGGTACTAGTAATAGCTAGACCATTCGGACTGGCATGGTTCTATTATACCATCTTGCAACATATCAGTAATCTGTTTGTTAACTTCATGTTTTTGCGAATATGAGATTCTATAGGGCTTACTAAATGTTGGCTGAGCATTGGGTTTCAAACTAATGTGATGTTTGTAAACATTCGTTGTAATTAATTTGTCTCCTGGCAACAAAATAAATCTGAAAATTTCGCACAAATATTCTCGATAGTTACTTGCTCTTCATCATTCAAATGTTTCAAATTCAATAAGCTAAATAATTTTTTAACTCGATCGGCATTTTTATTTTCACATTTTTCAAAACTACATAAATTATAATCGCTAATTTTCTGTATAGTCGGTTGAATATTGTCAAGGTGAACCTCTGTCTCACTTGTGTTTAAAATTAAAATAGGTATCATACCGTTTAAAGGTTTAACTAATACACTAGCAAGAAATATCCCTTCCTGCAATTCGGATGAACAAACGAGACATTCTTCTATCAAGTTAGTTGGTATGTAATGTATCGATTCAGATCTCGGGGGCAAAGTATACCAATGAGAGCTTGTCTCTCTTTTCGACTTTAAGGGTATAATAATATTGTTATTTAAGTTATTATATATAAGTACTAAGTGTTAAATCTAAAGAATTAATATATATATAGATAGCATGAGCCTTACATGGTATTAAAAACATAAAACTTATGTTTCATTATAGCTCTCGGTAATTCATAACAATCACTAAGTGTTAAATAAACATATCCGATTGCATCTATTGTGCCGCCGATGCCGCTTATCTTAATGCTCTCTTTATGGATTGGAATGTTTAATTCAAGAACATGTTTATGTTTTACAGCACAAATGGAGGCCCCTGTGTCGATTAAAAATGAAAAGTTATATTTATTTACATATAAATCAATGCAACATGTACTATTACTTGCAAACATAGACCCATTAGTCACGAAAAAATTTGTTCTGCTCGGTACATAATACGTCATTTGTGGTGTGGTCTCATCATTCAACACGCGAATATTTGCATTTCGCCTATTCCTCTGCTGACCTCTATAGAAAACATCCCTATTATTAAAATTAGAGTACTTACCTCGTTGTGATGTTGACCACCCTCGGTTCTGGTTCTGCAAGGCACGACCACGACCGCGGTAGAATGTATTACCACGATAGATGTTAGGTGGAGCTGTGGATGTATAACTGTTGTAGGCAGAAGTGGACGCGGTCGCCGCCTTCTGCGAGAGCGTCATCTTGCAGAAGGAAGCGGCGGGGCGAATCCGGGAGGATCTCCTCTTCGAGGATTCGCGCCGCCGCCGGCGACTGGGGCGGCGAAGGCGAGAATACCTCCGCCTTATGCCGCCCTAGCCGAGGCAGTGGGTGACCGGACCGGGGATTAGTCTGGTCACCCTTGGAGAGAGGCCACCGCGTGAAGACGACGCCCTGACAGGCAGGGCGTCGACCCGAGAGGATACCCGTGAGCGTAGACCGGATGGGCCACTGAAGAAAAGAACGCGTACCAGTGGCCCACCCGCAATGCGTAGAGAGGTACATTGTAGGGCGGGTCTACGGGGTCGTGCGCCGCTTCTCCCGTCGCCCCGGACGGATTAGCGGGGCGTAACCGATCCGTAGCCCGCCCGCCAAAAAAAAAAAAAAAAAAAAAAAAAAGGCAGAAGTGCCGCAAAACGGGCGATTAACTCTAAAATTACTGTTATCTCGTTTATATGAATCTAGAAAATGGTTATTACGTTTTTGACTAAAAACTAGCATATCATTTGACGGTGAAGGCATTGCGATTGTCTCCTCGTCGATTGCTGTTTGTATAGCATCTTTCAACGAATCATATTTTTGAGCAGCTATTATTGTGCTCAGTCGTCTATTACGTAACCCGTCGGCAAAGCGTTTAATTGCCTGTTTTTCATTAATAGGCTGCAATATTTTTAGGTTTTCCATATTGCCATCAGCTTGCGTGATGGACAAGTCCATAAATATTTCGGTCAGTTCCTTTCCATAATCATCAATTGACTTTTGGTCTTGTCGCAGGAATTGCAGTTTATTTTGCAGCGCGACAGAACTCTTTTTGGGTAAAAGAATATTACGCATATCACATAATAGCGCATCTACAGATGTATAATCCGTTTTAAGTTTCAATTTCGCTGTCTGTGAAAGGCGACTCTTTAACACAAATTGAATCAAATTTAATTTGGAATCGTCATTTTTCAATGTCTTACTATAATAATCAATACCGTCAATCAATTGCCTAGTTACTGATACCTCATTATTCATGAGCGGTAACAAACTTAGGGCAATTTTTAAGTTGAACTCCATTTTTTCAATTGATATTGAGCCAAATTGTTTACAACTACACTTATCACTTATGAAGTTGTTCAGGCAAATAAAAATGCGCGCGAAGGATAGTAATCTGGGAAGTGTACTGTACGGCCGGAACGCGTTTTCTTGGTCACAATGGGCTGAGATAGTTCGTGAGGTGGTGCGTTTGTGTCCCTGGCGCTCTGAGTATCGTCATCTATAGCCAGGTAAGCCGGTTTGAGTCTATCAATCGTAACTGTTGTCTCTTTACCTTGTACCTCTATCTTGAAAGTTTTGTCGCCTCTTTTCAGTACCCTATACGGTCCTGTATAGGGTGGCTCAAGAGGACGGCGTACCGCATCACATCGCAGAAAAACATGCGAACAAGAGAAGAGGCTGTTAGGCACAAAGA
Organism: Lymantria monacha; assembly: GCA_905163515.2. Taxonomy (NCBI): domain Eukaryota; kingdom Metazoa; phylum Arthropoda; class Insecta; order Lepidoptera; family Erebidae; genus Lymantria; species Lymantria monacha. The sequence goes on along the minus strand of LR991082.1, from coordinate 15,076,842 downwards.
AAACTTTTTCTCCATGTCGACTTGCTGGTGCTGGTGATAATTTCGTCATATGATGTCGAAGCCTTGAAGCGAAGTCTGTATAGTCGATTGTGCTGGTAAGTGGAGGAGCGATAAACTGTCCAGGTAGGCGTAAGGGCTCCCCATATACTAATTCAGCTGCTGAAGATTTGATATCTTCCTTCCAGGCGCTGCGAATACCCAGTAAGACTAGGGGGAGAACTTCTACCCAGTTTGTGTTGGTGTGACACCTGATTGCTGCCTTCAGTTGCCGGTGCAGACGTTCCACCATGCCGTTGCAGATTGGGTGGTATGATGTGGTGGGCCGATGCTGGCAGCCAAGAGTTTCCGATATGGTGTGGAAGAGCTTGCTCTCAAACTGCTTCCCTCTATCAGTGGTTATGCGATGAGGGCAGCCAAAACGGGACACCCAGCCGCTGATGAATGTATGAGCGCAAGTCTCTGCTGTGATATCCATGAGGGGATATGCCTCTGGCCAGCGGGTGAATCTATCAATAATGGTAAGGCAATATCTATAGTTGTTTGAAATTGGTAAAGGTCCTATAATGTCCATGTGAATGTGGGAAAAACGTTGGGACGGAGTAGTAAATTGAGCAGTGGGGGACGAAGTGTGCCGCATGACCTTATTCTTCTGGCACTCTACGCATTCTCTGGTCCAATCTCTGCAGTTTTTCTTTAAACCAGGCCAAACAAAGCGTGTAGAGATTAGTTTGACCGTGGCTTGCCTGCCAGGATGGCTCAGTTGGTGAAACATGTTAAAAATTTGTTTCCTAAATGGTTCTGTAACATAAGGGCGGGTGTTAGAAGTGGAAGTATCACAGTAAAGCTCGGTCTTTGAATCTTGAAAGCAGACTCTCCTGATCTGAAGTGAGGACTTTTTATGAGTTAGGAGTTCTTGGAGCTCAGTGTCATTTTCCTGAGAATGTGCCAGAGATTTGTAATCTAGATCAATTACTATTGATTCTATACGTGATAGTGCATCTGCAACCACATTGTCATTACCTTTTATATATTTGACATCTGTAGTAAATTGAGCAATATAATCAAGGTATCTGAACTGTCTTGGGGAGCATTTGTCACGGTTGTGAGCATATACATATGAAAGTGGTTTATGGTCTGTAAAAATAGTGAATGGCTTGCCTTCCACCATGTACCTGAAGTACTTGACTGCTTCATAAATGGCTAAGAGTTCCCTGTCATATGGACTATATTTCTTTTGAGCAGTGGATAAGCGTCTAGAAAAAAATGCTAAGGGTCGCCATGTGTTCATTGCCCCCTGCTGCAGTACTGCACCAATTGATGAGTCAGACGCATCAGTGAAAATGGCTATTTCAGCTTTAGGGTTAGGGTGTGCCAGCAAGGCTACCTTAGATAATCCCTCTTTGCATGCATTAAAAGCTTCTATCATTGCTGGTGACATGATTATAGCTTGTGATCCCTTTGTTTTAGGGCCTGTGAGGACAACATTGAGAGGTGATTGCAAGCGGGCTGCGTCTGGCACAAAGCGACGGTAAAAATTAAACATACCCAGGAAACGGCGCATACCCTTGACAGTCTTTGGAGCTGGATAGTCCTGGATCGCTAAGACCTTCTCTGGTAAAGGGCGGATACCCTCTGCAGATACTTCATGCCCTAGGAAGGTAATGCTTGCTTGGCCAAACTCACACTTCGATGGGTTGATTAAAATGCCATAATCAGATAGCCGCTGGAATAGTAGCTGTAGGTGTTCTGTGTGCTGTTTTGCTGTCTCTGAGAAAATGAGAATATCGTCTAAGTAACAGTAACAGAATGAGAGACCACGCAGCACTTCATCCATGAAGCGTTGGAAAGTCTGTGCGGCATTCCTGAGGCCAAATGTCATGAATGGGAACTCGAATAACCCAAATGGGGTTGTGATGGCTGTTTTTTGGATGTCATTTGGATGGACAGGAATCTGATTGTACGCCTTAATTAGATCCACTTTGCTGTATAATTTACTACCAGCCAACTGATGAGCAAAGTCTTGAATGTGTGGAATTGGGTATCTGTCTGGGATGGTGCGAGCATTCAGGGCTCTGTAATCTCCACAAGGACGCCAACTGTTGTCCTTTTTGGGGGCTAAGTGAAGAGCGGAAGACCATGGGCTTTCTGATGTACGTGCCGTACCATTCGCGAGCATCTCTTCCAGCTCCTTCTGCGCGACCTTGACTTTGTCAGGTGGTAAGCGCCGGGGTCGGCAGGATACCGGTGGACCTGCAATAGTACGTATGTGATGCACAGTTTTATGGTTAATGTGTCGTTGTTTGCCTGCAGGTCTGGTGATTGCGGGATAGTTTCGGAGGAGTTCATGGTATTCTGTACTGCCTCCCACGGACTTTACCGAGTCAATGCTTTCTGTACTTGGGACTATTGAAGCTATTGATGACACTTGAGTGAGTTCATCTATGAGACGGTAATTTTTTAAATCTATCAGGATGTTGTAATATGCTAGAAAGTCTGCTCCTATGACAGGCTTTGTGACATCCGCTACGACGAACTTCCACGTATAGACCCGACGGAGACCTAGGTTTAAGTGTAGGTCAATCCATCCGTAGGTATCAATGTTGGTGCCATTGGCTGCGAAAAGTTGGTAGTCTGATTTACTACGCCGCTGTTGTAATGCTGTCCGTGGGAAAACACATAGGTCTGAACCTGTATCAACTAGGTATGTCATTTTGGTTGTTCGGTCTGTAATGAATAAGCGGCGTGGTTTGTTGGGGCAGACGTTAGCCGCTACTTCCGGCTGCCGACGGCTTTTCCCGCGTATGTGCATGGTGGATCACATCGTTTTGCTTTGTCACCGAAATTATTGTGGTACCAGTAGTGGCTGTCATTCCATGAGCGTCGTGACTGTGAACGGCTGCGACGGTTACTCTGAAACCGTTCCCTAGAGCGTGAGCGATTATATACTTGACCTTGTCGAAGGGCTTCCACTTGTAAAGTTAATTCCGCTATGCATTGTTTTAGCTCGCTGATCTCGCTGCTGTTGGTGCTTGTGCTAGCTACTGCGGTGGAGGCTGAGAGCGCTGGTGCTGGGGCCGGTGCAATTTCGTGTACACGATCGGCTAGGTCTGCAACAGACTGGAGGGGGAGGTTGGGCTGCGAAGCTATTACGGTCTGAATATTGGTCGGTAATCTACTCGACCACAACGTGGCCATAAAAGATTCAGGGACGTTGGAACCGGCCAGAGTCTGTAAGTGCCTCAAGAATTGCGAAGGCTTGCGATCTCCCAGCTCTTCGTGGGTGAGGATTTGCTGAATACGCTTTTCGCGGGAGTCTGAGAGTCGACGTATCAGCTCGGCCTTCAATTTGGGGTATTTATCAGTGGCTGGTGGATGCTCTATAATGTCCCTAGCTTCCAGCATATAGCGGTGGTCTAACTGACCTACGACTGTGTGGAATTTTGTGGCGTCTGCCGTGATACCTGTTAGGACGAATTGGGCTTCTACTTGCGCGAACCACAGCGACGGTTCTTCAGGCCAGAAGGGTGGAAGTTTCATGCCGACTCGGCATACCTCGTACATCTCGCTGGTTGCTTGTCCTCCGCTTGACTTCACACTCTGATCTCCTACGGTGGACATCTTGGCTGCTGTTCGTATTCGGGGTCACCAATGAAGTTGTTCAGGCAAATAAAAATGCGCGCGAAGGATACTTCACGAATTATATGTATTTAATTAGCAACTTCTTATTTTAACTATTTATAATTGTATAATTTATTATTTATTAATGTGATGTGTGTATTTTTTAATGTGAGCAAAACCAAAATAATGGTCTTTGAAAGAGATAAAACCAGGACAGATGTAAGAGTAACAATAGGTAATGATGTACTAGAGCAAGTGGATGAATTTGTATATCTTGGATGTGGATTTAGCCGAGATGGAAGGTACACCACTGATATAGAGCGAAGAGTGAATGCGGGAAATAGAGTGAACGGAGCGTTGGGGCAACTTTTCGGCAGCCACCACCTCAGCCAGAAGGCACGTGTAGCAATACATAACGCAGTGCTTGTCCCAACATTACTGTATGGAAGCGAGAGTTGGGTATGCAGAAAAGAGTATGATAGTAAAATTAATGCGGTCGAAATGCGATCTCTGCGGAAAATCTGTGGAGTTAGGCTGACCGACCGCATTCGTAACGACGACGTAAGAGAGCGAGTAGGTATGAAAGAGAGTATTGGTGTAAAGATGCGAAAGGGAATGCTCCGATGGTTCGGACATGTGGAAAGAATGCCGAACGAACGCCTGGTTAAGAAGATATACAATGCGAAAGTGGAAGGATGTAGGTACCGAGGGAGACCGAGACTAACCTACCTAGACCAGATCGGTCATGTACTGAAGGAAGGTGGAGTCAAGAGTCTCCGAAACCGGCGAGCGTGTATGAAGAGAATTATGAATGTTGAGGAAGCGAGTGAAGTATGCAGAGATAGAGTTCTCTGGCACTCTGTTCTCTCTGCCTACCCTGCAAGGGATATGGCGTGATGATATGTATGTGTGTATGTATGTATGTAATTTATTATTTACTAGCAAGAATATACACCTTAGAATTAATTTTTAATGTTAAACAATAATAAACGGAAATATATCAAATAAAAGTCAGCGAGAGGCTGTGTGAAAAAATCGAAAATGGCTATTCACAAGGTGAGTAAAAACGTTAACTTAAAACATCAATTTTATGCCGATCATCTGTTCACGAATAGATACGAACATTACCGGGTAGAGCCGAGGATACGATCCGTTCCTTGTGATTTGCACGTTCGATTTTTAGTTAACAATGTTAACATCTCACTGTACAATTTAACTTATACTTTGTTTAAATCATACATTGTACTTTGAATAATTATATAAGATTATATTTATAATAAATAAACAATAACTTAAAAATAAAACATTACATGATTTTTCTTGTTGGAATTAAATAATTTATATCACTATGTCTATGGTCGGTGTCCTTGTCTGTGGTGTAGCGTAATAGCGTCGCTTGTATGTAATGTCAACTCAACAAGTATCATGGCGGCTATTATTGTAGTGTTTTGTTTAGTTTCGTTGTCGGAAGATAGTAAACTATTTTACGTGGATACTGTGCTCAGTTAATCTAAGTTACCGCTACACTTATACGTACATGCAACTTATTACAAAACTCCTCAATTTCAGTGTATAATGTCGAAATTTTATCACTAGAAGATTTAATCAATGACAAACTTTCTCCACTATAAATTTTCTTATCTATTTCTTTCTGAATACTAGAAATTAAAGTTGTATAACTATTATAAACAATAGTCGCTTCATTTAACTTTTCTTTTAAGCGATCTGGTGTTCTTTTGTCATAACTCAATTTGAATAAATTTTCTCTAAGTAATCTCAATCGGTCATATATATCATTGAGTTCATGAGCCATAACTATTCATTTTTAACCATTCATTTAAAAGTAATAGTAAAACATACATACCTAGTAGATAAACATACTAATTTACTTATTACCTAATTATAATAAAAGCTTATGTAAATCGGTATAGCATTGTTTAGTCTTCAGTCTGCACGAGTTGCGTTTAAAATTTACGCGCACAACACCACTTCTTATTTATTCTTTTTTTTTTTTTAACATTGCACAGAATCACTTTACGCCTTTTACACATTTGGTTTTAGCTCGAAGTCACTCCGTGGTTTACTTCCAGATGCACACGTTGAACACGGTGGATACCTCGTCTCCGAAGACGAACGCCTTGTCTCTTCTGTTTCTCTACGTCCACGCCTACTAAAAGACCTTCTCAAAGAACGACGAAGAATTTGATCGTTAATCCATGTTTCATGACAGTTTTTGTAGCATTTATACAGGGTGTCCCAAAATTCAACGATAAGCTGGCACCAGCAGGTGGACCTACATATGACTACTCGAGAACAGAAAAGAAAAAAATTCTACCTTGTTTTTTTTTTTCATTACGACAAAAAAACCAAAATCTTTAAAAATGGACATCCTTTATTATATTATTAAGTGCTATTGCTACAGTTTTACAAGTAATTCTGTGATTTTTTTTGTATTGGCAAGGTAAGTAGCACTACTATCGATCACAACCATTAAAAATTCCAGAATATCTATAGTTTTTACACAAAAATCAATCAAAATTATGTTTTTTTCATAAATTATGTAAGATTTTGACTTTCAGCTCACTTTCACTCATCATAGTGAAAAAAAAAAGTATGGACACTACTGTGGCAAATAGTATTAAAAATTGGCGCAACTAACTACAATTCTAAAATGGTATAACATTCAAGGCAAACTAGCCACAAAAATATACTTAGGTGTACTATTTCAAAATAACAACCATATTTCGAAAATTGTTAGTGTTGATAGTAATCACTTTTACTATGTAGCCAAAATGTTTTTGTAGCAAGTTCTCAGAATTTGAATGAGACATGTGCGTAGTCCGTAGATCCACAGTCTGAATTATTTTATGGCGAAGCTCGTCCAAGGTTGCAATCGGTTTTGTGCAGACTCTGTCCTTTAGACAACCCCAATAGAAAAAGTCCAGGGGATTTAGATCGGGTGAACGGGGTGGCCACAAGATAGGACCAAGTCGCCCGATCCAACGCCCTGGGTACTCTTGGTCTAAGTACTCTCGCACAGGACGGGCATAGTGAGCTGGGCAACCATCGTTTTGAAACCACATGGTTTGCAAATCACTTAAGGGCACATCTTCTAATAATCCTGGCAACTCATTTTGTAAGAAGTTTAAATAACTATTGCCATCTATGTTTCCTTGTAACTCAAAGGGCCCTATCACTTTGCCATTTATTATGCCAGTCCATAGGTTAACCTTAAATTGGTATTGGGATTGTCTTCTCTCACCAGGTGCAGATTTTCATTGTTCCAGCTATGAAGATTGTGAAGATTTAAATATCCATCTTTCTTGCAGGTTGTTTCATCACGACGACGTGACGTTTTAAAATTCTATGTGCAGTACTTTTTGGGATTCCCGTTGCTGCTTGTACAGCACGTACAGAGGTAGTTGAATCGTTTTCTATTTCATTGAGAACTTCTTCATCGTGTTCCGATTTAGGTTTTCCAGCGTTTCGCCTGTCAGATGGTATACGACCCTCCGAAAAAGCTTGATACACGTTAATAAATACGCGATAATCCGGATACCTTTGAAGATTAGGGTACCTTGTTCGATATAATCTGCTAGCAGCGTTGGCATTGCATCGGCATTCTCCATAAATTAGGTGCATATTAGTGTATTCTAACGCTGTGTATGGTAGCGGCATGATGAATGCTAAACACTTGAAAATAAGGCAAAACTTCTTTAAAAAAAACACAAAATCACAGTCTAAAATAATGCCAAGTCAGGTCAATTTCCAGGTCACTTAATTCAATCCAAAAGTCGTCAGTACCAGAGCCACTTTAATTAAAACAGAACGGTGTGCAGTAAACAAAGAAGTAGAGCATACTGACTTGCTGTGCTGCTGAGGACATTAATTACTTCTCCACCTGCATTAATGTTACTAAACAATTAGCATCTATCTATCTCCCTCTAACGTATAATCTCTCTATCTCTGTCTAACTTATTTTATGGACTTATGGACTACGCACATGTCTCATTAAAATTCTGAGAACTTGCTACAAAAACATTTTGGCTACATAGTAAAAGTGATTACTATCAACACTAACAATTTTCGAAATATGGTTGTTATTTTGAAATAGTACACCTAAGTATATTTTTGTGGCTAGTTTGTCTAGAATGTTATACCATTTTAGAATTGTAGTTAGATGCGCCAATTTTTAATACTATTTGCCACAGTAGTGTCCATACTTTTTTTTTTCACTATGATGAGTGAAAGTGAGCTGAAAGTCAAAATCTTACATAATTTATGAAAAAAACATAGTTTTGATTGATTTTTGTGTAAAAACTATAGATATTCTGGAATTTTTAATGGTTGTGATCGATAGTAGTGCTACTTACCTTGCCAATACAAAAAAAATCACAGAATTACTTGTAAAACTGTAGCAATAGCACTTAATAATATAATAAAGGATGTCCATTTTTATAGATTTTGGTTTTTTTGTCGTAATGAAAAAAAAAATCAAGGTAGAATTTTTTTCTTTTCTGTTCTCGAGTAGTCATATGTAGGTCCACCTGCTGGTGCCAGCTTATCGTTGAATTTTGGGACACCCTGTATAACAGATAAACTGTTACAATCAATATCGAGCATACTATTATCAGCGTTACAACGCTAATAACTGATACGTGATACTGAAGTTGTTCCGTGCTGGCCGAATTTGAGATCCCAATTCCATTTTGATTGATAATGACTTCTTCTCTTTTGGTACGTTGGAATTGCACATATTTTTATATTTTTCTACGCAACGCGACTTTACTGCATATCGAAGATCAAAGTCCATATGCCACACGCAAGCGAATTGTAACGCGAAACTGCGTCACCAAACATGGCAGGGTCGCCATGTAAGGTTGGGATGAGAGGTGACAATAATACGATCTGACTGCTGTATAATAACTGACCGTTTATTGAATCTGTATTGGATTATATAGAGCGATACATGTTTGTATACTTACATCTAACTTATATACTACACACACTACAGGTGACAATGGTGAGAGCTGTGACGGAATTGCTGGCATCGATGGCACTGCGCAGGCCGTCGCTTGCCGCGCCACGCCTCGATGACGACGCCGGGAACGCTCAGCAACTCCGTCACTTGATAGATCTCTGGAAAATTGGGCGTCTTGTGCAATTCGCCGAACACGATGCAGCCCGGACGATCGCCGCGGGCTCGAATGTTCCGTAGGTAGACGGGTTCGAACCCGCGGTCGGCGAATTCCTGTGATAACTCTTCAATTGGAGTTTCAAGTGGAGGACCTCTGATGGCGACCTTTAGGTTCACCTTTGCTGGCAGCTCATAAGAGAACCATTGTACTCCTTCCTTCTTTCGTCTCCAGGTCGCTCAGGTACCGCTGGAATCAGAATAATCAATTTATTGGTAAATATAGGATTTACAAGTCAAATAATTGTACATAAAATATCGTCAAACGCATACAATCAATTATTTCATTTTCTTGTAATAGATTGTTATAGTATAAAATAGATAAAATATAATAGTATAAAATAGATTAAATTGGGAAAAAAGGAAATAATAATAATAATAAATCACTAATTCATCCTTGTAAATACACATACACACACAGTCGATAAGGATCGTTAAAGTTAGAAATATTTAGTCAAATTTATCAATAACTATACTACTTTAGGGATAAAATCTTCAATACGATAGAAAGCATTTTCAATAAGCCATGATTTTAATTTATTTTTAAACATCATCAGGTTAGGTGTGTCGGTTATATAATCTGGCAGTTGATTATATAAGGTGGGACCCATCACGTGTGTCAATTTGTCAGATTTGGCAAGTCTGCGAGGTATCTCAGCGAGTTTCTTACTACCGTGTGTGTTGCAGCCGTTCGAGTTGTCTCTGCGAGTCTTGAATAAGTCAAGATTTTGTCTAACGAATACTACAATCGAGAAAATTACCATTGAGGGGAAAGTGAGTATCTGCAGTGACTTAAAATAGGATTTATGGAGGACGCGGTATTCGTTTTCCTTGGCCGGAGTAAAGCGAACGCTCTTACCAAAAGGTCGAACGTTCGCTACTCGGCCGAGGAGATTCTTTATTTCCTTTAGGTGGTGAGACCAGTTTGGCAGGGACTCAACCACCAAAGGAGGGTACTTGGGCTTCTTCTCTGTAGGTGTCCTATCAGCGGGCCGGCTGGATGGATGCTGAGGTGCCGCAGTCGTCTCGGCAACGCTCGCATGCGAGCGCGGCGTAGACGGACCGGCGGTGGCGTCTGCGAATGAGCGCATCGACCTAATCGACGCGACGTCCGCATCTTGGGCTTCCATTGCATCGTCGGCGGCGCAGACGCGCTTCGCAGCGTCGTCCGCGACGTCGTCGTCTTCCCTGCTGCGGCGACGCCTATACCCAAGCTCAAGCACGGATTCAGGCGCTTGCGGCGGCGGCGTGGGTGTTGGTAGTCGATGAAGGGCAGCGGATTGCTGCTGGTGATGCTGCTGCTTGTGCGGGCGCTGAGGTAGCGGACCGGCATAGACGGCGGCTAGGTTGCGGCTGGAGTGGGCGGCACTGCCCAACGAAGTTGTCGAAGCGGCGTCCCACGAAGCTTGAGGTAAGGCCTCTCGGCTGCGGCAAAAGGTGGACGACTGCTGGGCGCGCAGGGATTGATCCCGCGCCCATTGAGTCGTGCGGTGCTAACCTCCTACGCCTTGCGTGGGAGGGGCGGCATGCGAATGATGCGTCGCAATGGGTGCGAAGCTCCCTGCGGCGCTCGCCGGGCGCGGCGCTAGCGTCGCATAGTCTGCGTCGCTCTCCGGGCGTGGCGCTAGCGTGCGGTGGGCGAATGTTCGGTGAACGGTGGCGGCTGGTATAGTGACGGCGGCGGTACGTAGAGTGACGGCGGCGGCACGTAGAGTGACGGCGGCGGCACGTAGAGTGAAGGCAGCGGGCTGGGACTCCGTGGGCTCACGGTGTCCAACAGGCGCGGAAATTCCGCAAAAAACAGCGGAGAACGTCTGTCTACGCCTGTAATTTACTTTTGAGCTCACTAGATGGCGTTATACAAAATATTAAAACTCGCTATGGTTTCGTTACACGAATGTCGATTTATATTTGTTTAGATTATTTGAATATTATTTCTGCCATGATTCACTCCAACCAACTAGTGGTTGAGGCGGCTAACTACACCCCATCAAAAATATCCGCTATCCGACGTCTAGGCATGTCGATTCATTTTAAAAAATATCGATCTCCGATTCGATTCAAATCGGACATACTAGAATCGATTCTTGTTTAAATCGAGCATTAAAAGATCGATTTTCGATTAATCGAGCCAATTTCAAACATGACTAATTGCCTAATAAAGATACAGGACATTATTGATGACCATTTACTGCAAATACAAGTAATTGGATAGAAGTATTATTAAATTAATAAACATAATATCACGCCTATATTCCTTCGAAAGAATAGGTAGAGGTGTGAATCGAACCCAGGATCTTTTGCTCAGCAGTAGGGTTTGCGACCACTAAACTAATGTGGCAATTTAAATTTCTAGTCGGTTAATAAATTAATCAAATTTTAAGTTTATAAAATTTTATTAAAGTTAAATACAAATTTAACAAGAAATTATATTTCCCAGTATTTTAAGTCGAGTGTCTTTAAAAAAATTAACTTATCTAATCGCTCAGGATCTAAACGACTCCTTTCGTCAGTAGCAATATTTCCCGCAACAGAAAAAAGCCTTTCACATGGAACAGATGTTCCAACTATGCAAAAGTATTTGTTGGCAATCGGCGTTATTGAGCTGTACAACGAATTTCTTTGGTGATACCAATATGTAATAGGAGCCGTCGGTTTAAAGTCGACGACAGGCTGTGTTAAATAATGTTTCAATTCGTCTTGAAAACCTTGTCCTTCAGTTTCTGCTTGAAATAATTGTAGCTGATTTTTTACTAATATGTTATGGAATTCCCAAATGTTAGATTCTTCAGGTTCCTTCAACTGGCATTCCAAATTATTCTCTGAATCTTCATTACTTAATTTATTCTCCAATTGTTTTTTTGAAGCTACAATCATACTATTAATTTTATCAATAGCTCTGGAGCATGCTATTCTGTCAGAAAAATGAATTTTCTTGAATCTTGGATCCAGTAGTGTGGTAATAGCTAACACATGTACTTGTTCCACTGTACCAAATCTCTTTTTTAATTCTTCCAATATTAAATTTTTGGTTGCAGCACCGACATCTGTTTCCGTCTTCATTGTACTGTATGTTTTCAAAAGACAGGAAACTATTGGTATAATTTTGCTTGACGTTACAAATTTCTCTACGGATACTTCTTTCGTCACAGCTTCCATAGGTTTTAAAATATTTATAAGATCTTTAATACCATCCAGTTGACTGGCTGTTAACATAGGTGGTGCTTTCGGGTAATTGAGTAATATCGGGGCAAGTAGCTCAGATAACTTTACAAACCGAACTAGCTGATAGTAAATTGAATTCCATCGTGTGCAAACTGACTGAATCAATTTGAGTGGTACTGCTATATCATTTTCCGCTTTACGAAGAGCATCAGCTACATTTACATTTTGTTTACAGTATCTAGTTATATCCTTTACAGTATTTAGTAACTGCTTGGCACTTTCAATACCAGCTTTTTCTTCAAAAGGTTTTTGAGCTACTAAATTCAAAGTGTAGGCGAAACACCATAAGTGTTTTTGTTTGCCAAATGCAATTGTTACGGCCTTGACGATATTCGCACCATTATCAGTAACAACTGCTGCAACTTTTTCTGGGGTTATACTCCATTTTTCAGTCATTGTTATTAATATTTGACATAAATAATCAGAATTATGGGGCTCAGTTAAATGGGACACACCAAAATTTATACTAATCAGTTCACTTTCGTGTATAAAATGTCCAGTTAAACCCATGTAGCTTCTAGTATTATGTATATCTGTCCATATATCCGTAGTTAAACATATTGACTCTACTTCTAAGAGCTTTTCTCTAAATTGCAAAGAAAGAACATCATATTTGTCATCTATAATTTGTGTAATTGTCTGCCGTGAAGGAAGCTTATATAAAGGCACTGCTGTTTTCATTAAGTATGTGAAACCTTCTTTTTCAACTGTATTTAATGGCAACGTATCCTTGCAAATCATTAACATGATAGCATTATTTAGTTGTCCATACTTCTTTCCGTTTACTGGAAAAAAAAATCAAAGGTATACATTATCACCGCTCATAAATATACCATGACCATAATCAACGTACAAAGTAAGTAATTCATTACGTAGATAACAAAAATTCTCACCACTAAATGTTTTAATATTATCAACACATGAATCCATAGTTAGCTGATTAAGTTTTGATTTTTTCAGTGATACTGACGATGAAGCTATACTTTCTAAGCCAGAATCATAGTACTCTTTTGAACTGGTCAAACTCAAAGCATCATTTATGTCAAATTTTTCCTTTGATGTCGACGTAGTAGCAATATCTTCATTTGTCTGAAAGGGATTATGTTTTTGTATTCTATTATTATTTCAAATTACAAAATAAATACAATAAAAGGATAAAAAATGCAAGAATATACAATTTTCAAACAAGCATGCATTAATAAAAAAGGCATATGTTGTATTGTAAGGAAAAAGTACGGGTACACACTCCAGTTTTTTTTTTGTCGTCACCAACACCAATACCATCATTTACCACCACCAGTTTTCGTTGACTTACGGACTTAATAGATGGATGTCTTCGTATTAAATGGTTGCGTAAGTTTGTTGTATTCCCGCATGTTTTAACTTCGACATGACAATACTTGCATACGCCACTTGATCCCTTTTTTACAAAGTGATACCATGTATCACTTTTAGTTGACATCTCAGGCTAAAAAGAATAACAATACTTTAACAAAAATGCAAACTGCAACGCAAACGCACATTTCTCGATAAATCGATTACAATCAATCTAATCACTTACTATTTTTCAAATTAAAATAAATACTATATGAACACGATATTATTTATTTCATTACTATAAATTTTTACAGTAAAAATAATATTTATCCACAGTATATTTTTTATAAATAAACTCACTCACAAGAATAGATAGGTTAGGTTTGACAGCCGGATAGAAAAATAAAATGTTTTCTTAACGCAAGTAACGCCACCTTCGGAAGCGTTCATAAATATTTACTCTATGATGCGTTCAAATTATTGAACAAGTACTACCAGTTGCTTTTGCGTCCGACAACAGCAAAAAATTAAAAAAACTAAATACCGCAGCCAATTGAGGAATATTATCGCTAGTTCTTTGAATGGATCGGTCCGATTCGGGAAGTTTATGAATCGATTCATTGAATCGATGTAGGGTTCAAAATCGATCTAAAAAATCGATTATATTACTCTAAATAATCGATTTTAAATCGACATGCCTACCGACGTCCTCGACACGCACTGACCGACGTTGACGATGAAATCACAATCGCTCAAGAAAGAGCCAACACGGCCCGCGCGGCCATAACACATAGATACTCGCGCTTTCGCCTCCGCCGCCGGGGAAGGAAGACGCGACGCGTAAAAATCAATATTCCAAACGTGGGCACACCCACTTTGCCACCAGCGACGCCCCGAGCCGAGGTCCGTTCTCCACAGGGAGAGCCCTCGGGCGTAGTCGCTTAAAAGTTATACCGGGTTGAGAGCCCTCAGCGCTCACCCATAGTCCGGTTAAGCTGTCAAAGCCCTCTCGGCTAACAGCGATCGCAGTGGAAAGAGTTTAAACAACAAAAAAAAAAAAAATTGAATATTGTACAAAAAGCAGTCAATAAATCGTGTCTTACAACAGTACAAGAAGTTTCATTGCGAAGTAAAGTGAAGTAAGTGATCGTCACCAGAGGACCCTAGAGTCGTGTATATATATACACTACCGTCCAAAAGTTTGGAAGCACACCTGTTTTCAAACAAAACAAATAAATGCCGACTAATAGCGGTAAAAATTAGCAATAATCTTAAGTTTTACAACCTTTTACGACTGTCTACACAAACACAAAAGGATTATTATCCTACATTCATCAAGTTTTATGGAATTCCTTAATATTGACGAAACACGTGTTTTATGACTTAATCCGTCGGCTACTTTATCCTATGCAATGGTGTAGTTTTATTGATAATGTTTGCTGGTTTTAACTTTTTTAGACCTTATTCAGTCGCACTTGAGCATTGGCACGTGAAAGTTGTGATATTAACATTGTCTGTATTCGAAAGATATCGGCTACTACTTTGACCGTATTTTTTCTTCTGAAAATGGCAAAACGCAAGCAAATCACGCTTGAACAGTGAAGCGCTATTTGCACTCTACGCGAGGAAGGATACAGTGAACGTCAAATCGCAGAAAGGCTCGGAATTTCTTGTAAAGGTGTCCACTTATACCCTTGCTAGAAAACAAGAAACGGGGAAAAATGAAGATAGAAAGAGATCTGGTAGGCCCAAATCCACAACAAATCAAGAGGACAACTTCATTAGAGTTCTTTCTAAACGGAATCGACGCTTAACTGCACCACAGATCACTGCAGCTCTGAATGATACGCGAGAAACACCCATTTCAACAACTACTGTTAAAAGACGCTTACTGTCTGCGGGATTAAGAGGATGTGTTGCTGCTAAAAAACCCAAACTAACAAATCGACATAAGAAAAATAGACTAGAATGGGCAAAAGCGCATAAAAACTGGACTATAGAACAATGGGAAAATGTCCTTTGGAGTGACGAATCAAAATTTCAGATTTTCGGATCCAATAGACGTGTCTTTGTACGCCGGTCAAAAGAAGAGAGGGCTTCAGAGGCATGTACAGTGCCTACCATCAAACATGGTGGTGGTAATGTCATGGTTTGGGGGTGTTTTGGCAACAGTAAACCCGGCAATCTTGTGAGGATAACCGGAAAATTAAACAAGGAAGGCTATTTAAAAATTCTCCAAGATTCTGCCATACCCAGTGGACTAAGTCTCATTGGTTCTGGATTCATTTTTCAACAGGATAATGATCCTAAGCATTCGTCTAAATTGTGCCAGAACTTTTTAAACAAGAAAAAAGCTGAAAACATTTTAAACATCATGCAATGGCCATCTCAATCCCCTGATCTTTCTCCCATTGAACTTGTTTGGGATGAACTTGACAGGAGGGTGAAAAGTCGTTGTCCTACGAGCTCAGAACATTTGTGGCAGCTATTAGAGAACGAATGGAACAAATTAGATAAAGATTATTTTAAAAAATTGATTAATAGAATGCCCAGAATATGTGAGAAGATTATAAAGGAGAAAGGTGGACACTTTGATGAAGCTAAAATTTAATCTAATTTACCATTGTATATTATTTTTTTATTTTGTTTAAGTTAGTTTCTGTTTGTTCTTTATTTTTTTATCAATACATTTAAATTTAAATGACTTAGTTTGGTTTTATTCGATTTTACCTTGCTGCTTCCAAACTTTTGGACGGTAGTGTATATATATATATACATGGTCCTTCTGAGTCGGATAGGCACGGTGGTGTTTCTTCGAGGTTCCATCGGTGGTGATCTTGTTATCACCCGCGTCGCCTTACTGGCCAGTGGATCGCTGGTCAGAGCATCTCCCTACAGGAAAACGGGAGCCGTTCTGCGGGAGTCTGCAGAAGACGGAGGAAAGGCGAACGTGCAGCGAGGGCAGCATCACCGAAGTGGAGACATCTGGCGGGAAGAAACGAAAAGCGGAGCTGGTTGGCGGTTGCATCGCGTGAGGGCGCCACTAGTGTTGTTTGAAGTCTGTGAGTGATGTGCTAAAAAATTGTAAGTAAAATTTCAACTATAAAAAATAAAACATTTGAGTGCATAGTTTAATAGTGATTAGAGCCTTAAGCTGTAGAGAATATTAACTTTTAATTAGTTTAAGGAAAAAGTGGTTGAGACGGGGAATCTATGCCCGATTTTGCTCAGAATTAAAGTGCAGTTCTGTTTTTTTTTTTTTTTTTTGGTGGGCTATGGATTAGTCTCGCCCCGCCAAATCGGTCCGGGGTGACGGAGAAGGCGGCGCGTGACCCCATAGACCCACCGTAAAAACTCCTCTCTCTTCGCCGTGCGAGCGGGTCACCGGGACCCGATTTTTAACTTCGGTGGCCCGCCCGGCGGTTCACCCTCGCGGGTTCCTCTCGTCGACGCACCGACAGATTTCGCCGTCGGGGCGTCGCCCTCACGCGGTGGCCTCACGTCGGGTGACCGGACAATTCCCCGGTCCGATCACCCGAAGCCTCGGTTAGGGCGGCATCAGGCGCAGGTATTCGCGCCTGCGCCGCCCCGGCCGCTGGCGGCGGCCCGGAGCGCGGGAATCCTCCCTTGCCCGTTCCGCCGCTTCCTTCTGCGAGATGACAGCCTCGCAGAAAGCGGCGACCGCGTCCCAGTTCCTGATGCTGTCGACCATCGCCCTCGCGACGGCCGGCAGCGTCAGGTCGGCACCGATGACAGCGACGAGGTCACGGCGCTACCGCTCCCATCCCGGACACACCTCCAGCGTGTGTTGCGCCGTGTCCTCGTCACTCCTGCAGTGGTGGCAGGCCGGAGTCCACTCCCTATACACGACCCTGTGCAGGTACAACCCGAAACACCCGTGCCCCGTCAATACCTGCACCAGCTGAAAGGTGAGGACTCCGTGCCGCCGCTCCATCCACTCTATCAATACGGGCCGGAGGGCCTCAACGGTCTCCACACCGTGCCTAGGCCTCTCCAGCCGCGTAGCCCAACGGGCGATGACGTCTCGGCGGGCATCCACGCGCCAGGTGGCTATCTCGCTCAACGATGGGGAGCCACCTTCCTCGCGCGCTGTGATAACCCGCCGGTAGAGGTCGGAGAGCATCTCCGCCTCTAGGTCCCACGGGGGTGTCCCGGCCAACAGGCACGCCGCCTCTGTCGACACCGTGCGGTACCCGCGAATGGCTCTGACCGCCATGGCTCTCTGTGGCCTCCACAGAACCGCCCTGAGCTGGGCGTTCAGAGCCCTCGCCCACACGGGTGCGCCGTACATGGCCATCGAGCGGATGACCCACGCATACAGCCGTCGGCCCTCGAAACTGGGTCCGCCCACGTTCGGCATGAGTCGAGAAAGGGCGGACGCCGCGCCGACAAGCCGGGGAGCAATCTGTCGGAAATGCTCCCGGAACCACCATCGCCCGTCGAGCACCAGACCCAAGTACCTCATATGGGCCTGGATGCTGATGTGGATGGAGTTTACCACTATCGAGGCGCCGATGGGCAGCCTCACACGGGGCCCATGGAAAAGTAGGGCCTCCGTCTTGTTTAGGGCCACCCTGAGCCCCAGCGCCTCGATCCGCCTGACCATCTCCTCGGTGCCGAGAGTGGCCAGGCTCGCCGCCTCTTCGAGTGTCCTGCCCCGGGCTGTGACGAGCGTGTCGTCAGCGTAGCACACCAAGCTCAGCCCGGGAGGGAGACTCCCTCTCAACGCCCAGTCGTACCCGATGTCCCACAGAGTCGGCCCCAGAACCGACCCCTGTGGAACGCCGCACGACATGGGCGTCCACACAATGTCCCCTGCGGGACCCGCGCAGAGGATACTGCGGCCCTCCAAATAGTCTGCCACTAGCCGCCTGAGGTACAGGGGCACTCCATGGAACCGGAGCGCCTCCCTGATGCAGCCGAATGGCAGACTATTGAATGCGTTGGCGATGTCCAACGACACCGCCAACAGCACTCCCTTCCCGGCGACGGCCTCCGCGGCCGCCTGCCTCAGGCGTAATAGGGCCCCGATGGTCGAACGCCCCCTCCGAAACCCAGGGGCCGCGCGCGAAGCTTGTACAGCGCCGCGCGATACGGGCGACCCCAGGGGTCACGGTCGAGACCGTCCAGCATCTCCTGCCAACTCGCACCCTTGGCGGCTCGGATGGCCAGCCGAAAGGCAGTCCGCGCACTGCGGTACGCCTCGTACAGCTGGCCCTCCCGCTCGACGTCGCGGTGACGCCGCCGGCTGCGGGTGTAGGACCTTCGGGCACTGATACACGCCGCACGAAGGTCCGCCGAAGTCTTGGGGACCACCAGTAGACCCCCTGCCTCGGAGGTGGACGCCGCCGCACTCTGGGCATGGCCCATAGAGTAGAATTATATTAACTGAAAAAGAGTGGCAACTCGATGATAAAACATGCATGTATGGAAAGTGCTGCTACCTGGAGCTTAGGCGATGAACTAAAGTTGAAGTAATATACATATACCTACATATGTACATGTCTGTATGTAATTATATAGGATTTCTTTTTACTATAAGGCCTACCCTGAAATATAAAAAAAAACCATATCAGCCGTTAACGAAACGTCAATAGTATAAACTTAACAATGAAAATTGAGATAATTTCCAGAAAGAACATCAATAATCAAAAATAGATTATTGACAATAAGTACATACGCTAGGAACAAAAAATAATAATTCTCCGTTGTCAAACTTTTGACAATCAGGACAAAATGGCAGCTATGTTTGTACAAACAACCTGTAGGCGGCGCGACGGTCAGTAAAAATAAGTAATGTTTTAACTGTGCCCCCCCAGGCATGGCCGCATCGCAGATCTGCGTTAACGCACCGCGAATGCGGACAGCCTCAGCGTCCACTCCGTCCGCTGGGGGTGGTGAGGACAGCCACGTGCTGACAATGGCCGCCTCCGCCAGTAGATCCCTGTCAAGACGACCCACAGCCCACCGCGGAAACGCGGGAGCTCCGTCCGCCCTGTGACCCCTGCCGGGTTCCCAGGGGGAGACCTCCATCCGGATGTACCGGTGGTCCGACAGGGTCTCCGCCTCCTCCAGGACACTCCAGTTCCTCACCCGTGGCGCGACAGCGGGGCTAGCGAACGACAAGTCCACTATCGACCCGCCCTGCCGCCGCACGCACGTGTTCACCGAGCCCCTGTTCAGAACACAGAGGCCCAGTGAAGCCGCCCACTCGTTGACCGCCCGCCCGCGGTCGTCCGTCGTAGCGGACCCCCACGCCGTGGATTTGGCGTTGAAGTCCCCCAGAACCAGGACGAGGCCCGGTGCCAGTCGCCGTATCGAGGCCTCCAAGGTGGTGAGTGAGGCCCCGAAATCGTTCATCCTCCTAGTGGGGGAGAGGTATACGCTGTAGAGCGTGACCCCTCCCCACTCCGCCGCGACAAATTCCTCGCCCCTATCCAAAAGGGACAAGGATGGGAAGTGCCGCTGCGTTGAGACGACGATTGCCGCAGTACCGTTTCGACTGACCACCCAATTGGGGCGATCAGGCACGGCGTACGGTTCCGCGACTACGGCTGCACCAATCGACCACTCCGCCATGGATTGCAGGAGGAGATCCTGCGCTCCGGCGGAGTGGTTGGTGTTGGCCTGCAGGAGGAGGTGCATGGATGGTGTACCCATTATCGGGTTGTATCCATGGCCTCCTCGCCAGCGGGCGATCGGACCGCGCTAGGAGCGGGAGCGTCCGTGGTCGTAGGGCCGCCCCGCGCCTTTGGGGCCAAAGCTGGAGGTTTGCACGCCCCAGAGCCCATGCGGTGCTTGGCGGGCTTATTGCCCGCCGCACACGCGGGGCAGTGGGGCGGGGCGGCGCAAGATGCCGCCACGTACCCGGTCTGACCGCAGCGGAAACACAATCCGCCGCAGTCGAAGCAATTAGTGCACGTCGGTCGAGTGTGTCCGACCGCCATGCACTTGTAGCACCTCGCAGGCCGGTGCTCAAGCACGGTTACCCGCGCCGAGCTCCAGCCCACGAGGAGCCTGCCTGAGCCGGCCAGTTGCCTGACCGACTCCACCGGGCACTGCGCCCAGGCAGCACCGACGCCACCCGGACCGGGACGAATGGCACCGACCCGGACGGTGTCTATGGGACACCCGGTTTTCGAAGCAATAGCCTCCCGGATGTCTTCCACCGTCACTGAATCGTCCAAACCCGAAATGCGCATTTCGGCGCACTTGACGGGCCTGGCGATCTTGATGCCACCCTCCCCGGCGAACAAACCTCTCAGCTTCTCGGCCACGCTGTCGGCCTTCTTGGCGCCCTCGGCCCCTGGGAACTCGAGAATTCGAGCCCCCGTCCGGGCCTTGCGGGTCCTGGCTTCGACGCCTCCAATATCGGAGACGTCTAGCTCCCGCCGGGCCTTCCTCAAGACGGCCTCGTAGCTGAGGCCCTTCTCGGCCGCCTCGGGCAGCACAGTGATCACCACTGCGGCCGTCTTCGGCGACTTGAGCCCCTTGCGCGGTCTCTTCTTCCGTCCGGCTCCTGCCTGTGGAGCGGGGACCTCAGCGGCGCGCTTGGCCTCCGCTCTCCTCCTTTGGCCGCGACTCCTTCTGTCGCGTTCGGCTACCTGCCAACCCTGTTCGGGTACGGCAGTCGTGCCAGACGCGGAAGGACTCGTCGCAGCCTCGCTGGTCGTCGCCGACGGTGTTGTTGCGGGCGACTTCAGCGGCCCGGCAGGAGCCGGAGCCGTCTTCCTCCTCAGGGCGGGTCCCTTCGGAGCTGGGCCGGGGCCTTTGGGCTTAGGCCCGGCCGCGGCCGCGGCGTAGCTCCCCACGCGGCCACCCTGACAAGGCAGCGGGGCGGGGGCTGGTGCCACATGCGGCCGCTTGTCCGCGGCGAGAGGTGGTCGGACACGTGGTTCTGGAGGCAACCTAGCCTCCAGAACGGCGAAGCGCGTGTTAGATTAATAATAGAAGAAACGTATAGGTATATAACATTTAAAAAGGTAATAAGATTCTATTTTACATCGATTTAAAAAATAATGATGCATTACGATATGATTTGTGTTATGAGGGTGAAAAGTTGTGGGTTGTCGGTTGTTTGTGCAGTTTGTGGGTATTTAAGGAGCGATAGCGCGGTGAAACGGTCAGTTGCTGTTGGCTTTCGTACTGTTAACATCTAAGGTTGTATTTTTGTATCATTATATAGTTGTGCATTTAATGGTAATACTTTTGTTTATTTTCATTGAATAGTATTATGATAAATTGCTATGTAAATTAAATGTATTGTTATAAGATTGTTTGCTTTACTACCTTATTTATCCGATATGATAATAACCCGATACCTATTACAGGTAATATTGAGTATTAATAATACATATATCTAAATATAATACTTATATATACATATATACAAATATATAATATATACACAATTAATTTAACACGCGCATCGACGAGCTTGCCCACTGCGCCGATGATTTTGGCGAGGGCCTCGTCCGATATGCCTCCCACCTCAAACGGGGTCGGCTGAGCCTCCTCAGGGGCCCGTTCTACGGCGCCTGGCGGCTTTGGCGCCGCAGGGGCGCTAGAGGCCTTCCGGCCGGTGCTGATCGAGTGGATGGAGCGGCGGCAAATACCTGTACACGGTCGCAAGGTGCGAGCCGGCTCCGTGCTGCCACCAGTGCGGTTGCGGCGAGGACACGGCGCAGCATACGCTCGAGGTCTGCGTGACCTGGGCACAGCAGCGTCGTGAACTCGTTGCAACCATCGGTGCCGACCTGACGCTGCCGGCCGTCGTGAAAGCGATGGTCGACAGCGTCAGGAACTGGGACGCGGTCGCCGCCTTCTGCGAGACGGTCATCTCGCAGAAGGAAGCGGCGGGGCGTGCCCGTGAGGAACTCCTCTACGGCGACACGCATCGCCGCCAGCGCCATGGCCAGCACAGGCGCGAGTACCTCCGCCTGATGCCGCCCTAGCCGAGGCAGCGGGTGACCGGGCCGGGGATTAGTCTAGTCGCCCCGAAGCGAGGCCACCGCGTGAGGACGACGCCCCGACGGCGAAAGCTGCCGGGGCGTCGACTCGAGAGGACACCCGCGAGGGTAAACCGCCGGGCGGGCCACCGAAGACAAAGACCGGGTTCCGGTGGCCCGCTCGCACGGCGTGGAGAGGTACTTGTAGGGCGGGTCTATGGGGTCGTACGCCGCTTCTTCTGTCGCCCCGGACGGATTAGCGGGGCGTGACCATTCCATACCCCGCCGCCAAAAAAAAAAGGGGCCCATGTCTAATAGTAAAACATTGATTATTACTTGGTGTATTGTAGTATTGAGTATAATAATATTACATTGATATCCATTTATTTTGCATCTTTTGATCTCAATTGTATCAATAAAGTACTATAATGGTGCCTAATAATATTAATTATAAACCTGCTAAGTTATTGTATTTTCATAGGTTTGTGATGCTGATCTCAACATTATAAGCGTGGATGCTTCTTTTGGAGATGCCACTCATGACAGCTTTATTTGGAACCAGCATCCAGTCTGACAACATTTAATAAATTTAAATAGTGCCGGCGACAGAGTGCTTTTACTAGGTAATATTCTTGACTTGACTATGTTTATCCTCTAAAAACATCACATATCTACATCATGGAATATATTTCTGTAGTTTATGAGTGAGCCTACATGCCATGGCAATACATATATTGGATGCATTTCAATAATTCAAAGTTTTCTAGAAATTTATAACTCGACTTTATATCTCGCAATTACATGCTTATACCACTGAGCAACAAACTTGTCAATTTTAAAATAATTAAAATATGATATTGTTTTTATTTTTTAGGTGATTCGGCATATCCACAAAGGGAATATCTCGTGACTCCCATTATCAATGCCTCATCAGGTTCAACAGAGGCGCATTATTCTCAGCTGCACTCAACGGCACGTAACACAGTAGAGCGGACAATAGGAGTACTAAAGAATAGATTGAGGTGTCTTTTGGGTCACAAGATTCTTCGCTATCATCCAAATAAAGCAGCTTTTTTTTGTGTTTTTATGACCTGGTAACAAGGAACTTTAGGTCAAAACTTTTTTGTTTTTCTTTAAATTCACTTAACAATTCACTTACTATCACTTATTTAAATTGAATTAACAGTATTTTTAATATATTTATATAACGCTTTATATGTATTACTGTCTTTTAACAACTGTTCAAGTGGCGGTGGGCGGGATGAGTCACATAAAACTTTTAGATCACTGAATTCACTGGACAACATTAGTCTGTCCATCAACAATTTTTGACAATCAAATATTAGAAGATTCATAGTTCCTTCGGAAGATTGACAATGTGGACATAAATTATTTTGTATTATGCCAATTTTTGCAAGGTGTGACGGTGCTGTGTTATGGCCGAAGCGTAGTCTATTAATTGTTGTTATAAAGACTCGACTAGCAACCTTTATTGTATAATACCAAGGTTTTTTTAGTTAAGCTTTCTTGTATATTACCATACCACTTTCCTTTTTCGTCTTGATCTTTCTTCCAAATATCAAGCCACATCTTATTAATGTATGGTAGAATGTGTTGTAGATAATCACTCATAGGCACTTCCATCGCCTTTGTAACATCAGTAGGATTAATGCCTTCGTAAGCAACTTTATCCATAATTTCATTGCTAGAGATACCTCTATGTGAAGGTACCCAAAGGAAGGCAATTCTGATATGTTTAAGATAATATTGATAAATTATCTCTTTAATAAAATATAAGATATAATTACACTTAAATCTAATGGTAAGGCTACTTAATGCCTTTAACACACTTAAGGAGTCAGAGACTATTAGAAACTGTTTACAATTACGGATTTCATTAATTCTTAATAATGCCTGATATATTGCATATGCTTCAGCTGTAAATATAGTACATGGTTCGTGCAGAACAAAGCTTCGTGAGAATGATGTGTGTGGGTCATATATCGCTGCATGTATATGGTCACTTCCCTTACTAGCATTAGTATACATAACATAGTACATATTATTTACTTCTAAAAATTACATCATATCTAAGTTGTTATTTATTGTTTTTTGTAGTAAATCAAATGAGTGTGAAATGGACTGATATGAAAAGGTGTAACATGGCCATTGAGACTGTTTTCTGATATGAGAAGTATTTTTATCCATTTCCAGCAATATATTGGACAATGTTGGGAAATTACCACATAATAGACCCTCAGCTGTCAGTGGACTCGGTGTTCTATCTATGAAAGGTACAATTTTGTTTATTATTTGCCTATTATTTGATGCTATTAATTTGATGCAGTATCTTTCTGCAAGTAACAAACGTCTCAAGATTAGTGGCATTATATTAGTCTCAACTTCCATGGCCCTTATAGGAGTTGAGCACATTGCACCAGAAATTAGTCTTAAAGCCCTGTTCTGCAAGATATTTAGTTTGTTTACATGCAAGCTGTTCATGTAAGCAAGGGAACTGTAATCAAAATGACTTCTAACAGTGGATTTGTACAAAATTGACAATATTTTGGGATCTGCTCCCCATGATACACCTGCTAGACATTTCATGAGATTTAGTCCTCTATGAGCATTTTTTGATATGTATCTAATGTGTTCCTCAAATGTTAATTTTCTGTTTATTATAATGCCCAGAAATTTCTTTGAAGTAACTTTATTAATAATTTCATCATTATAAATAACATTTGAAATGGGAGATTCTTTGCCAAAGATCATTACACTACTTTTACTTGGATTAATTTTAAGCTGTAGAAGATCATTGTAATATTTAAATAATTGGATTAAAGCTGTGTTCATAGTATTAATGGCTAACTGTACATTATAGTTACTACAGTATAAAACAATATCGTCTGCAAATTGTAAAATATTAACATCATTATTATTTACATATTTCACTGGTGTATATATACTGTATAAGTAAGGGTGATAAAGCCGCACCTTGCATTGTACCTTTCGAAGCAGATTTTGGTCCATATAATGTGTTATTGTGTTTTATATATATGGTCCGATTATTCAAAAAACGGGTGGGGCTGTGCCGGGGCACACGGCCGTTGGTTTTAACGTGAACCGTCTATGTTAGCGAATCGCTTTTAAAGTTTGATTGAAATGAAAACAAGATTGACGCTGTTTTAAGTATTATAATAAAAAAAAAACAGGTACATAATAGAAACATAAATTGCTTATTATTACGATTAATATTCGACAACAATTTTATTTAACATAGGTACAGACCTATGTGATATGTGAAATAAGCAACATACGGCATAATGTCAACATTAATATTTCTGGTGAATGTATAGTCTATAGTGGTATTGCCTAATGTTGTCGGTGATGTTTGTACGTAGTTGAGGCCGAATTCATTCCTCATGAACTCAACGAGATAGCTGTTCTGTTGTGGATCGCAATTGAAATCGCCGCATAGAACGATTGGAGTCTCCAAGTCTGGCTGATAGTTCGGGATTAATTTTGTTAAGTTTGCTGAATATGGCAGGAGTGATTGATAAAGACATAGCTTAACAGCTTCAGCCGACGCCTTAGGATGTATATATACGGCACCGAGGATAAACAGCGTATGATCTTCGACTTTAACGTCCACCAGGCATATGTCACCAACATTATGTTTTCTCAAGACTGAATTTCCGCATGACTTGTTAGCATTTACGATAATTTTGTTACAGTTCGTGGAGCTTTGTAGGTTTCTGTAGATTGCAGAACCTCCGGCTGCAGAAACTCGCACCGACAATTCAGATGAGGTAGACGGACAATCTGTACGATGTTCAAGTGCGGTGTTATTACTTACTCTTAGTTCGAAGCCATTGAGTGTCACAGTGTTCGCGCAATTCATCCAAGTCTCGCTAATTACCATATAATCGGAGTTCATCAAATATATTATCGCTTTCAATATTTCCTGCATGGGCAACCAAACTTTGTGCATTGAAAGCAGATACGATCAAAATTAATTGCCGTCGTCGATGTAGGTAGTCACCCTGGTCTTCATTGCATTCGGCTAGGACGTCTCGCTTACAAAAGGCTCTTGCTTGCATTGACAACGTGGGAAGGCGATGTTTGGCCATCCGATCGTACTCGTCGCGAATATCTTTCACCGTTGGCGCCGTGCTGCCTCGCCCGTGATAAAATTTAAAATCGTCTTTATCATTGGTGAGATACAGACCGTCAATTGATGTAACTCTACTCAGCGCAACGTACACAAGCTGTGTCTGTTGTGACTTATCGTAGTTGAAAACGACTTCGTCGAATGTGCCACCTTGCGATTTATGAATGGTGATCGCGCTTGCGGACACAACCGGGAATTGGTTACGGCTACACTTGATATTCCCACCGAGCGGTATGTTGGCGACTCTAGTCACAATAGGTGTCCACTTTAAATCTAACACATCACGTTTGCACATAACGTGGGGCTTCACTTTCACTCTACATAGTTGGCCCATGCTTGGATTTGGAAACTCCAGCCTAAGGCGCACTCTCTTCCGAATTCTTGTTGAGGTTGACGACTGAGGTTCAACATCTACTTCTGCCGTTCCATAGATTGCTACCTGTTCGTATTCAGTGAGATATTCTATATACTTAAGCGTATCGATTGCGCCATTCACTAGTCCATCTTCAACATCTAAGTTCATAGTAATCATATATGGATAACCGACAGCTAGTTTTAAACTGTACGGCAAGCCGCCCGCCTCTACGACGCTCATTTTGTGCAAGTTGCGGCGAGCAGTCGCGACCTCCGTTAGCGTATTGTAGCCAATCATCGTATCGTCTGCAATATTTTCAAACTCAGGTATGAAAGCGTTGTTGTTATATGCGTCAACGTCGTGGTTGCGATGAAAGAGGCGAACAGCCGCAGGTACGTTTACTTTACACCAAGCTCTACTTCTGAAGCGTGATTCGATCAGAGCAATTTTCTCGGTACCGAGTCTCTCACCGTTGCCGATTTTCGTGAGTATTCCCGAGAAGGTGGAATCACTTTGTCTCATTACCTGTTCGAGTGGATAGTATTCGAGCAATTGCCACAGCACTGGTCCACAGATCGAGTTACGCGGCCCTCTGTAGACCGATACAGCATTTACGGGCGGTAACTGACGAAGATCTCCGCAGAAGATGATGTTAAGATTGCCAAACGGTTGGTCGTGTACACCAGTGATCTCTTGCAAGCGCAGGTTTATTTTATGTAGCACATCGCATCCAATCATGCTCACTTCGTCGATTATGATGCATTTCACACCAATTAATGTACTTCTGTAATTTTGAAGCACCTCTCTTGCCATCGTGCCTATACGTCTTGATTGAGTAATCTTGAAAGCGGAATGTACAGTCACGCCGCCCAAGTTTACGGCTGCTTTGCCGATAGACGCGCAAGCAACAAACGCATTGCGAAGCGAATTATGTTGTTGGGTGTATCTAATGTACGTCTCCATTAGCAATTTGAGCACATAGGTCTTACCACTGCCAGCAGGGCCGGTAAATAAAACTTGAATGGGAATCGAATCACGCAAGTGCAACCGATGTATCGTCTCGAGAATCAATTCACGTTGGCCGTTATTTGTGCTGCGCATCATATGGCAGTACTCTTGTTTAGACATCACATTGCTGCGTTTACGAACAGCCGATATACCTATTGCATTAACGGCATTCTCAAAGTCGTCATTGTTCTCCGTACCATCGGGCCCTAAAACGTTTCGGACGAAATCATCTCGACTGTTGCTTGTATCTAATGGATCAACGTTATCGAAGTCTTCGCAGATCTTCTTCAATTCATCAAGTATCTTCGCGATATCTATGTTATACTCGACAGTTCCAAGCGGTCGACCCTTTTTAGTTACTGGTGTATACAACGCAACAAAGTCAGCAAGGCACTTGTCTTCGTTCACTCGGACTTTACGGCCAGTATGGTATGCCGAAGCGGCAACTAGTTTCTCCGCGTTTCGTACACGTAAACGTATGCTTATGGACTTGATTCGCATACAACTCACTGGGTAGATCGTTGCGACTCACTGAGCAGAGATCAGTCAAGAGTTGGATAGTCTTTGGCATGTTTTCAGATATTTTTTCCTGTAGATCGTTCTCGAGCCATAGCAGAACATGAGCATGTGGACTACCGCGGTGCTGGAACTCAATACGAAGAAAGTAATCGAGAACCCGGTAAGGACCGAATGGGTTGTATGTCATTTTCGCTTGTAGCATCGCCATAATTGTGTCGACCAATTTGTTGAAATACACGCAACAGATTACCGGATCTTCATTAACAAGATGGCTCCGCTGAGATCGATTCAATTTGACTAAAGGATCTTCGACACGAATATCTTTGAATGAGTCGCTAAGGTCATGTAGTATTTTCAGCAGTTTTGGCCACTTGATCTCGTTAGCACTGATAGTAAAAAATACTGTTGGTTTTCCAAGTTGGCGCAACATTGCAAATAGGTCCTTTTTGCGAGCCATCCAATATTGAATGGAGTTCGGTATCGACTTTAAGAAGACGAAATTCTTATCAATGCAGTCATCCATAAAGTTTCGGTCCTCAAGCATCTTGCGTGTGATTGACTGAGTCTGCTTTATACAACGAAACATGTTGTAAATACCTTCGACAACGGGGATACCAAGCATCTTCATGGCCATGTAGAGAACATGATCCGGAGTTGCACCGCGTCGATCAGTACATCGAATCTCGCTGGTTGCCATCATGTACGGAGTCACCCGCACGTTGAGGTCGAATTGACGAGGCACGCCGTAGTATATTTGAGGGAAAGATAGTTCCTCGCCGTGAACATCATAGATTATGTTGATCGGAGATGAGTTCTGTCCCGGAGCAATATCCAAACATTGTTCCTCATTCCATAGCAAAGTATGTTGTCGAGCCAGCAGGATTTCAGATTCTGGGGCAAAGTTGGGGTCGACAGACTCAATCTGAAATTCGAGCCCGATATAGTCATCCATATCTTTGTCAAACACACTCCAGTCGATCTTTATGTCATAGTGTTTGTACAGCGGTTGGTTTACCAAATAACGCAGCCAGGCCTTGATAACTGATTTACGTACGAAACCACTCAAGTAATTCGATTTATGAATAAGTTTCTTTTTTATGTCGACATTAAAAGCAAAATCGTCGTCTATCCGCCTCGGTAATTGCACCATGTTGTTTACATCGACAGGTACATTGATTACCTGGCCGACTATACCATAGTTACCTTCGTAGCGTAATCGACGAATTTGCATAAATGGTAACCGCGGTGAAATCAATCGAATGCTGATCGGGTCAAGCAGCGGCAGTCCGCTCGGCTTTGGAGGATAACGAAAACCGTTTGAGCGCGACAGCGTTGGGATTTTATTGGCATCTACGATTTGCTACAGGTACTGCATAAACGAAATTCCGTCACATTTTCATCGGGGAATTTTGTTTGAAGGAAAGAAATGTTGCGATGTTTCACTTTCTTTAAGTCTCTTCCGAACCAAAGTCGATCACAAACGCTGCAAGATAAACCAAACGGATTGGCTTCAAATACCGTTTTGAAGCGTTTGTCCGCTGAACGCCAATGATTTTGCATTGCTTCACTTTACTGACATTGACATCTCTCAGTTCCGTGGCAGATCCAATAGATATATCGATTGTCTGTTCATTCGTTACGTCCATAAGTATAGGTATTCCAGTGGTAGAGGTACTCGCGAGGTCGGCGGCAGCAGCTATGCGACGTTCCCGAAACCGTCGCGCTCGCTCGGCGCCGGACATTGGGGTACCTGTGCGTGGCCCATAGCCCCCTCTTTGTAACGATTTTTTTTTTTTGGCGGCGGGCTACGGTACGTCAAACCCCGCTAATCCGTCCGGGGCGACAGGAAAAGCGGCGCAAGACCCCGTAGACCCGCCCTACAATATACCTCTCGACGCCGTGCGGGTGGGTCACTGGTACGCGGTCTTTTACTTCAGTGGCCCACCCGGCGATCTACCCTCACGGGTATCCTCGCTGTAATGTCGACGCCCGGACAGTTTGCACCGTCGGGGCGTCGTCCTCACGTGGTGGCCTCGCTCCCAGGGCGACCAGACTAATCCCCGGTCCGGTCACCCGCTGCCTCGGCTAGGGCGGCATGAGGTGGAGGTAATCACACCTCCGCTGCCCCAGTCGCCGGCGGCGGCGCGAATCCTCGAGGAGAAGTTCCTCTCGGATTCGCTCCGCCGCTTCCTTCTGCGAGATGACGTCCTCGCAGAAGAACGCGACCGCGACTCAATTCCTCTCGCTGTCGACCATCGCTTTCACGACGGCCGGCAGCGAGAGGTCGGCACCGATAGCGGCGACAAGGGCACGGCGCTGCTGAGCCCAGGTCACGCAGACCTCGAGCGTATGCTGCGCCGTGTCCCGGTCGCCGCCGCACTGTTGGCAGGACGGAGTCGTCTCCACCCTTGCGACTGTGTACAGGTACTTGCCGAAGCAACCGTGCCCCGTCAAGACCTGCACCAGCCGGAAAGAGAGGACTCCGTGCCGCCTCTCCAGCCACTCCATCAGTACGGGCCGGACGGCCTCGATGACTCGTAATCCGAATCGAGGCCGCTCCAGCCGCGTGGCCCAACGGGAAAGAACCTCCCGGCGAGCGTCCTCACGCCAGGTGGCCAATTCGCTAGGCGAAACATCGCCACCTTCTTCGCGAGTTGAAGACACCCGCCGATATATTTCGGCGAGCATTTCCGCCTCCAAGTCCCAAGGGGGCGTTCCGGCCAATACGCATGCAGACTCGGTCGCAACCGTGCGGTATCCGCGGATAGCCCTGACCGCCATGACTCTCTGCGGTCTCCGCAGAATAGACCTAAGACGGACGGTCAGAGCCCTCGCCCACACGGGAGCGCCGTACAATGCCATTGAACGGATCACCCCCGCATATAGCCGTCGACTCTCGAAGCTCGGTCCGCCCAAGTTCGGCATCAGCCGAGATAGGGCGAACGCCGAGCCGACTAGCCGGGGAACAAGTCTACGGAAATGCTCAGACCCAAATACTTCATATGGGCCTGGATACTGATGGGGACGGAGTTGACGACGATCGAGACGCCGACGGGCGGCCCCATGAGGCGCCCATGAAACAGGAGCGCCTCTGTCTTCTCCAGGGCTACCCTAAGCCCCAGCGCCTCGATACGCCTGACCATCTCCTCAGTGCCGAGAGTGGCCAGGCTCATCGCCTCTTCCAGTGTCCTGCCCCGGGCTGTGACGAGCGTGTCGTCAGCGTAGCATATAAGCCCCAGCCCGGGGGGAGACTCCCTCGCAACGCCCAGTCGTAACCGATGTCCCACAAAGTCGGCCCCAAGACCGACCCCTGTGGGACACCGCACGACATGGGCGTGCGCACAATGTCCCCCGCGCTATTCGCGCAGAGGACACTGCGCCCCTGCAAATAGTCTGCCACTAGCCGCCTCAAGTATAAGGGCACTCCGTGATACCGGAGCGCCTCCCTGATGCAGCTGAATGGCAGACTATTGAATGCGTTGGCGATGTCCAAAGACACCGCCAACAGCACTCCCCCGCCAGTGACGGCCTCCCTCGCCGTCTGCCTCAGGCGCAGTATAGCCGCAATAGTCGAACGCCCCCTTCGAAAACCGAATTGAGCGTCCGACAAATTGGGCCCCACCTCGTCTAGGTGCTGGACGATGCGGCCAGCGAGGATACGCTCCAGCAGCTTGCCCACATCGTCCAGCAGCACGATAGGCCTGTAGGCCGACGGCGAATCCGGGGACCGCCCCGGCTTTGGCAGGAGCACCAACCTCCCCTCTTTCCAGCACCTAGGGAACTGTCCAGCCGCTAGACAGGCGTTGTACAGTTGCCTAAGGCGTGGCTCCAGGTGTTCGAGGAACATCATCAACACCCGGACGGGTACTCCGTCCGGGCCGGGGGCGGTGTTGGCGGAACGAATCTTCGCCACTACCGCCCCCACCTCTGATTCCGTCACAGGCGGAACACTATGTTCATCGGCCTCCCGGTCATCATCTGACCATCAAGCCATAACCGGAGGCATGTGTTCCGGCTGTTGCGGAAAGAGTCCCTCGACCACCCTGCGGAGGAGGTCGGGTTGAAGGGTCTCGGTGAGGGGGGGGGCCCTGCGCGCGGAGCTTACTCAGCGCCGCAAGATACGGGCGACCCCAGGGATCACGGTCGAGACCGTTCAACAACTCCCGCCAACTCTCGTCCTTGGCGAAACGGATGGCCACTCTGAAGGCAGACCGCGCACTGCGATAAGCCTCATACAGTTGGCCCTCCCGCTCAACATCGCGGCGACGCCGCCGACTGCGGGTGTAGGCTCTTCGGGCACTGTTACAGGCCGCACGAAGATCCGCCAGCCTCGGGGACCACCAGTAAACCCCCTGCCTCGGAGGCAGACGCCGTGCTCGGGGCATGGCCGCATCGCAAATCTGCGTCATCGCACTGCGAATGCGGACAGCCTCGGCGTCCACTCCTCCGTCCGCTGGGGGCGGTGAGGACAGCCATGAATGCACAATGGCCGCCTCCGCCAGCAGGTCCCCATCCAGGCGTCCCACAGCCCACCGCGGAAACGCGGGAGCTCCGTTCGCCCTGTGACCCCTACCGGCGCCCAGGGGTGAGATCTCCATCCGAATGTAAAGATGGTCGGACAGAGTCTCAGCCTCCTCGAGGACATGCCAGTTCCTCACTCGTTGTGCGAGCGCAGGGCTAGCGAACGATAAGTCCACTATCGACCTGCCCTGGGGCCGCACACACGTGTTCACTGAGCCCCTGTTGAGAATGCAGAGGCCCAGTGAAGCTGCCCAGTCAACAACCGCCTGCCCGCGATGGTCCGTCGTAGGGGACCCCCACGCAGTGGAATGTGCGTTGAAGTCCCCCAGGACAAGGACGAGGCGCGGTGCCAGTCGCCGTATCGAGGCCCCCAAGTTGTTAAGGGAGACCCCGAGATCGATCAGACTCCTATTAGGGGAGAGATACACGCCGTAAAGCGTGACCTCCCCCCACTCCGCCGCGACAAATCCGTCACCCCTCTCCCTAAGGGATAAGAGCAGGGAGTGTCGCAGCGTGGAGACGACGATTGCCGCGGTTCCGTCCTGGTTGATCACCCAATTAGGGCGATCAGGCACACAGTACGGCTCCGCGACTACGGCTGCACCAATCGACCACTCCACCATGGATTGCAGAAGAAGATCCTGCGCACCAGGGGAGTGATTGGCGTTGGCCTGCAGGAGGTGGATGGACTCAGCCGCCATTAATGGGCCGTGTCCATGCCCTCCCCCTCGCCAGCAGGCGGTTGGGCCACGCTAGGAGCGAGAGCAGCCGCGGTCGAACGGCCGCTCCGCCCCTTTGGGGCCGAAGCTGGAGGCCTACAGGCCCCAGAGCCCATGCGGTGCTTCGCGGGCTTATTGCCCGCCGCACACGCGGGGCAGTGGGGCGGGGCAGCGCAGAATGCCGCCATGTGCCCGGGTTGACCGCAGCGGAAGCACAATCCGCCGCAGTCAAAGCAATTCGTGCACGTCGGTCGGGTGTGCCCGACCGCCATGCACTTATAGCACCTCGAAGGCCGGCTATCCAGCACGGTTACCCGCGCCGAACTCCAGCCCACGAGGAGCCTGCCTGAGTCGGTCAGTTTCCTGACCGACTCCACCGGGCACCGCACCCATGCAGCACCCACGCCACCTGGGCCAGGGCGGATGGCACCAACCCGGACAGCATCGAGGGTGCACCCGGTTCTTGAGGCAATGGCCTCCCGGATGTCCTCTACCGTCACGGAATCGTCCAAGCCCGTGACGCGCATTTCTGCGCACTTCACGGGCCTGGCGATTTTAATGCCGCCCTCCTCGGCGAACAGGCCCCTCAGCTTGGCCGCAATGCTGTCGGCCGTCTTGGCGCCCTCGGCCCCAGGGAACTCGAGCACTCGAGCCCCTGTCCGGGCCTTGCGGGTCCTGGCTTCGACGCCACCGATATCGGTGACGTCTAGCTCCCGCCGGGCTTTCCGAAGAACGGCCCCATAGCTGAGGCCCCTGTCGGCGGCCTCAGGCAGCACAGTAATGACTACTGCAGCTGTCTTTGGCGCCCGGAGCCCCTTGCGCGGCCTCCCTCTCTCCTTCCCTCCGGCTCTTGCCTGGGGAGGCCTCAGCGGCGCGCTTGGCCTCCGTCCGTCTCCTTTGACCGCGACTCTTCCTGCCACGCTCGGCCACCCGCCAACCCTGTTCGGGCGGAGCAGATGTGCCGGGCGCGGGAGGCGCAGTCGCGGGCGCACTGGTCGCCACCCGCGGCGCAGCTGCGGGCGACGACTGCGGCCCGGCCTTGGCAGGAGCCGGTGCCGTCCTCTTTTGGCCTTGCGGAGCGGGCCCTTTCGGCTTGGGCCCGGCCACGGCCGCGGCGTAGCTCCCCACGCGGCCACCCTGGCAGGGTAGCGGGGCGGGGGCTGCCGCCACGTACGGCCGCTTGTCCGCGGCGAGTGGTGGCCGGACTCGAGGTTTCGGAGGCAGCCTTGCCTCCAGAGCGGCCATGCGCGCGTCGACCAGTTTCCCGACCGACTCGATTATGGCGCGCACGGTTTCGACCGGCACACCCTCCACCGCGGGCAGCGGGATCGGCTCTACGGGCCGAACCGTCTCGGGGGCACGCTCCGCAACGCGAGGCGGCTCCCTCTTTCCACGTCCCTTAGGGACGACGGCACCCAGGCCGGCACTGGTCGATGGCGCAATTTGGGCCCGCAAGTCGGCCATTTGCTTGGCCAACTCGCGGTACGGCCGCTGCACCGCCGCCAGCTCCTTGCCCATCCGGAGATTTTGACCCCGCAGTCCTGACACCTCGCCACTTAGGCGGGCGTTTTCGGCCTGCAGGGCCTCCATCTTGGGCTGGGGAGGGCCGCTGCCCGCCATGTCCCCGGTCGCCTCGTCAGCAGGGAGGGGTCTTTCCGACGCCCTCACCACCGACGCGGCGACCGCTTTGGACTTGCGAGCCGCAACTCCCCCAGTCGAACCAGCCGACGTCGGAGCCGCCGCCCTGGTTGCCGTCGCCTTCCCCCCCTCTACCGCGGCGCGATGTCGCCACCTTCGGCGGGGGGAGTTTTTAAGACCCCTCTCCGAGGTCGGATTCCGAGCTCCCCTCCACATGGGGACGCTTCCGAGCCCTCAGAGAGAGGTCTTCCAGTCGTACCTCCAGTACCTTCGTCAGGCTCACCGCGGCAGAACGCGTCGAGGCGGTGGCCCGGAGGTCTGTGGCAGGTAAATTGCCGCTTCCGTCGCTATCTATGTTTAGGCCTATGTACCTGTTTGTGGTTTTTAGGTGTCCATCATTAGGCGCAGGAGACGCAGATGGGCGCGTCTCCCGGTCTCTAGGCGGAGAGATACGTTGGTCCGCTATCTCTTCCAGCGCCTTTCGTTTCTCCTTCCTCTCTCTTTGACGCCGCTTAGCCTCCGCGTCCACTATGCGCCTGTACGCTGTGCTTATCAGGCCTCTGGGCGTCCTCTTCCTCTTCTTCCTTTTCATCACTAATGGGGCCGAGTTGACGGCCGGGCCCCCCGCGGCCAAAACAGAAGGTGCTCCCCCCCTATACGAACTGGAGCTGACTGAGCTGTCATCGGAGCGCGTTCCCGGAACGCGGAAGGGACTCCCCGACATCGTCGGGACCCTCAGGAGGAATATACGTCGTATTAGCTTCTGTCATTGTTTATGGGGGTTTAAAGTCCCCCCGGGTGACTGGGTACCGCTCTAACGGCTGACTCCTCCGGAGTAACCATGCATCCTCTCGCCGAGCGGTGAAACTTAGGATTCGGGATTGTTTTTTCTTTGGAGGGTTATCTATCTCCGCACCCTAAATCCCGGCCCTAAATTTAGGATATCCTAAACTCAGAGACACGGGCCGGACATGAGGGACATCTCGAGAGAGACCCCATGCCCTTTGGAGAGGGGACGACGGGGAATGCCATCCCTTCCTACAGGGTCAAATCGTACGCGCTCAGACGGCGCAGAACGCGCCGAGACCCGATCGCTGAACTCTTGGCCGTCAGATGGGGAAAAAGGGTCTGACGTTTCCAGGGTGCACCACGTGGAGGTGGTTCAGCCTCGCACCCCCTTTGTAACGATAGCCGTGATTTATATTTCTGGCTGGCTCTTGCACGAGCTGAGGCCGACATAGAAAATGTTTATATATTTATTATCACTTTCTGGTTATTTTAAATATAAATACTGTCCAAATTACACTTATTTTTGTATAAATCAATCGGTTTAAATAAACTTGACAAACACACGAAAGAATCACCGCGCTATAAAGTCGGAGTCACGAGTTACACTGAATAGAAACAAGCGAGAGCGCCGGTTTCGCACAGTTAACGCAGTATCCCTTCCCGCCGCCCCGCTCGACCCCGACACGAACTCAATGTCATAACAGTGAGCTGACTATATAAGTGAAATATTCACACCACATTTTTGTTTCTAAGACTAATAGTTTTTTAATTATTAAGGTACGATGATATAGACCTTTTCGTTACGGTCCACTTTTTAAACCTGGTACCCGTATGTTTCGGCGCGATTTTAAAGACGTTTCACGTCAAAATGAAATATCCATTTACATAGTTGGCCAGGTATAGAAAGCCTGGACATAATTTTAACAAGTATACCAGGATCCACACTATCAAAAGCACCCTGAACATCAATGAATACACAGACAGTATTCATATTTTTACTTTTTGCATGTTTAAGGTCAGAGATCAAGGAGGTGAAACTATCAGTAGAGCTACGGCCTCGACGAAAACCATACTGAATATGAGGAAATATGTGTTTTGATTCAACATACCAATCAAGACGGGCTTTAATCATATTTTCAAAAATCTTCCCAAGACATGATGATAATGAGATTGGCCTATAAGAGCTGGCCAACTCTGGTGATTTATCTGCTTTAAGTATTGGTATAATACACTGTGTTTTCCATGACTGTGGAATAGATTTATTATGCCATAGGAGGTTGAGAACATCAAGAAATGTTTTTTGGGCAGATTCATGTAAATTTTTAATGATTATATATGGATAATCATCTAAGCCTGGGGTTGTATTCTTTCTAGATTGTAAACTCATTGTAAATTCAGACCTTGAAAAATAATCTAATAGATATATTGAATTTCTGTTGTTGTTATGTATTTCAAACATACTGTTTATTTGATCAGTATTTATTAGGTTGCTATTATCTGATAATTTATCTAAAAATGGAGAAACAAACTGATCTTGGTATGATTTATTGTGAGCCCTTATACCTTTAAACATTTTAACAAGGTGCCATATCTTACTAATGGGAGTAGTTCTGTTAAAAGTATTACATAAAGTATCCCATCCTTTTTTCTTCTATTCGGATATGATCCTTTTTTTAAGTGCATCTTTTCTTTTATAGTTTATGTAATTATCAATAGTAGGCTCATTTCTATACAATTTCAATGCCTTGTATGATGCAATTACATTTTGCTCGCAAATATGATTCCACCATGGAGCTGGTGGTCTACTTTTAAAATTGTTTGTTTTAGTAAGTTTTGGAATTGTCAATTCTTTAAGAGTGTTCAATCTAGAACAGAAGTCATTATAGGTTGAAATTGGATCGTATAATTTCAGAACCAAGTCATTGAACATTGTTTTAGAAAGCGTTTTATATGTTGTCCAATCAGCTTTTTTATATATGAATCTATTTACTGGTGAACTAACATGATATTTATCTATACTTAATGTAATCTCCGTTATTGTTGGATAATGGTAACTTCCCATGGCATCATCGTGCACAGACCAGTTGCACAGTGACGAGAGATTTGCACTAATTAAGCTAACATCTATTGCAGGAGGTTTACGTCTAGGGTAGTTGACAGTTGTAAAAGTGCCATCATTTAAAATACACAGATCTAAATCCTCAATTATATTATATAAATCTTGACCTCGACCTTTAGTGGATAAACATCCAAATGCAATGTGGTGGGCGTTAAAATCACCGCTTATAAAAATAGGCTTTGGAAGATCGGTAATTACATTATATAATCTGTTAAGGTGTATATGCCTGCTACAGGGTGGACAGTATACACAAAGAATAGTTAAGCTACCTCGAACAGTCGATATAGACAGAGCAATAGTTTGTATGTCTTCATAAAAAATTGTGTTTATAATATTATACTTTAAGTAAGGTTTAATCAATATTGCAACCCCATTATGCGCATTTTTCGAATTTCTATTGTAAATATTATAACCAGGTATTTTATAATTATTATTATCTTTGAACCATGTTTCATTAAGTAAACAAATATCAATATTTTGTCTGTTTAAAAATTGTATCAATAAAGGTTTTTTGCTGTTTGCACTTTGAATATTGTACTGAGCAATCCTTAGCTTAGGTTGTGTATCACCTGGATCCATTATGTTAAATTTTTAATTAATAATTCTTTAATACTTTTGATAGTAGTAGGTGTGTCATCACCCTTATTGCCAAGCTCCACCAACGTCTGCACTAGGGCCATAAGCACAGCATTGTTGGAGACAATTTGATTTTTTATGTCCTCATTAGAAGAAATACTATCTTTTTGTTTATTTACATCAATTACAGTTTTATTTACAAGCTTATTATTAGATGAATGTACAGGCTTAGGTAAAGATTTATTTACAATATTATTCGCCATCTGCTTTTTTGGTGAAAGAAGTGGTGGGAAATCTGTTACATTAGTTTGTTGCTTTGTTAGGATAGCACTTGCATAAGTAATGTTTTTTTTTTTCTAATATTTTCTTTATTTTAACAGGACATAATCTGGAAACTGCTAGATGAGGTCCACTGCAATTCAAACAGCAGATCTCGTTTGGCTTGTCACATTCTTTATATAAGTGCTCACCTCCACAAATGGAACATCTTTGTTTGCTGTTACAAATTTTTGCAGAGTGGTTAAATTTGAAACATCGGCAACACTGTTGTAATGGTGGAATATATTCAAAAACTCTGTATGAGAATAAATCATACTGAACATTATCTGGAAGTACATTAGAAAGGAAAGTTATGCTTACAGTCTGCAGTTGTACACGTTCTTGTCCAACTTTCTTTGTAAAACGTCTTATTGCAATTATTTCTTTGTTGGAAATGTTTGCTGGGACATACCTAATAATGCCAGTTTTTTCAATTTGGGCTGTTGGTATAAAAGCTCTCATTTCATGCTTGATTAGAAAACTTGTATTTTTAATAAAATTGTTAGCTGTATTATATTGCTTGAATATAACCGCTATTTTATTGGCATTCACACGCTGAATAGCCGTCACACCTTTAATTTGGGTAGAAAAAATATGGTTTAAATAGATAGGGCTCTTGTTCCCTAGTCTATCTTTATTTGTTGTTTCTACATATACTTTAAACTCTGTGTTTAGAGAATTTTCCGGGTACAATCTCTTATAATTTAGCTTAAGATATGGCACATAAAAGTTCTCAACACCGCCGTCCACACCACACCCACAGTCCATATTTTTATCTCCTCCACCTTCGTCGTCAGGTCGAGGGCGTTTGTTAGAGGTGGTCGGCTTATCACCGGCCACCTCATGTTCCTTCATTTTGTAGGCTTTATATTTATTTTAAAAATATTTGCGATTTCATTCAAACAAAAGCGACTTCTTCGTTTGAAAGTTCCCGCCAGAATCAAATAAAGCAGCTAAAATAATAAATGCATGTTGTGTATTACACAATATACCTAACAGCATGCAAATGCAACAGGATGATGTTGTAGATATGCCAACAGAACCCTCAAGAGCAACAATCTTTCCACAAGTAACAGTGGACTATGAAGAACATACTTCTTCTGGTCTGAGGAGGGGAATCGAGTGTCGTGCTTTATTAGTGCAAGAGCTATGGGGATCAGGGAATATCGATTAAAATAAACTTTGTTTTAGTTTAATACCAATTAGTACATATTTTTTAAATCTCTACCATTATCTCTTTACTTCAATGTTAACTCTATACTTACTATTCTTTTGAATAAACAATTATATTTAAAAAAAAATAAACTTAATAGTTTTTGTATTTAATTGAAACAGAGAAACAGATTTTTTATATATTTATTTTTCATAACATCAATAATAAAACAATAAATATATACACATTGATTTGGTTTTTACACATAACTTTTATATTTATGTAGGCATATATTATTGTGTAGATTTCCAGTCTGTTTGGGTATAAGATTCATTTATTTAATGTTCATTAAAATCTAGGTAGATAATACACTAATACTTAACATTAACAGTCTTCTAAGTAATTTATGTCTATGTGGTGATGGAGTAAGAATACAATTAACTAACCAGTGATCGTAAGAGAGGACTAAAGGATATGAAATGCATATAGCATCTATGCGTAGAGTAGGAAAACTCCTATATCAACATACTATATGTTGATATAGAAGATATCAACATATCTCAGCAGTGTGGTCCATCCATCCATCTATCTATCAGCCCGTAAACGTCCACTGTTGGACATAGGCCTTCCCACGGGAATACCATTTGTAACAGTCCTATGCCACCTGTATCTTATTTCCTGCGACCTTAATAATGTCATCAGTCCACCGAGTGGGGGGTCGTCCGATTCGTGGTCGCTACTCGAGAACCTTTCTGCCCCAACGGTTGTCGGTTCGTCGAGCAATGTGGCCTGCCCATTGCCACTTCAATGTGGTAATTCTTTGGGCTATGTCGGTTATATCCGTTCTTCTACGGATTTCCGTACTCCGGATTTTATCACGTAGAGAAATACCGAGCATAGCCCTCTCCATAGCACGCAGATCAACTTTGAGCCTCTTTATGAGGGCGACATTTAGAGACCATGTTTCAGTGCCATAAGTCATCGCTGGTAACACACACTGGTTATAAACCTTTGTTTTCAGACACTTCACCAGTG
This sequence comes from Lymantria monacha, assembly GCA_905163515.2. NCBI lineage: Eukaryota > Metazoa > Arthropoda > Insecta > Lepidoptera > Erebidae > Lymantria > Lymantria monacha. Next base: position 15,035,598 of record LR991082.1, on the reverse strand, counting down.
TGGTATAGTAGGTCTATTTCCCTCCCATCATGAAAGAGGCTCATTTCCAATAGTGGGACATATATGAGCTGCGATGATGATGATGAAGTAAATTATATATTATAAATGAGTATTAAATGAAAACTGTATTTTATTTATTTTTCTTTTCATTTTGTAGAGCACTGGCAATCTTCTCTAGGGATTGCGAAATCATTTGTGCACCTTCTCTTATTGCAACAGCCAACCCCTCTGTGGTTTTACTCAGATCCCCAAGCTTGTCCACAGCATTTGAATAATTTCTTGCTGTAGCAACTTCTGCTTCAACTCTCTTTGCCTCTATAGCAGCAAAGCGTGCTCTGTCTATCTCTAATGTAGTTTTACTAGCATGAGGTTTTTCTTAGATAATCTTTGACTTTGTATGATGGGGCTTGATGGTGGTAGTGGAATTAGAACAGTTTCTGTTTAGAAAAAATCTTGTTGAGTGATTGTAATAAATTAGCAACTTAAAGTTTATGTGTCCATCAAACCTTTAACGCTTTGTGCTGAACTCGAAGGAGCTTCAACGGGTAACATGCTGGTTAAATTTTGATCTTTATTAATAATTACTTCCATCGGTTCATTGTGTTGATTCTATAAGTAAGTTAAAAATTTAGTAAAATCATATAAGACTTTAAAATCCTTGCTTACTTACTAATATAACTAGATGGTAAATGGAACTTACTTCATGTGGAAATGGGTTAACGGCTACATCACTATCTCCAGTGGCAAATTCTTGGCCTCCCATCAGTGCCACTAGACGTTGATCTATGGGCGTGAGGCTGGGTATTTCACTCGATGGTCAGCCGCCTGTGCGATTTATTGACTGTGTATGTTGGGCACATATCTTTTTAAGGCCACACGTTTTGTCAGCCCAATACTAGAAAAAATATTATTTGTTTATTTATTGCCATACTTTTACATATATTATAACTACATAATTCTGCCATACTTTTGCCCAACTCTTCCCATTTTTTTGTGCACCGCCAAGGGCATTTAGGATGACTGCCATATCCTCCCATAGCCTTTTAGTTAAATATTTTCCATGGGCAGACCGCATGAGTCCTTTGGCGATGCCTGGGTAATCGGTTAAAAAATCCGCTAAGGCTTCCAGCTGTTCATATGTTGGTTTCATTTTAAAATTACATTATGAAAACAAAGGAATTTCAATCACCATTTAAAAAAGAATATATCTAAATAGCAACTGTTTTTCCTAATAGTTCTAATAATATGAAATACAGAAACGATATTTGAATACTACTTGGCTTTGTTCTTTTTTAATTTTAAATAATTACGAAAAACTGCTACACAAATTAACTTAAATATCTTCACTTTCGCTTCTTTTAGCTTTTAGGTAACAAACTTGTTGAATAGGTAGGGGAGAGGTGGCATGAAAGGGACATTTTTGTTGTTGAGATCCTAGTAAGTGATTGAGAAAATATTTGGAACAAATTGGAGTCGAATAAGATGCATTTATTATTAAACTATTGAATGGAAATGCAATAATTGTCATTAATCAAGTCTTAGTTATTTATTTTCGTGTTTTAAAAAAATATTGTTCTTGTCCCTTTCATAAATTGCCTGTATCGAAAGTATACCTGTGCCGGTCGTGATTGAACGAATCAAAAAGATCGCATCGCGCTCTCTGCGTGACCGATTCGGTCACCAATCGTTTGAGACCCGGATGTTTCGTAACCGATCGACCGCGAGCGACCGACACTACCCGCCCCGATACTTGTGAACGGACCGACCGATGTCGACTACGATCAAATAACCGATGTGCACGACCGAGATCGAATGCGATCAAATAACCGATGTGCGCAACCGCGGTCCAATACAATCAAATAACTGATTGACCGGCGCGTCATCAGTCGAATAATTTAGAGAAAAATACTTTTTGTTTTATTTTTATTTAGTAGTTTTGTTATTTGTGCTTCTCGTGAATAAATAATTGTCAACATCATTGAAAAACATTTATTATATTTATATATTTCACTTCGCTCGCTCTGATAATAAAATCATTTATTTTATTAATATTGTCAACATCATTGAAAACCATTTGTTTTATTTACTTATATACCTATCGCGCTTCGCTCGCCTTTATAATATTATCAGGGCGGGCGAAGAGTGATAAATTCTATGATGTCTGAATCTGTGAATCACGAACATATTATTTTATCCACATTTTCAGAAAATAGAAAATGTAATTTTTTTTATTAATTAGATTTCTTCTTGTGTTTTTAATAATTTACGCTGTCTGTCGAAAATTGTAAAAACAATTAAGGCGTGTAGATTAGCATCGGGTTTGTTACTACTATCGCCATCTGTTAGAAAACTAAAGAGTTAATCAATTTATTTTACTATATATAGATAGAAGGCATGTCTGGTTGTCGTGACCGATAACCGAGGTTTTGATCGAATCGACCGACACAGGTATAATCGAAAGGGACGCAGCAATTTATGAAAGGGACAGTACCTAATTCGAGGAAATATGTTACAATAACTACTTAAAAATCAAATTTAAAAGTGGCTGGAACTAATTATCATTCCGTTTTCATCCTAAAGATTAACACAATTAAACACTTTTATATAAACTTAAACAGAAATCAACAATATTAAAATCTTTTTCTCTCTTTTCTTATATATAATAAACTTAAAAAATATTGATAGCTTTTCTTAAGACACTTATAATCAGTCTCCTTATAATAAACAAGAAATGAAACATATATTAAATAAAAGACTAATCAACAATAATAATTATTTCTTTTTTAAATAGACTTATAACACTGATCAACAAAAAACTTTTTTTCTGTGTAACAAGAAAAAATTTGGCTGATTCTATTAGGAATAAGATCGAGTAGGGTAGAATTAGTAGTCTAAAATTCCAGATACGAATAGTTTTATTATAATATGATTTCTTTTACTTTTCTTAAATTACAAGTTATTTTAACATTAATTAAATTATTATTAATGTTATAATATTAATATAATTACTTTTTTATGATTTTCTCCTGTATTTCGCGACAGGAACGTCCCTTTGTAATCCCCAGCAATAATCTGCCAGCATAGTTAGACTCCATTGTACCTGGTATCGTTTTTCTATGGTAAAAATGTCTTGGTGGAATCGTTCCCCGTGTTCATCACTAACGGCACCCTTTTTTTTTTTTTTTTTTTTGGTGGACTATGGATTAGTCTCGCCCCGCCAAATCGGTCCGGGGTGACGGAGAAGGCGGCGCATGACCCCATAGACCCACCGTAAAACTCCTCTCTCTTCGCCGTGCGAGCGGGTCACCGGGACCCGATTTTTAACTTCGGTGGCCCGCCCGGCGGTTCACCCTCGCGGGTTCCTCTCGTCGACGCCCCGACAGATTTCGCCGTCGGGGCGTCGCCCTCACGCGGTGGCCTCACGTCGGGTGACCGGACAATTCCCCGGTCCGATCACCCGAAGCCTCGGTTAGGGCGGCATCAGGCGCAGGTATTCGCGCCTGCGCCGCCCCGGCCGCTGGCGGCGGCCCGGGGCGCGGGAATCCTCCCTTGCCCGTTCCGCCGCTTCCTTCTGCGAGATGACAGCCTCGCAGAAGGCGGCGACCGCGTCCCAGTTCCTGATGCTGTCGACCATCGCCCTCGCGACGGCCGGCAGCGTCAGGTCGGCACCGATGACAGCGACGAGGTCACGGCGCTGCCGCTCCCATCCCGGACACACCTCCAGCGTGTGTTGCGCCGTGTCCTCGTCACTCCTGCAGTGGTGGCAGGCCGGAGTCCACTCCCTATACACGACCCTGTGCAGGTACAACCCGAAACACCCGTGCCCCGTCAATACCTGCACCAGCCGAAAGGTGAGGACCCCGTGCCGCCGCTCCATCCACTCTATCAATACGGGCCGGAGGGCCTCAACGGTCTCCACACCGTGCCTAGGCCTCTCCAGCCGCGTAGCCCAACGGGCGATGACGTCTCGGCGGGCATCCACGCGCCAGGTGGCTATCTCGCTCAACGATGGGGAGCCACCTTCCTCGCGCGCTGTGATAACCCGCCGGTAGAGGTCGGAGAGCATCTCCGCCTCTAGGTCCCACGGGGGTGTCCCGGCCAACAGGCACGCCGCCTCTGTCGACACCGTGCGGTACCCGCGAATGGCTCTGACCGCCATGGCTCTCTGTGGCCTCCACAGAACCGCCCTGAGCTGGGCGTTCAGAGCCCTCGCCCACACGGGTGCGCCGTACATGGCCATCGAGCGGATGACCCCCGCATACAGCCGTCGGGCCTCAAAACTGGGTCCGCCCACGTTCGGCATGAGTCGAGAAAGGGCGGACGCCGCGCCGACAAGCCGGGGAGCAATCTGTCGGAAATGCTCCCGGAACCACCATCGCCCGTCGAGCACCAGACCCAAGTACCTCATATGGGCCTGGATGCTGATGTGGATGGAGTTTACCACTATCGAGGCGCCGATGGGCAGCCTCACACGGGGCCCATGGAAAAGTAGGGCCTCCGTCTTGTTTAGGGCCACCCTGAGCCCCAGCGCCTCGATCCGCCTGACCATCTCCTCGGTGCCGAGAGTGGCCAGGCTCGCCGCCTCTTCGAGTGTCCTGCCCCGGGCTGTGACGAGCGTGTCGTCAGCGTAGCACACCAAGCTCAGCCCGGGGGGGAGACTCCCTCTCAACGCCCAGTCGTACCCGATGTCCCACAGAGTCGGCCCCAGAACCGACCCCTGTGGAACGCCGCACGACATGGGCGTCCGCACAATGTCCCCTGCGGGACCCGCGCAGAGGATACTGCGGCCCTCCAAATAGTCTGCCACCAGCCGCCTGAGATACAGGGGCACTCCATGGAACCGGAGCGCCTCCCTGATGCAGCCGAATGGCAGACTATTGAATGCGTTGGCGATGTCCAACGACACCGCCAACAGCACTCCCTTCCCGGCGACGGCCTCCGCGGCCGCCTGCCTCAGGCGTAATAGGGCCCCGATGGTCGAACGCCCCCTCCGAAACCCATACTGAGCGTCCGACAGATCGGGCCCCACCTCCTCCAGGTGTCGGACGATGCGGGCAGCGAGCACACGCTCCAGCAGCTTACCCACATCGTCGAGGAGCACGATGGGCCTGTAGGCCGACGGCAAATCCGGGGACCGTCCCGGCTTTGGCAGGAGAACCAACCTCCCTTCCTTCCAGCACTCAGGGAACCGTCCAGACGTCAGACAGGCGTTGAACAGCTGCCTGAGGCGAGGCTCGAAGTGCTCGAGGAGCGACGTCAGCACCCGGACTGGAATTCCGTCCGGGCCGGGGGCCGTGGTGGCGGAACGAATCTTCGCCACGGCCGCCCCCACTTCCGACTCCGTCACGGGCGGAACACTCTCGTCGTCGTCGGCCTCCCGGTCCTGATCTGGCAGAGCCATGACCGGGGGCGTGTGTTCCGACTGCCGTGGAAACAGCTCCTCGACCACCCTACGAAGGAAGTCGGGCTGGAGGGTCTCGGTGAGGGGGGGGGCCCGCGCGCGAAGCTTGTTCAGCGCCGCGCGATATGGGCGACCCCAGGGGTCACGGTCGAGACCATCCAACATCTCCTGCCAACTCGCGCCCTTGGCGGCTCGGATGGCCAGCCGAAAGGCAGTCCGCGCACTGCGGTACGCCTCGTACAGCTGGCCCTCCCGCTCGACGTCGCGGTGACGCCGCCGGCTGCGGGTGTAGGACCTTCGGGCACTGATACACGCCGCACGAAGGTCCGCCAGTCTTGGGGACCACCAGTAGACCCCCTGCCTCGGAGGCGGACGCCGCCGCACTCTGGGCATGGCCGCATCGCAGATCTGCGTTAACGCACTGCGAATGCGGACAGCCTCAGCGTCCACTCCGTCTGCTGGGGGTGGTGAGGACAGCCACGTGCTGACAATGGCCGCCTCCGCCAGTAGATCCCTGTCAAGACGACCCACAGCCCACCGCGGAAACGCGGGAGCTCCGTCCGCCCTGTGACCCCTACCGGGTTCCCGGGGGGATCACTAACGGCACCCTAGTTTGGGGGAAAAAAGTCTAAATGTTAATGTAAAAAAAATGTATTTTAAGGAGATATTGCAGCTTAAGGCTTTATAATTCTCTAAAAGTTCTTCGACAATAGTTTTATAGTCATTTGATCGATGATTTCCGAGAAAATTTTCAGTGATTTTTATAAATGATTCCCAAGATGGTTTTTCCAGATCATCGAGTTGTTCTTTAAATATACCATCTTTTATCACTTGCCTGATTTGAGGACCTACAAAAACACCCTTATCAATCTTGGCGTCACTGATTTTAGGGGATTTTTCTTTTAGGTGTTGAAATCCAGCGCCATTTTTATCCATTGCTTTCACAAAGTTTTTCATCAAACCAAGTTTTATATGGAGAGGTGGTAAAAATATATCTTTAGGTTGTACTAATGGAACGTGTTTTACATTTTTTATTCCTGGAGTAAGAGATCGTCTTTAGTTTTAATAGTAATGCCTTTTATATTAGTCAGACAAAAATAACAATTAGTTGAATGGTCTGTCGGTTCCATCCAAATCATCGGAATTCCAAAAGGCATAGATCGAGATCTTTCCTCCCATCCTGTAAGAAGTCCTACACATATAACACAACAGATCTGAGGAACCCACACTTTATCTTGCTGACAAACAGGAAAACCGAAATAACTTTCATATTTTTTTTTTATTAAAGGTGTTAAATTTCTACGATGAGATACAAAAGTAATTTCACCACAAATGTAACAGAACTTGTCAGGATCATTTTTGCACTTTCTTGACATTCTTTAAGAATCACTTCACTCAGCAAACACAAAACACAGAATGAATAAAATAAATAAAAAATAATAAGGAAAAAACAATTAATATTAAATTTTACTGATAAGTGCTGGGAACTAGTCCTACAACTGGGCCTACCTAACCTCTCCACAAAATCATATGTATATTAATTTGATTAGGACTAGTTCCCGTGTACCCTGGGTACACGGGAATTAGTCCTAATCAAATTAATATACATATGATTTTGTGGAGAGGTTAGGTAGATATTTCGAAATTACTGCTTACTTTTCTTGTTACAAAATTTTGTTGATCAGTGTAATCAGCAGCCTCCGTAAAGTTTAATTTACAGTCTTATTAAACTCAGATACCAATCATTGTGGTTTTCAGTGACATAGTGAGCAAAAAAAGTTAAAAATACCTTTAATGCCACAACATTCGTGCACCCATTTCGAGCAAATTTTACATTGAAACCAATCTTCAGTGCTTTCTGAATATTTTTCCTTACAAACATTACATTGGACATCATGTTCTGTTTTATCTTTTGTAATGCTGCGATTTCTTAATCTTGGTGTGACTTCTTCATTTTCAAAAATGCCATCTATTGAGTCAGAGTGATCTTTATCTACATTTGACAAGGCATCACTACTGCTGCTACTGCTTGCGATTTTTCGTGCAACCTTCTTCCTATGACTAACTTTAGTTTTCTTTTAATATCGGTTTTCTTCTTTTTAGCGTTCTTGTTACTTTTGGAGTGTGGTTTGATTCCTGAATTGTTAAATTACTTATGAAAATTTGTTTTACATGTTTTAAGTTTCATTTATCAGTTCTGGGTGTTTTTTCTTTCAGATATCCACCATATTTTCTAAAAGCAATATATCTTTTTTAGGGGTTTCAGTTATAATTATGGTTTTACCTTTGTGTTGCTTCCCAGTGGTTTTTCGAGGTAAGGTTTTAGGATATGGTCGAATGGCTTCCGGAGATATAAGAACTTCAGTATTGGAATATCTAGCTTGTGACTTATTTAAAGTTAAGGGTCCAGGTTGTGGCTCATACAAAGTAAAAGATTCAGGTCGTGTCTCTTTTGTGGTAGACGTTCCAGGTTGTGACTCATTCAAAGTCGAAGAGCCAGGTCCTGTTTCTTTTGTGGTAGATGTTCCAGGTTGTGGCTCGTTCAAAGTAGAGCACCAAGCTTGTGGCTGACTTAAAATGGAAAGTGAAACGGTTCTTGCATTTGAATCAAGTTCAGGTTCATCAATAAAGCTGATATCAGACGGTTCATTTTTTGTTCATTTTTGTCTTTCATTTTGCATCTTTCACTCGAAGTGACGCATCTGAACACAAAATGAAACATTAGTGCCGAATGAATTCATTAGTGAAACGATCCAACAGTGTTGGATATTGGCATTCGGCATCTTTCACTCGCACTCCGAGTGAACAAGAAATGAACAGTCTGAACACTGAGAGAACTTTCATTCGGGTCCGGTCATTTTGTTTCAAGTTCTGTAGACGTAGGATGTCCCGTGTTAATAATTTTCTGCGCTGCTTTGCACTGGTCGCACGCGGCAAATGTGTGTGTATGTGTGTGTGTTGATCGATCGAGTGGATCGATCAAAATACATTACATTTTTTGGAGAACTTTAAAAAGATTATTACAATATGAATCAGGATCTTCAACTGCTAGTTCTCTCAACAATGTATTTGATGCTGCTAATATTTTTTTCTTTCAATCCATGGTAGCACCCATCACCATCGACGTTTTCTTTACTTCTTTTTTGTCAACTCTTTGATTTTTTTTAGTGCTCTGGTGGCAAATGAGTAAGCAGCACACCTGTTGTTAAGTGTTACTGCCGTCCATGGGTCTTTACCACACTAGAGGTATAACTAGGCCGCTCCCTGCCAACAATCCCAAACCCACCCAGAAAGATGGGCTTCCGGCTCTCTCGCTCACGGAACGAAGCACAGCAGCATATTGCCACTGCTCAAGCGACGATTTTCTGCGAGAGTGTGGTAATACCCCGGATGAACCGGCCCACGGCTTTAGACATAAAACTGTCAACAGCGTGGTCCTACCACTAAAAAGATATCAGTAAAAATTGATTAAATGATCATAAATTAAAGTAATTCCAAGACGCACGACTTCATTCGATGATATATTGAAAGAAATAAATAGTGAATGTTCATTTTTAAATCATTCCCTCTTAGCCGTGTGAACATAAAATGAAAGAAAAATGAACCATCACTCGAGTGAACAATCACTCGAGTGAACCGTCTGATATCAGCTTAAGGTAAGAAGATCAATAGAACAGTGCTTCTTCATTTGAGGAAGATTTGTCAGAGTTTTCTGCTGAACCAGTGAGGGTCTTGAGAGATTGAGGTCGGTCTGTCACGGAAGCAGGTAACAAATCTTTATCTGAAAATTTTTTTATTTATTGGCCATATCTCGGTGCTCTTGAAGCCAGAAGTTATATAAATAATTCATATTAAAAGCAGCATAGAACGCATCTTTACCAAATTGAGCCACATTATAAATTTTGACAGTTTTGCCAGGGTTCGAAGTCATCCAGTCATTCATGCTAGCTGTATAACGTGCTTTGAAGGGTCCGAATACGGTCACATCGAGGGGTTGCAGGCGGTGACTGCAGTGAGGTGGAAAGGTTAGTATCATTATGTTATTTGCTCGGGCATACAGCACTACATTAATAATTGTATGAGTATTATGGTTGTCGAGGACTATTAAAGCCGGTGATTCAGCACTAGGCTTGACAAAGTGAACAAAATGTTTTAAATCTTTTAAAAAACAATCTTCGATTATCCAACCAGAGACGTTTGCGAGGCTTAAAGCACCCGTTAGACCATTTTCAAGCATATATTCTTTAAAATGAACACGCGGAAATATAAAAGCAGGAGGAATGCTTCCGCCAGCAGCATTTGCGAACACCAGCATAGTTACAAACGAGCCACGTTCTGTTGAGCTGATTTAAACAACTCTCTTAACACCTGCTTGGGCAACTATCTTCGGTGCGTGGGTGACTGTCGTGCATGCAGTTTCATCTAAGTTCCATATCATATTTGGAGGGATACTAAGCTTTAAGTAACATTTCTCTAAGTTATCGAAAATGTTTTGCACATTGAGTCTATTAAAGCTCGTAGTTCTTGCTAGTGAAGTATTCTCTGGTTTTCTTACGCTCAGCGAATCATACCTTTTTAAAAACTCTTAAGCCAATCTGGACCAGCTGTATAATTTTTTTCCCAAGAAGATGGTATAGTAAGATTTAAACGAACAGCATACTGAATGTAATACATAATACCATTATGCTAGATCTCTGACTTGTTTAGTTGTCAAGCCATGGCACATTTTTGAGGAGGTCTGTAAGTAATCTGGCAGAGAACATTCTTGGTCTACTGTAAAAACTCTTTTATTGCCAATATTTGGTTTATAAACAAATTAAGTACATTCAGAAGTTTTGGCTTTTGCGACCAATCTGTGCAAATTGGATTTGCTTGTATTAACTATTTTCGCAGCCGATCTCACAGAAATACCTTTTTGTAACATTTCATTAACTGCCTCTTCAATTTTGCGTGCATCGACACGCGTTCTCTTTGGAGGTGGCATTTTTAATTTGAAAAAGAAGTTAAAAAAATATTAAAAATCTAGTGCAAAGCAGTAGTCTTGAAAGGGGCGTCCCATTCATAACGGTTTGTTGTGTCCCTTTCATAAATATCATACAAAATTTGAAAACATAATCACAAAATCTACAATATTAAATTAAAGTTCACCTACCATATGTTTTCGTGTCTGTGAATGTTCAGTCTATCTTAAACAGTGATTTACACATCAATAATCAACTCGCAGCACTTGATAAAACGTTTTACAATTATTGCAGAAAAAATCTTTTTACACCCATTATCAACACTCATACGAATCCACCATGTTGAAAATGACAGGAATATGAAGTTAGCCGAGAACGAACTTGCGTCAAAGGTGCCATACGACAAAAATAGTGTTGTCTCGAAATTGTTTTTACTTTACGGGTTATTTGAATTGACCCTTTCAATACGTGTCCGTTTCATGCTACCCCTCCCTACTTGATACCTTGTCGAGATTCCCGCTATAGATACCATTGTTTTTATTTGACTTGTAGTACTGATACTATTAGCCACAAATAAAAGCCGAATGCGCATTTTAATTGTGTTCACACGTAGTAAACTCGTATTACGTCACAATATATTTACTAAAAAAATATGTTATGGATAAATGAAAGAATTTCTCAAGATATTTTATAATTTTATTGATGGTAGGTTAAGTTTGATTTTACATGGCCACACTCGATAGTGTTGATCGCAATGCTTCTTAATATTCCGAGTCGATCGTGATTATGATTTCAATGTCATTTTCGATTTTGTTCAAGAGTACCAAATATAAATTGGTGAGATAGGAATTGAATCGGAATCAAAATCAAAACTGTATTCAAGAGTAAGCCTGCAGATCGGTCATGTACTGAAGGAAGGTGGAGTCAAGAGTTTCCGAAACCGGCGAGCGTGTATGAAGAGAATTATGAATGTTGAGGAAGCGAGTGAAGTATGCAAGGATAGAGTTCTCTGGCACTCTGTTCTCTCTGCCTACCTTGCAAGGGACATGGCGTGATGGTATGTATGTATTAAATAAATCTCTAAGGTATATATTATTATACTTAAGATATGTAAATGCAATATAAGTGTATGATTTTTTTAAATATTTCGATGTTAATAAATAGTAAGTATCTAATAAGTGGTAATAAAAGCCTCTACACGTATACGAAGTACGAAAACATAAAATTAAAATAGATCACGAGTCACGTAAACTATGAATAGTCACAAAATTGAAGTTTATAACGCACAGGAATAGCTGCAACATTTTCATCTTAAAGTCACTCGATGGCCCAGTATGAGCTGTTAATAGGGTCCAGGATTTCTTCTTATGTAGAACTCAAGATACAGTGATAGATAAATAGTAACTGTGTAACGCGCCGTGTTAGTAGTACAGATTAGGATACAGCGACTCCAGAGAGTGTGAGAAGTCTCTTCAGGGTGAAATGAGTTTCCACCCAATAATTCGGTAGTAACGAGATGTTATCTTGAAACAGCGTGATAAGGTGGATTTATTGTTTTTAGAGTCCGGTAGAATTGAATTATTGTTCACTAGTCTTCACGATTTTTACATATTTTACTGTAAATTTAATCTTTAATGAACAACTCATGTACTCTATTTTATGTGAACAATAAATCATTTCATTTCATTAAAAGTCACTGATTTTCGAAGCGTTCCGAGGATTTTAAAATCCGTTTAGCTGCCACCAAATATTATTCGGGTTCTCGTTTATTAGTTTTGTAAAAAGTTTTAATTGTCACAATACATTACATTGTAGTAACACATTTAATTGAATATAAAATTAACAAAATGATTTTAATTATAAATCGACCAGCGCGAATGGGATTTATAACCGTACTACTACTGAATGTGTGGGATACGCGGGAGACGAGAGCTTAGAAATGCTGATATGGCAGAAAAGGGGAAAGCTAAGAGAAACAGGGAAGATTACAGTTATAACAGATCACTCGATCACAGGTACTTCTATCGCGGATCGTGATTCTTTTGTGTGTAACTTATTTTATCGATTATCGTAATTCGAATAAGCAATACAATAAGGGTTGTTTTACATCATGAAAATAGTTTAACGCACAAGTTCATGCATGTCAAAAGTACTGATTTTCCTACATGATAAAAGTTTATTAAAGTTTTGGTGAAAGTATTTTCGTTGCTTGAATCAGCCCTTGCAGTGGGATAAAATAGACAAAAATAATAATAAATGAGAATTTGACTTTAGTCTTTAGGTCAGTAAATTAAAAAATAATGAAAAGAAAACATGTAGGTACGGCTTCATTACTGCTATATGTGTAATAATAATAATATACAGGGTGTAAGGGGAACGCTCCCGAAAACAAAGACAGGTAACCCTACTAGTCCTAATTGTACTGATAGGCTAGAAAAAAACATCGACTCGGATGAAAAAAAAATGTTTTTTTTTTCACCACGCGAGGTTGTTGAACTCTTGAACATAATATGATCGTGAATTTGAATAGATTGCGTTTTTTCTCATCTGAGTATAGTTACGCATTTTATATCGAGTTATCGTTACTTGGCACTGTCCTAATACGATGGAATGTGAAAAAAACATAAAAAAAATTATAAAAAAAAAATTTTTTTCATCTTGATCGATTTTTTCCTAGTCTATCATTACAAGTAGGACTAGTAGGGTCACCTGTCTCTGTTTTCGGGAGCGGTCGACTTCCACCCTGTATAGTGAGTCAACTCGGTGACTAGACGGGGCAACGATGCGGCGCGGTATGAGTAGCGGAGTCCCTCTCCTGCCCGCGACGTCTGCGGTAGTAGCGGTGCATACCGGTACCATGCCGAGACGTCCTTTTAGGCGTGTCACGTAGCGTACCTACAGAAAAATGGTACGCATGCGTTTAATCATTTAACTTCAGTTATTGGAATTTCTTTATGCTTTTTAAATATGCGTACCACCTGTGCATTTACAATGTTTGTGATAATATATATTACAATGTCTTATGATAATAATAGTGGTGAATTGCGTTTTCATCAACCCTTGCACATTTTTAGCAACTAGACGTCGCGAACAACTTGTAGTTATTTTGCGGCATAACAAAGGAGTTGACTCACTATCTATTATTACACATTTTATAATTTATATATTTCGGGTTTCATAGAACTCCGTTTTCCGTTAATTGTCATGCCAGTCTTAGAAAATACCCTTTGGCAGGGCACGTAAGTGTGGGGTACACAAACGGCGCTTCATTAACGTGCACAAAGTCGGGTGTAAATGGCGGCGGCTGGGCTACTACTTCAACGGGTCATCAGTCCGTTTTATTAATGGCTCATTTAAATGTTAGTCCATTTCTACAATGCTAACAGCTGTGTTCAGGCGTTAAGATATTAAGCCGAGGTTATTCTATGGCAAGCGTACTAACTACTGTATCTTTTATTTTTAGTATGCAATCAAGCATATCGTAAGTCGAATTCCATCTTGTTTTGCAGCTTTGTTTTAGTTTCTGAGCAGGCAACCTCATCTGAATTTGCATAGCTTGCAGTCTTCTAGCAACTGAAGAACTGTGCTTAAAGTACTGGACTATCGCTTTAACTTTCTCCAACTCATCTTATATCATCGCATCCAAACTGTTTTGAACAACAATATTCACGCAATCGGCGAAGCAAGGAAAATGCCGTCAAGTGGTTAAATGAACAGCCGCCACTATATTAGCCACATTATCAGTAATTATCCCAGCTATTTTATGCGAAATCCCTCAATTTGATACCTCTGTCAATAAATAAATTGATACATTTTCAGCAAGACATACTCTTTCATAAAAGTGAATTCAACCCAAGACTCCACACTACAATCGGTCCGATTGTAGTGTGGAGTCTTTTGTTATAAAATGAGCTGTCAGAGCTATTAAAGCTAACGTTATTTATTGAGGTCCATCCGTCAGTGGTCAGGTATATAGCATTAGCTTCGGCAGTCAGTTTTAACACTTTCTGCCTAGTGGTTTCGTACAGCCTCGGTATGAGACTAGTAGATGCCGTATCTATCTTATCTTATAACTGGACAATGTGTAGTTGGGTAATATTATTTTCTACATATTTTTAAATTCTAATTCTTCTACTACAGAAAAGAATGGAATCCTTTACTATGAATTTAACTATTTGTTCTTCTAGCTGTTTTGCTTTACTAACTGGTGATGGCCTGGTTGACTTACTAAAATGATCTATACTTACTGTTGTGGCTGTGTTATTTGGCGTTGAGTCGTCGGGGCAACGGCAGGAGTGGAAATATTATTCTGTTCTTCTGATGTGGATGGCGCAACACTGTAACCAGCTTCTGTATTATTTGACGTTGTACTTTTTCTACCATCATTCGTGTTTGCAAATTTACATAAATCGACAATAAAATTGTTCTATAAGCAATTAGTTAAGCAGTCTAAAATGTGATGGAGTAACAAGATGTTGAAGTAAATCATCATCATCAATCATTACTTAAAAATAATGATTAATATTAGTATAAAAGTATGAAAACATACCTGTTTCAGAAATGCTTCGTCTAAGGGGTGCTTCAATTATTGATTTAGTGAAACCTTTCTTTGACATTTTATTAATATGAACTATATTGTAAATGATAAAATGATCCAGGCGTGATTGTGAACACAAGAGAAGTATCAAATAAAAATTCTGCCTTAACCTTTCAATACCATTTTAGTCTCATCTTCCTAATTGGTACTTGTTTTCTTGACTGTGTTTACTAAAATAGCAAAATTGCTCTTGCAGGTGGTGATCATTAAAATTTGGCGCTTGTTACACCATTTTATGATTTTTACTTCCTTTACATTAATGTTTTCGCGTAGTAAGGCCTTTTTGTAGTTTCATGGATATAACTTTCTTAGATGGTTCTCTAAGGTTTGATCGGAGGGTATCACAATAAAAAGTAAACTTCTTCAGCCAATCCAACAAAGGAGTAGAAATTGTCAGCAAAATACGACCTTCATTCTCTAACCCTCTAATTAGTCTTAAAACTGTCTTTTTGCTGTGGACTTTGCTCTCGATTCTTGCCTTCTTTGCCTGTATAAATGTGTTATCGAGTATCCCTCGGGAGTGCACAATTTATATATTTTTACGCCATATTTGTGTGACATTTTTGATGTATTGACAAAATTTAAATTGTCCACGCCACGGTATCATAGATTCATCAACGAATATATTTTTACAGGACGAAGTAGTTCTTGATATCGAGAAATCAACAAGTCGCGTATTTGGCGAATTCTATATAATTTATTCCCAGTACTATCAATTGATTCGTAGCTGAAATAACAAAATTTTAATATAATCTAAAATCTATCCCTGGATATGATAAAAGAAATCGCACCCCCGATGCAACACCGTGACTTTTGTAAAAATGCTTTTTTTTTCAGCAAGAGCATTAAAACATTTGATATCGTATAAAATTATAACCTTTCTTGATTTAGATAAGATGAATAGGTTTTATCCTTACGATAACTTTTAATTTTATAATGAACAAAAAATATTTCAAAATATTATTATAAAAATACTAATTTGTTCTTTTGAAATGTGGGACACCCTCAACTGTGACGTTGTGACACTAACATAAAAAATAACTGTAATTGTGTCATAGTGAATATAGTAAATAAAAATAACTTCTTATAAAGACAAAGTTTTGTTTATTTTGCATTTTAACAAGTTTTTACTTGATGTTACGAATAAAAATTTGAATAAAATGCTGCTAAATAACTTAAATCTAAATGTTTAAATTAAATAGTCTTCGCAGTATTTGTTTTTAAATTTAATCAGACTTCTGCTAATCACAGGACGATAGTCATCGCTTATATTTACTCTAATTGGATTGGATGGTGAGTTAAGTGGTGGTAAGACAGATATGAATAACTTTTTCAACATTTGGAGGAGATGCAGAAGTTCCTTTAGGTTCAATATTATTAACTGGCATGTCCCATGCAAGTTAATAATATGTGTTCATCTTCAAAGAACTTTATACAGACAACATTTTTATTTAGTTATCTCTTGTTTTCAGATTTAGTATATTTTGACGAAGTTAATTTTATTAATTCTTGCGTATTATCGTTACTTAACTGTACAGCTAACAAGTGAATATGAAATACAGTGAGACCTGGTTAATTGGGATCTCAAGGGACCAAGACATATGTACCAATTATTGAGGGTTTTCAATAATCCAGTTTTCCAATTAAACAGGTTTAAATTTATAGTTGTCTCATTTACAGAGGTCCCCGCTTACAGAGGTCGAAATGTGCCGTTATTCCATTTTTAGAGGTGGAAATGTTAATAAAAATGCGTATTTTTGATGTTATGAATTTAATGTAGGTATGAATGTACATACATAATGTATTGCGTCGAAAAAAAAATACGGTAAAGTTTATGACTTAAAGTAATCGGTTATGTTTGTTTGTATTTGATTGCTAGTTGCTGAAACCTGTTTCTCGATAGAATAAATTTGATCAAAAATATTAGAATTATCAATATTTGACATTTCGAAATACTTGTGTAAAGTTTCTAAAGCTTCCATTGCCTCACGCTTTGAAATTTTTACTGGAGTCTCTTCACAGTCTTCTTCTTCTTCTTCTTCTGTGTCCAAAGAAGAATACATAGCAACTATGTCATCATCATTGAGCTCCTCTGAAATGAGTACATTATCATCCATAGAAACGAAATCCTGAAAAGTCACCTGCTGCTCATTTAAGTCATTCCTACATGTGGTAAATATTCTATCCCATTCTGGAAACGCTGCACAAATCTCTAGCTCCTCTTGTAGGCTCTCAGGTTCAGATACATTGGTCACTTTGAATCCAGCTTTTTGGAAGCAATTACTAATTGTGGTTTTGCTAACAGAAAACCAAGCTTTTCTTGCAAATCTCATGGCCTGGAGGATGTTGATTTGTGGACTTTTATTCTTTTCTATAGATTTAAGAACATGCTGAACAACTTCCTTCCTGTAGTAAACCTTAAAGTTGTTGATAATACCCTGATCCATGAGCTGCAATTTACTTGTGGTATTGGCGGGTAAGTACAATAATGTAACATAGTCTAATTTGGGCATATTGTTGTGAGCTGTGCAGTTGTCGACAAACATAATGATTTTTCGTTTTTGGGCCCTCATATCGGCGTTCACTTTTTTTAACCAATCTGCAAATAATTCAGAAGTCGTATCGTATCGTACTTTAGATCAAAAACTTCTAGTCATCGAAAGCGACATTAATGCGCTCAAAAGTAATGAGGGAAATACCATGCAAACAATATCCGCTAACCAAAACCCGCTATCGCTCAATTATGAAGACACTATCTTAGAACTGCAAGATCGTTATCGACGCGCGAAGAACATTATTTTTACCGGAATACCCGAAACTAACTGTATAAATAAAAAAAACTAGATATGAGTATGATCAAAATGAAATTATGAATATAATTAAACTGATATATCCGGACTGTCCTAAGCCCAGTAAATTGTTTAGATTGGGTAAGTATATACCGGGCAAAAGCCGTTTACTTAAGGTATGCTTCGAATCAGAGAGCGTTGTAAAATACATATTACGTAATAAAAATAAAAACAATTTGGATGCAATTCATATCTACTCTGACCAAACCCCGTTACAACAACAACACTTTAAGAGATTAAGTGCGGAATTATATATGCGGCAACAAAAAGGAGAAATTGATTTAATCATAAAATACATCAGCGGTGTGCCGAAAATAATTAAATCATCTTCAAAAAACGACAAATAAATACACCAGGCACTGATACTGAGACATCAAATTTTGATATTAGGCCCGTTATAAACTATCAGAATATAAATTGTTGTAGTAGTATAATGTTTTCAAAACAATCGTCTTTAAAATGTTTATATACAAATATAAGAAGTTTAGTTAAGAGTGGCAAAATTGATGAAATTAAGTGCATCTTGAGGTCTGTGGGTACAATAATACATATAATCCTTCTCACAGAAACATGGATAAAGTCAGATTTGGAGGCTAAAACACTGGTCATACCCAATTATTCTCATGAGTATGTATATAGAAAGGGACGCGTTGGCGGTGGTGTATCGATCTATATCCACAATAGTCTTAAATATAAGGCCATAGAGAACGTATGTATTGACAAAAATGAATATCTTTGGATATATATTGAACAATTAGCCTTGTATATGGGACTTATTTATAGACCTCCAAATACAAATATAAAAAAATTTATGGAAATATATCACTCTCAGATACAAGGTAAAAGGAGGTCTATGATATTTGGAGACTTTAACATTGATCTATTACAAAACGATAGACAAACAGCAAACTACACAAACATGCTTAATGAATCTGGTTACCAATTTCTTAATAAAGTTAGCAGTGATTATAGCACACGAGAAACAAGGACTACCTGTACTATACTGGACCATGTATGTACAAACATTCAATGTAATACATTTAATATATCTCTGTTGGATAGTTCACTCTCTGATCATAAGCAAATATTTCTAGAAATAATAGAATCTAAAATTAAGAAGAAAGAAAAACAACAGTATTTGGCGACGGACTACCACTCGTTATATACATCGATTAAAGAATATAATTTTATGAAAGAAACTCTAGACTATGGTGCACTAGAAAAAATAGTTTTAAATGGAATTAAGAAAAATAAGATAATGAAATTTAAAGTTATAAATAAACCGCGCGACGACTGGATAAATAGCAAAGTAATAAGCGATATAAGGAAAAGAAATTTAGCATGGAATGAATTTAAAAAAGAACCACACAACAAAAAATTAGAGGTAATTTTCAAGCTGAGAAGGAATAAAGCATCTAGGAACATAAAATACTCAAAAAAGAACTACTTCTGTAAATCCTTTAAGAATTGTGAAAAACAGCCAAAAAAAATGTGGCACTTAATTAATACATTAGCTTGTAACAAATTTAAAGATAATAGTATACCTGCAAATCTTAAAGTAAACGAAATAACTATTACAGATAAACAGCATATTTGTCAGTATTTTAATAATTTTTTTGCCACAGTTGGTCCTACATTAGCTAATAAAATACCACATAATTGTTCTAATAAGATACACACAAATGTTCCAAAACTCAATGACATTTTCAGCAAATTTGAACTCTGCACAGGTAAGGAGATAGGGCAGATAATTGATGCTTTAAATTCAAACACTGGAAGTGGCATAGATGGTATAAGTGTTAAGGAGTTAAAATGTATTAAGCATTTAATAGTAGAAAATTTGACTCATTGTATTAATGACTGCCTTCATATGGGTATTTTTCCTGATAGTTTGAAAGTTGCCAAAGTTATGCCAATCTACAAAAGTGGCTGCAAAAGTGATCCTGGTAATTATAGGCCTATCTCTGTATTACCAGTGTTTTCTAAAATTTTTGAGAAAGTAATTTATCAGCAACTAAATACATTTCTAATAAAGAACAATTTTTTTTATAAGCAACAATACGGTTTTCGACCTGGATCGAATACTGTTTGTGCTACTACCGATCTTGTAACTAAAATCAAAGATGCTATTGATAAAAAGAAAATTGCTCTTGGTGTCTTTATAGATCTTAAGAGCGCTTTTGATACTGTAAGTCATAGCATTTTGTTAGACAAACTATGGGATTTAGGAATACAGGGATCAGTTCATAAAATCCTTAAATCGTACCTTGAAAATCGTAGACAAGTCGTAAAAATTAATTCTTTCGAAAGTGATTCGGTTAATCTAACATACGGTATCCCACAAGGCTCAATTTTGGGCCCATTACTATTCCTTATATACATCAATAATATAAACAGTATAAAGGTATCAGGTGATATTACTCTTTACGCTGATGACACTTGTCTGTTTTATTTCGGCCACCATTTGAAAGATGTCTTGTGTATAGTTCAGAATGATTTAAATAAACTCAATGAGTGGTTTATGTCAAATCTACTCACAATAAACACTAAAAAAACTGCTTACATGATCTTTGCAGCGAAAAATAAGAAACTAACAGATCTCATACCACTCACTATACAGCAAGAGATAATTAAACAATCTAACCACGAAAAGTACCTCGGTCTAGTACTAGACGGTAGATTGACTTGGAGGGCACATATTGATTATCTAAAAGCGAAAATCTCGCCTCTAATTGGAGCGCTTCATCGAATGTGCGGCTATATCCCACATAAAATACGTCCTATGATTTACAACTCATTGGTTAAACCGCACTTGGAATACCTAATTGAAGTTTGGGGATCTGCAGCTAAGTCTAATATAGAGGAAATTCAAGTCATGCAGAATAAAGTAATCAAAGTATTATATAATTACGACTATATGACACCAACTAATAAAATATATAAGGACACGGATATATTAAATATTAAACAGCTATACATATATAAAACATGCATACTCATCAGAAAAATTATCACACGACAAGCACAGTCACAACTCGAGTTTCACAATAAAACACATACATACAATACAAGAGGATGCCACAAACTACAATTACCTATACCTAGGACTAACTATGGTAAAAGTAGCATAATGTGCGAGGGAGTGTATCTTTACAATAAACTATCAAAGGATATTATTAATTGTCCCACGCTAGCTACCTTTAAGAAGCATTTGATCTCTTTTCTTAAAAAATGTAGTGATTGATTTATTTATTACTATAACTGTTATGTACCTAGTAGCCTTAGATTGTATAATTTTAACTTATATTAATAATGTACATTCTCAATTTAAGTGAACTGTAATTACTGTTCTTTTTGAGAAATAAATTTCTATAAACCGAAGTCATCCACGCCTTTTTATTGTTTTGATAATGAACAGGCAACGTTTTAATACCTTTGAAGCATCTTATATCTATTTGGGGCTCTTAGATTTTCCAATTAAAAGAAGTGGCAGTTTTTCAGTTCCAGACAAATTCGCACTTACAAATACAGTGACCCGATCTTTACTCAATTTACCACCATGGCAAGACTGACCTTTGAACGTAAATGTTTTATCCGGTAGACACTTCTAGAATAAGCCTGCTTCATCGGCGTTTAATACGTCATCGGGGGAATAATCGTGTAATAAAGCTGGAAGGTTTTTAATCCACTCATTACATTCGTTATTGTCCACAGAATTGCTCTCGCCACAAACATTTTTGAATGCGATATCGTTTCTTTTCTTAAATCCCTCCAACCACCCATTACTGCCAGAAAAATTATCAATATGGAGCTTACTTTTTTTTTTTTTTTTTTTTTTGGGGGGTGGGCTACGGTCGGTGCACTCCTCGCACCACTCCGTCCGGGGTGACAGAGGGGCGTAAGCGCGCACACCCGTAACCCACCCGTGACGTCGCCTTCGTCGTTGGGCCGACCACCGGAGCAGAGTGACTTGATGTCAGTGGTCGGCCCGACGGAATACCCCTGAGGAGTACCCTCTCCTCGACCGACATCCCCCCTTCGGGTAGGATGTCGGTCTTTCCTCACGCGGTCGGCCTCTCGGCGGGTGACGGACTAATTCCCCGATCCAGTCACCCGCGGCCTTGGCTAGGGCGGCATCAGGCGCAGGTAATCGCGCCTGCGCCGCCCCAGTCGCCGGCGGCGGCTCGCGCCGTCGAGGAGACGCTCCTCGCGCACGCGCTCCGCCGCCTCCTTCCGCGAGACTACTGCCTCGCAGAAGGTTACGACCGCGTCCCAGTTCCTGACGCTGTCGAGCATCGCCCTGGCGATGGTAGGCAGCGTCAGGTCGGCACCGATGATTGCGACGAGTTCACGACGCTGCTCTGCCCAAGCGGCACAAACCTCGAGCGTATGCTGCGCCGTGTCTTCGTCGCAATCGCAGTGGTGGCAGGACGGTGTACTCTCCCTCCTGACGACCTTGTGCAGGTATTTGGCGAAGCATCCATGCCCCGTCAAAACCTGCACCAGTCGGAAGGAGAGCACCCCGTGCCGCCGTTCCAACCACTGCATCAGCACCGGCCGGAAGGCCTCTACGGTCCGCACACCGAACCGAGGCCTCTCCAGCCGGACTGCCCAACGGGCAATGACATCTAGGCGGGCGTCAACGCGCCAGGCGGTGAGTTCCCTCAAAGAGACCACACCGCCCTCCGCGCGCACCCCCGACACCCGCCGATACAAATCGGCGAGCATTTCCGCGTCCAGGTCCCACGGGGGACTCCCGGCCAACAGGCACGCTGCCTCCGTCGCCACCGTGCGGTACCCGCGTACAGCCCTGACCGCCATGGCCCTCTGTGGTCGCCACAGAAGAGCCCTGAGTCGGACGGTCAGGGACCCCGCCCACACCGGTGCGCCGTACAGGGCCATCGACCGGACGACCCCCGTGTACAGCTGTCGGCACGTAGCGCTCGGTCCGCCCACATTCGGCATTAGCCATGAAAGGGCGGACGCCGCGCCGACGAGCCGCGGAGCGAGCCTGCGGAAATATGGAGCTTACTTGCAAATTCTTGAGCTTTCTCTTTGATCATTGGTCCGCTTATTGGAATGTTATTATTCCGTACCTGCTTTATCTAGGTACAGAGACACTTTTCAACTTCAGGATACTCTGCAGCTCGTATTCGTTTGAGTTTTTCTTTTCCATCATTACACTGACAAGGGTAGGGCACGACCTTGGAATTTTATTTTTGGATGAGACTCTGTGTAATGATTGTACTCTATTAGAGTATCCACCCCTTTTTTTTTTTTTTTTTGGCGGCGGGCTACGGATCGGTCACGCCCCGCTAATCCGTCCGGGGCGACGGGAGAAGCGGCGCACGACCCCGTAGACCCGCCCTACAATGTACCTCTCTACGCATTGCGGGAGAGTATCCACCCCTTAAAGTAGTAACGCGCAACGCTCAATCGACTTGGAGAAATTTACGGTTGAACATTCAAACTCAGCTTATATACTAGTAAGATTCGTCCACTGCCAGCGGCAAAATAGCCTAGTCGTCAACGACTTGGCTTTTTGCGTGAGTGATCAGGGTTTGAATCCTGGCGACAACTTTTTTTTTTTAGGGGGGCATAGTCCGGAGCGTGCTCGTTCGCGTCCCCTGCCAGTCTAATTAGACTGCTAATCCGGCTCGAAATGCGTACCGCAATGCGGGTTAGGGCGTCCCCCGGAGGCGACGCGTACCGACCCGTCCCCGTCGGTACGAACATCGGCAGTTGCGGCGATGGGGGCTGCCACCCATCACGCCTTGCCCAGTTAGGCGAGTCGAGGAGAACGGAGTGCCGGGTGGGCACGTGGAATGTAAGAGGTTGTGTGGAAGGTAAGTTGCACGAGCTGATATCCGTCATGGCGGACAAACAGCTAGACGTGCTCTGTGTAACAGAGACCAAGCGAAGGGGCAGCGACGCCTGCGATCTTCCTGGTGGCGGGATGGCTCTGTGGTCTGGTGTACCACAGAGCGATCGAGCCAGCATGGGGTTAGGAGTGCTGTTGTCCTCTCGCTTGGCCTCAGGTGTGAAGGATTACGGAATGTATGATCCCAGACTACTCTGGGTCCGTATAAAACTAGGTGTCACCAAGGTATTCATGGTTGTAGCATATGCTCCCGTAGGATCCTCGGTGGCATCAGATCTAGAGAAGTTTTGGGACAATGTTAGGGAAGTTCTGGATATGGCAGAAACCAGTGAACGCGTGATTGTATGCGGAGATTTGAACGGATGGGTGGGGACCAAGCGTCCCGACTATGAGGGCGTACTTGGTCCATTTGGTGATAAGAGAGTGAACGACGCAGGTAAGCTCATAGCGGATGTATGCATGGAGAGAAACCTTATTGTGTCAAACACATTTTTCCAACATAAGGACATCCATATGTATACATGGAGAAGGAATGAACAGAAAAGCATAATAGATTTAATTTTGGTAGACAGTCGCCTCCGAAGCAAAATATTGGACGCAAGAGCCTACAGGGGCCCCACAGTCGACACGGACCACTATCTCGTTATTGCGAGATTTAGTGGTCTGTTCAGAAAGTGGAGGCACTGGCGAGAGCGTGTCCACTTCGGAGGGCTTGAAAGAATAAAGGTTGAAAGGTTGCAAGAAGAGTGTGTAAGAGAAAAGTATGCAGAGTGTGTCCGAGAACGACTGACGATGGCAAGCCAGCCGCAATCGGACATTGAAGAATGTTGGAGAGTATTGAAAGAGAGTATGGTAGATACAGCGAAAGAAGTATGTGGAAGTTCAAAGAAGCATAGAAAAACAAATGGTGATGCATGGTGGGATGCGGAAGTGGCAGCTTCCGTAGAGCAAAAGAAGAAAGCGTGGCTGGACTATGTCTCTTCTTTGAATCTGAATGACAGTATGACTGAACAGAAGAAAGAAATATATCGGCAATGTAAGAATGACACCAAGGCCTTAGTGAAAGAGAAACGTGATAGAGCAAGTATGAGTGCAGAAGATAGGCTGACTAAAAACTTCGAGGGTAACACCAAACTCTTTTGGAGGGAGGTGAAGAAGTCTCGGGGTGGTTGGTCAGCCTTCAGAATGAATAAAATAAGGTCTAAAGGTGGAGACATTCTTACACAAACACAAGACGTGTTAAGCCGATGGAGTGAATATTTTGGCGATATGTATGCGGATGCTACGGTTGGCGCCGGTGTTGGATGTGGTTTAGTAGATCAACATTCGACAACGGCGTCCTCCGATGGCATCAGTATGGATGAAGTTGAATGGGCGATAAGAAGTTTGAAAAATGGTAAGGCAGCGGGCATTGATATGGTGTCTGCCGAGATGATCAAGCTCGGTGGCTCTTGTGTCTGGGAGGCGTTCCTGTTGCTCCTCAATTTATGTTGGAGCTCGGGAATGGTTCCCAGGGACTGGAATAGCGCAGTCATCGTGCCTTTGTTTAAAAACAAGGGTTCACGTTATGACTGCGCAAATTACAGAGCCATAAGCTTGACCAGTTTGGCAGCAAAAGTGTATGGAAAAATTATTGAAAGGAGAATGAGGATGGTGTCCGATAGTTTACTGTGTGAGACACAAGGAGGTTTCAGGAGTGGAAGGGGATGCATGGATCAAGTGTTCTCTCTGCGCAACATTGTGGAGAAGCATCTGGCTCTAGGTCAGAGGGTTTTCTGCAGTTTTGTGGATCTGGAGAGAGCATTTGACACGGTTGTACGAAAGGAACTTTGGGACATTTTACCGGAGTATGGTATTAACGGTAAACTGCTACGGGCTGTGCAGTCCAGTTACATGGGCTGTAGAGCCTGTGTGCGGCTGGATGATGAAATGTCGCCTTGGTTTGACGTCAATATCGGCGTTAAGCAGGGGTGCGTTCTGTCAGCCAGGCTGTTTATCATATATCTGGATAAATGTCTCCAAAGATTGAACGATATGAATGTGGGAGTCCAGATGGGCGACTCAGTGGTCACTGCTCTGCTTTATGCAGATGATGCAGTCCTGCTGGCACAGTCAGCGACTGACCTGCAGACCCTAGTCGACACAATGACAGAAGATTGTAAGAAAAGGGGTCTACGCGTGAATGTGAGCAAAACGAAAATAATGGTCTTTGAAAGAGATAAAACCAGAACAGATGTAAGAGTAACAATAGGTAACGATGTACTAGAGCAAGTGGATGTATTTGTATATCTTGGATGTGGATTTAGCCGAGATGAAAGGTACACCACTGATATAGAGCGAAGAGTGAATGCGGGAAATAGAGTGAACGGAGCGTTGGGGCAACTTCTCGGCAGCCACCACCTCAGCCAGAAGGCACGTGTAGCAATACATAACGCAGTGCTTGTCCCAACATTACTGTATGGAAGCGAGAGTTGGGTATGCAGAAAAGAGTATGATAGTAAAATTAATGCGGTCGAAATGCGATCTCTGCGGAAAATCTGTGGAGTTAGGCTGACCGACCGCATTCGTAACGACGACGTAAGAGAGCGAGTAGGTATGAAAGAGAGTATTGGTGTAAAGATGCGAAAGGGAATGCTCCGATGGTTCGGACATGTGGAAAGAATGCCGAACGAACGCCTGGTTAAGAAGATATACAATGCGAAAGTGGAAGGATGTAGGTAACGAGGGAGACCGAGACTAACCTACCTAGACCAGATCGGTCATGTACTGAAGGAAGGTGGAGTCAAGAGTCTCCGAAACCGGCGAGCGTGTATGAAGAGAATTATGAATGATGAGGAAGCGAGTGAAGTATGCAGAGATAGAGTTCTCTGGCACTCTGTTCTCTCTGCCTACCCTGCAAGGGATATGGCGTGATGATATGTATGTATGTATGTATATAACTTTTTTTTTTTTTCTATTTATCTTATTATTTCTACAATTAAATCAAATCATTAATTAATAATATCTACTATTTTCATAACAACTCTTAAAATTTTTAATTATAAAAATTATTCTACTATTCAAAATGCTATATAAAATTAATTGCTATAATGTTTAACAATAAATAAAGTTTCATTTGGGTTATTTGCTTTTATTTGATACACATTTTTTTATTATAAACATGAGCCTGAATGGTAATCATCATAAAAACATTTAAAACAAAAATTTTTTGACATCTAGCACAATTAATAAAAGCGGAATTTTTACACGAACAATGATTTTTTTAGTAGATCAGTTGGAAAACAAACCTCATTTACATTCACAAAAATTTCTGTTTCATCAGAAAGTTTAGCAGCGTACCAAGCAAATCGAATCATTTTATAGAAAATTGGTGATGATAGTTGATGATGAACAATTGATTGAATTTTGATACAATCTTCACGTGAATTTATTTCCCGATTTTTTTCAATTAGATACGCCGAATTTTGTAAATTTTTAATTAGATTTTTAACCTGTCTATAAAAATAAACGTCACATGGCTGAATAATAGGAGTGCACTTCGGAGGAATAACTTTAACCGTACAAGTAGGCAGATTATTGTCATCCTGGAAAATTTCGTCATAAATTTCAGGTTTTGTTTGGCCTCCCCAAGAATCTATTAAAAGAAGAAAATCTTCTTTTCCCACATAAGGCTTTAAACAATCTTCTAAAAAATCAGTATATAATCCTGTATTAAGTTTTCCAGATTTTGAACATGTTATTACTACATTCTTGTATTTGGGTGCGTATTCATCGACTAATTTTTGGACTCTTGGGTCGAATTTACCGGTTGGTTCTTGAAGACATACAAATACTTGAGGTAATAACTGCCCGGATAACGTTATAGCATATTGTGCTGTATATGAATGTGTAACTTTATTCATATCTTGCCGCTTGACAAATACTGTTTTGCTTCCTTTTTCTGCAAGAGTCCTATTAAAAGTAGATTGGTACTGGCAACTTGAAAAAAAATGTTAGTTAAGTACAAAATAATCTAACGGTTAAAATAAAGTACAATTTGAAAACTTATCCTATCAACATACCTGTCTGATCGGTATTAATAACAAACTTTTTGTCAAATTTAGGTATCAATCGTAATGTTTGGATCCGAAATACTTCTGCAGACTTTAAAATTTCTGCCATAGTTGTTGTTTCTTTTTGCGATACGTATTTCGTAATTTTTCGCTGACGAATACCATGCTGATTTTTGAATTTTTTAACCCATCTTTCTGAAGCTTTAAATTCTAAATCTTTGAATTGTCCAGCAGCAGACAAAGCCCACTGCTGTAAATTCTTGGTAGTTACTTGCTGATAGTGTTATCTTGCTTCAACGAAACGATCATATGTCCAAGAATCAATAATGGCATACTTCTCAAGTTTATTTCCTCCATTTTTTATGTCTTCTTCACATTTCCCATTTTGGATAAGTATTCTTTTTTTTTTTAAACGACGACATCCATTTTTCTGTAATGTTTCTAAACTCCATTTAGGATGTTTTTTTGCGATGTTAACAGCTTTTATTTTATAATCCAAAGGGATATGTTCTGACTCTCGCTTTTTTTTTTCTTCGGGTTCATACTCGTCAGATGAGTGATCGGCTTCAACTGATTCAAAAAGTACTTCTTCACATACTTCATTAGCATGTATAAGTTCGTCATCGATTATCATACTTTTTTCAGCTAACATTTCAATAGTAAATTTATAAATTTCTTCACCTATCAACATAGCTCATGAGAAATGGTACTTGAAAATTTAGAAACGATTAAATTATTTTCTTTGAGCAATATTCGAAAATACTCAACTGCGTCTGTTAACCTCAACTTTGATTGTTCACTATATATAGAGTCTTCAACAACTTCATCACTGACTGCTGGTGCACTAGCAATATCTTTTTTTGCAGACATTTTCACTGTATAATATTTTAAGAATAAATTTTTCACTCACAATGAATTTATTTTCGAAACGTTATTTCACGAAACACTGTAAACTGTAAAAGTTCAGAAATAAACTGACACGTCGTCCCAAAGGTCGTTCTGTAGTCACAGTAGTTAAACTAACGGAAAATTATATACAATAGTATAGTAACTAAAATCTGTCATCCTATTGGCCTCTCATTCTATGGTAGTATTCTTTGTATTCAATAGAAAAACAGATGCTAACACATGGATATAGAGTGGATTGTTGATCAAAACCGGTTTCATAGTATCGAAGATAAAATTTTATGACAACTTACATTAAATGAATTAGAACTTACAATTAATTAGATATTAATGACAAGCATTCACACTTACTATTCATAAGTAACGTAACTATTAGTTTAATTTAATGATAAAATAATTTCTGTGATTATTTCTGTGATATAAAATTTTAAGAGTCTTTTGCTCGCAAAATAAAATAATTTGTTATTGAAATAGTAGATATTATTAATTAATGAATTGATTTAATTGTAGAAATAATAAGATAAATGAAAAAAAAATAAAAAAAAAGTTGTCGCCAGGATTCGAACCCTGATCACTCACGCAAAAAGCTAAGTCGTTGCCGACTAGACTATTTTGCCGCTGGCAGTGAATGAATCTTACTAGTATATAAGCTGAGTTTGAATGTTCAACCGTAAATTTCTCCAAGTTGATTGAGCGTTGCGCGTTACTACTTTAAGGGGTGGATACTCTAATAGAATACAATCATTACACAGAACCTCATCCAAAAATAAAATCCCAAGGTCGTGCCCTCGCCTTGTGAAACCGAATTTTCTCTTTGTTGTTAATAATTCTACACAGGGTTGACTTTGGTATGTTATTCTCCCTACACAGTTCATCACGCGACTTTCCACAATCATAATGTGATAGAAGTTTTAATTTTTCAGATACTGATAACGTTTCATATTTGCGTTTGGACATTTTGTACACTTTTATTCCCTTGTTTTTAGGTCAAACCATGAGATAGTACTGACAATCAAAGCATGCGCGAAAGACGACGAAAAATGTATGTAAACAAACACGTCAAAACGTGTTGAAACCTGATTAATTTGTCTCACTTATACAGGTAATTGAGCTACAGAGTCTCAATTATAGAGGTAAACATCGAAAAAGTCTTAGAATTCAAATCTTATTTAACCAGGTTCAAAAAGTCCCATTAACAGAGGTAATTTAATGAAAAAGAACCGGGACTTCGTTGCAACTCTCAATAATAGAGGTTTCTCATTTATCCAGGTCCCACTTAACCAGGTTTTACTGTATTACTCTGGTATGTTTCGACAAAAATATTCAAATAATCCCCATGATTAGAGATGCCCGGCTTTGGTTGCACTTATTCTCTCGTTTTAATTTTCAGTAGATGTGAGTAAAAGCAGGTTACTCTATATGTATACCAGTACCTGGACTAACGAACAATTTTTTGACATTGCAGTACATGGGGGTAAATTTAAACATTTTCAATAATTTTTACCTTTTTTTGAGACAAATTTCAGATTGGAGTAATACTTTTCTATATTTTAACTGTTATTATGTACTGACAGGGTTGTAATTTGAAACACTAATAACGTATTTAAATACAGTTTATATTTTTAGCGGAGTACTGTTTCAACTCGATGCTATAATACGAATGGTTCTTTACAATCAATTTGCTATCCTATTTATAATGTTTTAGTACCTACATATAAAATCAACAATTACTTATTAACATATTTAAGATGTAGTTTTAATGGAATTATGTAAGATTATATATTTAATTATATACTATTATTATACAAGGTATTTAGAAGTACTAATTATACATGGCTTATAATTATTAATCATAGCATTACGTCACAGCCGCCGACGGGCTGTATGTTGGTTGTTAACACTCGGCCATCCTTACATAGGCCGTGTCCCACGGCTTGCGTTGTGTGCTTCAGCGGCAACCCCATGGTCCTGAAATAAAACATACAGCAGTAACAAAGTAATGTATTCGTCTGTTAATAAGCTACAGTATTTATGAAGAGTTTTATTCATGTGTTGCACGTTTTTAATACTTTGAATGTATTTGGTATAGATAAATACATCAAATGGCTTCAGAATTATTTGATAACTTCTTTATACATGTTGGCGATGGCAACTGCCCTCAATTTTTATTATAATGGACTTAATCACATAGCCGTCCGTGTATATATACTGGATTTCAATTACGAAGGACTTGATCACATAGCCGTCCATGTATTTATATACTGGATATCAATTACTATGGACTTGATCACATAGCCATCCATGAAGATATATGTACCGGATTTCAATTACCAAGGACTTGATCACATAGCCGTCCATGTATTTATATACTGGATATCAATTACTATGGACTTGATCACATAGCCATCTATGAAGATATATGTACCGGATTTCAATTACCAAGGACTTGATCACATAGCCGTCCATGTATTTATATACTGGATGTCAACTACTAAGGACTTGATCACATAGCCGTCCATGAAGATATATGTACCGGATTTCAATTACCAAGGACTTGATCACATAGCCGTCCATGTATTTATATACTGGATGTCAATTACTAAGGACTTGATCACATAGCCGTCCATGAAGATATATGTACCGGATTTCAATTACCAAGGACTTGATCACATAGCCGTCCATGTATTTATATACTGGATATCAATTACTATGGACTTGATCACATAGCCGTCCATGAAGATATATGTACCGGATTTCAATTACCAAGGACTTGATCACATAGCCGTCCATGAGTAACTGGTTTAATTTATTACACTTGTCAGTTGGTTGGGTAAAATGAAATTTACAAATAACAGCAAATTAGTCCATCTATTTTGACACATTAATAATTTTACAACTATCACTTAAATTAATTATTTCAGTTAAGAATAATTTCTATTGCTAGGATTAGTTATTGACCAATTTCAACAGGCCTTAATATTTAATATAAAGTAAATTTCTAACTCTCTAAAAGATCAATTAAATCCTCTCTGTCCAACTCCCGATCGCTACCTGAACTATCATCCTCAGACATAACTGGTTTATACGGTCGTAAAGTCTCACCACGAACTATAGCGTTAAACTTTTTGTAACCTTTCATGCCCTTTATACTTCTAATGGTGTATCGGTCCAATGAATGTTCCACCTTACACACTCTATAAGGTCCTGTGTATCGTCCACTCAGTTTTCTAGTAACCCCAGTAGTTGCATCTCTAGATATACCACCTTTCCAAAGAACTAACTGACCTACATTATATTTAGTACACTGCCTACGTTTACTGTCGAATCGAGTTTTCATGATAGTCATGTTTCTATCGATACGAAGCTTAGCAGTTGCCCTATTAGCTTGTAGATCGTTTTGTAGAGATTTAGGAGTTAAAGGTGTATCCGAAGGGAAGGATGGATACTTAGAGTTTTTGTGACTGAACATAAGATTAAACGGCGCAATACCTGTAGTGGCATTACATGTATTATTGATGCCCCAAACTATATCATCCAGTTTATTATCCCATGTACATTCACTTTCCGACATAGTATTAAGGCCATTTAGAATAGTACGATTTACTCGTTCTACCTGACCATTGGAACGAGGGCTCGCTATGGCGTTCAATATATGTTTAAATTGATTTTCTTGAGCAAATTCCTTAAAATACCTACTCGTAAAAGCTTTGCCTCTATCTGTTATAATTCTAGCTGGATTACCAAACTGCATAATGATTTCTTTTAGTAACCGTATCGTTTCAACTGAACTACAATTTTTAGCTGACCGTGCGAATACAAATTTAGTGAAAGCATCAATGACTACGAGGATATAACAATTACCCTTTCGAGTTTTAGAAAATGGGCCCATATGATCAATGTGCAAGGTATGCATGGGTATGGCGGGCTTATTAATTGGAAATAATTCACCCTCCAGCCTACCGTGGTTGCCCTTATTAAAAGCACATTGTAAACAAGAGTTTATGTACTTTTTTATAAATCTGGTCATTCCTTCAAACCAAAACTGGGCCTTGATAGCACTTTCGCACTTTTCATAACCAGGGTGTCCTATCTGATCATGAAGTTTTTGCAATAGGCCGTATTTAGCTAGTTTGGGTATAACTAAGCGCTCCCCAGCAACGGTTTTTCTAAAAAGAATGTTGTTTTTAACGATATAGCTCGCAGATAAATTTGGGTCAGAGTTATCCTGTAGTCTAGTTATAATGTTTTGAATATTATCGTCCTGTAATTGTAAAGTTATTAGCCAGTCAGAATTTTCAATCATGAGTAATGTATTAATCACAGGGTTCCTACTCAATGCATCTACGTGCTTCATGCGTTCGCCTGGCCTATATTCAATTTCAAGGTCAAATTCTTGTATCGTGAGCCACCAACGAGCTATTCGGGGAATTAAATCACGTTTCACAAGGGTCGTTCTTAAAGCTGAGCAATCGGTAACAACTTTAACTTTCAGTCCTAGCAGGTAAACTCGAAAGCGCTTAAGAGATTCAACCACAGCAAGAGTTTCTAGTTCGTAACTATGGTAAAGTTTTTCTTCTTTACTAGTCACTCTACTAAAATATGCAATCGGTTTTAAACGATCGTCTTGCTGGTATTGCATAAAAATTGCGCCTAATCCTATCTTACTGGCGTCTGTGTGCAATTCGGTTTTAGCATCTGAATTATAAATGGCTAAAACTGGCTTTTCAGTCAAACATTGTTTAAGAGTTTGAAATGCTTTCTCTGCCGCGTCACCCCATTGCCATTTGACGTCTTTCTTTGTAAGCTCTGTAAGAGGACGGGCAATTTGGGCAAAATGTTGGATGAACTTTCTAAAATAAGAAGTTAAACCAATAAACTGTCTAATTTCGTGAACGTTACGTGGCCTATTGTATTCTGCAACACATTTTATCTTAACTTCGCCTGGTCGTATCGTTCCTGCCGAGATTTCATGACCCAAGTACTTGGCAGTGCGTTTCAGAAAAGAACATTTACCTAGATTTAATTTTAAATTAGCCTGTTTTAATAATTGTAACACCTTTTCTAATAACGTTAAGCCTTCCTGTACTGTAGTTGTAGGTAACATTATATCGTCAAGATAAAGGGCTATATTTTGATCGACTCTACCTAGTGTCATCTGAATTAAACGGGAAAATATTTCAAAAATTCGTACTGACCAGATGGAGTTACAAATGCAGTCTTCGATATAGAGTCTTCATGAAGACCGACTTGGTAATAGCCTTGGGAAAGATCAAGAGTTGTGAAAAAGAATTTGCCAGAGAGCTTATTCACCTGATCTTCAATATGTGGCAAAGGATATCGATCTTTAACAGTATTGGCGTTTAATGCCCTATAATCAACGCAAAGCCTATAATCTCCCCCCTTTTTCCTAACCAGTATTACGGGACTAGAATAATCGGACATTGATTCCCTAATAATACCCGCTTCTAATAAATCTTTTACTTTCGCATTGACGATTTCATTTTCTTTGTTTGATAATCTATAGGGCTTACAAAACACAGGCTGGTTGTTGATTGTTTTAATGCGCATTTTTATGAGATCGGTGCAACCTAATTCTTTAGTGTCTCTCGCAAACGAACGAGAATACCTGTTCAAAAGCAATAGTAATTGTTTATTCTCCGTATCACTTAAATCACCCTTACTTATGTCTGTCAAGTCGATTTGTATATTATTAGTATTCGGATTATCATCAACAGTAAGTACGCCAGACCCCCTGGTTTGCATTGGTATAGTTACCAATGCCGCCCTAGCTATTAGTCTATGGGATTGCCAGACTATATCAGTGCGACCTAAATTAACAATTTTTAGAAAGGGTCGGTTTAAATTAATTATCGCAGAAGGTATTAGGTACACTGCATTACCTAGCTGCATCCACACTGTATGCGTTAAGAATGTGAGATCTGATCCGGCAATGTTATCATCCTCAATGTAAACCTCTACATATAATTGATTTTGCTTGGGTATTACAACATTATGTTTTAAACGAACGGAAACCTTTACAATAAAATCTAACGCATCTAATTTAATATCCGCAATTACATCTTGCACAATTTCAATTGGAACAAAACGTACAGACGTAGCCGACGTGACCAAACTAACATATTCGTTATTAATCATTGTTTGCCCAATTAATAAATCAATACCTGTTGTTATATAGGCAGATAATTCAACTATTCCTCTTAATTGCATGTTATCTATTGAAACATTTAAGTAACAAGAGCCGAGTGAATTTACACATGCTCCTCCAAAACCTCTCATAGTAGCTAGCTCTCAAAATAGACCCTAGCACAGTAGTGCTAGGGTCTATTTTAATTTTTAGTTTTTCAGCTAATGATGCACAAAGTATATTAAATTTACTGCCAGTATCTATATAAGCGTTGATCTGTTGTCCATTTACCGTGACTACCCTCTTGTAAATATCTGCATAAATATCATAAGTAATGTGTAATACTCGACTAACCTTTTGCGACTGCTGTCGCGATGACGATGCACCAAACCAACAGGCCGTTGTAGTGTGTCCACTGCGACGACAGTTGTCACAATACTGTTGTTGTCTGCAATCCCGTGCCTCGTGACCTATTCGTCGGCACGTATAGCATTTCTTAGGCTGGAGCTGATGGTTTGCCGTAGAGTACGGTGTACCGTTGCTAGCACCCCTTCTCCATATGTTAGAGGTAGACTTCCGTACAGTTACCGTGTCCATTTGTTTGAAGTTTTCCATTGATGATAGATACCCATAATATAGCTGCTCAGGCGTTTCGCAATTATATGCTTTGGCATTTACTCTTAAGTCATGAGGTAGTCCACGAATTATGCACGAGATAGCATCCTGACCGTTGATGTTACATTTCTTCAATAAGGATAATTTATCGTGATAGTATTTCGTCATGGTCTCTTTATCATCTTTTGTTCTTGCCAGCATACGTTCCAATTTATCCACGTAATCAGTTGATCGAGGAAAAGCTACCTGAAGCAGTTGCTTCCATTCATGCCAAGTTAAATGATAATCATCGAGGTCATCATACCACTCCCGCGCTGAGCCACGTAATCGAAGCTGCATAATAAAAGTCCGATCGGTGTCATCCCAGCCGTAAACGTCGCCCAATTGGTCTATTTTGTGGAGCCACCATACAACATTGCTTTTGTTATCTTCCGGCCGGAATTTGGGAACTACCTCTGCATCACTAGGAGCAACATGTCGTCGTTTACTAGATTTATTGTTATCACGGTTGTTACAAGAAAAAAAATCTTCATTTTTATCTTCAGAATCCGTTGTTGACTCACTACAACTTTGTTTACGTTTACCCAAACCGTTACGATATGGTCCTGACATTTTCAAAATAATCCCACTTCTGAGATATTATGTACTGACAGGGTTGTAATTTGAAACACTAATAACGTATTTAAATACAGTTTATATTTTTAGCGGAGTACTGTTTCAACTCGATGCTATAATACGAATGGTTCTTTACAATCAATTTGCTATCCTATTTATAATGTTTTAGTACCTACATATAAAATCAACAATTACTTATTAACATATTTAAGATGTAGTTTTAATGGAATTATGTAAGACTATATATTTAATTATATACTATTATTATACAAGGTATTTAGAAGTACTAATTATACATGGCTTATAATTATTAATCATAGCATTACGTCACAGCCGCCGACGGGCTGTATGTTGGTTGTTAACACTGTTTAATTTCACCCTATTCACTTGACGAATCTGAATCAAATGATATGTTTCGTTTTACAACATTACGGTACACTTATAAATCTTAAAAATGTGAGTGAGCTGGCCGATCATATGCCTTCTGTATCATAACTTATCGCAATACTAAGCTAGGATACGTCGCGCCCGCGTCGCCCGCACCTCTCTCCGTACGGCTTTTAGGCCTTCAATTTTTGAGGTAGATTAGACCTCCCTCCGCATTAGACGGAATTTTATATCTTGTTTATTCAAACACGAATTCTCGTGAAGGTAATTTTTCAGTGAAAATCTGCGCACAGACGTTTATTGCGCATTGTATTGATTTGTATTGAGCTTCTCATCTTTCCTTTTTTAGCAAAAAGCTCATTTTGCCTTTTTACCAAAAGTTTCTTTTTTTTCTTAGCTTCTAATGTCTTATTTTTTATCAATTACCGTTCTTTTTCTGTTCTTTTACTTCTTCGTTCCGTTTCTCCAATTGCCTCTACTCTTTAGAAGACAGCTCCTATTCTATTAATTGATATTATTTTTTTATGTTGATTTAGATATACTAGTAGGGTTGCCAGATGGACGGGATTGCCGGGATTGTCCCGAAATTTTGCGTGTTGTCCCGTGTCCAGTAATTTTACTTTGCTGTCCCGGAATGAAAAAATACTAGTTTTTTTCACAAACTAAATCAAACAAACATAGCGTGTTCGCGCTGTTTGAGGTGAGCGAGGGTAGGGGTGAGCAGCTCACTTCACATCGCTCGCCGCCGAGTCGCCACCCGCGCTCCCCTCCGCGCCCATGCACCGCTAGTATCGCCCGCACACGGTTCATTCATGTTTTGTTTTTGCTTCGGAGTGGATGTAAAATATTTATCAACATGGATGCATTGTCTTTACCATCAACGAGCAAAAAGAGATTCACGGCTTTTAATGACAGATGGTTAAATGATTCCGATTTTAAAGACTGGATTGCAAAAAAAAATTAGTTTACAGCAGTTTGCAGAATATGTAACACAGAAATCGCAATTCAGTATGAAGGTCGCCGCGCATTGACAGTAAGTTGCTGTTACTACTAATTAAATTATTATATTTTATTAAATACTGTAGCCGGGCTAGTCAGTTTAGCTAGTACGTGGGGGTTAGATCGAAACAACTTAGGAGGCAGCAAGAAGATGTTTATTAATTAAAGTATACAGTAAATACAGTTACGTTATAAGAGGGGCCCTTAAACTTATACGAAGATCCAGAAAGATCCAGACACGTGGATACAGTTGTATACTTCGTATATTAATCCCTATTTGAAGTGAATATAATACAAATCGAATGTCATTATATTGATATGTCGTGTAACGAAACCATATCGTGTTTCAGAAAATGGTTCAACGCCATCTATCGAAGAAAGAGATAATTTTCTGTTACAATACGAGTTAGTAGATAGACATATAAGCACTTAGTCATAGATAGATTAAATAATTTAGTGGGTATGTGTAGGTATTGTAAAATACATCTTGTGTTATAAATTTATTTATTTATGATAGTTATTTTCGTAATAGTTTTATAAATTGTATTGTCTTGTCGTAGGTTCACGTCAATAGTACCAAGCATAAAAATATGATGTCAGCCAAAAAAATGTCAAGATGCATGGATAACTTTTTCATCAAAAAAGATACAAAGGAAGAAATTTCGGTCGTAAATGCAGAAGTGGCATTAATTTACCATAATGTTAAACATGGTTTGAGTTACAACAGTTTGGACTGCCTGGGAAAAAATATACACAAAATTATTCCAGATAGTCAAATAAGTGCAAAAATGACATGTGGACGTACTAAGGCCTCAGCAATCACACGCGGTGTTTTAGGACCTTATTCACAAGAAAAGTTAATCCCAGATTTAAAAGAATCTTATTTTTTTTCAATAGGCTCAGATGCATCGAACGTGGGCAATAGAAAAACATTTCCGTATGCTGTTCAGTATTTTGATAGCAAAACGGGTATATGTCAAAATTATTAGATTTTTATGAAGACACTGACGAAGCATCGCTTGATATATATCAATGCCTGACAAAAATCACGGCTGAATCCGGCCTCAGCATTGATCAAATAAGTGCATACAGTGCAGATAATGCTTCTGTAAATTACGGTATACATAATTCTGTGTATCAAAAGTTAAAAACGGTAAACGCGCACGTTTTCAAAGCCAATTGTTATTGTCACATTATAAATAATTGCTTAAAGTATGCATTGAAAGGTCTTGATGTTGACGTAGAAAGCATCATCATGAAAATTTATAGCGAATTTAGTTCGTCAGCTTTGAAAACGAAAAAATTGAAGGAGTGCTGCGAATTTGCTCAAATCGAGTACAAAGAACTGCTGAGACATGTTCCTACAAGATGGTTGTCACTTTTGCCAGCTATAGAGCGATTAGTATATAGTTGGCCTGCTGTAAAATATTATTTTTTGGTTAAAGGAGCAAGTCACAGTCATAAAGTACTTTGGGATTTTATTTCAGAAGGTTGCGACGTTAATGATCTCAATAATGAAGAAGAATGTAATAGAGAAAGTCTGAATGACTGTTACATTTTCTTCTTGAATAACTTATTGCCTGAATTCACAAAAGTGATATTGCTATTAGAAAGTGACAGCTTCACCATTCTGGAGATGGATCATGCAATACGAGGTCTTTTTGATCAATTAAAAACCCGGATTGCTGATAACTTTTTTGGAAGTAAAGTTAGAGCAATTTTTAAAACCCTCACCGAAGACCAAAGGAATAGATTCAAGTCACAGGCACATATTTTCTTGCAGAGAGCAATCGATTACTTAGAAGAGCGATATGATTTTGGGCCTGATGGTATTTATAAAAAGTTTACTCTTTTGTCTCTTAAATCACAGGAATTGAAATTGACCTGGGAAAAGCTCTCTGAATTTCCTGTGATATTAAAAATTGAAGATGCAGTTGATATTGATTCTCTTGTTACAGAGTTCGTTTGTTTAAAAGCCGTTTTTAGATCCTTCCAAAAGACTTGCCAAACGATAAAATTTGGGCTCATTTCTTTAGAACAAATATTTCTAATGACCTTGTAAATCTAAAGAGAATTGTTGGTTTTGTTTTGTCAATTCCAACGAGCAACGCATTTTGTGAAAGAATTTTCAGCTTATTAAATAATTTATGGACAAAAGATAGAAACCGAATGTCCATGGATCTAATAAAAGCTGAACTGCAAACTCGTATAAATTTTACTGAGACTTGCTCAGAAATGATATCTGTTTTGCAAAGCAATGACGGCCAAAAATTACACAGGCCAACGAAAAAAATGTTTGTAAAAACTTTTTAAACAAATTTGCCTAAATCTTATGTATTTTTGAATGCTGAAACCGGATCTGATAGCAGTTTTTATTATCACCCACCATTCGCTTACAATACGACATCGATTACATATTTTAAAAAATAGGGAAATTTTTATCTATAAGAATTAAAAATTTATAGTTATTTTTATTTCGTTACAATTTTCTTTTACAATAATATTTAATTACTAAAATATGAACATAAGATGTTTATATTTTTCTGTATTTTCTCTCCCTTTTCTCCGTAAAGTTTCTTGAATAATTTTTTCGCCGATGTCATGCGTTTTGCTGTTCTCTGTGAAGTGACCAACAGTAATCACCCATCATTTTGATATTCCATCGTCCCTGGTATCGTTTCTCCATCTCTTTTAAGTCCTGATGAAACCTTTCCCCTTGCTCTTCACTCACATCACCTAAGTTCTCAGGAAAAAAATCAAGATGGTTGTGCTAGAAGTGGACTTTAAGGCTCATCAGACAACCAAGAGTTTTAAACTTTTTTATCATGTTAGCTACGATAAGTTTATAGTTTGGAGCTTTCACATTACACAAAAACTGAGTTACAACTTCTTTAAATGATATCCAAGCCTCCTTTTCCTTTTTATTCATCGTTGCTTCGAAGTTGGAATCGAACATCAACTTACGAATATCAGGCCCAACAAATATCCCTTCTTTCAGTTTAGCTTCTGATAAATGAGGAAATTTTCCGCACAAATATTGAAAGCAATCACCGTCTTTAGGCAAAGCTTTTACAAATTGTTTTATTAAGCCCAACTTTATGTGTAGTGGTGGTAGAAGAATCTTCTTGGGGTCAACTAAAGTTTTATATAAAATGTTTTTCTTACCAGGTGTCAAATTTTTTCTTATGGGCCATTGTTTCTTAGACCAATGTTGATCCTTTGCTCTGCTATCCCACTCACATATAAAACATGGAAACTTCGTAAATCCTTTTTGTTGACCAAGGAGCATTGAGACAACTTTTAAATCTCCACACAGCATCCAACCATGAGCTGTATATTTAATTTTCTCTAAAATTATATTAAGATTTTCGTAAGTTTCCTTCATGTGAACTGAATGAGCAACAGGTAATGAAGCATAAGTATTTCCATTATGTAATAATACACCTTTTAAACTTGTTTTTGATGAGTCTATAAAAAGTCTCCAAGCTTCCCTTTTGTATTCAATGCCAAATTCATTCATTAGACCGTTAATATCATGGCAGTAAATTAAATCCTCGTCTTGCCGGAAAAATTTAGTAAATTGTTCATCTCTTGTTCTATAATGATAAATAGATGTTCCAGATTCCAATAGATATTTTTCTTTTAGTCTAGAACCAAGCAATTCTGCTTTTTCCTTAGTCAAACCCAAATCTCTCACTAAATCATTTAACTCGGCTTGTGTAAATAACTGCCGTTTTATATTTTCTGGAGAGTATTGGAAATCATCATCAGTCGGTGGACTTTGATTAAATTCAGGGCTAGACTGTAAAACGTCATTAATAGACTCAGGTGGCACAGGGACAGGAAATCTCGGACCATGTTCTATCGGCCGATCAGCTGAAGTAACGTTAGGATAGACAATTACTTTTTTATTTTTTAAATTATATCCAGTAACATCTATGCTACAAAAATAACAATCATTTAAATGATTTTTTTGCTCTCTCCATATCATGGGTACAGCAAATTTAAAAGCTATTTTCTCTTTTTTGTACCATTTCCTAAGATCCTCGACACAAACATAACATACTTTATGAGGAACCCAACACTTGTCTTGATTACCGATTTCTACACCAAAATATGCTAAGTAAACTTTTTTTACAAAGTCAGTAATGTTTCTTTGATGTTTTTTAATTACAAAATTACCACATATATAACAAAAAACGTTAGGAGAATTTATACAAACACGTCTAACCATTTTTATTTGTGAATAAAACGTACTTAGGTTAAATACTGCAATGTGAGGTTATATTTACTGAAAGAACAAAAACAGCTTTGTAATTTATCAGAACTACCAACCTAAAAACATCTGATTTTATTGCCAACCTTACAACATTAACATATATTGCCAACTTAAAAATATTTAAATAGTTAAAAATATTTTTTATACATTTTGTTTAGAAAAATTTATTTTCACTAAATATTGAAATGTGAGAAATTGGTGGGTGATACGACCATTTCATTTTTTTTTTCGAAATCAGTACACCAAATTACATAGAAATTAGCTAAAATTATTGAAAAAGTTTTTTCATCGTTGGCCTGTGTTATTTTTCTCTAGCAACCCCATATTCATCCCTATTGACCCCTCATTCAGTCTGAATTGGGATGGCATACGTTTTAGCAAATATTTAATGGTCACTTAAATAATTGTTATTTTAATAATAGCGTTGTATTATTTGAATTTGTGGATAAACATTTCACTTAGATAAGATTCATTTTTACTAGAGTAACATGGTAAAATTTTTGTGCTGAGTTATATTTTGACCATTTTCACCCCGTTTTATGGTATTCGTAGATTTCGACGTTAGCAACGCATTATCAGACG
Source organism: Lymantria monacha (assembly GCA_905163515.2). NCBI lineage: Eukaryota > Metazoa > Arthropoda > Insecta > Lepidoptera > Erebidae > Lymantria > Lymantria monacha. The sequence goes on along the minus strand of LR991082.1, from coordinate 14,993,329 downwards.
ACTTTGAAAAAGTGTGTTTGAAATCTTTTATTTGTTTATTTAGGAAATAAGTTCAGAAAAAGTAGGTATTGATTTTTGATCCCTCGAATAACCTTCTCGTGTAGGGATCGAGTCTCGGTAACGCTAAATGACAAAATAAGAATTCATCCAAGTTATTAATATTTAATGCTTGAATCGCTTTAAGTGAATGGTCAAATATTTCAATAAATAAAGTTAGGTTTGACGCAGTATCTTTATTTAGCGGTGTGAAGTTTTTTTATTGCTTATGGTGGTTAAGAGCAAATAGTGATCTGATGGTAAGTGTCACTGCCGCCCATGGACCTTTGGTATAATCTATATAGGCTATAGATAGGCTGCTGCCTACCATTATAATTCCCAAACCCACCCAGTTTAACATTTTATCAAAATACCTACAGACGAACGGTCTGTTGTTGTGATATTTATCTATCTAGATATTTATCTATTAAACTTTGCTAAACTAAAGTTTAAGTAATGGAAGTAATTGGTAATATATTTAAAGCTGCGCCTTAACGCATGAAAGTAAATAATGAAATTTATCTATCTCTGAAAAGTTTCTTTCGTGAACTAAAGAGACAATTGTATCATAAAAAGTTGTCCAGTTTTAAATTTTACAATCAAACTGAAATAATTATAGGGTAAAACAACCAGTAAACCAGTAACTTTTAGTTATCATTAAAATTTAATTCGACTGTATGTTATGTACTTTAAATATTAAACACTAGAAATTAAAATGCTCATTATGCTCAAAAAGTTTATTTGTTCAATTTTCCGAAGAAATTATATTTATGTAAAAATTATGGAAAAATTAACATTAAACAAATTATGGCACTCTTTACCAGTAGTTAGCCTCATTTCTCCACAAGTAGAGATGTCCTCTTAGCTACTGCTAAGGCAATGTGGGGAAAGGAAGCAGAAATTCTGCTTAGAGTAATGTCCTTTGAATTTATATCAATCTTTTCACTCTTTTCAATTTTAGCCATTAGAGACTTCTTCACTCCGGAGTCTATGCTTGCTAGTACTTTCCTAAGATTGTTTCCTCTAGTGAGGAACAAAGTGGCAAAGAACAAGACATCATTTGCTAAGTCTGCCTTGTCAGTTATTATGAACTCAATCCCATCCAAGGATAGAGTCCAATTTTCCCTACGATCTCCTTGTGGAACCAAGGCAAAAAGCAGTAGCTCTAAGAGCTATCTCTGAGATGACAACTACAGGGTTGAAACCCTCATAAGCCATTAATTTAATAAGTGCACTAGTAGCATCAAAGTTGGACTTCCTTACTCTGCCAACTATGGCAGCTTTCACCATCTCTGTGTTGGAAGGGTTGACCAGTCTCACCTGCTCCTCGGCCATACTATCCCTATTAGTAGTTGAAACCAATAAGAAGCCTTTCACTATATCCCATTCCTCAACAATGGCAGTCTTTGCAGGCAATGCTGGTGGATCGGGGGTGGTTGACCTCTTGGTCGGCTGTTTGCCAGACACATTACCATAATCTGAACTAGACATGTTGGCGGATCTTTTGCAGTCTCTATCTATTTCAGATTCTAGGTCACTTGAAGACGCTTGTCTCTTTCTTTGATTCAATTTATTCACGGACATATATGTTTTAACACTTAAGCACAATCACCAGGTCCGTGTTATCGTGTCGTGTCATCTTACCCTGTACTCAGCTTCTTAATTATTTTTTCATGTTTGACCCATGACACATGTTGTCCCCAGCAAATTCAGTACATTTCAAATGATACCATGCAGGGCAATTACCACATCCAATATTCTTTTTTCTTTTAAATCATTAAATTCTGTGTCGCTAGTTATTGCCTCGTCACAAGTTTTGAAAGGAAGGAACGGAGAGTAAATAAGAAATATTTTTTTTACATTTAGTAATCTATTAGATGTATTTTTAAGTAGGTATATATTACCAGTACTCAGTGTCTGAAAACATAGGTCTACGACCAGTGTGTGTTACCAGTGATGACTTACGGCACGGAAACGTGGTCCCTAAATGTAGGCCTCATAACCAAGTTCAAAGTCGGACGACGCAGTGTAGGACGCCCCCCCACTAGGTGGACAGACGATCTAGTGAAAGTTGCTAGGCGTCGATGGATGCAAACGGCACAGGACCGCACTCTGTGGCGTACCATGAGAGAGGGGCCTACGTCCAGCAGTGGACGGTGATGTGCTGAAATGATGATATATTACCATTTGTCAACTGTACTGTTTACTGAAAATTCTTTATATTAACATTAGTAAATTTTCTTTGTATCTCTTTAAGTTTTATTGACTCGGCATATACAGGTTGCCGATTTAATTAGTAGAATCCTTGAAGGAGGTGTATCAGACCATGATACACTATCCAAATCAGTAAAAAAAATAGTACCTAATTTTTGATTAAATTGCCCTAATGATAAGCGGTCAATACACTTTCTACTATAAAAGTTCGAAGTAGGTATATACTCATGCGTGTGACATTGAACTAGTAGGCAAATAGTCCCGCTCTCTCTACGCTTACCGCCGCGCAGCTGGGTCGAAATGTACCTACAGGTCAATGTACGCTGGCAAACCTATTGTTTTGATAAGAAACAAATCACTTTATCTCGGGATTGGGCAGAGCTAGGAGTCTGCAACTAACTTTATTGTTTTTTATGACGTCATTCCTACACCCAGTTTAAGTTATTCTAGTAATAAAATCGGCACCCTGTATATCGTCCATGTTAATATTTAATCTGTCTTGTGATTTGGCCTTTGTAATTACCATTTCAAAATATTAAAAGCCATCAGAGCCAATGAGAGAATAGAAAAGGCAACGAATGATGATATAGGTATAGCCAAAGAAGAGTACAAGAGAAGAAAAAGAGAAGTGAAAGAAATTGTCAGAAGAAAGAAAGAGGATCAAAAAGACGAATATGATAGAAGATTATCGCAGGATTATCAATCCAACTTAAAGATTTTCTGGAAGTCGATAAGATCAACTCGAGGTAAAGCTCAAAGTACAGAGCTTGCCTCGGTCATGGATAAGTATGGAAGGATAGTGAATAGAGAAAAATGTGTACTAAAGAGATGGAAGGAATACTTTGAAAGCTTATTTGAAAGAGAAGAGTCACAAAACCTGTCATCTGAGAGTGAAAGAGATCTTGAGGTTGGAGAATGTATAACTATGGTAGAAATTATGAACGCATTGAAAAGTATGAAAGCGGGTAAATCTGCAGGATACGATAGGATTACAGTTGAAATGCTGACGGCTGGACAATATATCATAGCTAACATGCTATACCGACTCTTTAATCTCTGTTGGACTAATGGCCATGTAAAGCAGTAATTGTACCTCTGTACAAAGGGAAAGGTTCCCAGCAAGATTGTGCTAACTACAGGGGCATAAGCCTCCTTAGCATTGTCGGCAAACTGTATGCGAAAGTATTGATTGAAAGAGTAGTGAAAGTAACCGACAAGAAAATCTGGGATGCACAAGCGGGTTTTCGAAAAGGTATGGGTTGTACGGATCAAGTCTTCTCCTTAACATTCATGACGCAGAAATTTTTGGCTAAAGGCCAAAAAATCTTTTGCGCATTTATTGATTTGGAGAAGGCTTATGACAAAGTGAGGAGGAATGAACTGTGGTCGGTACTGTCTATGTATGGGGTGGACAGCCATCTTATTCACGCTCTGAAATCCATCTATAAGGATTCCAGGGCATGCGTAAGAATAAACGGATCCTACACGGAATGGTTTAATATCGATAAAGGTGTTAGACAGGGACGTGTAGCGTCACCGTGGCTGTTTAACCTATTCATGGATAGTTGTCTGAAAGATTTGAAAAATAATGATTGTGGTTTAAGAATGAATGAGTTACTTATCAAGTGTCTTCTTTATGCCGATGATCAGGTATTACTTGCATCGTCGGCTGAGGATTTACAGGCGATGGTAACTACTATGCGTGAAGCATTTGAAAGAAAAGGCATGAAAGTAAATGTAAATAAGACGAAAATAATGGTTTTTGAAAAGGATAAATGTATGACGGAATGTAAAATTAGTATAAATGGTGAGGAATTGGAACAGGTGAAAGAATTTTTGTATTTGGGTGTATTGTTTACTCGAGATGGTAAAAATGATAATGATGTTGAAAGGAGAGTAAATGCTGGTAATAGAGTGAATGGGGCACTGTACACCTTTATGAGAAGCAGAAATGTGTCCAAAAAGGCACGTCTAGCTGTGCATAAGGGAGTATTAGTGCCTACCCTCATGTATGGTAGTGAAAGTTGGATTTGGCAGAGAAGACATGAAAGTAGAATAAATGCTGTAGAGATGAGATCTCTTCGTAGTATGTGTGATGTAAGCCTGAAAGATAAAATTAGGAATAGTGTTATAAGAGAGCCCTGTGGTGTGAATGAAGAAGTAGTGACAAAGATCAAAAAGGGTATGCTGAGGTGGTTTGGACACTTAGAAAGAATGAGTGAGGAGAGGTTGACAAAGAAAATATATAAAGCAAGCGTGAATGGGACGAATACAAGGGGAAGACCTCGTCATAATTTTTTGGATCAAATTGACGATGTATTGACAAGAGGTCATATTAAGAGTATGCGTAATCGTAGAGCATGCATGAAGACTATTATGAGTGTAAATGAAGCGATGGAAGTATGCAAGGATCGTGGTTTGTGGCAATCCGTAGTCTCTGCCTATCCCTCTGGGAAACAGGCGTGAAGCTATGTATGTATGTATGTAAAATGTTAAAATTTAACCTCCTTTTTCAAAAACATGTTAGGAATATTGAAAGCCATTATCTTCACTAAAATTAAACTATTTTGTCATATAATTTAAGCTGATATCAATAAAAAGTGAAAATTACTGATAAACGTTACTGAATCTTTCGAGTGAGGTCTTTTAAATTTTTTTCACACCCTCCTTGCGGCTGCGCTATATTGAGACTTACTTCCAGTGCTGTACAAGTCACATACTTCCCGTATCAAGAATGCCTGATATGCGTTACGACGTCTATTTTCCCGTACGTAGTCCTGACTTCAAACCTCCACAGAGGCGTGGAAAGTCCACAGCTGATTTTTTTGTTGTACCAATCAATAGGTTACATCATTGTGTATACACAGCTGCAGTCGCACGGGGTTCTAAGTAACATCTTAAAAGTTACAGATATTTTTGGAAATTGTTGATTTTACGGGAAAGTACTTGTGGCTCGTGGGCGCATACAATAGTCATATTGCTAGGGATGGTGTGTAATAAGTAAAATATTTTTCTGTTTCAGATTTATTATTGTTTATTCAGGTCGTGCACAATCAACGGAAACTATTTTTTAACAAAATGGTTACTTTTAACTATGTTAACAAAAACAGTAACTTCTTATTTTATATTCTTATTTATTTTACTTATGGTCGTACACAATCAGCGAAAACTATTTTTAACAAAAATAATAAGTAATTAACTATGTTAATATTAACTTTTTAATAAAAGCATTAAATTCTTATTTTATATTATTATTTATATTAGGTACTTATAAAAGCTAAATTACAAAAAAAAATCTCTGATTTATTTATCACAATTATTTATTTTACTCGATAATTTGATCAACAGAAAAAAATTACTTAAAAAAGTATCAGTACAGGTACCATACCATGAAATGAGATAACCTTTAATAATTCTTTACATAACATCCTGCATAATCACGACTAATAAGAACTTCGAGTATATATTGAGATCTAATTCAGTTATGAATATAATTTTTACTAAAGCAAGGCGGTAGGAATGCTTAAAATATTTATAAATAAAAAAAACATAACGTTTCTTTTAACGAAATTAACTTATGTAAAGTTTTATCCATAACAAAAGATGATATCGTAATTATTTATTTTACAAAACAACAACAGAATAAAATGTGACTTAAAAAAACAATACATTAATAGGAACTTTGTGCATTATGAAATCAAATGTAAGATATTTTTCTTAAGTATCGAGTATCTTAAGTATAAGATATTGTAACATTCTAAATACTAGGCTTTTCACATTCTTTACAAAAGGTACGCACTTTTTTAACCTTTTTATCCGTTTCACGACTGCTAAACATTTTTCTCAAAATTTGGTAGCAAGAATGACATTTTTAAATTTATCTGCTTTCATTAAAGTATGAATTATTTGTTTTTTTTTGTTCACTGGCATTTGGACCGGTGAAAGATGTCTTAGTAATGAATTCAATTATGGACTCCAAAAAAGTTAACAAAGGTAATTGGTCCTCATTTTTCATTTTATGTACAATCCATGCATCGACTAAGCAAGTCCCAAATAACAAACACATCATCAACTTACGAAACCACTTTAGTCCTCTTGTGACAGTGGATTAAAAAGCGGTCCTGAAATCTACGCCTTTTTTATTTTCATTTTCATTGTACATTGTTATACTCGCTAGTTTCACAATTGGCTGTTTAGAAATTCGTGAGAGTCTTCCAGTATCCTTTGATGTAGCGTTGTGCTCTTTGACAGTAGTTAGCATCGTAACAGGGCGTTTATCCATCCATTTTATTATTTTAACTGCTTCTTTGTTCATAGTTCCTATAAATTGGCATTTTTTTAATTTTGAGCTTATAAATGTCTTAGATAATCCTTTCCTGTTATTTCGCACAGTACCACATATTAATGTCTTTTTTTAGTAATTCTTCAGCTAACGTAACGGATGTGTAAAAGTTATCTGCTATTAAAGCTCTACCTTCTTCCAAGAAGTTATTAGTCAGTTTTAATACTATATCATGTCCATGACCTGCTTCTGACTTTTCGGCGTCTTTTCCAGTATAAACAATTATTGAGTAAGTATATCCCTCCGGCGTACACAATTTATGTAGCTTTATACCGTATTTGTGAGCCTTATTTTTAATATATTATCAAAATTTAAGTCGTCCTTTCCAATGTATCATAGTTTCGTCGATTACCATAAATCTACCAGGGCTCAAAATTTCAGAAAATGAATTTAACAAAATATCAAGAACATTTCGTATCTTATATAATTTATCTCCATTCATCAAAATTATCGCTAAAATTTCAATAGAAGTAAATATCGATCTCTGGTCATCAGGTTTACTATATATTCATTATGATATTATCTTTTCTTGGACCAATACAAATGCAAATTAGGTAGGTTATTGATACCCACCACCGTCAACACTCCAATAAAGTTTTCCATTTCCTCAAAAGTAACCGGATGCCAGTTTTTTAAGCGAGATTTTGACTTTACAGCGTGTAAACTTATATATTCCTCTGCATGCTTATTAGTTTCAAGTACTATTTTTTCAATAAGATCATTGGTAATAAATAATTTATAGTAGCCAATGGGTTTACTTAGCTGTACATTCGGTGGTATATTTATTTGGCTCCTAAGAGGATACGATGTAAAATTTGTTTGGATTGTATTAGGAATATTAGTCCATTCATCTTCATCCTCTAATATTATCTACTTCAGTCGAAGAGCTTGATTTAGATTCACTATCATATATTTCGTCGAATGTGTCAGAGTCCGAAATATTGTCCAAATTAGAGCTATTATCATGAACTGAAGACTCACCATAAGAACAATGATCAATATTTACGTTTACTTGAAAGCTAGGTACCTCTTGATATTTTTCTCTCCTATTAGATGAAACGAAATATTGTCCTACTTATTCGGCTTCAATGTGAGTAGTAACTGTGTTATCAATTGTGGTTAGATCTGATTGCTTTTCTCTCACTTGAATAGCAATCGGATTCCTTTTTCTTTTAGATAATATATCAAAACTTTCGTCATAGTCAGATTCTATGTCGGATACAATAAACTTTGAATGTTTTACCTGCTTGGTAGCTCCTGGCGAGGATTCACTAGCATGGTCTGAGTTTTCTTATTCATAACTACCAATTCGAACAGCCTTACGTTTTGAAGTCCGCGTTTGGAAAATTTTAATATTTCCATCGGTATTTCTAGATGTAGAACACGTTGGTATATTAAACTGTTAAAACTTACTTCGAGGTGTTTACAATAGTTCAGACACCATTTCAGAATTCAGTGATGTTTCGAGCGCTGCTACTAGATTACTCACAGAAATGTTGTCCAAAGACAATGAATCAGGATCAGACTTTTTATTTTTATTAATTATTACTTCTTCTAATAAACTAAATTCCCTTCCGGTCGATGCACTTAAAAAAATTAAACTGGGTTTTTTTGTACTGGATGGTTTGGGATTCGATAAACTGGAACCACTACTCTGCACAATAATGTTTCTAGCCTCTTCACCTTCTTCTCTTCATAAGTTTTTTTACCTGAACGTTTCATTGTTTATCTACAATTTACCTACTTACGCGTGACGAATAAAATGTCGCGTTATGTAAAAACGTATTAAATGGGCACAACACTACAGTTAACTGAAGCTCCACACGCGTGTACGATCAGTGCGCTACGACATTTAAGATACGGCCTCATCCGCCCCGGCCCAGGTGGGTGCTGCATGGGCGCAGTGCCCGGTGGAGTCGGTCAGGAAACTGGCCGACTCAGGCAGGCTCCTCGTGGGCTGGAGTTCGGCGCGGGTAACCGTGCTGGACAGCCGGCCCTCGAGGTGCTTTAAGTGCATGGCGGTCGGGCACACCCGACCGACGTGCACTAACTGCTTTGACTGCGGCGGATTGTGTTTCCGCTGCGGTCAACCCGGGCACATGGCGGCATCCTGCGCTGCCCCGCCCACTGCCCCGCGTGTGCAGCGGGCAATAAGCCTGCCAAGTACCGCATGGGCTCTGGGGCCTGTAGGACTCAGTAGTAGGATCATAAACCTCTGAACTGGCTCTTCAATTGTAAAGATCCAGGGTCACGATTAGTACGCTGGTGCCTAAAACTAGAGGAGTATGACTACGAAATCCAGTATAAAAAGGGTAAGACGAATACAAACGCAGACGCCCTCTCAAGATATCCTGGTCATCCAATCCAAAATACTAATGATAATACCTTGACTGAAAACCAAGAAGAGCAGCCGAATACTGAAAGTACATCTACAAATACAGAACGCATTCTTACGGAAGATACCACTTCTCAAGCTCAGCCTAGTACACAGGCAGATAATCTCGAGACGCCTAACCTACCAGAAGAATTAAACTTACCTGACGATTTTGAACTTCCAGAAAATTTCGATGATACAGAACTGCCAGAAGACTTTAATATTCCAACTCCTCCGTCAGCAGAATTGATTAGTGGTAAAGAAACATACTCCAATTGTCTAAAAAAATAAGTAACAAGTCTATTAAATTCGATACTAGAATCCTAGAACATAATGAAAGTATCCTCAAAGCAAAAAAGAACCATGTGATCATACTCACATCTATTGATCTTGATGAGTCTAATCCCTATGTTACAGAAATAACTCAGATAACTCAAATTGTACAGAACTCTTGCAGAAAGAAAGAACTCTACACTCATTCTTAATTTTAGAAAGAAACCACATATCCTATTACATACTTACTATTCATTAAAGTATACCATTATGAACATAATGACTACGAAGACATCTTTAAAAGGCTTAACAACCTAAAAACCGAATTAATAACGCGTAATGTAGCGTAATTTAGTATAACAGATTTTAGAAACCCCTTCGATACACCCTTGTTAATTAAAATACATAATATACTTACATATTTATTCAATAACAATAATATAACCATTCACATTTTTAAAAACAATATAATATATCCCAGTTTAACTGAAATACCTAAGATTATAAAAGAAAATCATGACATTACCATCTCCGGTCACCTAGGTTCTAACAGAATGTTGTCAAGAATCCAAGAAAAATATTACTGGCGCAATATGCGCGGCGACGTAGAAGCATATGTCCGTAAATGTGAACTTTGTAAAATAAATAAAGCCCTACGTCAAACAAATCGTGCGCCCATGCAGATAACCACGACATCTACACAACCTTTTGAACGTCTTGCACTAGATATCGTAGGTCCACTATCTGAAGCTGGTGGTGCTAAATTAAAATTTATTCTAACCCTACAAGATGACTTAACTAAATACTCAGCGGCATACACAATGCCAAGCACAACAGCCGAAGAATCTTCAGAAGCTCTTATACATTTTATTTCAATGTTCGCTAACCCGAAAACAATCCTTTCTGATCAAGGGATAAATTTTACATCAGAATTATTTAAACAAACGTGTTCGTTTCTTAAGATTAAACAGTTGTGGTCCTCACCATACCACCCGCAGACACAGGGAGCACTTGAGAAAAGCCATTCAACTCTAAAGGAGTATCTAAAATCATTCGTTAACGAAAATTAGGATAACTGGCCTCGATACGTCTATACTGCTATGCTTACATACAACACAACCATTCACTCCACCACAAGTTTCACCCCTTACGAGTTGATTTTTGGACATAAACCATTCTTACCATCTTCTATTTATGATATCTCACTTGAACCTACTTTTAATAATTATGTGCGTGTTCTGCAACAACGTTTACAACTTTCCCGAGAAAAAGCTGTAAAGAATATATTGAAATCAAAATCGATTTCTAAAACTTACTACGATAAACACAGTAAACCCAGAACTTATAAAACTGACGATATGGTTTACGTGAAAAGACACTATTGATGAACCGTCGTCACGTAAAATATCATTACGACGAGATTAAACTCGCGGAAGATAGAAATGAATAATTATTGACAAAGACGTCAATTTTCTTTTATGTTTTACTATCTAATTTTTATGAATAACTTTTTACAACGTTTAACAATTTGATTTATTTACATTATACTTTTATTTCATTTTTTTTATACTTATTATTTACATATAATTTTATTAGCTACGTAGAATTAAGATAAGGAATTTAGACTAGTCCCTGTGACATTTCAGAGCTGCCTCGGCGTGAATCTGCGTTTTCGCAATAGATGTCATAGAACAAATTAACGGAAGTCCAGGCATATATTTTGACTCGATAGATACTGTTAAAATTTCCAAAGATTACCTACACATACTTGTACCAACCGATATATCATATATAAAGCCACATATAGGCAATATAAAAGCTATTTTGGGCACAACTCGATTCTACTGTTAGCAGAACGAGTTCGTCGCGCCCAGGTGTCATAACTATCTACAACCTCTAACACCCCACTTGGACAGTATTCTAAGAGATTATGATGCCATCTCACATTTAATTTCGGACCGAGAAAGGAGATCAGCATGGTTTGCTGGTGTTGGTTCCGCTTTAAAACAAATCATAGGCACTATGGATGAAGATGACGCAATCAGATACAATAACGCAATTCAAACTCTAGACAATAATAATAAAAAATTGGCATCACTGTTGAAAACATAGTAGATTCCATACTCTTTATTAAAACTAACGCTATACACCCATCAATTCTCACACCCACACAACTTTACGAAGAGTTAGCTCATAACGCCAGGGACTTAATTAAGCTTAAGGAACTACCTATTAGATTAAGTTTAGAAAAAATATACATTCTCTAATTGATTTAGCTAAGTTGTCATGCTACTACACAAACAACAAAATAGTTTTCGTTATCAAAACCCCGCTAGTTAACAACATAGATTATAATTTGTACAAGTCTATACCTATACCTACTCCTCACAACAGTCTTCAACCTGCTTCATATGCAATGGTCATTTCGCATTGCCATTATATAGCCCTAAGTAGTCTTATCTCTATAAGACTTCATATGTATGCTTTAGTGATTTAAGGAAATGTAAGAAAACAATTAATACAATCCATACATGTAACATTATTAATACGTCCTCTGTGCAAAATACACCTATCTGTGAAACAGAAATATTGTGCAACATTATAAATAAGCTCCCACAACAATGTAAAACTAAATTAATACACGGGCAAGTTGATCTTTGGCAAGAATTAAATGACAATAGATGGCTTTTTGTTTAATCCGAACCCACTAAGCTGACATTAGAATGTGAATCTCAGACATTAGAATATAAACTACTAGGAACTGGTTTATTACACCTAGAACCAAATTGTAAAGATTATTGTAAAGATTATTGTAAGGACAGAGAATTTACAGCCACTTCTCATATAAAAATGTTTATTAAACCTGTAATATCTGATTTCAACATAATTAAAGACCCCTGCTGTGATATAGAAAAGTCTGAAATTTTAAGATCTAAAGTAAAACCTTTAAATTTACATGACATAAACTTAGATAAACTCACAAGTATTACTAATGAGCAGCTTATGACAGACATAATATAATAAACACACATAGCCCGCTTTTAGAATATAAATCACATTATCCGATACTTACTTACTGTATAATTGTATTATGTGTAATCTTCATTACTTTTAAGATTAGAGAACGTTTACGAGAACGAGAAGAAAGAGACGTAAATATAATACGGAGTGAAATTTGCATGTCCTACAATTAGTCGCGGTGGTGCAGTGGCAGCACGATTGGGCCGGAATCCCAATAGACGCGGGTTCAAATCCCGCTTGCGACATCATTTTTCATTCCGTAATCGGATTTTATAAATAATTAAGCATATTAAGTGCTAAATTTCAGTAATTTAAATAACAAGGTTGTGTCATCGTTTAATACAATTCTAACTGTAAAGTTTGAAGTATTAAGCCCATAACAATGTGTAAACATTGTCGGGTAGATAGCATACCGTCACCTTAAGACGTAAATATAATACGGAGTGAAATTTGCATGTCCTACAATTAGTCGCGGTGGTGCAGTGGCAGCACGATTGGGCCGGAATCCCAATAGACGCGGGTTCGAATCCCGCTTGCGACATCATTTTTCATTTCGTAATCGGATTTTATAAATAATTAAGCATATTAAGTGCTAAATTTCAGTAATTTAAATAACAAGGTTGTGTCATCGTTTAATACAATTCTAACTGTAAAGTTTGAAGTATTAAGCCCATAACAATGTGTAAACATTGTCGGGTAGATAGCATACCGTCACCTTAAGACGTAAATATAATACGGAGTGAAATTTGCATGTCCTACAATTAGTCGCGGTGGTGCAGTGGCAGCACGATTGGGCCGGAATCCCAATAGACGCGGGTTCGAATCCCGTTTGCGACATCATTTTTCATTTCGTAATCGGATTTTATAAATAATTAAGCATATTAAGTGCTAAATTTCAGTAATTTAAATAAGAATAATTACCTGAAAGAGAATTACCTGAGGTGCCCAGTCAGCACTCGTCCCATACACACTCTCGGTAGCTCACTCAGTTGAGATCGGGTCGTCATACAGAAAGGGTTTACCGAATTGCTCTATAATTAATCCTTGATTTTGTGAACATTTTATATTATTCCTTAGATAATAATAAATTCTTTTTTTTAAAAAGAATTTAATTTCTCAATTCCTAACAGTTCGCTAGCCCCGCTCTCACACAACGAGTGAGGAACTGGCGTGTCCTGGAGGAAGCCGAGACTCTGTCCAACCACTCTTATATTCGGATGAAGATCTCACCTCGAGACCGGGTTGGTAGGGGTCACAGGACGAACGGAGCTCCCGCGGTTCCGCGGTGGGCTGTGGGACGCCTGGATCGGGATCTACTGGTGGAGGCGGCCATCATGCAAACGTGGCTGTCCTCACCACCCCCAGCGGACGGAGTGGACGCTGAGGCTGTCCGCATCCGCAATGCGTTGACGCAGATTTGCGATGCGGCTATGCCAAGAGTGCGGCGTCTACCTCGATTGAGAGGGTCAGCTGTACGAGGCTTACCGCAGTGCGCAGTCCGCTTCCAGGCTGGCCATCCGTGAGGCCACCGCGTGAGGGCGACGCCTCGACGGCGAAAGCTGTCGGGGCATCGGTGAGAGAGGAACCCGAGAGGGTATACCGCCGGGCGGGCCACCGAAGATAAAGATCGGGTTGCGCGCCGCCTCTTCCGTCACCCCGGACCGATTTGGCGGGGTGCGACGTCCATAGCCCACCGCAAAAAAAAAAGGCTGGCCAGCCGTCTCGCTAAGGACGAGAGTTGGCGTGAGATGCTGAACGGTCTCGATTGTGATCCTGGGGTCGCCCGTTTTTTTTTTTTTTTTTTTTTTTGGCGGCGGGCATCGGATCGGTCACGCCCCGCTAATCCGTCGGGGTCGCCCGTATCGTTTGGTGCTGGGAAAGCTCCGCGCGCAGGGCCCTCCCCTCACCGAGACCCTTCAGCCCGACCTCCTCCACAGGGTGGTCGAGGGACTATTTCCGCAACAGCCGGAACACACACGCTGGAGGTGTGTCCGGGATGGGAGCGGCAGCGCCGTGACCTCGTCGCTGTCATCGGTGCCGACCTGACGCTGCCGGCCGTCGCGAGGGCGATGGTCGACAGCATCAGGAACTGGGACGCGGTCGCCGCCTTCTGCGAGGCTGTCATCTCGCAGAAGGAAGCGGCGGAACGGGCAAGGGAGGATTCCCGCGCTCCGGGCCGCCGCCAGCGGCCGGGGCGGCGCAGGCGCGAATACCTGCGCCTGATGCCGCCCTAACCGAGGCTTCGGGTGATCGGACCGGAGAATTATCCGGTCACCCGACGTGAGGCCACCGCGTGAGGGCGACGCCCCGACGGCGAAATCTGTCGGGGCGTCGACGAGAGGAACCCGCGAGAGCGAACCGCCGGGCGGGGGCCACCGAAGTTAAAAATCGGGTCCCGTTGACCCGCTCGCACGGCGAAGAGAGAGGAGTTTTTACGGTGGGTCTATGAGGTCACGCGCCGCCTTCTCCGTCACCCCGGACTGATTTGGCGGGACGAGACGCATCCATAGCCCACCAAAAAAAAAAAAAAAGGACACCGGCAATATAGGTGTCTCTTTTTACTAGTACGAATACTTGAAAAAATCACCTGCGCATGGAGTGCAAAATAAGGACAACTAGCTGCTGCACAGAATAAAACTCAGTCTTGATACTTGATTTGATGATAGATTGTAGGAATCCATAGACTTCTTAACAGCTTCGAACATGCTATCAGCAGATTCATTATAACTTTCGTATGCAGAGATAGAGTTCTCTGGCACTCTGTTCTCTCTGTCTACCCTGCAAGGGATATGGCGTGATGATATGTATGTATGTAAATTAAAAGAAAAATGATAACAAGTGTATCTTACAAGCACTAAAAATACAAAGATAATTACGAATCTATAGGATAATGTCATCATCATCATCTCAGCTCATACACGTCCCACAGTTGGGCTCGAGCCTCCTCTATAATGGGAGGGCAATTGACCTACTATACCACGCTGGTCATACATATTGGTACAGGGTTTTGTTTGGAGTTTTCCCTCTCTCGCATAGATGTTATATGCGCTATATATCCCTTAGACGTCTCGTACGATCACCCACAGGTAAGAAACCACAGGTAAGGTGGTGAATTGTATTCTTATTCCGTCACCACACAGAAAGGATAGGATATAAAATTATTTATTTATTATTATTATATTATAAAATATTATAAATGAGGATTATACATACATACATATCATCACGCCATATCCCTTGCAGGGTAGGCAGAGAGAACAGAGTGCCAGAGAACTATATCTTTGCATCCTTCACTCGCTTCCTCAACATTCATAATTCTCTTCATACACGCTCGCTATAAATTTCTGTAATAACAATGACATATTGGACGTAAGACACTTCAGTCCTCCCATGACCATGATCACTAAAAGTGTTGGAAACGTCGGCAAATTAAAAATTAAATATAAACACGATAGAATCCGTAAAAGTAGTTTTATTTCAAATAACAATTTTTGTTTTGATACTATGAGAATTTGGTTTACTTTTCTTAATTGAATTTAAATTTTTAGCTTTGTTCTTTTTATTTATAGTTTCAGCTTGTTTTTTTCTTTCGTAAGCGTTTCTCTTTAGCTTTTTCTAGTCTTGCTATTCGTTTGTACTCCTTTTCTTGTATCTCTTTCATCTTTTTTTTTGTTTTTCTAGTTCTGCAGCTGCCTGAGCTTTACTCGTACAACAAAAGAGCGATGTTCTGTACCAGCGTTTTGTGTTTAAATTGGAGTCTTTGGTAACTTTAAAAAATCTTTTATATTTTGTTTCTTTATTGGACACTTTGAAGGAACTTCATTTGGCATGTCATCCACTAGTATCCATTTTTCTCCAATTAGCTCTACAATTTGACGACTGGTGGATGGAATAGGTATTAATTATGTGGCGTTTATGTATAATTGTCTTTATTATGTGTAATTTAACTATAAAAACGTTTCGTGTTGTTTATATATTTTGTATGTAAAGCGGACAAGCAAACATCATTTTATTATTAGATATTGAACCGGTCGCCGGCGCACAGGGCTTATTGTTCGTTCCCCCCGCCGAGACGCGTGGTAAGAAGCGCGCGGCGCTCGAGCCGGCCGACAGGTCGCGATCGACACACACTCTCTCGACGCATAGTCGCATACGCATGCTTGCTTGTCCGCTTTACCCTTTCGTTATGTGTTATTGAATTTCCAATCATTTCTTCTGTAATCTGTATTCTCGTCTGTCTTATTTTCTCTATTGTTATACTCCTTCTCTAAATTAATGTTCTTATACTTTGTGTACTGTACTTCTTCTAAATAATAAATATTATTACATCGGACTATATCTATTCACTATCCACTTACCTAAATCACCACACTTATATCGGTGTTTGGATTTCTCTTTCACACTTAGAAATAACCTCAACCGTTTTCGTTTTTACAGCTTCTGGTACTAAATCGTTTCTTGATGTAAGATTTATACAGGATGCCAAAGGTAATTCCTCAACCCCCCGATGCTGAAGTTCAACGTGTCCTGGGGTTCCTGAATAATCGTCAACCATCGCGTTTCTTTTAGAAGTCTTTGGATTGAGGTTCATGAGTTGACAGTTCTGGTTCATTTAGCAAAGTTCTACTTCTGTTGGCATTGTCGTTAATTCATTGAGGGCTGCCATTGTGGTCAAATCTTCTGAACCATCGTCGTTTTGTTCATTTAAATTGCTCCTATCTTTGTGTTGCACTAGTTCCTTAGAAGTTGTTTCTATTATTTGCGACGATGACTCGTGTGTTGTAATTTTTGGTACGAGATATTTATACAAGTCGTGAAGCTTTTTAGCTTCTATTGATGTACCTACCACCTGATTTTTTCATTTTTCTGATAAACTGTGGTCCAACTATTTCTTCAAATGTCTGATAGTTAAGACTTATAGAACAGTTGTCATCAAAAATTTCTTGAACTGGTTTATAGGGCATTATACATTTTGTGTGGTCTACTTGATTTGAATTAAATGAGCATAAACCCCAAGCTTCAAAGTCGTTCTTCAACGTCGTCTTATTTAATTTGGGTAAAAGCTTCTCCAATATAGGAGCAACATCTGTTTTTAGTAAGGATCTTGTTAAGTTATCTGTTCGCCATTCTAGGACAGCTTTACGCCACATTACTTTTATTGGGTGAAACGCCGCTACGTTTGCTAGTTCCAAAATCCGTGATAGGGTATAATAGACCTATTATACCAAGATATTGACAAAGTTGAGTAAGCTGAAGTGTTGTGTGGCTTTTATGTCCATCCAAAAAAAGAATGACTGGAAAAGTGATATTCATCTTCATTAGCGCTGGATGCAGAACATTATGTATGTACTGGATGAAAAGCTCGGTCTTCGTCTATCCATTATCTGACAAGCCAATAACCCACTCGCTAGGCACATACTTTTAAATCTCAGGTCGCATTCTCTTTAAGGGGTAAATAATCATAAATGGTGTTGTTACACCATCCGCCGAAAATGTGAACATTACAGTAAAAGCCAGTCCACACTGCGCGTTGCGTCGACGCAACGCAAATATTTTGACGCATAGCCGGCCACACACGCGCTGTGTCACCGCAGCGTCACTACGACGCAGTAATAACGTTCTGACGTCCCAGCGGCGACGCACAGTTGCGCCAAGCATTTTATAAAAACATCGCATCAGTCTATAGAAAGCATGGATCGGCAAAGATCTCTGGCATTGCTCCTATTACTGCGTCACCGCTGAAATCGACGTAAAACCACAAGATGGTATTGGATCTGATCGCTGCCGTTCCGTCGTCACAATGTGTACACTCCCGCCCACTTCGTCTCGGGGGCTGCTGTTTCGTCGTGTGTGCGTTGCGTCGACGCAGCGCACCGTGTGTACACTATAATTATTAGTATGTAAAACGACGCAGTGGCAACGCTGCGTCGACGCAACGGAGACGCCACGCGCCGTGTGGACTGGCTCTAATACATGATTTAAGCCTGAGGGTGATCTACCTCATACACATTATTGGTTCCCTTTAAAGCGATAACTTTGGTGTTCTTTGGGCATAAAATAAAATTCGTTCAATAATTCCCATTGTAAACTCTAGATGAATCACTCAAAATATGAAAGAGATCATTTTCTTTCAGATATTCTTCTACTTGTGTTAACCAGTTTCTAGTTTGCTTCTCTGACAACTTTGAGCTGCCGGCCCTTCTGTTTCTCGTCTCATATTTAAGGGCAGGGCATCCTGCATAATTGGCCAGGTGGGCCCCTTTACAATTAATGCAGATGGCTGGGTTTTCCCATGGGCGGGGACAGTCTTTAGCTAGATGTTCTTCGCCACATCTCACGCAAGCCAGTGGCCGGTGGCACTGGTGGGAGATGTGGCCGAGCTTTTGACACCTGTGACATTGTGCTGGCTTTCTCTTACCCCGCCAAGCTTCAATAGTTATGCCCGGGATGCTTAATAATTCATTGATGTTGTATATTTAATTGATATTTGAAGTCTTTTTAAACATTCCGAACATGATACAGACCGTTCTGTCTCGTCTGGCACGGATGTTGCGGATGAACTCGGGTTCGAACCCAAGTTCGATAAATTCCTGTTTGGCTTCCTCAGGAGTGGTATTAAAAGGCAACCCTCGATGGCCACCTTGAGGCTCTGCTCTTAGTAGTGGTGGTTGCGCACTGGGTCCCGCCGGGTCTGTAGCGGTCCACTGGGCTCGGGAGCTTCCTGGGGATGCGGCTGTGGCGGCATACGTGGTGTTGTCTGCACAGATACGTTTCGCCAACGCCATGTCGTTCGCCACGGCGGCGTCTGGTGCGTGAAGGGGTGG
Organism: Lymantria monacha; assembly: GCA_905163515.2. Taxonomy (NCBI): domain Eukaryota; kingdom Metazoa; phylum Arthropoda; class Insecta; order Lepidoptera; family Erebidae; genus Lymantria; species Lymantria monacha. The sequence goes on along the minus strand of LR991082.1, from coordinate 14,974,245 downwards.
TGTCGGTCCTCTCTCCCTGGCCATCTCGGAAGGCTTGGGCCGACATCGGGAGGGTAGTCTTCTTGTACTTGGTTACCATCCGTTTATCGTAGTGCGTTGATTTCATTCGACAATCTGGTATGTCGCCTCTCACGGAAGTGCGTGGGGTGCGACACAGAGAGCTCAGGGATGCGTCAGAGTCACTGCTGACCTATGGGTAGCGAGCGGCTGGAGAATCTATAGCGTCCTCCATCGGCGAGTCAATATTTGCCTCCTCCTCTAGACTAATTTGTCTACTCACCGGGGGTCGGATGGGTGGTACGGGAGAAGTCTCGTACTGTGGCGATCTCGTTCTGGTGTGCGTTCCTCCCTGAGGTGCAACATCACACTACAACACTCTTCTACCTGTTCAAGCCAATGCAGTTGGTGACGGCGATATATGTTGGGTCACCATTCCCAGTCGGGTAACATTTTCTCTACTGGCGACAGATTTATGCCGTGTCTGCCGGACTCACATGGTCGTGGCTCTGGCTAGGCTCCGTAGTGACATTTGTCACAACGGGAGATGAGTTGAGCCCATCTTTCCCAAAATCTGATTTTGTGTCACTAGATCTTATTCCCTTGGTTCGCGGTACGAGACCCGCGATTCTCATAGGTGCATATATGTACATGTTGGAAGTCCCGGCTGAAGTCGTCTCTCGCATGCGTGCATGTCAAGTCTTGAGTTGAGTCATCTCACTACTCTCCAGTTGTCCTATGAGACTGGGAGTGAAAGTAGGCAGAAGGTAATCACCCACCATATAATCGCGTGTTTGAATCTGTACCCCCAACCAAATGCTGGCGACGCAATCTGAGGGTTCTGCACGGGTCTAACGTTCCCCCGCCATCCCAGGTTATATGATAGGATTGATGTCACTGCAGAACTAACTCGGACACTGTACGCCAAGACCTGAGTGTTCAGGGGCTTAGTACAATACTGCAAATCGTTCACGTCGAGCAGTAATATGTTAATTCTTTCCAACGCACGCTCCAGCTTGTAATCGTCTAAAATTCCATTGCTGTTGTAACCATATCGCGATTCCAACCACCCTCCCCCCACGTTTGTGAGTCAGTCAGGAAAGCTCGCTGGTACTGAAGCCGTCCATTAGTAAGGTGGTCATGCCTCTCACGCATTCGAAGTCATTATTCCCCCCATTGATATTGATATCCCACCAATTGCTGACAGGTTCGTCCCCAAGCCCATTGCCCCTCTTGTACTCCTCGAATGCTCGGCGTCTCAATGTCGCCCTCTCCCAGTTATCTATTACTTGGCCAACAGGATCACTCTGCGATCCTGGAGAGAGTATCTCTGGGTTAAAAAGACAGAGACGTAGCCCTGTCACCAATTCTTTGCTCCACGTGCCCAGAGTTAGACTGGGGAACTTGTCAGCATCTAATCTTTCCAAGAACTGGTTATCGCTCAACGTCACTGCCTCGTCTCCATAATACCAGTCGTGATCCTGTGTATCGTTCAGTAGCCGGAGGATCTCCGTCCCATAACCTGTATTCCTGTACGCTAGGGGAAGATGGTCAACGGTGCCGTTCCCAATTCCGGGCACAACAACCTCGCTCTGCGGGATGAAGCGAAAGCAAGCCCACGTTGCTATATCTTCGAGCTCCCCCCATCCCACGTTACTCGTAGTCAACCTCCCCGCAACCCATCCACTTATATAATTCTTAAGAGGTTGGGGAGTACCCGTAAAAATGTTGAAAGTTTGTGTCAACAGTGAGATAGGTAGGGCCATCACAGGATCAATCTGCCTATCGTTTCCTAGTTGCCCGACTACAATTTCTGTTCTCCCTATAACTATGCTCGTAGTTTCCATACTAGTTACAAATATATATTTCTTCTTCCTATTGTTTATACTCACTGTTGACTCATTCCTTATCATCCCCACCATACGTATGTCTTCCTCACCTTTTTTTTTTTTTTTTTTTTTTTGTGGACTATGGATTAGCCTCGCCCCGCCAAATCGGCCCGGGGTGAAAGAGAAGGCGGCGCGTGACCCCATAGACCCACCGTAAAACTCCTCTCTCTTCGCCGTGCGAGCGGGTCACCGGGACCCGATTTTTAACTTCGGTGGCCCGCCCGGCGGTTCACCCTCGCGGGTTCCTCTCGTCGACGCCCCGACAGATTTCGCCGTCGGGGCGTCGCCCTCACGCGGTGGCCTCACGTCGGGTGACCGGACAATTCCCCGGTCCGATCACCCGAAGCCTCGGTTAGGGCGGCATCAGGCGCAGGTATTCGCGCCTGCGCCGCCCCGGCCGCTGGCGGCGGCCCGGGGCGCGGGAATCCTCCCTTGCCCGTTCCGCCGCTTCCTTCTGCGAGATGACAGCCTCGCAGAAGGCGGCGACCGCGCCCCAGTTCCTGATGCTGTCGACCATCGCCCTCGCGACGGCCGGCAGCGTCAGGTCGGCACCGATGACAGCGACGAGGTCACGGCGCTGCCGCTCCCATCCCGGACACACCTCCAGCGTGTGTTGCGCCGTGTCCTCGTCACTCCTGCAGTGGTGGCAGGCCGGAGTCCACTCCCTATACACGACCCTGTGCAGGTACAACCCGAAACACCCGTGCCCCGTCAATACCTGCACCAGCCGAAAGGTGAGGACTCCGTGCCGCCGCTCCATCCACTCTATCAATACGGGCCGGAGGGCCTCAACGGTCTCCACACCGTGCCTAGGCCTCTCCAGCCGCGTAGCCCAACGGGCGATGACGTCTCGGCGGGCATCCACGCGCCAGGTGGCTATCTCGCTCAACGATGGGGAGCCACCTTCCTCGCGCGCTGTGATAACCCGCCGGTAGAGGTCGGAGAGCATCTCCGCCTCTAGGTCCCACGGGGGTGTCCCGGCCAACAGGCACGCCGCCTCTGTCGACACCGTGCGGTACCCGCGAATGGCTCTGACCGCCATGGCTCTCTGTGGCCTCCACAGAACCGCCCTGAGCTGGGCGTTCAGAGCCCTCGCCCACACGGGTGCGCCGTACATGGCCATAGAGCGGATGACCCCCGCATACAGCCGTCGGCCCTCGAAACTGGGTCCGCCCACGTTCGGCATGAGTCGAGAAAGGGCGGACGCCGCGCCGACAAGCCGGGGAGCAATCTGTCGGAAATGCTCCCGGAACCACCATCGCCCGTCGAGCACCAGACCCAAGTACCTCATATGGGCCTGGATGCTGATGTGGATGGAGTTTACCACTATCGAGGCGCCGATGGGTAGCCTCACACGGGGCCCATGGAAAAGTAGGGCCTCCGTCTTGTTTAGGGCCACCCTGAGCCCCAGCGCCTCGATCCGCCTGACCATCTCCTCGGTGCCGAGAGTGGCCAGGCTCGCCGCCTCTTCGAGTGTCCTGCCCCGGGCTGTGACGAGCGTGTCGTCAGCGTAGCACACCAAGCTCAGCCCGGGGGGGAGACTCCCTCTCAACGCCCAGTCGTACCCGATGTCCCACAGGGTCGGCCCCAGAACCGACCCCTGTGGAACGCCGCACGACATGGGCGTCCGCACAATGTCCCCTGCGGGACCCGCGCAGAGGATACTGCGGCCCTCCAAATAGTCTGCCACCAGCCGCCTGAGGTACAGGGGCACTCCATGGAACCGGAGCGCCTCCCTGATGCAGCCGAATGGCAGACTATTGAATGCGTTGGCGATGTCCAACGACACCGCCAACAGCACTCCCTTCCCGGCGACGGCCTCCGCGGCCGCCTGCCTCAGGCGTAATAGGGCCCCGATGGTCGAACGCCCCCTCCGAAACCCATACTGAGCGTCCGACAGATCGGGCCCCACCTCCTCCAGGTGTCGGACGATGCGGGCAGCGAGCACACGCTCCAGCAGCTTACCCACATCGTCGAGGAGCACGATGGGCCTGTAGGCCGACGGCAAATCCGGGGACCGTCCCGGCTTTGGCAGGAGAACCAACCTCCCTTCCTTCCAGCACTCAGGGAACCGTCCAGACGTCAGACAGGCGTTGAACAGCTGCCTGAGGCGAGGCTCGAAGTGCTCGAGGAGCGACGTCAGCACCCGGACTGGAATTCCGTCCGGGCCGGGGGCCGTGGTGGCGGAACGAATCTTCGCCACGGCCGCCCCCACTTCCGACTCCGTCACGGGCGGAACACTCTCGTCGTCGTCGGCCTCCCGGTCCTGATCTGGCGGAGCCATGACCGGGGGCGTGTGTTCCGACTGCCGTGGAAACAGCTCCTCGACCACCCTACGAAGGAAGTCGGGCTGGAGGGTCTCGGTGAGGGGGGGGGCCCGCGCGCGAAGCTTGTTCAGCGCCGCGCGATATGGGCGACCCCAGGGGTCACGGTCGAGACCGTCCAGCATCTCCTGCCAACTCGCGCCCTTGGCGGCTCGGATGGCCAGCCGAAAGGCAGTCCGCGCACTGCGGTACGCCTCGTACAGCTGGCCCTCCCGCTCGACGTCGCGGTGACGCCGCCGGCTGCGGGTGTAGGACCTTCGGGCACTGATACACGCCGCACGAAGGTCCGCCAGTCTTGGGGACCACCAGTAGACCCCCTGCCTCGGAGGCGGACGCCGCCGCACTCTGGGCATGGCCGCATCGCAGATCTGCGTTAACGCACTGCGAATGCGGACAGCCTCAGCGTCCACTCCGTCTGCTGGGGGTGGTGAGGACAGCCACGTACTGACAATGGCCGCCTCCGCCAGTAGATCCCTGTCAAGACGACCCACAGCCCACCGCGGAAACGCGGGAGCTCCGTCCGCCCTGTGACCCCTACCGGGTTCCCGGGGGGAGACCTCCATCCGGATGTACCGGTGGTCCGACAGGGTCTCCGCCTCCTCCAGGACACTCCAGTTCCTCACCCGTGGCGCGACAGCGGGGCTAGCGAACGACAAGTCCACTATCGACCCGCCCTGCCGCCGCACACACGTGTTCACCGAGCCTCTGTTCAGAACACAGAGGCCCAGTGAAGCCGCCCACTCGTTGACCGCCCGCCCGCGGTCGTCCGTCATAGGGGAGCCCCACGCCGTGGATTTGGCGTTGAAGTCCCCCAGAACCAGGACGAGGCCCGGTGCCAGTCGCCGTATCGAGGCCTCCAAGGTGGTGAGTGAGGCCCCGAAATCGTCCATCCTCCTAGTGGGGGAGAGGTATACGCTGTAGAGCGTGACCCCTCCCCACTCCGCCGCGACAAATTCCTCGCCCCTATCCAAAAGGGACAAGGACGGGAAGTGCCGCTGCGTTGAGACGACGATTGCCGCAGTACCGTTTCGACTGACCACCCAATTGGGGCGATCAGGCACGGCGTACGGTTCCGCGACTACGGCTGCACCAATCGACCACTCCGCCATGGATTGCAGGAGGAGATCCTGCGCTCCGGCGGAGTGGTTGGTGTTGGCCTGCAGGAGGAGGTGCATGGCTGGTGTACCCATTATCGGGTTGTGTCCATGACCTCCTCGCCAGCGGGCGATCGGACCGCGCTAGGAGCGGGAGCGGCCGTGGTCGTAGGGCCGCCCCGCGCCTTTGGGGCCGAAGCTGGAGGTTTGCACGCCCCAGAGCCCATGCGGTGCTTGGCGGGCTTATTGCCCGCCGCACACGCGGGGCAGTGGGGCGGGGCGGCGCAAGATGCCGCCACGTGCCCGGTCTGACCGCAGCGGAAACACAATCCGCCGCAGTCGAAGCAATTAGTGCACGTCGGTCGAGTGTGTCCGACCGCCATGCACTTGTAGCACCTCGCGGGCCGGTGCTCAAGCACGGTTACCCGCGCCGAGCTCCAGCCCACGAGGAGCCTGCCTGAGCCGGCCAGTTGCCTGACCGACTCCACCGGGCACTGCGCCCAGGCAGCACCGACGCCACCCGGACCGGGACGAATGGCACCGACCCGGACGGTGTCTATGGGACACCCGGTTTTCGAGGCAATAGCCTCCCGGATGTCTTCCACCGTCACCGAATCGTCCAAACCCGAAATGCGCATTTCGGCGCACTTGACGGGCCTGGCGATCTTGATGCCACCCTCCACGGCGAATAAACCTCGCAGCTTCTCGGCCACGCTGTCGGCCGTCTTGGCGCCCTCGGCCCCTGGGAACTCGAGAATTCGAGCCCCCGTCCGGGCCTTGCGGGTCCTGGCTTCGACGCCTCCAATATCGGAGACGTCTAGCTCCCGCCGGGCCTTCCTCAAGACGGCCTCGTAGCTGAGGCCCTTCTCGGCCGCCTCGGGCAGCACAGTGATCACCACTGCGGCCGTCTTCGGCGACTTGAGCCCCTTGCGCGGTCTCTTCTTCCGTCCGGCTCCTGCCTGTGGAGCGGGGACCTCAGCGGCGCGCTTGGCCTCCGCTCTCCTTCTTTGGCCGCGACTCCTTCTGTCGCGCTCGGCCACCTGCCAACCCTGTTCGGGTACGGCAGTCGTGCCAGACGCGGAAGGTCTCGTCGCAGCCTCGCTGGTCGTCGCCGGCGGTGTTATTGCGGGCGACTTCAGCGGTCCGGCAGGAGCCGGAGCCGTCTTCCTCCTCAGGGCGGGTCCCTTCGGAGCTGGGCCGGGGCCTTTGGGCTTAGGCCCGGCCGCGGCCGCGGCGTAGCTCCCCACGCGGCCACCCTGACAAGGCAGCGGGGCGGGGGCTGGTGCCACATGCGGCCGCTTGTCCGCGGCGAGAGGTGGTCGGACACGTGGTTCTGGAGGCAACCTCGCCTCCAGAACGGCGAAGCGCGCATCGACGAGCTTGCCCACTGCGCCGATGATTTTGGCGAGGGCCTCGTCCGATATGCCTCCCACCTCAAACGGGGTCGGCTGAGCCTCCTCAGGGGCCCGTTCTACGGCGCCTGGCGGCTTTGCCGCCGCAGGGGCGCTAGCCGGCGGCAAGCGGTCCGCGGGGAGAGGCGTCAACCTCACCACCGGGACAGGGAGTCTCGCCGCGGCGACTGCGCCAGCGTCAGCCGGCGGCGCGCGCTTCGCGGCGGCAGGCGTCTTCCTCGCCGCGGGGACGGGTGTGACGGTGACGCCATCACCCAACGTCGTCGGCGCCGCAGCGCGAGGCGGCTTTGGCGCCGCAGCGGCCGCTGAGTAGCCGGTCTTGGCTGGTGGCGCGGCTGGCGCAGGCGACACGAACAGCGCCACCTGCGCCTTGAGGTCGGCCACGTCGATCAGCAACTGGCGGTTTGCCCGACGCATCTCCGCCAGCATGTCGCCCAGGTTCCTGTTTCGGGTCCGCAGGCCTGACATCTCGCCTCTAAGGCGGACATTTTCGGCCTGCAGATCCGTGGCGTCACCGGCGCGGACAGCGACCGCCGCCGCCCTTTCTACAGCCGAGGTCCCTCGCCCTCTTCGGGAGGCCATGATCTTAGGTGGAGGCATGTTGGCCGCGCTCCCCTCGGTTTCGGCGCTCGAGCTGCCTCCCTTACTCAGGGGGCGCTTTCGCACCTGCGAGGGGAGGGCCTCCTCCTTCTTAGTCGCGGTCGCCGGCGGCGTCTTTGCTGCTAGACGCGCCGACGACCTAGTGGGGCCTTCACCAGCCGACCCGCTTTCCTCTTTGGACGGCCCTGCGGGAATATCACCGCCCTCGTCCATTCTGACGGTAGATCCGCCGCCCTCGTCTTCGGACGGCTCTGCGACATCGCTGTCGCCCTCGTCCGTCGACGGCTCTGCTGCGAGTCTACCGTCCTTCTTCTCTTCAGCGGCGGCAGCCTCCCTGCGCGCCCGCCGCTCCTCCAGCCGCCTTTTGTGGCTCAGGCCGTTGCCCCGAGACTTTCGAGGCGACCTCCTCTTCTTCTTCTGGGCCTCCACGGTTTGTGCCGGGCCCTCGGCGGACGCCTCAAGTCTTGAGGACGAGGCGTCGTCTTGGTCAGTTTTTGATCGGCTTGACCGGGCCTTGGGGTGAGGATCGCTACAATCCCCGTCGGTTTTATTTAAATTTTGAGTATCCATTTGATTCCCACGAGAATGGGAGATACATTGCGTCGACCCGGGCAGAGATCCCTTTACCCGGGCAAGCCTACATTTACCAACCAGGGGGTCAGCCGGTACCCTGGCTGGAGCGTGCTAACGACAGAACAACCCATCTGCCATGCATCTTCTCGCCGCACGCCAGAACTTAAGATTCTGGGTGATTTCCGAGTCCGAATGTTACTTCGAACTCTTTATAGAGGTTGTCTTCCTCGCGGTCCGGGCGGTTAAGCCAAGACCCTCGCTCCTGAAACTAAGACAAGCAAAGAATCAGGTTTACGATGTGTGGGCGGTGGCATGTGCCTGCCCAGCCCTCAAATGAATGAGTGACTGAGCCCGTCCCAATATTTCGCGTCCTATACCCTCTACTACGACTGTAGTAGAGTAAGGAGCGAAATCGCGCAGATATTCGCTACGGACGACAGTACAACAGAAGAACTGGGGACCGCCGCCCGCACCCAGGGTACACCGCGTGGAGGTTTCTGGGATAGTACCCCATGTCTTCCTCACCTCCGGGACCCGTCACAAAGAAATGTTCCTCCACTTGGGCTATAGGATACGATACCGCCATTGCAATTTGACATGACCAACCGACACTCTGGGTCCACCCTGATTTGTCCAAAACTATAACCTCTACCTCCGGGTCATCCAGGTGCCAGTTCCCTGCATTTAGTGTGGGGATATGGTTGATGCCAGTAAACATGGCCTCATCTAAGAGACGTGGAGTTACCACCGTGTACATCAGATCTGGTGTTATAGAACTGTCAAGGGTGAAGCTGCGAGGCAGGGACGCCTGAACTGGTATGCTCCATTCAGTTCCAGTTGGGAACCGCATCGATCTCTCCTTTAGCATATCGTATGTATAGGGATATCATAGTAGGGATGTTAAAAAATAATCGATTTTCATTTTAATCGATTATTTTTTTCTAATAATCAATTTTTTATAATCGATTTTTATAGTAATATTAATCGATTTTTAAAAAATCGATTATATAAATTATGCGTTTTAATCGATTTTTATGGAAAGCGCCATCTATGGAACGGATGAATAAAACTCGAAGTAAATCAATTATTATTTACAAGTTAAGAGTGCCATAATATATGTAGTTGTTGGTAAACAATAAAAATGTCTTCCAATAGTAAAACATCTAAAAGCGGTTGACGAAAATATTTTACGATTAAGAAACATACAGCAATATGCAAGTACTGTTCCAAAGAGCTAAAAACTTGCAGTAATACTACAAATTTAAAACAGCATACATACATACCATCACGCCATGTCCCTTGCAGGGTAGGCAGAAAGAACAGAGTGCCAGAGAACTCTATCCTTGCATACTTCACGCGCTTCCTCAACATTCATAATTCTCTTCATACACGCTCGCCGGTTTCAGAGACTCTTGACTCCACCTTCCTTCAGTACATGACCGATTTGGTCAATTTGGGTTGGGGAGTCCGAGACTAACCTACCTAGTAGGTTAGTCTCGGACTCCCCCGGTACCTACATCCTTCCACTTTCGCATTGTATATCTTCTTAACCAGACGTTCGTTCGGCATTCTTTCCAGAGCAATCCCTTTCGCATCTTTATACCAATACTCTCTTTCATACCTACTTGCTCTCTTACGTCGTCGTTACGAATGCGATCGATCAGCCTAACTCCACAGATTTTCCGTAGAGATCGCATTTCGCATTAATTTTACTTTCATACTTTTTTGTGCATGACCAACTCTCGCTTCCATATAGTAATGTTGGGACAAGCAAGTTATGTATTGCTACACGTGCCTTCTGGCTGAGGTGGTGGCTACCGAGAAGTTGTCTCAACGCTCCGTTCACTCTATTTCCCGCATTTACTCTTCGCTCTATATCAGTGGTGAACCTTCCATCTCGGCTAAATTCACATCCAAGATATACAAATTCATCCACTTGCTCTAGTACATCATTACTTATTGTTACTTTTACATCTGTTCTGGCTTCATCTCTTTCAAAGACCATTATTTTGGTTTTACTCACATTCATGCGTAGACCCCTTTTCTTAAAATCTTCTGTCATTGTGTCGACTAGGGTCTGTAGGTCAGTCGCTGACTGCACCAGCAGGACTGCATCATCTGCATAGAGCAGAGCACTGACCACTGAGTCGCCTATCTGGACTCCCACATTCATATCGTTCAACCTTTGAAGACATTTATCCAGATATATGATAAACAGCCTGGCTGACAGAACGCACCCCCGCTTAACGCCGATATTGATGTCAAACCAAGGCGACATTCCATCATCCAGCCGCACACAAGGCTCTACAGCCCATGTAACTGGACTGCACAGCCTGCAGCAGTTTACCGTTAATACCATAATCCGGTAAAATGTTCCAAAGTTCCTTTCGTGCAACCGTGTCAAATGTTCTCTCCAGATCCACAAAACTGCAGAAAACCCTCTGACCTAGAGCCAGATGCTTCTCCACAATGTTGCGCAGAGAGAACACTTGATCCATGCATCCCCTTCCACTCCTGAAACCTTCTTGTGCCTCACACAGTAAACCATCGGACTCCATCCTCATTCTCCTTTCAATAATTTCTCAATAATTTTAGCATACACTTTTGCTGCCAAACTGGTCAAGCTTATGGCTCTGTAATTTGCGCAGTCATAACGTGAACCCTTGTTTTTAAACAAAGGCACGATGACTGCGCTATTCCAGTCCCTGGGAACCATTCCCGAGCTCCAACATAAATTGTGGAACAACAGGAACATCTCCCAGACACAGGAGCCACCAAGCTTGATCATCTCGGCAGACACCATATCAATGCCTTACTATTTTTCAAACTTCTTATCGCCCATTCAACTTCATCCATACTGATGCCATCGGAGGACGCCGTTGACGAATATTGATCTACTAGACCACATGCAACACCGGCGCCAACCCGAGTATCCGCATACATATCGCCAAAATATTCACTCCATCGGCTTAACACGTCTTGTATTTGTGTAAGAATGTATCCACCACACAAGGTCTAAAACCTTATTTTATTCATTCTGAAGCCTGACCAACCACCCCGAGACTTCTTCACCTCTCTCCAAAAGAGTTTGGTGTTACCCTCGAAGTTTTTAGCCAGCCTATCTTCTGCACTTATATTTGTTTTATCACGTTTCTCTTTCACTAAGGCCTTGGTGTCATTCTTACATTGCAGATATATTTCTTTCTTCTGTTCAGTCATACTGTCATTCAGATTCAAAGAAGACGTAGACGTAGACATAGTCCAGCCACACTTTCTTCTTTTGCTCTACGGAAGCTGCCACTTCCGCATCCCACCAAGCATCACCATTTGTTTTTCTATGCTTCTTTGAGCTTCCACATACTTCTTTCGCTGTGTCTACCATACTCTCTTTCAATATTCTACAGCAATCTTCTATGTCCGATTGCGGCTGGCTTGCCATCGTCAGTCGTTCTCGGACACCCTCTGCATACTTTTCTCTTACACACTCTTCTTGCAAACTTTCAATCTCTATTCTTTCAAGCCCTCCGAAGTGGATACGCTCTCGCCAGTGCCCCCACTTTCTGAACAGACCATTAAATCTCGTAATAACGAGATAGTAGTCCGTATCGACTGTGGGGCCCGTGTAGGCTCTTGCGTCCAATATTTTGCTTCGGAGGCGACTGTCTACCAAAATTAAATCTATTATACTTTTCTGTTCATTCCTTCTATATGTATACATATGAATGTCCTTATGTCGGAAAAATGTGTTTGACACAATAAGGTTTCTCTCCATGCATACATCCTCAATGAGCCTACCTGCGTCGTTCACTCTCTTATCACCAAATGGACCAAGTACGTCCTCATAGTCAGGACGCTTGGTCCCCACCCATCCGTTCAAATCTCCGCATACAATCACGCGTTCACTGGTTTCTGCCATATCCAGAACTTCCCTAACATTATCCCAAAACTTCTCCAGGTCTGATGCCACCGAGGATCCTACGGGAGCATATGCTACAATCATGAAAGGTGACAGACACCTAGTTTTATACGGACCCAAAGAAGTCTGGGATCATAAATTCCGTAATCCTTCACACCTGAGGCCAAGCGAGAGGACAACAGCACTCCTACCCCCATGCTGACTCGTTCGCTCTGTGGTACACCAGACCACAGGGTTATCCCGCCACCAGGAAGATCGCAGGCGTCGCTGCCCTTTCGCTTGGTCTCTGTTACACAGAGCACGTCTAGCTGTATGTCCGCTGTTGCCACCTACAAATTCAACATTACGTGACATCGTCGGACTTACATCATCTACATCTGACCTACTGACCTACTACACCGACATTTACATAGGAAGCCCGACCTTAAGCATAAGCACTTTTCGCACGTAATATTATAGTATTTAAGCCGCACCACATCTTACAATAAACCAGACTAAAACTAGATCTTGTGTCTCATTATTCTCTCCGTCTGCAAGAACCCTACAGTGGTGACCCCGAAGAAAAGAATAAGCAACATGGCGCAACCCACGTGCAAAGCAAACGGCAGTCAACAAGAAGCATTAGAAGTAGCAGCTGGTACCTCAGTACTATCCCAAATTCCGGCATTCTGGAAAGATCAACCGAGATTATGGTTCACACAACTCGAAGCCATAATAGCACCACAGAAACAAGGAGACGAATACAAGTACCGTACAGTGGTGGCGAAGCTATCAAAAGAAGAAATACTACAGGTTAGTGACCTAATCACGTCACTTCCGCCTACAGAAAAATACAAAACCATCAAGGAACGTCTGATTGATTGCTATGAAGAATCAGAACAACAGCAATTTCAAAAATTACTATCAGAGACAGAACTTGGCGACCAAAAACCCTCGCAATTATTACGCAAGATGCGGGTTCTCGGAAGAGGAAAGATGAGCGACGAAACAATCAAACTACTATGGTTCCGACTCCTACCACAATCAGTAACTACGGTCCTAGCGGTCACGGAAGACATGGAAATAGACAAAATAAGCCAGATTGCGGACAAAATAATAGCAAACTCAAAATTAACAGAAGTATCAACAGTAAGCACTACAAGTGACACAGAAACGGCGTGCATTTTAGCTCAATTAGCTAAATTACAAATAGATATAAACGCTATTCAGCAAGGTCAGAGGAACCATCGATACAACACGCAAAACAATTCCATCAAACGTCAACATTTTCCAACGAGGTCAAGATTAAACTATAGACGTATTAATCAATTTTGCTATTACCACGAAAGATTTAGAAAATACGCTAGGAACTGTACACAACCATGTAGTTGGAAACCGACACCTCACGCCAAGAACCAGGGAAACGAATAAGAGCACAGAGAGCGGCGAAACTCTGTGCAATCCACCCATCCAATCGCCTCACTATTACCGACCGAAAAAGTGGTATAAAGTTTTTGATTGACACGGGCGCAAACATCTCAGCAATTAGCAAGCAACAGAGACATTCAACATTACCAAACGATCATTACACACTCTACGCCGCCAACGGGACAAAAATCAAGACATACGGCGAGAAAACTCTCACCTTAGACTTGGGACTTCAACGTTGTTTTAAATGGAATTTTGTTATCGCCGACGTCACTCAACCAATCATCGGAGCGGATATCCTAAAGCACTACAAATTATTAGTCGACATAGCGGGTCGTAGAATTATCGACAAGGTTACACAGCGGACAACGCATGCAACCTTTAGAAAAGCGACACAGCAAACAATTCGCACCATCGCAGCGGGAATTAACCCACACATCACGCAACTTCTAAACAAATACGAAGACATCACGAGATACTCAACCCTCCGCGCCACGCCCAAACACAAGATTGAACACCACATTATTACCCAAGGACCACCCGTTGCAGCTCGCGCAAGGCCATTGCCTCCCGAAAAATACGATATAGCCAAAAAAGAATTTCAAGATATGATCGAACTCGGCATTTGCCGACCATCAGAGAGCCCATGGGCAAGCCCATTACACATGGTACAAAAGAAAAATGGCGAATGGAGACCATGTGGAGACTACCGGATGATGATGATCATATTCATCGACGATTGTCTCATCGCATCCGATAAAGAAGAAACACATTATCAACATTTAGAAATAGTTTTCAAGCGTCTACATGAAAACGGAATAACCATTAACCTCGAAAAATGCGAATTCCTCAGAAGGGAAATAGATTTCTTAGGTTATCACATAACGAGCCAAGGAATACACCCAACGGAAGAAAATTACAAAGCAATCATGGAATTCCCAAAACCAAAAACAATTAAAGAATTAAGAAGATTTTTGGGCATGGTTAATTTCTACAGAAACAACCTCCCACAAGCAGCAAACAATCAAAGGGTTCTTAACGCCTATATACACGGTTCAAAAAAGAACGACAACTCGCCTATCCCTTGAACAACGGAAGCCGAAAAAGCTTACGAAAAATGCAAGGAGAGCATAAAAAACGCAATAATTACAGCGCACCCTTCCCGCAACGCACCACTCTCACTTATGACAGACGCTAGCGCTACTTGTATCGGTGCAGTTCTGCAACAAAAATCCGGCCGTGATTGGAAACCATTAGGTTTTTTCTCACAAAAATTAAGCGAAACACAACAAAAATACTCAACATTCGACAGAGAACTACTAGGAGTATACATGGCCGTCAAACACTTTCAAAGATTAATCGAGGCAATTCACAATATTCACGGATCATCGACCTTTGACCTACGCATTCTCCCAAAAACCATCATCAAACGACACGCCAAGACGAGTCCGACAGCTAGATTTCATTTCACAATATTGCACCAATATTCAACATATAAGCGGACATGACAATATCACCGCAGACGCATTATCACGTATAGAGGAAATATTCATGCCATCACCGATCGATTACGCCGATTTAGCTAAATACCAATCAACAGACAGCGAATTAATTAAACTACGTGACAACAGAAGATTAAAGTTCGAAAACATCAGGCTTCCGGGCTCCACAATAAACATTAGCTGCGACATATCTACAGGAAAAAGTCGCCCTTACTTACCACAACATTTCCGTAAACAAGTTTTCGACGTCATTCACGGCATGAGCCATCCAGGAAAAAGAACTACCAGAAAAATGATAACCCAAAGATACCTATGGCCATACATGAACAAAGATATTAACAACTGGTGCAGATCATGTATAGCTTGTCAAAAAGCAAAAATACAGCGACATACAATATCACCCCTTGGCAAATTTATGACAGCACAACGCTTTGAACATTTACACATTGACATCGTCGGACCACTCCCTATCTCACAAGGCAAGAGATACCTAATCACAATCATAGACCGTTGTACATCGTGGCCCGAAATATTTCCAGTAGAAGATATAACTGCAGAAACAGTGGCCAAAGCACTTTTCGAAGGATGGATTATTCGATTCGGATGTCCAATTACTACTGACCAAGGCAGACAGTTCGAATCAAGAATATTTGAGTCACTTACACAATTTTTGGGCATACACAAGACCAGAACAACGAGCTATCACCCACAGTCGAGCGGGAAAATCGAAAGATTCCATAGAACTTTAAAAGCGGCATTAATGACAAGGGAAGCCAGCGATAATTGGGTAGAAGAAATCCCAACAGTCCTACTCGGTTTGCGGAGTAGTTTACGAGAAGACACGGGCTATAGTTCAGCAGAGATGTTATACGGAACGCCAATAAGACTCCCTGGAGGATTTTTTGAATCATCAACAACACAACTATCAACGTACGAAGAATTTGTAAAACAGATACAAAAAAACATCACACAAATGACATCAGTCCCAAAAAGAGAAAAACACAACCAAACCATATTTGTACACCCCGAACTTAAGGAATGCTCGCACGTATTCGTGCGGTGTGACAGAATGAGGAAAAGCCTGACACCGCCATATGAAGGTCCTTATCCAGTGATTAGAAAAACGGACAAAACATTTTGCATTAGAATTAAGGACAAAGAGACGATAATATCAATCGATAGATTAAAACCAGCCTTCATTATCAACAACGAACCAGATTACGTGCTGAACACGAGAAACAGCGACAAGAACGCACATACGTACATCACAAGGTCGGGCCGTACAGTCATCCCAGTAGCACGTTACGGAATTTCGCAAACGCAAGCAACTTGTACATATATATAAAGAACGCAGATGCTAAGTACACAATACAATCATCGCAAGTACGCTACAACGAATACAACATGGGCACACAAAGTTCCAAGGACCAAATTACATATAACACGGACACCTGTCTAAACCAAAATGAAGCGGAGCAACTCCGAAACATCATCCAGGAAGACCTGAAATGGACCAGGAACATCGCAATGGGACAAATTATTTTAACAATCAGCGCACTCATTATCTACGGCCTATTGAAAACCATGGACAGAAGAATGAAAGTATTTACAAAAAAAAATCAACACTCATGCAATGGATAACAAGGCATTTGAACTCAGCACATAAGTCACAACACCGTCAGCGCATACGTCGCACTCGACACCACAACAACCGTCAGCACATTCCACGCATCAATGTCAAGGCCATACCCCATCATAATCGTTTACAATAATAGACAACCTATATATTTTTTTCTTTTTTAAAGGGGGGTGTACTGTTGCCACCTACAAATTCAGCATTACGTGACATCGTCGGACTTACATCATCTACATCTGACCTACTAACCTACTACACCGACATTTACATAGGAAGCCCGACCTTAAGCATAAGCACTTTTCGCACGTAATATTATAGTATTTAAGCCGCACCACATCTTACAATAAACCAGACTAAAACTAGATCTTGTGTCTCATTATTCTCTCCGTCCGCAAGAACCCTACATCCGCCATGACGGTTATCAGCTCGTGCAACTTACCTTCCACACAACCTCTTACATTCCACGTACCCACCCGGCACTCTTTCCTCCTCGACTCGCCTGACTAGGCAAGTCGTGTCGTGGGTGGTGGCCTCTATCGCCGCACTTGCCGATTTTCGTACCGACGGGGGCGGGTCGGTACGCGTCGCCTCCGGGGCACACCCTAACCCGCACTGCGGTACGCATATGAGCTGGATTGAAGTCTGACTAGACTGGCAGGGGACGCCACGTGCACGCTCCGGACTATGCCCCCCTAAAAAAATCATCATCATGTCAGGCTATTGCCGTCCACTGCTAGACGTAGGCCTAAATGTAAAATAGTACTGGACATTTATGACATTTTTTTGTTGTGATTTATATTTTAGTTTTTTAAACAATAAGGTTGTTATTTTGTTAGGATGCTCATCATTTCATTTTTATGATAATAAAAAAAAATGTGTCACTAATTACATTTGGCTTCCTTATTCTTTACCTTGAAAATTTAGAGGAATATTCGCTTTGATGAATTTTTAGATTTGAATTGGTTAATTTTTTATTCATATAATTTTATTTGATTTTAATCTGATAAATGGTTAATATGAATCTCTTAGGTTTATTATTGGAATATGAAAGTATACACATTTTAAATAATAGAAAATCGATTTTTTCGTAAAAATCGATTATTTATTTTGATTATAATCGATTTTTGGCAAATCGATTAATATTAAATAAAAAAAAACGATTTTTATTTAATCGATTGTTTCCAGTATCCTCACATCCCTATCGTAAAGACGTAATTTAAGTAGTGGCACTCTTATGTCGCCTAATCATCTTCCAACATTTTTAACAATTCTTCATCTGTCATTGGTTTCAGTCTATTTACTTTTATCTTCTTATCTTTGCCGGTTTCCCTTGAACCTCGGTAAATTATGTTCGGCGGTTTAATTTCCTATATAACCACAATAAATCGATTAAGATTTGGTCACAGTAAAATACCAGCCCATTTAGCTAAACTGAAAATAATCACCAACTCTGAAGCAAAATGTAACCGTTGCATAAATCTGAGCGTCGATATCGAACATGTCGTTATGAAGTGTCAGAAATTTAAAATAGAGCGTTTGCTGTTAGTGTCTGAACTAAAACAAATATGTGAAAGTGAAAATAAGTGTATGCCTACGAATGTGCAAGATATGATAATGGACCTATTATTTTTTAAACCTTTATTTGATTTTATAACTAATACAATAGGTGAAATATAATTCTGAACTAAAATGTAAATAAGACAGGCTTAAAGGATATGTATCCATAGCCGTAAATAAAGTAAAAATAAAAAAAAAATGTTAACCGAGCCCTCACAGAATTGACATATTCGACGGTTACTTTTTCCTCGCCCTAACTGTGACTTTGTGCTCTGAAACTTTACTAAAAATAAGTGGCATAGATGTTGCACAGGTTCGTGAAATTTTGATACCACATTCTAAATAGTATATTTTAATTAAAATAACGTAACTATTAGTCATTTAACGTTCGATATAGGAATATCGACAACAGGAGTTGGCAAACTTACTTACCAAGTGTAAAGTTTTAGCGATGTTAAATTTGCTATGTTTCTTTAGAGGCTAGGGCTGTCACAAAATATTTTGAAGTTATTTAACTTTTGTTTGCTATTTCCTTAAACCATTTGGTAAGTTGCCAGACCTAATTTATGCTTAAAATGTTTTTAAACTTTGTTTTAGAAAATGGGAGATCGATCGACGCGTCAGTTGGGTAGCAGAGTCTACAAAAATTATTCACCCGAATTGTTAAATAACGCAGTGGATCTGGTAAGTTATATCTTCACTAGAAGCATCGACAAGATTTCACATCCGAAGAAGAACAATAGATATTAAAATAAATAGTTAACACATTAAAAAGCCAGGCACCCAGCAACGGCTTACAGTTACCGAAGAACAAGATATAGTGAAAGTTCTTATCGCAGCACCAGACTTTGGATCACCTCTATCCAGATTTGAACTGAGCCTCATTGTTTATAATTATTTGAAACACGGACCATTTGTTTGGCGGCAAACTACCAGGAAAGTGGTTGATCATTGATGAAATTTTTTTGTGGAGCTATAAGGAGATGCTAACGGTGAGAGCTGTATAAAATATCAAAAGTGTTCGTGCTAATGCTGGTGAGTTTGAAAATTATTTTGGTAATTTAAAAAAATTCAGTTAATAATATTCCACCTAAAAATATACTAAATTATGACGAGACCAATCTATCGGATAATCCTGGGTCAACAAAATGTATTTTAAACGAAAAGTTAAGTATCTAGAACGTATAATGAATACCACCAAAGGAAACATTTCAATAATGTTTGCAGCGACAGCGTACTGTATCTTATTGCCTACTTATGCCGTTTACAAAGCAGAATATTTATGGACATCCTGTTGTCCAAATGGCCCTAACAACGTTTATTATGATAGAAGCAAATCTGGGTGGTTTGACTAGACAATATTTCATGATCATATCTCAACAATTGGATGTAGCGTTATTCGCCCCATTAAAAAGAAAATGGCGTATAGTTTTAACGCAATATAAAATAAATAACCCATCTGAAACACAAATCAACAAGGCTCATTTTCCAATGATGTTAAAAACATATTAGAAGCCATAAAATAACAGAATACAAATATTTGTTCTAGATTTAAAGCAACAGACAAAATACCTTTTAATCGTCAGAAAATATTAAGAAAGCTACCAGATTATGTAGAACAAAATAATTATACCATTAATACCGCACTCTTAGATTATTTAAAAGCAAAACGTGCAGCGAATCCAGTACTAAAGATAAAGAACAAAAAGTAAATACTACTCCAGGCAAATCTGTTTCATCCCAAGAAGTTCAGTTACTAATGGCGAGAAAATCAAAGAGAAAAGATAATGATAATAATAAATTACGCGAAGTTCAGGAGGTTTCACTTGATCTAAAAATGAGTCTTGAAGCAGAATTGGTATCTGATGCACCTTATTCAGAGACTAGACAAAAGGTACTATCTTAGCAGATGTTATATTTAGACTATACATTTATGCCTACATTGATTTAAAAATAGATCCAGACAAAAAGCTTTAACCCTGGAGTGCTCGCGCTATGAGCATTTTGCCGCCCGCGTCGAAAAAACTGTGATTAATTAAATACAGTACATCTGTCAAGGTCAAACGTCCTAGTACCTGCCCCCCGTTCCTCACCTCTTTCTTTTAGAAATTCGGAACAATTTAGTACGCGGGTGACTGCAGGTAATAAAGGTTGTCGCTGTGTCGCGTTTGGCGGCAAATTGCTCATTGCGCGACTACTCACGTAAGTAAAATTTATGTCTATTTTTTTTTGGGTTGTTGAAATATTAGAAGTTCTTAGGACGTTTGATGTTGTTTTGATGTAAATATCGTAAAAATAATATTGATACTTAAATTTTTATCCCATTATTCTTCTTTTTTCGTTTGTTTTGATTAGTTTTATATATAATCTTTTTAGGTAAGCGACGCGTAAAAATGAATAAACAAGACGCACAAATAATTTCGTGGTTGGAAGAGGTGTCTGTTTTCGAAGAAGATGGTGCACAAAGTTTATTGGAAAATGTATCTGAAAGTGATAGGGAAAGTGAACATATTGATCAAAATACTGACACAGAACAATCGGCAGCAGAATCTGACAATGATGCGTGATCAACCTCTCAATGATCGTCTGTAATTGTTACTGCGTCTTCTCAGAAATCATTTCGACGTGATCGCGGACATGGAGCCACAATAATACAAATACCATCTCGCCGTCACACACGTAGATCTACTGTTACGCAAGGAAGTCGTAGCCCATCCCCTATTATTGCAACTCAGAGACCGTCGCGGCGTTTACAACGCCAATGCACAACAACACAAAGAAGCCGCAGCCATTCTCCCATAACTGTAACCCCCCCAAAGACTATCTCACCGGCGTATACAGCCGCCAACTAGATCTCGTACACGATCATCAAGTGATGAACCTCTGATTCGATTGATTGACAGGCGAAGAACCACTGCTGCTACTACAATTGAACCAAGTTTAGAGCGACGAACTGCAAGAGTGCCTATGTATAAAGGAAAAGATGGAACTAAGTGGCTACTACATCCTCCTTCAAGGCCTAATATAAGAACAAGTCAAGAAAATATTGTCACAAATCCCTCCGGAGTGCAAGGCGAAATTGCTAAAAATTCTAAAACACCTTTGGACTGTTTTAATTTGTTTATTACTAAACAAATGCTGGAAGATATTGTACTCTTCACTAATTTACACATACGTGCACATAAGTATAAGTTTTCAAGGAAGCGAGATACTAAAGAAACTGACTTAATTGAGATAGAAGCTCTAGTTGGACTTTTGCTTTGACTGATGATGGAACGGCGCCTGATATATTCAGAGCAACTTTGTCAAAGACAAGATTTTTTTTCTGCTTAGAAATGTTCGTTTTGACGATTTGCAAACCAGAGCAGAACGCGCTAAAATTGATAACATGGCAGCAATGAGGCATATATTTGAAGCCTTTGTCACCAACTGTCAAATACATTATCGGATTGGAGAAAATGAAACAATTGATGAGATGTTAGAGTCATTTAGAGTCCGTTGCAAGTTTCGTGTGTACATGGCAAATAAACCCGCAAAGTATGGCATAAAAATATATGCCCTTGTTGATTCGAAATTATTTTATACCAGCAATTTGGAAGTGTATACCGGTAAACAACCAGAAGGACTGTTTTGCGTTGATAATAGTGCAAGCGCTTTGGTGAAGAGATTATCTAAGAATATTTTGAACACTGGTCGAAATATAACGATGGACAATTACTTTACGTCTCTTCCTCTTGCTGACGAGCTAGTTGCTAACCACCGAACAACTATAGTGGGCACTTTGCGAAAAAACAAAAAAGAAATCCCACCTTGCTTTCTAGTTACCAAAGATAGAGTCAAGCCGAGTACAATGTTCGGATTTGGTGAGAAAAAGGTTCTAATATCGTATGTGCCTAATAAGAAGCAAAAAAAGTCGTTCTTATCCACTTTGCACGATGACAACAAGATCGATGAAACTACCGGCGCTGCTGAAAAACCAGAAATCACAACGTATTACAATGGGACTAAAGGCGGAGTTGTAGTCGATCAAATGAAGGAGGAATATTCCGTGGGTAGAATGACGCGCAGGTGGCTGACGAGATTATTTTCGTCAATCCTGAATATCGCCGAACTATTTATGCCGGCGATAAATAGTCAAATAATATATAAAGAAAATATTAACAAGCAATTATTACGACGAATCTTTTTGAAAGAAATTGCTCTGCCTATGACTAGACCACATATTATCAGAAGATCCAACGTAAACACTGCAGAAACAACTAAGAAACCAAATCGCCCGATTTGTGCCATCTGAACATCAAGATGTACCCTCAGGTAGGGAGGTATATGCGCAGTATGCCCGTCCAAAAAAAATAGAAGGACCAAAAAAGGGTGCAATAGATGTGCAAAGTTACTGTGCAACGAACATTGTATTTACATGTGCCGAGACTGTTGTGCTGAAATGCATGTTGTAGATGATGAAAGCGTTTAATTTTGTTAAGTAATTCATTTTTTCTGTTCATTATGTAAGTTAGGGCAAAGACTATGTTAAAATACTACTATTAAGGGTAAAACTATAATAAATGTTACTTTTTTCTAATAGTTTATGATTTATTTTATCCCATAAAATGATTGCAAACTGATTTATCTATGATTTTAGACAAAAAAATCATGTTAAGTATGGGCGGCAAAATGCTCCCCACGCGAGCACTCGCGATTCACGGAAAGGCGCGAGCATTCTAGGGTTAAAATAGTTGATAAAAAATTCAACATATCTACATTGAGTTGCAAAGAGTCCGTTGATCAACCTAAAGAACAAAAAATTTTAGAATTTAGAGATTATGATAACCATGTACCATCAATGTCTGATGATAGTTCACTTGCAGAAAAAATAACGGTATTACATGAAAAAACAAATCCATGTATGGCTAAAAAGAAAATAGTATGTACAAGTGACGACAGCACTGATGACGATAACTATTTTTCAAGTGATACTTCTGATAACGATTGCTTTAGATCATCTGAATCAGAATCATGTGATCATGAAGAAGAAATGTCTGATCAAAAATTAGAAGAAATATGTGAAAATTCACCCATTGAATTTAATACTTACATTTTGGCAAAACTCTATCTATAAATTTTCAAAATATAGATTTTATCTTTCATCAAATCCAACAAAAGATCTGCATTAGATGTGTGTGTGTGTGTGAGCATGACGCAGTTACGTGAATCGCAACCGCAAGAGACACGAGATGAACAGAGACGGTTAGAATGAAGAGAAATGCGCAGATTCGTAGTCAACAGACGTAGAGCAATTGATCAACAACACCAACAAGTACTTCTAGCATTTACATCAGATTCATTCCTTGGACTACAATTCCAGTATGAGCCTGTTATTGAATATAATGCCTATTTCAAAGTGGTCATTGGTGTTTTGGACAAGGGATACCCTTGTAGGACCCCTATATACACTACCGTCCAAAAGTTTGGAAGCACACCTGTTTTCAAACAAAACAAATAAATGCCGACTAATAGCGGTAAAAATTAGCAATAATCTTAAGTTTTACAACCTTTTACGACTGTCTACACAAACACAAAAGGATTATTATCCTACATTCATCAAGTTTTATGGAATTCCTTAATATTGACGAAACACGTGTTTTATGACTTAATCCGTCGGCTACTTTATCCTATGCAATGGTGTAGTTTTATTGATAATGTTTGCTGGTTTTAACTTTTTTAGACCTTATTCAGTCGCACTTGAGCATTGGCACGTGAAAGTTGTGATATTAACATTGTCTGTATTCGAAAGATATCGGCTACTACTTTGACCGTATTTTTTCTTCTGAAAATGGCAAAACGCAAGCAAATCACGCTTGAACAGCGAAGCGCTATTTGCACTCTACGCGAGGAAGGATACAGTGAACGTCAAATCGCAGAAAGGCTCGGAATTTCTTGTAAAGGTGTCCACTATACCCTTGCTAGAAAACAAGAAACGGGGAAAAATGAAGATAGAAAGAGATCTGGTAGGCCCAAATCCACAACAAATCAAGAGGACAACTTCATTAGAGTTCTTTCTAAACGGAATCGACGCTTAACTGCACCACAGATCACTGCAGCTCTGAATGATACGCGAGAAACACCCATTTCAACAACTACTGTTAAAAGACGCTTACTGTCTGCGGGATTAAGAGGATGTGTTGCTGCTAAAAAACCCAAACTAACAAATCGACATAAGAAAAATAGACTAGAATGGGCAAAAGCGCATAAAAACTGGACTATAGAACAATGGGAAAATGTCCTTTGGAGTGACGAATCAAAATTTCAGATTTTCGGATCCAATAGACGTGTCTTTGTACGCCGGTCAAAAGAAGAGAGGGCTTCAGAGGCATGTACAGTGCCTACCATCAAACATGGTGGTGGTAATGTCATGGTTTGGGGGTGTTTTGGCAACAGTAAACCCGGCAATCTTGTGAGGATAACCGGAAAATTAAACAAGGAAGGCTATTTAAAAATTCTCCAAGATTCTGCCATACCCAGTGGACTAAGTCTCATTGGTTCTGGATTCATTTTTCAACAGGATAATGATCCTAAGCATTCGTCTAAATTGTGCCAGAACTTTTTAAACAAGAAAAAAGCTGAAAACATTTTAAACATCATGCAATGGCCATCTCAATCCCCTGATCTTTCTCCCATTGAACTTGTTTGGGATGAACTTGACAGGAGGGTGAAAAGTCGTTGTCCTACGAGCTCAGAACATTTGTGGCAGCTATTAGAGAACGAATGGAACAAATTAGATAAAGATTATTTTAAAAAATTGATTAATAGAATGCCCAGAATATGTGAGAAGATTATAAAGGAGAAAGGTGGACACTTTGATGAAGCTAAAATTTAATCTAATTTACCATTGTATATTATTTTTTTATTTTGTTTAAGTTAGTTTCTGTTTGTTCTTTATTTTTTTATCAATACATTTAAATTTAAATGACTTAGTTTGGTTTTATTCGATTTTACCTTGCTGCTTCCAAACTTTTGGACGGTAGTGTATATACACATATAATACACATAAATATATATAATACACATAAACATATATAATACACATTTACATAAACATTTATATACATAAAACAAAAACACAACTGTCGATGTGGTGTTATTTTTTTTTTTGACGGCTGGCTACGGCACGTCAACCCCCGCTAATCCGTCCGGGGCGATAGGAAAAGCAGCGCAAGACCCCGTAGACCCGCCCTACAATATACCTCTCGACGCCGTGCGTTGGGTCACTGGTACGCGGTCTTTTTCTTCAGTGGCCCACCCGGCGGTCTAACCTCATGGGTATCCTCTCTAATGTCGACGCCCGGACAGTTTGCACCGTCGGGGCGTCGTCCTCACTTGGTGGCCTCGCTCTCAGAGCGACCAGACTAATCCCCGGTCCGGTCACCCGCTGCCTCGGCTAGGGCGGCATGAGGTGGAGGTATTCACACCTCCGCTGCCCCAGTCGCCGGCGGCGGCGCGAATCCTCGAGGAGAAGTTCCTCTCGGATTCGCTCCGCCGCTTCCTTCTGCGAGATGACGTCCTCGCAGAAGAACGCGACCGCGACTCAATTCCTCTCGCTGTCGACCATCGCTTTCACGACGGTCGGCACCGATAGCAGCGACAAGAGCACGGCGTTGCTGAGCCCAGGTCAAGCAGACCTCGAGCGTATGCTGCGCCGCGTCCCGGTCGCTGCCACACTGTTGGCAGGACGGAGTCGTCTCCACTCCTGCAACTGTGTACAGGTACTTGCCGAAGCAACCGTGCCCAAGAGAGGACTCCGTGCTGCCTCTCCAGCCACTCCATCAGTACGGGCCGGACGGCCTCAATGACTCGTAATCCATATCAAGGCCGCTCCAGCCTTGTTGCCCAACGGGAAAAAACCTCCCGGCGAGCGCCCTCACGCCAGGTGGCCAATTCGCTAGGCGAAACATCGCCACCTTCTTCGCGAGTTGAAGACACCCGCCGATATATTTCGGCGAGCATTTCCGCCTCCAAGTCCCAAGGGCGCGTGCCGGCCAATACGACTGGGTCGCAACCGTGTGGTATCCGCGGATAGCCCTGACCGCCAAGGCTCTCTGCGGTCTCCGCAGAATAGCCCTAAGGCGGACCGTCAGAGCCCTCGCCCACACGGGAGCGCTGTACAATGCCATTGATCGGATCACCCCCGCATATAGCCGTAGACTCTCGAAACTCGGTCCGCCCAAGTTCGGCATCAGCCGAGATAGGGCGAACGCCGAGCCGTCTAGCCGGGGAACAAGTCTTCGGAAATGCTCTCGAAACCACCAGTTCTCGTCGAGCACCAGACCCAAATACATATGGACCTGGATATTGATAGGGACGAAGTTGACGACGATCGAGACGCCGACGGGCGGCCCCATGAGGCGCCCATGAAACAGGAGCGCCTCTGTCTTGTCCAGGGCCACCCGAAGTCCCAGCGCCCCGACACACCTGACCATCTCCTCAGTGCCGAGGGTGGCCAGCCTCATCGCCTCTTCCAGCGTCCTGTCCAGGGCTGTGACAAGCGTGTCGTCAGCGTAGCATATAAGCTCCAGCCCGGGGGGAGACTCCCTCGCAACGCCCAGTCGTAACCGATGTCCCACAAAGTCAGCCCCAAGACCGACCCCTGTGGGACACCGCACGACATGGGCGTGCGCACAATGTCCCCCGCGCTATTCGGGCAGAGGACACTGCGCCCCTGCAAATAGTCTGCCACTAGCCGCCTCTGGTATAAAAGCACTCCGTGATACCGGAGCGCCTCCTTGATGCAGCTGAATGGCAGACTATTGAATGCGTTGGCGATGTCCAAAGACACAGCCAACAGCACTCCTCCGCCAGTGACAGCCTCCCTCGCCGTCTGCCTCAGGCGTAGTATAGCCGCAATAGTCGAACGCCCCCTTCGAAAACCGAATTGAGCGTCCGATAAATTGGGCCCCACCTCGTTTAGGTCTCGTATATATTTGCAGTTTGCAGTTGCCTACCGTGCTGTGCTATTACATCTAACATACGTTACTACTGCAGTGCATTCATTGGTTTTCAAGAGTATTTGTTATCACTATGGAAGAATTTGAAGATTTTGAGATTACGCAAGATATCCTAACACAAATTGACAACATAGAAATCGATCTTCTCGACAAAACTTTAAACCTTAATATCAGTGGTGATGAAGAAAATATTTCACCCCAAGTATAAACAATAGGCGTTTGCGGATCATGTCTATAAGTGAGAGTAATGAAGCCGAAATTAATGCCGCAATCCAGGATTTGCAAGCTACTCAACGTTTAAGTGGACAGATCCCAAAGGTAATCAGCGGAATATAATTCCCTTTACTGAATGTTGTGGCATGCCGATTTATATTGGCACTTCAATGACTGATAAATCTCCAGCTGATTTTTATGCACTTTTGGTGACGGATAGTTTTTTACGAGAAATCGTTGAATGTACTAATGCTTTCGCAATAACTAAGATAAGTAACACTGTTTAAGCTTCGAAAAATGCAAGAATTCGCTTATGGTCTGAAACGAATCTTTCGAGGTGAAACATTTTTTCAGCTTGATTTTGTACATGGGTTTGGTAAAGCTTCGGAAGCGGAACTTGCTGATTATCGGTCCACAGATGAAATCATTGCCCAAATTATCCTCGATCTGTAATGTCTAGAAATAGGTTTGAGCTGCTCGTACGAATGATCCACTTTTCCGATAATAACAAATCGGACCGACTTCACCACGTTCAACACTTACTGGATATGCTGAATATCAATTTCAAAAGAAATTTTACTCCCGGTCAAAACATATGCGTTGATGAAAGTATGGTTCCGTTTCGAGGACGCTTGCTATTTTGCCAGTATAATAAGCAAAAACGTCATAAATACGGGATCAAACTCTTAAAACTGTGTACCCTACCTGGTTATACATTTAAAATAAATATATATCCTGGTAAACAAAACGAAGAAATGAATGCCACGCCTCAAAGAGTTGTAATGAGCCTTTGCCAGGACTTACTTAATAAAGGATATTCGTTATACACAGATAACTGGTATACAAGTGTACCCTTAGCCAGAGAGCTCTTAGAATATGAAACACATCTAACTGGAACTTTGCGAAAAAATAGAAAGCATTTTCCTAAGGTTGTCGTTTCTACGAAGCTGAAAAAAGGCCAGTTTATAGCCGAAGAAAGTGAGAATGGAATAACTATTTTACGATGGAAAGATAAACGATATGTGTTGGTACTTTCCACAAAACATTCAACACGTTTTGTTTCCGTTACCAAAAATAATAAAACCACGATGAAACCGGTTGTTGTTCTAGATTATAACAAGGCAAAAGAAGCAGTGGATTTAGCTGATCAAATGGCAGCATATCAAACTCCATTAAGGAAGTCCTTAAAATGTAAAAAAAAACTGGCATTTGATCTTATTTTGAATATCGCAATAGTAAACGCTTCAGTTTTGTATAAAAGCGTCACAAACAAGTCCCTACTTATTATATTTAGATTTTAGAATAGAATTACTAATGAGTTTTATGTCAAAACTTTCAATACCCAGAGCACCTTCGGGCCGAACGACGAGAGGAAAGCACGTACTTCAGAAAAAAGCAGGCCCTTCTTTGAAGGTGCGTCGGTCTTATGTAGAATGTTACAAGAAAAATGTGTCTACATTTGGGCGTGTAATAGCCAGAAACAAGACCAAAGAAGTACCTACTTTCTATAATGCTTGCCCAGACAAACCATTTCTATGTGTTGAGTGTTTTGCCAACATACATATATAATTTTATAGGTATTTTTCATTACTGTTTCTTTCTATATAGCTATTTGGTATCGTTGTTATCTATCAAAATGTTAAAGAAAGTTTTACTTTTCATTGAGTTTAATTTTTAGAAAAAAAATACGTTTTGATTTATTGTGGTTTTTCCAATAAATTTCTTTGTATGGTAATTGTTGTTTTTCTTTCTAAATTCTTAAATTTTTCAAAAACCAACTTGATATGGAAAAGCTAGAGGGCCACGTGGGTCAATTAATATGAGATTTAGTTTGACAGCACTGGCTAACGGCCTGTAAGAACGAAACGAAAACACTCGTAAAATGCGGTCATCACTGACTGACGCGGCTTGAACTGAAAGTTTATATGTCAACAATTACTGACCGACACGGCCTGGACAGGAAACTGCGGTTTTTTTTCTCGGCATAGAACGTGTTAATAAAGAAAATGTAGACAACTTTTTTCTACTACTGAAAGATATGTACGAAAAAAATAAATATTCACCAAATTGTGTCTACAACGTTTATGAAACCGGCCTGACAACTGTCTAAAGTAAAAATTCCAGAAGTAATTGGACGCCGAGAAAAGAGGCAGATTCCTGGTAACAACTGTAAAATGCCACCAGCCATTTTCTACATTCGTTCATAGTTTGCCCAAAAAAAAATATGAACTTACAACTGATGAGAGGTTGCACTCTTGGAGCTCAAGGGGTTGCACATCCATCAGGCTGGATTCAAATAAATATTATCCCAGATTGGTTAAAACACTTCATAAAGCACACACACCTAACACGAGACTCAAGAGTTTTACTGATATTAGAAAGACACTTCAGCCACACCCGAAACGCTGTAAAATCCTTTGAAAGGCTAGAATATTGCCATTAAATCGTAATGCGGTGCCTGACCATAAGTTTATTAGTGATAAAGAGTGTGTGATATATGATCACTGTGAATTCCCAAGTGAAATCCACAAACACACAAGTGCAATCATAATACTAATCCTCAAGTACTGACCCAGTAAAGCTAGAAAAAGTTATAGATACAGTGCCGTTGCCATTCATGAGTTCATAAGAATCTGAGACAGCCCAATCACTCAGCACTACTGAAATTCTTAAAGAAATTCTGCCATAACCTTTTGAAGATACCGCTGGCCGTAACTAAGAAATGCTGTAAAACTACAAAAACTAATTTTCCATTTGAGATCACCCCAGAGTAAGATTAATTTTCTAGAAAAAGATGATGAGAAAAAACTAAAGACTAACTAACGGCTGTGGGAAAAGGCTGAAGACAAATAAATTTTATAAATGTGAAGAAAAAGAATAACAGAACGCCTGGAATAAAAGTCAAAGGTTCGTCTGCAAAACAGAAAGATTGCCATTCTATTTACTGCTCAGATCAGTTCATTCATCTACCATTAGAGAATTGGTTTTAGTACAGTGCATGCGAAAAATGGTGTCACGAAAAATGTGCTAACATGGGAAGGAAAAAAGGTCCTTTTATTTGTATTTTACATATTTACTAGTATAGTATATTAATATTGATCTCATTACACATTATTTCATTTTATTGTTTTTATTTTATTAATAATTCTAAAGCTTATAAGTCATAAGAAAATTTTAATTAAATTATTTTATGAATGATCCCATTCGCCCTGAAAATTGGGGCGATTCGGGTATTTCTGTATGTGAAAATTTTATGCAATATGTAAGTTTTAAAATGTTTATTTGCATAACTGGTTTGTTACTAATTACCATTTCATCAATAAAAGTTACATAACGCTATGATTTTCTAATTCTAAAAAAAAAATTGACCCGATTAATAATAATACACTAACTACGGGTGAAGTTTACCATGAAATGTGTCTCACACGCAGATTATTTTAAAGCAAACTAAAGTGGTGACAGAACAATCAAAAACAAATTAAGATATTTCAGCCTCTCACCATAAAGCTAACAACTTTCAAAAGTTCCGGTAGGCTGCAAGAAAATTTTATGTTAATCCTGGTCTCACTGTCAGTGTAGGAAGTTTATATCGGCCTGAAAGCAGAACAAGTTTGTTGACCATTTTGAAGTTCAGTCACCGCTTAGCTCATCGTTACGTGTGGTCGATGTGGCTTGTCATGATACCGATTTAATTCATTTTTCGGTCGAACAAGTGTCTAATACAATTAAGAAAATGACTAAAGGAAGGTTTCTGGGTCACGACGGCTTTTTTTTTTCACGCTGTGAAAACGCATTTACTTTATCCTGCCGGTGATAGACAAGAAGGAGTGTGAAACTTGCTGGCCAGCGGAATACCTACTAAAAACACAGCGGCGCCTTCCGTTCTTTTAAGGGGTGCCAAAGAGATCGTCTACCGACATTCGATCTCCGACACCCCAACGTTTGGCCATTGGGCCAAGCCCTGTTATCATTCAAGGCGGTGGGAGGAGGTGCGCATATCGACGCCTCCTCACTGGCCGCCGACGGTGGAGCGAATCTGTGGACGCAATTTCCCCGCGTCCACCCTCCGCGGCCTCTGTTGTAGAGATGACCTCCTCGCAAAAAAAGATCATAGGCAACCATCACCTGTGTCGTGCATCTTCGAGATGATGGTCGAAAGCGATAGATCCCTTCAATGACCGCTGACAGGACGTGATTTGTTTATAATTTTAGGTATATATTCCAGCTTTAGTGTTCTAATGATGTCACAGAAATTATTATAGTCAATTATAGAGGATTCTATATCAATATTAAAATTATTAAATGCCTCTTTACTTTCAGAATAATATTTGAACCAGTCGGTTTCCTTATATTTGAAGCGCTCTACTGGAGGCCCTACCTCATATGTTTTTATGGACGTCTGGATATTAGTTATGATAGGAAAGTGATAACTGCCCATTGGATCATCGTGTACTTTCCATTCACAAGAAGGAACTACTGTGGGACTCATTCATGAGATATCTGTAGCAGAAGGATTATGGTTAATTGTAGGTACAAGTGTTGATAAACCTGTATTAAGAATACATAGATTACATTCATCTTACAAGTGATATAAATCACTACCTCTGGAGTTTGTTGACAAACATCCAAAAGCAACATGATGTGATTTTGTAATATCATAGCTTGGAACACTAAAGTTATTTCCTTCTTTTAACCAGGTTTCATTTTATAAACAAATATGTCACTGTTAAATAGGAAATTAATTATCAAAGATTTTTTATGGTTATTACTCTGAATATTAAACTGTGCTATTGTTATATTGTGTGTAACAACACAATAAAAAAAATAATATAATAGGAACGCCACAATATCAGTACGTATCAGAGATAAGAGTACGAAACCGATCCAGTTGCAGAAAGGCGTGAAACAGTGAGATGTCATCTCACCGAAACTGTTCACCACTGCACTGGAAGATGTCTTCAAGTTCTTAGACTGGAACGGACTCGGCATCAACATCAACGGCGAATACATCACTTACCTTCGATTTGCAGACGATATCGTTTTTATGGCAGAATTTATGGAAGACCTTGGCACCATGCTCAACGATCACAGCAGGGCATCCCAACTAGTGGGTTTACGAATGAACATGGACAAGACGAAATTCATGTCAAATACCCATGTCATTCCTCTACCGGTCCTAATTGGAATTGCGATTCTCGAAATTGTCGATCATTATATTTACTTTGGACAAACAGTCCAGTTAGTTAGATCTAATTTTGAGAAAGAGATCAGCCGACGTATCGAACACGATTGAGCAGCGTTCGAGAAACTTAAGAGGATCTTCTCGTCCAACATACTTTGGTGTCTTAAAGCACAGATCTACGACCAGTTTGTGTTACCAGTGAGGACAAACAGCACGGAAACGTGGTCCCTAAATGCAGGCCTCATAACCAAGCTTAAAGTGGTTCAGCGGGCTATGCTCGGAATTCCTCCGGGAGATAGCATCTGAAATACGGAAATCCGCAAAAGAACCGGTGTAACCGACATAGCACGAAGAATTAGCACGCTTAAGTGGCACTGGGCAGGCCACATCGCTCGACGAACCGAAAGGTTCTCGAGTTTTTGGTTGCTGGGCGTCGATGGATACAAGCGGCACAAGACCGCACTCTGTGGCTTAAAATGAGGAAGGCCTACGTCCAGCAGTGGACGGCGATAGTCTGAAATGATGATGATGATTGTTATGTAGGTCTTGATTACAGGACTATTGTTATCCTTATTAAGTTGAATTGAAAAGGAAAACCTCTTTTATTTTACTAATAGTTATTGGTTCATTTCCAGAATTTGCTAACTGTACTAGTGATTTTACATTGGCATTTAATATAGTTTCATTATTAGTAATTTGGTTACATAACTATGTTACATAGGGTTTGTTTACATTAGAAACATTTTTGTTTAAATATTGTCTGTATTCACTTTTAAGGCTGAAAATTCTTTTTCGTTAATTAAAGATATGCTGACATCAGCATAGCAAATTTTATTTTTCTTATCAATAATTTTCTTCATTTTGATTGGACATTCCCAAGAAATAGTAAGGTCGTCCATTACAGTTAAAGCGAATAACGAATTAGTCTTTATATATATGATCACGAGTACAAATTGAACACTTTTGGATACTATTACAGATTTTAGCAGAATGGTTGAATTTATAACATTAAAAAAATTAAAACACTAGCAATATAATCAAATACCCTATAGGAGAATAAATCATATTGTATAGAATCAAACCTAGAAAAATTCGACAGAACGAATTTTAAACAATGGAAATTTCAAATTTAATATGCCCTGCGCATCAAGGGGTTAAATATCAGCACGCCGAAACCAAATGGCAATGCGATTCAATGTAATAAAGATGAGGGCATGGCAATGTTTGTATTAACATCTGCTATGGATTTAAATCAAATAACACTCATAGAAAATTGTGAATTAGCGCTAGAGTAGATGACCAAGCTTGAGTCTATTTATGAACAAAAATCCGAGATGACTAAAATGATGATACATGAGTTGATTGATATTGCTCTGTTGGACATAAATATAGATAGTCTATGAATAGTGTCATATAATCTATGGTAGAACCTGTTAGAACGTGGATTCCGGTGATTTCGTGGATTGTATGAGTAATAAAGTGATTGTAAGAAAATGGACCCAGTATTATTTAATTCACACACGTCGTCCTTCGCAATATAAAAGCCCAACAGCACGCTTCCACTGCGCCAAGGTGAACTGCAACATATTATGATGTAGTTATAAACTAAGGGATAAGAATAAGCAGACAAAAATAATGTTCAAGATAGCTTCACTAAGCGTAAGTACAAAATGGAGAATTTTAAAATAGAGAAATCTTTGCCTATACTGCTGCCTATATTCCTTTTCGAATTGGATGTTTCGTATTAAAATATTATTGCAAGACAAGGAAGTTCTGCACACAATAGAGGAAAGTAACATAAATTCGACAGACAAAGAATTTATAAAGAGCGATAATAGAGCGAAATGTATAATTGTTCAATGTCTTAGTGATAAATACATCGAAATAGTTAAAAATTGTAACACAGCAAATGAGATGATTAGTGCCTTACAACAATTATTTCAAAGGAAGAGTATATTTAACAAATTGCATCTCAAAATAAAGTTAATAACCATGAAATGTATATCAGGAACTAAACTTCAGGAATTTTATATGCGTTTTGATAGCTTAATAAGTGAATTGGCATCAATTGGTAATAAAATAGATGAGGTATATAAAATATGTTACCTACTGGCTGCGATGCCACCTGAATACGACACAGTTATTACGTCAATTGAACCAATATCTACCAGTAATAATATTAATATTGAATTCGTCAAAGCGAGATTGTTAGATGCGGAAATTAAGCTAACAAATAAGGAGACGACACCAGAGCAAACCTTTGCTTGCTTTATCTGCGGAAAAAGTGGTCATAAATCTTACCAATGTAAGAGAAATATGCAAGAAAAGAAAGAAAGAGATCAAACACA
Source organism: Lymantria monacha (assembly GCA_905163515.2). Taxonomy (NCBI): domain Eukaryota; kingdom Metazoa; phylum Arthropoda; class Insecta; order Lepidoptera; family Erebidae; genus Lymantria; species Lymantria monacha. The sequence continues at coordinate 14,939,596 of LR991082.1, read as the reverse complement.
AAGATGTGGATTGTATGGACAAGAAAGAGGACGAACAGTGTCATCAGGATATGGACTAGGAACAAGAGGACGTGGAAAGTCATGGCAAAGAGGTACAATTATGCGAAGACGAGGAATAAATGAACCAAGCAATGCGACCAGTGCTGCGCAAGAAGAAGAAATAAAAGACAAATGGATATTTACAGCTTTTGAAGCCAATGAGCAAGAAAAACATATGGAAAGTAAAGAGTCAGGTAGTATTCAATTCATTATTGATTCAGGAGCTACAGAACATTTGATTAAAGAAATATATAAAGGTAATATGTTTGGTATTAAACAAATTGAGGAAATAAAGATTTATGTAGCAAATGGTATTTAACTAGTAAGGAAAAAGGTAAAATTTCTGTATTTTGGAAAAATGAAAAAATAGTTATAGAATGTTTAATTGTGAAAAATATTTCATATAATTTATTGTCAGTTAGGCAGCTATTAGCAAAAGGTTTAGAAGTAAAATTTCATAAATATTGTATCAATAAGTAAAGGAAACAATGTTATACTAGGAAATTTGAATGTACGGTTATTTGTATTAGATTTAGAAATAGATAGTGATAAATATAACAAATGTATGTTGAGTGGGAAAAATCACAAGGATGACTCAATCTGGCATAGACGGCTAGGACATTTAAATAGAAAAGGTTTAGGCATTTTAGGATTACCAGTATCAAATGAAAAATGTGAAAGTTGTACCGAAGGTACAAGAAGAGTATTTAATGAAACAGTAAATAAAACATTCAAGACAAATCGGAGACTTAATTCATTTCGATATATGTGGTCCTATTGAACCAGCAGACATTCATGGAGCGAAATACTATAGTATGGTACAGCCTTAATGTTAAGTAAGTGTGTGTAAATGCTATAGTTGTAAATCCATAGTACCTATAAATATTGTTGACACCGTAATATGTAGTCAGTAATAAACGGGATTTCGCTAGTAATGTACATCTTTAATTGCATTCCCTAACGACAACTTCATATGGCTACCCTGCCAGCGACATCACGCTATCGCGTAACAGCGCGTCGCCGGTAACTCGAGCCGATGCAGGTGCAATTGTGCAGCGTAGACGAATTCCTGCGAACTTTGTGTCTCTGTGCATCGTTTATAGAGTTTTAAAATAATGAGTTATAAAACTTTTGCGCGTTCGTATCAACGTGGAAAGCACCGAATATTTTATGATAAAATGGGCAGCAAACAATCAATAGAAAAGGAACAAGTGATCGTGGCGCAAACGGCTGCCGGTGCTGGGACAAATTCTGGGGCTATCGACCAGTTACAACAACACGCAGCCAATACCAACTACATACTCATGACCATTTGTGTTTTTTAGGGCATTGTTCTTCTATTTTTGGGGTACAAACTGTACCGAAAATGTCATCGACATTGGATGGAGCAACAGACACGTGCATTTGCGTTGAGGCGATCCGCAAGCTACTTTAGAAAATTACAGAGTAAGCCACCAAGTGAGGCAACTGTCTAAGCATGTATAACTACACCGTTCCTGTAACCTTCATTCCTGTTAAAAATATAAATTCGCGTAAATAAACTTGTAGTTTCGTATCATTCCGTTTCGTAGTACGTAGTGCTCAAAAACGTGGCCAAAGTGCGCGAGTGCATAAAATGTCGAAAAAGTAATTGTGAAAATTGAAAAGTGTGTTAAAATTGGAAAACAACATGATGACCTTGGACTGAACTTTTATCAATATAAACATTTAATTTTTCTTTTATTCTAGTGAGCGAATCCCTATATAATTTTGTAAAATGTATGTTAATTCCGTTTAGTATTGTGTTTTATATTATAACTAGCTGACCCGGCGAACTTCGTACCGCCTAACAGTCAATGAATGTCGTGTTACCTTTTAGCTGAACTAATTTAGGCTTTGATGAACGTAATACAATGATACAAAATAATATTAATATAGATAGAAACATAAAAGTATTTTATTATGATGAATGATGATGAAAACATACAGAATGAGAATAAAAATTAAAAAATAATAATAATTAAGTAATTCAAACTCATGTCAGAAAAAAATGAGCGAAAACTTTGTTGTGCAGATTGGAATACACTCGGATTAATTCATTAATGTGATTTTCATTCAAGCACCTTGTGGTAAACGACATTCTTTGTTTTTTGGTCAGGCGCAAGAACAAATAAAGCGGATGGTTTGCCGATACTTTACAGATTCAAGGCAAGATTTGTCATAGCATTGGATCATTGCAACCTATAGAAGATGCACAGCATAAATTCTTGCAAATATACTTCATGGGCAATATGGAAGAACAACTTGACCGGCGTCAAGGGATCAACAGAGCTACGAAAAGAGCGATTCTCCAAGATCTGCAGCAAATGCTTCATGAACATCATGCATTGATCAGGCTGTTCACGACTGCTTTAGAGCGCATGCCAAGTGATGACTATAAAGTTGTGATCAGAGCAGATAAAAGACCAGCTGGAACACATGAACGCACATTATTTAGCATTAGTTTAATTTACATTTCACATGTATTCCAATCTGCACAACATAGTTTTCAATCATTTTTTTCTGACATGATTTTGAATTACTTAATTATTATTATTTTTTAATTTTTATTCTCATTCTGTATGTTTTCATCATCATTCATCATAATAAAATAGTTTTATGTTTTTATCTATATTAATACACACACACATACATATCATCACGCCATATCCCTCGCAGGGTAGGCAGAGAGAACAGAGTGCCAGAGAACTCTATCTCTGCATACTTCACTCGCTTCCTCAACATTCATAATTCTCTTCATACACGCTCGCCGGTTTCGGAGACTCTTGACTCCACCTTCCTTCAGTACATGACCGATCTGGTCTAGGTAGGTTAGTCTCGGTCTCCCTCGGTACCTACATCCTTCCACTTTCGCATTGTATATCTTCTTAACCAGGCGTTCGTTCGGCATTCTTTCCACATGTCCGAACCATCGGAGCATTCCCTTTCGCATCTTTACACCAATACTCTCTTTCATACCTACTCGCTCTCTTACGTCGTCGTTACGAATGCGGTCGGTCAGCCTAACTCCACAGATTTTCCGCAGAGATCGCATTTCGACCGCATTAATTTTACTATCATACTCTTTTCTGCATACCCAACTCTCGCTTCCATACAGTAATGTTGGGACAAGCACTGCGTTATGTATTGCTACACGTGCCTTCTGGCTGAGGTGGTGGCTGCCGAGAAGTTGCCCCAACGCTCCGTTCACTCTATTTCCCGCATTCACTCTTCGCTCTATATCAGTGGTGTACCTTCCATCTCGGCTAAATCCACATCCAAGATATACAAATTCATCCACTTGCTCTAGTACATCATTACCTATTGTTACTCTTACATCTGTTCTGGTTTTATCTCTTTCAAAGACCATTATTTTGGTTTTGCTCACATTCACGCGTAGACCCCTTTTCTTACAATCTTCTGTCATTGTGTCGACTAGGGTCTGCAGGTCAATCGCTGACTGTGCCAGCAGGACTGCATCATCTGCATAAAGCAGAGCAGTGACCACTGAATCGCCCATCTGGACTCCCACATTCATATCGTTCAACCTTTGGAGACATTCATCCAGATATATGATAAACAGCCTGGCTGACAGAACGCACCCCTGCTTAACGCCGATATTGACGTCAAACCAAGGCGACATTCCATCATCCAGCCGCACACAGGCTCTACAGCCCATGTAACTGGACTGCACAGCCTGTAGCAGTTTACCGTTAATACCATACTCCGGTAAAATGTCCCAAAGTTCCTTTCGTACAACCGTGTCAAATGCTCTCTCCAGATCCACAAAACTGCAGAAAACCCTCTGACCTAGAGCCAGATGCTTCTCCACAATGTTGCGCAGAGAGAACACTTGATCCATGCATCCCCTTCCACTCCTGAAACCTCCTTGTGTCTCACACAGTAAACCATGAATGTGAAACAATGAGAATAAAAATTAAAAAATAATAATAATTAAGTAATTCAAACTCATGTCAGAAAAAAATGAGCGAAAACTTTGTTGTGCAGATTGGAATACACTCGGATTAATTCATTAATGTGATTTTCATTCAAGCACCTTGTGGTAAACGACATTCTTTGTTTTTTGGTCAGGCGCAAGAACAAATAAAGCGGATGGTTTGCCGATACTTTACAGATTCAAGGCAAGATTTGTCATAGCATTGGATCATTGCAACCTATAGAAGATGCACAGCATAAATTCTTGCAAATATACTTCATGGGCAATATGGAAGAACAACTTGACCGGCGTCAAGGGATCAACAGAGCTACGAAAAGAGCGATTCTCCAAGATCTGCAGCAAATGCTTCATGAACATCATGCATTGATCAGGCTGTTCACGACTGCTTTAGAGCGCATGCCAAGTGATGACTATAAAGTTGTGATCAGAGCAGATAAAAGACCAGCTGGAACACATGAACGCACATTATTTAGCATTAGTTTAATTTACATTTCACATGTATTCCAATCTGCACAACATAGTTTTCAATCATTTTTTTCTGACATGATTTTGAATTACTTAATTATTATTATTTTTTAATTTTTATTCTCATTCTGTATGTTTTCATCATCATTCATCATAATAAAATAGTTTTATGTTTTTATCTATATTAATATTATTTTGTATCATTGTATTACGTTCATCAAAGCCTAAATTAGTTCAGCTAAAAGGTAACACGACATTCATTGACTGTTAGGCGGTACGAAGTTCGCCGGGTCAGCTAGATCAGCTATGTAATCAATTCCCGATTCGTCTTGCCTTCGCCATGACGACCAACAAATCACAGGGCCAATCCTTGACTATTTGTGGCCTCAATCTAGAAAATGCATGTTTTTCTCATGGTCAATTGTACGTGGCATGCTCGCGTGTCGGCAAACCATCCGCTTTATTTGTTCTTGCGCCTGAGCAAAAAACAAAGAATGTCGTTTACCACAACGTGCTTGAATGAAAATCACATTAATGAATTAATCCGAGTGTATTCCAATCTGCACAACATAGTTTTTAATCATTTTTTTCTGACATGAGTTTGAATTACAAATTTTAGCCAACCTTAAGTTTTAAATTGTGCGGTGGTAAACCAGACACATCCAAGGAGTTTAAAAATTCACTTGGATAATTAGTGGCTTCTTCTTCGTTTGTTACACAGTCGATAGATTTGAATGAATACAGAGTACCTACGATTTGATTTTGAATTATAAAATTGAGGTCATCTGCATCTTTATTTTTAGCGGCCAAAATTGCTCGCTCACTTAACCATTTAGTATTTTTGTGGTTAGCAATGATATCCGGGAATACTTTGTTGATAAGCTCGTCTTTTAATGATACAAAATTCCAAACATTCCGAGGAAATGAAATCAAACCGCTCGATTTGTCAACAGGAACACGGCCATTACCGATAGTCAGCAATTGCTTCGAGAAATCATCAGCAGATAGATCGTTCAACAATGCAACTCTCATATTTACAGACAGTTGAAGTTTCTTTACATATCGTCACAGATTTGATGCTTTGAGGCAAGCGTTTATTTCGTCGGCAGCAGTAGATCTTGGAATGACTGGTAGTGTTTGTCGGAAATCGCCAGATAATAAAATCATTGCACCACCAAAACATCTCGACTCATTGCGCAGATCTTTTAATGTTCGGTCTAGTGCTTCCAACGCGCGTTTGTGCGTCATTGTGCATTCGTCCCATATGATGATTTTTGATGCTACTAAAACTTTGGCCATTGCGGAGTGTTTCGAAATATTACATTTCGGTTGTTCATTAGTTTGAAGGTTTAATGGCAATTTTAAATCTGAGTGAGCCGTACGGCATTCGTCTAACAATGTGGTCGCTATTCCAGAAGAAGCAATTGCTACCGCAATTTCGGATCTCGCACGTACAGTGGCCAAAATCAATGACAAGAGGAATGTCTTCCCAGTTCCACCGGGGGCATCCGAAAAAATAAGCCGCCATTTCCATCATCAATTGCATTAATCAGTGTATCATAGACTTCTCTCTGCTTAGGATTCAACAGAGGTACATTCGTTTGGACTGATTGGATTAGTTTATGTGGATCATATTCACGTTCACGTTCCAATACGCGGCATTGTTATTAATATTAACACTGAATGTCCACTCGCATAAAACCACAAAAAACCACTTTCGAGACATAGACAATAGCTCAAAGAGTATATAACCACTACATATGAATAGCTTATCATGAAAAATCATAGACAACCTATAAAAAGACATTTACACTTTTGTTAACGTGTACAATAAATCTTAGGTATTATTTTCGGAAATTAAAAATTAAATAATTAATAAATAATTTACACAAATTAATGTCTAAAACAAACAAATATAACAGTACCTGAACTTTTGAGACATTTTACAAAAAATAAATTTCTGAACGCACACATGTAGTTGTTACAGTATTTGACAGGATTGGACAACAAATGTTTGACATGAAATATAAATATTAATCTTAAAGGAGCTGCCCAACATTGTATGGACGTTTGCCCCACTTGTTAATATTAACGTACAGACATAAGATTGGTATTATTACATAGTACTTGGTCTCTAGATTACAAGTCGAAAAGAAAAATGTCTCTAAATGTTGCAGTTATTTTTTTAAATAAGTTTTTACTTTGTTGTTATGACACAAATATCAGGCACTTTCAATAATAATATTATTAGAAATAGGTATAGCCAGAACGTGTTTCTTAGTGCATTCCTAGTTATTTTCGAGTTATACCTTACTCAATATGTCTAACTCATGCAAAGCAGTCAATTTGCAATCTCTATTAAACTACACGAAGCAATAAATACCTTTCGACTGCACAGATGGCGTAGTGGTTAAGATACAGACCTTCCGTGCCAGCGTCATGGGTTCGATTCCTACGCAGAACAATACTTTGTGCGATCCACAGTGTTGTTCTGTGTCTGGGTGTAATTTGTCTGCGTTAATTGCATGTTTGTAAAGTGCTCCGCAATACAAGGATTATTTCCTTAGTCTTTTTTAAAGAAAATAAAAATCATTTGAATTTTGTGGAATATCCATACCAGCTATAATGTACGATATACTAAAAGAATATATGTTACTACATTTCATTACATATATTCATAAATTATAAAAAAACAACACTCAAAATTAATTATTTATTGTCATATATATTAATTATTTATTGTCATATATATTAATTATTTATTGTCATATATATAGGTACAGAACCATGAAATTAAGACTAATCATAAAGTACTGGCTCTCAAGTGCTGCTACTGGAACACACCCCAAACTCAGTAATTGGCGGCACTTCTGCACCTTGAGGGTGGACGCTAGCCAAGTAGGCATCAGTACCCCACCACGATGCTAATCATTCAATAATCATTAAATGCCACGATCTTTCTTCACATCCTCTAAATATGCAACGCTGAAACTAATTGCAACTCTTTTGTAATTCAATAGTATAACCGTTTCTATGGCCCCAATCACTAGCTGTGGTATAATTAGACCAGCAGGCATAACGGGAGGCTCAGGAATCTTAGGATGCTGTACATGTTGCATAACTGGTGCCAGCATTAGGTCTACAGGAGGCTCAGCAGTGTTTCCATTCTGAAGTTGCAAAACTAGATTTGCCATGAGTCTTCAAGGGGCTCATTAATATTGCCTTGCATTAATTTTTTATTGCCTTTCTGCACAAACCCAACATGTATCACATGAAATCATGTTATTTTGCCAACTTGCAGCCTGAAATAAGTATTTTTATATTAGTTTAATATTCACATTAGACTGAAGTCATTAACTTAAATAAAATAGTTCATGAGGATTATGGGTATTTATAAACCATCCAGTCATCCATCAGTCTATATAGATGTCCACTATTGGACATAATCCTCACCAAAAAGGTGTAATGTCACACTCATCATACTCGGCAAGCAGATTGACAAGTTCAGTGCTTTACATTTCCTGGAAGAGTGTTACTGTCCACTCTTCCAGTATCTTTAGGCGGTTTCTATGACACTCAATTATAATATATATTACATAATTATACAGTATTTATAATACATGTAAATAAATATATATTTATTTTTATGTATAATTATTTAAATATAGAAGTAGGAGCATCCTATTGACAGTTTTCTGTCTAAAGTCGCGGGCCGGTCCGTTCAGAGTAGTCACACTCTCGCAGAAGATCAACGTCGGAGCAGTGGCAATGTGCTGCTGTGCTTCGTTTGGTGAGCGAGAGAGCCGGAAGCCCAAGTCTGGTGAGATTGAGATTTTATTTGGTAGGCTGCGGCTTAGCTATGCCTTGGTATGGCAAAGGTCCATGAGCGTCAGTAACACTTACCATCAGGTGTGCTGCTTGGTGGTTGCCACCAAGAGCAATAAAAAAAATACAGCAATTATGAGATATTTACCTTTCAATCATCTTCTATGTCAAGTAGAACAGAATCCAAAAATGATGCTGGGGCTTCAATACTAGTTTGGTGGCGCGCCCAACTTAAATACCAAACTAACGTCATTACATGACAACAACATCCAACAGTCCTGTTACCAATAATACAGCTGCAGCAGTATCCCAACAGAGCATTAAATGGGTTGCTGTCTATAGGCTCGTGTTCTATTAAAAGGTATGTAAAATATTGACGGCCACCAACATGTCGAGACCGAATACGACCTCTTAACAAATACGGGCTAATTCCTCCTGTTCGTTCAACTACGCTCGCAGCATTTTCTAGTACTGGACATACTTCCACTATGTAGGAGCCACTTTGACGAACATGCTCCCCATAATATGAACGTGCTTGTTTTAGCTGGTAAGTTCCTAACGCTAACAGTATCAGCTCACTGTAAGTGAATCGAGGAAAAGATCCCAATTCGTTTCCTATTGCATCTATATTTATGAAATGGGCTCTCCTTCTATTTATATTATTTACGTTTATGTAATGTGATAAATGATTTGGTATACTAAAATAGTGCAATGCTCTTTGAACTATTGCCTGACAATCGGGTCTATCTTGAATTACTGGATGAAATCTGTTAATAAATGCCGCTGCTATTTTAAAATCTTCAATTAAATGTCTAGAAGCAGAATTATAAAATTCTTGACGAAAAATCTTGAAGTCCCGCTTGAATTTTCCGTTCACCACCTCTACCACCCACCTACATAAAGTTACAAAACGGGATTTGTTCCCTTGAATAGTAGTCAGTTGCACCTCACCAGCACTCACACTCTCTGGCTTGAAAACCTTCAAATTGCATGATTCTAGCAATGGTATGGCATCTCTAAAACCTCTGTCTAACAGTAATATATCATTAGTTCTTAAATAATTCCTCATTGGTCTGTTTTCATCACGAAATAAGTCCAACATGATTTCAGCATCTGTCTGTGTTGCTGCATAGGGACCACTAACATCCAGAATATGTCCATCACAACAAACAATAAGAAAAGGCTTCACAAGATTGTTATATTTGTGCAGGCTATATGTCTTCTTTTGGTAAAGGTAATTACTGCTTTTCTCTACATATATATATGTGCCATCACAAATTAGTATCAAAGGCATTTCTTCAGGGGTAGCTACTGGATTGCCAAAGAGGGCATTTGGTATATACAAATTCCTTCGCACTGCATCCTCCCGTTGTAAATGTTGTAAGCCTATATGTAAAGGCACGAAGTGCTCCATAAGGCAAGTTCTTACCTGCGTCATGTGTAACTCCAAAGTTGAACAAGGTATATTGAATAGAGTTGAGAGTCTGCGATTACTCTCACCAGTTCTTAACTTAATAAGGTAACTAGCAAGCGATGTTTGTGGCATTACAATTGAACTTAACGATGGTACTTCATTCATTAAACACAGAAATTGATCAACCCGTAATCCAGTCCAATAATGACAAATGTGGTCCGGCATTTCCTGAATGTTTTCAAAATCAAAAGTATTTGTATCTCTATTTGTTATTTCTATTAAGTTTTCAATTTGACTGGGTGTAAAATCATTATAATATTCAGATAGTTCTCCGAGCATATGCCATTCATTAGAATGTAAATGCATAGAACATACTCGAGCATGTATAGGTATGTATAATTTATATCTTTTTATTAAAGTCTGCTTTATAAAGACAGGTATTAAATTCCATGACCTTTCTTCACATCCTCTAAATATGCAACGCCGAGAAGTATTTGCAACTCTTTTGTAACTCGGTAGTATAACTGTTTCTACGGCCCTAATCACCGGCTGTGGTACAATTAGATCAGCAGGCATAACAGGAGGCTCAGGAATGTTAGGATCCTGTACATGTTGCATAACTGGTGCAAGCATTAGGTCTACAGGAGGCTCATCCTGTACATTTTCCATAACTAACACCGGTATTAGGTCTACATTAGGCTCAGTAGCAATATTTCTATCCTGAACTTGCATGACTGGATTTGCCATTGAGTCATCAAGGGACTCATTAATATTATCTTGTATCAATAAGTGCCTTTTTGCACGAACCCAACATGTGTGACAAGAAAGCATGTTATTACGCCAACTGGCAGCCTGAAATAAGTATTTTCATATTAATTTAATATTGACATTAGACTGAAGTCATTAATTTAAATAAAATAGTTTATGAGGTTTATGTGTATTTATAATTCATCCAGTTATCCATCGGTGTATATAGATGTCCACTGTTGGACATAATCTTCACCAAAAGGGGGTAATGTCACAATCATCATGTTTGGCAAGCATATATATATATATATCTTGGCAAGCATATATACACTATATATTATTTTGTTTATCACATTAACTACTAAAAAGGTTTATTGTTTCTTTAAGAGTTGGTACATACCAGATGCTCAGGATTCCATGATGATATAATGTTCCATAATGGGCTATTAAACACAAGCGTGTGTCTTCTTCGCCCTGTAGGTAATAATGTATGGCCGCAGCCTAAGCACACCATTTTGTGGCCAAATTGTCTTGACTGCATATTGGTTTGTCTATGTACTTGCAACAGTCTGAAGCATTCGTGACAAATAACTGCATTATCAAATAGCTGAAAAATACAAACATTGTTTTTAATACTTAGACCTTATTACCCTGGCCACCGAAGACAAAAATCGGGTACCGGTGGTCCGCTCGCACGGCGAAGAGAGAGCAGTTTTACGGTGGGTCTATGGGGTCACGCGCCGCCTTTCCGTCACGTCGGACCGATTCCCGGTCCGAGGTCCGAGTCCACCATAAAAAAAAAAAAGACATTACCCTAATCTGCCAGGTTAAACCAACGTGGATTTAATATGGTATTGGAAGTGGAATCTGTCAAAGATAAATAAATAAGGATGGTGATGTGAAATGTACCTGAATTTCAGACAGCCATTGCGCTAATATATTTTGAAGACTCGTCGATAGTGACGACATCGAGTGGCGCCTCATGCAATCAACAGTTAAACCGCAATTAACGCATCTCATCATTTTGGTATTGTAATCGTACTTACAGATACTTATACAAACATTAATTTAACTTGTACAAATCGTTTAAATGTCTTTTTAACTTTTCGTAACTAGGTGTTGAAACAACTTACGGAAAGTCCCTTGTCAGTGTTGTCAGCAGTGAAATATACTAAACATCGATACATAGAATCCTCTCGATAGTAATCCACTCGATGTAGCATATATTAAATTCATTCGATGTTTTTTTCTTTTCGGGAAATATTTTACCTATATTCTATCTATTTTTATTTATTTATTTCTGAACAATTTAAATTGTGTTGAAATTGTCACAGATATTAACGTTTACACTTATTTATACAATTATTTAAATTAACAATTATCATATAAAGCTATACAATTGTTTAAGTTAAAAATTATCATTACATCATTATCATTTCAAGTTAAGTAAGAGTTAAGTCACGATATTTAAATATATTGTTTTTTTTTTTAAATATTGTGTTAATGTAAAAATTAACTAAATACAGTGATACCTCGAGATAAGAGTTTAATTCGTTCCGTAACCTCGCTCGTATCTCATAGCATTTTTTTCAGTGAAATTAATTGAAATGCCATTAATCCGTTCCAGCTCCAAAAATGCTACCGCTAATTGTTTTTGTTACATATTTTTGAATAAGAAAGTTTTTAAGTGGGATAACGTACGAGGTGCAGTTAACTGAGTAGATCGTGTACAGCGTCGCAGCTCAACACCGCATAAGTCATTTTTACCAACTTTACAGGAGACGAAAAAAACTGTTTATTTTAAAAAATCGGTGGAATTTTTCTATTATTACCTTATAAATTCCCTAGTTAGTCGTTAAGAAATAATTATTTATACTTAATTTTAAGATTTACTCTGTTAAAACTTATATTTTATGACTTGAGCTGTGTTGACTGATATCTTATTAGATTAAGGTGGTTCTTTGCGGTAATGTTAGGGACTACAGGTATTAATATATGGTTTACAAAGAAAAACATTATTAAGAAATACTTCAAGAATAATTAACAATCATTGTAACATAGCTATCTATAACCTAAAACTTCAGAGTCACGTCAGTTGAGATCAATTGCTTAGTTATTTGGTACCACACAAACCTTTAAAAATAATAATTGCAGTAATAAAGTTAAAAATATATGATACGCACATAATCAACGCACTTAGTACCTAAATACAAAACATTAACATTACTTTCGATATATCGAAATATTCATTTTTGAATCGATAGAAGCAAAATCGATACACAGGTCAATCTCTATTAATACTATCGTCCAAATAAAATGGCGATGAAGCTAAAATGAATAAATTGACTAATGTTTTAATTGCAAGAATAGTTTCTGCTAGTTTAATATCAAAATGGAAAATGGTTAATAACAGTTAAATACAAGTTGTGTTTTTATAAAGATAAGTCGAATCTGTACGTTTAATTCTAATATTAGGTGTTTTCGTACATCCGGGGCCAATCTCGGGCAGGTCCTTTAAAATGGATTGGGATGATAATGATGTTGACAATAAAAGACTTGGCTTCGGCCTACTACTCTTTCACGAAGCAAATTTTATTTACGACTTGAAGAACACCAAATACAATAAAATTCTGCTATTTATGACTGAAGCTCTTGACAGAAGAATAAAGATGTGAAGATGTGGAGTCTTGGCTTGAGTTTATTCAAGACGTTTAATATGAAGAACTGAAACTTATATGAAGCTATTATTGAAGATGTGGAGCTTTGGCTTGACTGTTCAAGCCGACTAATATAGAAAGAAAATTAAATAAGACATGGCTGTATGGGCTGTGATCCCTTTGCCTATCAAAATTAAATAAGACATGGCTGTATGGGCTGTGATGCCTTTGCCTGTCCGAATGGACAAAAGAACCAAAAAAACTGACAGTAAATAAACAAATCAGCATTTATTGAAATGATTAAGTATTCATTACACATATCGAGTTTTCGTTGTTTTTAAGATGTATTATGCTATTCGGGGCGGAGACAAATCCAACGAATCAATAACCATGAATATTGGTTCAGCAGATCTCGAGTTATAAGTGTTGTAACAAACCCGTCTTTGTTTTATATATATAGATTTAGGTCTTGCTCGATTCAAATAAATGGTAGATGAGCTTAAAAACTTATTTGAACAATTCAAGTATGTTAAGGATTACTTAACTAAACTAGGTCCTAGTAGAAGGACAGCTAAAATAAAATATGAGAAATGTATTGAATTAGAAAACTTAAAGAAGCAATTTGATTTTGTATTTGAAAGTGTAAAAGTATTATCAGAAAGTGAAAATTTTGGTAAATTAGAAACAGAGGAGATAGAAAATATAAGGGAATTGTGCACTACGGCAGATCTTGTTTCGGAGTTAGTTCCTGTCTCAGATAAATTAGTAAAAATGGAAAAATTTCAACTTAAAACCGCTGTCAGTCTTTTACCGATTATGGATAAAACCGAATCGGTAACAAAGCAATTAATTTCTAATATTGAAATGTACTCTGATATGTTGGAAGTCGAGGAGCGTAATAAGCTAATAACTTTTGTTTTAAGGTCAAGGTTGTCTGAAAGTGCAAAACTGGGCTTGCACGAAACTTATACTACAGTTTCAGATCTGGTGAAGGACATGAAGGACCGACTTCTAAGTAAAAAATCGGACACGGTGCTACAACAGCAACTGCAATGCACTAGGCAGAACGACAAGAGCGTAGCAGACTTTGGTAAGCAGATAGAACAATTATTTGTTGATTTCTCAAGCAGATGAAGATTCGAAAAAATATGAGATTTTGAAAATCGTGAACGAAAAGAATGCTATTAAAGGTTTTTCTGTCGATATTGGCCGGGACACCCCCGTGGGACCTAGAGGCGGAGATGCTCTCCGACCTCTACCGGCGGGTTACCTCAATGCGCGAAGAGGGTGGCTCCCCATCGTTCAACGAGATAGCCACCTGGCGCGAGGACGCCCGCCGAGAAGTCATCGCCCGTTGGGCTACGCGGCTGGAGAGGCCTAGACACGGCGTTTTTACCGTTGAGGCCCTCCGGCCCGTACTGATGGAGTGGATGGATCGGCGGCACGGAGTCCTCTCTTTCCGGTTGGTGCAGGTCTTGTCGAGGCATGGTTGCTTCGGCAAGTACCTACACACGGTCGTGCGGAGGGAGTGGACTCCGTCCTGCCACCATTGCAGTAGCGACGAGGACACGGCGCAACATACGCTCGAGGTATGTTCGGGCTGGGACGGGCAGCGCCGTGACCTCGTCGCTGTCATCGGTGCCGACCTGACACTGCCGGCTGTTGCGCGAGCGACAGCGTCAGGAATTGGGACGCGGTCGCCGCCTTCTGCGAGGCTGTCATCTCGCAGAAGGAGGCGGCGGAACGGCCCCGGGAAGATTCCCGTGACCCGGGCCGCCGCCCGCGGCCGGGGCGGCGCAGGCGCGAGTACCTGCGCCTAATGCCGCCCTAACCGAGGCTTCGGGTGATCGGACCGGGGAATTGTCCGGTCACCCGACGTGAGGCCACCGCGTGAGGACGACGCCTCGACGGCGAAAACTGTCGGGGCGTCGACAGGAGAGGAGCTCGAAAGGGCATACCGCCGAGCGGGCCACCGAAGACAAACATCGGGTACCGGTGGCCCGCTCACACGGCGAAGAAGAGGTGCTTGCAAGGTGGGTCAATAGGGTTGCGCGCCGCTTCTTCCGTCACCCTGGACCGATTTGGCGGGGAGCGACGTTATGGACGTCCACCGCAAAAAAAAAAAAAAAGAAAAGGGGTCATGAGGCGGACGGACGTCCCGCGTTCCCGCGATGGGCTGTAGGTCGTTAAGATCGGGACCTTCTGGCGGAGGCAGCCATCGATCACTCGTGGCTGTCCTCTGGCCACCAGTTGGACGGTGTGGACGCCGAGGCTGGCCGCATCCGCAATGCGTTGACGCAGATCTGCGATGCGGCCGTGCCCCGTGTACGGTGTCTGCCCCCGAAGTGGGCTGTCCACTGGTGGTCCCGGGAGCTGGCGGATTTTCGGGCCGCATGTATACGCGCCCGGAGGGCCTACACCCGCAGCCGGCGGCACCATCGCGATGAGGAGCGGGAGGGTCGGCTTTATGACAACATATACAATTGTGGCGGTTTGATGTGCACACAGGCCATGACACCTCGGCACTGCAAGAAGATAACCCAGTTTCTGGGATAGTACCATCCCTAGTGCTCAGACTTCTAAATGGTCTTGAGCATAAAAATCACACGATTTGGATGGATAATTACTACAACTTTCCAGCACTAACCCGTGAATTGAAGGTTTTAGGATTTGACTGTGGGGGGACACTCCGGAGAAACCACCAGTTCGCCAACTGAATTGGCGCGTATATCAAAAAAGGACATGACTGTCGGCCAAGTGCTCGGATGCACCTCAGGAGATGTCGATCTCATGGTATGGAGACATAAAAACCGCATTGCTTTTAATTCTACATGCCATGGTACTGCATTTTCCACGATACATGGAAGCTGTTTGGGATTTTCCGTAGCTTACGGTAACCCCGGTGTATCTGAGTCGCACCTCTCGTAACGTTAATACTACACACGTTTGTGCACTACGGAGGATTGTATACGACTGCCTCATGCTAACTAGGTCGCAGCACTTATAGCACGCAAATCGCTGTGTGAGCAATTTTGGCTCGTACATGCTCCCGAGGGAAAGATATACGTACTCAGATTCCTAATCAAGCGTTACAAGTAGGTAAGTATATATAAAAATATGTTATAAAAATATCAAAGCAAAATACAAAATAAGCAAAATATAAAGTTTACATTCTTAAATATTTGATTAATATCATAGGTTGAATCTTGCTCCAGCTTCTGAAGTCAGCTGAGGATTCTTCTTCGACTGCCCCTGTCCTATTTCAGCGTAGGTAGCGATCTCCTCTAGTTCTATGTTTTCTGTTCTATTTAGAGTTCTTGTTGGCGTTTTATTTGTTGCGCTGTTCTTATTATTTGTGCACGCAGGACCACATCTTCTCACTTGCCATACTATGATTGCGACGATTATTCCTCCCACCAGCAAGCTGCTTATCGTGTAGTGGCCAATGTCGTGGGTGCTTAAGTCGCTAGGTAGGCTCTCTCGTACCTTTTGTGCGGCTATCCGAGTGTCTAATAATTTGTGGTCATCCGCTAAGTTTAGTTTAGGAAGCATAATATTCGTACTGTTGTACGTATCCCACATGTCATTTGGGGAGTCCACAGTAGGTATTTCCAATGTAATTCCCGTGTTAGTTTTGCTGCTGAAAATGTTATGTGAGTACATGGTAACGTCATTATGTTGAATCACGCAATCTTGACCTAGTGCGAGTAGACCCGCTTTAGTAAGCATTGTTGTTGTAATTTGATTCTCGCATATTATATGGGTCGGGCACTCATTGACGCAGTTATATAACCATATGTTTGGTCTCTGTAACTTTATCCATTGGTCAGTGCATTGTTGTGATATCCAATCACAGACGATGTTTACATTTTGACCCAGCATTTTCGCTTCGCAAGATGCTGCTGCTCCATCCAAGTGGTTTATCGACGTGTAGGTGTGACATATGTAGCTGTCCGCCATCATTATCGTACATTGATGAAGATCGGCTTCTTCCATCTGTATATACGTATTCTTAGCAAAGTTTACACCAATATATTCTGTGGTTGTAGTTATCTTCTGACATTGGTTCGACGTACGTTGTATATTTATAGGTATGTTGCGGTATAATGCATACTCATCATCACTTAGTAACGGTATATGTAGTTCGAAGAGGAGGTATTGTTTGGTAAGCCGGGCTTTGACGTAAATTAGTTTGTGCTAGTTGCTTTGTCACCTTTACAGTTCGTAGTTTCAAGACTCGTTTTTTGTGTTTCAGCACCCTCGCCTGGCTCGTTTATTGGCAGCGGGGCTAGTTTAATTATGGGTCTTTTCAGTAGTCCATTTTGTGTTTTGAGCGTGACTACTCGAACTAAGTTATCGCTGCCTGGGTGTAACTCTACTATGCGGCCCATAGCCCACCTGCCTGGAGGTAGGTTACTTTCTTTCACGAGTACTAGTTGTCCCTTCTGTATATTCTCTTTAATTTGTTGCCATTTGTGTCGGTTTTGTAGGAGATGAAGGTATTCTTTTGACCAGCGATCCCAATAGTGTCGGCGCATGAGTTCAATGAGTTTCCAGTTGTTTCTGATGTCTATCGATTTAAGTTCATTAGACCCATTAAGTGGTAATGCGAGCGTTGGGCCTCCCGTTAAGAAGTGACCAGGAGTAAGATAATCCAGGTCCTCCACATCTTCGGTTAACGGACATAGTGGCCTACTATTCATGCACGCCTCGATTTGCGTAAGAAGAGTGGAAAATTGTTCGTAGGTTAACTTCTGTTGTCCGATAACTCGTTTTAGGTGAGTCTTCATGGAACGTACAGCAGCTTCCCATAAGCCTCCCGCCGATGGCCAGGATGGGGCGTTGAAATGCCACTTGATTTGCATATCGTTGATTTCTTTAAAGAATTCTGAAGAGAGCATTGTTTTATATAATTGAAATTCTTCATGTAAGACCTTTGCAGTTCCAACGAAATTAGTTCCGTTATCGGAATAAATATGCGTAGGAGTGCCTCTTCTGGCACACATTCTTCTCAACGCAGCGATAAAAGTTTGCGTGGATAAATCTGAAACGAGTTCGATATGTACTGCCTTTGTGCACATACATATGAATATGGCTATGTAACCTTTGCAGGTCTTTATCCCGCGGCCTTTGTTTATCTTCACATCTACATGACCCGTAAAGTCAACGCCAGTGTGTGAAAACGGCTTTGATGGGGTAATCCTTTCAATAGGAAGGTTGCCCATCAACTGTTCAGTTCGTGTTGTCGCGTAACGACGGCATCGGATGCATTGTCGAAGTTGCTTCTTGATGGTTCGATTGCCGCTGATAATCCAATATTTATTTCTAGTGGAAGCTAGCGTTAATCTTGCTCCACCGTGTAATGTTTGCTGATGCGCCTTCTCGATTATTAGTTGGGTGAATCTCCCCTTTCCTGGGATGAGAGTAGGGTACTTTGTTTCTTCAGGTAAGTATGAGTGTTTTAGACGTCCTCCGACGCGTAGTACTCCTTTTGAGTCTAAAAATGGGTTGAGTTTCAATATGGTGCATCTTTTAGGCAGTTTGCCGTTTTCGCCGAGGAATTTTATTTCATTTTCAAAATAATGTCCTTGTATTGATTTGATAATTAAACATAATGCATTGTTTATTTCTTTCATGTTCAGTTCATTGCACTCCTTTGTCCTCTGTTTGTTTTGTAATGCATCAGCAAAACGTATTACCCAGGCGAGTATTCTTGTAATACGATCAATGTTGCTGTATCGTTCGAGTAATGAATTAATTAATTCATTTTTATTTGCCACGGGTTCCGTAGGGTTTGTTGTGTAACAGTTTGTTAGAAAGCCCTCGTCCGTAGTATAAGTTTCAGTTGATAGACGAGTTCGTTTTTCTTGTTTTTTGAGCCATTGAGGTCCTTCCCACCATAGCGAGAAATTAACTAATTTCGACGGCGAAAGTCCTCTTGTTGCACAGTCGGCGGGGTTTTCGTTACTTTTTACGTAACCCCAGTTTATTGCAGGTACGATATTTATTATATGTGTAGTTCTGTTTGTTATATATTTTGCATATTTTGTTTGATTGCCCTGAAGCCATGCTAAGACGACTTTAGAGTCGGTCCAACAGGATATCCTTAGCTCATAGTCTGCTAGAACCTTGATTACCCTTTCTAGGAGAGTCGCTAGCAAAACAGCGGCGCTTAGTTCCAGCCTCGGTATCGTACTTTTGTTTTTTAGAGGTGCCACCTTCGTTTTCGCTGCAAGTAGAGTAGTTTCGAACGCTCCGCTCCGTGACGTAGTTCGGCCGTATATAACGCATGCGTAAGCTTGCTCGCTTGCGTCACAGAAGGCATGCAATTCGATGGGTTTATTGTTTTCGTTTCTGATCCATCTTGGTAGAGTTATGTTGTTTATGTTTGGTAGTTCAGATTTAATTTTTATCCATTCGTTTGTTATGTTTTCAGGTACATTTTCATCCCAACCGATATTTTGGTAGTTTTCACTCCATAGCTTTTGGAAGATTAATTTCGCTTGGATAGTCATTGGAGCTAACCAACCGAGTGGATCGTAGATCTTGCTTATCTCTGACAATAGCCTGCGTTTCGTGTATGGCGAATTTATATTCTTGTTAAATTCTTCGCTAATAAAATGGAATGTGTCGCTTGCGCAATCCCATGCGAGTCCAAGTATTTTACTGAACTCGTGTTGTTTAAAGTTAAAGTCTTTAGAATGACTCTTTTCGTAATTTTGTAATTCTTTGAGAATAGATGGTTCATTAGTTGCCCATTTTCGTAAGGTGAAACCACCTTTCCTAAGTAACTCGTAGAGCTCCTTTTGTAGTAATTTCGTTGTTTCAATGTTATGGTGACCTGTGGTGACGTCATCCATATATGCCTCGTTTTGTAAAGCTTTCTGGGCTAAAGGGAAAGCGCTGCCTTCATCCTTAGTTAATTGCTGGAGAGTGCGCATCGCGATGAATGGCGCGACTTTGGTCCCATAAGTTAGGGTACACAGCTGCATCTCTCTTAGCGGTTCATTTACTGATTCTCTCCAAAATATTTTTTGTAGACATTGTTGATCTTGATGAATAAGGATTTGACGGTACATTTTTTCGATATCCGCCGTCAGAACATATTTATAGCTCCGCCATTTAATGATCAGGGATAAAATGTCCTTTTGTAAGTTTGGCCCTTTTTCCATCAAGTCATTAAGGCTATAGCCCGAGTCTGTTTTCATGGAAGCATTAAAAACAGCTCGTAGTTTTGTAGTTGTTGAGCTATCCTTTAACACTCCGTGGTGTGGTAAGTAAGCTTGTACTTTACTTGTGCTTTCAATTATTTTCTTCATATGACCTAAATCGATATAGTCATTTATAAATTGCTTGTATAGCTTTGCAAAGTGTTCTTGTCTCGCCATTTTCTTTTCTAACTGAAGAAATTGCGCGATGGCTTGAGACTTAGAGTTGCCAGGGGTACTATCCCAGAAACCTCCACGCGGTGTACCCTGGGTGCGGGCGGCGGTCCCCAGTTCTTCTGTTGTACTGTCGTCCGTAGCGAATATCTGCGCGATTTCGCTCCTTACTCTACTACAGTCGTAGTAGAGGGTATAGGACGCGAAATATTGGGACGGGCTCAGTCACTCATTCATTTGAGGGCTGGGCAGGCACATGCCACCGCCCACACATCGTAAACCTGGTATCTTGCTTCAAGACACGTTGTCTTGAGGCGTAGTATCAGGAGCGAGGGTCTTGGCTTAACCGCCCGGACCGCGAGGAAGACAACCTCTATAAAGAGTTCGAAGTAACATTCGAACTCGGAAATCACCCAGAATCTTAAGTTCTGGCGTGCGGCGAGAAGATGCATGGCAGATGGGTTGTTCTGTCGTTAGCACGCTCCAGCCAGGGTACCGGCTGACCCCCTGGTTGGTAAATGTAGGCTTGCCCGGGTAAAGGGATCTCTGCCCGGGTCGACGTTGTGTATCTCCCCTACTCGTGGGAATCTCATGGATACCAATTTAAAAATAACTTTTAACACCGACGGGAATCTGTGCGATTCTCACACCACGGCCTTGTCAAGCCAAAGAAAAACTGACAACGACGCCTCGTCCTCAGGACTTGAGGCGTCCGCCGAGGGCCCGGCACAAATCGTGGAGGCCCAGAAGAAGAAGAGGAGGTCGCCTCGAAAGTCTCGGGGCAACGGCCTGAGCCACAAAAGGCGGCTGGAGGAGCGGCGAGCGCGCAGGGAGGCTGCCGCCGCTGAAGAGAAGAAGGACGGTAGACTCGCAGCAGAGCCGTCGACGGACGAGGGCGACAGCGATGTCGCAGAGCCGTCCGAAGACGAGGGCGGCGGGTCTACCGTCAGAATGGACGAGGGCGGTGATATTCCCGCAGGGCCGTCCAAAAACGACAGCGGGTCGGCTGGTGAAGGCCCCACTAGGTCGTCGGCGCGTCTAGCAGCAAAGACGCCGCCGGCGACCGCGACTAAGAAGGAGGAGGCCCTCCCCTCGCAGGTGCGAAAGCGCCCCCTGAGTAAGGGAGGCAGCTCGAGCGCCGAAACCGAGGGGAGCGTGGCCAACATGCCTCCACCCAAGATCCAGGCCTCCCGAAGAGGGCGAGGGACCTCGGTAATGGAAAGGGCGGCGGCGGTCGCTGTCCGCGCCGGCGAGGCCACGGATCTGCAGGCCGAAAATGTCCGCCTTAGAGGCGAGATGTCAGGCCTGCGGACCCGAAATCGGAACCTGGGCGACATGCTGGCGGAAATGCGTCGGGCAAACCGCCAGCTGTTGATAGACGTGGCCGACCTCAAGGCGCAGGTGGCGCTGTTCGTGTCACCCGCGACAGCCGCGCCATCGGCCAGGGCCGGCTACTCGGCGGCCGCTGCGGCGCCAAAGCCGCCTCGCGCTGCGGCGCCGACGACGTTGGGTGATGGCGTCTCCGTCACACCCGTCCCCGCGGCGAGGAAGACGCCTGCCGCCGCGAAGCGCGCGTCGCCGGCTGACGCTGGCGCGGTCGCCGCGGCGAAACTCCCTGTCCCGGTGGTGAGGTTGACGCCCCTCCCCGCGGACCGCTTGCCGCCAGCTAGCGCCCCTGCGGCGCCAAAGCCGCCAGGCGCCGCGGAGCGGGCCCCTGGAGAGGCTCAGCCGACCCCGACGCTGGAGGTGGGAGGCTTGTCGGACGAGGCCCTCGCCAAAATCATCAACGCAGTTGGCAAACTCGTTGATGCGCGTGTGGCCGTTCTGGAGGCAAGACTGCCTCCAGAACCACGTGTCCGGCCGCCTCTAGCCGCGGATAAGCGGCCGCATGTGGCACCAGCCCCCGCCCCGCTGCCTTGTCAGGGTGGCCGCGTGGGGAGTTACGCCGCGGCCGCGGCCGGGCCTAAGCCCAAAGGCCCCGGCCCAGCTCCGAAGGGACCCGCCCTGAGGAGGAAGACGGCTCCGGCTCCTGCCGGACCGCTGAAGTCGCCCGCAACAACACCGCCGGCGACGACCAGCGAGGCTGCGACGAGGCCTTCCGCGTCTGGCACGACTGCCGTACCCGAACAGGGTTGGCAGGTAGCCGAACGCGACAGAAGGAGTCGCGGCCAAAGGAGGAGAGCGGAGGCCAAGCGCGCCGCTGAGGTCCCCGCTCCACAGGCAGGAGCCGGACAGAAGAAGAGATCGCGCAAGGGGCTCAAGTCGCCGAAGACGGCCGCAGTGGTGATCACTGTGCTGCCCGAGGCGGCCGAGAAGGGCCTCAGCTACGAGGCCGTCTTGAGGAAGGCCCGGCGGGAGCTAGACGTCTCCGATATTGGAGGCGTCGAAGCCAGGACCCGCAAGGCCCGGACGGGGGCTCGAATTCTCGAGTTCCCAGGGGCCGAGGGCGCCAAGACGGCCGACAGCGTGGCCGAGAAGCTGAGAGGTTTGTTCGCCGAGGAGGGTGGCATCAAGATCGCCAGGCCCGTCAAGTGCGCCGAAATGCGCATTTCGGGTTTGGACGATTCGGTGACGGTGGAAGACATCCGGGAGGCTATTGCCTCGAAAACCGGGTGTCCCATAGACTCCGTCCGGGTCGGTGCCATTCGTCCCGGTCCGGGTGGCGTAGGTGCTGCCTGGGCGCAGTGCCCGGTGGAGTCGGTCAGGCAACTGGCCGGCTCAGGCAGGCTCCTCGTGGGCTGGAGCTCGGCGCGGGTAACCGTGCTTGAGCACCGGCCTGCGAGGTGCTACAAGTGCATGGCGGTCGGACACACTCGACCGACGTGCACTAATTGCTTCGACTGCGGCGGATTGTGTTTCCGCTGCGGTCAGACCGGGCACGTGGCGGCATCTTGCGCCGCCCCGCCCCACTGCCCCGCGTGTGCGGCGGGCAATAAGCCCGCCAAGCACCGCATGGGCTCTGGGGCGTGCAAACCTCCAGCTTCGGCCCCAAAGGCGCGGGGCGGCCCTACGACCACGGCCGCTCCCGCTCCTAGCGCGGTCCGATCGCCCGCTGGCGAGGAGGTCATGGATACAACCCGATAATGGGTACACCATCCATGCACCTCCTCCTGCAGGCCAACACCAACCACTCCGCCGGAGCGCAGGATCTCCTCCTGCAATCCATGGCGGAGTGGTCGATTGGTGCAGCCGTAGTCGCGGAACCGTACGCCGTGCCTGATCGCCCCAATTGGGTGGTCAGTCGAAACGGTACTGCGGCAATCGTCGTCTCAACGCAGCGGCACTTCCCGTCCTTGTCCCTTTTGGATAGGGGCGAGGAATTTGTCGCTGCGGAGTGGGGAGGGGTCACGCTCTACAGCGTATACCTCTCCCCCACTAGGAGGATGGACGATTTCGGGGCCTCACTCACCACCTTGGAGGCCTCGATACGGCGACTGGCACCGGGCCTCGTCCTGGTTCTGGGGGACTTTAACGCCAAATCCACGGCGTGGGGGTCCCCTGCGACGGACGACCGCGGGCGGGCGGTCAACGAGTGGGCGGCTTCACTGGGCCTCTGTGTTCTGAACAGAGGCTCGGTGAACACGTGTGTGCGGCGGCAGGGCGGGTCGATAGTGGACTTGTCGTTCGCTAGCCCCGCTGTCGCGCCACGGGTGAGGAACTGGAGTGTCCTGGAGGAGGCGGAGACCC
Source organism: Lymantria monacha (assembly GCA_905163515.2). Lineage (NCBI taxonomy): Eukaryota > Metazoa > Arthropoda > Insecta > Lepidoptera > Erebidae > Lymantria > Lymantria monacha. Next base: position 14,915,404 of record LR991082.1, on the reverse strand, counting down.
TGTCAGACCACCGGTACATCCGGATGGAGGTCTCCCCCCGGGAACCCGGTAGGGGTCACAGGGCGGACGGAGCTCCCGCGTTTCCGCGGTGGGCTGTGGGTCGTCTTGACAGGGATCTACTGGCGGAGGCGGCCATTGTCAGCACGTGGCTGTCCTCACCACCCCCAGCGGACGGAGTGGACGCTGAGGCTGTCCGCATTCGCAGTGCGTTAACGCAGATCTGCGATGCGGCCATGCCCAGAGTGCGGCGGCGTCCGCCTCCGAGGCAGGGGGTCTACTGGTGGTCCCCAAGACTGGCGGACCTTCGTGCGGCGTGTATCAGTGCCCGAAGGTCCTACACCCGCAGCCGGCGGCGTCACCGCGACGTCGAGCGGGAGGGCCAGCTGTACGAGGCGTACCGCAGTGCGCGGACTGCCTTTCGGCTGGCCATCCGTGGCGCCAAGGGCGCGAGTTGGCAGGAGATGCTGGACGGTCTCGACCGTGACCCCTGGGGTCGCCCATATCGCGCGGCGCTGAACAAGCTTCGCGCGCGGGCCCCCCCCCTCACCGAGACCCTCCAGCCCGACTTCCTTCGTAGGGTGGTCGAGGAGCTGTTTCCACGGCAGTCGGAACACACGCCCCCGGTCATGGCTCCGCCAGATCAGGACCGGGAGGCCGACGACGACGAGAGTGTTCCGCCCGTGACGGAGTCGGAAGTGGGGGCGGCCGTGGCGAAGATTCGTTCCGCCACCACAGCCCCCGGCCCGGACGGAATTCCAGTCCGGGTGCTGACGTCGCTCCTCGAGCACTTCGAGCCTCGCCTCAGGCAGCTGTTCAACGCCTGTCTGACGTCTGGACGGTTCCCTGAGTGCTGGAAGGAAGGGAGGTTGGTTCTCCTGCCAAAGCCGGGACGGTCCCCGGATTTGCCGTCGGCCTACAGGCCCATCGTGCTCCTCGACGATGTGGGTAAGCTGCTGGAGCGTGTGCTCGCTACCCGCATCGTCCGACACCTGGAGGAGGTGGGGCCCGATCTGTCGGACGCTCAGTATGGGTTTCGGAGGGGGCGTTCGACCATCGGGGCCCTATTACGCCTGAGGCAGGCGGCCGCGGAGGCCGTCGCCGGGAAGGGAGTGCTGTTGGCGGTGTCGTTGGACATCGCCAACGCATTCAATAGTCTGCCATTCGGCTGCATCAGGGAGGCGCTCCGGTTCCATGGAGTGCCCCTGTACCTCAGGCGGCTGGTGGCAGACTATTTGGAGGGCCGCAGTATCCTCTGCGCGGGTCCCGCAGGGGACATTGTGCGGACGCCCATGTCGTGCGGCGTTCCACAGGGGTCGGTTCTGGGGCCGACTCTGTGGGACATCGGGTACGACTGGGCGTTGAGAGGGAGTCTCCCCCCCGGGCTGAGCTTGGTGTGCTACGCTGACGACACGCTCGTCACAGCCCGGGGCAGGACACTCGAAGAGGCGGCGAGCCTGGCCACTCTCGGCACCGAGGAGATGGTCAGGCGGATCGAGGCGCTGGGGCTCAGGGTGGCCCTAAACAAGACGGAGGCCCTACTTTTCCATGGGCCCCGTGTGAGGCTGCCCATCGGCGCCTCGATAGTGGTAAACTCCATCCACATCAGCATCCAGGCCCATATGAGGTACTTGGGTCTGGTGCTCGACGGGCGATGGTGGTTCCGGGAGCATTTCCGACAGATTGCTCCCCGGCTTGTCGGCGCGGCGTCCGCCCTTTCTCGTCTCATGCCGAATGTGGGCGGACCCAGTTTTGAGGCCCGACGGCTGTATGCGGGGGTCATCCGCTCGATGGCCATGTACGGCGCACCCGTGTGGGCGAGGGCTCTGAACGCCCAGCTCAGGGCGGTTCTGTGGAGGCCACAGAGAGCCATGGCGGTCAGAGCCATTCGCGGGTACCGCACGGTGTCGACAGAGGCGGCGTGCCTGTTGGCCGGGACACCCCCGTGGGACCTAGAGGCGGAGATGCTCTCCGACCTCTACCGGCGGGTTATTACAGCGCGCGAGGAAGGTGGCTCCCCATCGTTGAGCGAGATAGCCACCTGGCGCGTGGATGCCCGCCGAGACGTCATCGCCCGTTGGGCTACGCGGCTGGAGAGGCCTAGGCACGGTGTGGAGACCGTTGAGGCCCTCCGGCCCGTACTGATAGAGTGGATGGAGCGGCGGCACGGAGTCCTCACCTTTCGGCTGGTGCAGGTATTGACGGGGCACGGGTGTTTCGGGTTGTACCTGCACAGGGTCGTGTATAGGGAGTGGACTCCGGCCTGCCACCACTGCAGGAGTGACGAGGACACGGCGCAACACACGCTGGAGGTGTGTCCGGGATGGGAGCGGCAGCGCCGTGACCTCGTCGCTGTCATCGGTGCCGACCTGACGCTGCCGGCCGTCGCGAGAGCGATGGTCGACAGCATCAGGAACTGGGACGCGGTCGCCGCCTTCTGCGAGGCTGTCATCTCGCAGAAGGAAGCGGCGGAACGGGCAAGGGAGGATTCCCGCGCCCCGGGCCGCCGCCAGCGGCCGGGGCGGCGCAGGCGCGAATACCTGCGCCTGATGCCGCCCTAACCGAGGCTTCGGGTGATCGGACCGGGGAATTGTCCGGTCACCCGACGTGAGGCCACCGCGTGAGGGCGACGCCCCGACGGCGAAATCTGTCGGGGCGTCGACGAGAGGAACCCGTGAGGGTGAACCGCCGGGCGGGCCACCGAAGTTAAAAATCGGGTCCCGGTGACCCGCTCGCACGGCGAAGAGAGAGGAGTTTTTACGGTGGGTCTATGGGGTCACGCGCCGCCTTCTCCGTCACCCCGGACCGATTTGGCGGGGCGAGACTAATCCATAGTCCACCAAAAAAAAAAAAAAAAAAGACTTAGAGTTGCCAAGGTTTTGTTCAAAGTTAGCTTTCATTGGCATTTTTACCACATATCGTCCGTTCTTTAATCGTTCTGTGGTTTCTGTGTAATATTTTTCGCAGTATTCGTCCTTCGATGTAGTCTCGAGTGCTGAAGGGATTTCTTCAGTCTCCCAGAATCTGGAAAAATCTTCTAACTCTGTTAGGGTAACTAGACAGTTGAATTGCTTTGTTGCACCACACAGTATCCAGCCTAATTTAGTCTGCTGAGCTACTGGCGAGTTAGTGTCACGTTTAATCATTCCTTCTAGGATAACTTCGGAGTAAATTTCTGCTCCCAACAATACATCGATGGGCCCAGAGATGTTGAATGCCGGATCAGCCAACTTGATGTTATCGAGGTGTGACCAGTTCTCCGCGTTGATTGTTGAGCTGGGCAGGTTGTTGATAAGTTTTCTCATTACTAGTGCTTCAGTTTGGAATGCATATTCAGATTGAATTGATTTACATTCTAGTTTAATCATCCCCTTACTCGTGCCCATTATAGAGCCAACGCCCGTGATGGCGGCGTTCATTTTGCTACGTGGTAAGTTCAAGCGTTGAGCGGCATTTTCTGTGATCAATGTTACTTGAGATCCTTGATCCAGTAACGCCCGAAGGATGACGTAATCTCCTTCTTTGTTCTTGACTTGAAGTTGAAGGGTTGTTAAGAGTATCTCTTGTTCCCCGCTGATGTGGTTCGAGGTTCGCTCAGCTGTTGTTAAGGTGGATGATCTCGATTGTTGCCCTCTGAAATTATCATCATGAAGTAGGGTATGATGTTTCAAATTACACGTGCGACATCGTTTTGTTGAATTGCATTTATATTTGCCGTGATGAAATAAACAATTTTTGCACACGTTAATTTTTTGTATTGTTTGATTACGCGTTGCGACATCCAAGTCTAGAAATGTAGGACACTGCCATAACACGTGATCGTTTATGCAAAGAGGGCATTTTCGCAATGTAGCATGGTAGCTTTTTGTGTACTTGTCCGAGTTATTAAAGTTCGTTGACTTGTAATTGCTGTAATTTTTTTGTTGTATATTCGTTGAATTTTGTTTCTGTATCCCTTTTTTTGTTCGATTTGTTTCCAATGACATGAACCTTAATTCCAGGAACTCCATAAACTCATTTAAGTCAGGTAGCTCTCTTGATTGTTTCATACTCTGTATGTAGTCACCGTAAGTTTCGTCATCCAGTTTCGACGACAGCAAATGGACAATGAGTGGGCCCCATACTGGAATATCTATTTTGATATTTTCCAGTGCATTTAAACACTCTTTTGTTGTGTCGTGCAGCTTCTTTATGTTAACTGAGTTCGCTTTATCGATAGATGGTTGATTTAGAAGCGTGTCTATATATGATGTGAAAAGTAATCGCTTGTTGTCGTAGCGATGTTGGATTATATCTAGGCATGAGTCATAATTCTCAGCACTTACAGAAAGATGTTTTATCAGTTTCTCAGCTTCTCCTCTCAATTTAGATTTTAGGAACTTCATTTTTTGCGTTTTGTTTAGTGTTGGATTGTTATGGATCATCTCGATGAATAAATCTCTAAAAGAAACCCAGTTACTATAAACTCCGTTGAACTCCGGCAATTCAATGCGTGGTGTCAATTTTTCGTAATGAGATGATTCAAAGATTTTTCTATTTAGCTCTGCCTTCAGGTTGTCATAGACTTCTTCCCAATGGTAGAATCTCGCCTCATAATCCTTGTCGTCTCCTTGTAGTAAGTAGCTTAGTTCCCAATGAATTTTGTCGATGTTTTCCCACTTGGATTGTAGGATGTTTAGTTGATCTTGAAATTGCCATTTTTCTTCCATTTCATTAAGATTAATTTTGGTCACTGCTCGGTCCAAGGCGTTAAAGTTACACATCTGCTGACGTAAAAGCTTTTTTGTCTCATCTGCTGGTAGCCGTTGCCTTATCGATGCATCTGATTGTGGTGTTCCACTAGTTCCAGGATTGTTTGGTGCTGAAATGCTCGTAAATCCAGACTCTGTTAAAACCTCGATTCGCAGTTCAGTCATCGACTTTTTTGTTTCGTTAAACATGCTTCTCGTTATGTTAAAAATGTTCTCCTTAAAATAGTCATGGTCTCTCTTGACCGACTCATATTTTATCAAGATCTCATGGTTTGATAAGAATTCATCCCAGAGAGATTGTAGCGTTTCGATGCGCTTGTTAAGGTAATCTATAGATTTTCTACTTACAGAATCCTTTTTGTAATTGCTTTGCAGGGCTTTGATTTTCTCGTAGCTGTTTTGCTGTTTATTTATGAGCTCTACAAATTCAACTTCTTTTGACATTGTTATTTGATAGTTAGTTTAGTTGTTGCAGCAGTAGACGTTATCCCCGCTGGTTCGTTAATTGCTGGTACTTAGCGTAGCACTCCCTCCTTTACGTTATGTGCACCTTCTCAATGCTCTTGGTGAGACCCTCTTCTGGGAAGCCAAAAGCACCGATTTGCTAACGTAACTGGGAATTTCCACACCAAGCACTCCACAGATTCTCGAAGGACCAATAGATGTTTGGGATTTTCCGTAGCTTACGGTAACCCCGGTGTATCTGAGTCGCACCTCTCGTAACGTTAATACTACACACGTTTGTGCACTACGGAGGATTGTATACGACTGCCTCATGCTAACTAGGTCGCAGCACTTATAGCACGCAAATCGCTGTGTGAGCAATTTTGGCTCGTACAGAAGCCGACATTCGTGCAAGACTATAACATCTGTATGGGCGGAGTAGACCGCAAAGACCACAGCGGGCCCATCCGCGCTATTACAGGGTGCTGGGGAGATCGTCTCATGACATTCAATCCCCGACACCCCAACGCATGGCCGTCTGGCCACGTCCCGTCGTCATTCAAAGCGCTAGAAGAAGAAGCGCGTATCTGCGCCTCCCTCTTCCTGGTCGCCGTCGTCGGAGCGAGTCAGCGGACGCAAGCGCCTCGCGCTCCCGCTCCGCAGCTTCCTTCCTCTTCATTACGGCCTCACAAAAGGAGGCCATCGACGACCAGCACCTGTCGCTACCAAGCATCTTGGAGATGATGGTCGGCAGCGACAGATCCATTCCCAGTTCCGACGACAGGTCGTGGCGCTGGGGCCCCCAGGTGGGACATACTTCCACTGTGTGGCGCGCATCGTCAGACCGCAAATACCAGCAACTGGCAATGTACCCCATAGAGAGAAGGAAAACCAGAGTATGGTACAAAAAATATTTTAGACGGCTTTTAAATGTCAGTGTGCTCAATTCACATATCCTATTAAACAATCACTCATTGACACACCGAAAATTTAGAAAGACATTGATTACTGACCTACTGACAGCTCATAGAACACCAGCACCCACACCAACTATCACACCCATCACACAATTATATGTTCCGGCGCAATACGACATACTTAAGCCCGGAAAACCAGACCGGCTTAAGCGTCAATGTGTCGTTTGCAAAAAGCGTACCATCACATTTTGCAAAGCTTGTCAACTAGCAATGTGTATTTTCACTTGCTACGAACTATAGCACACTTCACACTAACACATTACAATTTTCTCGTAATATTTCATCACATCACCACATAAAGTCACACACATCACATAAACCGGAGATCAAAAGACGAAATTGTACAAGCTCTTCCAAAAGATAAAAAATACATCAGAACCTGAGTCACGCCTTCAATATTTACTTTTTTAGAATGAATATTATGTGATATTTATTGCTATATACATATCTCATGTCTGTTCTGATAAATTGACATAGATTGCTCTATTTTTTTACTATACCTGATTTGATTTGCCACAAATGCAAACCTAGGTTAGAGATATACCACCCGATTATACGAGATATAATACCGTAGGACATTTTCCATCGGTTGACCCCCCGCACCGCGCTAACTCTTTGACAGACGTGTTTATGTGTGTCTCCTACAATTAATTTTATAACAGTTGAATAAGTTGTCAAATTATTAAAAACTTTGAAGAATATAATAATATATTGGATACGATATATGTGTTATAGAATTTCGTGTTGTAAATATTGAAATAAGTGATGTTAATAACAGCGTTTAAATATTAATATAGTAAAGTGACAATCTGAATGTGAATCTACCTACTCTTTGGTCATAAATAATTTCCTAGACATTAATTTTACAAAAGCCAGTAAACTATTATACTATTTTTATTGAATAAGGCCTCGTGTACAACGATCGCCTCAACTTCGGTGAGTCAGCCAATGTTTTCAACACCTGATATGTCTTCCAAGCAAGGTACGGGCGAATCCAATCCTTCCATGAAAGGCGCCAACGACCCGACTTCTCACCCAATAGTGAATGGACAGTTTCGTTTGAGTTTAAGATTATGGCCTTATTGGATAATTGGAAAAAAAACCATGACAACAAATTAAATAACATTACATCAGATATCGCAGTAATCATGCAACAAAATAATGAAATACAGAGAACAAATGGTGAAATAGAAAAATCAATGGAATATATTAACAGTGGATATGAAAATATTAAAATTATTCTGGAGAAGCTGGAAAAAGAATGTAGTGATCAACGTGAATATGTTGTTGTGTTGGAGAAAAAAATAACGGACCTACAATCCTCTTCGCGTTCCTCAACTATTGAAATTAGAAACGTTCCAATCCGGGACAATGAATCAGTCGCTAATCTTACATCCACTGTGATTCAAACCTGTAAAGCTATTGGAACCCCACTCACAGACTCTGAACTGAGGGATGTCTATCGTTTGCCAGGGAAACACGTTTCCCTGTCCCCGGTCTTAATAGACCTATAGTCTGTGAATTTTCATCAGTTCCACTGAAGAACCAGATCTTGTTCGCTGCCCGAAGCTTTAACAAATCCCAAGCCATCGCTGACAAATTGAATACCTCCCACATTAGTGTAAATGGGCCTCGAAATCCAATCTTCATTGGAGAAAATCTTTCAGGTACTATTAGAAAATTGTTCTATGAAACACGCCTCTTTGCCAAGAACAATAAATAAAAATTTTGTTGGACGCAGAATGGAAGGATATTTCTTCGGGAGCATGAAGGTACTGATGCAGTTAACATTAAATCAGCGTCATGCCTCAAGAAACTGCACAGTGCAGCAGAGCTGCGCTGCTGAGGTTTGTCTATCTATTTTTATTTTTAAAAATGTTCTTCAATCAATTGTTTTATATACTACTATTTCTAAAATTCATTCATTCCATTGTTTTTCATACAAACTTATGTCATTATTCTACATATACATAAATACTTTACATTCAGTTAAGTTAGATATTTTTACCTTTTTGTTCATACTTTTATCATACACACTTATATCATTAGTCTACATATATGGAAATTATTTTCATACGGATATGTTGTGTCCAATTATATTTAAAATCTATTCCTATACTTATTTATCTTACATACTTATACCAATTCTCTACATGTGGCAAAAAAAATATCACTCAATTTTGATTTGTGCTATTACTTTTAGAATTGATTCATTCACTCATACAACATGCAGACTTATTTCAATGCTTTACACCCACAAATATGTAGTTCATATGAATGTATTATGTACCTTTACATTTGGGACTCTTTTGTTGTTGTTGTTGTTCATTTATTCATCTTACAGACTTACTTTAACCTACTACATATACTTACATAACTTTATTACAGTCACATATGTTACACAATTATCTCACCAGTCTTTCTGCACTTTTTCAAACTATTATTACTTACTGCAATACCCAATTAATAATATATACAACATTTCAATTATATTAAATTTTTGAATAACCATATATAAAAGATTTATATTATAATGAATAACAATTTTATGTGCTACAGCCTATACCTTGCAGGTTGTACTATAGTGAATAAAGACAGATTGGGATTATATTGTATATTGCATATATTGAGTACTTTTAATATATATAAATGCTTGACCTAACATCAATATCAAATGAACTAGATCAAATCAGCTCAACCTGTGCTTATGTTTGCAAACCTAATCAATGTGTTGATATGTTGGGTAATTTTAATAGTTCTATAAATATATTACATGTCAACATTCGTAGTGTTAATAGAAACTTTGATGAATTCATAATATTTTTGCAGACCATAGTTGTGTTGCCAGAAGTAATTGTTTTATCGGAATGTGGGTTAACTACATTTACAATTGTCCCGACAATAAATGGTTACCATGAGTATCGGACTAAAGGATACGTAAACAAAAATGATGGTGTTATTATTTTCGTGAAATCGTCTCTATTGCATACAGTTATAGAACCGCATATACCAGGCTCGAATTGTTTACTTTGTAAGTTGGATACTGGAAACCTTGCCATAATTGCTTTGTACCGTCCACCTCATAATCGTTGTATTGATGATTTTCTAGTCGGACTAGATAATACTCTTAAATCTCTTTCCAAATATAAGAATATAGTACTTATTGGTGACATTAATCTAAATATCATTTCATCAGTGCTAAATTGCCAAGCAAATGATTACCTCAATCTTGCTGCTCTCCATGGTCTCTCACCAACTCATTACATGCCCACCCGTGACAAAAGTTGTCTTGATCTTATATTATTAAAATCGGATCTAAAAAATACCACATTGATTTTTGACACATTCATTACTGATCATGCACCCATCTTAATTAATTTGGAATTGGTTTCTAAGCTTAACAGCCATAATAATTTAACAATCATAAGGGTGGACTTTCCTGCTGTTTATAAAACTATCTCGAGCACTGACCTCAGCATGATTATAAAAACTTCTGATCCTAATATAGCAGCCGAAATGCTGGTGACAACCATTAAGGCAGCAATCCAAAATAATTCTACTTACAGCCGTGTATCCTCTAAACTTAGGATATTTAAACCTTGGATAACACACAAAGGGTCTGTTGAGGTGTATTCGAAATAGGGACTCAATGTGTCGGCGTTTAAAGTGTGATCCCAAAAACTTCAGTTTGAAAGCAACCTATATTAGATATCGCAATTTTTGTAACAAGTTATTACAACATGTTAAGCATGCTTACGAGAAATGTGAATTTCAAAAAGCGCAGAATAATCCAAAACGTACATGGAAGGTCATTATGAATATTTTTGGGGCAGGTAATGAGAAAACCTCAGCGTTAGATCTCTTAAAAATTGATACTAATGAAATTAACTCTATCAATAAAATAAACGAGTATTTTGTAAATATTGGACATGACATTGTACATGAAACTGATCCAGGCATAATAACTACTAATCTGGCATTAGATAACAATAGGCAGGTTCATTCCTTAGTGTTATTACCCACAAGTGAGCATGAGGTGAATGAAATTATTCACAGCTTACGTATCAACAGTGCTGTAGGTTGGGATAAAATCCCTACTAAACTCATACATAAGTGTTCTGATGCCTTAGTGCCTGTAATCACTCACATTTGTAACATATCAATGAGTTCGGGTATATTGCCGAGGTTATTTAAGAGAGCTGTTGTTCATCCAATATATAAGGGCGGGGGTTGCAGGGATAGCATAAACAATTATAGACCTATATCTATATTACCTTCTCTCTCTAAAATACTAGAGAAGCTGTTAAATATACGTTTGATAAATTTTTTGGAACGGTACCATTGTCTCGCTGCAAACCAGTTTGGATTTAGATCTTGCCGCTCAACGCAAGATGCAGTGAGCTCTTTTATAAATCAAGTGGTTGACAAACTGGATAATGGACAAAAATGCCTTGGCGTATTTCTTGATGTCAGGAAGGCTTTCGATACGGTCTCTGTGCCGCATCTATTGGTGAGGATGGAGAGTATGGGAATTCGGGGTTATGCTCTGAGGATCTTAAATGATTAGTTATTTCAAAGAAACCAATGTGTAAAAATTGATCGCTAGGTCAGTGACTCTGCGCCATGCACTTTTGGTATTCCGCAAGGCTCAATTTTGGGGCCAACACTCTTTCTTCTCTATATTAACTCCATATCCAATCTCTCCATTCAGTCTTGTTATATTTCCGCATATGCCGATGATACTGCCCTTCTCATCTACGGCAAGACTTGGGCTGAGGTTTTCACGCCATCTGAACATGCTGTAAATCGTGTTATTCGATGGTTATCTAATAGTCTCTTATCTCTTAATTTTAGTAACACAACTTACTTAACTTTTTCACTGTCGACAAGAACGCAACCTACTCTAGATATGTACCAACTTAGAGCGCATGTTTGTTCTCCAGAACCACGAAAACCACATGGTTTTCGTGGTTCTGGAGACAGAGACAGTTACATAACTGTCCTATCTTAAGCCGACTTACTCAGGTAAAATATCTTGGTATATATATTGATTGTCTTTTAAGTTGGAAGGACCATATAGCATGCCTCACTTCTCGAATGCGTAAAATGATCTACATTTTCAAAAAAATACGTAATTCTGCTAATCTCAACATTTTGAAAACGGTTTACTGCGCGCTGTGTCAGTCGATATTGAGCTATTGCATTACTGTTTGGGGTGGAGCGACGAAGTCCCATATCTTGCCATTGGAGCGTGCGCAGAGAACTGTGCTTAAAGTTTTATCCTCCAAACCATTCAGGTATTCAACTGCTCAATTATATTCCGATTGCAAATTGCTTATTGTGAGACAACTCTTTGTGCTTGAAACTATTAAAAAACATAGTTCCTTACATTACACATCTGATAGTCTACATAAACGTCGTACTTGTAAAGTCTGTCCTAACCAGCATTTTAAGAGTTCTTTGGCCGCTAGACATTATAACATACTCAGCTCCCATTTATACAATCTGACCAACAAGTGCCTGAATATATATCCCCTTCCTAGGACTCAATGCAAAAAAATAATCATAAATTGGTTACAGGCTAAAACGTATGCGCAGATTGAAAATTTACTTACAGTCAGTCAAGTAAGAGCGTTGTCGACTTTACCGACAGTTAATGAAAGATTTCGCTCTAATTCCTTTGCGAGCCGATAGAGGGAAGCTTTGTCCTTGATGCATTATCAACAAAGGTTCAGTTGTCGTTGATCTTTTGAACAAGAATCACGTTAAACGCCATGAGTGCTAAGTACGCGTCGCGCTACTAGGCTGTGTTCCTATGCATCCACCCGAAAGGTCCCAAAATGTCGCAATTAGCGGCTGCTAAATATATGAGAAAGTCAAAGGCATTTGTACAGAAGTGGATACAGCGATATAAAGTGGCTAAAAATGTCGATGATTTACCAGAACGTGGTTCGATAGGAAAAGTGAACAAAAAAGATGAAAAAAGAATAGTTAATCTGTTTTCGCGGAATCCTGCTTTAACACTGCGGCAAGGACAAGCAAAATTAATGGCAAAAGGTTTAAATATATCCTACGAAACTATCCGAACCCTTCTTCGTACTCATGATCTGAAATGGCGCAACACAATGAAGAAGCCTCTGTTGACTGAAAAACATGTGACAAAGCGACTCGCTTGGGCGCATGAAAATATTGATAGAGATTTTGAAAATGTCATTTTTACTGATGAATGTTTTATATGGGCACGTTCTGTCCTCACGCGAGCCTGCTCAACCTCCACCAATAGGCTTGTTCAGCGGACCGTAAAACATGGAATAAAGGTGCATCTTTGGAGCTGCTTCTCAAAGCAGGGATTCGGCACTTTGTACCTCTTTACTGACAATCTAAATGCCGAGAAAATGATAAAAATCTACAAAAAGGCTTTACTACCATCTGCCAAACGATGATTCATCACAAAAATTGAAGATTGGATTCTGCAGGAAGACAACGATCCTAAACACCGCAGCAAGCTCTGTACTCAGTGGAAGACTCAATCTGGCATCGTTACATTGGATTGGCCGTCGCAGTCGCCCGATGCAAACCCTATTGAAAATGTGTGGGCATATATTAAACAGAAGCTTCGTGGAAGACGCACATACACTTTGAAGCAGTTGTCTTGCGAAATTCGTCGGATCTGGAGATCCTTGCCACTAGAATACGCCGTCAAATTACTAGAAAGCATGCCTCGGAGATGCCAGGCAATTATCGACGCCGGTGGTGACTGGACACATTATTGACCAAATTGCATCATTGCTTGTAATGTGTACAATGTATATATAAATATGAAAGTTTCATAAAATATTTTTTTTTATAAATTAACACGACCACGCTCTTACTTGACAGACTGTAAAATTGGTACACTATATACATATACATATTAATGTATATTGGGAATGCTCTCATATGTATGCGCAAACATTGCGCTAGCATTTGATATGTATCCACCCATTCCGACACAAACAAGTATACAAACACCCACGCATAAATATTCACTCTACACATAATCACCCATGTCAAACATTGACACTAACGCCTCACATAATCACCCACGTCACACCTAAACACTCACGCCACACTCAAACACTTACGCCACACTTAAACATTTACGCCTCATATTCTCAACCACGGCACACTTAAACACTCACGACCTACATAATCACCCACGTCACGCACATTTACTCATGCTATAATCAAACATTCACGCCACATATAATCACCCATGTCACACCTAAACACTCCCGACCCACATAATCATCTACGGCACTCACAAACACTCACGCCACATATAAACACTCACTTTACATAAAGTTCTTATTGTAATAGATCAACATTAATTATTGTAAATATTGCGAGGGCCTGGTATACATACCACAAGTTAAATCTTACATTGCAGTGTCCAAATAAATAATGATTCAACCCATTTATGTTTTAAATTTGTATGTATATCCTGTGTATTACTTTTTGTGAAATAAATATTATTATTATTTATTATTATTATTTAAATGTTTTTTAAGTTTTTATAACAGTGGGGTGCGAGGCTGAACCACCTCCACGTGGTGCACCCTGGAAACGTCAGACCCTTTTTCCCCATCTGACGGCCAAGAGTTCAGCGATCGGGTCTCGGCGCGTTCTGCGCCGTCTGAGCGCGTACGATTTGACCCTGTAGGAAGGGATGGCATTCCCCGTCGTCCCCTCTCCAAAGGGCATGGGGTCTCTCTCGAGATGTCCCTCATGTCCGGCCCGTGTCCCTGAGTTTAGGATATCCTAAATTTAGGGCCAGGATTTAGGGTGCGGAGATAGATAACCCTCCAAAGAAAAAACAATCCCGAATCCTAAGTTTCACCGCTCGGCGAGAGGATGCATGGTTACTCCGGAGGAGTCAGCCGTTAGAGCGGTACCCAGTCTCCCGAGGGGACTTTAAACCCCCACAATTAATAATGACAGAAGACCAAACGACGTTATATCCTCCTGAGGGTCCCGACGACGTCGGGGAGTCCCTTGCTGAGTTGGCATCGGAGCGCGTTTCGGGAACGCGCTCCGATGACAGCTCAGTCTGCTCCACATCGTATATTCACCTTCTGTTTTAGCCGCGGGGGGCCCGGCTGTCAACTCGGCCCCAAAATTTCGACTCAAGGCACTAGAGGTGCGACTGGAAGACCTCTCTCTGAGGGCTCGGAAGCGTCTCCATGTAGAGGGGAGCTCGGAATCCGACCTCGGAGAGGGGTCTTCAAAACTCCCCCCGCCGAAGGTGGCGACATCGCGCCGCGGTAGGGGAAAGGCGACGGCAACCAGGGCGGCGGCTCCGACGCCCGCTGGTTCGACTGGGGGCGCTGCGACTCACAAGTCCAAAGCGGTCGCCGCGTCGGTGGTGAGGGCGTCGGCCAGACCCCTCCCTGCTGACGAGGTGACCGGGGACATGGCGGGCAGCGGCCCTCCCCAGCCCAAAATGGAGGTCCTGCAGGCCGAAAACGCCCGCCTTAGTGGCGAGGTGTCAGCCCTGCGGGGTCAGAATCTCCAGCTTGGAAAGGAGCTGGCGGCGGTGCAGCGGGCGCACCGTGAGTTGGCCAGACAAATGGCCGACTTGCGGGCCCAATATGCGCCGCCGGCTAGCGCCAGCCAGGGTGCCGTCGCTAAGGGAGGGAAGAAGGAGCCGCCTCGCGTTGCGGAGCGTGCCCCCAAGACGGTTCGGCCCGTAGAGCCGATCCCGCTGCCCGCGGTGGAGGGTATGCTGGATGAAACCGTGCGCGCCATAATTGAGTCGGTCGGGAAACTGGTCGACGCGCGCATGGCGGCTCTGGAGGCAAGGCTGCCTCCGGATTAGTCTGGTCACCCTTGGAGAGAGGCCACCGCGTGAAGACGACGCCCTGACATCGAGACATAATATTAGTCGAGATGGCAGGGCGTCGACCCGAGAGAATACCTGTGAGGGTAGACCGGATGGGCCACTGAAGAAAAGAACGCGTACCAGTGGCCCACCCGCAATGCGTAGAGAGGTACATTGTAGGGCGGGTCTACGGGGTCGTGCGCCGTTTCTCCCGTCGCCCCGGACGGATTAGCGGGGCGTGACCGATCCGTAGCCCGCCACCAAAAAAAAAAAAAAAAAGTTTTTATAACAGTAAACATAATTTTCGAAATTGGGTTATTTTCGTTTCTTTTCCTAAGTATGTACTCTATATAATTTGGCAATGTCCGTCAAGACGGACAAGGTATTTTCCTTGCGGGTTTCCAGTTATTCGACGGTATCCGCTGTGACTATATTTCATGTTATAATTTTTTTTTTTATTTTTTGTGGCCACTTACTTGGTATTGATACCCAGTTTTCCTAATTAATATTTAAAATTTATATTTTCCGAACTCTGTCGAAATAAGGGTTAAAGAATATCCTGACTGTGAGGGTATTTCTCACGAGCTCACTGACCCTTACACACCTGAGCAAATGGCCGGACTCAATCTTAGGGCAGAAACAGCAAATTCTGCTGTTTATTTGTTAAATCGCGTGTCTTAAAGTTAGATACCAAATATTACCTCTATGGAGTTATGGAGTGTTGTTGAACCTAGTCTAGATCATGTCAGTATTTGGATGCGAAAGATCTGGCACATGGACATACCATGTGCCAGATCAGTTGAGAAAGCAACTTGATGGTAAGTTGTTAAATACTGTTGGTTGGACATGATAATTTAAACTACAAAATGCACAATTAAATCACAAAAAGAGTTACAATATCAAGGAATGTTATTTTCAATTAACAGAAAAGTCCTGAAATAAAACAGAATGAAACTCAAATTTTTATATGGGATGAAAATGAATAAAATTGAGAAGATGAGATAGATAACAATGAGTTGACTGAAAGTGATGACAGCTAACATACTGCCATTGTTGAGACCCCTGAACCTTCACAAAAAATTGACCTTACAGATATGGATCGTTCATTATTACTTTGCGACCATGCAGAAATAAAGTATTTGAGGCAAATTTAATGGAATTGGATGTACATGTGAGTTACAATGAAGCAATTAATTGAAGTAAAGAGAGTGAGTTATGGCTAAGGCCATAAATGAAGAATAGAAGCTCATCGTACCAATAGCACCTGGAGTTTAGTGGATGATGAAAACCAGAGATCTATAACATCCAAATGGGTATTTAATATTAAAAAAAAAAAAAAAATGTTAATGTAGAAAATATAAAGCTGGACTTGGTGCCCGTGGTTTTATACCAATTGAAGGTATCGATTATAATGAAATCCCTACTACAAGATATGAATCAATAAGAATGCGGATATCTATTTCTGCTGAATATAATTGGAATCTAACACAGTTGATAATGATGATGATGACAGATGTCAAAACAGCTTTTTTATATGGAGAGTTAGAAGAGGATATTGTTATGATAATTCCAGATGGAGTGAGAGCACCAGCAAATAAAATATGTAGGGGAGACCGGGTACAAAAGCAACACTTTGTACTTTTACCTTGATTTCTGGCTAGGTTTTAATATTGTCATTAAATTAATATAACCATATATAAATTCAGTTTATGTTCTTTACACTAGTAGCTCAATTTATTTTATTATGGTGTGTTTTATATGAATAACAGAGAGTTAAAAAAAAATCGTCAGTTGTTACTTTCGACCACGTAGGCAGGTCGAAAGTAACACGGTGTGGGTCGAAAGTAACAAGACAAAGAGGTTGGTAATGAATACAATATTATATGTTAAATCAACAATTATTTATTCAAAGACTTTGTTTAATACAAATTAAAAACACAAGTAAACTTCTTCATTTTTAATACTCAAAAATTATATATTAAAAAAACAAATCAATAGAAATTATTCTTAGTTTAAGTAAAGAGATCAATGATTATATTATGTTAATCATTCTTTTATAATCAGACTATTCAGTATTATTCTCCTACTCAGACTCGCAATTATGGCACACATAGTTCTTATCATCGTCCACGCATTCCGCATGGGACCACACTCTACATTCGATACATTGTATCCATTGTTCATTTGGTGGACTGTTGCTAAAAGTTTCTAAACATACAAGACAGAAGCATTCGTCGTCGTCAGATTTATTTTCCTTGTCTTTAGGTGCCTTCTTGGTCTTTTTTCCTTTTCCCTTTCCTTTTGTAGATATCAATTTCCTCTTACCTTTACCAGTATCGATTTGTAGCACCGATCTCTTGGCTTTATTTTTTTTCACGGTATTTTTGTTCAATTAGGTTTTTTTTCGGGCGTGTCCGTCAGTATTGCAGTCTTACGTTTTTTACGACCTTTATTTGTTTCAGTCCTCGGACCCGCTTGTGGTAAAGGTCTAAGATTTTTAAGTGTGAAAAAATTCAACGGCTGAGTAGAATTTGCTCGTTGAAGTCCGCTAGGTCCTGGCACTGGTGATTTGGATCTTTGATCAAAAACTGAGACAGCTAACAGAGAATCAATCTTTGCAGAGATCGAGTCCGATAAATTTTGAACAGCCGGTGGTTGATCATCATTGCTGTCTGTACGCTTATCAGTCTGGTCAATTGATGTTGGAAGATCACAAACTGGAGTATCTGGATTAACTTGAATGGAGGACGTTGCATCAGAACTGGTCAACAGATCATTTGGTGGAATTTGACTGTTAAGTTGTAATGGCCGGTCAGTCACAGATATGGCGCGTAGTCAGCAGCAGAAAAAATATTCCTATTAAATGGACTTATGCCGGTACAGGTAAATCCGGCAATTGCATTTCTATCAGTTACAGAAAGAGGAAATGCTTCTTTGACTATCCCAGGAATGTAATGGATAGTCATCGTTCGACCAGGATGATTTCGCATCCAGTTGTCTGTAGCTGTGTTTATCATTTTCTTGAATGGCCCAAATACTGCTCTATCCAGAGGCTGCAGTTTGTGCGTGCAATGGGGTGGAAACGACAGCAATACTATTCCATTTTCTTTACAAAAATCTAGAGCTTGGATAGATATATGCGATATATGATTGTCGAGCAGTAACAAGCATTTTTGATCAACTGTTGGCTTGACTTGTCTTTTAAAATGTTGTAGAAACAGTAAAAATTCTGCATTTTACATCCATCCACTGACATTGCCAGCTCCGGCACAACCAACAGGACCCTCAAGTATCATGTGGTCTTGGCATCGTTTCAATGGGAATACGAAAAAAGGAGGTATGTGTCCTCCTTGAGCATTAATCGCAACAGCAACAGTTACTAATCTCCACGTTCTGCTGAGGTTACTGCACCTACTTGTTTAGTTCCTTTTTGAGCTACAATCTTGCTAGGTTTTTGGACAGTGGTCACCCCTGTCTCATCCATATTCCAGATATCTTTTGGCTCAAATTTGTACCTATCCATTACCTCAGCAAGGTTATCAAAAAATTTGCTCACATTATGTTCGTTGAAACTCGAAGCCTGCACCAGATTGTTGCTTGAGGAGATCTCAAAGAGAGGCTTGGGTGTCGTTTTAAAAAACCCGTCAACCATTCCTTACCAGCCATTTTACTATCGTGCCACCTTTCAGGAAATGTTTTTTCCATTTTTAATCGCCAACTCGTATGCCAGTATACGTACTTCAGATGGAGATAACCCAAAATAAACTCTCGAGCACTCGATTAAATAGTCGCGTAGATTATTTTCCTCGTGAATTATAAAAACTCGATTGATGCAACGGTAGCCCACAACTGCGTTAGTATTTCCTGCTTTTAATTTGGTTATAAATCTGTATAATGTTACATGGCAAACATTATATTTTTTAGCCACGGCTCTAATTTTTGCACCATCTTTGAAATGCTCTTCAGCCGCTTTTCTATACACTTCTGTGTCGGTAGTTCCTCGTGCAGTAGTTCTTATGCGTTGTCGTGGCATTCTGTTGGAGTAAAGACACACATAAAAATTATGTAGGTAATTAAATTATTACGGGGACAAAAGTAACATGTTACTTGTATACCCATAGGACTATGTTACTTTTGTACCCTTCCTCATTTTTGTTGAAACGTGAAATATAACCTTAAATCGGAACGTGCTAGACAAAAACGAATTTAAACAATGTACAATCAATCTAATGAAAAATGGATATGCAAACATTCAGATTATTTCTCAGTTGCGCATTAGTCCTGGTACGAATAGCACGGGTTTATCGTTTGCTAGTGATATATCAGTGGTTGTAAACCTTTGGAATGATGAATTGTGCTTCTTGTAACGATAAATTCAATGATGGTGTCCAATGCAGTGCTTGCCAAAACTGTTATGATTTTGGCTGTGCAGGGATCACTGAAAGTGGTTATCGGAAGTTGGGTGCGGACAGGCGGGCAATGTGGAAGTGCAGTGCTTGTCGTACATCTTCACCCCGACTGGAAGTATGCCCCAAGGAAAATCACTTGGAATCAATATTAAACAAGCTGAACCAGATGGCTAATAAGCTCGAGTGCCTACCGTCGTTGATTGATGATGTCAAATGCATTAAGTTGGACATGACAAAGCTTCAATTAGCAAGCGAGGATACCATAACTAAAATCGAGGAGTACTCTACAAAAGTTACAGACTTGGAGTCTCGTGTTGTATCACTTGAGTCTAATATGGAGTCTCTCCGAAGTAATGATCGTGCACGTGATCAATGGTCCCGTTTGAACAACGTAGAGATTAAGGGAGTGCCTATCAAGAAGACGGAAAACCTGTTTAACATATTGGATACAATCGGCGGGTTTATAAATTGTAAACCTAGTAAAATTCAAATCAATTTTATTAATCGAGTACCTGTATTTAACCCTTAAAGTCGCATGATGTTTCTTGCTAATAAAAACTAGTAAACTGAATTTTAATGGTTTATTAGGCATATAAAAAAGATACAAAAAATATTTTAAAAAATCTTAAGTTTATATTTTTTGGAAAAACCTATGTATAATATACTATACGTTGCCACTTTTGCTCGTAACAAGAAGGAATCGACAACGTATAGCATACTAGACGTTGCGCTATATTAGTGCTTCAAGTGATAAGCCAAAAAACAGTTTCTGCCTTTGACATAGCATAAATGTACTTTGCATTTTGTGCACATTGTACTTGCTTGACCTCCTTTACAATATTTACATCTCTGATACCCCGTTAGCTGAGGCCAATGATCATATTTATCAAACCTCACATCTTCAAGGGGTCTCTCGGTCATTGGTTTCTTTATCTTTCGCCTCTCAGGTACAGATTCAATGTCCTTTACAGCCACAGTTCTATCACGCCTCAGAAGTCCAGCGTAGATTTCGTAACGAAAGTCTTTCAAATGATCTTGCTTCCTTTTCTTATTTATTTGTTTGTCATGTCTACGACGTAAGAGCCAAGCATTATTTACACATATATCTAGAAGCTGGGAAAAAATATTCATGTGCCATCTGTGAGATTTTATGCCCGTGCGGTATAATGCTATTAGCATATCTGCCAAATCCACACCTCCCATGTGGCGATTATAATGTTTCACAATTTGTGGACATTCTACATTTACGTGACTTTTTGTCTCTTTGCTGAAACGTTTGATATTCTCAAGGGGAAAAGCGTCAACATAAGAGCTTACTAACCTTACATGCTTATTATCAAACCACTTGACCACACTCAGTTTGTTTTCATTACAGACCACTTGGGTAAAAGCTCCTCTTCCTTTTTTCTGTAACGATTTATCGTCAACCATTTTACACTCTGCATCCTTCAATCTATTTTTCCTAACGGTGCCTAAACTGAATATACCATAGTTTTCTCGTAAGATATATATTAGCTCTAAAGAGGTGAAATAATTATCAAAGTAAACAACACTACATGCTTGTTTTCTTATGGATTTACATAACGCTAAAACAATTTTTCCTCCAACACCCAAAGATTCTTCTTCATCGGTAAATTTTACACCTCTAAACGTATCATCGCCAGCGTAGAGTATGAAATCGTAGATGATTCCAGAAACACCAGCTCGAACCAAATTTTTAAAACCCCACTTACTTGGCTTGTTTGGGTTATACTGACGACGACTGCCCGCTTTTTTACCCTTATATGGTATAACCATCTCATCTATACTGAAAGCATTTTCTTCTTCAATGGATAAACATTGAGACCGAATGCATTCAATTAAGGGTCGCAGTTTATAATACCTGTCAGAAACATCAGCTTGGGTATTATCAGTGAAATGTAAATATCTTCTTAGTTGTTGAAAACGCTTCAAGGACATGACATCTGCAATTTTTGGATATCTAAACGATGCTTTCCAGTAGTCTTTGTAAGAAGGTAAAACTATTATACCCATAAGAATGTTGATGGCCAAAAAATCTAATATTTCCTCTTATGTAGTTTTGATCGATTTGCCCTTTTCTTGAACGCTGTACAAGTTGGTATTCATCATTATATCGCTCACCAATACTCTGGGGAAAAAACGATAAAAATAGTCTAAGGGTGACCAATCAGTAGGTACTGCATCTTCAAAAGTAGGATTAGATATGTTAGTCTTGTGTTGAAATGACACTTTCTTCCAACGAAAACGTAAGTTTAGTTTTTTTATACAACGTCTTTTTATTGTGTTAATAGTAATAGAAGGCCCAGTACGTTTTTTTTGTCCACGTGTCCTCAAAGGTGTGTCAGGTGCCATAGAAGTAGAAGGTTGAATAGATGACACAGAACTAATGGAAGAAATTGAAGGGATTGCATCATAGTTGCATTGCGTAGAGCTCGGAAATACAGCGTTCAGGATTGGTGTGAGGGGAACTTGAGTAGTTTCAACTTCAACATCAGAAATATTTGATTCTTCCTCGTCCTCTGAAGGGTTGGCTGACGAAACGGAGCTCCCTAGAATGTTCAGCCTTTCAAATGATGATTCTAGTGACGGTGCGGGTGAACTCCCAACTGTTCTCGCTTCATCACCAGTGCTCGATTCATCACTAGCATCAGAATGAGCATTTAGCGCAGGCACCAAAGACAATATTCGTCTGGCTCTTCCATTCATTGTGATCTAAAACAATATGAAGCAAACATGCAAGTCAACTACCACCCAAAAAGCCAAGACGTTATTTCTGCACCCTATATGACTAGTATCGTATCAAAATATCAAACAATTGTTAGTTTCATCACATAACAGCGATTGTGGCGTTGTATAGTATACTATACAAACAAAAAATGTAGCAAATGTTAGCATTTGTAGCATTGTATAGTATACCATACATATACATTAACAAGTCAAAATAATACAAACAGCATACTTTCCAAGTTATTTATACAGCAAAACTATTAGAATAACATTTCACCTTTACATTTTATGCATTTTCAATGCATAATTAGCAATAAAGACACGAAAATAAGCAGAACTCACCTTGATAATAATATCGGGTAGCGACTCGTTCGTTAATTTTCACAACTGATTTAAATTTACCATAGTTTAAAAAAGTATTGTCATATTGACTTAAGAAAAAACGTTCAGAAATATGATTTATGATGAAATATTACAGATAAAATGGAATGAAAATGGACAATATTTTTTTAAAGTTAGACGTATATTATACTATACAATGTCACTTTAAGGGTTAAGAGCAAAGAAAAAATTATTGTGGTCGGATTTTTAAACAGATATGTTAAGGAAGACTTTGTTGCGGCTGCCCGGGCGAAAAAGGTTTTTACTAGTGCAGACATAGGATTTCCCGGAACTAGTCAAAGGATCTTTGTGAATGATCACCTTTCGCCAGAGTACAAAAACCTATTAACTAAAGCTAAACAAATTGCTAAGGAAAAGGGTTATCTATACGTTTGTATTAAGTTTTCAAAAATACATGTACGTAAAAATGACACCAGTCCAGCTTTTATAATTAATACTGTTAAGGATTTAAACAAATTTTTATAATCAGTTATCTAATTCGGATTCTATTATCAATAAACAAAAGCTTTCTCCATATGTTATTCGTATTATATATTTTAAGTTCATTTTATTTCTTGTCGAGTATTTATGACTACAAATATTTATACCTTTTCCAACATAAGGACATCCATATGTATACATGGAGAAGGAATGAACAGAAAAGCATAATAGATTTAATTTTGGTAGACAGTCGCCTCCGAAGCAAAATATTGGACGCAAGAGCCTACAGGGGCCCCACAGTCGACACGGACCACTATCTCGTTATTGCGAGATTTAGTGGTCTGTTCAGAAAGTGGAGGCACTGGCGAGAGCGTGTCCACTTCGGAGGGCTTGAAAGAATAAAGGTTGAAAGGTTGCAAGAAGAGTGTGTAAGAGAAAAGTATGCAGAGGGTGTCCGAGAACGGCTGACGATGGCAAGCCAGCCGCAATCGGACATTGAAGAATGCTGGAGAGTATTGAAAGAGAGTATGGTAGATACAGCGAAAGAAGTATGTGGAAGTTCAAAGAAGCATAGAAAAACAAATGGTGATGCATGGTGGGATGCGGAAGTGGCAGCTTCCGTAGAGCAAAAGAAGAAAGCGTGGCTGGACTATGTCTCTTCTTTGAATCTGAATGACAGTATGACTGAACAGAAGAAAGAAATATATCGGCAATGTAAGAATGACACCAAGGCCTTAGTGAAAGAGAAACGTGATAGAGCAAGTATGAGTGCAGAAGATAGGCTGACTAAAAACTTCGAGGGTAACACCAAACTCTTTTGGAGGGAGGTGAAGAAGTCTCGGGGTGGTTGGTCAGCCTTCAGAATGAATAAAATAAGGTCTAAAGGTGGAGACATTCTTACACAAACACAAGACGTGTTAAGCCGATGGAGTGAATATTTTGGCGATATGTATGCGGATGCTACGGTTGGCGCCGGTGTTGGATGTGGTTTAGTAGATCAACATTCGACAACGGCGTCCTCCGATGGCATCAGTATGGATGAAGTTGAATGGGCGATAAGAAGTTTGAAAAATGGTAAGGCAGCGGGCATTGATATGGTGTCTGCCGAGATGATCAAGCTTGGTGGCTCTTGTGTCTGGGAGGCGTTCCTGTTGCTCCTCAATTTATGTTGGAGCTCGGGAATGGTTCCCAGGGACTGGAATAGCGCAGTCATCGTGCCTTTGTTTAAAAACAAGGGTTCACGTTATGACTGCGCAAATTACAGAGCCATAAGCTTGACCAGTTTGGCAGCAAAAGTGTATGGAAAAATTATTGAAAGGAGAATGAGGATGGTGTCCGATGGTTTACTGTGTGAGACACAAGGAGGTTTCAGGAGTGGAAGGGGATGCATGGATCAAGTGTTCTCTCTGCGCAACATTGTGGAGAAGCATCTGGCTCTAGGTCAGAGGGTTTTCTGCAGTTTTGTGGATCTGGAGAGAGCATTTGACACGGTTGTACGAAAGGAACTTTGGGACATTTTACCGGAGTATGGTATTAACGGTAAACTGCTACAGGCTGTGCAGTCCAGTTACATGGGCTGTAGAGCCTGTGTGCGGCTGGATGATGGAATGTCGCCTTGGTTTGACGTCAATATCGGCGTTAAGCAGGGGTGCGTTCTGTCAGCCAGGCTGTTTATCATATATCTGGATAAATGTCTCCAAAGGTTGAACGATATGAATGTGGGAGTCCAGATGGGCGACTCAGTGGTCACTGCTCTGCTTTATGCAGATGATGCAGTCCTGCTGGCACAGTCAGCGATTGACCTGCAGACCCTAGTCGACACAATGACAGAAGATTGTAAGAAAAGGGGTCTACGCGTGAATGTG
Organism: Lymantria monacha; assembly: GCA_905163515.2. NCBI lineage: Eukaryota > Metazoa > Arthropoda > Insecta > Lepidoptera > Erebidae > Lymantria > Lymantria monacha. The sequence goes on along the minus strand of LR991082.1, from coordinate 14,890,531 downwards.
AGCAAAACCAAAATAATGGTCTTTGAAAGAGATAAAACCAGAACAGATGTAAGAGTAACAATAGGTAATGATGTACTAGAGCAAGTGGATGAATTTGTATATCTTGGATGTGGATTTAGCCGAGATGGAAGGTACACCACTGATATAGAGCGAAGAGTGAATGCGGGAAATAGAGTGAACGGAGCGTTGGGGCAACTTCTCGGCAGCCACCACCTCAGCCAGAAGGCACGTGTAGCAATACATAACGCAGTGCTTGTCCCAACATTACTGTATGGAAGCGAGAGTTGGGTATGCAGAAAAGAGTATGATAGTAAAATTAATGCGGTCGAAATGCGATCTCTGCGGAAAATCTGTGGAGTTAGGCTGACCGACCGCATTCGTAACGACGACGTAAGAGAGCGAGTGGGTATGAAAGAGAGTATTGGTGTAAAGATGCGAAAGGGAATGCTCCGATGGTTCGGACATGTGGAAAGAATGCCGAACGAACGCCTGGTTAAGAAGATATACAATGCGAAAGTGGAAGGATGTAGGTACCGAGGGAGACCGAGACTAACCTACCTAGACCAGATCGGTCATGTACTGAAGGAAGGTGGAGTCAAGAGTCTCCGAAACCGGCGAGCGTGTATGAAGAGAATTATGAATGTTGAGGAAGCGAGTGAAGTATGCAGAGATAGAGTTCTCTGGCACTCTGTTCTCTCTGCCTACCCTGCAAGGGATATGGCGTGATGATATGTATGTATGTAATATTTATACCTAATGTTGTTAACACCTGCACTCGTTAGTGAGCCTATTGTTATAAAATGTTTCCAGCTAATTCTATTCATACAAATAGACACTATCGTTTTATTTAGTTACGAGGTAGTGTATCATATAGCCATCCTTATCTTTCTAATGGCTTATAAGTGGTGTCATGTATATATCAATTTACTCTTTCTATTTTATCGTCTTGGGTGGTCTGCGATATCAAGTTGTTTACAATATTATAAACGCGAACGTTTAAAGGTAGTTATTTTTTTTTACTTTAAATTATTATTTTTATTCATTGAATTGCTATTTGTGTTCTTGCAAATGTAGGTTTGCAGATATTTATATTTCTATTCGGTTATTGTTATGTATTTACAATGACCATTATTAACTTTTACTACCAGAACGTCCGTGGTTTACGAACTAAAACTACCACTTTTCGACGGAATGTTTGTTTTAATAATTACAATATTATTTTATTGACAGAGACATGGCTTAATGATAGCATATTGGATAGCGAGTTATTTGATGAGAACTATACAGTATGGCGTCGGGATCGCTGTTATGAATTAACTGGGCAGTCAATGGGAGGGGAGTTCTTATAGCAATACATAAAGATTTTAAGGTTTGCGTGCGTTCTGAGTGGTGTTCTTCAGCCGAAGATCAGTGGGTCTCTATTTATGATAAGGATAAAATTCAATTGCATATTTGTGTAGTTTATTTATGTAACCAGAATAAAGGTCTGACTTTTTCCCAGCAATTAAATAATTTTCTAATTAAACTTCGCGATATAGTAACTTCTCATCCGACTGATAGGATTTTAGTGGTGGGCGACTTTAGCGTGAGTTCTATACAGTGGTGTAAATCTAATAATTTAAATTATTTTGAATCATATAATGTATTAGGCTATAACGAGTGCAACTTCGTGGATGAGTTATCGGTCTTGGACTTACAGCAATATAACGGTGTGAGTAATTTTTATAGCAAGTGGCTTGACTTGGTACTGTAAAACAACGATGTAAGCGTCTCAGAGTGTCCGTATCCCTTAGCTAATATTGACCCTTACCATAAAGCCCTTTGCTTTTCAATTAAACTAGAGGTTAATTACCTATTAAAACCAGCACCTCGTACAAAATTCTCTTTTCAGAGAGCTAACTATGATGCCATTAACAATCAACTTTCAAACATTCAGTGGTTAGAGGAATTTTCTAAGCTGACATTCAAAGAAGCGCTTGAGTACTTTTATAAGTGTTTGTATGAATTAAGAGACATTTATGTACCTTGCAGAACTCTTGGCCAGAACTTGTTTCCAGCATGGTATTCACCGGCACTTAAAAAAGTTTTAAAAGAAAAGAATAAGTTTATAAATAAATTTAAAAGGTATGGTATGATTTGCGATAGTCAATCGATTAAGGTGCTTCGTAAACGTGCAAAGGTACTCGAAGAACAATGCTATAGTAACTATTTAGCGTTAGTTGAAGATTCTATCAAAAATGATCCTAAGGCCTTTTGGACTCACGTTAAGTCTGTCTCAAAATCAACTAAAATACCCAATAATATGCTCTATGGAAACAAATTAGCAACGGTAATGACATTTGCAATCTTTTCTCGGATTTTTTTTATTCTAATTTTTTACATACTACCAGTTTTCCAACTTCGAACTTACCTCGTATGAATACGAATTTAGATGCTGATATTTCAACTATCGAAATAACTACTGATATAGTTTATAATAAATTGCGCAAATTAGACATTAATAAATCTGCAGGTGCAGATCTCTTACCACCTATTTTTTTTCAAAAAATGTGCATCATCGCTGGCTATACCTTTAACTTATCTTTTATCAGTATCCATCAGTTCTGGTGATATGCCTATCATTTGGAAGTCAGCTTTTATTTCTCCAGTTCATAAAAAAGGGCCGAAACATAAAATTGATAACTATCGTCCGATCTCTAAATTACCAGTATTGGCTAAGGTATTTGAAAAAATAGTGTATGAACAGGTTTATGACGTAATAAAACATAAATTACCTCAGTCACAACATGGATTTATTAGAGGCCGATCAACTACTAGTAATCTTACGTTATTTAATGAGTTTTTAACAAAATCTATAGAGGGTGGTCAGCAAGTTGACGTCATTTATACAGATTACTGTAAGGCATTTGATCGAATAAATCACAAAATTTTAATAGCAAAGTTAGAAAGTGCAGGAATTCAGGGTGATCTGCTCCGATGGTTTGCTTCGTACATAGATAACAGAAGTCAAGCTGTTGTCCTCGGTAATTACACCTCTAAATGGATGAGCGTGCCGAGTGGTGTACCACAAGGTTCTCTACTTGGCCCTCTTCTCTTTCTTATCTTTATATCTGACATCGAAGGTTGTTTTATGAATACCCAAATTTTGAATTTTGCTGATGGTATGAAAATATTTAAACAAATAACCAGTGTCAGTGATGCTCAAGCATTGCAAGATCATCTTTATCGATTAGATATATATTGCGCTGAGAACCAGCTTGAACTTAACCCTAGTAAATGTTCAAGTATTACATATACAAGAAAAAAGTATCCTATAATATTCGACTACTTTTTAAAAAATCACATTCTGAACAAAGTTGATGAAGTTAGGGATCTGGGCGTTCTGCATGATTCAAAGCTAATTTTTGATAAACATATTGCATCTATAGTCAAAAAAGCGTCCAAAAGTCTTGGTTTTATCATGAGGATGTCTAAAGATTATAAGCAAGCTAAAACAATAAAAATACTTTTTTCTTCGTACGTAAGACCTCATCTGGAATATACTTCACAGGTTTGGAATCCAAGATATGACATTTAAATCAAAAGAATAGAAAGTGTGCAGAAAAAATTTATCAGATACCTTAACTACCGCACGAACTCAAATGTATGGGATTATAATATATCATGTCAAAAACATCACCTCTTAAAATTAGAAAAACGTCATTGCTGATATTTTATTTCTAACACGAATTGTAACATCCACGTCTCTTGACTGTCCTGAGCTTTTACAGCAATTAAATATATATTGCTCTAGTCATTCATTGCGTTCGGTGCCCTTCTTCTCAACTAACCGGGTTGCCACGAATTATCGCCAAAACAGTTTTCTGTATCGTTCTTGTCAAAATTTTAACCAAATATTGCGTAGTAATGACATAGATATTTTTAACACGAGTATATCCTCATTGAGGAATAGGCTTATATCCATAAAGTTTTGATTTTTGTTATTGATTGTTCAAACATTTTGATTGATTATATTTTGCAGTAATATATATAGTATTTGTAATGTAGTGTATTTACAAGACAGGAAATTACTTTGTTATATGGAGTTGGCTTTAAGTAATTGTTATAATTTTACTCAAATATTTTATTGGTTTTCTTTTATTTTTGTATAGAAGGGCTTTTGTTTTCTTTTTTTAATATTTTAAGAAAATGTTATATGTGGAGACTCATAAATGGATTTATGTTGCTATTTAAGTTATCATTGTGATGTTTTAGCTGTTAGTTTCCTTTAAAATAAATAAATAAATAAAATTACTACCTTCCTTTTACGACTACGTAAACATTAAATAAGAAAACATCGAAAAACTTACTTTTGGTTTGTAAAAACACGTAGCATTCTCTCACACAACCTAACAGTGCGTAGCGTACGCGGCGATTAACTGCAAGTGAGGGGGGCACTCCCATCGCCTGACGATGGCGAAGCGGTGTTCGCCCATTGATTGAGATTTTGAGAATTGAGATTCATCATCTAGAGAGCATTTGTTACTTTCGACCCGCCGTTACTTTTGTACCCGGTCTCCCCTATATTGAATAAATACCTCTATGGCTTAAAACAGTAATATCGTTGCTGGAATCAAAAGTTTACTAATTTTCTAGTAAAGTTTGGTTTTGTTTAGTCACAAGCAGATAATTGTGTATTTGTTAGTAACTTTAATAGTACCTATTAAAGTTATGTTAATATTGTATGGCGATGATGCTCCAATAATGTCACAGTCAAATTCAATATTAGGTCATCTTGCTATATCATAATATTATTGAAAGCAGGGATTTAATATCAAAGAGTTAATTTTAAATCCGTTTGTTGGTTTAGACATCTTAAAAGATGTAATAGTAGAGGAGCCCAAGCGGGGTTTCGTTCTTAAACTTTCGATAGAATCTTCATTAAATGAAGTATATTACGGACAGTGCTATAAATTATTTACAGCAATAAATATACCACGACGAGGTGGAATTCTCTGTATGATGCTATTGTCATTCTCAACGGTATATTGGAAACAAAAAGGCCTTCTCTTCACAGGGTTATGACTTAACTAAAAATTCCAACTTTCAATTACCAAGATGTGACTGTAATGAAGGAGTACGTAAAGGTAAATTTTTATATGTATTTAATATAGTTTAAATTAACGTTTTAGTAAAGTTAAGTTATTTTCTTTCCACATCATATCATATCAATACTTACTTACAGGTTATGGCACCTGTCGCGAATGCCCTCGATCGTATCCAAGGGGAAGCTAAGCATATCTCGAATCACTATTACCGACGATTGGAGCAACTGTCTATAAGTTAAAAAATATTAAATCTAAGGGTCTAGTAAATTGCATAGCTTTAGCCAATGCCTTATTAAACGGCATAGAGAAAAGGTTTGGACCACTCCTAAATGATAAACAATGCCAACTTGACGGGGCATTTCACCCAAAGTTCCGGTTGATATGGCGGGAAACGTATAACAGCAGTAGAGTGGATGCGGTAAAAAAATGCATGGAAAAAGGTAGAAGATGCCTTACGACAAGAAGCAGCGTAAAATTCAAAGAACAGAGGTAGTTTAAGTGGCGGAGGGAGCAATGCGAGTAACAACGATGATGACGAGGAAGACTTTTTCAATTCTGTCACTCTGCCTACAGAAAAACCAAAGAGCTCCAACTCTTTAAAGAGTAAAGTCTCGTTAAAATGGGGCTGGACATGAAATCAAAAGACTCGTTCAACGATGCTGCATTCCTCGGGAAACAGATATTCATAAATCTATTCATTAAATACAATACTGCTATGCCCTCAAGCGCTGCAGTTGAACGTCTTTTTTCCACGGGTAAAGACATTTTAACACCAAAACGAGCCTCGCTTTTAGGCGAGAACTTCAACATGTTAATGTTCATGAAGGGGAATATGCACCTTACGCCCGACGATTAAAGTAGACATTTGAATTATAAAAGTTAAAGTAAAAAAAATTTGTTTTGTGCCTAACCCGTTAACTTCCAGAACCTAAACCAACAGGTTTTATAAGTTCACTAACGCAATGATATAAAGATGCAATTTTAAACATATTAACGGATTAACGTTAACTCGCGTTAATTCTAACTGTAACGCTTTAAAGTTCAATGAAGCTAATTTTTTTTTGTAACGGATTAACGATTAAGGAAGTTACCTGCCCGGCTATGCGTATATCGCATACTAACTTACGTCAGCTAAGTGGGCCTCTCTCATGCTGTCACTGGTTTGAGAGTGGTGCGATAGTTGCCGCGTTTGGCAATGGGCGCGTGGGCTGGTGGTTGCTGTGGGTGTTTTACGCTTCCCGGAGAAGAGCTGTTGCTCGTTCTCTTGGTGAGCCCTTAGACGATTTGGCTGAGGAATCCACGGGCAGGTAAGGAATCCACGGGCAGGTAAGGAGGTGGCGCCGGTTGTAGTTTTGTCCCGTGGTCGCACGGGAAAGACCATCCTGTGTCGTCCATTTACAACATATAGTTGTTTATAAATACCCGAATACGAAACGAAAAATTATGTCACAAGCGGGGTTCGAACCCGCACCTATTGGGAATCCGGCCCAACCGTGCTGCCACTTACACCATCGTGAACTATTTTAGGACATGCAGATTTTGCTTCATATTATATCTTACGTCTTCAAGGTGACGTATGCCATCTATCGGACAATGTTTACACATTATATAGACTTAATACTTCAAACGATGACACAACCTTGTTATTCAAATTACTGAATTTTTTTAGCATTTAATATGCTTAATTATTTATAAATACCCGAATACGAAACGAAAAATTATATGCAGCACGGTTGGGCCGGATTCCCAATAGGTGCGGGTTCGAACTCCGCTTGTGACATAATTTTTCGTTACGTATTCGGGTATTTATAAATAATTAAGCATATTAAATGCTAAAAAATTTCAGTAATTTGAACATATAGTTGTTTATATAAAGATGACTGCCGGGGTCTGCCCTGTGAGTTCACTTGAGGTGTGAGCTGTGATTGATATATGGCGACGAAAGTAATTATGATTACTTATAGTGCCGGCATTTGCAACTTTATATCCGCATTTTTAATCCTAGTGCGTGACCCATTCGTCTACATACTTATTATTATCTAAAAAAAAAGCGAGTCACAACGACTCGTGAGTGCTCCAGAATGCGCATATAGATTATGTCATTTACCGCTAAAAAAGTCTTCAAGAAAAACGGTTTTTATAAATAGTTGTAAGCTAAATGAACGTTACAGACTTTTAAGATCTGATAACAATGATACATTTATATACAACAACATTTTCGACCATTATGTATTACATCCAGAGAAATTAGAAGATTGAAGTCTTACTAAATTTGCTGTTATCCGTGTGGTGACGGAGTAAGAATACAATTCACCACCCCTATCTTACCTGTGGGTGATCGTAAGAGACGACTAAGGGATATAAAACACATATAACATTTATGCGAGAGAAGGAAAACTTGAAACAAAACCCTATACCAACACGTCTGACCAGCGCGGTATTGTAGGTTACAGTGGGATATATATGAGCTGGAATGTTGAATGAAAATGATGAATTTGTTGAGCGTTTCGAAACGGTATCTAACTCAATATTTTTTTTTTTTTTTTGCGGTGGGCCATGGACGTCGCACTCCGCCAAGTCGGTCCGGGGTGACGGAAGAGGCGGCGCGCAACCCCATTGACCCACCCTGCAAGCACCTCTTCTTCGCCGTGCGAGCGGGCCACCGGTACCCGATTTTTGTCTTCGGTGGCCCGCTCGGCGGTATGCCCTCTCGGGCTCCTCTCCTGTCGACGCCCCGACAGCTTTCGCCGTCAAGGCGTCGTCCTCACGCGGTGGCCTCACGTCGGGTGACCGGATAATTCCCCGGTCCGATCACCCAAAGCCTCGGTTAGGGCGGCATCAGGCGTAGGTATTCGCGCCTGCGCCGCCCCGGCCGCTGACGGCGGCCCGGGTCACGGGAATCCTCCCGGACTCGTTCCGCCATCTCCTTCTGCGAGATGACAGCCTCGCAGAAGGCGGCGACCGCGTCCCAGTTCCTGACGCTGTCGACCATCGCCTTCGCGACAGCCGGCAGCGTCAGGTCGGCACCGATAACAGCGACGAGGTCACGGCGCTGCCCGTCCCCACTCGGACACACCTCTAATGTGTGTCTCGCCGTGTCCTCGTCACTGCTGCAATGGTGGCAGGCCGGAGTCCACTCCCTATACGCGACCGTGTGCAGGTACAAACCGAAATACCCGTGCCCCGACAATACCTGCACCAGCCGAAAGGAGAGGACTCCGTGCCGCCGCTCCATCCATTCCATCAGTACGGGCCGGAGGGCCTCGACGGTAACGACACCGTGTCTTGGCCTCTCCAGCCGCGTAACCCAACGGGCGATGACGTCTCGGCGGGCGTCCTCGCGCCAGGTGGCTATCTCGCTCAACGATGGGGAGCCACCTTCGTCGCGCACTGAGGTAACCCGCCGGTAGAGGTCGGAGAGCATCTCCGCCTCTAGGTCCCACGGGGATGTCCCGGCCAATAGGCACGCCGCCTCTGTCGACACCGTGCGGTACCCGCGAATGGCTCTGACCGCCATGGCTCGCTGTGGCCTCCACAGCACCGCCCTGAGCTGGGCGTTCAGAGCCCTCGCCCACACGGGTGCGCCGTACATGGCCATTAAGCGGATCACCCCCGCATACAGCCGTCGGCCCTCGAAACTGGGTCCGCCCACATTCGGCATGAGCCGAGAAAGGGCGGACGCCGCGCCGACCAGCCGGGGAGCAATTTGGCGAAAATGCTCCCGGAACCACCATCGCCCGTCGAGCACCAGACCCAAGTACCTCATATAGGCCTGGATACTGATGTGGATGGAGTTGACGACTAACGAGGCGCCGATGGGCAGCCTCACATGGGGCCCATGGAATAGTAGGGCCTCCGTCTTGTTTAGGGCCACCCTGAGCCCCAGCGTCTCGATTCGCCTGACCATCTCGGTGCCGAGAGTGGCCAGGCTCGCCGCCTCTTCGAATGTCCTGCCCCGGGCTGTGACGAGCGTGTCGTCAGCATAGCAAATAACGCTCAGCCCGGGGGGGAGACTCCCTCTCAACGCCCAGTCGTACCCGATGTCCCACAGAGTCGGCCCCAGAACTGACCCCTGCGGAACACCGCACGACATGGGCGTGTATCTAACTCAACATGGAACGAAGAATTCTTCGTCAACATACGAAGAATTAAGAGATGAAAATGTTCCGCCGGCCAGATTTATTCAACCCAGAGATAACACACGGATGCGTATAAGAAATAAGTTTGCCGTATTACGCACACACTACTACACATTGAATAGTGATAAAGAATATTATTACTACAGTTTGTTAGTTTGTCATGTACCATTAAAAAGCTACTCTTCTGACAAACCTAAGTGGCCATTGTTATTAATTATAGACGGTTGAATGATAACATTTTTGAGATTTCCAGCTCTAAGGAAAATATAAAAGTTAGTATATGTGCATAGATCACGTTTTTAGATAAACGCGGACGAAGTAGTGGGTGTAAGCTAGTAATTACATCTTTTTATTATATTAGTTTCAGTAAAGGGACGCAAGGACTGCGTATAGCGCTGAGTTAAAAAAAAGAAAACAGCAGCCTTAACCATAGATCATTGAGCTTCGTCGAATCGACGTCGCGAATTCGAAAAAAGTATCGTAAATTGTGAGTGCGCGGTCGCACCTATTTCAGCTCCCGTGTAATCTCAGTTGACCAGTTACTCTCACGACAGACGGTAATGTTTCTTGTGCAAGAGGTCTGTGAGCGCAGGACCAGCGACCAAGGCTCGTTGCATTGACGAAGGTTAGTGTTAACGTTATATTTTGTACTATTGTGTTTCTAATACTTTAGTTTTTACAACATAAAAATAATATATATTATTTATTTTGTTTTAGATACGATTCTTCAGCTATTATTAGCAGATAATAGTGACGAAGAAAATTCATCAGAGAACGAGAAGGAAGACCACATCGAGGTTATTCTCGCTTATGAGTCAGTTAGTGAGATAAGGTTTCTTCTTTGACACAATATCCACCTCCAGATCAAGACGTTCAGGTAAATGACCATGCATCTCCATCAATTGAAGATCAGATACCTGGTACTTCGACACAGGAGCGTAACGAATTGATTATTATACCATCGCGTAACATATTTTGCGGAAAAGATAAGGACAAATGGTCATCGCTAAAGCCTAGGTCACAAAGCCGAACAGCTGCAAGAAACATTGTGCACCTTGTGACCTGGACTTACTCGCATGTGCAAAAATGAATTATATCCCTTGTGTTGCTTTTCGTCTTTTATTACAGATGATATGGTAAATCTAATTGTCACTTATACCAATGCTAAGATTGCACTAAAATCTGAAAAATACAAGAATGTAACTGCCACTCAGAGACCAACAGATTCTAGGGAGGTTAGAGCCTTAGATTTGACGATAGGTCTACGCGCCAACAAGGTAGACAGGCTGATGTATATGCTCCATTTCGTGATCTGTAGAATATTTTTATAGCTGCCAAGAAAACTACAAACCTGGTTCTTACCTTATTATTGATGAACAGTTACTGGGCTTCAGGGGAAGATGCCCATTTCGAATTTATATTAATAAATATGACATTAAAATTGTTATGGTAGTAGATAATTCTACAAAATATATGGTAGACGCAGAGCCATATCTGGGTTCTTTTACTAATAGAAGAGTACTAGAAATACCGACAGAGTTATAAAACGAGCGCACACGTAGAACTGGTACTACTATTTTCTGCTATGATATCATCATTCCCATACTCTTATCCCAATTACTTAGGGTCGATACAATATGTACTCTTCTTTCATAGTACATATTGTTATTGGCATTAGTTTTATGATCGGCCGCCTGCTAGACGTCAACCCTCCTTGGGAATGTAATCGTCGTCTTTAACGACATCCACAAGCAAAGTAAGGGTTGGTAGTATTCGTAGCCGCTACTACACAGCTTTTTTTTCGGCTATGACAATGAACTAAAAATCTTATGTCACTTATGTCGGAGTTGATATTAAGGAAACATTCGAAGATCCGGTGAAGAACATTGCGTGTCAAAATGTTACAACACATTCTGATGAAGAATTCGAGCCATATTTACCTCCAATTTCAGAATATATTCCTGATTCTGATTCTTACGAATTCGATGAAAATAATATTTCATTCAAAAATGCTTATGAACAACGCAAAAGACGCAAGATACGAAACTGTCAGGACCATCAGTATGTTAAAAATTCATTGTCATTCAACACAAGTAAACCCCAAGTTTGCACCACAAGTGAATTCGACTTAGTGTCTATCAAACTACCATTAAAAGATCCTAAATTTACAACTAATTTGGAGGCTGGTGCTCTGAATGTCCACATCAGCATCCAGGCCCATATGAAGTACTTGGGTCTGGTGCTCGACGGGCGATGGTGGTTCCGGGAGCATTTTCGCCGAATTGCTCCCCGGCTGGTCGGCGCGGCGTCCGCCCTTTCGCGGCTCATGCCGAACGTGGGCGGACCCAGCTTCGAGGGCCGACGGCTGTATGCGGGGGTGATCCGTTCTATGGCCATGTACGGCGCACCCGTGTGGGCGAGGGCTCTGAACGTCCAGCTCAGGGCTGTTCTTTGGAGACCCCAGAGAGTCATGGCGGTCAGAGCCATTCGCGGGTACCGCACGGTATCGACCGAGGCGGCATGCCTACTGGCCGGGACACCCCCGTGGGACCTAGAGGCGGAGATGCTCTCCGACCTCTACCGGCGGGTGACCTCACTGCGCGACGAAGGTGGCTCCCCATCGCTGAGCGAGATAGCCACCTGGCGCGAGGACGCCCGCCGAGACGTCATCGCCCGTTGGGCTACGCGGCTGGACCTAGACACGGTGTCGTCACCGTCGAGGCTCTCCGGCCCGTATTGATGGAGTGGATGGAGCGGCGGCACGGAGTCCTCTCTTTTCGACTGGTGCAGGTGTTGTCGGGGCACGGATGCTTCGGCTTTTACCTGCACACGGTCGCGTGTAGGGAGTGGACTTCGTTCTGCCACCATTGCAGCAGTGACGAGGACACGGGGCAACACACGCTGGAGGCGTGTCCGGGCTTTGACCGGCAGCGCCGTGACCTCGTCGCTGTTATCGGTGCCGACCTAACGCTGCCGGCTGTCGCGAGAGCGATGGTCGACAGCGTCAGGAACTGGGACGCGGTCGCCGCCTTCTGCGAGGCTGTCATCTCGCAGAAGGAGGCGGCGGAACGAGTCCGGGAGGAATCCCGCGACCCGGGCCGCCGTCAGCGGCCGGGGCGGCGCAGGCGCGAATACCTGCGCCTGATGCCGCCCTAACCGAGGCCTCGGGTGATCGGACCGGGGAATTGTCCGGTCACCCGACGTGAGGCCACCGCGTGAGGGCGACGCCCCGACGGCGAAATCTGTCGGGGCGTCGACGAGAGGAACCCGCGAGGGTAAACCGCCGGGCGGGCCACCGAAGTTAAAATCGAGTACCGGTGGTCCGCTCGCACGGCGAAGAGAGAAGGTTTTACGGTGGGTCTATGGGGTCACGCGCCGCCTTTCCGTCACCCCGGACCGATTCAGCGGGGCGAGACGCACCCATAGCCCACCAATAAAAAAATAAAAAAAAAAGGCTGGTGCTCTGAATCCGAACTCATCTTATATTGGCAGTTATTCAGGGACGCCGTGTTCATCCCTTGTTAAAATCTAATTACTACTCCTGATTCGTTTAAAGAAGTTTTAATAAGTGTACACTACAAACATACAAATAATGTTCCTACCTAATGGTTACAGATCCATCAAAAGACAAACAGATTGTTTGCGTGGCCGCCAAAAGGAATAGAAATTGCCTGAATACAAAAGACTGCATCAACTTTTATTTCTGCTAAAATCTTGAATGAAACGATTGAACAATGTGCTACTGACCAAAATAAATCGTAAATACCTATTTAAATTTAATGCAAAAGCAAGACTTGCTCGGTATTGACGAAAAATTGGATTTCTTAGAAGATTACCTTATATCTGTATACGGCTATACAGACGAAGACATGAAGATATTCAAGAAAAGATTTTCTCGTTTTAAGTCCGCCATCAAGAAAACGTGGGTGAAATCGTACAGAAAGGAAAATGTTTTCTTAGGAAATAATAAGTCTTGGTTAGACGGTACATTTGAACTACCTTCGCAAGTCAGCTCTCGCCCTGGTGACCCTAGTAAGTTGCTTGAAGAGTTCAGTGAGAGGAGTAAGCGACGTAAAACTTAACAGGTTCGCTCTATGGTGGATGATACTCTTTTAATACATGCTGCACAATCATCTTTGAGAGTTTGAGGGAAAAGAGATGCCTCCCAAATACTGAAAGACATAATAACTTCTTCAACAAGAGCTGGAAAATATAAAAAGCCTACCAGGCACAAAATACTGACAGTATAGTTAATAAATTATCACCACTTCAAGCCTTGTCAATGTTTGTGGAGCCTGATTTAACGAAGCGGCAATATATAATAATTCGTAATACCAACAGGACACGGTACCCCTACTACGACAGGATAGTACAAGCTAAACAAGAATGCTACCTTCCTTAAAAAAGCATGCGAATCACGAGAACCTGCGCGGCAAGTAATCTACAAAGCCCCATCGATGTTACCATAATACGCTTGTCATCATAGAAGACTTGTTATTGACTCTTTGAAGACCAAAGGAAAAACTTAGCCTACGCTGCCAGTAAAAAAATATAGGGAAAGAGGAACTGAAGAGGAAGAAGTATTGGAAAAGAAAGGAAAAGAAAACATCCAAAAGAGATTTGAAGAAACAGGATTGATAGTTGATAGGCCTAAGGCTAATCACGGAAACAAAAATGACGGAAATACGAGCCCACGAGGCAACGAGAATGGAAACGGCCAAAAGTTATATTAATTTATATCCATGGCATCCTATGACTCCGACCATGAATAAGATATTGATGCATGGGGCTGCTATAATAGAGAATTCTTTACTGCCCATAGGACATTTGTCGGAAGAGGCCCAAGGGGCAAGAAATAAACATTTTCGCAATTATCGCGAGAATTATGCGCGAAAATTCTCTCGCGAAGAATGTAACCGAAATTTTTATAATAGGCTATTATTAAGCTCAGATCCATTATTAAGTAGTATGAACAGACGACACAAAAAAAGTTCCTAAAGCTTACTGCCCGCAAACAATAGAAATGCTTCTACCAGCTGATTCAGATTTAACGCTAACGTCACAGTTGAAGATTCGGATAGCGCGCCTAAAGAAACATAACTTTTTATTTTGTTTAATTTTCATAAAATATTTTGATTTGATTAGAATGTTTTTCTTTTTCAATTTTGTATTTTTTTTATTAAATACTATGAAAATATTAACAAAACACATTAGTTTTATTTCTTAATACGTTTAGAATAAATATAGGTATTAAATAATATTAACCGTTTGATAAGGTTAGTAATAAGCGTTGAAAAATATGGTTAGTGATCTAGGATTAAAGAAAATAACAGAAGAGAGGTACTTATATTTTTTTATTTACAATTCTCATATACACGGCAACCGACTATTCAATAATAATCGGTTCATCAATCATCAAATCAATATTTGTAGATATCGAAAATTAACTATTTATTTTTATTTCAAAGCAAAAACCGTCTTAACCGCATAGACCAGGCAAGAACCTTTAGATTAGATCCCGTGCTGGGTAGTAGTAGACAAGTGATAATACAGATTCTGTAACAAAAGTTCTACGTAACATTAAATAATTCCAGGTTTAAAGCAAAAGTTTATTTAGTGGTTGTTAATTATTATACATTTCATTTTATAGGAGCAAGGGAGCAACGAATCAGTAGAGATTTCAGACTCAATTTTATATATTTTCGTATTTAATATACAATATGTTAGTTAATGGAGGGCGACCTCGCTACATTTAAGTTCGTATAGCTCGACAAAATGTAAGTAACAGCCAATTGTTTTGATTACATTTTTGGTTTGGTTATGGCTATAGAATCTATAATATTAGTAGTGGTTAACGAGATCGCACTTTTGTTGGCGCCTATATTGATATACGCAGCAATAACGCACTCCTTCTACAGATTGCTTTCTTTTCTATGAATTTATATCGTTCATTAAACTATTGTGTGACTACCGACAGTCACTTACTTTTTTATTGTAACACATTATTGTTCGCTACCAATTGTTAATATTGTAAAACGCATAAAGTATTGAAATATAGCATTTAAAACGTACACGAGGGCTTTCATTTATGTCCAAACGAGACATAAAATATTGGCGACCGAGACATCACCTGTATACGGATTATATCAAGAAATACGAAGCCCGGTCAGCGTGACCTACATATGTCCTAATTAGTATTTTCAAGATACGATATTCTGAAGGATTTGGAAGTTGAGCTATTGCAGTCAAAGCCTGATGTACGACCTAGGTACCTATAAATAAAGTTGAAAACAACCGAAGTCAACCTACAACAGCCCGGCCAATACAGCTAAGTGACCATCCCTTTTATTCCCTCATATTTCCATATTAAGTCTTCGTAATCAATACATCTCTCGTTGTACATGTGCTTATTATCAATACAAAACTATATTAACCCATTATTAAACAATTAATTGTTAATTTACATATATAAAATACAATAGTTAACTACCGACTCTTGGTTTATTTTTTTGTTAAATTTTCGTATTTGTGAAATTTTACAACTTTATTCTTCATTATCTATTACGTAATAAAACCCATTAAATATTTAAATTGCCAACATATAGTTCAGTTTAGTTTATCCAATTGTACAGCATTATAATAGTATTTTATGCAAGTATTAACATTATTTGCCGAACATTCCAGACGGTGATTACAATAACACAGTGTTTCTACGAGCAATATTTAAGCCCTGATATTATCGGACACTGCTGTGTTCTTCACCTGTATTCCCAGCACCAGGTAACGCCAGGAGAGAAGCGTAAGATCAATTAATTACATATATTAATTACCCACCGTTCTTGCACATTTGTTATTAAATAATTCACGTTATTTAGTGTTTAGAATAATATGTAGTGTGTAACCATATACATGTAAATAGTTATTAAGTCATATCTATAATATTGATGATTGGAACCTATATAAGCTATGTTTACTTCGAATAAAGAACAGTATCAACTAGACAAGGCGTGTATCATTACAATCCTTAGTAGCAACATCACATGGCGACCCATGCCAGGATTCGCGTCACAGCCTCGCGCGCGTTATCCGATACACATATAGCCTTATAGGGAGTCGATATGTAAACAGTGCACAGCAAACGCGCATTTTCAACAATAATGATGAATCTTCACAACTTATTATATCGCGAATCGTCGTTACCGGTAAGCAAGACTGGTGATAGCTGGACATCTGAGAATGGGCAATCCGCAGAGTAACCTAAAGGAAGAGGTGATGATCTCTCAGGCTGCGACTGGTACTGGCCAAAATTCTTCAAAAACGGAGCAACTTCTATACCACACAAGTACTACAAACGCATTCCTGCTGGTAATTATATTACTCCTGGTTCTTGATGGCATCTTTGTGGCGTATAAGGTATACCGCAAGTGCCATGGTAGATTAATAGAGAGACACGTTAATGACGCCGTGTTGAGAAGATATGCGAGTATTCTTCGAGGACAACGCAATGCAGCACCAATACAGTCGGCAAATGTCGTGTAATTAACGTCAATATCAGTGCGGCTTAGTGAAAAAAAAAAAAAAAAAAGGAAGTTAATAATAAAAGTGCTTAATCGTTTAAATTTAAATCGTTCCGTATATCGGTCGCGCGGTAGTGCAATGCAAAAATGAACTTGACACTCTAATTAATATTATGTTGCAGTGACAGTATATCGCTATTTAAATGCTTGGGTATGTATAATTAAACGTTTAATGAATTAGACTTTAAGATTAATGGCAGATTTTATTAAAGAGTTGTATGATGAGTTGTTAAACATACGCACCAATTTGATTAAAATCGGCTCTAGTAGGAGACAGGAAAATGTGTGTAGTAAAAAGTTAAATGAAGCCGATGTATTGTATAAGCAATATATAAACTATTTAGAGGAAATTGCGAGAGTAAAAGAATTCAAATCTGTATCAGATATAGAAAACATTGATAAATATTGTGTTAATTTTAATAATTTATATTCTGAAATTACGAATTTATGTAAAATCTGTCATTCTATAAATAATTCAAAAATGGCGAAATTTGACTTAAAGATAGCCATTAATTTATTGCCAGTCATGAACGATCAAGAATTAGTTACCAAACAGTTGATCGATGGTATAGAATACTATAACTCAATTTTGGAAGCAGAAGCTAAATCGAATTTGATTGAATTTGTTTTAAAGACTAGGTTGTCGCAATCGGCCAAATTGAGGCTAGCTGTCACGTACAATGATGTTTCCGTACTACTGAGAGACATGAAGCTACATTTATTGCCTAAAAAATCATCCGCAGCATTACAAAGTAGATTACAATCTATTAAACAAAATGAAAAATCAATTTCAGATTTCGGTCAGGAAATATCAAATCTGTTTGTCAACCTCACGATTTCGCAGTCTGAAGGGCATACGGACTCATATAATATATTGAAATGTGTAAATGAAAAGTTGGCGGTTAAACGTTTTGCCGATGGATTGCGAAACCGTAGGCTGAGCACGATTGTTGCGGCTAGAAATTTTAATTCCTTAAGCGATGCCATACAGGCAGCGGTAGACGAAGAAGTCACCTCTACCACTAGCACTTCTTCGGATATCTTAACCATGAGGAAGCCTAATGCAAACAATTTCAGGAATTTTAGGGGTAATCAGAGAGGCTCGACATCGACCCCCAGAGGTAAGTATACCCAAAATACTTTTCATCCTCGCGGTGCCAGCGCGTATCGTCACCAGCGTGGTGTCGTACGGGGTTGGAATCCCGCTCACAGCAAGGCGCCTGAATATAACTTTCGCGGTAAGTCTAACAAATTTTATAACAAAAGAGGCTCTCAGCGAAATCAAAACATAAAAGTTATAAATAGGGATAGAGATGTACACGAAAATACCATGCAGTTTTTTCGAGACTAAAAATAAATTCATTTTCTCTTATGATAATTCCTTAGTTGCTAAGTTGTTTTTAAATGATGAAAGTTACTCTTGGTTAATTGATACCGGAGCATCAATTTCAGCTATAAGTTATGATAGGATAGCAAAACAAAACATTCCAATACATAAATGGAGCACTACTATAAATGGTATAGGAGGCAAAGTGCAAGCAATTGGATTCGCTTATTTACAATTAGAGGCACAGGGATATTATTTCGATCATAAGTTTTATGTTTTTAATTCCTTGCCATGTAAGGCAGATGGCATAATAGGTTATGACTTTTTAAACAAGTATAAGTCTTGTATTGATTTACAACATAAACAATTAATCTTGTACACTTTAGATAATAAAATATTTTTAAGCCTACAAAATCAAGAAGTGAAACCCTTTAATATACCTTCTAGGTCAGAGTCTATACATTATATAGGGACTAGTATGAAAGAAGAGTGTGTGGTCTGTGCGAATGAGTTGTGTGAAGGCATATTCATAGCTAGTAGCATAGGGTCACCAGTTAATGGCAAGATACCTGTCAGAATATTAAATACGACAGAAAGCTCGGTTACATTATATAAAATCGAACCCATTATACATAAGTTGAGCGATTATAACATATGTGCATTCGATAGTTGTTTACGTAGCGCCGATCGCGTAAAGACTTTGTTATCTCAGCTAGATTTAAAACATTTAAACGTAGAGGAACAGACTTCTATTCAAAATCTATGCGCTAAATATGCAGATATTTTTTATTTACCGGGCGATACCTTGTCTACTACGCCGATATATAACCATAAAATAAAATTGAAGGAAAACGTGGACACTGTGTACGTTAAGCCGTATAGGTTGCCGCAATCTCAAAAACAAGAAGTTGAGAAACAAATTAAGGATATGTTATCCCAAAAAATAATAGAACCATGTAGAAGTGAGTGGTCTAGTCCCGTGTTATTGGTGCCGAAAAAACATGACGCCTCAGAAAATAAAAAGTGGCGACTTGTCATTGATTATAGAAAACTCAATAACTCCATTAGGGACGATAAATTTCCATTGCCGAATATTACGGATATTCTTGATTCACTATCAGGATGTGTTTATTTTACCCATCTTGATTTACACCAAGGATTTTACAATGTCAGCCTTGATAAAGACAGTAGAAAATATACTGCTTTTTGTTCTGGCCAATACCAAATGACTAGGATGCCTATGGGACTCAAAACTAGTCCAAATTCCTTTTCAAGAATGATGAACATCGCAATGGCTGGTTTAACATATGAAAAATGCTTGATATACCAAGATGACTTGATTGTGTATGGTAAAAATTTGAATTCAGCCATCAAAAATTTATTAGATGTCTTTGAACGTTTGCGTACCACAAATCTTAAATTAAATCCAGTAAAATGTAATTTTTTGAGGAAGGAAATGTTATATTTAGGCCATGTAATATCGTCAGAGGGTGTTCTACCGGACCCACAAAAATTAGATATTGTGAAAAACTATCCAATTCCACGTAACTCTGACGAGGTAAAGCGATTCGTTGCATTCGCCAATTATTACAGAAAATTTATAAATAATTTTGCTGACATTGCACAACCCTTAAATAATTTGTCAAAGAAAAGTGTTCAATTTGAGTGGTCTGAGAAATGTCAACGGTCATTTGATTTATTAAAAGAAAAATTAATTTCTCCACCAGTACTCGAATATCCTGATTTTTCAAATGAAAATATTTTTATTCTCCAAACGGACGCCTCAGGTCAGGCAATAGGCGCGGTCTTAGCAAACCAAAATGGAAAGCCAGTAGCATATGCTAGCAGAACTTTAAATAAAGCGGAGAAACTTTACCCAACGATTGAGAAAGAGCTACTTGCTATTGTTTGGGCCGTAAAGCACTTTAGGCCTTACTTGTATGGTCGGAAATTTAAAATTTTAACCGATCACAAACCATTGATATACTTATTTAATATAAAAGAACCCTCAAGTAGATTATTAAAATTTAGGTTATTATTAGAAGAGTATGATTTTTGTGTGGAGTATGTTAGAGGCTCGGATAATGCAGCTGCAGACGCATTATCCCGGGTTATCCTAACGTCTAAGGATTTGCGAGATATGCATGAAAATATGATACATGTCATGACACGTACACAAAAACGGAAATTGTGTTCTACTCCTAACACACCTGATACTCCGGATGCTATAGTCTCTACTGATGACTGGTCTGATCAGCCAGGCGTTGTGGAAACTCATAGTAAGCCGAAGATGTCTGTCGAGTTAAGATTTATAAACAATAATCAATTACGTAGGTTAAGGAAAGAAAGTAAGATAGTGAAAGAAAGTGAAGTTTTATGTTATGTACCGAGTGATATGATGTTACACATAAAACCAGTAACTCGATCGCAACTGACGCCAGACGCTTTTGCGAGAGAACTGGAAATGGTTTGTAATGAGCTAAATATTAAAGAAGTGTATATTTTAAAGAATAAAATGAATGGTACTTTTATTGAAGGAATTGCACAAATAATAAAGGGAATGTGTAATAATTGGACAGGCCCACGTTTGTGTGTTTTGAAGGACGTTGAAAGAATAGACGATAAGGATGAGAGAAGAGTAATTCTTAACGTCTTTCATCTGTTACCTACGAGTGGCCACGCAGGTATCAGACGTATGGTCAATAATATTAAGAAGTACTATTTTTGGGCAGCGTGATGTAATACAATTTATAAAGCGCTGTAGTAAATGTCAAATGCAAAAGCACTCACACGTGCATACTAAAGAGCCAATGGTTATCTCAACCACAGCTCACTCTGCCTTCGAAAAAATATATTTAGACGTAGTAGGTCCTTTAGATAGAGATATGAATAATTTTTCATATATATTAACGCTCCAGTGCGAGTTAACCAAATACGTAGAGGCTTATCTTTTACAAACTAAAACTAGTAGTGAAATTGCTAGAGCCTTAGTAGATAATTTTATACTACGTTATGGAATACCCCGAGAGATGGCAACCGACCGAGGAGCGGAGTTCATGTCTGCGACCATGCAAGAGGTATGTAAATTACTGCATATTAATAAAATTAATTCGGCCAGCTACAGACACCAGAGTTTAGGATCTGTCGAGAATTCCCATAAAACATTAGGCGCATTTTTGCGAATATATACAGATAACCATCCAGAATCATGGAGCAGTTGGTTACCTTACTGGTGTTTCAGTTACAACACCTCAGTTCATACTGAAACCAAGTATACACCTTTCGAATTAGTTTTTGGTAAGAAATGTAATCTACCAAGTAACTTAACAAAATATATTGATCCTCTTTATAATTATGACAGTTATCCTCTAGAACTAAAATATCGTTTACAAGTATCTCTAAAAGAAGCTCGTAAAAACCTAATTAAATCCAAATTATTACGTAAGGAAAGATATGATAAAACTTTAAATACGATCAAATATAAACAGGGTGATCTAATTTTAATCCGAAATGAAACTGGCAATAAATTATCTAATATATATTTAGGTCCATATGCTGTAATAAAAGACATTTCACCGAATGTTCAAATTTTAAAAGATGGTAGAACAGATATTATTCACAAAAACCGAACAAAATTATATACTCCATCTTAAATTAATTGTATTGTAATCAAATAGTTATAATTAATGTAGTGTGTAATTAAAGCAAACATGCCGTATAACTTATCCTATTGTTATGAAACTTGAAACTGTAGCGTAAGTCATTATGTATTAATTTAATATGAGTATGTTATTCTATTGATCCCTTTAAAATAAATATTTGTAATGAAAAGATGTCTTCAATCTATTACGATGTAAAAGGTAATAAAATAAAACTAATATGTATTTTATTTTATTTTCTTTATGAGGGGAGGTGTAGTGTGTAACCATATACATGTAAATAGTTATTAAGTCATATCTATAATATTGATGATTGGAACCTATATAAGCTATGTTTACTTCGAATAAAGAACAGTATCAACTAGACAAGGCGTGTATCATTACAATCCTTAGTAGCAACATCACAAATAATTAATAGTTAAATAACTACAAATGAACAAGGATAAGAACATTGGGGGTGATGACTCCACAAAAAATGTGCAAGAATTGCAAGATTTGGTTGTTAAGCGTAGTTCAATTAAGGATCAAGTTACCAAGTTTAAAAATTATTTAAGGAATTTAATATTGAAGGAATCTGTTACTCGTATTGAATTGGCGGAATTAACACTCAGGCTCAGTAAGTTCGAGTCACTTTGTAGTAGGTTCGATGACTTGCAAAATCAAATTGAGATATTAAATTCATGTAACTTATCTATTGAGATTGATGAACGAGGAAATCGAACAACTATTTATAACAAATATTGCAAAGGCTCAGAGTTTCATTCAAGATAATCAATCCAACCAGCATCGTGATGAGTCTGACAATATAAACAATTCCAGCATTGGCTCATTTGCTACTTTACCTCCTGGTAACCAGCAAGCAGGATTCAAATTGCCACGAATACAAATCGCCAAATTCAGCGGGACATACTTCCATTAGTTAGAATTCCGTGACACTTTTAAGTCTGTTATACATAATAATGACCGTATAGCACCAATAAATAAATTTCACTACCTTTTATCATATTTAGAAGGAGATGCTGCTCGAATTGTGAGTAATTTAGAAGTGTCTAGAGCTAATTATACTACTGCTTGGAAATTATTATGTGACAGATATGATAATAAAAGACAATTAATAAATCACCATCTTAATTCTTTGTTAAATATAAGACAAATTAATCGCGAGTCAGACAGATCACTTAGATTTTTAATAGATCATGTCACCAAAAATTTGAGAGCATTATCTAGCTTAGGACAACCCACTGATAAGTGGGACGTTTTAATTATACACATGTTAAGTGCTAAATTAGATAACCGTACTCTTACTAAATGGGCAGAATGGCGTAGCACTTTGGACGAAGTACCTAATTAACCCAGCCATCGTTTTGAAAAAACTGAGAAAATATTCCAAACCTATAGAAGAAGTCCGCCAAGCAATTGGAGAAAGTTTCAAGCAATATATCAGTGAAATTAGGGAGGCTGACTTACAACCTAAACTAAACAAAAAAATTCAGTTGCCTGTTGTTGCTGGAAAGAGCGTTTCTGTGGAGGCTGTAGAGAAATATTATTAAGAAAGAGAAATGATAGCAAAATCCAAGGCCAATAAGCGGACATCGAATTCTGGTGCGGATAGTATTCCTGGACCTGTCAGGAAGAGAGGGCGACCAGTTGGAGCAAAAAATAAAGCAGTTAAGACGGTAGTTACAACCATCGTGGATCACCCAACATCACCTGTACCTGGCCCTTCTTCCCCTATACCTACTGTTGATCCTTCAGAGATTTGTGTGGCGAGGTCAAAAGATGTGAATCATGACGACACTACACTCGAATTTCTTCATCTATCCTCCGATAGCATTTTGATGGATCCAATATCAACATCACCATCATTATGCAATGCTGGCGTTGTTCAATTACAACAGATGAATCTTCCATCACCAATTGAAATCGTTGAAATATCTAGTTGCAATATGGAAGATATTGAAGGAAACTATCAAAACCATGATGGAATCTTAGAAAGGATAGACTTAAATGTGAGAATAGATGCAAAAATAGGATCTGTGTATACTGATAAGGATGCTAGTGAAGTTAGTTTGGGAAAAGAAAACAGAAAACAGGGTTACTGTGTCGTAAAATACGTTTTTTGGTGGGTAGGTTTGAAAAAGATAAGAAGTGTTAAAATTTGATCATCAAATTTAAATGATATATAATAGTATATTGCATTATTTTTGACCATTAATCAGTTTAATTTTGTATTGTTAAATCATACTTACATTTGTGATAATATTTATGTGAATTAAATCTAAAACCCACATCACCTACCAGCTGACACTATTCACTCATTGTAAAATTTTCTCACTGGCTACAATATGTCACAATTGGATGCAATTCAGGCAGCACAAATTAACCTGGAGGAGAGCTTCACAAAGAGAATGGCAGAATTAGAAACGCAGTTACACATTGGGGTACCTGCCAAGGACACTGTAGCAAAAGTTGCTGAAGAGTTTCGTACGTTCAGGGAGCTAGTGTTTTCCATGCTCAGACTTATCCGACAGCAAATAAGTGAGTGCTCCCGCACTGTAGACATTCTTGAGACTCGACACAGGAAGAAAGCACTAATTTTCATAGGAATTGCTGAAGCCGAAAAGGAGGACTGCACTGCTAGTATTCTGGATCTTATACATTCCAAAATGTCACTGAAGGAGATCTCAGCACCCAACATTAGTGTATGTCACAGATTAGGTACACCTAGCAAGATCCGCAGCCGCCCTATATTGGTAAGGTTTTCCAGTATTGATATTAAATCACTGATATGCAAAGCTAAGTCAAAATTGAAAAGCTCTGCTGTAACCATTAAGGAGTTTTTGACAAAGCCCCGGCAAACTGTCTTCACTAAAGCCCGGCAACATTTTGGTATGCGATCCTGCTGGACACAAGATGGTATTATTGTGGTAAAAGCTTCGGATGGTAGTCGCCACAAGTTCTTCACCATGGACGATTTTAATCAACTCATCATCAAGTTTCCCAGGGCAGTAGGCGAACCTTCAAGCGCAGGAAATTTAACAAACATCACCGGTTATACAAAACCGCGTAAAAACTAGTTAATATATAATAGTATTATTTTCTTTTTATATTAAACCCATCAATTAATATATTCTAGTTGCCGTCATATTATTACTCAATACACTAAATGTTTCTTTAATTAATTGTTATTGTTTACTTTTTAATTTTTTTTTTTTTTTTTGGTTCTGTTCGTCCATTCAGACAGGCAAAGGGATCAAAGCCCATACAGCCAAGTCTTATTTAATTATTTTTCATATATGTTCATCATTTCTTCATATTATGTAGCTTTAATAGTCATTGTCTGTCAGTAAGTCAAGTCGTTACCATTAATCGGGTGCTGATAACCTAATCAATGGTTTTCTTTGGGAATTTTGGCAAAATATGAAAATACACGTAAACCACTATTATACAATATTCACTACACTTCAGCACTTTAACTGTATCATATTGCATAAAATACCAGCAAAATTATTCAATATAACACTACAAAACACTAAAAAAATGAATATAATACAAGAGCGTGACATGACATTTCCACATTCGCGCCAAAAAAAAAACCGTTTACTTTTTAAATTGATTTTTTACATACGTCAATTAAATGTTTGACAGAACTCACGTGATTCTTACCTGACGTTTAATTATTGCTGAGTTTCGTTCCATGCATAGCATGCCTCAAACTTTGTGTCTTTATATTGTCATTATGAAATTGTACACCTTTTAGCTGGTGGGTGATGCAGATTTTATGTAGGTAGTAATTTATTAAAACATCGTGCTATATATAATATAGCTGTTATATAATTATATTATTGATATCTGTATATATTTTATATCTGTATATATTTTATTGTTCTTTATTTTATTCCATGGATTCAGATGATGATTCCTATTATTCTGCTAATTCTTCATTACTTGATGTTAGTTTCAGCTCAACGACTCCAACACTTGGCGACTGTGTGCGACAAACATTTAACAATAATTCACAAAATTTACTAAAAGTGTGCCATATAAACGCACAGAGTATTCCGAGTCACTACAGTGACTTTTTAGAGACATTCACTGATTGCGATGTCCACGCTATCCTGATATCCGAGAGCTGGCTTAAACCTCCACTTCTTTCCACCACTTACTCTCTTACTAACTTTGTACTTATACGCAACGATATAACTGAGCGAAGAGGAGGCGGGGTTGCAATATATCTCCGCAGCAACTTCCCTTACAAAATTCTTTTCTCATCTTCTGTACCTTCCTCTGCTGAGTTTCTCTTTTTAGAGATATCTACCAAAGGGGCTAAAGCTGTTCTTGGTGTCGTATACTGTCCTCCCAATGTCGACTACTTCTCCAGTCTCGATTCGATTCTGGAATCTTTAGGGTCAGAATATTCACATCACATCATTATGGGCGATTTCAATACTGATCTTCTCCCATCCCAATCACCACGTGCCCAAAAACTCCTTGAACTCATTGAGTCTGCTAATCTCCATATTGTACCGCTACAGGCCACTCATCACAACAGGGATGGCAACGACACATGGCTAGACTTAATCCTCACCTCCAGCCCTTCCCTTATCTCCTCTCAAGGCCAATTTCCTGCTCCTGCCTTTTCTCATCATGATCTCATTTTCCTTTCTTACGTTCTGAAACCACCAAAACCTAAGCCCAAATGTTTGTACATGCGTTGTTTTGGTAGAATTAACCTAAGTAATTTAGAGAGTGATGCCACAAAAGTCAACTGGGACCATTTAAAAGCGTCTTCATCTATTGACGAAAAAGTTCGCTGTTTTGGCGAAGTAGTTCACCGCCTTTATGATATTCACGCCCCTGTTAGAAAGGTAAAATTGAAACGTCCGCCGGCCCCCTGGCTCTCAGAAGACGTAAGAATAGCAATGAAGCGCAGAGACCGAGCATATAGAAAATATAGAACCAACAGGTGCGATGAACACTGGTGTGGATATAAGGCTGCAAGGAATCGGTGTAATCAGATGATTCGCAACGCCAAACGCCGTTATATTCTTGATAATATTAATTCATCTTCTGCTGTTAATACCTGGAAGTTTCTTAGAACTTTAGGTATTGGTAGACACTGTCAGTCAGATTGCAAGATTCCAGTTGGTTTGGATGATATTAATCAGCACTTTGCTTCTACTATCCCTTTGAATCACATAACCAAATGTCGCACTGTGGATTATCTGAGTCATCTTCCTCAATCTAATGTCTATCCCTTTCAATTTTCTCTAGTTGCGTTGGAAGAGATCAAAAAAATAATCCTATCCATTAAATCTAATGCTGTGGGTTGTGATTACGTCAGTCGTCGTATGATCATATTAATATTAGACCACATTCTTCCTGCTATTTCACACATTATTAACTTCTCACTTGAATCTGGCTGTTTTCCGTCATTATGGCGTAAGGCTTACGTGATCCCGTTGCCTAAAATTTCTAATCCTTCCTTTCCACATCATTTCCGCCCTATATCTATCCTTCCTTTTCTTTCTAAAGTGTTGGAGGCTTGTGTACATAAGCAACTATCTGATTTCGTCTTCAGAAATAATTTGCTGAGCCAGTTCCAGTCCGGCTTCCGACCTGGCCATAGCACCACATCCGCTCTCCTCAAAGTGACTGGTGACATTAGAGCTGGTATGGAGAAATCTAATATTACTGTTTTAGCTTTGATTGATTTCTCAAATGCTTTCAATAACGTGAGTCATGATATCCTTCTAGCTATCCTATCTCATATTTTGATCTCGTCTAACGCACTAGAATGGTTTTCTTCTTATCTTCAGGGCCGTCAGCAGTGTGTTCGCATTGAGGATAGTCTTTCCAATTGGTGCAACCTACATGCTGGCGTCCCCCAAGGCGGTATTCTTTCTCCTTTATTATTTTCTATATTTATTAACCTCATTACTTATAATCTTCAGTGTTCGTATCATCTCTATGCCGATGACTTGCAGCTATACTGCCACACGAGCGTGGATAACATTTCTTCAGCAATTGCCAGAATCAATAGGGATTTGGATGTCATAAAGGGTTGGTGTGACGAGTTTGGATTGACGGTTAATCCTACCAAGTGTCAATCGATAATTGTGGGTAGTCAGCGTATGATAGGCCGAGTAGACGTCAAATCTCTCCCTTCAATATCTTACGACGGTTCTATTGTACCTCTATCCTCGGCTGTCAAAGACCTTGGCTTGTTTATAGACTCCACTCTCAATAGGAGAACTCAAGTTGCCAAAATAAGTCAACGAGTCACCAACAACTTGCGTGCTCTTAATCGACTACGACACTTTCTACCGGTTAAAACTAAAACAACGCTTGTACAGACTTTAATTTTTCCTGTAATTGATTATGGTGATGTGTGTTATTTTGACCTGAATGCAGATCTTCTCAATAAACTAGATCGTCTTCTCAATAACTGCATTCGATTCATATATAATCTTCGCAAGTATGACCATGTTTCTACTTATCGTTCTCAACTAAACTTTCTAACTATTCGTCAACGCCGTAGTCGGCGTGCCCTCAATCTACTATACTCTATCCTCAAGTCTCCTAATTTACCTGACTACTTATCTTGCTTCTTTCAATATCTCTCCACTAATCATGACAGGAACCTTCGTTCTTCCAGCAATTTGATCTTACTTTGTCCATCTCACTCTTCAAATTGTGTTCATTCTTCCTTCATTGTTCAGGCAGTTCTCCTTTGGAATTCACTACCTCTCGATATCAGGAAGTCTACCAGTCGTGAGATGTTCAAGAAGAGAGTCCGTTTACATCTCTTGAATGAATTAACAGATTCATCATGATTTATATAATTTATCGTTCTTATAGTTATGTATACGTAGTATATATATATTATTTATATGTTTATTATTGCATGTATATTATTGTGTATTGTAAATTATTGAATATATATGTGAGTATATATGTATTTTTAGTATGTATTATATTATTATATATGTGAGTATATATGTATTTTTATTATGTGTATCTTGTATGTATCTATCTATGTTTGCATTATGTATCATTTAAGTTCAAAATCTATTTTTTATTATTCAAATAATTTTCTCAGCACGTACTCCTACCTTCTACCATCTCTGCGTCACCTGTGGTTGACTGGTAGAGAATGCCTTTGGCATTAAGTCCGCCATTGTATTTGTATGCATGAAGTATAATAAATAAATAAATAAAAATAAAATACGAAGACACTTTATTTCCAGGGCGTATCATTTGCAGAGAAGGAGATACTGCAAAAATATCCGTCATGCGAAAGTCACAAGATGGTTGGAAGTGGCCACTAGAGCGAGACCTCATCACTTGCCATGAGAAAAACATAGTCAGCTTCCTGGATGACCAGAAAATTATGAAACTCAAGGACTATTACTTGGTAGAAGATCCGCTACCCTTCATGGAATGGGGCGACTAAATCCATGTATTTTTAAGTATTACGTTTGTAAAGATCTCATAATTATTTTTTGTTATTAATAGTTTATTATATGCTTAATGTTTCTAATTAATAATACCTAATGTAAGTGAAACAACACCAAAAAATTTCAATAAAGTCGTAAAATAGGGCAATTTTTTTTTATTTACCTGGCTACTCATAAATAGAGATGATTGACGGATTTAATTGAGATAACTAATGTCATTTAGTAATTTGACAGGTATTTAATGTAAAAAGATGAAGCTAATGTTAGATTTAGACTTCATACGTTGAAAATCTTTACAATTTCTTCTATAGATTTAGCAACAGCCAAACCTACCCCACTATCCAAGTAACTTTAGACCTCAACATTTTGGCCATTATTTTTTTGTTTTTGTTCTGTTTTATTAAAAATGAGTAGATTTATTCATAAAGCATCTTTGGATGCCACCAAAAACGCATAAAGCATCATAATCAATTAAATATGTAATTTGAATTTTTTAAGCAAAAAACAATGAATTATGGGTCAAAGTTACCCAGTCCGACTGTAAGTTTATTGTATATCGTTTATCGTAGGTATAGTTTTGAAGTCGGCTTTTGTTTTTTTTTTTAATTTTTTTTGCCGGTTTTTAGTGGAAAATAAGTGAACTCAGATTTTGTTTAAATAGGTAGACCTAGTAAACGGGCTGCTCAAATGAGACAGTACCGTTTGGAAGAAACGAGTGACGAGAGAGACACTCGTTTAAAGAAAAATGGGGTTAGGAAATGGGATAAATATTACAAATGAGTGTGACGAGCAGCGGTTCAATAGGCTTTTTCAGATGATACACAAACTTATCTAGGCGTAGTGAAACTCCAGAAAGTCATTCTCAGCGACTCAGTTTGATTCGCGAACGTTATCATACCTAATTGAGGAGCAATGATCTCAACGTGTTGGCTTAATACACGAAAGTTTACCAAAAATGAAAAAAAAATATAATATATGAAAAAAATAATTAATATGCATGAAAAAAAAGTATTTTAATTTTTTTCACTTGTTTTTACCTATTTTATACTACTTATACTACCCCTTAGTAGTGAAATTTTGAAAAATCGCTAAGACACATTCCTTTATTTCTAAAAAGGTGTGCTAAATTTCGTACTTCTAACTTTGAAAATGATAAACTTTAATATAAATGTTCATCCCGTGACCCTTATTTTACCCCTTAGTAACATAGTTGTTTTACCATCAGCTAAAACTCATAAAGATAATCTCCATACATAAATAATCAAACTATAGGCTGACTGAATTTGGCCCCACTTGTTTTGATTTTTGAATTATTTTTATTTTTAATTATTTGTTCGTCGTTTGTTCGTTATTGTTCGAATGTAAAAATTGTTTGTTCGTCTTTTATTTATAAATAATTAATTAAATAAATGTTCTCCCTTAAGTTGGCCCTCTTACTAAGTTATCTTTATTTTTATCGCTCAGATTAATTAATTTTGATTAATTATCGTTTGTTCGATCACTATTGATGATTGTTCGATCATAAAAACAATTAAATTTTTAATTATTTATATCTAATAAATAAGCCATCACCTTACGCCTACATTGCGCATGCGTCTGCAGTATAATGGCGACTTGGCGATACATTGTACATATGTAAAAAATTGTCAATATAAAAAAATTGCTCCATTTCGAATATAATCAAATTCTCTTCATAGAAAAAGGCTCTAGATTTTCATGCAGAAATTTTCAATATTTCGTGTTCATTGTGTAAATCCGAAAAACAAACACGTTTTACATTTTTCATTACACTCCTAAAGAGTACATTTTATTGAAATCTAATCCGTGAAAGTAGCAAAGAATCGTCTGGACGCACCTGTAGATTAAGTGAACTTCCAACTAAAATTTCTTTGAAAGCTCAAAATAAGGATGTAATTTATATTAACTAAAACAAAAAACCAAAATAAGTGGGGCCAAATTCAGTGAGCCCAAACTATAGTCTATCTAATCTAAGAAGTGCACTTTGACAGCTGTCGGAGTAGCTATGAGCTATGGAAAATATCCGATTTTACTGAGAAATCGATATTGATTCTTTATAATTAATAATCGGTTTATTTTTTATTTTTCAAAAAGGTGATGAATAAATTAAGTGCTAAATTAGTACTAAACAAATTTAATTATTTCAGCATAGAATCTATTCATCATATTTAGTAGGATTAGGTTAATTAAAAACAAAAACTGGATTTGAAAATAGCTATTTATTAAGAATTACTACTATTACTTGAATTATCAGCGTCGCAAACATTAATAATTATTGCCACATCAATCAAAGTGTCGAAATGTACATCTCTGTCAAAATCTCTATTCGATTAATTGTATTATTCTAATATTTTTACCGATATTTGGATATTCGTGAATTGGAAGTTGTCAAGCACTACTGTATAAAACGTGATGACGTGACATTGTTAGATCGTCAATAACAATTACTATTTACCATGTTATTTTATTTTAAATTAGTTTTACGAGTTTCAACATTAGATTATTGTACAAGAAAGCAATGTTAATTATGTAAATAACTTAATAGTTGTTTAAAATTTCAGATTTAGTGTTTACAATCATGTGTATACATTTGACCGAGGTTATTGTGTATTAAAAATGCAAAACGTCAAAATGCACTTCTTAGATTAGATGAACTATAAATTATGTATAGAGGCATCAGAAACAGCATTTTTGCCCTACATTTTAAGGAATTCCTCTCGATTTCCCCAGGATTCCAGCATCAGATCCTGATACCCTGCATATGGGATCACCCTTAGAGTATCCTCTTTTTAACAAAGAAAGAATTATAAAAATCCATCCATAATTGGCGTTGCTATCACGTAACACACATACAAAAAAAAAATGCTTTTGAATTAAGAACATCCTCCTTTTTGGAAGACGGTTAAAAAAATCATGTGCTTCGGTATCCAACCTAAACAAAATTACAAGAAATTCATTGATTGAGGAAGAGTATTCTGACAGTGATATTTCTTTGTATACACTATCTGTGGCTACATATAGTCGACCGCCATCAGTGCATTCATCACAAGTGAAATCATTTTCTGGCTGTAGTGAATTAATTGCTGAAGACAAAAGACTAGAAACTAATGAGACACTGTTAAACACAAAAAAATAATTAAAATCCTCGTTTGTACATTGGTGTTCCAGTTGTTACTACTTGATTGACATACTAAAAGATGAATTTAATATTTCTAAACATCATTTATTGCAGTGTTTACATAAGATTGGATATTAAATTTAATCAGCTGACAGATGATTATGGATTGAGTCCATAATTCTATGTAAGATATTTTAAAAAAATATACCGGTAATAGCCAGCTATATGCGTCCTTTTATTGTTAATATTAACTGGGAAATAATAAAGAGGAACTTAACAATGGCTTTCAGACACAAATATCATGATGTGTCTTGTATAATAGATTGCCTTGAAATAGAAATACAAAAACCATCTAAAGCAATTAATTAAGTCATGACATGGTCTGAGTAAAAAAGCAAATACCATAAAATATATAATATCCAGTACACCTAACGGATTAGTTTACTATATTTCTCCCGGATTTGGAGGAAGAACCACTGATACATGTGGTTGAATCATGTGACTTTGTCAATACATTAAAAAGTGGTATGGTCGGTATGACAGATAGGGGATTTAAGCATGTAGAGCAATATCTCAATAAATCAAACATTAAATTAGTAAGACCTCCAAGTGATCAAACAGGAGTGAAAATGAGCAAAAATGAAGCAAAGCTGCAGAGCAAAAATGAAGCAAAGCATGTAGAGAGAGTTATTTGCCGCCTACGTGAATTTTATATGCTTAAACTACGCATGCATTTATTTAAAATTTATGAAAGTTCTTGCTGATATATTAACGATAACATGTGCTTTAATTAATATGCAAGATTCTTTAATGAAACAAAACTAAACTTCGAAATTGTTTTTTATTACTCATACATTTACTTTACACTCCAATATAATAAAGGATATACTTGACGGCACTTCCGTTTATCATACGTGCTAAGCGGAAACATGTTAACAACGTATTCACTGACCACGCCACTTAGCGCGTCATTAGCTCCCCACCACGCAAACTTATTTTAAGACACGTATAAAAAAAAGCGAGCGAGCTGCGTTTGGCAGTAGGTGCTGCCCAGGTGAATCACCCAACTACATCTTCGCTACCAGATAAGAAGGTTAGGTACCCGCCCTTAGTAGTAGAGACCTTCCTTGATTTGGCGTATCACTTAAAGGAAATAGAACGTAGATTGGGCAGAACAGCCTATGCCCGCCCGTGTGGAAAGGGAATGAGGTTTACACCCATAGATAAAACAGCATAAAGACTGGTTCAACGATATCTCTCTGATCTGGAAAAATCAGAGAAGATAAGTTAGTTCCTCCCTGCCGAAAGAGCACAGGCTAAAGGTAGCGATAAGGGGACCACCTCATGATGTTTCCCCGGAGGATGTCGAAGATCTTCGTCAACTTGGCTATACCCCCGAGTACGTAAGGCCCATTCGCACTCGTGGCGAAAGGCCAGGGTACATTCTCTTCGCCACCATAAAGCTCAAAAAAGATACTATCCCTAGCATCTATGGCATAACAGAACGAATGACTGTTCCCGGGATCAAGGTGAAAGCCTGGCATAATCTCAGAAAACCTGCCCAGTGCCATAGATGCCAAAGATTCCGCCACTCAAGCTTCCAATGCCATCGAGCCCTGGCTTGCGTGAGTGAGTGATTGGGGACCAATACTCGACCAGAGATTTCCCAAGAACCAAGGAGGATCCCCCAACGTGTGCCAACTGCGAGGGAGAACACCCAGCCAACCATGTAACTGCGCAGTATTCCAGAATGAGACTAAAAACCGTAGGGTCGGCACTGTATCACTCTCTAGAGACCGTCGTCAGAGACAGGCACAGGTACCGGACGAGGTCCGTCCCCACCACATGGGTGAATCCAACCAGGGGCAACTTTGAAGGCAGAAGTAAATGCCCCTACCGAACGTGGTGCCCCATTCCAAAAGAAGCGGAAGAAGAAGAACCGAATAGACTTTTCTGTGCCACAAAGGCCACCGAAGAAGGCTTACTCCGGTATCCATTATGAAATCATCATCCGATCCTCAACAATTAACCCATTAGATACCAATGTTCCCATTTGGGACGTCTTACATTTTATCGATTAATTCATAGTTACCAGCAATAATTTACTAATTATTCGCGTCACTAGTTTTAATACTCTGTGGTGCTGAATATCAAACCCACAATTCACTTGACATTGTTGTCATTTGTGTTTTTTTAGCCAAAGAAAGTGGTTTTTACGAGTTTTGAAAATTGCAAATGTTTATATTTTGATTATTTTATAATTCGATGTAAGTATATTATAATTATTGTATAATAATATGAAATAATATCTAAATAATAGCTTGTAACTAGTTATGTGATTCAATGGATTGCAGTACTTATTGAATTTGCTTATTTAAATATGTTCCCAAATGGGAATATCAGACTGATAGACTAAAAATTGTTTGTGGGTATTCTAAAATTACAAAATATTTTATTTTAACTAACCTCAGTATTATGACTTCGCGAAGATTTCTTACTTTGGAACAACTTGAACAGTGCCTAGAGGAAGTTCTTTCTGAAGATTTATTGCAGGACGAGCCAATCGATGTTGTCCAGTTACCTCCCAGACTTGACGAGTTGACAGATTGTGAGGACATTGATGATGATATATTGGCAGAACATGAGTCACCAAGAGAGGTTTCGGGTGAAGTTGAACTACAGTACACTACAGAAACCGAGAATGAAGTACAGCCAGAAGAAATGTCACCTCCTAATAAAAAGTCTCGTTTGACAAATAGCTTTGTAGTTCACAATCCAGTATGGCAAAAAACGGATGCAGTCTATACAAAGGCATTATGTGATAGCGACAGATGTGAGGTAATAAAAGCAAATTTGAAAACGAAATTTCATAATCTAGATCCTCACGAAATTTTTGAACACTTCTTTGACCAATCTCTGATTGAGAAAATAGCTGAAGAAAGTATTCGCTATGCACATCAAAAAAATAAACATGATTATTATGTCAAACCTAGTTGTATACGTAAATTCTTGGGTATTTTGATATATGGGCGTTTCTCTGTAAACTGGGCAACTCATTCGAATGGAACTGTCTAAGCTACTTTTTTGCTCATAATAGAATAAGCTTTCTTTAGGAAATAAGTATTTGTCTATATATTAATATACAGAAGATGAACCACAAATATTTCCATTACTTTAGGAAATATTAAGTATTTTCTGAAAAAAATATACAGGGGACTGTTGCCAAAGCCAGGGGACTGTGAACTCAAATAAAAAATACAATTTTAGTAGTGAAATTAAACGTTTTATTATTATTATAAACTTTGGAGCTTAAGAATTAAGTAACTGAAAAATAAACAATCAACTATCTTTCTGTAACATTGTACTTAGCACTGTAATCTTAATATTTACTTAATTAAATCACATATTTGAAAATACTTTCAGTACTTTGAATTAAGCTTACACTACAGAATCAGTCTCAAAAATAATTAGTAATTTCTAAAATATAGCAAAAATAGTTAAAAAATTGTAATTAAAGTCTTATTTTTTCTCGAAAACATTTACAGGTAAATCAAACTTATAAAA
The DNA here is from genome assembly GCA_905163515.2 of Lymantria monacha. Taxonomy (NCBI): domain Eukaryota; kingdom Metazoa; phylum Arthropoda; class Insecta; order Lepidoptera; family Erebidae; genus Lymantria; species Lymantria monacha. The sequence goes on along the minus strand of LR991082.1, from coordinate 14,854,582 downwards.
CATTCTATTGCCTTTTAAAACTATGTTTGGATTAGACAGCTTCTGTATCACTTGGTCCATTGTAATGTCTGACACATCATCTATTTTTACGATAATCAATCAAATCATAAACTATTTTTCCGATATTAAAGTGCACACAATAATCATTGTCGCAAAAACAGCTTAAATTTTTCATCACTATTTCAGTAGAATTTGATTTTATTCCCGTTAGATTAAAGAAGTTTCCAGTGACTTGATGGACTCAGAGGGTGCCAACGAAAGTTTTCATTTTGGTTACTTCTCGATCGATTTCAGCGCTCATTTCTTTAATTACTTCATCTGGTATAATGCTCAAACTAATTACAGGACATCTCTTTTCAATGGCTTCTACAAATTTTTCAGATTCTCGACATCACCTCCAGTAGCGACCAGGACATCTGCAGTCCTCTTGCAGGTAGCTCCAACGCCGTCTGGAGCGCCTTTACCATGGCCACTTTCCGTATAGTTCCAAGTAAAACTTTGCACATATGGAAATCTCTTTGGTATTTTCGTCGCCATAATGTAAAACATGGTTTTATTTTTGTACTGGGTAACTGGTCCATCACTCAAAAAATTCAGGTGTTCAATTTGAGGTGGCAAAGCATTAAAAATTGGATTAAGGTGAGCCCAAATGGCAGCTGGAGAATGAGAAACATTCGTAGAAATTGTGTAGTAAGATTTTGATGTATCTTTCAAGTATACTACAACCGTGTGCAAACTAATTTGTGTGCGTGAACCGCCATATTGAAAAGCTTGAATTTCTTGAGAATATTTAGTTGAATAATTCTCAGTAAAATCCATGTGAATGAGAGCATCTTCTTCAGTCAGCATACTTTTAAGTATTTTTATTGCACTGAACCGATGTACAATATTTCTTTCGTGACGAAGAAATGTCTCTAGCTCATCTTACAATTCTATAATGAGATCGCGCGGTTTCACATCGAAGGATTTCTTAACGTATTTGGTTACTCGACGAGTCTTTTTGGATTTTGGGTCTATGAAGTCAGCTTTTTCAGATATACATTTCTTATAACTGATACGTCTTATGTTATTAAATTCTTTATAAGAAGGATTAATATTAAAACACTTTTGACAGTCTCTCGACAAACATTTCTCATTATAGCGGTCACAACACAGTTCCTGAAGCAATTTCTGATAGCTGTTATAATTTAATATTTTTATTATATGTTTGCGTGGTTTATACACAAACAAGTATCACGTTTATCAACTTTGGGCAAGAAAATCCAAAAAGGTCGCAGTTTGCAAAAAGTTTGATAACTTAGTGTAAAATTTCTCTTCTCTAGCTTGAATTTTTCGTACAACCCTAGTAGAGTCAAGCATATATCGCTTTTGTTTTCGTTCTGATTTTCTTGTTATAAATTCCTTCTTTCCAGCGCCTAGCCTACTATTAGAATCATCTTCATAGAAATTAACAACTGCTCTTACACATTTATCTGAAATTTTCTTTCTTCTTTCCAGTCGATGACCCATTTTTACCTTTTTTGTTCTTTTGTAGCTTATCACACCTGTGTTGTTCATTCGCTATGACTTATATTTATCAACTATCTTTCCAGTAACCATTTTTGTTAAAAGTCTTTTTTCTTTACTGTTAAAAATTTTTGTTAAAAGTCTTTTTTTATCTCTGAAAAATTATATATATTTGTTGTTTTAGTTCTTCACCGAAAAGAGCTTTTTTGACAAGATCTTTTCTTGATTCTGGAGTGTCTGCCATTTTTTGTAATTTTGTATTTGATGTATCTTTAAGCTTTGGATTTATACTCTTTTTTAATCGCGATAAACGTTTTTTGTACTTTAATACTTTCCTCTGCAGTTCTTTAATTTCTTCATCTTTTTTCTTTTTAATTTTATATCTAAGCATCTTTTCTTTATTTTTATTATTTCTTTCAGCAACTTCAGGTGTTACCATTTGACATGAAGCAGATACATCAGAATCTGGAGTATTTTCTTTAATAAATGAGTTAGTAATGTTTGCTAATACTTTTTTCTTATTGCGATACTTGGTGCAATGCTTTTTCCATTTCTTTTTAGCGTCTCGGTGTTCTCGTGGAGTCATATTCTCAACAAGCTTTCTAGTTCCCTTTTCTTCTTTCTTAAGGTACTTAAGACGTTCTTTTTCTCTAAGTTCTTCCCTTTTCTGAGGATCGTTTTTAATCTTTGCATATCGCTTTCGTTCTGCTTCCCCTTTTTTTTGTAGAATCTCTTCTTTAGTGGCTTTTTTTTTCTTTGGCGCCATTTTCTAATCTAAAACAATAACAAGTATAATTTAGAGGTTGCTCAAGTATTACGTATGTATTTTTTTTTGTAATTATTAATAAGTCTATAGACTTAAGTAATAGGTTTGGAATGTTTTTAAAATAAACTTTACTTACTCTGTATTCAACATAGAATAACTTATAAATATCAAACATTTTGTCAAAAATATGCAAAGCAAAGACCTCCCCCCTTTCCTACAGTGCTTACGTAATACTTGAATTGCCTCTTAGACAGTCCCCAGGTTGCAGAAACAGTCCCCAGGTTGGAGAAACAGTCCCCTGTCTTGTAGAGAGACAGGGGACTGTTTAATTTGATTTCATTGATGTGTAGTACAAAATGTAATTGAACTATGCTATTTTACTGCACATAGACAATATGCATTTATTGTACCAATTTAAATATTTGAAGGAATCATTAAAATACATAAATAGAAATTTAAAAAATCCTTACCAGAGGCCTCTTGGCTTTGAGGTTACAACGCGGGTTCCACGGAAGGACGCTCGCACACCACTAAATAAGATAGCGTCCGAGCCATCATGGCGGCAACAGCGCAAACTTCAGACTTGTTGCGTTTCGTTATACGCAGAAAAGGCGTTGTTTAACCTTTAGGCTACGTGACACCTAATTTAAAATATAGACAGGGAGACTGTTCACAAAATGCGAAGACAAAGTTTCATAGATTTTTATTTAATTGTAAAATAATATTAATGCAAAATAAATAGGTCTCATGAACAAACAAACAATATTGATTTAATAATATAATAATTACATTAATTCCAATAGATACTGTCTCGAATAATTTAGTTTGAAGTAACTACACTGCTTTGGTGACATGCCAGGGGACTGGTTTTAAAGAACTATTAAAACGTTTTTAATATAATAAAGTTTATTTTAATGGATTTTTAATGTTGTGCAGCGGTAGATTAAGGTATTGATTTTTGGAATTATTTACGAAATATTTACGATATTTTATTTTTTAAACAAAATTAGCCTGGGACAATGAGTTGCAACAATGAGTTGTTAGTTTACGGAGAAACGCCCATTTACGTGCTATCATTCCTTACCACAAGAAAAAATGTACTGGTCGGAAGATGATGACATTGATTTACGAATAATACGAAATTGCATGCCTCGTAACAGATATTTAGAAATAAAAAGGTATCTTCATTTCAATAATAATGACGAGATAAAAGAAAACAGTGATAAAACCTTCAAAATAAAGCCTCTTTTGGACCAACTAAATAAACACTTTTTGAAAGTGAAATTTTTTTCTAACCAGTTATCCATAGACGAGCAAATGGTTCGTTACTATGGTGGTCACTTCTTGAAACAATTTATAAGAGGAAAGCCTATACGATTTGGTTTGAAGCAATGGATAATGGCTTGTGCAACCACGGGATATTGCTATCAAATGGAACTGTACACGGGTAAGAAGGATCCCTTGGCAAAAGATTTGACAGGGCTCGGCGAAAAAGTTATAACATCAATGGTGCGTTTACTGGAGCATCCTGAGGATCACGTATTATTCTTCGATAACTTCTTTTAAGGTTTTCGCTTGATGTCAGTTTGGGCTCAAATGAAAGTGCATGCTACAGGAACGGCCAGAGCTAACAGGCTAAATGAGTGTCCCCTAGAAAAAGACGAAATCATGAAAAAGGAAATTCGAGGAACATATGATTATAGATTTGACAAGAAGAATGAAATATTGGCTCTGACTTGGAAGGACATCAATTGCGTAAAGGTTTTGACAAACCATGAAACCATACACCCCTTAGTCACAGTTCAAAGATACAACAAGGCTGAAAAGAAAAAAAGTGATGTTCAACAGACATACGTTATTGCCCAATATAACACACAGTACATGGGTGGTGTGGACAAATTAGACTGGCATGTCAATAAATATAATGTAAAAATTAGAGGCAAAAAATGGTATTTCAGACTTTTTACTAATGCTATTGATGTAGCCATGTTCAATGCCTACGTCTTATACAATATGTCTCATGATAAAATTCCTTACCTTGATTTTATTCGGAAAGTGGCAAGAAAATACTTGAGTTTGTCATTGGACTTATCAGATCCTAAATTATTAGGGCGTAAATCACGTTCACTGAAAGAAACTAGGATTATAACAGGCCACGTCTTAGAACTGACTCCGGATGGTAAGCAGAGCAGGTGTGCAGTTTGTAAAAAAACCGCAAGAAAACAGTGTGTCCTTTGCCAACGAGCCATGCATATGGATTGTTTTACCAAATATCATAACTCAATTATGTAGATTTTTATGTTGTAAGTCCCAATGTTCCCATTTGAGAACAAATATAGAAAACGAAATACTTGCAGTTTTATTCGTTTAAATATTTTTATATTATTTTTTATGCGCTCCGTATAGTATATATTTTGAAAAAGTATGCCTAACAATACAGAAAAAAGTTGGTACTTAATGGGTAAAAACCGAGTAACCCAAAATTAATAAAACCAAAAAGGGCAAGAGAGAGGCTCAATCAACGGACACCTCCATCACCACCAGGGGATTAAATATACTCAGATCAGTGATCGACTCTCTTCAAGCCATAATGGTGGCCTTAGAAAAAGCACGTTTGTGAACAGTTCATCGAAATACTGCTTACCTTACAGATGATTATTGACCTACACATTCACAGACAATAATCTAAGAATGGTACATTGGAACGCCCCTCTCTTCCGCCTCTTCCTGCAAAACAAAACATTGGCTTGGCCCTCATAAACGAGACACTCCTGGGACCTGCAGACAAAATTAAATTCCCGGGTTATCCTCGTTTATCGGAAGGACGAGGTATCCGACCACTCACTGAGCTACCGTGGCCTGACAGCAATCGTCAAGAGACGAGTTGTACACCAGTCCTTAACACCCTCGACGCTGAACTTACTATACGCCCTTTTTTTTTTTTTTTTTTTTTGGCGGCGGGCTACGGTACGTCTAACCCCGCTATTCCGTCCGGGGCGACAAAGGAAAAGCGGCGCAAGACCCCGTAGACCCGCCCTACAATATATACGTCAGACTCGCCGCGGCAGAACGGGGCGAGGCGGCGGCCCGGAGGTACGCAGCAGGCAGAGTGCCGCCCCCATCGCCATCCACATCCAAACCCATATACACACTCTTTGTTTCCATATTTACAGTATCCACAATATTTTGCTCGTCCATATTTACAGAATTTACACTGTCATTAGGCGCAGGAGACGCAGATGGGCGCGTCTCCTGGCCTTTAGGCGGAGAGATGCGTGTATCCGCCATCTTCTCCGCCGCCTTCAACTTCTTGTTCTCGAGCCTTTTTTCTTCTTGCTCTTTCCTCCGTATTCGTCTGTTACTAGAGGACAATATGTCTCTGGCTCCCTTCTTTTTTCTCTTCACTCGTAGTTTTGGGGCCGAGTTGACAGCCGGGCCCCTAGCGGCTAGCGCAGAAGTTGCCAACCCCCCCACTTGCCAGGCCCCCTATACGAAATGGAGCTGACTGAGCAGTCATCGGAGCACGTTCCCGAAACGCGCTCCGATGCCAACTCAGCAAGGGACTCCCCGACATCGTCGGGACCCTCAGGAGGATTACTACTCGTGTTTGCTTCTGCCATGGTGTTTGGGGGTTTTAAGTCCCCCCGGGTGACTGGGTACCGCTCTAACGGCTGACTCCTCCGGAGTAACCATGCATCCTCTCGCCGAGCGGTGAAACTTAGGATTCGGGATTGTTTTTTCTTTGGAGGGGAATCTACCTCCGCACCCCAAATCCCGGCCCTAAATCTAAGATATCCTAAACTCAGGGACGCGGGCCGGACATGAGGGACATCTCGAGATCTCGATCTCGAAAGACCCCATGCCCTTTGGAGAGGGGACGACGGGGAATGTCATCCCTTCCTACGGGGTCAAATCGTGCGCGCTCAGACGGCGCAGAACGCGCCGAGACCCAATCGCTGAACTCTTAGCCGTCAGACGGGGAAAAAGGTCTGACGTTTCCAGGGTGCACCACGTGGAGGTGGTTCAGCACCGCACCCCATTATACGCCCTGGGCATAGAAATCCTGCTGGGTGATGTGCAACTTCAACTGTATGCAGCATATTAACCACCGGAGCCGCACACTCTAGATAAATCTGACTTAACATCGCGACTGGACGTAACTCAGAGAGTAATCATGCTAGAGATCTAAACTGCAAACACCCAGCATGGAACTCAGCTACCCAGAATCCATCAGGCGTACGACTCCATCTGCTCGCTGAATCCCAAGCGTATGCGGTCCTTGGTCCGGAGGGACCCACTCATTACCCGGACCAACTGACCCATTCCCCTGATGTGTTGGATGTCTTAATCCTAAACGACACCAGCTGCCAGGTCACGTAGACCGTTATGGACGACCACCTATTATCAGACCATCAATCCGTTCGCGCTGTCATCCAAGAGCTACCGACTTGTGTCACCCCTCCAGCGCCACGTCACAAAATGGACGGGCACAAATTCAGGGAAGTGATGGAGATCACCTCCTCAACTCGCCGCCGAGCCGTGTAGGCTCTTCGGGCACTGTTACAGGCCGCACGAAGATCCGCCAGCCTCGGGGACCACCAGTAAACCCCTGCCTCGGAGGTAGACGCCGTGCCGTGCGACGCGGGGCATGGCCGCATCTCAAATCTGTGTCATCGCACTGCGAATGCGGACAGCCTCGGCGTCCACTCCTCCGTCCGCTGGGGGCGGTGAGGACAGCCATGAATGCACAATGGCCGTCTCCGCCAGCAGGTCATCCAGGCGTTCCACAGCCCACCGCGGAAACGCGGGAGCTCCATTCGCCCTGTGACCGGCGCCCAGGGGTGAGATCTCCATCCAAATGTAAAGATGGTCGGACAGAGTCTCAGCCTCCTCGAGGACATGCCAGTTCCTCACTCGTTGTGCGAGCGCGGGGCTAGCGAACGATAAGTCCACTATCGTTGGTCATAGTGTACGCTGGTGGTGAAGCAAATTTTGTGGCAATGCTTTACTGACATTCAAAGCCGGTACAAAAAGTAGCGACTATCACGACAACATTATTTCAGAGACTTACGAGCGGTGGCTCCGTATTAAATTGCTGCCGAATTTACTGCCTAATTCAGTCGTGGTAGTCGACAATGCTTCGTACCGAAATACAGAACTTGATGCTGCACCAACGTCCAACACAAAGACGGCATATATGCAAATCTAGCTTTGCCAAAAAGGAATTGAATACGATGAATATATGCTAGAGCCGGAGTTCTACAACTTAATAAAACAAAACAAAGAGCAATTAAAATTTAACATCGATGTCATATAAACGAAGCAGGCTATTCTGTACTTCGTTTACCATCATATCACCCGGACCTTAATCCTATCAAAACGGCCTATTCCCAAATAAAGGGATATGTTGGCAGCAAAAATTTAAATTGGAACCTTACAGAGATAACTAACCTGTTTAATGAAAAAATTAATTTAATGGAGGCAATAGAATGAGGCAAACTATGCACCAAAGTAAAAGAAATAGAGGCCGATTACTGTATAAGCGATCATGTGGTCAATGACGACAGAAAGATTTATTATTCATGTAGAGGATGATGATTCTGACTAAAATGGTGGTGAAGGCTCAAGTGACGATGATGAAATGGCCACCTCTAGCACCAACACCGCGTGTTCAGCTGGTTACCACGTCAACCATGACGACCTAATGGAAAGAGTTTCACCATTACTTTAATTTTATGTACTTTAATTTCTATTTACTTTATTTTTTTGCACTTTTATACTTTTGTGCGCCAATGTATCCACGCGCAAACACGTTCGCTTTCTTCCAGCGTTCTTTTTACATGTCGCGAACTATATATACCTGTAGCAAAATCATTGTGCAGAATAGCTGGATTTTTAAATAACACTTTTGGCAAAATATTGAACTCCGATGTCGAACTTGCTGATACAATTATAGCTTTTATGAAGGAATATCAAAATAAGCAGAATAAAATACAAAAATTGGTTAAAAATGACAATTTAAACTTTTTTTACGAAATTATCTTCAACAAGTTTAATTTTCCAGAGCTGAGTGAAACTGACCTTAAAACATTATTTACTGCCACTTATAAAATATCGCAAACAGTATGTTATCTTGCTGAAATAATGGGGTGCGAGGCTGAACCACCTCCACGTGGTGCACCCTGGAAACGTCAGACCCTTTTTCCTCATCTGACGGCCAAGAGTTCAGCGATCGGGTCTCGGCGCGTTCTGCGGCGTCTGAGCGCGTACCATTTGACCCTGTAGGAAGGGATGGCATTCCCCGTCGTCCCCTCTCCAAAGGGCATGGGGTCTCTCTCGAGATGTCCCTCATGTCCGGCCCGTGTCCCTGAGTTTAGGATATCCTAAATTTAGGACCGGGATTTAGGGTGCGGAGATAGATAACCCTCCAAAGAAAAAACAATCCCGAATCCTAAGTTTCACCGCTCGGCGAGAGGATGCATGGTTACTCCGGAGGAGTCAGCCGTTAGAGCGGTACCCAGTCGGCACCTTCTGTTTTAGCCGCGGGGGGCCCGGCTGTCAACTCGGCCCCAAAATTTAGACTTAAGGCACTGGAGGTGCGACTGGAAGACCTCTCTCTGAGGGCTCGGAAGCGTCCCCGTGTAGAGGGGAGCTCGGGCCGACGGCTGTATGCGGGGGTGATCCGCTCAATGGCCATGTACGGCGCACCCGTGTGGGCGAGGGCTCTGAACGCCCAGCTCAGGGCGGTACTGTGGAGGCCACAGCGAGCCATGGCGGTCAGAGCCATTCGCGGGTACCGCACGGTGTCTACCGAGGCGGCATGCCTATTGGCCGGGACACCCCCGTGGGACCTAGAGGCGGAGATGCTCTCCGACCTCTACCGGCGGGTTACCTCAATGCGCGAAGAGGGTGGCTCCCTATCGTTCAACGAGATAGCCACCTGGCGCGAGGACGCCCGCCGAGAAGTCATCGCCCGTTGGGCTACGCGGCTGGAGAGGCCTAGACACGGCGTTTTTACCGTTGAGGCCCTCCGGCCCGTACTGATGGAGTGGATGGAGCGGCGGCACGGAGTTCTCTCTTTCCGGTTGCTGCAGGTCTTGTCGGGGCATGGTTGCTTCGGCAAGTACCTGCACACGGTCGTGCGGAGGGAGTGGACTTCGTCCTGCCACCATTGCAGTAGCGACGAGGACACGGCGCAACTTACGCTCGAGGTATGTTCAGGTTAGGACAGGCAGCGCCGTGACCTCGTCGCTGTCATCGGTGCCGACCTGACGCTGCCGGCTGTTGCAAGAGCGATGGTCGATAGCGTCAGGAATTGGGACGCGGTCGCCGCCTTCTGCGAGGCTGTCATCTCGCAGAAGGAGGCGGCGGAACGGGCCCGGGAGGATTCCCGTGACCCAGGCCGCCGCCCGCGGCCGGGGCGGCGCAGGCGCGAGTACCTGCGCCTGATGCCGCCCTAACCGAGGCTTCGGGTGATCGGACCGGGGAATTGTCCGGTCACCCGACGTGAGGCCACCGCGTGAGGACGACGCCTCGACGGCGAAAGCTGTCGGGGCGTCGACAGGAGTGGAGCCCGAGAGGGCATACCGCCGAGCGGGCCACCGAAGACAAAGATCGGGTACCGGTGGCCCGCTCGCACGGCGAAGAAGAGGTGCTTGCAGGGTGGGTCAATGGGGTTGCGCGCCGCCTCTTCCGTCACCCCGGACCGATTTGGCGGGGTGCGACGTCCATGGCCCACCGCAAAAAAATAAAAAAAAAAAAGGCCTGTGAAGTGCGCAGAAATGCGCGTCACGGGCATGGACGATTCCGTGACAGCAGAGGACATCCGGGAGGCCATTGCCTCGAGAACCGGGTGTACCCTTGATGTTGTCCGGGTTGGTGCCATCCGCCCTGGCCCAGGTGGCGTGGGTGCTGCATGGGCGCAGTGCCCGGTGGAGTCGGTCAGGAAACTGGCCGACTCGGGCAGGCTCCTCGTGGGCTGGAGTTCGGCGCGGGTGACCGTGCTGGATAACCGGCCCGCGAGGTGCTACAAGTGCATGGCGATCGGGCATACCCGACCGACGTGCACTAACTGCTTTGACTGCGGCGGATTGTGTTTCCGCTGCGGTCAACCCGAGCACATAGCAGCATTCTGCGCTGCCCCGCCCCACTGCCTCGCGTGTGCGGCGGGCAATAAGCCTGCTAAGCACCGCATGGGCTCTGGGGCCTGTAGGCCTCCAGCTTCGGCCCCAAAGGGGCGGAGCGGCCGTTCGACCACGGCTGCTTCCGCTCCTAGCGCGGCCCGATTGCCCGCTGGCATAGAGGAGGGCATGGACACGGCCAATTAATGGCGGCCGAGTCCATCCACCTCCTGCAGGCCAACATCAACCACTCCCCTGGTGCGCAGGATCTTCTCCTGCAATCCATGGCGGAGTGGACGATTGGTGCAGCCGTAGTCGCGGAGCCGTACTGCGTGCCTGATCGCCCCAATTGGGTGATCAGCCAGGACGAGACCGCGGCAATCGTCACCTTCACGCTGCGGCATTGCCCGCTCTTATCCCTTAAGGATAGGGCGAAGGGTTTGTCGCGGCGGAATGGGGGGAGGTCACGCTTTACGGCGTGTACTTCTCCCCTAATAGGAGTGCGGCTGATTTCGGGGCCTTCCTTACCAACTTGGAGGCTTCGATACGGCGACTGGCACCGCGCCTAGTCCTTGTCCTGGGGGACTTCAACGCCAAATCTGTGGCGTGGGGGTCCCCTACGACGGACGATCGCGGGCGGGCAGTCGTGGAGTGGGTTGCTTCGCTGGGCCTCTGTATTCTCAACAGGGGCTCAGTGGACACGTGCGTGCGGCCGCAGGGCGGGTCGATAGTGGACTTATCGTTCGCTAGCCCTGCGCTCGCACAACGAGTGAGGAACTGGCGTGTCCTGGAGGATGCTGAGACTCTGTCTGACCATTTATATATTCGGATGGAGATCTCACCCCGGGACCGGGCCGGTAGGGGTCACAGGGCGAACGGAGCTCCCGCGTTTCCGCGGTGGGCTGTGGGGCGCCTGGATGGGGACCTGCTGGCGGAGGCGGTCATTGTGCATTCATGGCTGTCCTCACCGCCCCCAGCGGACGGAGGAGTGGACGCTGAGGCTGGCCGCATTCGCAGTGCGATGACGCAGATTTGCGATGGGGCCATGCCCCGTGCACGGCGTCTACCTCCGAGGCAGGGGGTTTACTGGTGGTCCCCGAGGCTGGCGGATCTTCGTGCGGCTTGCATATGTGCCCGAAGAGCCTACACCCGCAGTCGGCGGCGTCGCTGCGATGATGAGCGGGAGGGTCAGCTGTACGAGGCTTACCGCAGTGCGCGGTCTGCCTTCAGGCTGGCCATCCGTTTCGCCAAAGACGAGAGTTGGCGGGAGTTGTTGAACGGTCTCGACCGTGATCCCTGGGGTCGCCCGTATCATGCGGTGCTGAGTAAGCTCCGCGCGCAGGGCCGCCCCCTCACCGAGACCCTTCAACCCGACCTCCTCCGCAGGGTGGTCGAGGGACTGTTTCCGCAACAGCCGGAGCACACGCCCCCGGTCATGGCTTCATGGCCAGATGATGACCGGGAGGCCGATGAACATAGTGTTCCGCCTGTGACGGAATCAGAGGTGGGGGCGGTGGTGGCGAAGATTCGTGCCGCCAATACCGCCCCCGGCCCGGACGGGGTACCCGTCCGGGTGTTGATGATGTTCCTCGAACACCTGGAGCCACGCCTCAGGCAACTGTATAACGCCTGCCTAGCGGCGGGACGGTTCCCTGAGTGCTGGAAAGAGGGGAGGCTGGTTCTCCTGCCAAAGCCGGGACGGTCTCCGGATTTGCCGTCGGCCTATAGGCCTATCGTGCTGCTGGACGATGTGGGCAAGCTGTTGGAGCGTAACCTCGCTGCCCGCATCGTCCAGCACCTTGACGAGGTGGGGCCCAACCTGTCGGACGCTCAATTCGGTTTTCGAAGGGGGCGTTCGACCGTTGCGGCTCTACTGCGCTTGAGGCAGACGGCGGCGGAGGCCGTCACTGGCGGAGGGGTGCTGTTGGCGGTGTCTTTGGACATCGCCAACGCATTTAATAGTCTACCATTCAGCTGCATCAGGGAGGCGCTCCGGTATCACGGAGTGCCCTTATACCTTAGGCGGCTAGTGGCAGACTATTTGCACGGGCGCAGTGTCCTCTGCGCGAATCGCGCAGGGGACATTGTGCGCACGCCCATGTCGTGCGGTGTCCCACAGGGGTCGGTCTTGGGGCCGACTCTGTGGGACATCGGTTACGACTGGGCGTTGAGAGGGAGTCTCCCCCCCGGGCTGGGCTTAATTTGCTATGCTGACGACACGCTCGTCACAGCTCGGGGCAGGACACTGCAAGAGGCGATGAGCCTGGCCACTCTCGGCACCGAGGAGATGGTCAGGCTAATCGAGGCGCTGGGACTTAGGGTGGCTCTAGATAAGACGGAGGCCATCTTGTTTCACGGGCCCCGCACGGGGCCACCCGCCGGCGCCTCGATAGTCGTCAACTCCGTCCCCATCGGTATCCAGGCCCATATGAAGTATTTGGGCCTGGTGCTCGACGGGCGGTGGTTCTTCCGGGAGCATTTCCGAAGACTTGCTCCCCGGCTGGTCGGCGTGGCGTCCGCCCTTTCACGGCTTATGCCGAATCTGGGTGGACCCAGCTTTGAAAGTCGACGGCTATACGCGGGGGTGATCCGGTCAATGGCATTGTACGGCGCACCCGTGTGGGCGAGTGCTCTGACCGTCCGCCTTAGGGCTATTCTGCGGCGACCGCAGAGAGCCATGGCGATCAGGGCTATCCGCGGATACCGCACGGTGGCGACCGAGTTAGCATGCGTATTGGCCGGAACGCCCCCTTGGGACTTGGAGGCGGAAATGCTCGCCGGAATATATCGGCGGGTGTCTTCCACTCGCGAGGAAGGTGGCGAGGTTTCGCCTAACGAATTGGCCACCTGGCGCGAAGACGACCGCCGGGAAGTCCTTGCCTGTTGGGCGACGCGGCTGGAGAGGCCTCGATTCGGACTTCGTGTCATCGAGGCCGTCCGGCCCGTACTGATGGAGTGGCTGGAGAGGCGGCACGGAGTCCTCTCTTTCCGGCTGGTGCAGGTCTTGTCGGGGCATGGTTGTTTCGGCAAGTACCTGTACACGGTCGCAAGGAGGGAGACGACTCCGTCCTGCCAGCAGTGCGGCGACGACGAGGACACAGCGCAGCATACGCTCGAGGTCTGCGTGACCTTGGCTTCGCAGCGCTCTGCCCTCGTCGCCGCCATCGGTGCCGACCTCTCGCTGCCGGCCGTCGTGAAAGCGATGGTCGACAGTGAGAGGAATTGGGACGCGGTCGCCGCCTTCTGCGAGAGCGTCATCTTGCAGAAGGAAGCGGCGGGGCGAATCCGGGAGGATCTCCTCTTCGAGGATTCGCGCCGCCGCCGGCGACTGGGGCGGCGAAGGCGAGAATACCTCCGCCTTATGCCGCCCTAGCCGAGGCAGCGGGTGACCGGACCGGGGATTAGTCTGGTCACCCCTGGAGAGAGGCCACCGCGTGAAGACGACGCCCTGACATCGAGACATAATATTAGTCGAGATGGCAGGGCGTCGACCCGAGAGGATACCCGTGAGGGTAGACCGGATGGGCCACTGAAGAAAAGAACGCGTACCAGTGGCCCACCCGCAATGCGTAGAGAGGTATATTGTAGGGCGGGTCTACGGGGTCGTGCGCCGCTTCTCCCGTCGCCCCGGACGGATTAGCGGGGCGTGACCGTTCCGTAGCCCGCCGCCAAAAAAAAAAAAAAAAGTGGGCATCAAGGTGCACAAAGGTTTATTAAAAGGGAATTTTGCAAGAGGAGTGGTATATTGGCCATATATGTCTCATGATATAGAAAACATGGTAAAAAGTTGTGATACATGTTTGTCTAATAGTAACGCCAATCCACCAGAACCTATGATGTCACATGAGATTTGTCATTTTCCATGGGGAAAAGTCGGAATAGATTATTTACAATTTAAGAATCAAACAATACTTGTTGTTGAGGATTATTATTCCAATTATATAGAAATTGCCAATATAACAAATACAAGTGCTAGAGTCTTGATTAATGTTTTAAAACCAATATTCAGTCGGCATGGAATACCTTTAATAATTATGTCAGATAATGGTCCACCATACAATTCAAAGGAATTTAAAGCATTTCTAAATGAGTGGTGTATACAGCACACTACATCAAGTCCTTATGTTCCAAGATCTAATGGATTAATTGAATCTGGAGTCAAAGTTGTCAAAAGAATACTTGCTAAATGTGCAGAGTCAGGCACAGATCCACATCTTGCACTGCTACAGTACAGAACAACACCAAGAGGAAACTTACTTTCTCCGGCTGAACTTTTAATGTCACGAAGACTACGAACGCAAATACCTATTGTCTTAGACCATCTTAAACCTAAAGTAATAAATTATGAGGATTATAGAAAAATAAAACAAAAAAATATAAATAAACAGAAGTTTTATTACAATAAAAATACAAAATACTTACCTGAAGTTAAAGAAGGTGATAGTGTCTTATATAAAAAGAAGTTAGAATCTAAATGGGAAAAAGGAAGAATAGTAAAGAAATGTCAGGAACCAAGATCTTTTATTGTTGAAACGTTAGATGGAACTACATTTAGAAGAAATTGTCAACATATATTGAAACCATGTTTAAAACAAAGTGGAGAAGTTGAAAAACAAAAGTTCATAGAAAAAGAGGAAACAAGTAGTGAAATACAAGAAAAAGGAATTGAAGGAAACTTAGAGTCTAGTAATATAAAACGAACATTAAGTGGCAGACAGGTCAAACCGCCAGTAAGGTTTAAGGATTATTATTGTTAATTTTTTTTAAACTACAATTATAATAATTTAAACTTTGAAGCTATGTCTTGTGCGATAGTCCTGTAGTTGTTAAAGTCACTATGCTATTATGTACATGTGTTAGTCTGAGTAACTTGTTTATACTTTTATATAAAAAGGGAGATGTTATGATATATGTTTGTTATAATTAGAACTAAGTAAACGCACCCTTAAGCGTCCCTCCAAAATCGCTGTCATCTGTCATACATAATATAGACATTCATTATTCACATGTCATGTCTAATAATCAAGTCAGTTCGGTAATATTAAAAATTATAATAAGTCTTAATCATTTAGTATCATTACAAACCTGGAGACACCCAACTAGTACTAGAAGCATCACTTATATAATACAAAGAGGTGCTTGCAGGGTGGGTTAATGGTGTTGCATGCCGTCTCTTCCGTCGCCCCGGACCGATTTGGCAGGGTGCGACGTCCATAGCCCACCGAAAAAAAAAAAAAGAAAAAAGGGGTTTGCTGAAAACCAGCCGTGCATATATACTATACCATACAGCGCTGAGTATTCCCCTGTTGATAATATAATGTGTAATTAGTTAATAAAAGTGATACATATATTGTAACTGTTACCTATTTGATCATTTGTTATATTGCCAATAAATCTGATTCTATTCTATTCTAATACATTATTTCTTACAACTACACACCAATTCGACCTTTTTGTAACTTTAACTTTAACATGTAATATCTAACTAATTAACAAATAAGAAGTACTTTTTCGTTAGGTGTCACTTTAGGGGCTGGTAAAAAAACCATCCCCAAAAATATAATTCTCGTTTTTTCAGTTTTTAATATTGCAAAAATTCTAAAAAACATATAATTAGTTTATCGTTAATCATATATGGTTTCAATTTCGTGAAGATATCTTGAATAGGTACCAAGAAAAAGCTTGTCACCCCCATTATTCTCTTACAATAGGGGTCAGCGGTATGAGATTTGGCGCGGAGGAGGAGACGATGGATACGGCCCGTTAATGGACCACGAAGCCATCCGTCTCCTCCAAGCCAATCTCAACCACTCCGCCGGTGCGCAGGACGTTTTCCTGCAAGCCATGGCGGAGTGGTTGATAGCAGTAGCCGTAGCCGCAGAGCCGTACGTGGTGCCCGACCGACCTAATTGGCTGGGTAGCACCGACGGCACTGTGGCAATCGTCGCCTCCACGTCGTGGCCTTCGTCGTCCCTGACCCTTAGGGATAGGGGCGTCGGATACGTCGCGGCGGACTGGGGAGAGATTACGCTTTTCGGAGTCTATCTCTCCACTAACAGGAGCGTGACTGATTTTGGGGCCTCCCTCACCATCTTGGGGGCCTCGTTACGGCGACTGGCACCGCGCCAAGTCTTCGTTCTGGGGGACTTCAACGCCAAGTCCATGGCGTGGGGGTCCCCCAGGCCGGACGACCGAGGACGGGCGGTCGAGGAGTGGGCGGCGGCACTGGGCCTCTGTTTGTTGAACAGGGGCTCGGTGCATACGTGCGTGCGGCAGCGGGGCGGGTCGATAGTGGACTTGTCGTTCGCTAGCCCCATTGTCGCCGCACGCGTGAGGTGCTGGTGCGTCGCGAAGGAGGTTGAGACCCTATCGGACCACCGGTATATCCGGATGGAGGTCTCCCGGACCCTCCCGACACCCGGCAGGGGTCATCAGGCGGACGGACGTCCCGCGATGGGCTGTGGGTCGTTTGGACCGGGACCTGCTGGCGGAGGCAGCCATCGTTCACTCGTGGCTGTCCTCTGCCCACCAGTTGGACGGGGTGGACGCCGAGGCTGGCCGCATCCGCAATGCGTTGACGCAGATCTGCGATGCGGCCATGCCCCGTGTACGGTGTCTGCCCCCGAAAAGGGCTGTCCACTGGTGGTCCCGGGAGCTGGCGGATCTTCGGGCCGCATGTATACGCGCCCGGAGGGCTTACACCCGCAGCCGGCGGCACCATCGCGATGAGGAGCGGGAGGGCCGGCTTTATGAGCGCTACCGCAATACGCGGTCGGCCTACAGGCTGGCCGTCCGTACCGCCAAGGACGTCAGTCGGCAGGAGATGCTGGACGGTCTCGATCGAGACCCCTGGGGTCGCCCCTATCGCGCAGCGCTGCGTAAGCTCCGCGCGCGGGGCCCCCCCTCACCGAGACCCTCCAGCCCGGCCTCCTCACCAGGGTCGTCGAGGACCTGTTCCCGCGACGGGCGGAGCACACGCTCCCGGTCATGGCTTCGCCAGACACTGACCGGGAGGCCGACGATGACAGTGTTCCACCCATCACGGCAACCGAGATGGGGGTGGCGGTGGCGCGCATGCGCGGCAAATCCACCGCCCCGGGCCCGACGGTGTTCCCAACCGCATGCTGGCCCTGGTCCTCGACCACCTGTGTCCCCGCCTCAGGGGGCTGTTCGACGCGTGTTTAGCGTCCGGGCGGTTCCCTTTTTTTTTTTTTTTTGTGGTGGGCCATGGACGTCGCACCCCGCCAAATCGGCCCGGGGTGACGGAAGAGGCGGCGCGCAACCCCATTGACCCACCCTGCAAGCACCTCTTCTTCGCCGTGCGAGCGGGCCACCGGTACCCGATCTTTGTCTTCGGTGGCCCGCTCGGGTGTATGCGCTCTCGGGTACCTCTCCTGTCGACGCCCCGACAGATTTCACCGTCGAGGCGTCGTCCTCACGCGGTGGCCTCGCGTCGGGTGACCGGACAATTCCCCGGTCCGATCACCCGAAGCCTCGGTTAGGGCGGCATCAGGCGCAGGTATTCGCGCCTGCGCCGCCCCGGCCGCGGGCGGCGGCCCGGGTCACGGGAATCCTCCCGGGCCCGTTCCGCCGCCTCCTTCTGCGAGATGACAGCCTCGCAGAAGGCGGCGACCGCGTCCCAGTTCCTGACGCTGTCGACCATCGCCCTCGCGACAGCCGGCAGCGTCAGGTCGGCACCGATAATAGCGACGAGGTCGCGGCGCTGCCCGTCCCAGCCCGAGCATTCCTCGAGCGTATGTTGCGCCGTGTCCTCGTCACTACTGCAATGATGGCAGCCAGGAGTCCATTCCCTGTACACGACCGTGTGCAGGTATTTCCCGAAACACCCGTGCCCCGTTAACACCTGCACCAGTCGGAAGGTGAGGACCCCGTGCCGCCGCTCCATCCATTGCATCAGTACGGGCCGGAGGGCCTCGACGGTAGTGACACCATGCCTAGGCCTCTCCAGCCGCGTAGCCCAACGGGCGATGACTTCTCGGCGGGCGTCCTCGCGCCAGGTGGCTATCTCGTTAAACGATGGGGAGCCACCCTCTTCGCGCATTGAGGTAACCCGCCGGTAGAGGTCGGAAAGCATCTCCGCCTCTAGGTCCCACGGGGTTGTCCCGGCCAATAGGCACGCCGCCTCTGTCGACACCGTCCGGTACCCGCGAATGGCTCTGACCGCCATGGCTCGCTGTGGCCTCCACAGCACCGCCCTGAGCTGGGCGTTCAGAGCCCTCGCCCACACGGGTGCGCCGTACATGGCCATTGAGCGGATCACCTCCGTATACAGTCCGTCGGCCCTCGAAACTGGGTCCGCCCACATTCGGCATGAGCCGAGAAAGGGCGGACGCCGCGCCGACCAGCCGGGGAGCAATTTGGCGAAAATGCTCCCAGAACCACCATCGCCCGTCGAGCACCAGACCCAAGTACCTCATATGGGCCTGGATACTGATGTGGATGGAGTTGACGACTAACGAGGCGCCGATGGGCAGCCTCACACGGGGCCCATGGAATAGCAGGGCCTCCGTCTTGTTTAGGGCCACCCTGAGCCCCAGCGCCTCGATTCGCCTGACCACCTCCTCGGTGCCGAGAGTGGCCAGGCTCGCCGCCTCTTCGAATGTCCTGCCCCGGGCTGTGACGAGCGTGTCGTCAGCATAGCAAATAACGCTCAGCCCGGGGGGGAGACTCCCTCTCAACGCCCAGTCGTACCCGATGTCCCACAGAGTCGGCCCCAGAGCCGACCCCTGCGGAACACCGCACGACATGGGCGTCCGCACAATGTCCCCTGCGGGGGTCCGGGCGGTTCCCTGGGTGCTGGAAGGAGGGGAGGCTGGTGCTCCTGCCGAAACCGGGACGGTCTCCAGAGTTGGCCTCGGCCTACAGGCCTATCGTGCTGCTCGACGATGCGGGTAAGCTATTGGAGAGGGTGCAGGCTGCCCGCATCGAGCGGCACCTCGTTGGCACGGGGCCCGATCTGCCGGTGGAGGAGTGCTGTTGGTGGTGTCCCTGGACATCACCAACGCATTCAATAGTCTGCCATTTAGCTGCATCAGGGAGGCGCTCCGATACCACAGAGTGCCAGTTTGCCTGAGGCGGCTAGTGGCAGACTATCTGGAGGGGCGCAGCGTCCTCTACACCAACCGAGTAGGGGACGTTGTGCGAACGCCCATGACGTGCGGTGTCCCACAGGGGTCGGTCCTCGGACCCACCCTGTGGAACATCGGGACTACGACTGGGCGTTGAGAGGGAGCCTCCCACCCGGGCTGGGCGTGATCTGTTACGCCGACGACACGCTCGTCACAGCCCGCGGTGGGACGCTGGAGAAGGCGGCATGCCTGGCGACTCTCGGCACCGAAGAGATCGTCAGACGGATCGAGGCGCTGGGGTTGAGGGTGGCCCTGGACAAGACGGAGGCCCTCTTGTTCCATGGGCCCACCCATCGGCGTTTCGATCACCGTCAATTCGGTTGACATCAGCATCCGGGCCCATATGAGGTATTTGGGCCTGGTGCTCGACGGGCATTGGTGGTTTCGGGAGCATTTCCGCAGGCTCGCTCCGCGGCTCGTCGGCGCGGCGTCCGCCCTTTCATGGCTTATGCCGAATGTGGGCGGACCGAGCGCTACGTGCCGACAGCTGTACACGGGGGTCGTCCGGTCGATGGCCCTGTACGGCGCACCGGTGTGGGCGGGGTCCCTGACCGTCCGACTCAGGGCTCTTCTGTGGCGACCACAGAGGGCCATGGCGGTCAGGGCTGTACGCGGGTACCGCGCGGTGGCGACGGAGGCAGCGTGCCTGTTAGCCGGGAGTCCCCCGTGGGACCTGGAGGCGAAAATGCTCGCCGATTTGTATCGGCGGGTGTCGACGGTGCGCGCGGAGGGCGCACAGTGGGAAAATCGCGTATGTTTCGTCTCAAAACTCCGTATCTCAGTTGTTTCAAAACTAAATGAGCTGTAATTTTGCACACACATACTTGAATGTTTAAGGTTTAAATGAAATAACTTTGATTTTAAAAATCCTGTTTATAAATTAATTTAAAAAAATAAAATAAAAACGACATGCATTATATAAGAAAAAAATACAAAATATGCTTGTTTAATTTAGATAAAATGGTAGAACATTACTATGTTCTATCATTTTATCTAAAACTCTCAAATCAATCTAGAAAAAAAAAATTATATACACAATTCAGCAAGCTCCTACAGATTTTCATTGACAGCAAGAAGGCCCTTGGCTTGATCTAATAGTTCTTTCGATATTGTTTCTGAGGTATTTCTCAAACTTGATATATATGGATCAGAAGTGTACAATAAGGTATGGAACACGTCTTCATTGGTAGCCGCTCTTGAACACTTTCTAGAATGATGCAGTCTAAACTTTTTGTAATCCTTATTTCGGGATTCTTGCGCGTCTTCGGACAATTGACCGATAGGTAAAATAGCATAGTACTCAATGATTTTTTCTCCGTGAATAAGTATTTTATGTATGGAAGAAGGCATATAATACCAATTATAATTATTTACGTATTGAGCAGTTTTTGTCCTTCAAACAAAGTCGAAGTTTCCCATACTGTTCTTTGTTAAGGTCTAAGTCAATAAATGTCCGTAGTGCTTCTTCCTTTGTAAAAGGTGTAACGTCTTCAGGGTTCTCAGTTATATATTTAAGAAATTTGTTCTTATCATTTCTTGATGAAGTTCGTATAATATTAACGATTGTGGCCTCCTCCGTCTCACCCATAGACCGTAACTCTTGAGCATATGCATTGAGCACACAGTCCAGTCCGTACTCTTGTATCAATTCCATGTTTTTTCGTTTCTTTTATTTTTTCTGAAGATGCTTCGTATGGTTTCGAAGGTCTGCCACCACCACCACTTCCAGGCGTTTTAGGGTCAGTAACTGTGACTCGACACTCTAGTGGAACACGAAATTGACCATCTTACCAGTTGGCGTTCTTACTTTCAAAGCGTTCTTTTATTCGAGATGCATTTCTCCAGCGTTCGTTACATTTAGATAACAAGTTTCTTTGAATGTAGGAGACCACAGTAGCCATATCCTCTGGTGACGGATTGAAATTTTCTTGTATGTAGTCTTCTATGTTATGACCATTTATCAATAAATTGCACAACTCTCGTTTGCTACAAACAAATTCACCCATTTTTCAAATCAGTTAACTTCTGCCAATATTTGAAAAGAAGTGCTTCTGCTTTTTAGGGCAACTGAATGTCTAACCAACAACTCAGAATGTTTCAAGGTTCGCCTTCCTTTTATAGGCCAATGAAATAGTGATATGTGCAAAAACTACTAACTTGCACTCTTCCCATAACCTGTTTTCAATTTGACCTTAATAGATAATAAGTGACCATAAATTATCAAGTAAAGTGGTCAAAACTGTATCAAAACCACAAAAACTGCACTGTAATCAATTAGACCTTAATAGATACACAATAATTTTATGAAAGATAAAACAAAATTGATAATTTTTTTTTATTACGCGATATGTTTTGGCCCCGTGTGTAAAAAGGAGCAAGTATGAGCAAAATTTTTTTTTCGCCTTGCATTTACTGATGTATAAAGATCTTAAAACAATAAATATCTCGACAGCGGCAAGCAGCGGTAAAGGGTAAAAGTCTCGTTAAAAAAAAATTAACACTAAAAATATACCATCTTAAACTATGTTGGTTAATTGTATTTTATTAAACCAATATTTATAATATTAATTATGAAACGTTATGAGGAGATCATAAGCATTCCAAAAATGTATAATACTTTTATATTTATATGAAAAACTTCTGAGTAATATGGCGTTGAATTGTAGTAACGTATTGCGTCAAAATTACGTTATTAAACATGAGTTAGCTTTGATGCCTATTTATATACATTATGATTAACTAAAAAAAAAAAACATTGCGAAAAGAAAGCTTATTTATTAGACTATATTAATTTATTAATTTTATTCTATTACAACGCCTTTCACATGAAATGGTTTTGAGACGGCTTTGTATGGGGCTTGACCATAGTGGGGCGGTGTGGTCTCTTTGAGGGAACTCACCGCCTGGCGCGTTGACGCCCGTCTAGATGTCATTGCCCGTTGGGCAGTCCGGCTGGAGAGGCCTCGGTTCGGTGTGCGGACCGTAGAGGCCTTCCGGCCGGTGCTGATGCAGTGGTTGGAACGGCGGCACGGGGTGCTCTCCTTCCGACTGGTGCAGGTTTTGACGGGGCATGGATGCTTCGCCAAATACCTGCACAAGGTCGTCAGGAGGGAGAGTACACCGTCCTGCCACCACTGCGATTGCGACGAAGACACGGCGCAGCATGCGCTCGAGGTTTGTGTCGCTTGGGCAGAGCAGCGTCGTGAACTCGTCGCAATCATCGGTGCCGACCTGACGCTGCCGACCATCGCCAGGGCGATGCTCGACAGCGTCAGGAACTGGGACGCGGTCGCAACCTTCTGCGAGGCAGTAGTCTCGCGGAAGGAGGCGGCGGAGCGCGTGCGCGAGGAGCGTCTCCTCGACGGCGCGAGCCGCCGCCGGCGACTGGGGCGGCGCAGGCGCGATTACCTGCGCCTGATGCCGCCCTAGCCAAGGCCGCGGGTGACTGGATCGGGGAATTAGTCCGTCACCCGCCGAGAGGCCGACCGCGTGAGGAAAGACCGACATCCTACCCGAGGGGGGGATGTCGGTCGAGGAGAGGGTACTCCTCAGGGATATTCTGTCGGGCCGACCACTGACGTCAAGTCACTCTGCTCCGGTGGTCGGCTCAACGACGAAGGCGACGTCACGGGTGGGTTACGGGTGTGCGCGCTTACGCCCCTCTGTTACCCCGGATGGAGTGGTGCGAGGAGTGCGCCGACCGTAGCCCACCCAAAAAAAAAAAAAAAAAAGCGGTATGAGATTAAGTGTATGAATATTTTAGATGAAAAACAATAAACACAAGATAAGAAACCCTTCATCAAACGCAAGTGCAGTTTTCATATGCTTAACCGCTTCTGTGTGCAGTCTTCATATGCTTAACTGACTGAAAGCATGCCAAAACTTTGTAACAGTACCAGATTAAAAGTGACCAATTTATAACGAAACCTGATAGAAGCACATATTTTAACAGGGTGCGGAATAGGTGATAGTGTTTTTATTCCTCGACGCCGAGGCTGTCCGCATTCGCAGTGCGATGACGCACATTTGCGATGCGGCCATGCCCCGAGCACGGCATTTACCTCCGAGGCAGGACCGCGATGTTGAGCGGGAGGGCCAACTGTATGAGGCTTCTCGCAGTGCGCGGTCTGCCTTCAGAGTGGCCATCCGTTTCGCCAAGGACGAGAGTTGGCGGGAGTTGTTGAACGGTCTCGACCGTGATCCCTGGGGTCGCCCGTATCGTGCGGCGCTGAGTAAGCTCCGCGCGCAGGG
This sequence comes from Lymantria monacha, assembly GCA_905163515.2. Taxonomy (NCBI): domain Eukaryota; kingdom Metazoa; phylum Arthropoda; class Insecta; order Lepidoptera; family Erebidae; genus Lymantria; species Lymantria monacha. The sequence goes on along the minus strand of LR991082.1, from coordinate 14,830,790 downwards.
TGGTCGAGGGACTCTTTCCGCAACAGCCGGAACACACGCCCCCGGTTATGGCTTCATGGCCAGATGATGACCGGGAGGCCGATGAACATAGTGTTCCGCCTGTGACGGAATCAGAGGTGGGGGCGGTAGTGGCGAAGATCCGTTCCGCCAACACCGGCCCGGACGGAGTACCCGTCCGGGTGTTGATGATGTTCCTTGAACACCTGGAGCCACGCCTTAGGCAACTGTACAACGCCTGTCTAGCGGCTGGACAGTTCTCTAAGTGCTGGAAAGAGGGGAGGTTGGTGCTCCTGCCAAAGCCGGGGCGGTCCCCGGATTTGCCGTCGGCCCACAGGCCTATCGTGCTGCTGGACGATGTGGGCAAGCTGCTGGAGCGTATCCTTGCTGCCCGCATCGTCCGGCACCTAGACGAGGTGGGGCCCAATTTGTCGGACGCTCAATTCGGTTTTCGAAGGGGGCGTTCGACTATTGCGGCTATACTGCGCCTGAGGCAGACGGCGAGGGAGGCCGTCACTGGCGGGGCAGTGCTGTTGGCGGTGTCTTTGGACATCGCCAACGCATTCAATAGTCTGCCATTCAGCTGCATCAGAGAGGCGCTCCGGTATCACGGAGTGCCCTTATACCTGAGGCGGCTAGTGGCAGACTATTTGCAGGGGCGCAGTGTCCTCTGCGCGAATAGCGTGGGAGACATTGTGCGCATGCCCATGTCGTGCGATGTCCCACAGGGGTCGGTGTTGAGGCCGACTCTGTGGCACATCGGTTGCAACTGGGCGTTGCGAGGGAGTCTCCTCCCCGGGCTGGGGCTTATATGCTACGCTGACGACACGCTCGTCACAGCCCGGGGCAGGGCACTGGAAGAGGCGATGGGCCTGGCCACTCTCGGCACTGAGGAGATGGTCAGGCGTATAGAGGCGCTGGGGCTTAGGGCGGCCCTGGATAAGACAGAGGCGCTCCTGTTTCATGGGCACCTCATGGGGCCGCCCGTCGGCGTCTCGATCGTCATCAACTGCGTCCCCATCAGTATCCAGGCCCATATGAAGTATTTGGGTCTGGTGCTCGACGGGAACTGGTGGTTTCGGGAGCATTTCCGTAGACTTGTTCCCCGGCTAGTCGGCTCGGCGTTCGACCTATCTCGGCTGATGCCGAACTTGGGCGGACCGAGCTTCGAGAGTCGACGGCTATATGCGGGGGTGATCCGTTCAATGGCATTGTACGGCGCTCCTGTGTGGGCGAGGGCTCTGACCGTCCGCCTTAGGGCTATTCTGCAGAGACCGCAGAGAGCCATGGCGGTCAGGGCTATCCGCGGATACCGCACGGTTGCGACCGAGTCTGCATGCCTATTGGCCGGAACGCCCCCTTGGGACTTGGAGGCGGCAATGCTCGCCGAAATATATCGGCGGGTGTCTTCAACTCGCGAAGAAAGTGGCGATGTTTCACCTAGCGAATTGGCCACCTGGCGTGAGGACGCTCGCCGGGAGGTTCTTGCCCGTTGGGCAACGCGGCTGGAGCGGCCTCGATACGGATTACGAGTCATCGAGGCCGTCCGGCCCGTACTGATGAAGTGGCTGGAGAGGCGGCACGAAGTCCTCTCTTTTCGGCTGGTGCAGGTCTTGACGGGGCACGGTTGCTTCGGCAAGTACCTGTACACAGTCGCAAGGGTGGAGACGACTCCGTCCTGCCAACAGTGCGGCAGCGACCGGGACACGACGCAGCATACGCTCAAGATCTGTGTGACCTGAGCTCAGCAGCGCCGTGCCCTTGTCGCTGCTATCGGTGCCGACCTCTCGCTGCCAGCCGTCGTAAAAGCGATGGTCGACAGCGAGAGGAATTGGGTCGCGGTCGCCTCCTTCTGCGAGGACGTCATCTCGCAGAAGGAAGCGGCGGGGCGAATCCGAGAGGAACTTCTCTTCGAGGATTCGCGCCGCCGCCGGCTACTGGGGCGCCAGAGGTGTGAATACCTCCGCCTCATGCCGCCCTAGCCGAGGCAACGGCTGACCGGACCGGGGATTTGTCTGGTCGCCCTGGGAGCGAGGCCACCGCGTGAGGACGACGCCCCGACGGTGCAAACTGTCCGGGCGTCGACATCAAAGAGGATACCCGTGAGGGTAGACCGCCGGGTGGGCCACTGAAAAAAAAGACCGCGTACCAGTGACCCATCCGCACGGCGTGGAGAGGTATATTGTAGGGCGGGTCTACGGGGTCTTGCGCCGCTTTTCCTGTCGCCCCGGACGGAATAGCGGGGTTCGACGTACCGTAACCCGTCGCCAAAAAAAAAAATGTGTTTTTATTCCTCGGATTTCTTTCATTCCAAACAATTTTCCGTTTAATTTTATACGAATCCAGTTTCCAGTAAGCCTATGCTTCGCGATGACAATTGATAAAGCCCAATGTCAAACGATAAAAGTTGTGGATGTGGATTAGCTTTATGTGATACTATCCCATGTTACTAATCCTAGAAATATGAATGCTTTCATCCCCGGTGGTTATACGTCTAATATCGTTTATTAAGTAGTGTGATTAAGTAGCGCTGAACCAAAGATTCAAAGACTTAGCAAAGACAATGCAATCCCAAACATCTCCTTTTTGGAATCTATTACTTTATTTTTTAGATATTTGCGAAATGTAAAATGCATGTTGCATTTATTTATGTGTTTAGTCCTACAATTATACGCGTTTTATTTATAATCGATTAATAAAATACAGTATAGAATAGAGACAAATACATAGAATTTATACACATACTCGTACATAACCAACTGGGTGGTACCTGGCAAGATAGAAATTTGGTAAAATAGTCCTTCATGACCTAAAGTTTAAGAATCACTGGTTCAGATTTATGTGTGATTCTTACTGTTTTTCTAAAACTAGTTGCTACTAATCTAAAACTGTATAAGTTTTGGGTGCTGCGCTGCGTGACTTGTTTTAGTATTGTCCTAGCATCGACGTGGGAGATCGCACGCGTATTAGAAATAACACTCGCGTATGTCTTTTTTTTTGGCGGCGGGGTAAAGAGTGTTTGCGCCCCGCCAATGCATCCGAGGTGCCAGAAGAAGCGGCGCGCGACCCCATAGACCCGCCCTACATGTACTTCTCTTCGCCGAGCGATCGGGCCACGGGAAACCGGTCTTTGTTTTCGATGGCTAGCTTATATCACTAAACCAACAAACCAAAAAATCTCATGCCAAATGTTTATGTACATTTGTAATATGTCTACGTGTTGATTATTATTGATAAATAATAAGTGCTTTTAAAAAACAAAAGTATTAAAAATCTATTTTATTTTGGTGAGATTTCTAACGAAAAATTAACGCCATATTATACTGCTGCGACGTCTAGTAAAAAAAAAATTTGGAAAATACTCAAATCTAAACCCCTAATTGGCTAGTAGTGACAGTAATTCTGATTATGAAATATTTGACGTACCTAAAAAGAAAACAATGAATCTTTCTACGTTGGAGCACACGCAGCTAAGTAATGAAAATATATATATCAGCCCATGTACTGAAAAACGATTTAGTGTGCTTCAGAATACGATATCTAGTCCAAAGAATAGTAACAATAATACCACATCAATGATGAATACTACACCAACTATACCTACGTATCCCGTGACACCTACTCGAGGTTTTTGGGGTACTGTTTCTCGTAACCATAGTGGTTTATCTACTCCTAACTAGACATGGAAATGATTGCTACTTTTATTTCATTTTCATTTGGTGAAATTATCTTTCCGTTTCACTGTGATTTCACATATGAAATTTCACATTCAACGATTTTTTGTTACACTACACATTTGCTATTTCAAATGCAGAATGATTTATGATTCATGGCACCACAATAAGAATTAGATTAGCGGCATATATAATTGCTTTTGGAGTTTCCTTAAGAATCGATTTTCATATAAGGCGCCCGGTATGAGAAAAATATGAGGAGTAAAATCTAGTGATCGAATGACCTCGTTACGTTTTTGGTGCGCAACCTATTCTGCGCACCTTTCACTTTCTGACATGAGATAATACTTCACTGAACAGTTTTAATAAATGTAAATAATAATCGTAATTAAGGAGTAAACTCCAGTCGTGCGTCGGAGCTGACACACACACACTTTTATTTTTTTGTTTTAATCGTATAAATTAGTGCTAATTTAAGTGTCATTTATTAATTTCAATTGCATTTTAATTAAAGAACTATTACAAAAACACAAGTGACACAAAGTCATAAATTCATAGTTTCTAGATTGTCTCAAAATGTCTGTGAAAAATATTGTATAATGGCTACTATTTTAAGTATTTTACTTAAACCGGACTTTACGACGACGACGATGACTAACTGACTTTGCGTCCAATTATTTTTATACTGTAAATAAATATCTGTAATAACCATGATTTAGATATGAGATACCTTAGTCATTCCATGATCACGGATGCTATAAAGTGTTTGAATCGTCAAAAATTCATATACAAATACGATAAGATTCACAAAAATAATTTTATTTGAAATATATAATACTCGCGTAAAGATGAGAACTCATTATCTTATATATACACCGTGGAATCTAATGGGCTGTTTTCCCGAAACGTATATACTCAGTTAATGATATAGAACCATAATATAGCATTTATTCAATAAAATAAAAACATAAATTTAGTCATTTGCAATCCCGGACGTTTCCTTAAAATATCATTTTTGCATAACTGTAACATGTTTTGTCTAATGATTTTGTTATACCTACGGTCGCTTGAGAGCATCGACCGTAGGTATCAATATCAACCTACGGTCAATGCTCTTACCTTGGTTACCTAATTTCTTTAATTACTTTAAAACGATGACTCCATTTTCTCAAGAATTTCTTCTTCTAATCGATCAGAATGTCCGCGACACCTACCTCTCCGACTCTACCTCTAGCCTGAGCATGTGTAAGCACTCAAAATTGCCTGTCGGTTAGTAGACGTTGTGTGGCTGATAAAATTATCGCTGTTGTAGGCACAGTCGGATTTATACTGCCACATCTTCGTAACGAATCCAGGTGTTCTGGCTGAGCGTACAGGCATATAGCCTTCGCCAAGTTGCCTCTCGCAATCGCATAAAAACGAACCATGTCTAACCACTCTACGTCAGAGTACTGGTAATGACTTGTCATTTTGTCGCACTTACTAGCACTCGCGTTCGGAATTTCTCATAAACATATGATATACGTCTAAGCTATTTGGCAAAAAATTGCAAACTGACCTATTAAAACATAGACCAAGTTCGCGCGGCTCGGGCGCATCAAAAGCAAGGGGTGCGTGCGGGACGCGAACGGGCTACGAGCTACAATTCCTAAATATTTTTTTACCTATTATTGCGATTTAATTCGAACGCTATGTCGTAGGCATGTTGGGAACAATACCGTTGCATATCAGACAATCTTAAGAACGTCTATTTATCAGATTTTTTTTTCAATGTATCATGTTTTTAGTTATGTGGGGATATTAAGAATGATTAACTGAGTACATACGTTTCAGGAAAACAGCCAATTAGATTCCACGGTGTATATACCTTTTTGGAATAATTTTACACTAAACGCTAATCTATATTTATTTACATTAAATAACTTGAAAACAAAATGAAAATAAAATCACAATAAACACACGTATCGCACTTAAATAATGTCATGCGACAAGTGAAATTTCATTTTATAATTTCATTGCGATCTGCTACTACGATGATGATGATCTGCGATGAAGGCAAGGTAGGTAGCAAAGTAGCAAAATAGCATGATTTTTAAGGCAGGTAACAGGTGTGACGTATGAAAAAACATTTCATATGATTTATCACATGCTATTTGTGAATTATGCCATGCGTACTCCTAACTCGGGCACTCAAATGCTATCAGAAACATCCTACATGAATGCTAATGCTTCTCCTGTTTCATTGAATGCTTTATGTGTATCAAGCAGGTGCTCATCTTTGAATAATATTTCATGTTCGAACTTATTACCTTTAGAACTTAATAAGAGCAATATGCAAAAAAAATATTAAAACAACTATAAACGAAAGAAGAACCACAGATAATACAAACAATAGTCCATTTTCTTTTGAATATACTTTTGAAGATAATGCGCTCACTTATGACGAAAAAACAGAAATAAAAACATCTAAATGCAACTTGAACAATAATTCACAAAAGCAAATCGAAAATAATATAACAGGACAAAAAAAAAGATTAGAGTAAGCAAAATAGAAGTCTAAAAATACACAATGAAATAGAGAAAAACTAGAAAAGGATGTAGAACATGAAGAAATACACGTATAGAGCTTCGATGAGAGTATACTTGATAGTGTGACAAATGTACCTATTTGTAATAAATGGCCTGCCGAAGAGGTTTATTGTTAAATAAACACATACATATCATCACGCCATATCCCTTGCAGGGTAGGCAGAGAGAACAGAGTGCCAGAGAACTCTATCCTTGCATACTTCACTCGCTTCCTCAACATTCATAATTCTCTTCATACACGCTCGCCGGTTTAGGAGACTCTTGACTTCACCTTCCTTCAGTACATGACCGATCTGATCTAGGTAGGTTAGTCTCGGTTTCTCACGGTACGTACATCCTTCCACTTTCGCATTGTATATTTTCTCCTTTCGCATCTTTACACCAATACTCTCTTTCATACCTACTCGCTCTCTTACGTCGTCGTTGCGAACGCGGTCGGTCAGCCTAACTCCACAGATTTTCCGCACAGATCGCATTTCGACCGCATTTATTTTACTTTCATGCTCTGTTCTGCATATCCAACTCTCGCTTCCATACAGTAATGTTGGGACAAGCACTGCGTTATGTATTGCTACACGTGCCTTCTGGCTGAGGTGGTGGCTAGCAAGAAGTTGCCCCAACGCTCCGTTCACTCTATTTCCCGCATTCACTCTTCGCTCTATATCAGTGGTGTACCTTCCATCTCGGCTAAATCCACATCCAAGATATACAAATTCATCCACTTGCTCTAGTACATCATTACCTATTGTTACTCTTACATAAATAAATTAAATAAATACGTAGAGAAAATGTACATATAACGAATTTAATGCATTTTAAGAATTCCCGATGTATTTACAAAAATATTGGGTTCCGTTGTTCTTGTAGCAGAACTCCTAGAGGACCTCCACAAAAAGGTGTCTTGCGGTGAGGAAGATATCTCGGATCTAAATTATCTGAAAAGAAAAAACTAAAAGTTTTATTTTTAGGATAGATGGATACAGGTAATGATCGATGGAATAGTTAAAATGTTGATTTTTGACAAAATTGTGGCTTTCCAAAGAAAAAAACGTTTTTTAAGAAAAATTGTACTTAAAAGTGGCTTAAAAATTTAAATGATTGCCAGAAACCTTATTCCTTCAATCATTACCTGACAAAAATATCTAAGAAGATCGTGTAAAAATCAATCATTTTAAGGTTAACCTTCTACTAAAGAAGATGATGGTCGAGCTCTAAATTGTATCTTTTGTAACAGGTTCTCGCCTCGTCTCCGTCCTCGCAATATTTTGGCGAAATAGCACTTGGTCCATATGATAGCTATGACTCATGACATGTAAACGCCAAGCTTTTGCAATAGCCATATTAATCATGTAGGTACATAATACCCACCACCACTTTTTCCGTGAACTCTGATCATTTTGTCCCTAGAAGTATTTGCATCATCATTGTTCGTCAGATGGATATTCTTTTTGATATCTCGAAATCTTTGCCTTGACATGAAATTTGAATGTCTTCATCCAAAGACCAATATAAGTCTTTTCTAAGCAATTTGTGGTAACCAGAAAATATCAAAATTTACACAGTCTACTTGAAAATCGTGACTGTTATTTTGATTAGTATAAAAATTTGAGTTTGTAAGTGTCCAGTCAAATTCAAATTCTTTATTTGCTTAAAATAGGGTTTACATTGGTCTTACAAGCATTTCGAAAATAAATTCAATTTTATCGCCTATTTGGCCATTACATAATAGCATGCAAATTTATAATAATTCTTATGAACTATGCCTCATTCCATACTACTTACTCTTTATACTCTAAATATTGTTCGACTGAGTAGAAGACCTTTTCTAAAAGCCATATTTTTAATTTTCTCTTAAATATATTTATTGCCAGTGCTTTCATGCTTTCTGGGATATTGTTATAGATATTTTTACACATGACATAACAATTTTTTTGCATTCGACAACTTTTTGGAACCCCTTCTAAAACTAAGCGATTTGGATTACTCGTATACTATTATACATCCTGCTGACGTATATATACCTATATTTATTTTGGTGAATACTGCACATTTAAATATATACACTACCGTCCAAAAGTTTGGAAGCAGCAAGGTAAAATCGAATAAAACCAAACTAAGTCATTTAAATTTAAATGTATTGATAAAAAAATAAAGAACAAACAGAAACTAACTTAAACAAAATAAAAAAAATAATATACAATGGTAAATTAGATTAAATTTTAGCTTCATCAAAGTGTCCACCTTTCTCCTTTATAATCTTCTCACATATTCTGGGCATTCTATTAATCAATTTTTTAAAATAATCTTTATCTAATTTGTTCCATTCGTTCTCTAATAGCTGCCACAAATGTTCTGAGCTCGTAGGACAACGACTTTTCACCCTCCTGTCAAGTTCATCCCAAACAAGTTCAATGGGAGAAAGATCAGGGGATTGAGATGGCCATTGCATGATGTTTAAAATGTTTTCAGCTTTTTTCTTGTTTAAAAAGTTCTGGCACAATTTAGACGAATGCTTAGGATCATTATCCTGTTGAAAAATGAATCCAGAACCAATGAGACTTAGTCCACTGGGTATGGCAGAATCTTGGAGAATTTTTAAATAGCCTTCCTTGTTTAATTTTCCGGTTATCCTCACAAGATTGCCGGGTTTACTGTTGCCAAAACACCCCCAAACCATGACATTACCACCACCATGTTTGATGGTAGGCACTGTACATGCCTCTGAAGCCCTCTCTTCTTTTGACCGGCGTACAAAGACACGTCTATTGGATCCGAAAATCTGAAATTTTGATTCGTCACTCCAAAGGACATTTTCCCATTGTTCTATAGTCCAGTTTTTATGCGCTTTTGCCCATTCTAGTCTATTTTTCTTATGTCGATTTGTTAGTTTGGGTTTTTTAGCAGCAACACATCCTCTTAATCCCGCAGACAGTAAGCGTCTTTTAACAGTAGTTGTTGAAATGGGTGTTTCTCGCGTATCATTCAGAGCTGCAGTGATCTGTGGTGCAGTTAAGCGTCGATTCCGTTTAGAAAGAACTCTAATGAAGTTGTCCTCTTGATTTGTTGTGGATTTGGGCCTACCAGATCTCTTTCTATTTTCATTTTTCCCCGTTTCTTGTTTTCTAGCAAGGGTATAGTGGACACCTTTACAAGAAATTCCGAGCCTTTCTGCGATTTGACGTTCACTGTATCCTTCCTCGCGTAGAGTGCAAATAGCGCTTCGCTGTTCAAGCGTGATTTGCTTGCGTTTTGCCATTTTCAGAAGAAAAAATACGGTCAAAGTAGTAGCCGATATCTTTCGAATACAGACAATGTTAATATCACAACTTTCACGTGCCAATGCTCAAGTGCGACTGAATAAGGTCTAAAAAAGTTAAAACCAGCAAACATTATCAATAAAACTACACCATTGCATAGGATAAAGTAGCCGACGGATTAAGTCATAAAACACGTGTTTCGTCAATATTAAGGAATTCCATAAAACTTGATGAATGTAGGATAATAATCCTTTTGTGTTTGTGTAGACAGTCGTAAAAGGTTGTAAAACTTAAGATTATTGCTAATTTTTACCGCTATTAGTCGGCATTTATTTGTTTTGTTTGAAAACAGGTGTGCTTCCAAACTTTTGGACGGTAGTGTATATACATGGCAATGTCAATATTTTTAATTTTATAAAATAGGGCTGGCAGGACACATCGGGTGCAATCCCACACATCGAACGGATACACCTTTTTTGAGCAATAAATGCTTTAACTATGGCTGTTCCATTCCCCCACATCATTACGGCATATCTTAACCCTTTCCACTCCAAGGCTGTTTTTTGTTTTTATTCCACCAGCTCCACGCTAAGATTACATTTTTTTACTTTTAGTGTTTTTTGTGTATTTTGTAAAAAAAAACGAATTTTTCTTATTTAATAAACTTTATTTTATGAGTAATTACATGATACTATATTAAAATCCTAAATTTTAATCTTTATAATCCCTTTTGGTATGGTATTTTTCGAAACAAATCCCAGGATAAGGTTTTGTCTCACATGTTTTGCAAAAATAGCATGTTTCTTTTCTCCCCCCTTTTATTTTTCGGTTGGAACACACAGCACAATCCTTGTGCTTCCCCCCCCGTTGTAAATAAATAAAGTGAGGGGTTCTATCGAGACGTTGTTCTGTATCTGCCGCAACCTCAGTTCTGCGACTTGTTTCGGGTGCCCTAAAGTCTCCAATGAGTGACATGAGCAAAGTTTGTCTGTACTTCTTATGACTCATTGCTACTTTTCCATTTCTTACACTCCAGTCTTTATACAACACATATGAATTTATAATAGAGACCTCTACCCCCCCAGAAAAATAGTTTTCTCCACCACTTGAGTGTTTTTCTTATAAAGCAGTACGAAGAAGTATATTGATCGGCCACATCAACACCACCCATGTATTCATTATAATTAACTATAACGATAGGTTTTTTTACTTCCGTTCGTATTGTTTTATTTGGCGTACGACTTCCTATGTTTCCTCTTTTTGCTTTTGCAAGTCTCCTTTGGATAGTTTGTGAATCGGATGTATAAAAAGTGCTTAGCAGTGTCACTACTCTGGTGTCACACCAAGCTAGTGAAAGGGTATTGCCTTTGCGAAAAGCAATTGTTTTTCCTCTCGGTAACTTGGGTTTTTTTGTTTCTTGTGGTAGTCCTTTTCGGTTAGGCATAATTTTGCCGGTCAAAAAGCATTTATTTTCAAATAATTCCTTAGCCAAAATTAAGTTAGTATAAAATCGATCTGTAAATATGTGATATCCTGCAGCTTCAAGTATAGACGTGAGTAGATTATTGTATAGATGTAATACAATTCTACTGGTAAATGATAATTCTGGCTTTATTAGTCCATCAGTTGTTATTTTTCCATAATATGGAACAAAAGAATAGATGTAGCTTGTCTGGGAATCAGCTAACACATAAACGCGTAGTCCCCATTTGGTAGGCTTCTTTGGATTATATGCCAAGAATGAAATTCTACCCTTGAAACCTACAGTCGATTCATCTATTGATAAATATTTGTCAGGTACAAAATGTTGTCTACATTTGGATTCGATATACATAAGGAAATTGTTCACCTTTTGTGTTCTAGTGATGGGCCCCTGATTCTTTGTTGGTATTGTTTCTAGATGCAATGTCCAAAATATCTGCATAAATCTTCTTCGCGAAAAAATCCTGCCAAAAAATGGAATATTGGAATGGAAAGCTTGACTCCAATAATCTTGCAATTCTGGACCTTCGATGAGACCCATGTTGATTACAACACCCAAAAATGCTTTCATTTCAATTTCATTCACATCTATCCAATGTTTTCCAAATAGAATATTTAGATATATTTTTTGTAGCTAAAATATTAGCAGCATATTTATTTGTTTCGGATACAATTTTCCTTATTAGTTCATCGGTAAAAAATAATTGAAAAAATTGAAGAGGCGTACTACAAAATACTGGAATTTGAGGGCCAATAACTTTACTGCCTGTTGTAAAATCAATATTTGGATAATAATTATCTTGCTTTGAAACATCCACCCACGAAGAATGGTCTGCAACAGGAATATCACAAACACTTTCATCACTACTAATTCTACGAACTCTGGGCCTTCTTCGAAAAATATCGTCGGAAGAATCCGAGTCTGTTACGGTGGCAGCCAATGGTCCTAGATCAGATTTTCTCCTCCTCGATGGTCCAGGAACTTCAGGAATATTATCTTCATTTTCACACTCGTCTTGGCAGTGAAAGGTTTCAAATACATTGTCCAACTCTCTCATATAGTCCTCATCGTCACTACTCTCAAATTCGTTTTCAATTAGATCTATATTTTCGGTTATTGACCTTTTAGACACCTTTTGCTATATTTTTTTATGTATGACAGTATGGAGGGTTATTATACTTATATGCAATTATAATCGACCGATCACTACTTTCAAAACGCGTTACTTGTTGCACCATCAATCCGTGTCCGTGCCCCACAGCGAATTGATTCAGTCACAGTCGTATCCGCCAGGAAAATTCACACCATACATGACATTACAGGTCTTTGCATGGAAACAAACACGATGATGCACAGAGATAAGTTGTTTACGACGCGAACATATAACGGTGCGATAACAACTAGTTTTATTATGTAGAATCGATAAAATTTAATTGAATTATAGTATCTTACGATTCTAGAATATGTTTCATTCATTCGTGATTCAAACATTTTAGTAACAAAAATCCCTCCTGTTTTAAAATTTTCCGCAAAAAGAGGTATTACACCATGTCGAGTATCACTCGACAGTGGAGCTAGTGGAACAAAATCAGTGTCGAGTGACACTCGACACTGGAGTGGAAAGGGTTAATATGGATTCCACATATGCAAAATAAGCAGTCATAGCGGTATTTTTATTTGCCATTCAAACACTTCTTTATCAAATATTCTTTTAAATATTCGGACTGGGTTCACATTTCCCAGCTGTCTATCTACCTCATTAGTTGTCTCCTGAGAAATAGAAGAATACATCGGTAAACACTCGCACTACATGGGCTCTTGTTGATGGCGACGAGTTTTTTTGTAACTAAAGGTTCATAATTACTACTATCATTGTCAACACTGGATATGTCGACGTTTCGCCAAAATATCTCAATATTATCGGGTACATCCTGTGGTAAAGAGGCAGTGACCATATCTTCTTCAACACCTTCTTTTTCATCAGTCAAGACGCTGGGTTCTGGTAGTATTATTGCTAACTCATATTTGGTATCGGTGTCACAATCTTCCAAAATAGAATTAACAGCATCCACTAAGCCTTTGTAGTTGTTATAAACGCTAAATCCTCGTGAAGTCATTTTGGGATACCGAAAATATAAAAAAAAAATGTATGGATTCGGCCGTCGTACTCAACTGAGTACAGGAGGATAAGACATGGAATATCTTCATAAATTTACAACTTACAGCAAACATTTATCTTTAAAAGAATACAGTAGCATCTATACTTCAACAAAAAATACAGTTTTTAAAGTTTAGATATCATTATATAATATAAAAAAAATAAAAGTTTAGCCTTATCAGTATCACTGCAATTATTGTAAAGTTGTGATCCAATCAGTCAAGCAAATTATTAGTGTACTCACATAAAATGTTTATTTTTTAATTAACCAGCAAATGTTTTTAAAAATAAGTCATCAATGAGTACTATGACTTTTTACAATTACGCCCTAACTTCAATTGTTTAACTGTACTCGATTGAGAAGGGCACCGCCAAATTAGTTAAGAAGAATTTGTAAGGTGTGTTCAACTAAATGCCTGGACTATTTGGAGTTTAATGATGAGTACAATATACCATATATTTATGTTTGGAAGAGAGTGCAAAAAAATATAGATGATATGCAATTTAAAAAGAAAACGAAAAAAAAAATTTGAATTTTTTCTTCTCTTTTGAATAAGATCGTGAATCAATATAAAGTAATTAAAAAGCTTAAAGAAAATTTGGACACGTAGATTTTTCTGAAAATTATTCGTTACTGTTTTCTGAAGCGATGCACTTCGGAGCAAATCGCCAACAGATATCAATTCATAAGGTTGTAATTTACACCCATAATTTTTCTACGGGAAGTGTACATCCGACGGCATTTTGCACTATCAGCAAATATCTTCGCCATGACGCGCCTGCGATTTGGGCCCACTTGGATCCACTCATTAAAGAAGTCAAAAATTTGAATCCTTTCGTAGATATTATACTCGTTTTATCTGATTCCCCTTCGTCACAATATAGAAACAAAAGTATGTTTTATATTATAAGTCAATTAGAGACCAACCACGAACTTATCAGTGTTACATGGACCTATTCAAAACCTGGTCACGGCAAGGGTCGAGGGACTGTTTCCGCAACAGCCGGAGCACACGCCCCCGGTCATGGCTTCATGGCCAGATGATGACCGGGAGGCCGATAAACATAGTGTTCCGCCTGTGACGGAATCAGAGGTGGGGGCGGTAGTGGCGAAGATTCGTTCCGCCAACACCGACCCCGGCCCGGACGGAGTACCCGTCCGGGTGTTGATGATGTTCCTCGAACACCTGGAGCCACGCCTTAGGCAACTGTACAACGCCTGTCTAGCGGCTGGACAGTTCCCTAGGTGCTGGAAAGAGGGGAGGTTGGTGCTCCTGCCAAAGCCGGGGCGGTCCCCGGATTCGCCGTCGGCCTACAGGCCTATCGTGCTGCTGGACGATGTGGGCAAGCTGCTGGAGCGTATCATCGCTGGCCGCATCGTCCAGCACCTAGACGAGGTGGGGCCCAATTTGTCGGACGCTCAATTCGGTTTTCGAAGGGGGCGTTCGACTATTGCGGCTATACTGCGCCTGAGGCAGACGGCGAGGGAGGCCGTCACTGGCGGGGGAGTGCTGTTGGCGGTGTCTTTGGACATCGCCAACGCATTCAATAGTCTGCCATTCAGCTGCATCAGGGAGGCGCTCCGGTATCACGGAGTGCCCTTATACCTGAGGCGGCTAGTGGCAGACTATTTGCAGGGGCGCAGTGTCCTCTGCGCGAATAGCGCGGGGGACATTGTGCGCACGCCCATGTCGTGCGGTGTCCCACAGGGGTCGGTCTTGGGGCCGACTTTGTGGGACATCGGTTACGACTGGGCGTTGCGAGGGAGTCTCCCCCCTGGGCTGGGGCTTATATGCTACGCTGACGACACGCTCGTCACAGCCCGGGGCAGGACACTGGAAGAGGCGATGAGCCTGGCCACTCTCGGCACTGAGGAGATGGTCAGGCGTATCGAGGCGCTGGGGCTTAGGGTAGCCCTGGAGAAGACAGAGGCGCTCCTGTTTCATGGGCGCCTCATGGGGCCGCCCGTCGGCGTCTCGATCGTCGTCAACTCCGTCCCCATCAGTATCCAGGCCCATATGAAGTATTTGGGTCTGGTGCTCGACGGGAACTGGTGGTTTCGGGAGCATTTCCGTAGACTTGTTCCCCGGCTAGTCGGCTCGGCGTTCGCCCTATCTCGGCTGATGCCGAACTTGGGCGGACCGAGCTTCGAGAGTCGACGGCTATATGCGGGGGTGATCCGTTCAATGGCATTGTACGGCGCTCCCGTGTGGGCGAGGGCTCTGACCGTCCGTCTTAGGGCTATTCTGCGGAGACCGCAGAGATTCATGGCGGTCAGGGCTATCCGCGGATACCGCACGGTTGCGACCGAGTCTGCATGCGTATTGGCCGGAACGCCCCCTTGGGACTTGGAGGCGGAAATGCTCGCCGAAATATATCGGCGGGTGTCTTCAACTCGCGAAGAAGGTGGCGATGTTTCGCCTAGCGAATTGGCCACCTGGCGTGAGGACGCTCGCCGGGAGGTTCTTTCCCGTTGGGCCACGCGGCTGGAGCGGCCTCGATTCGGATTACGAGTCATCGAGGCCG
Source organism: Lymantria monacha (assembly GCA_905163515.2). Taxonomy (NCBI): domain Eukaryota; kingdom Metazoa; phylum Arthropoda; class Insecta; order Lepidoptera; family Erebidae; genus Lymantria; species Lymantria monacha. The sequence continues at coordinate 14,815,106 of LR991082.1, read as the reverse complement.
TCCGGCCCGTACTGATGGAGTGGCTGGAGAGGCGGCACGGAGTCCTCTCTTTCCGGCTGGTGCAGGTCTTGACGGGGCACGGTTGCTTCGGCAAGTACCTGTACACAGTCGCAAGGGTGGAGACGACTCCGTCCTGCCAACAGTGCGGCGGCGACCGGGACACGGCGCAGCATACGCTCGAGGTCTGCGTGACCTGGGCTCAGCAGCGCCGTGCCCTTGTCGCCGCTATCGGTGCCGACCTCTCGCTGCCGGCCGTCGTGAAAGCGATGATCGACAGCGAGAGGAATTGGGACGCGGTCGCCTCCTTCTGCGAGGACGTCATCTCGCAGAAGGAAGCGGCGGGGCGAATCCGAGAGGAACTTCTCTTCGAGGATTCGCGCCGCCACCGGCGACTGGGGCGGCGGAGGCGTGAATACCTCCGCCCTAGCCGAGGCAGCGGGTGACCGGACCGGGGATTAGTCTGGTCGCCCTGGGAGCGAGGCCACCACGTGAGGACGACGCCCCGACGATGCAAACTGTCCGGGCGTCGACATTACAGCGAGGATACCCGTAAGGGTAGACCGCCGGGTGGGCCACTGAAGTAAAAGACCGGGTACCAGTGACCCACCCGCACGGCGTCGAGAGGTATATTGTAGGGCGGGTCTACGGGGTCTTGCGCCGCTTTTTCTGTCGCCCCGGACGGATTAGCGGGGTTTGACGTACCGTAGCCCGCCGCCAAAAAAAAAAAAAAAAAAAGGGTGCCCCTTATGGGGTTGGTGCCACAGTCAAAAGGATGGCGGATAGAACAGTCAATTTTCGATCAGATGTCTAATCATTTGAAGATTTTTACATACTGATTGAAAACATAGAAAACGTAATTGTGAAAAAAGTTGAAGAAAAGGATATTTTGAGAAAAGAAAAATAATACCATTAAATTTAAAACCGTTTAAAGGCACCTTTTCTGTGTATCAGATTCTGTGGAGTACATCGGTACCTAGAATGGTTTTCAGAAATATAAGTTGCTTTTTTTGTGATATAAATCAAATATGCGTACATGGATACCATCTTGGTTCTATAAATATATATTTATTTACCCGTTTCAAAAAAAGAAAATATTGACCCAGGTGTGGTTTCTTTGTCTTGTACTCCCAAGATCAAAGTTCTATCTGATATCAATGTCACTTACTTTAACACTCTATCAATGTCACTTTTTTTAACACTATCAACATCTAAAACTTGACGTTAAATTCAGTATTATGTTTTAATTTCTTTTGTTTGATTTTTAATGAATACATATTAAATTTGTATTTCTTCCTAAGATTCGGAATTCGTGTTGCATTTCGATATTTTAATTGAAGAAGAAGAGTTTAAGGTAGGAGTGAGAAACACCTCTACGGCGACACGCATCGCCGCCGGCGCTTTGAGCGGTGCAGGCGCGAGTACTTCCGCCCGATACCGCTCTAGCCGAGGCATCGGGTGACTGGACCGGGGATTAGTCCGGTCGCCCGGAGTGAGGCTACCACGTGAGGACGATGCCTCAACGGCGAAAGCTGCAGTAGCATCGACTCGAGAGGATACCCGCGAGGCTAAACCACCGGGCAGGCCACCGAAAACGAAGACCAGGATCCGGTGGCCCGCTCGCTCTGCGTAGAGAGGTGCATTTAGGCGGGTCTATGGTGTCGCGCGCCATTTCCTCTGTCGCCCCGGACGGATTAGTGGAGCGTGACCACACCATAGCCCGCTGCCAAAAAAAAAGGTGTGTGTGTACTTATGTACACGCGTTAGAAGTTATACTTCTTTGGCATAACAAGATAAAAATCAAAAATTTTATCTTTCGTCTTATTCTACGTTTGTAGAAAAAACGACACTAACAATAGAAAAAGGTATTTAATACATTGAAAGTTTTATTACAACGCATTATCTAGTAAAAATACTAAAATGTTGACTATAGCTAACTTCAGGGTGTCGGTTTTTCGAGACAGTGTGCGCGCACTTCGTAAAAATTTACTCTCATCATTTTTCCCTAACGCGCCAAAAGAAGTATAACTTAAAAAAAAAAGGCTGAAATAACTCTCTTCTGTAGCTAAAAACCGCAACATTACTGCCAACCTCTCTTAAGTAGGTATAACCTCTCTCCAGCCAGTATTTGTTTTTGCTAATATACACTTCGGTACTCTTCAGCAAAAATTCAAAATCTTCATATGTCATTCTTAGAAACCCAAAGAACATACTAATGCTCAAATACTGACACCCCACATCATCTTTTTATAGTTTTCTATAATTACAGTACCGTTCTGCCATTTTCTATATTGTAAACTAGGGCGCACCCAAAACCTTTTCCTCCTTATATATTTTTTTCTGATTAAAATAAAAATTACAACTGCGACGTCAGTGCTGATGATTTCTTTATTCATTCTAACCAACGACGAAATATGCACTTCACTAGCGTTCTACACGACTGTCACAACCGGAATGATGCTTGGCGGCTTTGCACGTCATGTGCCGGCGGCCTGTATATCAAACAATATATTCAATAAATGCAGGAAAATATGTGCCAAGAACACAAATCGTTTCGAAACCAAAACAACATTCATCATCATAAAGGACGATCTCCTTTACTGGATGTAAATCCACCTATAGATCTTATCCACGATTTTCCTTCAACTCGATGCATTTAGTTGTTCTAGGAGTGTTTAAAAAACTGCTCGAGTGTTAGTTAAATGGAAATATAGAATCAGTTAAGCTCAGTAAAACACTAAAAGATTTATTATCTAGTTTATTAATAAAAATACAGCGACAAATTCCTATGGAGTTTCAGCGGACCACTAGACCATTGCAAAATTTAAATCAATTGAATTTCAGTTTATATTGTTGTACATTGTACCTATTATATAAAAAAAGAATCTATCTAAAAATGTATATATATATATATATATATATATATATATATATATATATATATATTTTACTTCTTCTTGTTTGTATTAGAATGCCACTAAAAGAAAACGTGCTCAAATATTTTTGAAAATTTTGTTCATAGAGGAAATGAAATAAATGTTATAACTTGCCTTATCGGCAATATGCATAGCTTAATACATATTGCAGATGATACATAATATATAAAATGCTCTATATCAGAGTTAAATACCTATGCATCATTTTCGAAAAAAAAAGGAATATAGAAAAAAATAATATAATAATAATCGTAGTAATATAAGTAAATAATAAATAAATGAATAATAAATTAATAATAATCGAAGTGGTAATAAACCACTCTCATAATTATGTTGTCGTTTTAATGAATTACTTTTTAAAAATATTGAAAAGGCAGCATTTGTCGCGTCTTTACCTTGCCAAAAGAAAATAAAATAATACTAATCACATCTAATAAGCAGGACTTTAATGAACATTATTATTTTATGAAATATTTAAAAAAATCAAGGTCTCAGTCGCGGGTAGGTTCAGCGTTCTACAACAGCACTAATACAACCCACTCTCCTGTGCTTTGTTCTTCGTCGATATACCCCGGCCTGAAGTGAGCACCAGATCAGGGCTGAGACGGCAGCGTCCAGTCCACGGGGAGTTCCCAGTACGGGAATTCAACACTATTAAAATAAATAACACAGTGATAGAAAACAATACTTTATAACAATACTATATTCTATATTAATCAGTTTAGTAATCTATAACTACTGCCGCTGTATTAATTAAAAAAAACGAATAACGGCTGTATATTGCAAAGATCGACCGGCTTCTCCGTGAGCCACGATCAAATGCCGCAGCCACCCGAGCTACCGATATCTGGCGAAAACCGGTTTAGCGAGCGCGGAGACCGAAGGAATTCCATATATAAATAAATTAAAAATGTTTGCGTGTATGTTGAAACATAATTATTTTTTACTATTTTTTTTCTAATATTATTCAGAACATATATATTTTTATAATATAAGGATAACATAATATTTTTATGTTACAGCAGCATTACCAAAAATACATAAAAATTATCAGACACTCACAACCAAATGATGATGGAACGATTACTATAAAAAAAAACAGTATAAACGAGTAACTGTATCAAAGAATTGTTCAGATAATAGTGTTATATTGAAAAACAATAAAATATTACAAATTGATAATATTTATACTTCCTCAGTTGAAAATAATATTGTTATTACTGTACAAACACTAACAAAGAAAAAAAGCTATTTACAAGTATTCATGTTCATCAGAATCATTAAATATGTGGAATGTGACTAGAAGAGATTGCAGCAAACATTATTACTTATTCATTAGCTAAAGGCTCATAAAAACAGTGCCGGCGGCAGCGCCACCGGATTTATGCCGAGCGGCTATATCTGTATGTCCTAATAATCGGATCGTGAAAGGTAAATCGTAAGTAATTTTCTTACTTTTATATAGGTTTCTTGTGAAATAACATTTGGGAGAAATGACACATTCGGTTGAGGTAGATTTGGTCCCCGGAACAAGTGTCCCCTAAAGATTTATTATGGTTTATAGTTTCTTATGTAAGTAGTTTTATTTATTATTTTCAGATTCGAAATGCCGCGCGTTTATAAAAATGGTATTTATTGTACAAAGAAAGGTTTTGATGACGCTGTAGATTACAGCCAAAATTCCGCAACATCATTTTTACGTCGTATAATTGATGACGTTTTCAAATCGATTCTTAAATGTACATACAGTGGACGTCCCCTTAACGCCCAAGAAGCAGAAAGACAATCTGCTAAAGTTAAACCTATGGATCAAAATAAAAAAAAAAGCTGTTATAGATAAATAATTATACTTTTTTTTTAGCATTGATACTACATTAAATCATTATTATGAGAATTTTGAAATATGAAATTATACGTAAAAATGGATTAAACTAAGATAACTAATTTAATTTTTCCCGTTCCTCCGGACCTCGGTACTGTGCAGACATGTTTTAGAATGTCTTCTTTAATTTAATATATTCATTAATTTAATTGAAGTGAAATAATAATTATATATAATTCTATATGATTATATATAACTCTGTACGATTGTTCTGTTATGATTTTTTACGGGTATAACAACTGTACATATGCCAAAAAAAATATTGCATGTAAAGGTTTGAAACAGGTTTCCAAGGTAACTTCAGCTGAACGCGGAGAATTAGTAACCCTTTGCTGTGCTAGTGCTGCAGGCCACTTTTTAATTTTTCCACGCAAAAACTAGGAAAATCAAATGATAGACAATGGTCCCCGCGGTACTAACGGAGCCGCTTACCCAAGTGGATGGATGACTGCTCCTAATTTTGTGTTGTTTTTGAAACATTTTAAAAAACGTGTGAGGTGCTCCAAATATAATCCATGTTTAATAATCATAGATAACCACGTGGGTCACAAAGTAATGTCTATAAATGCCACAAATGCTGCTTCTACACTCAATGTTAACTATGTTCTGATGTAACAAATGAACATTCTCACATGTGAATGATAATAAGCTTGAAGCTAAAAATAAAACCTTACCGATTTTCGAGTACTGTCGACCTCTAAATATGAAAGACCCGAGATTATTAGACCACACCCTAAAGTAGGATCACGTAAAAGTAACGGCAAAGGCAGGAAAAAATGTGCTACAAGAATTATTACTGGCACTTCCGAAAAAAATCAAATAGAAGAATCTCGTAGAAAAGGACGAATTCAGCTAATGTAGCCAAAAGGAACTTTGAAAATACGACAAAGCAGCAAAAACCTAATAAAGCAATAAAAGCGAAAAGACGAAGACGAAATTCCAAGGATAGGAAGTTCTGAAGAGGATATAACCTTGCCACCATCGGCAGAATCCGATTATTTTACAGAAGATGAAATAGAAGAAAATAGTGAAGAGGAAGAAGACGTAAATGATCTCAACGAAGATATCTTTCATGAAGGTAATTGAGTGGTGGTGAATTTTGATTCAGAAAAAAGTATACCACACTGATATGTGTAGTGTATCGACTAGGTAAGTGTATTTTTATTACTATATATTGTAGTTATTGCATAATTTTAATATTTTTTTGAAAAAAATCGCCGTTTTGTGTTTGTTCCCGTTCTGGTACATTGTGTTACTAAGTGTATCTAGTGCCATACATTGACCACTTTTCTTTTGTCACATCAGGATGGAATTCAGAGGTCTGAGAGACGAGGAAATACATCAATCTCTCTTTGATTATGAAGACAGTGAAGATGGATTTGACGGTGATGACGACGGCGACCCGATTTTATTCCAGACTTGGAGATGCCAATGGAAGTAGACGATTTTGAAGAAGTTGATGAAGTGGATATTGACACCGTCATTCACGATATTGAAAATTCTGTCAGTATCTCCCAACTGCCAGCTGCTTCTGAAACACTATGTAGTGTATCCTATACATATATACGTGTGTGTGTGTTGTAATAAGTATATAAGAATGTATCCAATTAGATTATAAGTAGTATTAAATGTTTACTCATCAAGTGAGCTGTTTTAATCTATCATCCCGAACGCCCATCCTTATATGGCAACCCTGCCATGTACGGTGACCTGGCTCGGGTTCTTTGAGGCGTCGCGTATAGTAAGCGAACTACTATAGTAATTTCAAATTATATTCGACATACACAAAGAATAATAAACAAGATATGTGTCTATAAATACCCGATACGAAACGAAAAATGATGTCACAAGCGGGGATCGAACCCGCACCTATTGGGAATCCGGCCCAACCGTGCTGCCACTTACACTATCGTGAACTATTTTAGGACATGCAAATTTCGATTCATATTATATCTTACGTCTTCAAGGTGACGTATGCCATCTATCGGACAATTTTTACACATAGTATAGACTTAATACTTCAAACTTTACAGTTAGAATTGTATTAAACGATGACACAACCTTGTTATTCAAATTACTGAAATTTTTAGCATCTAATATGCTTAATTATTTATAAATACCCGATACTTAACGAAAAATGATGTCACAAGCGGGGTTCGAACCCGCACCTATTGGGCAGCACGGTTGGGCCGGATTCCCAATAGGTGCGGGTTCGAACCCCGCTTGTGACATCATTTTTCGTTTCGTATCGGGTATTTATAAGTAATTAAGCATATTAAATGCTAAAAATTTCAGTAATTTGAAGATATGTGTCGATCAACGGTTGAAAAAGAGGACGTTTTTGTAACCCAAAATGCACTGGGTTCTAACACAGCTACGGTTCAAGAGCTAAAATACCATCTCTCAGCCATAAGCGTTGTGCTTATCGTTATCTGCACTATCCTGGGCATTGGACTACTATATCTAGCATACAAGATGTATAAAATATGCCATATGGAGTGGATTAGAGACCAGTCAACGGTCCAAAATTTAAGGCGCTCCTTTAGACGTACGAGTACAAGACATCGGGAACCTTGCGCACGCTATGGAGGTTATCGAAAGGAAACAGAAGAGATGCTGAGAAATTAAAGCAATGCAAAGCACGCGCAAGGATGTGACCACATAACAATGGATATGTTCATGCTCACACTACCATAGACCTAGACCTTATTACATATATTGTTAATACGTCGATTACGTCAGCAACTTTCCCCGACCATTGGAAATTAGCTTGTGTGCGTCCCATCCCTAAGGTATCTAATCCCACATATGTCAAAGACCTCAGACCCATAAGTATTTTGCCTTTTATGTCCAAGGTAGTAGAGAAGGTAGTTAATAAGCAACTGACGAAATACATCGCAGATAATAATATTTTACCTGAGACCCAGTCCAGTTTCAGAAAGGGTCATAGTACCTCGTCTGCCTTATTAGACGTAACTGATAATATTTTGACTGCTCAAGATGACGGTATGTGCACCCTTCTTGTATTGTTGGCTTTTTCCAGGGCATTTGATTCTCTAAATATAACTCTGTTGCTATTCAAGATGACATACTACGAATTTGACACAGATAGCTGCTAAACCACCGTATCGATTCTCAGTAACCGTGCACAATATGTAGAGATTCCTGATGCCAGTGGATATAAGTTAAAATCTAGCATACTTTCACTGGATAAGGGTGTACCACAGGGATCAATCTTAGGTCCTACCTCCTCCTATTATTCTCCTTGTATAGCGCTGATATTGTATCAAACGTGAAAAACTCGCGGTACCACATGTACGCCGATGACCTACAGTTGTACGTGTCTTTTAAACCTCAAGATTACTCTATAGCTGTAAAAGCGATCAACGAAGATCTTGATAGAATAGTACAGTGGTCCAATAACAATTCTTTAGTTTTAAATCGTACTAAAAGCCAGTACATAATATTAGGTACTGAAAGTCAATTAGATAAACTAAAAAGTCACGGAACCTTTCCTACTATAATAGTACAAGGTGAACACATCGAGCGTGTAAATGAGGTGCGGAATTTGGGGCTTCTAATGGACCAATCTCTACGGTTCGAAAATCACGTCGCGAATTGTGTTCAGAACTGTTTCTACCGCCTAAAAACAATATATAAAATGCGCCCTTTCCTATGTCAACAACTGCGTGTTCAGGTAGTAGATTCTGTCGTTTTGTCCAAGCTAAATTACGCCGATACTGTAATAGGACCAAGGTTGCTATGTCGAACGGAAAAACTGTTACAAAGGGTTCAAAATTCTTGCGCCAGATTTTGCTTCAATATACCACCTAGATGTCATGTAACACCCTATTTAAATACACACGGCGTACTAAAAATGAAATTACGTAGAAAACTACATCTTGCTTGCCTTCTTTTCGGCGTCGTTAGTACAAAGTGTCCGAAATACCTCTATTCGAAGCTTACGTGAAGAAGCAACCACCGCGATCGAGAAAGTCGACGCTGTGCTCAACAGCTGGCCACGCCATCGCATAGAACAACTTAATTTCGCGGTAGCTTCTATTATATGATCTTTTTCTTTAATAATGAATTTCCTTTTTGTACCCACAATTACAACAAAGATTCACTTACGTGTAAAATATGAGGTTTTCTAAAATCTAATTTTGTATACAATTTATTTATTACTATTATTATCAGCAAGCATACAATCAGTATTAGTTACATACTAATACTGATTGTTTCGTTGTACAATTTATTAATCTGTGATAGTAGTATTATTAGTATCTGCAGAACATAACATGGTGAACGCAGTAAGAGGCCGCGGAAAATTAGTATTTGCTTAGCCGGAAGTCTTTCTTTCAATATTTCCATTATCTTTTCTCTTTTTGTTTAAATTATTTATTTACAATTTTAACACAATTTATTTATATTTGTATTTTTATGTGATAATTATTAATATATTATTAACTGATATCCGTGAGTCACACAACAGGGTTGCCAGCGGAAGATCAGTGTTGGGTGAAACCCAGCTAGTGCTGAGATGGTGACCCTTTCGGCAGGACATGCTTAGTCTGAATTTAGTCTGCTACTGATTTTACAGATTGTTGTGGTCGTAGAACTATTGTTAGTGATTACTACTATTTCTCTTATTCTTTTTATTTTTTTATTATTATTATTGTGTATAACTTTTCTTTTATTTTTTTTTTATATTAAGCGTAAATTTATTTTTTTGTTCTGTTTATGATAATTAACTTTAGCATGTCTTCTGCCGAATAAATGTATTTTCTTTCTTTCTTTCTTTCAAGTCGATACGGACGGTGGATATATACAAGGAATAACGGTATAAGGAATTGAGGTAATCGAATTAGATTTAAGTATATAATTACTTTATATAATTATGCTGTAGGTCTATTGTTTTTTATTATAGTTACTAATTACTTTGAATGTGTAATAAACTTAAAGACACTTTAGTCAAGTTAGGTTATTCTAAGAGAACTAAGGATATTTACAGAAAAAAATAAAATAAAAAAGCTATGAAATATAACTAGATTTTTATATACAGTAGGCAAAAAAAGTCATCGGCCACTTGGATTATTTGCCTATTCTTGAAGTTTTTCTTATTAAGAGATATGAAATTCCACTTCAATTCAATTTATTCACTTAAATTATAGTATATTTTCATAAGATAATAAATTTCTGACTAAATAATTCAGATTCTTGGTATTCATATTTATTTTTAAAAAATTACAAATCGGGCGCAAAAAAGTCATCGGCCACATATCATTTCTTAACATCCTACTTATGTTTCGACGCTTAATCGATGGCAATCAAGTTCAACACTTCTTGCATCACATGTCAGTATTTATTCACATATGAATACTGCTGTATCTATTATCTCTCTCTCTCTCTATATATATTAATAATGGTTTGAAATAATTGGAGTGTCATATTATTACATTCCACACGTACTCACTCGAAAAAATATTTTACAGTGACAAAAAATGGCTCCAAGAAAAGAAACGACTACTGAAGAACGGGAAATTATCATTAATCTCTACAACAGTGGCAATAGTGAGCGTGAAATTGCAAAAATTGTATCAAGACCACGATCGACCATCAACTCGATTATTAAGCGCTTTACTACGACCGGTACAGTATTCAACAAATCAAGATCTGGCCGGCCATCCAAAATAAATCGGCGATTGCGCAACATCATAATCCGAGAAATAAAAAGAGACCCGAAGATTTCTGCTCCAAAGATAACAACAAATATTGTTGAATCAATTGGAGTATAACGCCACAAACGATTAGAAATGTTCTGCACAAGGATGGATACCGTGGTCGAGTATCGCGCAGAAAGTTCTTCGTGAGTAAGAAGAATAAGTCGAAGCGAATGCAATTCGCGAATGATAATATAGATAAGCCGCAAGAGTACTGGAACAAGGTTATTTGGTCAGACGAGAGCAAATATCAATTATTTCATTCGAAAAGAAGAGTTTCCCTTTGGCGTCAGAACGGCACAGCGCTTGAGCCTAAAAATCTTACGCCAACTGTCAAACATGGAGGTGGGAGCGTTATGGTGTGGGGCTGTATGACTGCTTCTGGAGTGGGAAAATTAGTTTTCATCGATGGTAAAATGGACCAGTATGTTTATAAAAATATCTTAGCAAATAATTTGATGTCAAGCGCCCGTCAACTAAATATTGAAGCGGACTTCGTGTTTCAACACGATAATGATCCGAAGCACACTGCGCGCAGTGTGAAGGACTGGCTCTCCAGAAATGTTCAGAGTGTACTCGAATGGCCTGCGCAATCTCCAGACCTGAATCCGATCGAGCATTTATGGGAACATTTGGATTCAAAAATACGCGAGCACTCTATCACCAATATCGCTCAGCTGAAATCAATTATAATAAACGAATGGGAGAAAATTTCGGCGGATGTGACCAAAAAGTTAGTGGAATCCATACCAAGAAGGCTGCAAGCAGTTCTTAGAGCTAAGGGATATCCCACAAAATATTAATTATTTCTCAATATAATAAAATAAAATGATAAATTGGACCAATTCTCAACCAAGTGTCATTAAATTATACGTGGCCGATGACTTTTTTTGCGCCCGATTTGCAATTTTTTAAAAATAAATATGAATATTCATTAACCCGGCGTGTGTATACTGGGACTTTAAAGGAACAGTCGAAATTTCGAAGTTAAAATTCTTTCTTGCCGATAGATGGCAGGCTCCGGTTCCCCTCCCTAAAAAATCTAGGTAGTAGTAGGGACTGAATGGCTGGCGGACCGCCGGTTTCGACAGTTTATCTAGTAACGCCCGTGAGTGATAGTCGTTGCCGTTCCCTGAAAGGGTCAGTGTACACACCGTGTCAGTATTTTCAAAGGTAAGTTGATGGTATTGTATTTGTCGTTTTCGTTATTTTTCAGTTTTGTTTGTATTAAAATGAGTGTTGCATGTATTTGATGCTGTTGTGGTTTTTTTTTTAAACTTCAACCTTGATGAAAAAAAATTTTTTTTTTGTATTTTTGTCGTATAATATATTATCAGTAGTTTTTCCATTATTTTTAGCAGTTTTTCAAAATGGGTGAACGGAGTCCATCCCAGATCATGTACAACTTACGCGACCGTCGTTCTCAAGTATTTTACGACCAGGAAAGTGAGGATGAACCCAATGGAGAAGAGGTTCACGAAGATATACCCAGCGAGCAAGATTGCGACCAGGATTACGATTTCGACCAACCAAAAAGACGACGAGTCAACGAAAGAGCGGAAAGTAACGAACCTGAGGAAGAACCAGGACAGGCAGGTCGTCGGAGATCAGTTATTAAAGGCAAAAACAATTTCCGGTGGTCGCTGAACGCACCTGAAACGAGAGGACGTCATACATTTCGAGTGTACTTGCCGTCAGCAAAAGGGGAAGCGAAAAATATTACAACACCCTTGGAAGCTTGGTCTCTATTATTTACTCAAGAAATGCTTGAAATAATTGTTCAGCACACCAATGAAGAAATCGATCGAAAACGAGAAGTAAACGAAAACATTCCTACGTTTGCTAGAAACACCGATATAGTCGAACTAAAAGCTTTCATCGGGTTGTTGTATTTTTCCGGTATGGAGAAAAATAATCACAGCAATTTGGAAGATCTGTGGAATCCTGAGTTCGGGTATAATTTGTACCGAGTTGTTATGTCAGAACGTCGATTTCAGTATCTTCAGGAAAATCTTCGGTTTGACGACAAGAATACGCGAAATGCAAGAAGAAGAGAACACGCTTTAGCCCCCATAAAAGATCTGTGGGATTTATTTATTGCGAATTGCAAAAAAATACTATTCGCCGTCGTCTAAATGTACAATCGATGAACAACTCCTTGGATTTCGTGGCCGTTTTGGAGCGAGAGTATACATTGCTAATAAACCGGATAAATACGGAATTGTCACATGCAACGACGCACAAACATCGTACCTGCTAGACGCTGAACCTTATGTTGGAAGAGTAACAACAGCCGCAGGTGATACCGTACCGAGTTATTATATCAAGAAATTGACTGAGCAGATCCACCATTCTGAACGCAACGTAACCTGCGACAACTGGTGCATGTCCGTGAAGATTGTTCAACAGATGAAGCAAGATTACTCCTTGACAATGGTTGGCACGTTGCGAAAAAACAAGCCCGAAATACCAACGACGTTTACACAGTCAGCTGCTGCCGGCACGGTGCGGTACTCTTACGCCGATGGAATAACGCTACTTTCCTACTGCCCGAAAAAGAACAAGGTAGTTTTGCTATTATCAAGCTTGCATAAAGCCGGCCGAATGGATAAAACAATCGGTAAGCCAGAAATCGTTGGTTTTTACAACGCTACGAAAGGTGGAACGGACACGTTTGACGAGCTGTGTAAGAATTATACGACAAGCCGAATCACCAAACGATGGCCTATGCGCTTTTTTTACGGGATGCTGGATCAGGCAGGAGTGAACAGCGCAATATTATATAATTTACGAGAAGCCAACACCACCTTGATTCGTCGTGCTTTTACTAAACAATTGGTTCAAAGTATGTTGAAGCCACATTTAGAGGCTCGTTTACAAAAACCCACCTTGCGGAGGAATATCAAAAACCTTATTACCGATATTCTCGGAGTTAATGAATGCAGACCCTCAACGACGGGCAAACTAGAAAAAAGAAAAAGGTGTTCTGTCTGTAATTGGACACAAAATAAGAAAACGATGTACTGTTGCGTTTTGTGCGAAACGCCGGTTTGCGAGGACCATCGACTCCACTATTGCAACAATTGCGCACAGTAATTTGCGTTTTTTGAGATAATTATTTCCAGTAATCATTTCTTTGTATTTTAAACAATAAAAAATTATTTTTATCGTAAAATTACATTCTCGTTTATTTTATTACATGCATGAATCCATAAAATACTCCCCACTTTCAGGTGCTCAAATAATTCAACTTTTAGGAACCCACACCAAAAACAGTATATTCTTTTGAATACTCATAGTCTAAGTTACAAAACCCTAGAACCGTTTTTTTTTATATTTGTTAGTTGTAGAGTTACGAATTTCGTAACAAAACTCCGTTTTTTCCACTTGATTATTTAATTTTTTTTGACATCGGTTTTTAACTTTTGAGTTCGGTAGCTGCTGGGTCGTGTAGTAGAGACTTAAATAAATAACCCAGAATTTTTTCAGATTTTTTGGAAGCCTACAAAGCCTTGTAAACTTGACTGTTCCCTAAAGTACCCAGTATACACACCGTGCATCGAAAAATATAGTGTACACACGCCGGGTTAATATATCCGAATTATTTAGTCAGAAATGTATTATTTTATGAAAATATACTGTAATTTAAGTGAATTAATTGGATTGGAGTGGAATTTCATATCTCTTAATAAGAAAAACTTTAAGAATAGGCAAATAATCCAAGTGGCCGATGACTTTTTTGCCTACTGTATGTTAGAATCTCTTAGAGAAACAAATTGAAGAGAAACATATTAAAGGGCAGGCATTTTCCAATCGAGTTCTAAGGTCGATTTAGGTTCAATAAGCGCCACCATGGAAAAAAAATATTTTAAAACAGCTGTATCTATGCTCCCTATGATGACGGGTGATGAAAACGTCACCCGGAGCCTGATAGATGCAATCGAGTTATACAGTACCGCGCTGGATGACCAAGATAAAAGTATGTTAATGTATTGAAAACACGTTTAACACAAAATGCTAAGTTGAAACTGTTACAATCATGACTCATGCGATGAACTATTAAGTGACATACGAAACCATTTATTGACGAAGAAATCAGATACGGCGATTCATAATGAGCTAGTTCAAATAAAACAAAACGGTACTTCACTATAGTAAAGCCAACGAGATGAGATAAATTATGTAAAAAAAAGTAACCGGTACTGAGTTACACTACGAGAGCGAGCGATTATTATCTCTGTCCTTGTCTCTCGCACGGTATTGTCTTTGTCTCTCGTATGCTATTGTCCTTTTGTCTCGTTGTCGATGCGAATTTATAATACAGGAAAGCTGTGCGTACAGAGTTTGTCAACGTTTGGGCCACCATTTTGTGAACAAGTAAGTTTATACTTCATTCCTGTATGGATTGCGCTCGAAGTAATACGTGTATTTTTTCGTTTCCGTATTTGTTTAGTTTTTTGCTGTTATTAATTCGTTACTGTTAGTTTTTCGTTTTTATTAGTTCGTAACTGTTGGTTTTCTGATATTTTTAATGTTATTGTGAGTGGTTGTTGCTTTTAATTATGGAATCACAGACTGGCAGCTCTAGACAACCATTGAAATATATCAATTCACCATGCAAAAAACGTCAAAAGGTAAGTTACCTTATTAACAAATTTTAAGGAGTTTACACTGTACATATTTATTCGTAGGACGACGTTGTTGACAGTTTTCTGTCTACAGCGGGATAGTACCACACTCTCGTAAAAGATCGACGTCTGAGCAATGGCAATGTGCTGATGCGTTTCATTCGGTGAGCGAGAGAGCCGGCAGCCGAACTGGGTGGGTTTGGGATTTATATTGGTAGGTAGTGGCCTAGCTGTACCCCTGGTATAACAAATGTCCATGGGCGGCAGTAACACTTACCATCAGATGTGCTGCTTGCTCGTTTGGCACCAAAAGCAATAAAAAAAGGATTACTATTTACCATTCCGGTTTTCTTAAAGAAGCTTTTTTAAACGATAGAATTTCTAGCGCACGTTTGAGAAAAATATTTACCTAACCACCATTTTTATTTACAGCGGACTTATTTTATCTCGGCCGAAAAACAAATGGTCGTAAATATACACAAACACGTAAAGCAAACTTGGCCGACTGATGAATATCCATACAAAACAAATGTAATGGAGAGAACGGCGAGCATTTTAGGAATTGGTATAGCTTTCGTATATAGAACTATGAAAGAACGCAACAAGCGGAGTGGTAAAAAGCCCACCAAAAAAAAAAAGATTATCATTTTCTAAAAAAAACAGATGAGTTTGATAAAGGGGCTATACGAAAGAAAGTCCATAGATTTTTTCTGAAAGGTGAATTACCCACACTAAAGAAAATACTCCAAGACGTCAATAATGATGAAGACTTACCTAATTTTAAGAGATCTACATTTCAAAAACTACTTAAACATTTGAAATTTAAGTTCATAAAACGACAACGAAACAATGCGTTAATAGACAGGGATGACATTATACTATGGCGAATGAATTATTTAAGACAAATTAAAAAATACAGAACGGAGAATTGCCCTATATTCTATATGGATGAAACATGGGTGAATGCAGGTTTGTGAAATAATTGTACATTTTGGTATATTCCCGTTGGCCACCACTGAATTCCCCAACACTAGTAGACACTGGGAAAAATTATAATTGACTATTTCGTTTTCAGGGCACACTGTCTCTAAAACCTACGTAGACACTACGGTTACTTCAAAAAGGCAAGCTTTAATGGAGGGACTGACTACTGGAGCAAAGAACCCTACTTCGAAGGGCAGACAACTGATTGTTATTCATATGGGTAACGAAAATGGTTTTGTAGTGGGTGCTGATCACATATTCGAAGCAAAAATTACAGGCGATTACCACGAGTCAATGGATGCAGTCCTCTTTGAGCAGTGGTTTGAGAACATTTTACCGAAACTTGGTGAAAATGCGGTTGTGGTACTGGACAATGCCCCTTACGCGCCAAGAAAAATCTCCTACAACTGCATGGAGAAAAGCAAATATTCAAGAACGGTTGTGTAATAAAGAAATAAGATATGAGGAAGAAAACATAAAGGCAGAACTTTTGAAGAAAGTGAACGAGGTTAAGGCAAAATTCCAAAGTTACGCTGTGGATGAGCTTGCAAAAAAATACAAGGTGGATGTCCTATGACTGCCACCTTATCATTGCGAGCTTAATCTCATTGAACTCGTGTGGGCTGACGTGAAGGGGCACGTAGCCCGCAATAATACTACATTCAAATTTGAGGACGTGAAAAAATTGCTACAAGAAGGAATCCACAATGTATCCGCTGACAAATGGCGCAATTGTGTGGATCACATCATAAAAACAGAAAACAACTTTTATAGCAAAATTTACATCATGATAGTTAGCTATTATTACTATTGTATTATTACAATAGATAGTTTTGTAACAAATACGACTGATTCGGCATCTTCTAGCGAATCATCTTCGTGTTATACAGATGACAGCGACTAGAATAAATTTAAAATGAATTATAATTTCTTCAAATAAAAAGTTTAGAACCACTGAAAGATTGTTTACATTTTTTATCTCGTCTCATTGGCCTTAGGCTAGGTTCAGATGACAAGCGCTCAACGCGCGTTTTGATAACGCGCGTTTACAACTACATACATTTTATTCAGGCCGTACACATGCTAACGCGCGTTTTAGTAACGCGCGCGTTCAACGCTGCGCTAGCGCTCGACTGTTGTCAGCGCGCGTCAACGCCGCTTTGAGATCATTGGTTTTCTATGTTTCCGTTCAGTTGAGCGCGCGCTTTCGACGCGGATAGACGTATTTTAGGGTTCGTCAATCAAGTTCGTCCGAAAATCGTCCGAAATGGAAACCGAAGCTTTTAATACGGAATTATTAATTGATGAAATAGAGAAACGTCCTGCGATATGGGACATGACAAGTAGCGATTATTCAGATAAGAATTTGAGAAGACGGGCTTGGGAAGAACTCGTCCTTATATTTTGTGAAGGACATGACAATGAAGAAAAGAAGAAAATATTATGTGAGTATATATATTTATTTACATTTACAATCGGTTTGTGTTACAAGTTAAATATAACGATCCTGCCAATCTACTTTTCCTTCATTAATGAAATAGTTTGTTAAATGTACTCGAACATTATCCGCCTGTCGCACAGCACGTCCGGTATAATGTGAGGCTAGATTTTCCAGGGGTGGCGTATAAAGTGTGTCTTCAAAATTGTAGCCATCCCTGATTCTGACATAATTATTTAGTGTACATATCGCTTTTACGATCTTTTCTGCAAAACCGATGTTAACATCTAACGGCCTGTGTAAAATGCGCCATTTATTGCACATTATGCCAAAAGTACATTCAACATACCGGCGTGCTAATGTCAAACGGTAATTAAATATTTTTTTAGCATAAGTTAGTGACCTTCCCCCATATGGACGCATTAAATTCTCCATCATGCCAAAAGCTTCATCAGCCACTATCACATATGGCAACGTTGTCGGTCTATTTTGTATTAACAATGCCTTTGGCTCAGGTAGATCTAATGACCTTTCTGTCAGCTTTTTGTACAATGAAGAATTCTTGAATATACCTGAGTCACTGTTTTTACCGTAGGCACCTATGTCAACCCACACAAAACAATAGTTTGCATCCGCTAGCGCCAATAAAACTAGCGAAAAATAATTTTTATAGTTATAATACATAGAACCCGTGTGTTCAGGCTGGATTAACCGTATATGTTTCCCGTCCAAGGCTCCCAAACAATTGGGAAACTTTGAGTTCTTTTCAAATATCGTGGATATTTCACACCACTTTTCTTTCGTTGGTTCACTCATAACAACGGGCCTTAATTTTTTCCAAATAGTTTCACATACATGTGGTATTATAGTAGCCACAGTAGATTTGCCAATTCTATAGTCGTAGCTTAATGTCCCAAATGAAGATCCAATGGCCAAATATCTGGAAACAAACATAAACTATTACTAAATACTGTTTTTTTTTTCAGCATCATCCCTGCAAAAAAAGTGGAAGAGTTTACGGGATAATTATATGAGAGAGGTGAAGAAAATAAAGACTGTCAAATCTGGATCAGGAGCTTCCAAAACTTCGACATATATTCATTATAATAGACTACGATTTCTACAGGCATCAATTGCCAACAAAGATACAGAAAGTAGTTTCGATGCAGATAATGCATCAACTTCGTCAGAGGTTGCTGAAGTAGAAATACACTACCGTCCAAAAGTTTGGAAGCAGCAAGGTAAAATCGAATAAAACCAAACTAAGTCATTTAAATTTAAATGTATTGATAAAAAAATAAAGAACAAACAGAAACTAACTTAAACAAAATAAAAAAATTATATACAATGGTAAATTAGATTAAATTTTAGCTTCATCAAAGTGTCCACCTTTCTCCTTTATAATCTTCTCACATATTCTGGGCATTCTATTAATCAATTTTTTAAAATAATCTTTATCTAATTTGTTCCATTCGTTCTCTAATAGCTGCCACAAATGTTCTGAGCTCGTAGGACAACGACTTTTCACCCTCCTGTCAAGTTCATCCCAAACAAGTTCAATGGGAGAAAGATCAGGGGATTGAGATGGCCATTGCATGATGTTTAAAATGTTTTCAGCTTTTTTCTTGTTTAAAAAGTTCTGGCACAATTTAGACGAATGCTTAGGATCATTATCCTGTTGAAAAATGAATCCAGAACCAATGAGACTTAGTCCACTGGGTATGGCAGAATCTTGGAGAATTTTTAAATAGCCTTCCTTGTTTAATTTTCCGGTTATCCTCACAAGATTGCCGGGTTTACTGTTGCCAAAACACCCCCAAACCATGACATTACCACCACCATGTTTGATGGTAGGCACTGTACATGCCTCTGAAGCCCTCTCTTCTTTTGACCGGCGTACAAAGACACGTCTATTGGATCCGAAAATCTGAAATTTTGATTCGTCACTCCAAAGGACATTTTCCCATTGTTCTATAGTCCAGTTTTTATGCGCTTTTGCCCATTCTAGTCTATTTTTCTTATGTCGATTTGTTAGTTTGGGTTTTTTAGCAGCAACACATCCTCTTAATCCCGCAGACAGTAAGCGTCTTTTAACAGTAGTTGTTGAAATGGGTGTTTCTCGCGTATCATTCAGAGCTGCAGTGATCTGTGGTGCAGTTAAGCGTCGATTCCGTTTAGAAAGAACTCTAATGAAGTTGTCCTCTTGATTTGTTGTGGATTTGGGCCTACCAGATCTCTTTCTATCTTCATTTTTCCCCGTTTCTTGTTTTCTAGCAAGGGTATAGTGGACACCTTTACAAGAAATTCCGAGCCTTTCTGCGATTTGACGTTCACTGTATCCTTCCTCGCGTAGAGTGCAAATAGCGCTTCGCTGTTCAAGCGTGATTTGCTTGCGTTTTGCCATTTTCAGAAGAAAAAATACGGTCAAAGTAGTAGCCGATATCTTTCGAATACAGACAATGTTAATATCACAACTTTCACGTGCCAATGCTCAAGTGCGACTGAATAAGGTCTAAAAAAGTTAAAACCAGCAAACATTATCAATAAAACTACACCATTGCATAGGATAAAGTAGCCGACGGATTAAGTCATAAAACACGTGTTTCGTCAATATTAAGGAATTCCATAAAACTTGATGAATGTAGGATAATAATCCTTTTGTGTTTGTGTAGACAGTCGTAAAAGGTTGTAAAACTTAAGATTATTGCTAATTTTTACCGCTATTAGTCAGCATTTATTTGTTTTGTTTGAAAACAGGTGTGCTTCCAAACTTTTGGACGGTAGTGTAAGTTCTGGCTTTAAGAGTCCTAAATCTACTTCAAGAAAAAAACAAAAATTAAATCCTGCTGATGAAAGATTTGCAAACATATTAGAGCAGAGTTTAGCACAGAAAAATGTGTCTCATCCAAAAGAAGATGACGATGAAGACAAGCTGTTTTGTTTGTCACTCGTTAAAGAGATTAAAAAAATTCCGGAATATAGGCGACTTCAAACTAAAATTGCCATTTATAATTTAATTTTGCAAAACCAAAATGAATTTCAAGGACCACAACAACAGACATATGAAAATCAAAATTACCCGGTATCACAACGAAGAAATTATTCATCACAAGAGCAGCGTCATCAGTCATCAGCTTCTGTTGAAGGCTTTCGTTATCATGATTATAGATCACAGCAGTCTAGTGTGTCAAATAATTTTGCACATTATGGTTATACTACAGCAATGGGGTCTCCATCGCCAGCTACTCCATCGCCAGCACCAACTAATGTCAGCAATGAATCAGAGTTAGAGTTATTCTGCGAGTAACAAAATGTTATTTTTTCTTTAAAAAAATTGTTCCTAAACAAGTTGATTTGATTTATTTGATTTATAGATTTTGTTGATTATTAAAAAACTTACCTCAATGTAATTATGAGTTTTTCTTCCGGTGAAATGCTATATCGCACAGCGTTTTTATCTGCTACGAGTTCATCGTTTATGAGAGTCAGTAAGTCATCAAATGACTTGATGGACATTCTGAAGTAGTTAAAGAATTTGGGCTCAAATTGCCTTAACTTAGGATATAAAATAATGTACTGACTTTCAGTCAGCCTGGTTGACAAAATTGGGTGAACCCAATATCTCCGTCTTCTGTTGTGTCGTTTCTGCCGTCTGTATAAAATCACCGATAAAACTGTTTCTACGTCCATCTTCGACAAATGTAGAACTCAAACTGGCCGCAACAACGCGCGTTTAACGCCTGACAAGCGCGCACCATGTGAACACTATACAAAAATTCAACGCGCGCTGAGCGCTTGTCATCTGAACCTAGCCTTACTATAGACGATTATGGCGGTAAAATAGAACAATTATTCGTAGATTTGACAATTTCGCAAGCCGATGGCGATCAAAGTGCTCTTAAAATATTACGTCCATTAAATGAAAAAATTGCCGTCAAAAGTTTCGTTAGTGGGTTGAAAAATCGACAATTAAGTACTACTTTAACAGCGCGTAATTATACAACGTTAAAGGATGCCATCAGGGGTGCAAAAGATGAAGAGGTTTCTTGTAGGCGCCAGAATAAGGAGGAGTTTGTTTACCTTGGGAATCAAAATCATGCAAGTACGTACGACAATGCCCGTGGTAGATTTAAAGCCTATCGCGCAGGGCGATCCGAATTTGCGCAGCAACATAACCCGGTACACAACAAACTATCACGCACAGCGCGCAGTTCTTATTCGCCAAGGGAACATCCACAAAATACGCGGACTTTTATTAGAAGTAATAACTATAATCGTCGTTGCAAATTTCAGGATAATAATAACAGAATTAATTTCATAAATTCTACTCTTTCTAGTACAACTGACGAGTCGAATGACATCATAAGTTTTTTCGTGGCGAATAGTATTTGTAATTGTGAATTCAGTAATTCAATCGAGCTCGCGGTAGGTAATACCAAATATAGATGGTTACTCGATACCGGAGCGTCATTGAGCGCAATAAAATATGAAACGCTGTCAAATCTAAACATACCCATTTATAAGAATAGAATCTACATAAATGGTATTGGAGGCAAATTACAAACCGAAGGCATGTTATATATGTTTACATAACTTTGTCTGAAAAGGGTTTGGAATTCAAACATAAATTCCATGTTATAAAACAACTCCCGACCCCAACAGCCAAGTTAGGGCAAGTTAGGTAATAACAGTTATTTAAACGTACCATATAAATACGGAGTTAAAATATGACTGTGTGATTTTTCCAAGAGAATTATGTGATTTTTTTGCGGCGGTATTGCGAGTATAGCAAATGGCAAAATGCCCATACAAATATTAAATACACGAGAGACTGAAGTCAATCAAAATAACTCATATTTTAAACCAGACTCAGATTATTTAAGCAATTATTCAATTTGTTCTTTTGGACAGGATATAGTTAACCCGAAGCGAGTACGTGAAATGTTTTCTCTATTAAATTTGAACCATTTAAATGAAGAGGAAAAGACCTCTATAATGAAAAATTAAATAAAATAATAAAAAAATATTTGTGCAAAATTCTCAGACGTTTTTATGTTACTAGCAGATAAACTGTCGACTTGTAATTTATATGAGCAAAATATACAGTTAAAGCCCAATAGTGAATCAGTTTATGTTAAACAATACCGGTTACCATATTCTCAAAGAGGAGAAATGGAAAAACAAGTAAAAAAATTGTTACATGACGGAATTATTGAGCCCGCCTGTAGTGAATGGTCCAGCCCAGTTCTTCTTGTCCCGAAAGGGTCAGAGAATAGTGAAAATAAAACTTGGCGTTTAGTTATCGATTTTAGGAAACTAAACGATCGCATTATTGGCGATAAATTTCCATTACCCAGCATCACAGATGTTCTAGATTCTTTATCAGGGGCTATGTACTTCTCACATTTAGACCTAAACCAAGCTTTTTTTTAATTTCCATTAAATTCCACTTGTCGAAAGTATACAGCTTTTACTACACGGTCAGGACAATATCAAATGACTAGAATGCCGATGGGTCTTAAGACGAATCCCAGTTCTTTCAGTCGCGCCATAACGATAGCAATGTCGGGGCTGACTTATGATACAGTGCTGACTAGTGCTGTGCTGACTAGTGCTGTGCTGCTAGACATTTAATCTAGATAAAAATCATAAATTTATATTAAAAACAGATGCGTCGGGATATGCTATCGGATCTATGCTTTGTAATCAAAACGGATTACCTGTAGCTTACACTAGCCGTTCCTTAAAGCCGAAAAAAAAATTACCCCACTATTGAAAAATAACTCTTATCGATAGTGTATATGTATGTTTATATACTGTAAAATATTTTAGACCGTATTTGTACGGACGTGAATTCATAATCGAAACCGACCATAAACCTCTCATTTATTTATTTGGATTGAACAATCCTTCGAGTCGTTTAATGAAATTCAGGCTGTTGCTAGAGGAATATAATTTTGAAAAAAGGTATATAAAAGGTGAAGCCAATATAGCTGATGCCTTATCACGGATACAAATAACAAATAACGAGTTGAAAGAAATGAATGAGCATGCTATTTCAGTATTGACAAGAGCGCAGATAAAGAAATTGAATAATAGAAGTACGTTAGAGAAGAATGACAACCATCTGGTCGATAAGTTTACCACTAACGATTGGCCCATACACCCAAAAGATGTGGGGATACTTAAAAACCAAAGGATTGTATAGAATTATTATTTATAAATGAGCATTACTGGAAGAAGATCGACGATAGTGCGAAAGACAAATCTAGGTTATTTAGTTATAGTTCTTATAAATCGATACTATATGTCAAACCAATGTGCCGATCATATTATGCACGAGCTGCTTTTGTGAGGGCATTGGAAAACTTTTGTAAAGAGACAAAACTGGATAGTCTTTATATTGTAAAACGTACTGACAATTCTCAATTAATAGAGAATTTAACGAACACATTAAATGAGACACCAAATTGGTTCGGACCACGGTTGTTTATTTTAAAAGGTGGTTGTTTATTTTAAAAGAATTTTAATATCACAATATTTTTATTGCAATTAAACTTCGGTATTAACATATTTTAAGCTATGAGTTATGAGCTATGAGTAATTAGCTATGAGGTATGAGCTATGAGTTATGATAAGCGCCAACTATTAATGATCACGACCTGCAAAGGCCACAATGCTGTTCTAGTAAACACAGGCAAGAAAACAAGAGCCACTAACGAAGACATTAAAAAGCCTTCATGTGTTCTTTTGTATAATGAAAATAAAAAAGGTATAAACTACAGTGACCAAATGTCGTCATATTACTCGACTTTAAAACGAGGACTAAAATGGTATCAAAAGGTCATGGCAGAATTTTTATTTGGTATTTCTCTTGTAAACACCTGCATAATTCATAATATGGTTCATACTAATAAGAAAATTTCAAAGAAAGATTTCACAGAATCAATCTCTGAAACTCTCACTGGACGAAGTATTTCTGAAACAGGTATGTTATCAAAATTTCACACTAATATTAATTTTTATTTTTAACAGATGATTGATGTTGTTTTACTACGACGGTTTGTTACTTCATCACACTGTAAATTGCTGAACTAATTGCATTAAAATAAGGCATGGTTATAGTTTTAAGTCGAAAAATTAAAACTGTCTTTTTCTGACTGTCTTTGTCTGTTCTTTTTATTTTTGTTCATTCTAGTTGTTTGTGTCTGTGTTACTATTATTTTTTAAAGCATAAAATTTATAGCATAGATGGAACTTCCAAAGACAGCCATTTTGATCAGAACTTCCTTCCATATCTAGACGTATTATCTTTGATATTTCATACTTTCAACAACAATAACCAAGCTGTAACTGCTAACTATTTTACTCAAGCTTAATGTTTTACAATTATACTCACTAATACCCATATCTATACATTAAAACAATTTATAACTAAAAATGCCGTTTATAGACACCTAATGTGTTTATTTCAGGATTTCCTACTGGCAGATGTGCTGATCATGTACCTTAAAAAAAGTGGTCAACAAAAGCGCTGCGTAGGCTGCTATGACAAATTAAGGCTTACGTTAAATAGCAGTCAGGCTGTAAAAAAGACTAAAAAGATTGTTATAATACTTTTTGTGTCCAGTGTGCGAAATCGTTTTGCTTGCTCCGTTTTAACGAAAAACATTTTGACCGAACTCATTGAATAAATATTTTAATATTATCATAACTGCAACTCTCTTTTATTCCCATCCCTAGTCGAGGCACAAATAGAACCTTCTTTCAGTATGATGTGAGTCAGAAAGGATGTCATATATATTTATTTTATTTTATTTAATACTAAAAAGCTGTAACTGTGAGCGAAGCTGGATTCAATTTTAGCATCTGTTTAAGTTTATAATGGTAGAATTACAAGCAATTATTGTCATATTTGTGCTATATTAAGGAGTTTTTTAGAATCAAAATTTTGTGAGGCCAAAAAGGTCTAATACGCACTGCAAAGTAGTTTAACTTTGCCTCTAAAAGACCTCATACGCCCTGGCTGAAAGTCCACATAAAAGGTTTCCGCAGCGAACGACGTACAACAGTTTCCTGATTATTATGCAAACACACAGAGGAGTTCTTCAAGGCCCAATTCCTATCGCGGATACCAAACGGCGCATTATTCAAAAAATAATCCCAACAGTCAGCCTATGCATTCGTCGGCATTCGAACGACCACCTTCTCAAGGGTCTACACCGAGTCCGTCGCAAAACTTGGTTGTACAATCGCCATTATCAACCGGCCAACAGTCTCAGAACAGCGAACACTCGTCTTACTTGTAACTTTTCAATTCATTAAATGATGATAATAATGACAATGTTTAAAATGTGAACCCACTTTCTTTTAATCAATATTTATTTCAGTGGTCGGTCGACTTCTAGTGAGAACGGTCGCGTCACGCATGCTCTTGCACAAGTCCGCGCTCGTGTACAAGTGCTGACGCAGCAGCCTACTCCGACACGTCTTTGTCCTCGCGGCCGCCGCGATGACCTACATACAGTTGTAAGTGAAAATGCATATTTGTGCAAATTGCGGTAAGTTATAGTTTTATAATTATAACTTGTAATTCAATCATGGGTTCGCCGAATAGAATAGTCCTCAAAACTAAACTCGAACATCAGCTGTTCACCCGGTACAAAGAGGAACAAAAAGAGCGCATAGAACTGCAGCAGCTAGTAAAAGACCACAGTAGTCAAATAGAAGTACTTCAACATCAAGCTGCAATCAAGCTGACACTCATACGGGAACAAAAGAATGTTACTTCAGAGAAGGAACATTCCACGAACGAAAAGCCTCAGCCGAAAGTTGAATATAAGATTGACGAAGAGGATCTTGTCAGAGAAACGGAGTGGGTGCAACAGAAAAGTAGAAAGAAAAGAAAGTTAAACACTTCACTTTCTCCACTATCGCAAGGAGTAAGCTCCATTGAATCTTAGGTTAGTACAAAGGCCGAGAAACCAAAAACAAAAAACTACCCCCGCCTCCCCCAGTCATAGTAGAAAACATCAAAAACTATCAGCAGTTTTATGACCTTATTTTGACTTGTTCAAATAAAGACCTCTTCATGGTCAAAATTAAAAAATAAAGCCATATAAAAAGGTTACTACAGCTAAAGTCCACCGTATTACAAGGATTATTTCCGTAGTGCAGGGAGTTGTTTTTCACAATGATAGCGCAAAGGTATCAACTTTTGACTATGATCAGAGGTGATTATGGCACTCGAACTATAATAGGAATTCTTTTTAGAAAAATTTATCGAAGTGTATTTACAAAATGGCAACGAGAACGAAAAAAAAATATAAATCTTAAAAATCTTCACAACAAAAAAGACTGTTGTGCACTATGTCGGCCAAATCGAAGACATTAGTCCTACCATGGCTACAATAAAATTTATGAGGCTGAGTAAGATAAGAAACACCTTTTTTTTCCTGAAGTAGATGACATAGCTAGTGTCCATTTAGACGACATCAAAACTAAATTGCCAGTACCAAAGACATACAATAAAACCAAACGTGGTAGCTATAAGTACACATTTGATAGTCCTTTATGGGTTATACCCAATCTCAGATAATTTAAGATACTGTTTAAGATGTTTTTTATTTGTTAACTTTTATTTTTGGTTTCTGTTATTGATATAGTTTAATAATAGTCTATTTGTTAACTAATTTTTGAATTCCATTATGGATATAAAGTGATTTATAGGCCGTGCCCAAGCCTCCCACAGGGTATGTCCAAGCCTCCCTACCATATGCATGCATGCATTGGGCACTTTTGACTTAGTTTATAAAATATCTCGTAATGTTGAGACTGATTGTAATTTTTAAGAAAGCTCTTTAATTATATCTAGCCAAATGTGGGTGCAATAAAAATTGGCATTAAAGTTGATTATCTATAAAATCTGATTTTTTATGCAATAAATAGTGAAAAAAGTGCCCATAAGTCCCCTACCTCCCCTATACCTATTACTTGTACAACAACACTGTATACACTACCGTCCAAAAGTTTGGAAGCAGCAAGGTAAAATCGAATAAAACCAAACTAAGTCATTTAAATTTAAATGTATTGATAAAAAAATAAAGAACAAACAGAAACTAACTTAAACAAAATAAAAAAATTATATACAATGGTAAATTAGATTAAATTTTAGCTTCATCAAAGTGTCCACCTTTCTCCTTTATAATCTTCTCACATATTCTGGGCATTCTATTAATCAATTTTTTAAAATAATCTTTATCTAATTTGTTCCATTCGTTCTCTAATAGCTGCCACAAATGTTCTGAGCTCGTAGGACAACGACTTTTCACCCTCCTGTCAAGTTCATCCCAAACAAGTTCAATGGGAGAAAGATCAGGGGATTGAGATGGCCATTGCATGATGTTTAAAATGTTTTCAGCTTTTTTCTTGTTTAAAAAGTTCTGGCACAATTTAGACGAATGCTTAGGATCATTATCCTGTTGAAAAATGAATCCAGAACCAATGAGACTTAGTCCACTGGGTATGGCAGAATCTTGGAGAATTTTTAAATAGCCTTCCTTGTTTAATTTTCCGGTTATCCTCACAAGATTGCCGGGTTTACTGTTGCCAAAACACCTCCAAACCATGACATTACCACCACCATGTTTGATGGTAGGCACTGTACATGCCTCTGAAGCCCTCTCTTCTTTTGACCGGCGTACAAAGACACGTCTATTGGATCCGAAAATCTGAAATTTTGATTCGTCACTCCAAAGGACATTTTCCCATTGTTCTATAGTCCAGTTTTTATGCGCTTTTGCCCATTCTAGTCTATTTTTCTTATGTCGATTTGTTAGTTTGGGTTTTTTAGCAGCAACACATCCTCTTAATCCCGCAGACAGTAAGCGTCTTTTAACAGTAGTTGTTGAAATGGGTGTTTCTCGCGTATCATTCAGAGCTGCAGTGATCTGTGGTGCAGTTAAGCGTCGATTCCGTTTAGAAAGAACTCTAATGAAGTTGTCCTCTTGATTTGTTGTGGATTTGGGCCTACCAGATCTCTTTCTATCTTCATTTTTCCCCGTTTCTTGTTTTCTAGCAAGGGTATAGTGGACACCTTTACAAGAAATTCCGAGCCTTTCTGCGATTTGACGTTCACTGTATCCTTCCTCGCGTAGAGTGCAAATAGCGCTTCGCTGTTCAAGCGTGATTTGCTTGCGTTTTGCCATTTTCAGAAGAAAAAATACGGTCAAAGTAGTAGCCGATATCTTTCGAATACAGACAATGTTAATATCACAACTTTCACGTGCCAATGCTCAAGTGCGACTGAATAAGGTCTAAAAAAGTTAAAACCAGCAAACATTATCAATAAAACTACACCATTGCATAGGATAAAGTAGCCGACGGATTAAGTCATAAAACACGTGTTTCGTCAATATTAAGGAATTCCATAAAACTTGATGAATGTAGGATAATAATCCTTTTGTGTTTGTGTAGACAGTCGTAAAAGGTTGTAAAACTTAAGATTATTGCTAATTTTTACCGCTATTAGTCGGCATTTATTTGTTTTGTTTGAAAACAGGTGTGCTTCCAAACTTTTGGACGGTAGTGTACCTATTACTTGTACAACAACACTGTATACCTATTACTTGTACAAACTAATTTCGATGTTTCACAGCTGCCAGCAGTCACGTGACCGCTCATTTTTATTTTTAACTATATTTAATATCCCTAAAAATACATAAGCATATATTTTAAATAAAAAAACATGTTACATTAATGGTTTGCCGTGTTAAGATGTCAAAGTTTACAAAATTTTAGATTGCATTCATCGGATTCTATAATTAATGAGCAGTCACGTGACTGCTCATTTTTATTTTTAACTATATTTAATATCCCTTAAAATACATAAGCATATATTTAAAATAAAAAAAACATGTTACATTAATGGTTTGCCGGGTTAAGATGTCAAAGTTTACAAAATTATAGATTGCATTCATCGGATTCTATAATTCATAAAACTATTTTTTTACTTCTTTCCGAAACGTGGATGAGCAATAACCAACAGTTTGACATACCTAACTTCCACTGTATTGACCATTTTAAGCGAGATTTTGTACATGCAGATGGACTTGCAATTTATCAAAATAGCAATAACACTACAAATATTTTGACACCAAATATGGACATAACTTTAACAACAAAACATAGAACCTCCTCCTTTTTGAAGTCGGTTAAAAATACTGGCGATGTAAACGTTAAACGTACAGCAGTTGGAGACATTTATCCAGCTATATGCAAAACGAACAACAGGGATAAAATTGTCATAGTAATAATCTGCATTTCATCAAATTAAAAAGTCTAATATCAATTGAAGTAGGTAGTCGTTCGAAGACGTTTCTTAGATGGATGCATGATATGGTATTTTCTTTTTTAAATAAGAATAAATACATTATTTATTGATTTATGGCTGCATAATGAATGCACCTAGACAAACTCGCGAGTATGGGAAGGTGCATGACGGAGTAGTGAAGCAAGACGGGGTACTTCACCCCACAGCCGTAATCAAACCACTTTCAAATACAAAAACAAAACAAATGACAAGTTAGGGCCTCACTTCCCTCAGTCCGTCCGTAAAACCAACAGAGGAAGTTGGTCAGAGGGTCAAATGAAAACTGCAGACACAGCTGTCTTAGAAAATAAAATTGGCAGCAAAAATATTTTGCATACCACATTCAATGTTAGAAAGAAATGTAAAATTAGTTCGTTCAATTTCAGAAGTTTGACAATATTTTCAAAAGAAGAATCAGAAATTTTAAAGCATGCACTAGATTTTCAAAAACGCAATTTTTGGTGGACAACTAAAAACTTAAGATCTTTAGCATATCAATTAGTGGAAAAAAAAAGTGCGTGAAATGGAAAAGATTGTCTTCTGGGTTCTTGAAACATCAACCAGAAATTTCTACACGAAAGCCGGAAAATACTTCGCCAACAAGGGCGACAGGATTTAAAAAATATCAGTAAACGGTTTTTAAGTTACTTGGCGAAACCTACGATCTCAATAAAATCCCTGGCGACAGTGTATAATACAGATGAAACTACAGTATCTGTTGTTCCAGAAAGTAAATATAAAATAATAGCGACAACAGGAAGTAAGCAGGTTGGATCTTTGTCGTCAGCAGAAAGAGGCGCTACCATTTTTTTTTTTTTTTGTGGTAGGCCATGGATGTCGCACCCCGCCAAATCGGTCCAGGGTGACGGAAGAGGCGGCGCGCAACCCCATTGACCCACCCTGCAAGCACCTCTTCTTCGCCGTGCGAGCGGGCCACCGGTACCCGATCTTTGTCTTCGGTGGCCCGCTCGGCGGTATGCCCTCTCGGGCTCCTCTCCTGTTGACGCCTCGACAGATTTCGCCGTCGAGGCGTCGTCCTCACGCGGTGGCCTCGCGTCGGGTGAACGGACAATTCCCCGGTCCGATCACCCGAAGCCTCGGTTAGGGCGGCATCAGGCGCAGGTATCCGCGCCTGCGCACCCCGGCCGCGGGCGGCGGCCCGGGTCACGGGAATCCTCCCGGGCCCGTTCCGCCGCCTCCTTCTGCGAGATGACAGCCTCGCAGAAGGCGGCGACCGCGTCCCAATTCCTGACGCTGTCGACCATCACCCTCGCGACAGCCGGCAGCGTCAGGTCGGCACCGATAATAGCGACGAGGTCGCGCGCTACCATAAATGTAGAGGTTTGTTTCAGTGCAGTTGGTCATTACAATCTTATCAAAGCGACAGCATGAGTACAAGGAGCTGTTCAGCCTCATTAACTGCGGCGAAGAACCTTATAAAATTCTTAAAGTTTGTGATACTCGCTGGCTGTTTATCGAACCAACTGTTGTCAGAATTTTTGACACAGTGGGAAGAGCTTAAGTTGCATTTTTCAATTACTAAAAATAATGATTTCTAATGTTTACGTGAGTGTCACACATTTGAAATAAAACTACTTTTACGGATTCTATCGCGTTTGTATTTGATTTTTAATTTCCCGACGTTTCGAACGCTTTCAGTACTCCCGTGACCATGATCACTGGAAAATGTTCGAAACGTCGGAAAATTAAAACTCAAATACAAACGCGATAGAATCCCTAACCCTTAATTTGCCTAAGTCCGCTACAACAAACAATCAAATAAATAAAATCTGGCGGGTTTATGAAAACTTCTACATACATACATACATATCATCACGCCATATCTCTTGCAGGGTAGGCAGAGAGAACAGAGTGCCAGAGAACTCTATCTCTGCATACTTCACTCGCTTCCTCAACATTCATAATTCTCTTCATACAGGCTCGCCGGTTTCGGAGACTCTTGACTCCACCTTCCTTCAGTACCTGACCGATCTGGTCTAGGTAGGTTAGTCTCGGTCTCCCTCGGTACCTACATCCTTCCACTTTCGCATTGTATATCTTCTTAACCAGACGTTCGTTCGTCATTCTTTCCACATGTCCGAACCATCGGAGCATTCCCTTTCGCATCTTTACACCAATAGTCTCTTTCATACCTACTCGCTCTCTTACGTCGTCGTTACGAATGCGGTCGGTCAGCCTTACTCCATAGATTTTCCGCAGAGATCGCATTTCAACCGCATTAATCTTACTTTCATACTCTTTTCTGCATACCCAACTCTCGCTTCCATACAGTAATGTTGGGACAAGCACTGCGTTATGTATTGCTACACGTGCCTTCTGGCTGAGGTGGTGACTACCGAGAAGTTGCCCCAACGCTCCGTTCACATTATTTCCCGCATTCACTCTTCGCTCTATATCAGTGGTGTACCTTCCATCTCGGCTAAATCCACATCCAAGATATACAAATTCATCCACATGCTCTAGTACATCATTACCTATTGTTACTCTTACATCTGTTCTGGCTTCATCTCTTTCAAAGACCATTATTTTGGTTTTGCTCACAATTCACGCGTATACCCCTTTTCTTACAATCTTCTGTCATTGTGTCGACTAGGGTCTGCAGGTCAGTCGCTGACTGTGCCAGCAGGACTGCATCATCTGCATAAAGCAGAGCAGTGACCACTGAGTCGCCCATCTGGACTCCCACATTCATATCGTTCAACCTTTGGAGACATTTATCCAGGTATATGATAAACAGCCTGGCTGACAGAACGCACCCCTGCTTAACGCCGATATTGACGTCAAACCAAGGCGACATTCCATCATCCAGCCGCACACAGGCTCCAAAAGAGTTTGGTGTTACCCTCGAAGTTTTTAGTCAGCCTATCTTCTGCACTCATACTTGCTCTATCACGTTTTTCTTTCACTAAGGACTTAGTGTCATTCTTACATTGCCGATATATTTCTTCCTTCTGTTCAGTCATACTGTCATTCAGATTCAAAGAAGAGACATAGTCCAGCCACGCTTTCTTCTTTTGCTCTACGGAAGCTGCCACTTCCGCATCCCACCATGCATCACCATTTGCTTTTCTATGCTTCTTTGAACTTCCACATACTTCTTTCGCTGTATCTACCATACTCTCTTTCAATACTCTCCAGCATTCTTCAATGTCCGTTTGCGTCTGGCTTGCCATCGTCAGCCGTTCTCGGACACCCTATGTATACTTTTCTCTTACATACTCTTCTTGCTTCTATACGGCTTAAATATCTAACAAAAACTTTAAAATATATTTCTATTATGATAAAAAGAAATCTTATTTGGCAACACTGTATCTGTCAGTTTGAGACAAAATGTCGACGAAACGCAAGCCATCCGTTTTCCTCAAGGTATTTATAATTTTTATAAAGGTTTTACTAATAAACGTGCACGTTTGTTTACTGAAATAACTTTGTTATATTGTAATTCATTGAAGCACTTATAGATCTTATAATTTTGTATGGTTTTGGCGACTTTTTTTTACTAAAAACAATGTTTGTCCGCCACAGCGAACAAAATTAATTTCATAAATATTTAGTGTTTGAAGGATTTGTCCGCCACAACGGACATTGCCAACGTTATTGCGGGCTAAACATGTATTGGACAATCACAAACAAGCTCAAGTATGACACCCCACTCTTAACCATGGGGGGATTGACATAGTCCATGCTAATGAGATCAAAATCCTGGGGCTAATCCTAGACTGTAAACTAACATTCAATGCCCACACTACATACATTTGTAAAAGGGCATTGAACGTTGGTAAACATCATTCAAAAGCCGCCAGAGCCAGTTGGGGTCTCTATCCCGAAATGGTTAAAACCATTTACAACGCCGTAATAATCCCGATAATAACGTATGCAGCCGCAGCATGGGCCCCTGCCTGTCAAAAGATCTACATCTAGAAAAAAATTAAACTCATTACAGCATCATTTCGCCCAAAAGATATGCAAAGCCCACAGAGCAGTGTCACTTAATGCTTCTTTCCTATTAGCAGATATACTCCCTCTTGACATCAGCATAAAGGAAAATCTTTGCGTGATGTTAAGAAAGGGACAACTTCAATCACACCTAATGGAGAACCTGAGCTTATGGCGCCCTTCCACAAGCTGCCCTATCCAGTAAACAGTATGAGCCAGCAAATCATCAAAATGAACAACTAAGAAGCTATGGAAAACCTCGTCGACGATACGGTGAGAATCTATACAGACGGCAGTAAAATCGACAATAAGGTCAGCGCCGCTTTTTCTGTCTGGAATCAAAATCGCGAAATTTCACATCAAAAATTCTGTCTAGCTTTTAACTGCACAGTCTACCAGGCTAAACTGCTGTCCATATGCCCGGCGGTAAAGACGATAGCGGCTAGTGATTTCACCAGGTGTGCCATCCTCAGCGACTCCAGAGCAGCATTGGACACAAAAACTTATGTGTATCCCCAGCTTAACTTGTTAAATATGTTGCCCTGAAAAACAGCGAGCAAATTAATTTTGTACTTTTGTTGATTTCAACGACGAAGGAAATAATTGACTAGTAGACTTGAAACAAAATTTTTGTCGGATGTCGTCGAAAATATCTACTTCAAAAAATTGGTCCCGTAATAGCAAAGAAAGATACACGTTGGAGAGAGGCTCTTCCAATTAAAGTCCGCTTGACAGTAACGTTAAGGTTTATGGCCACTGGTAACACACATAGATCTCTTCATTTTCTATTTAGAATATCTAGCTAAATAATATCAAAAATTATACGCGAAATTTGCAATGCGATTATCAATGCTCTCCACAACGAAGTGAAGGTGAGATTTCATTATCAAATATAATATAATTTAATTATTATTCATCTATTTACCAAAATTGCGCAAATTTAATCTACCTTGTTTGGACCATTGATAATTAATAGGGGCATGAATTAAGGGCCGGTTCATTTTAATTTTCTTTTACTTCAAGAATCAGCGGCAACTGATGGGACCCAGGACGGGCCCACCAGTTTCCGCTGATTCATATGCTTGTTGTATAAACAATAATGTATAAACAGTAATGCAATAGCTCAGATGTCCGTAGAAGAACGGGTGTAACCGACAGAGCACGAGGAATTAGCATGCTGAAATGGCAATGGGCATGCCACATCGCTCGACAAACCGACAACCGCTTGGGAAGGTTCTCGAGTGGCGACCACGTATCGGACGACGCAGTGTAGGACGTCCCCTCTAGATGGACAAACGACCTGGTGAAAATCACTGGGCATCATTGGATGCAGGCGGCACAGGGCCGCACTCTGTGGCGTAAGATGAAGGAGACCTTCGTCCAGCCGTGGATGACGATAGGCTGAAATGAATGAATGAATGATCTCAAATAAGACATATTTTTATTATATGAGCTATTGATTTCAAACTGTGCAATCTTACACCAGCCTATGTACTTGAGTTATGACACTTGAGTTTCTAGAAAAGATCTCTAACTGAACACATTTATAGTACCTACGCACCAAGGGCCGCGAACACAAATTGACAGGCACGGAAATTGTTAAATTGTTTGCAATGCATATTATCATAGGCTGCAGTTCATATCTTCGAGTACTATAGTATTGGAGAGCTTTTATGGAGATTTTATAGACCGGGATAACTTATTTGAATTTAGACATGACAAACCTCTAACCACACCATCGCCAACACAAGAACTGTTATGTACGCATCGGTGCCCCATGAACGTAGCATATGCCCTTCAGAGCAATTACAACGGCATATACTCGTCAAATAAGATCATAACATCCCTGAATAACACTTACACTGACGCCGTCATACCACCAGACCTTCCTGAGACGCTATGCCTGTCACACAACCAGGTAGAGAAAGAAAGCCTCAAAGAAAAAGGATACGGCACCGGTGAGGGCTCCGAACTGCGAACCATCCACGAGGCACAGGGACTCGGCGCACCAAATGTCATCATCATCCAGACAAGACATTCAGTGGAAAAATTACACAACAGCATGGAACACGCCGTGGTCGCCATCTCCAGGCATACTAGTTCCTGTACCCACTACACAGACACCCGTGAAGGAGTCATTTGGAAACTCATGAGGAAGTCCATAGATAAAGATTCTAGCACCATACTGAAATACATCAAAAAGATGGCAATAAAATATAGAGACGAAAGGGTAATGAAGGAGCTCGAACTATCATCTCGATAAGCCAACATCATCGACAAATCTACAATGAGGACAGTTAACGTTAGAAGATTAACATACAGAGGGGTTTTCACCATCAACATCAAGCAACTGCGCAGAGCAGAAAAGGAACATGCAGTCAAACAACATCAAGGATACATACGCACGCGCCAATATATATATATATATTAACCATCATGAATGTATTGAAGCCACTTCAAGAAACCTTGAATTATATAACATCAATATAATAATTAAAATACAAAACATAAAAAAGGCACGGGCAAAAGTCTGTGGTTCAAAACTTTATTATAAAAAAAAAAGTGAAAGACAACTGTAACAAACTGGAAAGAGTACCAGGTTATTATTCTTATGATGAACAGACGATACCTTTTATAGGTCGCTTTAAGTTACGCCAAGTGGTAAAAAATAAACCCCGACAAATAAAACCAGTTGGACTAAAAACATTTGTTCTTACCACTTCCGAAGGATCAATGTTAGATTGAGTAAAATTTCTGTAATTACCTGGTAAAAAGTGTTTCATCTTGTTTATCACAATTCCGTTGATTGTAGAAATGAAAAAGCTAGATCTGCATTTAACAAACACTATAATGTCAAATCGAATTCCTAATCGAGCAACAATCAAATTTAAAAATATGTAGATAATTTGCAACACGATAAGTCTCTCGGCAATTTACTTGTAATCCTACCGCAATAGTAAAATGGAAGGATAATAAATCTGTATTACTAGCGACAAACTGTACTGCCGCCGACGAACAATCAGAAGTGAAAAGATAGGACAAAAAACGAAAAGTTTGTATCGATATTGCAGCCTCAAAAATAGTTAGGAATTACAATCAATACATGGGTGGTGTCGATGTACTTGATCGCCAATGGAATATTATCGACCTTTCATAAAAACAGAAAAAAATTAAAGAAAAGATTCAATGCCATTCCTTGATTTTCGCATGAATGTTGCTGACAGTTTGTCGTCAATACCTGATCGAGCCCGTAGGGAAGATTGCGAAGATGATGATTTATCTGCTGAAGTACCTCGGCGAGATTATAAGATATATAGGCCAACTATAGCACCGTCGGAAGCGAAAAGATATGACAGTTACGAACATTATCTTATTAGTGATGATATAAAAGCATAGAGATCTTGTAGATTAGAAGAATGTAGTAGTCGTTCTAAAATAAAAATGTGAAAATGTGTTATTTGTGTTCGTCTCGTGACAATTTTTTTTTGAGAATTATCACGCCATAAGAAAGTAGATATATTATTTATTATTCTAGGCATCTAATAAGGCTGATTATCGAAAAATATAGTTCCTAATTATTATCACTACATAATTAACAGTTATTACTAAAATTAACGTTCCTAAAGTAACGGTTGATCTCTTTAAACTTGAAGCAAATTTTTAAAATAAGTTACTTTCGGTGGATACTTTATTAAAATTAATAATGCAAAATGTATAAAAAAGTTGTTTTATGTTAAATAAAAAATAGAAACGCAATACCTTGTTTTATTTTCATTATTCAGTATAATAGAACCTAGTGATGATACAGACTCAAGAATGTGCGACTTACAATTATTTCCTGAAACTCACGATCGTGAGAGTCTAATTGCTAACCACCAACATCAACAGGATTTTTTAATAATTTGTCTTAAATTATATGGACACTAAGAAAACCAAGTAACCACATTTTGGCACTGGTTCAAAAAAAATATGCGTGCGTACAAAGTAGGGTAGTCTGGGTACGGTTGTGCCAGGTTACGGTAGTGACAGTCGTTATAATAGCGAAACTATACGGAATACGGAGAAGAGTGTAAGGGGAAAACGAAGCGCGATGCATGTCTATACATGTTGCCCAGTATTGCGTTAGCCGGTGCGTGACGTAAACAAAAGTAGGAGGCCACATTGCTTTTTAACAGCCAAAAGTAAGTTTTTTGTTCAAATTCTTTTAATATTTACTCTTATTGCTATACAGATATACTATTGCAAATATTTTTTCGTTATGAATTGAATATTAGTAGTTAATAACAAATGATTACTTTTTACGTAGATAATTTAGGTTAGTCATGGTGTTTTATTGTTTTCAGAAGCATGCGTTGGGTACGGTTGTGACAAATATAGTGGGTACAGTTGTGACATATATTTTTTATGCTTTTGATTTTAGTGCCCAGAAAACGCTTGCGGAAGACTGAAAGAGCGCGGTGTGATATTTGTCAATATAAGGATGCTTATAATGAAGTAAAACGTGGGACTTCTTTACGAAGATCTGCGGAAATGCATAATATTAATCGCATGTCGTTATTACGATATACTCGTAAACGTGATAAAGCCGATGCGAATCACGATGTAAACAGCATCAGCATGGGATATACAGCTCATAATAAAGTATTTTCTAAGGAGCAAGAAGAGCTGTTATCAAAATATATCACACGTTGCGCGGAAATATATTTTGGCCTTACTAAAAAAGAAGTACGGAAGCTGGCCTTTGAACTGACAACTAAATATAACATAAACCGACCTGCTACTTGGGATGAGAATAAGATAGTTGGTGAGGAATGGTTCCGTTCATTCATGAGTAGAAACCCGTCACTGTCTGTACGTGTAGCTCAAGCTACAAGTTTTAACAAAACGAATGTTGACAATTTTTATAAAAATCTGAAAACTATTTTCGACAGACACGCATATGAGCCACAAGATATATACAATATTGATGAAACTGGTGTAACTACCGTGCAACGACCTCATTAAGTAGTGGCAAGACGTGGCATACGACAAGTAGGAGCTGTTACTTCAGCTGAACGTGGCACATTAGTCACAATAACTTGTGCAGTTAATGCTTTCGGAAATACTATGCCTCCTTTTTTACAAGCTTTTTATTAGCTTGAACTGTATGTTTGTAACCGACTCCTTTGGACTTGATTTTGACCCACTTCGAACGGTCAGATTTCATTTAAATTTAGTAGACCTATCGAGGACCGATGACAATACAATAATTTAATAAGATTACACCATTATCCTAATCAGTTATTGGGATAGTCAGGATTAAATTGTTGAATTTAAGTTTCCAATTTCGAATTACGCGCCTAGAGGGCGCTACCGTAAAACAGCACTCTCTAACAATAACAATATGTAGGTATCTGTCTAATTCATGACATCAAGGTCATTTGTCAAGCCACTGTGTATGTTTTTCTTGTTAGTTTTATATTAAATAGTTAATAAAACTCGAGCTACATCGTTCAATTCATCAGGTTAAGTGCCCAGAAAAGCTCAAAAATAAAGACAGTATAATATCTAATGGTAAAATCAGTGATCAAAGACATTGAAGTGAACATTAAAAACGAAACGTAGTTCGTTTAAAAGTTTTCTTGTTAGGTCTTTGCGAAGCATTTAAGTATTTGAATTGAGATATCTATTTGAAAGTGGCGTTAAATAATACTCTCGCATTTATCGAAAACCTGTCTGGCCATACAAATTGTGCAAACTGGCGTTTTGCAATTCATATCTACAACGTGAGGAACTCTGGGATTGCATAGAAGACTTCTCAGAAAGTGTAGATAAGAAACGAGACGCTAAAGCTAAGACGAAGATAATACTCTCAGTCAATCCAACAAATTATGTGCACATTGAAATCTCGTGTATTGCCAAAGAAATAAGAAGAAATTGACAGGAATTATCTGTGCAGTCCTCAGGACAAGTAAGCTTAGACACTTATATATTATAAATTTCATGACAAAAAGGTCCTGTTTAATAATGTTTTACATGTTCTCAAACTAGCAACCTAGCAATCTGATATCTGTTAATCAGATTATTCAAAGTGGTAGCCAAGTAAGAGTTACAAAACTGATTATTATTATAAACAGTAAAAATCAGATAACAACAGCTAATTTATAATCAATAACATATACCGGCTGAACATGGATACAAGTCATTCACTTACTGGTTATGTTTTCATCAAGAACGGGGCGGCTGTGGCTTGGTATAGCCAAAGACAACAAACTGTGACTCTATTTACTACAGAAGCTGAATTTATGGCAATTTGTGCTGTTAAAAAGAGGCCATGTGGATCAAACAGTTTTTAAGTAAAGAGGACTCTGTCTTAATTTAGATAACCAAACTGCTATCAGTGTCATTAAAAACATTAATTTCCATAAGAAGTGTAAACATATTGAAATTAAATATACTTTATTAAAGAAAAGTATTATAAAAAAATAATTGTATTAGTTTGTTAGTAGTGATTGACAATTTGCAGATATATTTACTTACAAGAGCATTGTTTAAAGATAAATTTCAATATTTAAGGTCAAAGCTTGGAATGTTATCATATAACATAGCTTTCAACTGATGCAGTGCTTATGTGTGAAAGTTAAAAATTAAAATGGTATTATATAACTTACTTTTGTATTATTATAATATTTAAGATCTAAGCTTGGAATGTTATTATAAAACATTTGTAGTTACTAATGCAGGAATAATGTAAACTCAGGTTTTAATTGTTCATTTGTGAGTTATTGTCTAATTTAAAAAAGTACTGGTTCCATCTTAGTACCATTTGTGACTACTTCAAATTTTAATTAATTGTTAAATATAGTAAAAGTTTTATTTTCATATAATTTCAAAACATTAACATTTATATGAATTCAAATTTATAGATATTTGCACTTATTACATTTTTATGCAGAAGGTAAGTTGGATAAAAAATTACCAAATATGGAACTGCTGAGAGACAAATGTTGCCATTGACAACATTCTGAGTTGGGCATCGAGCGTCCACAAGATTCAAGGCTGTACAGTTGATGATGCAGCCATTTATCTAGGCTCTCGACTGTTTGCAGTTGGACAAGCTTATGTAGCACTTAGTCACAGTCTTCGTAATCGAATCATTTCATCTAAAGTTTCTCTGTTACATAGCATTTGATGAAATGCTTCAATGCTTCGATTATCAAGTAACAAGACGATAATGTAAAATTATTTAATTGAATTTTAAAAATCAATATTTCACGATTAGTACATATTTAATGTTTTGGAAAATAATTACAGTTACCGATAGTAGTTACAGAATCATAGATTAAAATAAATAATATTGCGCTTCTGTATTAAGCGGAACTTAAAAATAGAAAATAAATAATAGTTTAAAAAACTAAAAAACAAGCTTTTATATATAAACCAAACTAAAAAGTAGAAAATAACTTTTTTAATAATTCATGTTAAGGCAGAGTGATAAATAAGAGATATTATTTTAATGTAAAAAAGCGTACCAAAACTGGGATTTACCCCTTTAATCGTAATTTATTCCAAGAAATTGACTTTTCACCCTCTTTTGTAACGAATAGACCAAACCCTGACACTGAGGATAATATTACTACAATACCATCTAGTGAAAACAACGCACAAAACCCTGATTCTGTCGACAACAATCCTGAACTCTACAATTAACTGCTGGCACCTTCAAATGCTTTATTGGGGGAATCTTCGACTCCAATTATAAATCAAATTCAACTAACTGCATCAATCTCAGCCACGCTTCCTATGCTTTTGCCTGAAATTGTTCAGGCCCAACAGACTGCATCAATCAAAACGAGCGCGATCTTATGTTAGACAGTCTGCAAGTCGTGTCGGGGGTTATATATTATACGGACCTTGTAGCAACTCGAGAAAATTTCCGTGCGTTCAGGCGCTTCTGCCATACCTACTATTGTAATCAAACTTAAGGCTCACATATAGGCCCCTTAAGCCCTGTCATATCCATGGTGCTGTACTGCTACGCTTCACGTGTCAATACATCCTTCTATCTATTGGCCTATTAGCCAATTTTGCTTCATGTCTCCCGCTTTGCATAGGAGGGAAGTGGAAATTCTTCAACTCCTCCTGTTTTTCTTTTCTAATTAAATTTGTTGCGGGTCTCAAGATAATTAAAAGCGTTTCCCGGGACTTCCTGGGGGTCAAACCTCAGTGTCTTTTATGGAGACCATTGTGGATCCTGGCTTACAGGAGTTACAGTGGTGGGAATGTGTGGTGGGATTAGTCCCAATAATAAAAGACTGTATCAACGTCAGTCACGCCACCCGCTTTTTCACCTGAAATTATTCGGCCTCTTCCGAAAGCTGCTCCAAGAAAAATAAGAGGCGATAGAACAAAAAAGTCAACCATTTACACAGATACACCCGAGAAAGATACAGTTAGGAAAGAACAAGAAGAAAAAGATAAACGCTTGAAGGCTAAGCAAGTAAAGAAAAATCTGACTGAATTAAAAGAAAATAACAAAGGGGGAAAAAAGTCAATGCCAAGAAAAAGAAGACTTTAAAACCGTCATCCGATGATAATGAGTATTTCTGTCTGGCTTGTGGAGGCGCATATTCTGAAAGTAAGGCTGGCGAAAAATGGATCAAATGCCAAGGGACATGCGGATTCTGGTCCCACGTAGAATGCGTAGGTGATAATCACTATTATCTTTGCCATATATGTGATAAATCTGACTATATCTCAGTATGCTCATATTCTCCTCGACGACGCGAACCGCCGCCGGCGACTGGGGCGGCGTAGGCGCGATTACCTGCGCCTGATGCCGCCCTAGCCGAGGCCGCGGGTGACTGGACCGGGGAATTAGTCCGTCACCCGCCGAGAGGCTGACCGCGCGAGGAGGGAACGACGTCCGCCCCGGGGTGGGGGGGACGTCGCTCAAGGGGAGGGTACCTCTCAGGGGGTATTCCATCGAGCCGGCCACTGACGACAAGTTCACGCTGCTCCAGTGGCCGGTCCAACGACGTAGGCGAGGTTCGTGGG
The DNA here is from genome assembly GCA_905163515.2 of Lymantria monacha. Taxonomy (NCBI): domain Eukaryota; kingdom Metazoa; phylum Arthropoda; class Insecta; order Lepidoptera; family Erebidae; genus Lymantria; species Lymantria monacha. Next base: position 14,772,158 of record LR991082.1, on the reverse strand, counting down.
TTGGTTACGGGTATGCGTGCTTACGCCCCTCTGTCGCCCCGGACGAAGTGGTGCGAGAAGAGCGCCGACCATAACCCACCCCAAAAAAAAAAAAAAAAAAGTATGCTCATATATTCATTAACGTTTATTTTTGGAAGTTTTTGTTACTATTATAGCAAAACTTTTTTAGTTACCTACCGTAAATTTAAGCCTAGTTAATATTTTGAGTCATTCTAAAAAGGTTGTGTTACAATAACGTTAGATGTTACAGTTTATGAATATTTTTAAGCATGTTGTCATAGTTACGGTAATTTAAATTTATTTAAAGTATTGACTGATTCTAAGATGGCTGTTATTATAATAATAATAACGTTTAATAGTTTAGTAACTTTATAGTTACGGTAATTTAAATTTAGTTAACACTTTGATTGATTTTATAATTTTAAAAGAAGATGGTTAAAATAACATCAGATGTTGCAGTGCCTTAATAAGAGTAGAAGTGATCGTAGATTTAATTTAATTTCATATATAAATGTAAACTTTATATAAAAGAAAAGTATTTTGTGTTATGTTTAACATTTCTAACAATAAAAGCCATTATAAATCATTTCTGAGAATGTTTACGTCTGTCACTACTGACCCCAACCACTGTCACAACCGCCCTTGGGGTGTGGTCGGTTGTGACATTTTCCCTATTTTTTCAAATTTGATGCTATAAATAATACGGCGTATTTTGAGACAAAATTTTAGTATTTATGAGAAGAAAAATGTGCAAACTACGATTTAAGTAATTTTTGTCTCAACTAACTAGTAAATTAACAAAATTATTGGCGGTCAAACCAAAATTGTCACAATCGTACCCAGTCTTCCCTATACATATCAGAAGTGAAACTTTGGCCTACTATTCTTTAAATCTATTTTACATACATCAACCAATAGCATGTACTCTCCCTTTCCCTCTCTCTCTCTCTCTCTCTCTCTCTCTCTCTCATTCTCTCGCCGGCTGAATCCTATACATTTATGTGTTTGTGTCTCTATGCACTTATTTTTTCGTTTCATCGAGTTTGAAATCACAACGATTCTAAATAAGTATCACTTTAAAATAATGAGCAGTCACGTGACTGCTAGCAGATGTGAAACATCGAAATTATTTTACAAGTAATAGGTATATAGTGTTGTTGTACAAGTAATAATAGGTATACAGTACAGACTATGACAGGAACTAAATATAGCATGATGAAAAAATACAATTTTACGATTTTTCTCTAGAAAATGATGAGAGTTTATTTAATAAACATTTTTTTTATTTTATATACAAAGAAAAATTCAAGTGACGTGAACGCAAGTCAGTTCTTTAACCCTTTTGAAGGTAGTGGCAGTATATGGTACGTGTCACCAACAAATTATTTTTTTACTGGTGTCTGAATTGTGGCCGTGACCGTTTATTTTTACTGTTAATAACACTAGTACTTTTTACGTCAAATTCAAGTGTGATATTGACGTATAGATGAAAGCTGTCAAACTCATGTTAATCATTATTGCGTGAAAGTAGTGTTTTTTTCAGATAAAATTTTCATCTAGTTGAATCTTCTAAGATTTTAGCTAAGATAGTAAGATTTCTTTATTGTTATCATTGTGTATATTGTTCTTATTTTGTGAATAATTTTGGCTCTAAATATAATTGTTGCTGAATTTTTATTGGTGGCAATATAGATGCCACTGCCCGCTACTCTTTTGCTATGGTGGCAGTATAAATGCCATTGCCTGTTTGCATTCTAGGGACACCTGACAGATGAAGATATCGAAAAAGAGCTGGAACGAATGTTTGGACTTCCTGATGACCCAAATGACTCGGTAGATGAGTACATAGGTGAAGATGGCGTAGAAACCTGTTTAGATCGGCATTGGAGGATTTCAATATTTTTCAAAATCAAAAAAGCCCATCGTATGGGCCATCAAGACGTAGCCCTGTGAACTTGTTGCCTTTACGTGAAATAACTGAAAATATAGATCCTAACAAAAGAGTACCATATAATGAACAGAGTGACGAAGAAGTATTGTAACCAGTCCGATTTTCACGAGTACAATCTCGAGCTATTTTTGGCTATCTTATCTTTCTGCTGACTCTTCCTCAGATAACGAGACTGATAATGACTGGAAAAGGTAGTATGTGGTCAGATAGGCCAAATGCAGATAAATACGATGAAGCTACCTTGAAACCTAAAGCTTTCTTTCCAAGCAGGACTTCTCCCATTGCTTATTTTTCGAGATATTTTTCGGCAGAAGTAATTGATCACATAGTTGAGCAAACTAATCTGTATGCCTCCCAGAAAGCGACTTTACATTGGAAATCAGTTAGAAAGCCTGATAATGAAACATTTTTGGGAATTATAATTCTGATGGGTATTCACGTTTTACCATCTATAGATCTGTATTGGTCTAGTGATCTATTTTTTAGAATCGACGAAATCGCTCAAGTAATGACATGTATGCAATGCAAAACAATTTTAGAGAACCTTCACTTGAATGATAATTCCAAGACCCCCTCCAAAAAAAGTCTTAATTATGATAAATTATATAAAGTTCGGCCTATTTTAGATATGTTGAATACTGCTTGTCAAAGAGAAGCAAAACAAACAACTAGCCAAACCCAGACCATAGACGAAGATATGATACGATTGAAGGGTATATCATCTTTGAAACAATATATGCCAGCTAAACTTATAAAAAGGGGGTTCAAGGGTTGGGTTGCAGTATATAACACTAATTCGGACTGCCAAAAAAACTGGACCAGCATACAAAGTGCATGAAATGACACATGACCGCTTTTATGATTTAGAAACGTTGCAAGAAAGTTGGGGTACGAACTTCAATAAAGATGGAGATAACAATCAAGTCAAGTGGCACGATATAAAAGTCCTGAAAGTTGCAAAGGAGAGTCCCATGGCCTTTTTATATAAAACATCTTTTGCACTGACTGCATTTAAAAAATGCTGGGGAAACAAGAGGAAGACTAGGCGTGCAACAGATTCTACGCATGATAATATTGATATGAATTTGAATAGAGTATACACAGAAAAACTAAATTTGTCAGAAGCATAAAAGAAAGACATTAAAGAACTTGTAGACAAAAATGTGATTCCAAAGCTAAAACTATGATAGTTTTTATAAAAATGTTTTGTGATTAGTTAGTTATATTAGAACCTTAATTTTTATTTTTTAAGAATATTTAGTAGACTGAATATATTATTGATTGAAAGGATACTTATAACAGATCAATAATCAAACTGTGATTTGCTGACCTAAGATTGTTACTATTATTTAGGTAGGGTAACTAAGTAACACTAATAGCAATAAAATGCTAGCAAAAAATGCCTTAGATTTGTATAAAAACATTACAGTACCTTATTTTATTATAGTTAGTAAAGTTACTGTTCTTTTCTTAAATTTATTTTGGTTGAATTTTATACATACATATCATCACGCCATATCCCTTGCAGGGTAGGCAGAGAGAACAGAGTGCCAGAGAACTCTATCTCTGCATACTTCACTCGCTTCCTCAACATTCATAATTCTCTTCATACACGCTCGCCGGTTTCGGAGACTCTTGACTCCACCTTCCTTCAGTACATGACCGATCTGGTCTAGATAGGTTAGTCTCGGTCTCCCTCGGTACCTACATCCTTCCACTTTCGCATTGTATATCTTCTTAACCAGGCGTTCGTTCGTCATTCTTTTCACATGTCCGAACCATCGGAGCATTCCCTTTCGCATCTTTACACCAATACTCTCTTTCATACCTACTCGCTCTCTTACGTCGTCGTTACGAATGCGGTCGGTCAGCCTAACTCCACAGATTTTCCGCAGAGATCGCATTTCGACCGCATTAATTTAACTATCATACTCTTTTCTGCATACCCAACTCTCGCTTCCATACAGTAATGTTGGGACAAGCACGGCGTTATGTATTGCTACACGTGCCTTCTGGCTGAGGTGGTGGCTGCCGAGAAGTTGCCCCAACGCTCCGTTCACTCTATTTCCCGCATTCACTCATTCATAATTTTTATAAAGGTTTTACTAATAAATGTGCACGTTTGTTTACTGAAATAACTTTGTAATATTGTAATTTATTGAATCACTTATATATCTTGTAATTTTGTATGGTTTTGGTGACCTTTTTTTACTAAAAGCAATGTTTGTCCGCCACAGCGAACAAAATTATTATATTTAGTGTTTGAAGGATTTATTTGTCCGCCACAACGGACATTGCCAAAGTTATTGCGGGCTAAACATGTATTGGACAAACACAAACAAGCTCAAGTATGACACCCCACTTTTAACCACTGACATAGTCCATGCTAATGAGATCAAAATCCTGGGGCTAATCCTAGACTGTAAACTAACATTCAATGCCCATACTACATACATTTGTAAAAGGGCATTGAACGTTGGTAAACAGCTTTCAAAAGCCGCCAGAGCCAGTTGGGGTCTCCATCCCGAAGTGGTTAAAACCATTTACAACGCCATAGTAATCTCGATAATAACGTATGCAGCCGCAGCATAGGCCCCTGCCTGTCAAAAAATCTACATTAAGAAAAATTAAACTCATTACAGCGTCATTTCGCCCAAAAGATATGCAAGGCCCACAGAAGTGTCAATCAAAAATTCTGTTTAACTTCTTACTGCACAGTCTAATATAATAGGCTGAACTGCTGGTAATATGTCTGGCGGTAAAGATGATAGCGGCTAGTGATTTCACCATGTGTGCCATTCTCAGCGACTCCAGAGCAGCATTGGACACTGTTACTGACGGCCTTTCTCTCCACCCATTAGCATAAACACCCGACATCATCTTAATTGTGGCATGCACAATCAAAACAAATTCGTCTCACTCTGTTGGATCAAGTCTCATATCGGTCTAGAAGGCAACGAAAAAGCGGATGGTCTTGCCAAATCGGCGGCACTAAACCCTGACGAACATCTAAACTACAGCAAATTCCCTATCTCTTTCGGCAAACATGTAATCAGAAAAAATCTAATAAAGAATGAAATGACAGGTACACCAACACAAACACCGGAAACAGTACCAAAAGATTTTTTCCCAACACCCATATGGCTCACAGAACACTAAAAAGCATCAAAATTGACAACACACTAACACAAATGTTCACGGGCAATGGAGGGTTCTCCGATATCTTGTTCGATTCAAATGTAAGGAGAACCCTCTTTGCCCTGCAACACTGGCGCCACAGAAACAATACTACACATAATCACAACCCCATCAACAACAAGGACCGATTTAACTTGGAACAGGAGACAGACATTAAAATAACAGAAGACAACTTACCACAATTCCTGACTGACGACGACATTAGACAAATATTCTTAGACTATTGCAGAAAAGTTGCAAACATTGCCTTAAAATCATACATATTCACAATCGCATCATTTCACACTGCCACTACACTACTTACCCACCGTTATCCCGTTAGGATGAGTTAGGTTAATAGGTTAATCTACAGATGGCACTATTTCTAAACGTAGTAACGACTTCTTTCTACTATTTTTTTTTATTTTTTTCACATTTATTTCCTTAGACCTAATTTTACTTTCTTTACTTCAACAAGAAACCCTCTGTTTTTGTTACTTCTCTTTTCTCAATCACTTCTATTATGTGTTTATGTTACATCAATTTTATATTTATGCTATAATAATAATTATATAATAATTTAAATTATTTGTCTATATTCTCTATGTGGGTCATTCCATAATAATAGTTCCACTCATTGTCCGCGACACATTTCACATAGCATAATTAGTAATATTTTGTTCCAAAATTGTTAAGTAACAGCTAACAATGTGTTTTATTCATTACCCATATATTTAGAAATAATTTTATTTAAAATAAATCTGAAATATCTCATAAAGACCCCAAAATATCAGTCCCTAGGCATGTCCGCACTTGGGGCGGCGCAGGCGCGAGTACCTGCGCCTGATGCCGCCCTAACCGAGGCTTCGGGTGATCGGACCGGGGAATAAACCGGTCACCCGACGTGAGGCCACCGCGTGAGGACGACGCCTCGACGGCGAAAGCTGTCGGGGCGTCGACAGGAGAGGAGCCCGAGAGGGCATACCGCCGAGCGGGCCACCGAAGACAAAGATCGGGTACCGGTGGCCCGCTCACACGGCGAAGAAGAGGTGCTTGCAGGGTGGGTCAATGGGGTTGCGCGCCGCCTCTTCCGTCACCCCGGACCGATTTGGCGGGGTACGACGTCCATAGCCCACCGCAAAAAAAAAAAAAAAGGCATGTCCGCATTCCGCAGGTCTTGTCGGGGCATGGTTGCTTCGGCAAGTACCTGCACACGGTCGTGCGGAGGGAGTGGACTCCGTCCTGCCACCATTGCAGTAGCGACGAGGACACGGCGCAACATACGCTCGAGGTATGTTCGGGCTGGGACGGGCAGCGCCGTGACCTCGTCGTTGTCATCGGTGCCGACCTGACGCTGCCGGCTGTTGCGCGAGCGATGGTCGACAGCGTCAGGAATTGGGACGCGGTCGCCGCCTTCTGCGAGGCTGTCATCTCGCAGGAGGCGGCGGAACGGGCCCGGGAGGATTCCCGCGACCCGGGCCGCCGCCCGCGGCCGGGGCAGCGCAAGCGCGAGTACCTGCGCCTGATGCCGCCCTAACCGAGGCTTCGGGTGATCGGACCGGGGAATTGTCCGGTCACCCGACGTGAGGCCACCGCGTGAGGACGACGCCTCGACGGCGAAAGCTGTCGGGGCGTCGACAGGAGAGGAGCCCGAGAGGGCATACCGCCGAGCGGGCCACCGAAGACCCGAAGATCGGGTACCGGTGGCCCGCTCGCACGGCGAAGAAGAGGTGCTTGCAGGGTGGGTCAATGGGGTTGCGCGCCGCCTCTTCCGTCACCCCGGACTGATTTGGCGGGGTGCGACGTCCATAGCCCACCGCAAAAAAAAAGGCATGTCCGCACTCCAAAAGTTTGTTTCGGCAACCATATTTATAGTAACATCAACTATATACTTTATTTGATCAAACAATTATCTAGTTTATCGTACATACACTAAATTCTATTAATACTTTCAATAAAAAGTAATTTGATTTTTTGAAGTTAAAAAAGTGTCCTCGATTTTATCCGTCATTCCCTAGTCACGCCAAGATTTACAAATTTCGCGCCATAATATAAGAAGTGAATGACATCTAGTCGATTTAAAAGAACTACACCAAGATATCCATAGACCACACTCGCTGAGCGGCAGCCATTTTGTGAATCAGTGCAAACGTGGCAGTTGTTGCGAAAACACGTGTTGATCCAGTCAGTCAGTCATTCCCTCGGTGAGTAGTTTTATTGTTTATAATAGGAAATTGATGATCATTAAATAATATGTACGTGTGATTTGTCGGTCTTCTTTGATACATCGTATAAAACAGCTTAAATTAGAAGTTAACCAGCATTTGTCTTAAGTTTTACTCCAAATCGTCAGTCCCTGGACCATCAGGCCCTAGCTTTTGATTGTGCTAGGGACTGACGGATACAGCTAGTGAATGATGTTTAATATATTGTGATATTAACAAAATGTCTAAATCTAGGTTATAAGTACTGACAAGTTATAGACTAATGACAAGTTGTTTGCGGTCGTTGGTCACAATATTTAAGCATTAAGTGTTACTTTCCATTTTGCAGAAAAACGCCACCTAAAAAGAAGCCAAAATTGTCCACAGAGGAAATAGTCAGTAAAAAATCAGCTGCCACAAATGCTCGTTTGGAAAAAATCAAAAGCGATCCAGTTCTTTTGGCAGAATATAAAGAGAAAGAAAGACTGAAATATTTAAAAAAGAAAGAGAAGGGACAATGTAAGTGTATTCAGGATATGACCCCACGCGAGTAGAGAAAAATTAGAAAACAGTGGAAGAAGTTTTCAACTGATTACAGGAAAAAGAAAACAATTAGAAAAGATTGTGAAAATTATGTTGCTGAGAATACGCCACCTACATCTGAAAATGAAGAAAATGTAGCTCCAGAACCGCAGATCAATAATAACAATAACGAAAACCTTAGACAATTGGAAGCTAAACGAAGAAGCCAATATCAACGGAATTTAAGAAATAAAGTGTTACAGGGAAAATGTGCGATTATTGATGATTTAAAAAAGAAACTTAATACTCAACAGAAGAAATAAATAGACTGAAACGAAAAATTAAGAAATCGAAGAAATTACTCACACCTAAAAGTAAAATAGAACAAATGGCAGAAGATCCCAATCAAAGTAAAGAACTGGTCAAAAAGGCTTTATTTGGCGAAGTTTTGCATGCTCAAATGACAGAAAATATTTCAAAAGCTCGAACTCATCAACAAAAATCCAACTTTAAATAGCTTTTGGCTGGTCCCAAAGTAGAAAAATATAAACTTTGGCGACAAGGTTGTGCAATATAGAGCTACACTCTATATTGCACAACAAGATTCGGCGCAAAACTTCTAAAAATACTGATAAAACTAAGAAAAATTTATTAGTCCAAAGGGTTTACAGATTTTATGAAGGCGATAGTAATAGTCGCGCTGCAGCAGGAAAAAAGAGTGTATTACTCGCAATAAAAACAAAAACGGTATTACATCCATTTTGGGTCGATTACATAGATTACATCCATTTTGGGTCGTTTCCTCTAAATTAACAGATCGCAATACTTGTGCCTGCATTATTCATGAAAATATTAATCTAAAACTTCTGCTTTAACAAAATCTAAGATTCTTGGCTTCGACAATTATCAAACAAATACTTTATTGCAATCGTTATTCAGAAAAATATTTGTCGAGACAGTGCAAAGTCTGCTCTACTAAAGTGTTACCATATGCTGAATTTGATAACAGCAAAGATATTTTGGTAAATCCGCCGAGAGGCTGACCGCGAGGAAAAGACCGACGTCCTCCCCGAGGGAGGGGATGTCGCTCAAGAAGAGGGGTATATACCTCAGGGGGTATTCCGTCGAGCCGGCCACTGACGACAAGTTCACGCTGCTCCGGTGGCCGGTACAACGACGAAGGCGAGGTTCACGGGTGGGTTACGAGTGTGCGTGCTTACGCTCCTCTGTCGCCCCGGACGGAGTGGTGCGAGGAGCGCGACGACCGTAGCCCACCCCACAAAAAAAGAACTATCGTCATTCTAATGGAAATAAATCCTCAGTCAGATATAGAGCTCCGGGACGGTCTCCAGATTTGCCGTCGGCCTATAGGCCTATCGTGCTGCTGGACGATGTGGGCAAGCTGTTGGAGCGTATCCTCGCTGCCCGCATCGTCCGGCACCTTGACGAGGTGGGGCCCAACCTGTCGGACGTTCAATTCGGTTTTCGAAGGGGGCGTTCGGCCGTTGCGGCTCTACTGTGCTTGAGGCAGACGGCGGCGGAGGCCGTCACTGGCGGAGAGGTGCTGTTGGCGGTGTCTTTGGACATCGCCAACGCATTTAATAGTCTGCCATTCAGCTGCATCAGGGAGGCGCTCCGGTATCACGGAGTGCCCTTATACCTGAGGCGGCTAGTGGCAGACTATTTGCACGGGCGCAGTGTCCTCTGCGCGAATCGCGCAGGGGACATTGTGCGCACGCCCATGTCAGTCCAGTCCGCCCACGCACAGGGGTCAGTGTTGGGGCCAACTCTGTGGTACATCGGTTACGACTGGGCGTTGAGAGGGAGTCTCCCCCCCGGGCTGGGCTTAATTTGCTATGCTGACGACACGCTCGTCACAGCCCGGGGCAGGACACGGCAAGAGGCGATGAGCCTGGCCACTCTCGGCACCGAAGAGATGGTCAGGCGAATCGAGGCGCTGGGACTCAGGGTGGCTCTAGATAAGACGGAGGCCATCTTGTTTCACGGGCCCTGTACGGGGCCACCCGCCGGCGCCTCGATAGTCGTCAACTCCGTCCCCATCGGTATCCAGGCCCATATGAAGTATTTGGGCCTGGTGCTCGACGGGCGGTGGTTCTTCCGGGAGTATTTCCGAAGACTTGCTCCCCGGCTGGTCGGCGTGGCGTCCGCCCTTTCACGGCTTATGCCGAATCTGGGTGGACCCAGCTTTGAAAGTCGACGGCTATACGCGGGGGTGGTCCGTTCAATGGCATTGTACGGCGCACCCGTGTGGGCGAGGGCTCTGACCGTCCGCCTTAGGCTATTCTGCGGCGACCGCAGAGAGCCATGGCGGTCAGGGCTATCCGCGGATACCGCACGGTGGCGACCGAGTCAGCATGCGTATTGGCCGCAACGCCCCCTTGGGACTTGGAGGCGGAAATGCTCGCCGGAATATATCAGCGGGTGTCTTCCACTCGCGAGGAAGGTGGCGAGGTTTCGCCTAGCGAATTGGCCACCTGGCGCGAAGACACCCGCCGGGAGGTCCTTGCCTGTTGGGCGACGCGGCTGGAGAGGCCTCGATTCGGACTTCGTGTCATCGAGGCCGTCCAGCCCGTACTGATGGACTGGCTGGAGAGGCGGCACGGAGTCCTCTCTTTCCGGCTGGTGCAGGTCTTGTCGGGGCATGGTTGCTTCGGCAAGTACCTGTACACGGTGGCAAGGAGGGAGACGACTCCGTCCTGCCAGCAGTGCGGCGACGACGAGGACACAGCTTAGCATACGCTCGAGGTCTGCGTGACCTGGGCTTCGCAGCGCTCTGCCCTCGTCGCCGCCATCGGTGCCGGCCGTCGTGAAAGCGATGGTCGACAGTGAGAGGAATTGGGACGCGGTCGCCGCCTTCTGCGAGAGCGTCATCTTGCAGAAGGAAGCGGCGGGGCGAATCCGGGAGTATCTCCTCTTCGAGGATTCGCGTCGCCGCCGGCGACTGGGGCGGCGAAGGCAAGAATACCTCCGCCTTATGCCGCCCTAGCCGAGGCAGCGGGTGACCGGACAGGGGATTAGTCTGGTCACCCTTGGAGAGAGGCCACCGCGTGAAGACGACGCCCTGACATCGAGACATAATATTAGTTGAGATGGCAGGGCGTCGACCCGAGAGGATACCCGTGAGGGTAGACCGGATGGGCCACTGAAGAAAAGAACGCGTACCAGTGGCCCACCCGCAATGCGTAGAGAGGTATGTTGTGGGGCGGGTCTACGGGGTCGTGCGCCGCTTCTCCTGTCGCCCCGGACGGATTAGCGGGGCGTGACCGTTCCGTAGCCTGCCGCCAAAAAAAAAAAGTCAGATATAGAGCTGTATTGGAGGGCAGATCCTTTTTATAATAACATACGTGATTAGTGGCACAATGACTTACAAGAGATTTAACCCTTAAATGCATAGCGTATCAAAAATGAAACAGTAACTTTAAGCCCTTGGCAAACAATTATTTCTTAACTGCGAACTTGGCTGTATGGTAATTTGGTGTCAAGGTTCATAATCTACAAGTAAATTAAAAAAAATAACGGCTATAGAGTAGCGTGCGAATTTAGTTGTCATTTTCGAATATCGGAAAGTCGTTGGCGGGAACTGTTATTCATTCGGATTTAGAGTTTACGATTAAAATTACATTGTGTGGACTTTTTTTAGTGCAAAAAAAGAAATTGTATTGGTAAGTGTATATATTTTCTTATAATGCCTGTACTTTTTGATTCTGCATTTGAATTATACGATTTTTTCTCAAAAAATCTACCGTTTCAAAAATGATACAGTATGCAGTAACTGCATGATAATTGGTGTGCTATTGTATGCGAAAATTCGGTGGCGGTTGAATGTTGGTGCATGGTTTTATTTGCTTTTTACAGCGATGGCTTCGAAATCATGCTCGGATGACCAAATAGAAAATATTCTTTGAAGATTAGAAGCAGGTGATATATCAGAGGATGACTGTGAATCCGAAGGAGATGAATTCGACTTCTATCCCTCGAGAGAAGAGTTGCTACAGGTACTAGAAGATGATTATGCGCCTACTAATGATAATGAGACTGGTAATGATGAAGATATATTAGATTCCCCACCTATGTGTGATGATAAAAATATTTATGTCTCAGGACCCGCCACAAATCAACGCATCCCTATACGGCAAATGGTCTGGAAAAGGCAAAGTTTTCCTTTCGAAGAAAATAAGATTAAATTTGAAGGCAACACTTCTTATCCTGCAGATGTTGTTTGTCTAGACATTCCTTTTCAATTCTTTTCATACTTTTTCACTAAAGACCTTTTGGAAAATATAGTACAAGAGACGAATAAATACAGCTTTCAGAAAAATCCAGCTCGTCCAGATACAATTACGGTGAAAGAATTGCGTCAGTATTTTGGCATTCTTGTATATATGCCCGTTTTTAGATACCCAAGTGTACGTTTCTACTGGAACACTAAACATGCTTTTACCCCCATATCAGAGACAATGGCCCTAAATAGATTTGAAAAGATTAGAAATCTCCTCCACTTCAACGACAATGAAAAACATATGCCAATAGACCATCCCAATCACGATAGACTTCATAAACTAAGACCGATAATAGACCATCTAAATAATAAATTTGAATCAATACCCTATGATCAACGGCTATCAATAGACGAGCAGATGTGCGCCACGAAATTAGCTCACTTCATGAAGCAATACCTGCCCAAAAAACCCCATAAATGGGGTTTCAAGTTATTTGTTATGTGCTCTTTGCAAGGATTTGCCTATCGATTTGAGATTTATTCTGGTAAAATGGTTCATGATCGTCTTCCAACCGAGCCAGAACTTGGTGCAGTTTCTGATACCGTTATCAGGCTAACACGAGGTGTACCTAGAAACCGTAATCATATAATTTATTTTGATAATTTTTACACATCATTACCTCTAATGCATTATTTTGCTCAACAAGGAATATATTGTCTCGGAACCGTTCAACGTAACAGATTAGGAAAGAACTGCAAATTACCATCAAAAGCTGAGGTTATGAAAAGTAATGTACCAAGAGGTGATTACGTTGAAAACGTCTCCAGTTACGAAGGAACACCGGTAACTGCCGTTAGCTGGAAAGATAATAAGCAGGTAATGCTCCTCTCCACTTATGTTGGGGCAGATCCTATTGAGACAATCGAGAGATACGACAAAAAAGAGAAACGACGGGTGACTATTTCTTGCCCAAAAGTGATAAAGGAATACAATTCGCACATGGGTGGGGTCGACCTTATGGACAGTTTTTTAGGTCGATACCGCATTCGTATGAAAACCAGAAAATGGTATTTGCGAATCTTTCATCACCTTTTAGATATTACTATTATAAATTCCTGGGTTCTTTATTTGAAGGTAAATAAACAAAAGGGAATCAACCAAAAAGACCTTATGGATTTGGCAGAGTTTCGCGCTGACTTGGCTGAAGCTCTATGTAAATATGGGACACATAGAGAAAATAAGAGGGGAAGGCCTAGCTCAAGTATTGAAGAAGCAATAGCCAAAAAGAAAAAAAATAGTATCATGCCAGCAATGCCGCCCAAAGATATTCGTCTTGACAAAGTTGGACATGAACCAATCACAACTGATACAAGAAGGCGTTGTCAATATCCTCAGTGTAAACTCTTGAGCTCTATAAAGTGTTCAAAGTGTAACGTAATCCTTTGTTTTAAAAAAAAAAGTAATTGTTTTGTACAATTTCATAACAATTGAAACAATATTTATAACAGGTTAAAGTTTACCTGTTGTCTACCCTGTAATGCATACTGTTTCATTTTTGATACACGAACTTTTTTCTATAAATAAACGTGAAAATATGTATATTGATTTTTTTTACTATTTTTCCATTACCATAACCATTATCCCTAATAAAATATATTTTTTTCCGTTAAATATAAAAAATCATGCATTTAAGGGTTAAAGAAATTTCAGAAAATCTTCATGTTTGCGACATTACAACTCATTTGCCTCGGAATCACAAAGAGCATGATAAATTGCAAAAAGTAAGACCTCTGTTAAATAATCTCAACAGGACTTTTCAAGAAAATATTACCAACTCGGAATCCCAATCAGTGAATGAAGAAAGCATTATCAAATTCAAAGGACCCGTGACAGTAAAAAAAAACAGTATATGCCGACCAAGCCCATCAAAAGAGGGTTCAAGGCATGGTGTCGTTGCGATTCCCAGACTGGATACCTATATCAATGTGATATTTATACAGGTGAAGACCAAAAACTCAATAAGGAAGAATTACGTTATAGAGTCGTTATGAACAAATGGTAGTGGACTCTGTCCATTCAGTTATCGAGAGAGAGGTAAAAAATATTGAAATATTTTTACCATCTCAGTAAGCAAGCGTCACTAAACAAGCAAAAATAAAAAATTCTCCCTATAGAGTCATTCAACCAGATCATACATTGATTATGGAATGAAAGAATATCAAATGTACGATGATGATGATGTTTATAACTTATGATGATTTTATGACGATGATGTTTATAAGGTCTGGCCGTTCTGCTGGAGACGATTGTGTGGTAGATTTGCGAGTGTTAAAATATAATCCGGATGGCACTATTCAGTATATTATTATTTAAACTATTAGGTTCGAAGGGCATCACACTGGAGCTATTTCTTTTATGTACCATTCTTTTTATATATATAAAAAAAATTAAAAGAAATAATAAAAGACAAACCCGCTGAGTTTCTTGCCGGATCTTCTCAGTAGTGGTCTAGTTCCGATCCGGTGGTAGTTTATTAGATTAAAATTAAATTGTTAATACTGACAATATGTAAGTGCCCTCACAGGGTTTATACATAATAAATGAATTTGAATTATAAGAAACACTTCAATGATGAGTTATTCGTGTTGCCACGTAGACCACGCAATATTTGAACACTCTCAAACAGTGTTACAGAGACGTTTACGTCAAGATTGCCGATATTAGAGACAAAAAAAAATATCAACATTTAAAGCAATAAAAGCATGGAATAACAATTCCAAGCGATAGGAATAACAATTCCTAGCGATTGTCACCAATTTTAGTCTAACATAAATTCTAACTATTCACTGATTTTACTATAGTTCTAATCACTTGACTATCAACTAGTACTTAGAGAGTATAAGTATACTACACGGCTCTTGACTATTGTTTACTGCTTGCTTAATTTACTGCCGAATGGGCGAAGGTACCCTCAGCAGCTGTTTTTATAGGCGTGTCTGACGGTCCACAACATCGCCCCACTCTTAGTGTTGCCAATACTGGTATTTGCTGCGTTCCGTTTTACGGGCGATAACACTTTTAAGAAAAATAAGTGTAATTTCTTGAATCTTTGCATTTTCTATTACTTTAATTAAGTAGAGTAAAAAGTACCTTTTCGTTTATTGTAATAATTATAGGTAGTAGGTACTTTTACTCTACTTAATTAAAGTTGAAGGTTTAATTTTGATTTTTAAGTTTTTATTGATTTATGCTTGTGATTTTTTAGAATTTTTTGTTTGTTTACATGTTTAACTGCTAAGCCAGTGGCTACCAAATGTGGCAATAATTATAAGCCTGTGATTATCTGAGATAACTAGGTATAGGCTTCTTATTTTACAGAATTACTGGATCTTCAAATAGAAATGTTCCTATAATTAAATTAGTTAGTATTTTTTTAGTCATTACAAGTTGAAGTTGAGTTTAGAAGTTTTAGTTATTCTTGTGATTTTTGTGTAATTTTGTTTATTTTCAAGATGTCTTGATAATGTTGATGATCTACTAAGCCAGTAGATCATCAACACGATAATAATTTGAAGACTGTGGTTATCTGAGATAATATAACTTTTTGATTCCACTACTGTTTTGTTTATTTTTATCAATACCGCACAAATGCCGTAATAGCGCAAACAATAAACGCCTTATGAAATAAAATACCTTCATATTGACATATGACATTGTTTGGACAACGGAATATTTTGTTCCAAAATCAGTTCTGCTTTGCTAGTCTGTGGAAGTTGTGACCTTGATTACATAGTGTGAACGTGAAGTTAGTAGCAAGCGGCGCATTAGTCAACTGCGCAGCCATATTGCCGGCCGTTTCAGTCACGCCACTCGCTGGGCGCAGCAGTGTTGAGTGAATGCAGACTTTCCGGTAAGTTATACCTTGCAATCATTTGTTAAAATACTAACATATACTTAAATATTTACTATGAATAGTGCACACATTGTTACGTTTGTTTGTGAATTACGTGCGAGAAATACTTTTACGGCTATTTTAGATTTCTATCGAATATGTACCTCCCCTGGCGTATTTCCTCTGGCTCTTTAGGTGGCAGGAGAGATACTTAATGTCCGGGGGAGATACATTTGTACGCGTCTTCATTAATACTTCTAGTTTTCTCTGAACCTTTACTTAGCCTTATGTCTATCTCAGCTTTACAATATACGTTATAACGTTTTTGTACAGAAAAATGGCACCTTGAAAACCTCCTCACCTCGAGAACCGGATAAGTACGCCAAACAAAATATAAGAAAAGGAAAAAATATGAAAAGTAGAAAGATAAAGGAACTATTAAGACTATGAAGTAAATGACACCCAGAGAGCAACGGAAGGCTAGACAAATATGGAGAGAAACGCAAAAATTCGTAGACGTCGTCTAGCACTCCAAGATATAAGTAATGCATTTGTAACACCACCATGTTCAGATAATGAAGGCCCACCGCCCCCTCAAAATATAAACAGGTGAACGCTGGCAGCACAGCAAAAGTCAACTCGAGCAAGAAAAGCAAGAAACATGATGATAAGAAAACAAGCGGCTGAAATAGCTCAACTTAGGTCTGCAATCCAACGCTATAGAAAAAAAATACAACGGATCAAAAACCAACAATTAACACACCCAACACTAAAGTAAATTCACTTGTAAGAGCAGTAAGTGCAGGCGACAAAGAAACAATAAAGAAGAAGCTGCTTTTCAGTGAAGTTGTTACTCAACGACATAATGAAAATTTTTCAAATCTCACTACTAACCAAGAAAGAAGAGTCTTCAGGAGAGTGTTAAACGGGCGAGTGTTAAGCTAAAAATAGTAAAAAAAATAGGATGTTTTATCAAAAGAAATGAAAATAAAACCTTTGAGTAACATAAGCAAGAAATTAAGAATGATAGATATGAAACGTAGCTCAAGAAAAAACTGTGAGAATTTGAAAACGAACATAGTCAAATTTATGGAAGATCGTTCAAGCATTAGACTTTGTGCTGAAAAAAAAGACTTTATAACAAAAAAGGGCGAGCGTAAGCAAAAACGAGTTATGCTAGATACTTTACTAAACTTGCATAAACGTTTTGTGGAAAAGACACACATGAAAATATCTTACCCAATGTTTTGCAACCTCCGACCATTTTGGGTCATCCAACCACGCTGTGACAGTCGTAACACTTGCATGTGCGTGACACACAGCAATATAGATTTAACGCTGAAATCACTATACAACGCTAAGATCATATCTGTCTCGAATTACGTGGACCTTCTAAATCAAGTTTGCTGCAATAGATTCAATGAAAAATGTTTATCACGCAAGTGCAAGACGTGTTTAAACAAAGGTCTCCATTACAAGGAAGTCGATAACTCGACTTCATTATTTTACAGCAACTGGCAAATTGTACGCCAAGATATCGTCGATTTAAAAACTAACAAACCACGGACTAACGAAATGCGTTAAAAGCACACTACAGATTCAACCAATTACTTAAATTTGGATATGGAAAAAAAGATGGAAAAGTTTTTGAATCACGAACTAAACAAAGTGCACCAATATCAAGCTATAAAAACGAAAAAAGAGTCCCTTACTGGGCCGGAAGCAATTATACATGTAGATTTCAGTGAAAATTATCTAACAAAATACGCTGAAGAAGTACAATTCTTCCATTTCGAAGGATCGAGACAGCAAATAAGTATGCACTGTTGTAGTCTACAGTAAAGATATTGATCAAGAGTTAAAATGCGAATGTTATTGCACTTTATCACAAAATTTATCGTACTCACTTTCTGCAATTTGGGCCCATTTACAACACATACTTGACCGTCTGCCGGCTACTGTTACGAAATTACATTTCTTGAGTGATGGGCCGGTCACCTAATATCGTAACAAAATGATATTCAAGGTTTTGGCAATAATGCTGAAAGATTTCTACCCCAACCTTCTAAATTTCACATGGAATTTTCATGAAGCAGGTCACAGTAAGGGAGCGCCTGATGAATTGGGTGCAACTTACAAGAGAACTGCTGATCGACTAGTTGCGAATGGCACCGATATTTCATCAATAGATGACTTAGCCAAAGCCCCTGAGAAAACCTGTCCAAATATTAAAGTTTTCACCGTAGATGATGCAGACATATTGGAAAAAGCAGCAAATTGGTTACTGAAGGTATAAAGACTTTTTCAGGCACACTAAAGGTCCACCAAGTTACCAGTTGCGTATTCGTACCCAATTGCCTGATATTAAAAATTTGAGCTGCTTCTGTGACTCTGAGGGTAGGAAAAAAAGGCAAGCGGCAGATAGGAGCTTTGACTGCCGCCGAATGAGGTTCACTGTGTACTGTGGTTTGTTGCATGAGTGCATCAGGTATTTTTGTACCACCTATGATAATTTTCCCAAGAAAAAACTTTACAGATCTTTTGATGAAAGGTGCGCCACCTGGAGCGAAAGTTCCATCAGGTTGGATTCAATCTAATTCGTTTACTGAGTGGTTCAGGCATTTTATTGAAAAAACGACCCCAGTGAGGCCTCTCCGGTGTTGCTCATAAAGATGAGACGGACATTACAGTCACACTCGTAATTTAGAAATAATAGAACTGGCCCGCGAAAATCATGTCACCATTATCAGTCTCCCACCTCATACGACCCATAAACTCCAACCTTTGGATAAAACTTTCATAGGTGCACTTAAGAGTCATTACAACGAGGAGATACGTAAGTTTCTTATTCATTCTAAAAGAATCCTTAAACCTTACGACATTACTGAGCTTTTTGCCGGGCATATCTCAAGTGCACCTCGGTGGTAATTGCAGTAAATGGTTTTCGTGTTACCGGTATTTACCCATTCAATCCGCAAGTTTTTACTGAAGTTGATTTTATAGCGGAAGCATCAAACAGTGATCAGTCATGTCGCAGTGTAGACAATCAACGTGGAAGTGTTGTTGCTGACCAAGATGCCCCAGGAACGAGTACAGCGGTACAAGAGACGCCAACTGATTTGATTCTACCAGAAGAAATTCAGCCCATCCCTGGGGCCAAAACTAGGACTTCTAATCGTGGAAGAAAAGCTACAACAGCAAAAGTGATCACGTTATCACCTTATAAAAATCAATTAACCGAATCGTTGCACTTAGCTGGGACTCGTGGACGAGGTAGTAGATGTGGACGCGGACGAGGCCGTGGACGCGGACGAGGCGGTGGACGCGGACGAGGAGGTGGACGCGACCTTGGACGTGGTCAAGGTGGAATGGACAGCGGCAGCAGTGCTAATCGACGACGCCAGAGAGTCAGTACATTCAGCGGTAGCTCTGAAAGTAACGCAGTCGTAGAAACTGACTCTGATTATGACCACCATGTCGATTCAGATAGGATACCTGAAAGCTTAGATACGAGTTGCATATTTTATGAAGCCAGTTATTTTAGCGACAGACATGGTGAGGAGTGGATTCACTGCCAATCTTGCAATTTATGGGCTCATACAGCCTGTGCAGGCCCTGAAGGCGAATATTATAATTGTGATTTTTGCCGTTAAGTTTAATTAAAGTCCAATACATTTAATTTGGCCCCCAGAGTGCCATATAACCCTCACTTAATGTCATGTTGTGAAAATTTTAGTTTTGAGAATAAATTCAGTTTTTGATTATTCTGTGGTTATTTTCTTTATTCTACGGTTAGGCATGCATAAGCCAATGAGTAAGGAACACTATGAAGTACTTGCTTTATTTGTAAGTGTAGTATTTTTTACATGAGGCATTTTCTAATATGATTAACATTAAAACTAAATTACGTAATAAATTGGACTTATCAAACTCACTGCGATTAAGTTGATATAAAAACTGTAATGGCAAAACATAGGAAACAATTTCATCCTGCTCATTGAAATAACTTTTTGATGTAGTAGATTAAGACTTAATTATTAACTAATAAAAAATTGTGCTCAAACTTTGTTATAAATCCTTTTGTCATATAGGTAACAATTAAATTTTCTAGAGACGGGTCCTGAATTTGTAAAATTGTATTAGATGGGTCGTAGCCCAAACAACTTTGGGAACCACTGCTGTAGATAGTTGGATGTTGCGAAACCCAGGCGAAACTTTCTCAATATATGAAGTGGCTGGATGTGTCAGGGAAGCCCATATGAAAGCTATGACAACCGGAAATATTTGCGCAGCTTTCAAAGCTACTGGAATATTCTTCGACAGAAATGTTTTTACTGATCTAGATTTTGCTCCTAGTGAAGTTACTGATCGACCAGTCTATATACAAAATAATCAAAACGAGACTAATAGACCTGTTCAAGACAATAAATCAAGAACCCTATCACCCTTAATAATAGAGCTGTCCAGTCCTGATTCTCCTCATTTTGTTTAACTTATAAAACCTGCTGCTCCAGACACTCGCAGCAATGGAACGTCGGCTTGTGAATTACATCGCCCCTAGAACTTCACAAAAATCACCTAGAACCATGGTTGCTTCTTGCTCAATCAAACCTACAGTTTTGGATCTGATTTCAATTGCATCTGGTAGCTCCTCTTCAAATATAAAAAAGCATTCTTAAGTCCATTCCACTTTCGAGGAGTACTAAAGCAGGTCCGCGTAAAAGTAGAAGAGCTCCAAGACGAAAAGGAAAATCGATGATTGCAAATGACACACTAAATAAAAATGAAATACAAATGAGAGAAGAAAAGAAACGAAAACGGAAAGACAATTGCAAAAACAAAGAAAAGCAAAGTTTTACAAGACAGTTTCAGTGAACCGCAAGATGAAATAAGTATTTATTCTGAAGAAGAACCAATATTGAAAGCTGAAGATTATGCAGTGATGGTGATTATGCAGTGGTGGATCCTGTCTGCTTGCCTGCAGTTCAAAGTTTGCCTAAAGGTGATTTTATTATTGTTAAATTCCAAGTTAAAGGGAAAGGAATTTATTATATAGCCAAAGTTATAGGAACTGGAAAATGAGACTGAAGTGAGTTTTCTTAGATCTGTGGCGTGCTCACACACATACACAAACATATTTTATATAGGTATATTTATATATATTATATATTTAAATTACATCCACATTATTTACATTATCTATCTCTATTATATATTTATATATATATATATATATATACATATATATATATATATATATATATATATACATATATATATATATATATATATATATATATATATATATATATATATATATATATATATATATATACATATATATACATATATATATATATATATATATATATATACATATATATATATATATATATATATACATATATATATATATATATATATATATATATATATATATATATATATATATATATATATATATATATATATATATATATATATATATATATATTTACATTACAACACATATCATTACTATACATTACTACAAAACAAAAACATATAATACTATTTACAACCGACAGGTAACCCACAGATCTAACAAAATACCAAATAATTTTCACATGCCAATTGTGATAGATATTGCCATGGTTGCCTTACATGCCATTAAGATGATTTTACCAAACCCGAAATGTTCTGGCAACACAAAGAGAAAACAGTGTATAACTAAACACAAAGAGAAAACAGTGTAAACTAGTGTACCTATAACTTTAACCTAGATTTTTTTAAAATTGATTTACATTAATTGTATGTGTGTTCTGAAGTTATTAGTTGAAAAAACTATTTTATGTTTGTTAATAGTTAGATCTAACAAAAGCTATTTTTATGTTCATCAAAATGTGATATATATTTTTATAGGGCTATTTTGACATGAAAGACAGTAATACAAAAAGAAAAAAAGTGCTTATATGTTTCGTTTGTTATTATTTTTTCTGAAACGAATTTATGTTAAGTTTATTTTTTACTTTTCAAGTTTAATCACGTTAAAATAACGTGTAATAAGTTTATATTTGTTAATTTTAGGTCTAGAAAACCCTATTTTTATGTTCATTAAAAAGTGATTGCTAATTTTTCATAAGATTATTTTGACATAAATTGGAAAGGCCATTTGGCTTGAATGCGCAATGTTTTCCTGCAAAGACTGTGCTAATTCTGAATCTAGTTCTTAAATAACTTTAGATATTTTTTTCAAGATCTCGTGTTCTTTCTTTTTAGTTTTTATTTTGTTTAATTTAGTAATAATATTAGTTCAGTTAAAAAGGATTGATGCCTCTTATGAAAGACTGTTTTGATTTCTAACCAAAAATTAGTGCCTGAACTTTGGTAATAGAAGCTTTAAAATATATTAATATGACTAAGTGTTTTATTTAAGTATAGGAATTGTTTTAATAAATAAAATTAAAATTTCAATTAATTTTGATTATTATAATCATATACAGGCAGTTTAGTTTACGGGCATGTCATACTCTGCAACTTGCTCGATGAAATATTTTGCCAGCACACTCCCGCAGAGTTAACAACAGTTGAGAACTGATTTAATTAATAGGAAATAATTTACCACTTGATAATATTTTGATAAACCACATAATGATATTATATATAATGTCCCCATCTTCATAATTTTTTTTTCTAAATTTATAAAGACCATTTACTTAAATTTTTTTACCAGTTTTCTAAATTATTTATCATTTAACATTTATTAATTATTATTTAGCATTTATAAATAACCAGATTTCAATATTCTCAATAAACATTTTTGTTTTTAATTTAATTGAGTCTATATTAACTCTGACAGCAACTACTTCCCCACGCATATGAGAGATTGTACAGGCAGTGCCGGTCCTAGGGCGGTGCGAGCGGTGCGACCGCACCGGGCGCCGTCAAGGGAGGGGCGCCAAAATGTGAGACAAACGACCAAGCGGGCGAGCCGCGCGACTCACGTCACGGGGACATTGCGGGGGAGCGGGCCGCGGGGTGAAATTTCGTTCGTGTTTGTTTCGCTAGCTAGGCAAGCATTGTCTATTGAATTGTCAAGTCGATCAAATGCGCGCGAGTGTATATTTGTGTACAGTGTGATTAACGGCTAAAGGTACGTACTTAGATTATCACAGAAAAAAGAAGTAAGTATTATTTATACAACTTGTATAATACAAGTTCCTTTCTGGTACTGCAATAAACATAATCCACTTACCCACAAAAGCGCACGGCGAGGACTCATATTGTCTTAGACATACTCTGTTTTTAATGTAAAATGTCTCTAAGTCAATTGTCTTATTCTCCATTTTACAGTCCGTGGTGTGACTACACTCCCCAAGCAAATTCTTACTTTGCCTGTCCATGGCCCCAGGCTGGTGACTACACTCAAATTTCTGATCGGCAAGTTTTTTTACTTGAAATAGCAACACAAGAATTTAAAAATATATTTCAAGTTGACAGGCCGCCATATCGCCGCCAGGCGCATAGAGAGTTTTACGGGTTATTTTATTCGATTAGGGGTTTTATTAGCTTTAATTGGATTTTTTTTGTGAATAAAGCTATTCTAGTTGTTCAATAATAAGTAATATTGTCGCGGGCGCAAGTGCGTTGGGCGGCGGGTGAAGATCGCGCGGTCACGCGGCTCAGACATTTCGCGCAGTGTCGGCCACGCGCGCTGGACAGTTGAGTAACCTGATATCATGTGTTTTTTTTTTATTGCTTATGATGACAAACGAGCAAGCAGCACACTTGATGGTAAATGTCACTGCCGCCCATGGACCTTTGCTATAACCAAGGCTATAACTAGGACGCTGCCTAGGGGAGAGTCGGGTAGCCCCGGCCGGCGGGTACCCTCGGCCAGTGCTAGTTACAGGAAAGTTCGCACACATACATGCACAAGTGTCACATCCACACGACCGCAGCACCATTTAGCCGTATATTCATATCAAACGCGCTGCGACTGATGTGCGAACAACACGTGACATTCGTTTGTTTAACAGTACCTATACTTTTGTGTGCGCCGTTTACTTTTTGAGTGCGGTTATTGGTTATACAATGTAAGTACTTCACCATAGTATATTACTAATTCTGTAAGTTAGTCATTATAGTTAACAAATTAGGTAAATACTTGACGTTGTTTTTATTGATATTTCCTATATGAATAAAAACATAGGATCGAGGCGGTCGGGTACAATCGGACACTTTTTTGTCGGGTACCCCCGGACATTTCTTTTATGACGAAATGTTTAGTTTCTTGGATTGCATAGTGAAATTAAGAAACGTGGTAGTTTCACCATGTCTGTTTGTCTATGCATCTCTATGTTACAGTCTTTTTTTATTACAATGTTGAGACAAGTGTATAAAATCTTGTGTCTTTTGCAGATAATGCCAAAATTCAAAGGAAGGATTACGCCTAGAGGAAATTGGGACGAAAATAAAATGAAACAGGCTATAAGATGTGTACTGGAAAAAAAGATATCGGTGAGAGAAGCAGCTGAGAGATATGACGTGCCGAGAAGCACCCTTCAGGATCGGATAAAAGCTGTCGGTAGTGGACAAGAAGCACAGTTCAAGCCAACACTAGGGAGATATGAACATACCTTCTCAGAAAATCAATCACTGCAATTATATAACCATGTCAAAGACCTCGATAATCGCCTGATGCCGCTGACCAAAGTAGAGTTTTTGAAATTGGCATTTCAATTTGCAGAACGTTTAAAAATACCTCATAGGTTCAATAAAGAAAAGAAAATGGCCGGCAAAGATTTTTATTATAGCTTCATAAAGAAATACCCAGATATTGCTCTCAGAAGTCCAGAGTCAACCAGCATTGCAAGAGCCGTTGGGTTTAATAAACCACAAGTCTATCGGTTTTATGATCAGCTCCACCAACTACAAGATAAATACAAATTCCCTGCCTCCAGAATATACAATGCTGATGAAACGGGGGTCTCCACTGTACACAAGAATGAGAAAGTTATTTCTACTAAGGGAAAAAAGCAAGTTGGCAAGTTGACTTCTGGTGAAAGAGGACGAAACATTACATTGATGTTTGCTATGAGCGTGTGCGGCCATTTTATACCTCCACTTTTTATTTTCCCGAGGAAAAGGATGGATAAAAATGGTCGTTTGATGATTGGAGCTCCACCAGATAGCATTGCTATTCCACACGAAAGTGGTTGGATGAATGGTGAGATATTTTTAATGTGGCTCCAGCATTTCAAACAGCACGTACAGCCTTCGAAGGAGAACCCTGTCCTTCTGATTCTCGATGGACATGGAAGCCATAAAGAGTTGGCAGTGATAGAATTTGCTCGAGCTAATCACATCCATATGATTAGCACTCCACCACACACAACACACAAGGTGCAACCTCTGGACAGGGTATTTTTCAAGCCGTTTAAGTCTGCATTTGGTTCAGCAAGCGCAATGTGGATGAGACAAAATCCAGGGGCTAGGATCACTGATTATGACATCGCTGCTTTAGTCAATTCAGCTTTCGTTAAGGCAGCGAGACTAGAAATAGCACAGAATGGGTTCAAATGCACAGGGATTTATCCATTCAATAGGGAAATTTTCAGTGATTTGGATTTTTTGCCATCATTGATGACCAATATTGAACAGGAACCAGCTTTTTCTGAAGAGACAGTCGTGGGATCACAGTTATCAACTAGTTGCAATCAGCAGAAATCCAGATGCTGCAATCAACAGTCATCCTCTAGTGGTACCCAGCAGCCATCCACAAGCTGCAACCAGCAGCCATCCACTAGTTGCACCCAGCAGCCATCCACTAGTAGTAACCAGCAACCATCTACCAGTCTTATATCACACCCATCAGCCAGTGGCAATACGCAGCCATCATTTATGCCCGCATCAACGTCAGAAATTACAGAATCAACTGCACCTGCTACTGTAAATGAATTGCTTAAGCAGTTGTCCCCTCTTCCCGATGCATCCAAGAGGCGTCTTGCAGCGCGTTCACGAAAAACACAAAAAAGTGAGATTCTGACATCTTCGCCCTTCAAAAATGCGTTGGTAGAGAAAAAGGCTGCGACCAACACAACCAAGGCTGCAACCAATAAAACTACAACGAATAAAAGAAAGGCGGCAACTAATAAAATGAAAACAAAGAAGAATATTCAAAGTTTGACTCAGCTAGAAAGAGACCACGATACAGAATGCATCATTTGTGGAGAAACGTTCGAGGAAGATTGGATCCAGTGTCATAGATGCAAAGACTGGGCGCACGAAGCGTGTGTGGATATTGATCCATCGCTGGCTTACTACTATTGTGACGTATGCAAGGCTAAAGAACGATTTGGTCATCAGTAATTCTATGTCCGGGGCTACCCTCCAAAAATTATTTTAACAAATATTGAAGACTGCTTTTGAGACTTGATTTAAGCTAAGATAATAAAACTATCAGTTTCTAACTTAATTAATATTATAAGATATATGTTTAGTTTAAGTTAAAGTTTAAAAATAAATGTTTATTTCGGTTGATTTTCAAGATATCATGAGTTTTATTTATGTGGCCGAGGCTACCCGACTCTCCCCTACCATTATAATCCCCAAACCCACCCAGTTGGGCTTCTGGCTCTCTCGCTCACCGAACGAAGCGCAATAGCACATTGCCATTACTCAGACGTCGATCTTCTGCGAGAGTATGGTACTACCCCGGATGAACCGGCCCGCGGCTGTAGACAGAGATCAAGCTTTTATTTAATATTTCGCGTTTGCGTTTGCGCGACTTCGGTGACGCACGCGTTTTTAAGGTCGCTGCGCTTTTTGTAGTGAAGAAAAATGTCTAGTAGAAAGTGTGATAGTTGCGATGTAGTAATTAGTGAAGTTCTGGCTTTTATTCAAAATAAACTAGAAGTTATGGATCATATAAGCTTAATACAGCTTTGTTTGAGTGCCTTCTCAGCTGACGATATTACTGAAGCTAAAAATCTTTTATACGAATGTGTGATTTCCGTAAATAAAAAATCTAAGCGCAAAAGAGATGGTAAGACGCAGAAGGATCTAGAGGATATCATAGGAGTGTTTCGGGAGTTGGATCCTAATAAATTTCCAATTTTTGTTGTGCGAAATATTAATAAACTACCCCCAATTCATTTTGATCACATAGACGTTACGAGATTATTAAAGGATTTACTAGTGTTGCAAAAAGATGTTTCCTATATAAAACAAAACTATGCAACTAGTGAAGAGTTTAATGCATTGAAATATGATATGGAAAACATAAAAACAGCATCAATTGTGAACAACTTTGAAATGACTAATGTGAATACATTACGTCGGAGTGGCTTCAATGCAACACTAGATACATACGATAGTGGTCCGATAGGATTACTTCATATTCCAGGATCTCAAACATCTGGTACTAAAGATGCTAGCCCAGAAGAAGTACTGCAGTTACAGAACGTTGACTGCAGTTTAAATAGGACTCCTGCCGCTGTGAGCAAATCATCCCGGGGCGTTATTTCACAAACCACGGAAGAGAGTCCCCATCAAGAATCTCTTACTACTAATAGAATGTCCTCCGTTACTGGGGTACATGTAGGTCAAAAAGTGGCACCCCATTTTAGTACCCAACCAGACTCTAGCCTCGTATTCCCTCATGGACAATCACCACAGCGTAAATCGTATGCTTTATTGGCCGGTGAGGAGGGGAAATGGAATACCGGGAAGCCTAGTGAGGATTGGAAGATTGTCCAGCGAAGGCGATACAGAAATAGACTTGAGACTGCTAAGGGAGAAGCAATAATTGAACCAGATGTAAAGTTTAAGGCGGCGGATATAAAAGTCCCATTATTTGTAAACAATGTTGATAGGGACACATCACCTGAAGACATATCCAATTACATTTTACAGAAAACCAATATTGTGGTATGCCCAGAAAAGTTAAAATGTAAACACGTTCGCGACTATGATGCCTATAAAATCATGGTACCTAGAAGTCAACTTCCTGTATTTATGGATGTGAAATTATGGCCAGATGGTATTACATTTAGGCGCTTCGTCAGCTTCTTCAGGCGAGACGAGGGTGTGGCGAGCAATCGTACAAAACTATAATGGATGTGTGCAAATTAATAAGTTTCAACTGTAAATCCGTTAAAAGATCCGCTATGTGTATAAATCAGCTATGTGACACCGCTGATATCATAGCGTTACAGGAAACCTGGCTCCTGCAGCAAGATATACCTTTCTTAGGAACTATTCACACAGACTTCGAGTACACGGGTAAATCGTCAGTCGACACTTCAATAAATGTACTACGAGGGAGACCATACGGAGGAATAGCAATATTATGGCGTAAAAATGCATTTAACTCGGTATCTATAATTAACTGTACGAACGATCGCATCACAGCTGTGCGGTTCGAGATAGCAAACCGGTTCTTTATCGTATTCAGCGTGTATATGCCTACGCAGTCAATAGATAATCTACCCGAGTTCACGGAATGTTTAAGTGAAATTAGTGCTATAATAGACAATAATGAAACTGAATCGGTTTTTATTTTGGGAGACTTTAATGCACATCCCACGGAGTTATTTGAGATCGAATTATCGCGTTTTTGTGTTGATCAATCGTGGTTATGTGCAGATATACACAGGTTTGGTTTATGTTCTAGTGAATATACGTTTGTAAGTGATGCACATGGGTGTCGGAGGTGGCTAGACCATTGTCTAGTGACGCAATCGGCATTGGAGACTATTATGGACATAAAGGTACGTTATGATGTTATGTGGTCAGATCACCACCCATTAGAAGTGTACTGTGACTTAAAAATTATCCGTAAAAAGACTTTAACGATAACTAATAATATTAATGGGTCTGTTATATGGGGCGAACGTCAGATCCCACATATTAACGAATATTCTGTGCACTGTAATAATAGACTTAAATTAATTAACTTACCTTTGGTATTTTCACAATGTGTGAACAAAAATTGTAATAATGCCGAACATAAATTAGAATTAGATAAAATGTACAGCAACATTATTTCAATTTTAAGAGAGAGTGCCATGCAGACTTTTGTAAAAAAAAATGTAAATAAACGTAGGAATTTAATTGGTTGGAATAGACATGTAAGCTCTGCTCATAGGGACGCTCGGTTGAAGTTTCAGGTATGGGTGTCCAGTGGTAGACCGGTACATGGGGAAATATATGATAATATGTATGAGAGTAGAAAAAAGTTTAAGGCTCGACTTAAATGGTGTCAAAATAACCAAGATCAGGTTAAAATGGACATCATCGCGAGTCAAAGATCTACCAAGAATTTCGTAGAATTCTGGAAGAGCGTTGGTAGACTGAACCTTAAGTCGGGCCTCCCTGTGAGTGTAGCTGGTGAATCAGAAAAAAAAAGTATAGCTAATTTGTTTAAGAATCACTTTTGTGTGAAGTCTGCCACTAAATATTCTGTACCGGTGTTCGATTCTGAGGAGTGTCGTGACAAGGCAAATATCTTTATATCTGCCAAAGAAGTTACCGATGTAGTTCAACATATGACCAGGGGTAAATCTCCGGGTTACGACGGTCTCAGCGTTGAGCATCTGCAGACTGCAGGTCCTCACTTGCCTAGAGTATTAGCTACGTTCTACTCACTATGTATTGGTCATTCCTATCTGCCTCAAAACTTGATAAAAACTATAGTGGTGCCAGTACTCAAAAATAGAACGGGTGATATCTCAGATAAAAATAATTATAGGCCAATATCATTGGCTACTATTATAGCTAAAGTATTGGACCGGCTTCTTGATAAACACCTCTCAAAGCACCTACAAATACATGATGGGCAGTTCGGTTTCAGACCGGGTCTGTCCGCCGAGAGTGCTATAATGAGCTTTAAATATACAACTAGATATTACACGGACAGAAAGACGCCGGTTTATGCTTGTTTTTTAGATCTTTCGCGGGCTTTTGACACAGTATGTTATGACATACTGTGACGAAAGCTCCGTGATACAAGTTTGCCCAAAGGGATATGTTCTATTTTTGAGTATTGGTACGCCAATCAAATTAATGTTGTAAAATGGTCTGGGGAGTTTTCTAATCCATACGGGTTGGAATGTGGAGTGAGGCAAGGGGGAGTAACCTCTCCCCACCTCTTCAACCTTTACGTCAATGAATTAATAGATGGTCTCAGCAGACAACCGATTGGATGCTATATTGATGGTACTTGTATCAATAATATTAGTTATGCTGACGATATGGTGCTGCTGGCACCATCTATTAGTGCTCTTAGAAAACTATTGAGTATATGTGAAAAGTATGCTGAAAGCCACGGGTTACATTATAATGTGCAAAAAAGTGAGTTCATGGTATTTGTACCTAGGGGCAAAAACTTAGCAGAGGTACCGTCAGTGATGCTATGTGGGACTGCATTAAAACGGGTAACCCAATTCAAGTATTTGGGACATGTCGTCTCCGAAAATCTTAGCGATGAGCTGGATATAGAGAGGGAACGAAGGGCGTTGACCGTGAGAGCTAACATGTTGGTCCGTAGGTTTTATCGATGCTCGCGGGAAGTCAAAATTACTTTGTTCAAGTCTTTTTGCCAAACTTTTTATACGACTGGTCTATGGTCCACATATACTCAAAAATCGGTCAACACCCTTCGCGTCCAATATAACAATGCCTTTAGGTTACTGTTGAGGCTCCCGCGATTCTGTAGCGCATCTGGTATGTTCGTCGAAGCGCGCACTGACGGGTTTCATGCCTGTATGCGAAAAAAAATTGCGTCGCTGCTATGCAGAACCTGTGCGAGCACCAACACCATTCTAAAGACCCTAGCCTCTAAATGGGACAGCCCTTTTTTTAAACACTGTGTTCGGATATTGATGGCATAGGACACTGTTCTATCAGTTTTCGAATACTGTTGTTATTATTTAATTATTACTTATTTTTAAGATTGTAACATGATCTAACATAGGTTAAGTTTAGTTACTAACAATACTATGGATCTCTGATGTCTGATATAAATAAATTATTATTATTATTATTATTAACTTGCAATGTAGATATTTATTAATTATTATTATTGTCTTAAAAAAATTTTTAGTTACTGGAAACTTATTTTACAGATAAAAACATGTCACCGCCTTCAAAAAAATTATCTGGCGCACAAAACTTAAAAAGAAAACGGATAAAGCAAACCGAAACTGAAAAATCTGCAAATTTGCTATCAAAATTTTTGAGAGTCGAAAAGTTATCTGATTCTTTATCACCAGAACTTCAATATCAGCAAGCAAAAGAAGACCCGCTTGAAAAAAATAGAGATGGAGATATAGAGCAGTATATTCAAGAAGATTTAGCTATTCCTGGAACCTCGTCTGCTTCTCAAAATATTACAGAAGAAGTTGTATCAGATAAATCATTATCTTTTGAAGAGAAAAAAATAGGTGATATTTCAGAATGGCCGCTTATTATTGATTCTGCGACAAAAGATGAAATCCTTATTCGTGGTCCTGTAAGTAATGAAATGAACAACGAAAATTACCCAAAGAATTGTGATGGCCGTCATTTTACAAATTCTCATTTTCAAAAAGTAATGCCAAATGGGGAGATTTTTAAAAGAAGATGGCTTGTGTACTCTAAATCTGCAGATAAAGTATATTGTTTTTGCTGTCGTTTACTCAACACAAACCCCAACTCGAATTTGGGAAAAGAAGGATTTGACGTCTGGAGGCACTTATCAACGCGTCTCAAGACACACGAAACATCCTCAGATCACCGACGTGCTATGAACAGTTGGATAGAAGCCTCGATTAGGTTAAAGAACTTCAGTGGAGTAGACAAAAAATTACAAAAACAGATTGAAGATGAGAAATCGAGATGGGTTGCTATCCTCGAACGACTGATGTCAATAGTGTTCATCTTGGCTGGCAATAATTTGGCGTTTAGAGGGAGCACTGAAACAATCTACACCCCTAATAATGGCAACTTCTTAGGTTTGGTGCAATTATTAGGAAAATTTGATAATGTCATGATGGAGCACCTCCGCCGTGTTGTAAATAAAGAGACTAATGTCCACTACTTCAGCAAACGCATTCAAAATGAATTGATTACCTTACTTGGAAGTGAAGTTCGAAACAATATTGTGAATATGGCAAAGTCAGCTAAATACTTCTCCATCATTCTGGACTGTACTCCTGATGTAAGCCACGTTGAACAAATGTCACTAACATTGCGGTTTGTTGACATATGGTAGGAGTGAACAGAGGTGTACAAACAAGAATTTTAAACTTATATCCTAGGGCATTTTTTAATCCATGTGGCTGTCACACCTTGAATTTGGTGATAGCAGATGCAGCTAAAAGTTCCGTTAAATCTGTTTCTTTATTTGGATTTCTCCAAAGACTATTCGTTTTATTCTCTGGATCTACCAAGCGATGGGAAGTGATATCTAAGCACATAGAAGGATTATCCTTAAAAAAAGTTTGCGAAACTCGCTGGGAGAGTAGAGTTTCTAGTCTTGCCGCTGTTCGCTTTAACTACACTTCAGTCCGTGATGCCCTTCAAAATCTTCACGAAGAAACTAATGACTCAGTTGCAGCATCTGAGGCATTGTCATTAATTCAGAATATGGAGGAATTTGAGTTCATAGTTACAATGGTGGCTTGGTATGATATATTGTTTCAAGTAAACATTGTCAGTAAAGCTGTGCAGTCTGAAACTATGGACCTACCAAACGCATCACTATTACTGAAAAACTGTTCGGAATTTGTGAAACAGTACCGTCGTAGCTTTCCTTCAACTATAATTACGGCTAAGGAAATAGCATTTCTGTCCGAAATAGATCCAGTTTTCAAGGCAGTCTGATCTCGAAGAAAGAAACGTTTATTTGAATACGAAGCTGTAGATGAAACACCAACTAATCCGAAGGAATTATATAAAATGAACGTCTTTTACCCGATGATAGATACAATTGAGAATACATTGGTTACACGTTTTCAACAACTCTCAAAATTTAATGATACATGGTCTTTTTTATACGACATTAAAATAATTCCCGAAAAATCCATGTTGGGAAAAGCCTGTGCTGATTTGCAAATTACTTTAACCGATAGAGAAAATTATGACATATCTGGACAAGAATTGGTGGAAGAACTTGTGAGCCTAAAGCCATTATTAAAAGATCTTCAATCAGGAGAGCCGATAAAAGTTCTTCGACTAATAAAAAAAAATGATTGGCAAGATATTGTCCCGAATGTATGGACAGCGCTTCGTATCTTACTAACTGTTCCTGTAACTGTTGCCAAAGGAGAACGAAGTTTCAGTAAATTAAAACTTATAAAAACTTACCGACGGTCTACTATGTGTCAGGAAAGACTGTCCGATCTTGGAATTTTGTCTATAGAAAATGCTATTGCCCAAAAGTTAAATTATTCAGACTTGATAAAAAAATTTGCAAGTGCTAAAGCTAGAAAAGTGACTATATAGGGTTATTTAATATTTTGTTTTGCTACATATTCATTTACTTTGATTAATGTTTGCATTGAACACAGAATAAATAAAAGGTGTCAATCATTATTATTATTTTTCATTTGTCCACCACATCACAATAGTGTACTCGCTGGTTCTTCTTCTTCTTCTTAATGAATGGCCTCTGTGAGTGATTAACCACAACTTCGCCAATGTCAAGTAAAATAAGTTTAAAAAATTATAATAGATTTACATTTTAGTCGTCAATCATGTCGGTCTTCCTAGTCGTGTCCTGTCAAAGTCGCAAATTCCCGTCAAAAGTCCTAGTCGTGTCCTCCCTGTCAAAGTCTCTAGTAAACGAACTTTTCTATGATGTGACGTTTTTGACAGCAGAATAATCGGAGGCAAGGGGCAACTGATTATTTAGGTTAATTGTTATTACATTTTTTTTATTTAGAAGGGCGCCACTTTTGGTTTCCGCACCACCTGAAAATTCTAATAGGACCGGCTCTGTGTACAGGGATCATAATATGAGCCAAAACAGGCCAGTGTATATATTATTTACTTGTTATAGTACCAAGTAAATAACATAAATGAAGAAAAGCTGATGTCTATACTATGCCATACATAACATAGGCCCATAGGAAAAAATATCAATAACCCTCAATAAGAATTACTTGACAAAATTCATTACAATTAGCAATGTATGATAACAGAAATTTTATGACTTGTTGCAATAAAAGCAAATAGACATGTCAAGAAACCAATATGTAAATTATTCCACCCAACTTAAACAAAAGACAAACAAAACCTACAACAGGATGACATTTCAATTTAACTATTGCCAATCGACTTTTGAATATAATTAACTTCTATTTTTACAATATTAATTGCAAAAAGTGAAGCTGCCTGTCTCACTAGGATATTAGATAGACCATCAATACAGAATAGGAATATCCTTGATCAATGAAGAAATTTAAGGAATTCAATGCTGAAGTAATAGGAACAAGACTGCAACTTTGGATCACAGATTAGTATCATCATCGATAGATAAATACTAATCGTGCTTTACAAGTATCAGACAATTAGTGCAGTGGCAATTACAAGCATTCAGATTAAGCAGAACACAAACAAATAACACACAATAACATCGTAAAATCCCAGGAATCTACAGACAGTAGATGGATGACACAGGCCCGTTGTGAATGGCATTTTCGTCGAGATGCCGACGTACAACGGTACAACAGTCACAGGCTGATAGATGGATGGATGGAATTCGCTACAGATCGTCCAGAAATTAAATTCTCGATAACTTAATACATAATAAACATGAACACTAATAGGCTTAATCGAAACAACCACAGACTAGTAAGGTATCAGACGGATATGTGCCCTACAAAAATCTAATACGTACTTTCAGTGCTATATGAAGTTTCTTTTTTTTTTTTAACGGTAACGTCACATTAGCAAAGGAAATTGCATCGCTACAGCCTGTCTATATATATATATATATAAACGTACACATATATATATATATGGTCGAATGCAATACCTGTCAATTTATATTTATTGCAATTTTCATAGGTGGTTATTTTTTCTAATAAGCTAAATAAAACAATATATTAATTAAATCTTTTCTTTATTTTGCTTTTCATATATTTGTTAAGCGCTTTTTTCTGCATCGCTGGTAAGTTGGCATTACGTAACCGAAAGATGTCAGTGCCCTTTAAAATTTTATTAATTGTGCTGCACCAATTCATTATTGTAAACCTTACAGTTACTGATACAAAATGATTCAGGATAATTTCTCGGTGTTCGGGACAGTTGACGAAATCAAATGAATATTTGGATAATATATTATTGATTATTTTGATTGATATATTATTTTGATGTGCATTTATTTCCAAATATTCATTTGTTTCGGTTACAATTGTCCCGAAGCACCTTACTGCACCTTCGGATGGGTAACTTAATTTTCGTACGGCCGTAAATTCTCTATAATTTATCCAGTCATGAATGTTAGACTCATAAGTTGTTAAATTACTAGTACACTCACTACAATTAATTTGGCCTTTTTTGAAAATTTGCCGTACTACCCATCCTGCAGTATAAGCCCTAGAATGGACATTTAAGCGTTCACGACGAGCCTGTTCTACAATCATTTGTGTATCTTGATGACTTGGCGCAGTATCATTATCATTAAATAAACATTTAATATTAATGATTTCTTTGGCTGGGTCATCTTCACAGTTAAATGATTCATTATGAAATTTTATGGTTTTGGTTATCAATAATGATTTGAAAGTGCAGGAGAAGCTGTGGCAATTTGGATTATTATTACGGTAATTATAAGCTCTGACTTGACCAAAAAAATTTTCTATTGAGTCTGAATTGAAATATCTGGGTCTCATTATTTTAATACCATAAGTTTTCAAATTTTGCCACAGTCTCATGTAACTTTTTATTGTAATAATAAAATTTTGTATAGAGGGCACCGTCTTTTCTCTCCCTAATACATCTACAAACTTCATTTTCTCTAAACGATTTAACGCATCTTTCCAAAACGTATGATGAGGCGAATTCACTGTTACAGCTGTACGTAATCGTTTTCCTCTATTTTTTTTGCTAAGTAATGTAGCTCCATTGACACTATCAAAAAGTTGGTCGAGGAATAATACAGTTTCTGCTGTGTTCGCTAACGTATTACTGACAGGACATCCATCGGCATAGTGTGCTAAAAAAATAAAATATTTTAATTAATATATAGCTGTTGAACAGTTATAAAAACTATGATGTAGGTGACTTAAAGTGTTGCTTACAAAATTGTGAAGTATATGTCAAAGCAGCAGATACAGTCTGGCTAAAAACTCTTACACAGTTTTTTACCTGAAATTTAAAGAATATAAATTATTTATTTTATAAAATTAAAATAACCTAATATAAACATAACTTGGTTTATTTCTTATTTTATGCATAATTAATCTCAAAATATCAGACGAGCATGTTAAATCCCATGCATTCCATGTGGTGACCGGGTAAGAATACAGATGACCACTCCCTATCTTGCCCGTGGATATCGAAAAAGACGACTAAGGGATATAATACGAATATAAAATCTATGCAAGAGAAGGAAAACTCGAAATAAAACCCTATACCAACATATCTGACCAGCATGATATAGTAAGATCAATTTCCCTCCTATTTTGGAGGAAGCTCCAGCCCAATAGTGGGATGTGTATGAGCTGAAATGATGTTAAATTTCAGCTGACACTTTCATGTCCTGATACTTAACTAATCTAAATTTCCTTCAGACTATTGCCATCAACTGTAACACCCAAGGTCTCCTCACGATTGGGGGATTACACAATAGTTGCCACATTCGGCAAGCGAGTAGGCAATCACAGTTGTAGGTTTCCCTGGAGA
The DNA here is from genome assembly GCA_905163515.2 of Lymantria monacha. Taxonomy (NCBI): domain Eukaryota; kingdom Metazoa; phylum Arthropoda; class Insecta; order Lepidoptera; family Erebidae; genus Lymantria; species Lymantria monacha. The sequence continues at coordinate 14,735,300 of LR991082.1, read as the reverse complement.
GTACTGTTGCTAACTGACTTGATACTTGTTTAGACAATTTTTACAATACTCAAAAGAAAGTAAAGGGTGGCGACATAATGTATTCTTATTGGAACTAATAAAAACTAGAAAGAAGCAGTAAAATGTCAGAAAAACTCACCTTCATTTTCTTTATCTTATCTGGAATAACATGTTGATCGTTTAGTTTATATAATAATCTGGCTTCTGTGTGGTTACAATCAGTTTTATATACGTCAACAATATCATTCCATTTTGCTATTTTACCATTATACAGTATATTTTTTGTAAGAAAGTTATTTCTTAATCCTTTGATAAGATGCGATGGATCATAAATTATATTCAAATTGATCTCGTTTATTGTAATTGTGCCATCTGAAATTAGATTATTTTTAGTAAATTAATTATTTTTAGTATTAAAATAAGACCTCATAAGATTTAAATCAACCTCAATATAAAATGATTTTATTATAAATTTTATTTCCACCTAGATTACAAATAACAATTCCCTCTAAAATAAATTGTACGATTTTGTACGACTTAAGATAAGGTATTTAGGAAAGTATTCATACAAAACAGCAGCAGTCTGGTAGAGATAAAAAGATTGTCATGTTAGTGTTTATTTCCTAGGTATCTTTAGAATGTGAATATATAAGTTAATAAGAATAAAAAATATTTATTTGCGAAAATATGAATAACATGCGGGTTGAAATGTATATATGTATACATATTAGGGTGGTCCCTAAAAGGGGTGACTACGAATTTCTTTGCTCCCAGGGGCTCAAATGCTTCCAAATTGATTAAAAAAAATCCCTCAAAATTTGAACTCTTAATATTAACGTTAAGATTGTCCGCATTCCAACCTAAGTTTTTTATGGAAATAACATGGGAAAAATTTTATTTGTTCTTTAGAATTTTATAACTTATCTACAAATGATTCAAAAGTAATGAAAAGTGACAAGTTCATTGTAAATTTAACGCTCTACAAAAAAGGTCTATAATTTTTCGCTAAATCTATTGGCTTAAAAGTTATTCGAACTCAGAGTTTAATTTTTATATAAACATTAATATTGTTAAGTATGGTAAACAATTATATATTAAAAATATATCAAAAATTGATGCAGCATCAATTTATAGTTAAATTTTTATCAGAATATAAGCAATATTATGCTGATACTCGAAAATCTGTAATAATCAAAAATATGAAAATGGATTAAGGCTAAGTATCCAAATGGTATCATATTAATTCATCCTTTTATTTTATTATCTTGAAAATTAAAAAACTATCTGTTTTATTAATTGAAAAATCACACATTAATCACAATTCTAAGGATAACATTGTATTTGTATATTTTGAGCATAATTAAAAATTTCACAAGAAATATTTGATATATTTTTAATATATAATTGTTTACTTAATAACCATACTTAACAATATTAATGTTTATATAAAAATTAAACTTTGAGTTCGATTAACTTTTAAGCCAATGGATTTAGCGAAAAATTATAAGAGACCTTTTTTGTAGAGCGTTAAATTTACAATGAACTTGTCACTTTTCATTACTTTTGAATCATTTGTCGAAAAAAATTTCCCATGTTATTTCCATAAAAAACTTGGTTAGAATGCGGACAATCTTAACATTAATATTAAGAGCTCAAATTTAGAGGTATTTTTTTTTATGAATTTGGAAGCATTTGAGCCCCTTTTTTTTTTTTTTTTTTTTGCGGTGGGCTATGGACGTCGCACCTCGCCAAATCGGTCCGGGGTGACGGAAGAGGCGGCGCGCAACCCCATTGACCCACCCTGCAAGCACCTCTTCTTCGCCGTACGAGCCGGTACCCGATCTTTGTCTTCGGTGGCCCGCTCGGCGGTATGCCCTCTTGGGCTCCTCTCCTGTCGACGCCCCGACAGCTTTCGCCGTCGAGGCGTCGTCCTCACGCGGTGGCTTCACGTCGGGTAACCGGACAATTCCCCGGTCCGATCACCCGAAGCCTCGGTTAGGGCGGCATCAGGCGCAGGTAAGCATTTGAGCCCCTGGGAGCAAAGAAATTCGTAGTCACCCCTTTTAAGGGCCACCCTAATACATATAAATGTCCAGTCATATTGAACCTTAAATAAGTGTGCAAAGGTTTGTTGATGAGGACCATAGATCCTAAATTGCTAATTACTATTTAATACAACATTAATCTACATTGTTAATAACTGTTTAATATGTAATTATATAATAATAAATATTCTAGTGCTAGTATTATTCTGTCAAATAATCGTTTATATTATGGTGGTGGTGCTATTTTATATAACATGATTTTGTAAAGTACTTTGTGTAGGGTACTAACCCGATTCTTGGTTTAAGAGTATTTTTTCCCGTTTTGTATCTAACGCTAGGCTTCTTAATGCTGATTGAAAGGCAGCACCTTGGTCACAAACTATTGCTTTTGGGATCAATCCACAGTTAATCACTGCAGATATCACATTTTTCAATATAATTTTTAAATCCGCTCCAGATGTAGCTCCTTGGCAATAGTAAAATGCTATGGGTTGTTGCCAGTTGTAAACTACCCCTCTGATCATAAAAACAAGAGCATGATCAGCGAACTCAGTTGTCTTTTGGTTAAGTTCCACGAAGCCATTTATGGTATCTCTATGCTTATCATATGTTAAGCCCGTTTCTAAGGACATTTCATCAAATATAACAGAGCATATCCTTTTCTTTTCTGTCCAACTTCCAACCTGAAATTGAAAGCATTGTAAGATTCAATGACTGCGACATCAAAAAGTAGCTATACTGGATAGTTGAATGCGTTTTCCGCGTGGTGACGGTGCAAGAATACAATTTACCACTCTCCTTTTTGCCCGTCGGTGTCGTAAAAGACGTCAAATTAAATTATAATATGCAGATAACATCTACGCAAGAAAGGAAAATTTGTACTAAAATTCTATATCAATATGTTTGACCAGAGTGGTATAGTAGATCAATTTCCTTCCTTTTGTGGAGGAGGCTCCAGCCCACCAGTGGGACATATATGAGATGTGATGATGATGATGATTGCGAAACATAGAATACATTGTTATGAAATTACACTCAGTCTGTCTCTTACATTTGTAAGATCGTACTTAGAAAATATGTATGACATGTAAAGTGTTAAAAGGAAGAATAAATTACTAACCCTATTTTTGATCATTTGAAATACTTGAGAACAGATCCCTGTTTGAATATTTAATTTGGTCACCATTTTGTTCAAAGTTGTTTTTGATGGTAATATAAAAATTTTGCTCAAAAATCGGTAACATTTAGGGCTTTGCTTCATTATTGCTAAAGCTAACATTTTTTCTTCAATAGAAAATCGACGACCCTTTTTGCTTCTAGTGCAAAGATTGATTTGCATTTTTATTATTTTACTTGCATATGGATTAATATTTTTATCAAGTGTGTCAAATAATTTATTTTTATTGAACTTCTGAGCCCTATTAGCTCTTTGGTAGAAGTTTTTCAGCTGTCTTGCTTTTTTATATTCTTTGTAAATCATTTGAGCTGTTGGGGTCAAATCTTTTACTGTCTTAATTATTCTTTTATTAGATTTACTCCTTTCAATAAAACCTGAAAACATTCAATATACTTATTATATATGTTTTTTATAAATATGTACTATGAAATTCAATATACTACATAGTATACATTTTACTGGTTTATAACAGTACTAGCTATATAAACTATGACCTATTCCTAAGCCTCTCATAGAAATAATATGCAACGATTTCTGTATTATGAAAAATTCTAAATTTAATCTGCTCCAAAGGATATTTTATTAAATGATTTAACTCTTTAAGAATACATTTCACCACTCCTTTTCTTGCTTGTGAGTATCGTAAAACTCTGCCTAAGAAATATAATATGTCTATAGCATATATGCAAGAGGAATTACACTCGAAATAAAACTCCATTTTTTTTTTGGGGGTGGGTTACGGTCGGCGCACTCCTCGCACCACTCCGCTCCCCGGGGACGTCGGTCGAGGAGAGGGTAGTACCCTCTCCTCGACCGACGTGAGGAGTACCTCAGGATGTATTCCGTCGGGCCGACCACTGACATCAAGTTCATCCTGCTCCGGTGGTCCGTCCAACGACAAAGGCGACGTGTCACGGGTGGGTTACGGGTGTGCGTGGCTTACGCCCCTATGTCGCCCCGAACGGAGTGGTGCGAGGAATGCGCCGACGGTAACCCATCCCCCAAAAAAAATAAAAAAGGCCAACTGCATGTGATGCCTTCTAGGCAACAATGTAGTCGGGCAGACAGCCAGTTATAAAACATTGCATTTAAAGAAGAACAAGATGATGATGACATATAGACCCGGTGGCTTCAGCTGTACAATTTTCACCTTATTGGGATTGAAATGCAAAAAAATCGAAGTTTTGTAATCGAAACCACACCACGATCATAAAACGAAATCCATCTCATAGTGATGAATCATTCATTTATATAAATTTCATATGTATATATTATCAAGATAATATAACAATATTTCTTACTTGAGCACAGATTGGTTGATGTATTTTGAGACAAGTCTTGGAAATTATGTCTGGAACTAGAAGGTAACCCTTGTAAAACATCTCTCGAACCTGAAGCAATATTTCTGTATCCTGTAAAAATCCGTAGTTTTATTTACAATATGTAAATACTAGCGTAAACATCAGAAATCATTATTTTGTTCTTATAGTTAAATTTTGTAAGTTTCATTTTATGTTTATTTTAGTAAAGAGTAAAAAATTACGGATTATGATAGACTATTTATTTTTTCCCACAAAAATATTGACCTTATAATTTACACAGGAGTTTCGGTTTCGGCCGAAAAAAGCAAACTGAAGCCGAAATTCGGTTTCGGGCGTGAAAAGTAGTCTCGGTTGGACACTAATTATTAGTTTAGTAATACTAATAACTAATGTTCAGCAATCTATCAGTATTATCTTGTTCAGAAATAATATTCCAAAATAATTTTTAAAGCAATATTTTCTATTTAATGTTATACCAAAATCCTATGACAGCTCACTTACATATAGATAAGTTAGCTATAACTTGGATATTTCTGCTCAAAATAACTAATTACCTCTTTGTCGCATTTACCATCATTTCAATTACAAATTAAATTTGATTTTAATGGCAGTTAATTGAAACTTTCCCGACGATTTTATGGTGACAAAGTAATAATACTATTCACCACCCCCTATCCCTCACCCCCCCTATATATAATATCTAAGCATGAGAAGAAAAACTCGAAATAAAACCCTATACCAACTAGTCTGACCAACGTGGTACAGTAGATCGATTTCAGTGCTATCCAAGAGGAGACTCGAGCCCAGTTGTGGGACATATATGAGCTGAAATGATGATGAAATTAATTGAAACTTAAGTTATTATCATATCTATAAAACTAATTTTGTATTAGTAACAAAAATTATCGGTTAATTAAAAAATAAAACTTGGAAGTAACTAACCTGTCTCTAACATTGATTTGACATATGTATGGTCAACGTGTCTTTTCTGTGCGTAACTATGATCTGTACGTGGATCCAAATTTTCTGAAAACAAAACAGTAAAGCACATAAATGACTATTTAGAAATACATTATTATTTCCCTTTAAAAAAAGACTATAGCTCACTAGACTATATTCATCATCATCACCATCCCAGCTCATATACATCCACTGATGGATTCCAGGCTTCTCCACGATGGAAGGAACATTGACCTACTATACCATGCCGGTCAGAACTGTTGATATAGGATATTATTTCGAGTTTTCCTTGTCTTATATAGATGTTATGTGCATGTTGTATCCCTTAATTGTCATTTATGACACCCACAGGCAAAAAAGGGAGTGGTGATTTGTATTCTTACTCTGTCACCACATGGAATATACATACAATTAATAAACACAAATAATATCTAGACTTATAACAATAATTTGTGAATGGCCTAAGGGTTGTCTTATGTGGAGAACTGAACCTAAAACAATCGGAAGGAAGACCGATAGTTCAATCATTCCTCTATCTATGCAGCGAAATGTTTATTAATTGTTAATCAATTTTAATTGGTTTAATTATAAATATAAATTCTATCAATCTAGATATGGTGATTCAATTTACAAATGCATATTAGCTGTTGTAAATTTTAAAATATTGTGGATTGCATCCAATAAACTTTTATAGTTTATAGAACCATATACTTAATGAAATTGTATGTTTAGATGACCAATTGGAAACTTAGTAGATAACCGATGACTTAAATAATTCTTATCATGAAACTGGAATCCATGATTCAGAGGAAGATTTTGATTCGAATGTATCATACGTTAAAATCAGTAATTATCTAAGATAAATATTGTTTATGCTAACTGACAGAGTTGTTCCATAATATAGTTACCTAATTATTTTACTTGTGGTTAATATATAATTAAATATCTTAACATGTTTAATTTTAAAAAATAAATTTATTCTATGTACATAGTATGTACATTATAGATGCCCAGCTCTGTTACCACTTACAGTTGACTGTCTGATATAACTGTTATTTATATGCAAAATATTAACTGTATTATGAATTCAAGTTTTAGTAAAAGCATTTTGATTTTACCATGATGATAACATATTTAATAATATGTAACTGTAATACTATTACAGTTTGATTGACCGCAGTGTGTAACTATAATTCAACTATACAAGAATCATAGCAGTAAATTCATAGCATTTTTACACTGGGTCTTTATAGCAAAAAATACTTATGAAGCTAGAAGTTATAGATAATAATAGGCATGTTCACAGTAAGATTCTAAAGAAGTGCTTATTGATGCCAATTGCATTATAACTTTATAGCAATGCTGTTTTAACTTTTTTAAGGTTTTCTATTTTGTCTTGATTATTATAGTAATAAATACATACCGTTACACCATACTAGCCGAAGCTTAATTCTATATTTAGGGAATATTTAGAGCTAATTTATCAATCATAGCCACCTAAGATGTTTAATCTCTACTTATTATTATTAACAACTTATTTAGTTCCTTAAAAATATATTTAAATAAAAGTATTGAAATAAACAAAGTAAATACATGTGTTTAAGTACTTTACAAGTTACTTACCGGCATTTTCATGGGCTGGTATTCCGTGTAAAATATCGTCCTCAGTGAATAAGGTAGGAACGGCTTTGCCAGTAAGACGTAATTTAGAGGTAATATATGCCTTTTCAAAGTGTTTGCTGCAAACAAACAAATTCGATAACTGTTCTAGAGACAAATTCTTTAAATCATCACGGTTAAGACACTTTAACCACAAAGAGAGTCTTTTCTCATTGCGTGGAAAACGATGTAAAATAGCGTCCTGTCGCGAACTTTTACACACACAGCACTCGTAATACATTTTGCAGAAAGCGAAATGCTAAACGAAGTGATTCAGTGGACTATATTACAGATATTATGGAGAGGAAACAAACGTATTCACTCAATCAACACAACAACTGTAATGGCGAAAGACCGAATGAATGTCATATTTGACGTATTTAAAACAAATATGGATGGCATTTACGTCAGCCAATCACGAAGCTACACAAGCTGTCGCGTGAGGGCAATAGAAATATGGCGGACGAATGAAGTTCATTGTTCGATCATTTACGGCCGTGGAAACAACGACAAATTTATATCACAGATTATATTATACTTTCCATCAACATATTTTTTTTTGCTTCTGTTCGTCCATTCGGACAGGCAAAGGGTTCAAAGCCCATACAGCCAAGTCTTAATTATTTTTCATATTGTTCATCATTTCTTCAAAATTATTCAATATAACACCACAAAACACTAAAGAAATGAATATAATACAAGAGCGTGACATGACATTTCCACATTCGCGCCAAAACTCACCATCAACATTTTTTTTTTTGGTTCTTTTCGTCCATTCGGACAGGCAAAGGGATCAAAGCCCATACAGCCAAGTCTTATTTAATTATTTTTCATATATTGTTCATCATTTCTTCATATTATGTAGCCTTCATAGTCATTGTCTGTCAGTAAGTCAAGTCGTTACCATTAATCGGGCGCTGATAACCTAATCAATGTTTTTCTTTGGGAATTTTGGGCAAATATGAAAATACACGTAAACCACTATTATACCATATTCACTACACTTCAGCACTTTAACTGTACCATATTGCATAAAATACCAGCAAAATTATTCAATATAACACCACAAAACACTCATCATCATCAACCTGCTCTTATCCCAATTTATTTGGGGTCGACGCAATATGTCTTCTCCTTCCATACAACTCTATCAGACGTCATCTCTGTGGTCACTCCTTGTCTATCCATGTCATGTTTCACGCAGTTCATCCATCTTTTCTTACGCGCTAATGACATTCAGGATGACGTTCTCCCACACTATTTTCACAACTATTAATCTATCATTCATTCTTATTACATTCGTCACACATTCTTTCAAATTCTTATCTAAGACTATGCCTACACCATTCCTTTTTCCATCGCTACCACTATAATATAACTTGTATCCTTCACCAATTTCTCGAGCTCTCGTTCCCTTCCATTTTGTTTCTTGCAGACATGCAATATTTACTCTTCTCCTTTTTAAGAAATCTGCCAATTCCCTTCCTCTTCCAGTCATCGTTCCAACATTCCAACTTGCATACCTCATTCTTATCCCTTTCATACCAAGAGCTTGCTTCTTACGTTGCACCCGCCCGTGGTGCAACAACCCTTGTCCATTTTTCGCAGGGACCGGGTGCTGCCCCTGCGCGTCGCTTGCAGGGTACGCCCTAGCCCTAGCGTCATCTAATTTATTCCCAGACATATTGCAATTTGTTTTGGCTATGGTTTTATGACCGGCCGCCTGCCTGACATCAACCCTCCTTGGGAATGCTATCGTTGACCAGACGGCACCAGATGGGGTTGGCCCAGGTCGATTAGGAGCTCTTAGTCGTCTTTTACGACATCCACGAGCGATGTAAGGGTTGGTAGTATTCTTAGCCGCTACCACACAGCGAAATACAAAACACTAAAGAAATGAATATAATACAAGAGCGTGACATGACATTTCCACATTCGCGCCAAAACTCCTCCACCATCAACATATGGAAGGCAGTGTTTCCACTATCAGATTTTAGTTTTACCCTAGATTTTTCTATTAATTGCCCAAAATACCTTAATTATTTTCTGAAAATCCTTGAATTAGGGCGCAAATTTTTTATGAGTTCAAAATAAAACAAAACTTGATGGTTTAAATATTTATTTTAAGTTTCGTCTATTACAGTAAACAATTAATCATAAGAAGAATTCATTTTAATCTGTGGAAAAAGTAGATGGTGAACAATGTGATGCTGATGCTGAAGGTAAAGCACTGGGCTTAAGTTTTTGAGCTGCTTTCAATATTTGTCTGTTGGGTTCTAATCGAGCCTGTCATACCTAGTTTGGTATGCAACAAACCGTTGAGGGTTTCATTATGAAGCTTATTTCTTTTATAAGTTTTACATTTTTTTTTAGTACACTGAATAATCTTTCCACCTCAGTATTCGAAGATGGCAGTGCTTATAGAAGTGAAATCACAACATCGAGGTTTTGGTATTTGTAAGTTCCAAAATGATCTTTCAAGCTCAACGCTTTATTCCAGTATACTTCCGTTGGTAATTTTGTGACATCTTCTTCACTTTTTACCTTTAAATAATTCGCTTCAATACGGGATTGTTGACGCTATTAATTATCCGCTTTTTGTATATTACATTTATTACTTAAAAAAACTGAAATGGCTGAACACATTATGTGTTAAAGAACGATTTTCCAACTGTCGTGCAATTTGTGAATCTACATATTTTATGAAATAGAAAACATTTTCAAAGTCAAATCTGAATTCAGAATCATTTCAGCGTATCGGCGTCCACGCTGGATGTAGGCCTCTCTTATGTTACGGCACAGAGTGCGGTCCTGTGCCGCCTGCATCCAACGACGCCCAGCCATTTTCACCAGGTCATTTTACCCCAAATTACCCTAAAACCCTAAAAATATTAAATAGCCCTAAGCTATATTTTAAATTAGTAGTTTCGCGCTGAAAAAGGGCGAAATCCCTAAAAGTGGAAACACTGATAGAAGGTCGGTTGACGGGGGTTTTGGCGCGAATGTGGAAATGTCATGTCACGCTCTTGTATTATATTCATTTCTTTAGTGTTTTGTGGTGTTATATTGAATAATTTTGCTGGTATTTTATGCAATATGGTACAGTTAAAGTGCTGAAGTGTAGTGAATATAGTATAATAGTGGTTTACGTGTATTTTCATATTTGCCCAAAATTCCCAAAGAAAATCATTGATTAGGTTATCAGCGCCCGATTAATGGTAACGACTTGACTTACTGACAGACAATGACTATTAAGGCTACATAATATGAAGAAATGATGAACAATATATGAAAAATAATTAAATAAGACTTGGCTGTATGGGCTTTGATCCCTTTGCCTGTCCGAATGGACGAACAGAACCAAAAAAAAAAAACGTCGGTTGACGTTTGATGACATTTCAAAATGACATCATTAGTTCATTAATTTGCCACCGGGTCAGATAAATTTGTAGCACTATACAATATTATACTGGAAACTTTCCAGTTTAATATTGTATAGTGCCACAAACTTATCTGCCCGGTGGCAAATTAATGAACTCATGATGTCATTTTGAAATGTCACCAAACGTCAACCGACCTTCCATATGTTGATATTTTAGTTGTTGGTTGTTTATTTATTTTTGTGGTTTTAAAATGCCGAAAGCTTTAAAAAGTGATGCAAGAAATATTATATTACAAGTATTAAGTTATATGAAGGAAGAAAAACATCTTCAGGCACCATTAATACCTTTCGAAAATTGTATGAGCGGGTGACAGCAGCCAAAGGTTAGTTGCTGGGGGGGCACACTTAAAACATTACTTATTTTTACTGACCGTCGCGCTGCCTACAGATTGTTTGGACAAACTTAACAGCTGCCATTTTGTCCTGTATGTCAAACGTTTGACAACTGAGAATTATTATTTTTTGTTCCTAGCGTAGGTACTTATTGTCATCAATCTATTTACGGTTATTGATGTACTTTCTGAAAATTATCTCAATTTTCATTGTTAAGCTGATATTATTATTGCTTCGTTATCAGCTAATATGTTTTTTTTTATATTTCAGGGTAGCTTTCATAGTAAAAGAAAATTCTATATAATTACACATACACATGTAGATATGTATATAAACTCATTTGCAAAAAAAACGGGCGGTTTTGATTTTCATTCATATTTAAAAAGATACAATACCAAAAAGGTTTCAATCGTTTGTACACGTTACTGGCCGGTTTTAAAAATGCTGTGGTATTTAAAAAAGTACGTTCTAAATTCAATTTTTCATTTGATGTTCATTTTTACAGAAAACCCCTTTTTATCCTACATTTTTGGCGCGAAGTTCCAGAAGTTAACATCGACTTTCATAACTTTTATTCAATTTTTATCGATTAATTTCATATCCTTGACTGTCAAAGCTTTATTTAATGCTGTTTGGCTGTATCAAAAATGGTAGATAAAGTGGTAAAAGCTACCAAAATTATCGCGCTGCTTGAAGAGGGTTGCAGCCAATGTTTCGTGGCTAGGAGGCTAAATGTTAGTCGCTCGACAGTCCAAAGGACCTGGCAGCGATATCAGGAGACTGGTTCCGTCGAGAGAAGGCCTGGTTCTGGAAGAAAACCATGTACCCAACCACGGGATGATCGTTTTCTTGTGAGTCGCGCATTGAGAAATCGCAAATCTTCGTATGTGGATCTTAAGAACAACCTCCAAGAAGTAAGAAATGTGCATATTAGTCTATGGACGGTCAGGAGGAGGCTTCTCGCTGCCAATATACGCAGTCACCGCCCGGCCCGCGGCCCCAAATTACTCCGTGAGCACAGAGTTCACAGGCTTAGGTTCGCTAGAAATTGTGAATCATGGACTCAAGACGATTGGAATAGGGTTTTGTTCTCTGATGAAGCCAGGATATCTCTGTTCGGTGAAGATCGACGTCGGCGAGTGCTAAGAAGACAAGGAGAACGCTTTGCAGAGGCATGTTTCGAAGAAATCACACCTTATGGTGGGGGCTCTGTTATGTTTTGGGCAGGAATAAATTCAATGGATCGTACAGAGTTAGTCTTCATTGAAAACGGCTCACTGACTGGGCATCGATACATAACGGAAATTCTAATTTCTCATGCACAACCCGCATTGGCCGCTCTAGGTGAAGACTCGATTTTTATGGACGACAATGCTCGCGCCCACCGATCCCGCGATGTTAATGCGTATGTGCAAGAGGTCGGCATTCGTCGTTTGGATTGGCCAGCTCGAAGTCCCGACCTCAATCCCATAGAGCATGTCTGGGACGTTCTGAAACGGCGTGTGAGATCAGTACACCCGGCTCCGCAGACCATCAGAGAGCTGAAGAATGTGATTACTGCGGAGTGGGAACGTATTCCGCAAGCAAGTATCCGGGATATACTCGCTAGCATGCCCAGACGAATTCAAGCTGTGATTTTAGCTAGAGGGGGTCACACTCGATACTAAACATTTATCTGCTTTTACTTTATTAAAGAAAAACAAACAAAAAAACTTTTTTATTTTTACTTCATGAGCATATGCACTACTAGCGAATATACACTACTAGCGAGGTTCAGCATTATTTCCCATAAATTGTATCTAAATTTTATGAAATACTGATGAAAACGATTATTTTCTTATTAATTTACCAAATTGTGTGGATAAAACTACCTATAATTATCAAACAAAGAAATATTAACATTTGAAATGGTTCATTGCTTAGGTGCCCGTTTTTTTTGCAAATGAGTGTATATATATCACTTCAACTTTAGTTCACCGCGTAAACTCTGGGTAGTAGCACCTTCCATACATGCATATTTTATCATGGAGTTGCCACTCTTTTTCAGTTTAATAACTTTACTCTTTGGTTAGTTGTTAATTTTTGGATGAAAAGAACACTATTAGTCAACATTAAATATAGTTCGTTGTATTAAATGTAATGAATTAATTTGTTTTTGGAGTGTAATTATTATATTTTTAATATAATTATTGCAATTTATACAAATAATACAATCATATTCTTTTATGTAAATTTAATTGTAATGAATGTACTTGATTGTTATTAAATGCAACATAATTTTCTTGTTAGTACATAGTTATTATAGTATATATATATATATATATATATATATATATATATATATATATATATATATGTATATATATATATATGAGGCGTTTCACGTGAAAGCGGCCACCCGGCCGTTGTTTTTAAAAAAAAAGATGGCTGATCCAATATGGCGGCCGGAAGTGACCACCATCGAGGGTCGTTTTCACCAATTTCTCTGCAAAATGACTAAAACGACTAGGATCGGCTCGCCCGTGGGTACTCGGGGGTTTTCGGGGTCTCTGAACAAGAATCCGTCCTCAGATTTTCGAAATCCAAGATGGCGGACCAGGTATGGGCCACGTGACAGACCAGATTTCTGGAATCTAGCTAAACAACTAGCATCGGCTCGCCCGTGGGTACTCGGGGGTTTTCGGGGTCGCTAAACAAGAATCCGTCCTCAGATTTTCGAAATCCAAGATGGCGGACCAGGTATGGGTCACGTGATGGGCCAGATTTCTGGAATCTGCCTAAACGACTAGGATCGGCACTCTCCCGTGGGTACTCGGAGGTTTTCGGGGTCGCTTAACAAGAATCCGTCCTCAGATTTTCGAAATCCAAAATGGCAGACCCGGTATGAGTCACGTGACCGGCCAGATTTTTGGAATCTGACTAAAACGACTAGGATCGGCTCGCCCGTGGGTACTCGGGAGTTTTCGGGGTCGCTGAACCAATAAAACTTTAAAAAAAAAATATTAATAATAATTTTCATAATATTCTTAAGTATAAAAAAAAAAAAATTCAAATTTTTAAAATAATGCCTGAAAACCCCCGTGTACCCACGGGCGAGCCGATCCTAGTCGTTTTAACAAGTTTCCAAAAATCTGGCCGGTCACGTGACCCATACCGGGTCTGCCATTTTGGATTTCGAAAATCTGAGGATGGATTCTTGTTTAGCGACCCTGAAAACCCCCGAGTACCCACGGGTGAGCCGATGCTAGTTGTTTAGCTAGATTCCAGAAATCTGGTCCGTCACGTGGCCCATACCTGGTCCGCCATCTTGAATTTCGAAAACCTGAGGATGGATTCTTGTTCAACGACCCCTAAAACTCCCGGGTACCCACGGTTGAGCCGATCCTAGTCGTATTAGCCATTTTGCAGAGAAATTGGTGAAAACGACCCTCGACGGTGGGCATTTCCGGTCGCCATATTGGATCGGCCATCTTTTTTTTTTAAATACACCACTCAGATTTCGAAAGTTCACGTTATTACGAACATTTTGAGCCCGCATAGGGCCCATTTGGTCCCAACCAATTCTGGCCGGGCCGGGTGGCCGCTATATATATATATATATACACCGTGGCATCTAATTGGCTGTTTTCCTGAAACGTATATACTCAGTTAATCATTCTTAACATCCCCACATAACTAAAAACATAATACATTTAAAAAAAAAGTCTGATAAATAGACATTCTTAAGTTTGTCTGATATGCAACGATATTGTTCCCAACATGCCTACGACATAGCATTCGTATTAAATCGCAATAATAGGTCAAATAAAATAATTTTAGGCATAGTAGCTCGGAAATCGCCCGCACCTCGCGTCCCGCACACTCTTCCCCTTCCCCTTTCTTTTGATGCGCCCGAGTCGCGCGACCTTGGTCTATGTTTTAATAGGTCAGTTTGCAGTTTTTTGCCAAACGGTTTAAACGTATATCTGTTTACGACAAATCCCGAACGCGAGTGTGAAAAAATGACAAGTCATTACCAGTACTCTAACGTAGAGTGGTTAGACATGGTTCGTTTTTATGCGATTGCTGGAGACAACTTGGCGGAGGCTAGACGCCTGTACGCTCAGCCAGAACACCTGGATTCGTTACGCAGACGTGGCATTAGAAATCCGCCTGTGCCTACAACAGCGACCATTTTATCAGCCACACAACGCCTACTAACCCACGGACAGTTTCGAGTGCCTACACATGCTCAGGTTAGAGGTAGACGTCGCCAACATTCTGTTCAATTAGAAGAAGACATTCTTCGTTTTTTCAAGCAGGATCCACGACGCAGTACCAGGGAAGCATCAAGACGATTTAATGTAAGCCATTATTTCGTATGGCGGCTATTAAATCAAATCGAAATGCACCCGTTTCACTTCCGACGAACACAGGCTCTACATGACTCGGATCCGCAACCTCGTGTCGCCCTGTGCCAGTGGTTACTCGAACACAACAATATGAACATTTTGTGGACGGACGAGTCAACGTTTACAAGAGTCGGACTCTTTAACATACATAATGAACATTACTGGGAGTTCAATAATCCCCATGTGATAGTACAACATTCACATCAAATCAGATTTAGTGTTAATGTTTGGGCGTAATTATTTAGATTTGATAAGAGAGACAATCCCAACATTATTAGATAACGTGCCATTAGCATACGTCAGGAACATGTACTTCCAGCATGACGGCTGCCCTGCACATTACGAACGCAACGTACGTGCCTACCTAAATGAACAATTCGGTGCCAATTAGATCGGGAGAGGTGGACCGGTGGCTTGGCCACCGAGAAGCCCGGATTTAACACCCATTGACTTTTATTTATGGTCAGAAATTAAACGTATTGTTTATCGCGAAGAAGCTCGTATTGTGGATGATTTAAAAACAAAAATTGTGAGTGCTTTCAATGATGTGAAAAGGGACACAATTACGCTACAATCACTAAAAGACAATTTATTAACACGTGCAAGGCTGTGCATTGAGGTGAATGGACAACACTTTGAACATTTGCTTCAGTACAGGTCGTAGAATAAATAAAATAATTAGGTAAGTGTTGTGATTTTCTAATCGTTGTTAAATAGGCAAGGTGATTCCATTTTTTAAATATGTATGCCTGAATTACATAATTTGGTAGTAGGTACTTACTTATTAATCATCATTACTTTCTTTGTTACATTATTAACTAATAATCAGATGGTTCTAAGCCCGACAAAGTATGAAGGAAAAATGGAGTCATTGTTTTAAAGTAATGAAATAAAGTAGATAACTAAGATAAGAGCATCGACCGTAGCATCAAACGACCTTAGGTATAACAAAATTATTACACAAAAACATGTTACGGTTACGCAAAAATGATATTTTAAGAAAACGTCCGGGATTGCAAATGACAAAAAATATGTTTTTATTTTATTGAATAAATGATATAGTATGGTTCTATATCATTAACCGAGTATATACGTTTCGAGAAAACAGCCAATTAGATTCCACGGTATATATATATATATATATATATATATAGCCGAACGAACGTCTGGTTAAGAAGATATACAATGCGAAAGTGGAAGGATGTAGGTACCGAGGGAGACCGGGACTAACCTACCCAGACCAGATCGGTCAGGTACTCAAGGAAGGTGGAGTCAAGAGTCTCCGAAACCGGCGAGCGTGTATGAAGACAACTATGAATGTTGAGGAAGCGAGTGAAGTATGCAGAGATAGAGTTCTCTGGCACTCTGTTCTCTCGGCCTACCCTGCAAGGGATATGGCGTGATGGTATGTATGTATGTATATATATATATATATATATATATATATATATATATATATATATATATATTTGTGTGTATATCTCTGTGTATATATCTCAGATAATAAATGTGTATTTAATGTAAAATAATATTTTTAGGGGTTGGGGAACGATTTGTAAGTAAATTTATAAAGGAAAAAGAGCAGGCCGATGAGAGCGGAGTAAAAATTTCTACACCAGAAGAAAGACGGAAGAGGATGAAAGTTAGAATTCAAGTCGATGATTGTGATTAGACGAAAAATACACCATATTTACAGTATGCAAAAATGAAATTCCCACAATACCAAAGTTAATGATTGTACTTCAATAGGAGATCGATTTAGAAGGGAATCAACAGCTTACAGAGCCGCAGCCTTGTGAAATAATTAAGAACCAAAATTAAGCCAAGCTAGGAAATTTATGAAATCCTTAAGCACAATGGGCATAGCGTGTTAAGGTGGCCACTATATCATTACGATTTAAATCCAATTGAAATGAGCTTAATGAAACGAAACATAGCAGAGCAGAATATTAAAAACTCTAATTCCAAAATGCCTAAATTAATGGCAGAGGCTATTAATAAAATAACTATAAACGAATGGAAAATTCACTGAAATCATGTGAAAATAAATTAAAATGAATACAGAAATATGGATTTTATATTTAGATGAGTCTTTCATTATGACTTTAGACAGTGATAGTGAGACTGAAAGTGGTGATTCATATGATGAAGTGACTGACGATTCAAATGACTTGGGCATACCTGGAATATGTAATAAAAATCCTGGAATATGTAGGAAAATAAAAATCTGTCCTGCTGGGCAGATACAAGTGTATGTCATAATTATTGTATTAAAATGTGTGAAATGAGACCACAGGGAGTCAGCTTTCAAAGCAGAGCATGCCTACACTGGATTTATCGGTACAAAAGAGATGGTGCTCTATTAAAGAATGAGACATAAAAATCACATCACTGACGCCTTCTAAATAAAAATTGACAATTTAATCCATTATATTACTCTATGATTTGACCATCCATAATATTTCTTACTCTGTGTATTTGATGACTGTTTGGATTTGCGTTCGGCGTTATTTCTATTTTAATATCTATTACTTGTTTTTAAACGTTAGTTTGGTAAGATAATTGTGATTTTACAGTGTTTTCAATCATTAGTGACGAAATTGACGCTTTTAGTGTTGGTTACAGCAACTTATGAGATAAAAACTCCATTGTGAAATTTTGACGCTTTTGTGTTATCTATTAAGGTGTTAAGAGATAGATACTCATTATATTAATTTGTGAAATACTGACACTTTTTGTTATTTTCTACAAAGGCTGGAAAGTAAACTGTAAAGTGTGTAAAATTGTGGTATGACTTCAAGTAAATATCGTACAGAGAATGTCTGACATCTTGTTTTATTTAACTATTGTAAATCCCTTTACAAAGTATTTTCGTTTGTTGTTTTTGCACAATATTTATATATTCAAATATACCTCAATTGTATTGTGCAAAAACAGCAATCGGAAATTCGATAGCTGATATTCAGCTGTTTTGAAATGAGCGGGATATTTAAAAATATAATTACATTTTTATGAGTATATTGTTCTGTGAATGAGACAATACACGGAGATGTGACCGGTCTTTATTAGCTATCGTCGCGAACATTCGGGCTTCGTGTTCGTTATCGCTTGGGTGGTGATGTGATAAGTCAAAGGGTTTTAGCGCACCAATATATCGCGCTCTGTGGTCAGACTAACGTTCTTCATTTCGGCGGAAATTTTCGATGTGTTTAGACCACGGAGCAAATACAAAGAGGAGCTGTTGTAATGAATATTTTCTATGAAACAATGTGTGTCATTTACAGGGGGTGAGGGGGTCGCTGCTAATGGAGAAAGTGAGACAAGTAATAGTACTTGTCTCACTCCCTCCTTTATGTCCATCTACCGGCTATTAGCACAACTACTAATTTCGTATATTGTATGCAGTTGAGCTATCTTGCATTAGATGTCAGTAAGTGTATGGTGTAACAGGGACGTACTCAGAATTTACCTATATCAAGGAGTGCTAATTTTTTTTTATTTCAAAGATACAAACAAATCTTATTAGCTGTTTGCTCTATTCAAATACAAATGTTTGTAATCAAATAATTCTGCATAGCGAATAGGTGAATGACTACTGCTTTTAACCGCAAATTTCTTTATAAGGCTTGTCAGCATTGTTCATAATGTTAATATTTTATGAAAAATCCATCTTTTCTTTACTGTCATTCTGATAAACTCAGAAGTTTAGAAACCTTTTTTTTTTCTTCATATTTGTGTCCTTTTCATACGACCAAATAATGCAATTATTTGTTTGGGTTTCTAACAAATTGTCGAATGAAAGTAGTTGGACTTTTAGTAAATATGTTAGTTACACGGTATTATTTCCTTCCTTTTTGTCTTTTCCATATAAAAAAAGAATCAAAACTCTCTATTAAAATAAGGCTTTATACAATTGATAATGCAACAATGGTGTCAATGACCAAGACATGTAAAAGAGTATCAATGACCAAGACATATAAGAGAGAGTAGAGTGCAAGCGAGCAGACCAGCCCCCCCCCCCCCTGGTAGCAACCGTTTGATTGACGCACGGGCCATCTAAAACTTAGCCATGCCAAAGTTAACTTGAAGACCCGGTCTTCGACGCCATCACCATTTTGTATATTTTTGTGACGTGCTCAACCTCGTTAATCTTATCAAGAAATTGCATCGAGTGCAATTACATTATTAATAAATAAAGGAGAAAGGGTGACATTGATTCCAATAATAAAAATGAAATACTCTTTTGTATCATATATTTCTTGAGCTATACCTAGTCTTGCCCTAAATACTGTAACAAAGAAAAACCTTTTTCTATTGCAAAAAATATTTATTACTTTTACAGTGTTAGTTTAATACATACATATAAAACAATTTAAAATATAAAAAGCTTGTTCGAAGTGGTTTCCATTGGCTGCAATGCAGTCCTTTAAATCTTCATTGTTAAAATGAGAAGAACAAATCTTTGTATATTTCGTAGGAGTCCAGTATTCTATTAATTTTTAAAATCCATTGCTTCTAACATCGTCATTGGACGGTATTCTAAAACATACAAAATTTACAGTTTAATTATAATAGGTTCATTTAAAGTAGTGTAAAAAATATTTTTCTTTGATGAAAAATCCGTTATAATTATATTCTAATTACGACCCTGGATTTTTGACACTTTTATAGTTCTTCATAGTTAACGACAGCTGGCGTATTGCTTACAAAATAATTATTAACTACATATTTTTGTCGAGGTAAAAGGCTTTGGGTATAAATTTTAATACTCATGGTTATTAGTTATTACAATAATCTTAATAATTTGAACTGTATGTGCTTTTATTATTCTAGGTCCTATTACGATAAGTGGTGCCATCTAACGTTGAGGAAAATTATTTCTGAACATGATACCGCCAAAAGAACTTTCTAGAAATTATTTCGATAAATTATGAATAAATATACTTACAGATGGAATGTGATTCTTTCCATAGCATCTGCACGTTTATTGGAGTAGTTTTTACATGATAAAATACAACACTTCATGGTCTTCTAAATAATAACATAAAAATAAACCAAAAATATAATTTTATGCACCGTACGAACACCGGCAGCGACAGCAGAAGACTAATAGGCCACGCCTACTATTGATGTTAACGTGATGACGTCAGGGCCTACTTGAGAATCACAGTGCACAGTTACTTAGGCCATCTCCTCTTTGTATTTGCTCCGTGGTTTAGACGCGTTCGAGGATCTCCAGTTAATCAATAAATATGGAGTGGATCGATGAAATAGTGTTAGAATTTTTACGCCATTATGAAGCGGAACCCAAGAAGGGATCCAAAAAAATCATTTTGTAATTATTAGCATAATATAGCTGTAAAAGTAAAGCAACTCGTCATCCATAGTTAAACGCATGAAAATAATTTCGGCCATCATTAATTATTGCACGATATTTCGTGTAAAATACCAAAGTCGCTAATGTGACCACAGTTTTATCGCGATAACTTTCTAGTATACAAAACGTACGAAGCTTCACCACACATTACTTCGGGACGATACACGCAGGTGCGGCCCTAGCATAATATGACCACAGTATTATCGCGATAACTTTTTAGTGTACAAAACGTACGAAGCTTCGCCACATATTACTTCAGGACGATACATGCAGGTGCGGCCCTAGCATTAGTCTGTGACTACGATGTAATATGATTTATATAATAAACATGACATATTTTTTTTTGTGTCTTGTCTTCTAGCTGTTAGCCGCAGATGGCTGTTACAGCTTAACCCGGACTATGGGTAAGCGTTGAGGGCTCTCAACCCGGTAAAAATTTTAAGCGACAACGCCCGAGAGCTGTTCCTGTGGAGAACGAACCTCGGCTCGGGGCGTCGCTGGTAGGAAAGTGGGCGTGCCCACGTTTGAATTATTGACTATTTCGCGTCGCGTCTTCCTTGCCAGGCGACGGAGGCGGAAGCACAGATATTTATGTATTATAGCCGCGCGGGCCGTGTATGCTCTTTCTTGAGCGATGAATCGTTAGAGTCGGTCAGTACATGTTGAGGACGTCGGGTCGCGGATATTTTTGATGGGACGTAGTTACCCGCCCCAACCACTAATTGGTTGGGGCGGCTATAGGTGGGTGTGTCATGGCAGAATCAACGAACTTCTGGGAGCACCACTTCATGTATTGCCTGATGGTCGGCGATTCGAGTTCGATGACAATAATTACTACCACAAGTCAATTTACTACTACTATAATTGGTGTGCGTTTAGATACAGTTTGGAGCGAACGTCAGTCAAATTTTTACTTAAACTTAACCATTGCTCGTACTCCATACTCTTCCTTATTACCACTGTAAATAACATCAAATTGTCGTGCTTACTATTTAAATAATTTATTAAAACTAAATAGACATGTGTAAGTAATGCGCTTGATATCAAAACGTAATATTACTCGGGCGGGTAATATCACATTAAACATTACGCGACACACCGAGGCATTACACATCACATCACGCAATACATTACTCGATCGTTATGCTATGCACTCTTGGCTCTAGCCCGAATTTCGCGTAATATAATGCTTGCTTGCTTGAGTTGCTAGCTAATTCCTCAACGGATTATTGTATTGTACGAAATAAGAGATCTTAAATCTACCTCTCTCACTCACTATTGGAGAATGACTGGGTATGTATATGTACCTATACCACAGATTAATAAATAACAGATACTTCACTCAGTAGAAATTTACCAATACCTACTGCTATAATAGCCTACTTTGTCGCGTCAGCAACTGCTGCATGCTAAAATGTGCCTAAATGCTCAAGCGTACAATTGTAATTGCTTCGCACCTCGCGATCCCACAGCAATCACAGGGCTGCCTCTTCGATAAAATTCACGAGTTCTGCCGGGTTGAGAGCCCTCATCGCTCACCCACAGTCCGGCTAAAGTTGTCACAGCCATCTGAGGCTAACAACTAAATCACAAAAAACAAGCATATTTCAAAGGAATAATTTTGAGATTGCCCTCATGAACTGTATCGGTGTAGGGTCTCGACAATTACCACCCTGTTGAGAGCGGTGCCAAATTTTTTTTCTAGGCGATCCTGATGTAAGCGTTTCGTAAACATAAAATTAATGCCTTCTTTCTTCAAATCCTTGCATAGCCTGATTAGTTAGATTAGTTCCCCAGATTTTTTTTCTTCATCGTGTACAAAATTATTTGTCAGTAAGTTATTCCTGATACATTTAATTAAATGTGGGACTTCGAATATGTAGTAATTTTTTTTACCCCCTTTTTTTTTACTTGATTTGCACCCATTTACTGCACATAAGGCACCAGACGCCATCGTAGGTACACGTACAAACGAATGGAACGAATAATATTTAACAACGTGCATACGCTTCGCTTGTGAAAACCGCACTGAATTTGGTCCGCAAACGGCCCGCGACCGCTTGGTCGGGCGCAAAGAGTAAAGTTATTAAATTGAAAAAGAGTGGCAACTCGATGATAAAATATGCATGTATGGAAAGTGCTGCCACCCAGAGCTTAGGCGGTGAACTAAAGTTGAAGTAATATATATACATATCTACATGTGTATGTGTAATTACATAGAATTTTCTTTTACTATGAAAGCTACCCTGAAATATAAAAAAAAACATATCAGCTGATAATTAAACAATAATAATATCAGCCTAACATTGAAACTTGAGATAATTTTCAGAAAAATATCAATAACCGAAAATAGATCGATGACAATAAGTACCTACGATAGGAACAAAAAATAACAATTCTCAGTTGTCAAACGTTTGACAGGCAGGACAAAATGGCAGCAGTTAAGTTTGTACAACCTATCTGTAGGCGGCGCGACGGTCAGTAAAAATAAGTAATGTTTTAAGTGTGCCCTCCCAGGTCGGGCGGTAGGCAATTATAGCGCGTATAGTGCCACAAACTTATCTGACCCGGTGACAGCGTCGCTGTTATCGCATTTAGTGTTGCCAATAGAATCTATTTGCAATAAATTCGGTAAATGCTTTCCCATGTGGTAACAGGTTTAGAAAACAATATTCAACATTCCTTTACTGTATTCCTGGAAATGTATTAAGGGAAATCAATCGACTATTTTACAAATTAATCGTATTACGCAAATCGGGTAAAAATTTAATATTTAACACATGTAGGTAACATGTGATAAATAACATAAAATAATAAATATTAATTTACAAAATTCGGATCACAATATTATGCGAACCGAACTCGTGTGATATGTATCACATTTGTAATATCATAAAGTAATATTACGTTCTGGGGGGTTCACTGGGGGGGGCACAGTTAAAACATTACTTATTTTTACTGATCGTCGCGCCGCCTACTGATTGTTTGTACAAACCTAGCTGCCATTTTGTCCTAATTGTCAAAAGTTTGACAACTGAGAGTTGTTATTTTTTGTTCCTAGCGTATGTTACTTATTGTCAATAATCTATTTTCGGTTATTAATGTTCTTTCTGGAAATTATCTCAATTTTCATTGTTAAGTTTATACTATTGCCGTTTCGTTAACGGCTGATATGTTTTTTTTTTATATTTCAGGGTAGGTCTCATAGTAAAAAAAAATCCTATATAATTACATACACACATGTAGATACGTAGGTATATATGTATATTACTTCAACTTTAGTTCACCGCCTAAGCTCTAGGTAGCAGCACTTTCCATACATGCATGTTTTACCATCGAGTTGCCACTCTTTTTCAGTTAATATAATTTTACTCTTTGGTTCTGCATAATGTCATATGATGTGATATGATATTTCAAAGTAATGTTTTGCGCATGTCTAAAACTAAAGTACCTCGTGTGTGTGCCTCATACTTGCTCCAGACAACTATCCGAGGTAGGCTCCTCCTCACCTCGGTTGAACGAGACGGGCTGCTGTCGAGAAATAATTCAACTCGCTCACTCCCCAACGAAGCATACACCGCTTGGTCGTTGCGTTGCGCTCAGTGCTTGATGAGTTACAGCCACGAAATATTAAAGCTTAAAGGCTACTACTACGAATGACACTGCGTTACGTGAGTTAAGTACGCACAAATAATAACACCATTAGTAGTTATCAGCTACAATATATTTATTTTTTTTGCTAACTTCTACTCACACGCATAAACATGATCAACAACTGCGCAGCTTGCAACAAGACACTGAGATCAACATATGCAAAATGTTCAAAATGTGACCAGCTGTATGTATCACTTGATATGTGTAAATCTCACCAAACTTACGGCGGACATAAAACCTGGGTGTGTCCCTCATGTCAATGTAAGGAACCGAAGAGTATTAACAGCGACACGCCGTTACGACCTTACACCATGGATGACCGTCACTACGTCACTCATCGTGACGGGCGACTACCACTGAACACACCCACCAGCCCTTCACTTGTTGCTTCCCCATCCCCCGACCATAGCACTCTTAGTTCTCTCACTGCTGAAATAAAACTACTACGAAAAGATATGGGCGAGCTAAACACGCACATTAAATTACTCCCAGACCATCTTTCCACATGTAACGCTCGCTTAGAAGAATATGACACCAAAATTTTAAAACTAGAAGACCGCGAAAAAGAAATAGTTTCCCTCAATAGCGTTATCTACGATCTCCGCTCCCGCTTGGGTCTCAAGCTCAAGCTTCGCTAAGGAATGACCTGGAGATAGTCGGTATAAACGAGCAACAGAACGAAAACTCTATGCACACAATCAAATTAATCGCACATAAAATTGGCGTACTGTTAGACGAGCAAGACGTGGACACGTACACTTCCAGAGTGGGCCCTCGGCGCCAGTCACCTAACGCTACTGGTAGCCCCGACAAACCTCCCAGGCACCTAGTAGTAATTTGGGCGACTTTAACGCCAAATCCACGGCGTGGGGGTCCCCTATGACGGACGACCGCGGGCGGGCGGTCATCGAGTGGGCGGCTTCACTGGGCCTCTGTGTTCTTAACAGGGGCTCAGTGAACACGTGTGTGCGGCAGCAGGGCGGGTCGATAGTGGACCTGTCGTTCGCTAGCCCCGCTGTCGCGCCACGGGTAAGGAACTGGAGTGTCCTGGAGGAGGTGGAGACCCTATCGGACCACCGGTACATCCGGATGGAGGTCTCCCCTCTCCGGGACCCCAGTAGGGGTCACAGGGCGGACGGAGCTCCCGCGTTTCCGCGGTGGGCTGTGGGTCGTCTTGATAGGGACCTACTGGCGGAGGCGGCCATCGTTCACACGTGGCTGTCCTCATCACCCCCAGCGGACGGAGTGGACGCTGAGGCTGTCCGCATCCGCAGTGCGTTAACGCAGATCTGCGATTTGGCGGGGCGAGACGCATCCATAGCCCACCAATAATAAAAAAAAAAAAGGCACTTAGTAGTAAGATTCGTGCGGCGCCACAAGCGAGACGAGTTTTTGAAGGCGGCAAAAATCAGACACACGCTCACCTCGGCCGACATTGAAATACCGGGAACAACGAGGAGATTATACTTCTGTGAACGCCTTTCCTACGCCAATAGACAGCTTTTTCGGACTACTAAACTACGAACTAAGGGTTTGTCCCTTATAAATATTGCTGGATCAAGAACGGCTCCATCTTTATACGGAAACAATAAGGCAACTCGGCTATCCATATCCAGACAGTTCATGACCTGGATCGTCACTAGGGAACCTCGAATACTGGCGGGATTCTTCAGAAACAAATACTTTATAATAATTATTCTCACATTTTAATGTACTCTAAACTCTGGTTTTTGTTTCTTTTAATTAACAGAACTAAAAACATTAACCTCAGGCATAACTCACTACATCACACAGGCACCTCAACACTCAGCCACCTAACACTGCTGCATAACCTAGTCAACTCTACACACAAATATACACACAACTGTATCACCAGATCACCCACTTTTACGAACAACCCTCAAACACCACCCCAGTCGTCTTTAGTCGAAGCTGTGACCTTAACTGTCTTATTTACTACCTTTTCTATTTTCTCAAATATTCATAGCTCGCCGTAATATTATCAAGACATAGATGACAGCATTGTTATAGAATGTCGCAGCTTCAATAGCATTGATGATTGCAGGAAGCAGCTTGGGAACACTGCTAGTAATTTTAAACTGCTTACCCTTAATATTAGAAGCTATCAGCGTAACTTCGATAAACTGTGTACAGTACTTACAAGTTTTAACACTGACTTTGATGTTATCGTGCTGACTGAATGCTGGTTGAGGAGTGGCCAACGTCTAGATACTATTCCAGGGTACTCTGTGACTAGCATGGACCACCAACAAAACAATAACGGTGGAATAGTTATTTACTCCAAAGCAGAGTGGTCTACAAATTTAATTATCCAAATGAAGTGTCCGTTGAAATGTATTAGATAAGGGTGGCGCCACATTAGCATCAGGCTAAATTTGAAAGGAAGCGCTTGACTTACTGAAAGACAGTGACTGTTAAGACTATATGAAAAAGTATTGAATAAAATATGAAAAAAAAAAATACTTGGCTGTATGGACTTTAATCCCTTTGCCTCTCCGAACGGACGAACTAAATCAAAAAAGAAGTCATTATAGTTTTAGCGGGAAAGGATGTGTTATTCAGTGCTCTAATGCTCTTGTATTATAAATATATTCAATATCTTAGTGTTTTAACGTTGCGTTGTATATTAAGTCATTTTATCTAATTACTGTTAAAATGTCAACTAGATCTATGAAGAAATCCATTACACCCGTTAGTTCTGTTATCCCTAAACATGTTGAAAACTCCTGGATTATGTTTTTAAAAGGTATATTTTCTTGTCTATTTGCTTTTCATCCTTTAAACCTACAAAATAAATTACTATACATTATGTTTAATTTCAGATTCATTGCTTGATAGTAGTCATTTTAAAATAATTACTTTACCACATCCAATTCAAGGAAAACCTGCAAAATATTGTTTAGATAGTTTTAATAACAAAATCTATGAGATTATAACATTTGATGAGCCTCATCGATCATGGTTTATTGGAGAAATGGTTAAATCTGATGGAAGTATACAAATGGTGACTCCTATCAATCCTTTATTTTTAGGTAATTATAGTGTTTATTATAGATTGACATAAAATAGTAATATCGATTTTTTATTAGTATAATACTACAATCATGAAAATCTATCTATGCTTCTAGAAGAAAAGTGATTAAGAATCTTTCAACATACAATATTTGTGTATGTACATTATTTAGGAAATCTTTTTATGTAATATTTATTTAGTCAAAAAACAAGCCTGCATTGTTTCTTACTAATTCACAAAGAATCATACTAACTAGATATATATTATATTGGTGTTACAATGAAAAATAAACTTAGTACTGTGCAAAGTGTAATGCTTGGAATTCAAACAAAATATGGAACATGAGGATTTATAAAAAGTACAGGAGTAACAAATATAACCTGGGAATATAGTGCACTGAATAATTGACAAATGTGGTGTATGATGTACATTTAAGATCTTGTCATAATTTCAGTTTTACCAAGATTAAAAGAACAATGCATTAACCGAGCTGTACCATTAAAAGATTTACTGTCAGAAAAGGGTTATGATAAGATTCTCGACTTTGTATCTAACTTGGATAGTATTGGAGATTTAAAGGTTAGTTCATCTAGTAAATGAGAAAAGGTTTTTGTTTTATTACTATTAATAATTTATAGACTATAGTAAATTACAGCTCTATCCCAACAAATAGTACATAAGAACATTACCCATGTAACTTGTTTCTATTATCAACTTGTAAACAGGCCAGAGGCGAAAGTTGGGTGACATTATATTGGATTTTTGAAGTGAAACCTATTTAGTTGTATTTTAAAAGGGAATCTACATGGTATTGCAATTTTTATTACAACACCGGATTATGTTACCATAATAATATTCTATTACATAAAGAATATACAGTATATTTGTTTTATGAGTATTGCTAAATTGTGTCCATGTGATAATGGAGGCAGAATACAATTCTCCACCCCTTATCTTAACCCTGGGTGATCGTAAGAGATGACTAAGGGATATAAAATGCAATAACATCTATGCAAGAGAAGGGAAACTCGAAACAAAACCCTATACCAACATGTCTGACCAGTGTGGTATAATAGGTCAATTTCCCTTTCATTACAGAGGAGGCTCAAACCCATCAGTGAGATATATATGACCTGAAAAGATGATGATGAACATGTAAATCTTTAAAAAAAGTGTCTCATCAGATAACTACTTATTGCTGGTAAGTAGCCAGGCAAAAGAAGTTGTAATTTTAAATACTCTCATTTTTCATGGTCCTAATGATGTTAAAGCCTTTAAAAAAAAGTAATATTGTGTTTAACATTACTTTTTACTTCATAATTTCCAATAAATTATCTTTTATTTATGGTCATATTATGATTTCCTATACTTTAATTTTTCAGGGTCCACCTGAGATGAAAGCTTATAAATACAATAAAGAGAAAACTTTATCTTGGCTCAAAAACAAGGTTTGCAGATTAGCTAAGCTTTTAAAGCATAAAAACGTACATGTTACTTCTGGAGCCACATCAGCCACCTTTGTTTCAAGCAATATAAATAATGACAGTATAGATGAACGTAAGCTTATGCACTTTTTTATTATTTAGACAATGGCAAGTGTGCTAACAGCCAGGTATATAATCGAGTTTATTTTTTTAAAGATAACTCACCAGTAAGGTATAAACCTTTCTGTTGTGGGGGACTTGACATATATGTCCCACTGCTGGGTTCGATTTGACTTTACACTGGGAGAGAAATTGACCTACAACACCACGCTGGTCAAATGTATTGTTATAGGTTTTTATTTCGAGTTTGCCTTCTCTTGCATAGATCTTATATGCATATTTTATCACGTACTCATTTTTTACAATCACTCATGGGTACGATAGGGGGTGGTGAATTGTATTCTTACAACACCACCACAGAAAAATGAGTTGTTGAGACTTTACAATACATGTTACAAGACAAACAAGGAACAAGCATCATTTGTGAATTGCATAAGGTATTGTTCTGCATGGTGATCAAACCTATGAAACTCAATACGCTAAGTCAATTCTTAGACCACCATGCTATCTGTGAAGTCAGGTTTCAGTTATGCTTATATTACATGGATATTTACTTATTGCATTTAGTAGTTTGTTATAATACCCATTTGAGAAAAAGATTGGTCACAGCTTTTCTTCTTAACTTCTCAATGGGTTATTGAAACAATATAATCAATGTATTTTATACAACAGATTACATTTTACAATAGGAATGTTATAAGAGATGTGTTTATTTGCTTGTTGTTAATATTATAAGATGTAAGCTGCTTTATGATGTTTATGCAAGTATTACATAAATAAAATTATTTTTATGGATTCTATACTGTTTGTATTTGTTTTTTAATTTCCTGACGTTTCGAACTCTTTATATTATAGCATCCTCCCGTGACTATGAATGCTGTTTAGTTGTGATATTTCTATCTTCTATCAGTACATAGAAATGCTATGGGATACGATGCTTATTTATGGAATTACAATTTTATCTATTTGTCATTTTCAGAATTTTACCTAAAGTATGCCTTTGGCATGATATCTCAGTATTTACAAGATGATATAATTGAATTGCTAGAGAAAAAATTCAACTTTAAGCCTGATTTAATAGAAAGTATTGGAAAGAAAAGGAAATCTGAGTTTGAAGATAATGACCCCAATAAACGTCATAAATGTGAGGTATTCGACATGGATACAAAACGAAATGTATCTCAATTATCTACTATGAATGTTAATGAAGTGAAAAAGGAAAAACCACTAACAACTAAAGAAAAAGCACGACAGAAGGCGGCCAGTGGAACTAAGACTATATCATCATTTTTTGCAAAGAAATAATAAAATTGTAAATAAATAAAATAATCTAAAATTTTGTATATATGTAGGTTTTTTTGGAGAAAGCGGTTGGAGTTTTAATTTAACTAAATTAAATAATACTGCAGTCAATTGCACATTTTTGGCAGCATCCTGTTTGAGGTTATAATGCTTTTGCATCTTCTGTCATAGGATCTTTGCATTCTTTCTGCCTTTTGCTCCAGCAAGGTTCACAGGGCAGCTTCTTTACCATATCAATTCATCATCTCAGCTCATATGTCTCACTGTTGGGCTCGAGTCACCATAATGGGAGGGAAATTAACATACTATACCGCGCTGGTCAGATGTGTTGGTATAGGTTTTTGTTTCGAGTTTTCCTTCTCTCGCATAGATGTTATATCCGTTTTATATCCTTTAGTCGTCTCTTACGATCACCCACGGGTAAGATGAGGGGTGGTGAATTGTATTCTTACTGCGTCACCACACGGAAAATATCAATTAATGAGCTTCAAAATAATTTCATGGCCTATGAAATTAAAGTAGTCTCTCAAATGATTAAATTAGCTATTTAAAGATGTGACTATTATTTATATGTATCTACTACACGTTCACTTCAAGATTGCCGTTACCTCCCGTCCCACATCTCTACCTCGTGCCGCCAACATCGACCGCGTAGTACCGATAGTAGGGATGTTAAAAAAAATCGATTTTTATTTTAATCGATTATTTTTTTCTAATAATCGATTTTTATAGTAATATTAATCGATTTTTAAAAAATCGATTATTAAAATTATGCGTTTTAATCGATTTTTATGAAAAGCGAATGAATAAAACTCGAAGTAAATCCATTATTATTTACAAGTTAAGAGTATATTATACCATAATATATATAGTTGTTGTTTAACCATAAAAATGTCTTCCAATAGTAAATCATCTAAAAGCGGTTGGCGAAAATATTTTACGATTAAGAAACATACAGCAATATGCAAGTACTGTTCCAAAGAGCTAAAAACTTGCAGTAATACTACTAATTTAAAACAGCATACATACATACCATCATGCCATGTCCCTTGCAGGGTAGGCAGAGAGAACAAAGTGCCAGAGAACACTATCCTTGCATACTTCACTCGCTTCCTCAACATTCATAATTCTCTTCATACACGCTCGCCGGTTTCGGAGACTCTTGACTCCACCTTCCTTCAGTACATGACCGATCTGGTCTAGGTAGGTTAGTCTCGCTCTCCCTGAGTACCTACATCCTTCCACTTTCGTATTGTATATCTTCTTAACCAGACGTTCGTTCGACATTCTCTCCAGATGCCCGAACCATCGGAGCATTCCCTTTCGCATCTTTACACCAATGCTCTCTTTCATACCTACTCGCTCTCTTACGTCGTCGTTACGAATGCGATCGATCAGCCTAACACAGCCACAGATTTTCCGTAGAGATCGCATTGCACATTAATTTTACTTTAATACTTTTTTCTGCATATCCAACTCTCGCGTCCATATAGTAATGTTGGAACAAGCAAGTTATGTATTAGCGATGAGACGAATGGTATTTTTTTCAATTCGAATCAATTGAATTAAAATTATTATTGATTCGAATCACAATTCGAATTGATTCGAATCGTCACATGGGAGTCGTCAAATAGCGCGATGAATTCGCGAAAGCATTACAGTCGAATTCGTACTCCTATGTCGAGTCATCCGCCTGTTAAGCCGAGTTGGCGAGTTTATAACTCGTTTACGTTATTATTCATTTTAAATTATTTATACTGTTTGTTGTATTACCAATATTTATAACTACAGGAACATAGTTTACACGAAACTGTTTCCATCTTCATTTTTATTAAAAAACTCCCAGTTCAAACTTTTATTTCCACTAGACGACTCTTTGCAAATGTAATAGGTACGTTAAACGAATGGAATTGTATCTAACCAATTCGTGATTCTTAGAACATTTCATGTATTTTCGTATTTTCTCACTCGTAGAATTCATTCGTTAGATTATTCGACTCCGTATTAGAACGAGAGAGCGAATCAGCGAATGTCCAATTAAGCCGAGTCGACTTATCGCTGCGCCGCAGCGGTCGCCCGCGCTGCGAGTAGGTACGACACGAGTTAACGAATTGATTCGGTTTCGGTCAAAGGCGATTCGAATGAACGAGTCAATAGTCTTATTCGAGTTATTCGAATTAAACGATTCGAATTACCCATCGTTATTATGTATTGCTACACGTGTCTTCTGGCTTCGGTGGTGGTTACCGAGAAGTTATCCCAACGCTTCGATCACTCTATTTCCCGCATTTACTCTTCGCTCTATGTCAGTGGTATAGCTTCCATCCTGGCTAAATTCACATCTAAGATATACAAATTCATCCACTTGTTCTAGTACATCATTACCTATTATTACTCTTACATCTGTTCTGGCTTCATCTCTTTCGAAGACCATTATTTTGGTTTTACTCACATTCATGCGTAGACCCCTTTTCTTACAATCTTCTGTCATTGTGTCGACTAGGGTCTGCAGGTCAGTCACTGACTGCGCCAGCAGGACTGCATCATCTGCATAGAGCAGAGCACTGACCACTGAGTCGCCCATCTGGACTCCCACATTCATATCGTTCAACCTTTGGAGACATTTATCCAGATATATGATAAACAGCCTGGCTGATAGAACGCACCCCTGCTTAACGCCGATATTGACGTCAAACCAAGGCGACATTCCATCATCCAGTCGCACACAAGCTCTACATCCCATGTAACTGGACTGCACAGCCTGCAGCAGTTTACCGTTAATACCATACTCCGGTAAAATGTCCCAAAGTTCCTTTCGTGCAAGCGTGTCAAATGTTCTCTCCAGATCCACAAAACTGTAGGAAACCCTCTGACCTAGAGCCAGATGCTTCTCCACAATGTTGAGCAGAGAGAACACTTGATCCATGCATCCCCTTCCACTCCTGAAACCTCCTTATGCCTCACACAGTAAACCATCGGACTCCATCCTCATTCTCCTTTCAATAATTTTAGCATACACTTTTGCTGCCAAACTGGTGAAGCTTATGGCTCTGTAATTTGCGCAGTCATAACGTGAACCCTTGTTTTTAAACAAAGGCACGATGACTGCGCAATCCCGTCCCTGGGAACTATTCCCGAGCTCCAACATAAATTGAGGAACATCAGGAACGCCTCCCAGACACAGGTGCCACCAAGCTTGATCATCTCGGCAGACACCATATCAATGCCCGCTGCCTTATCATTTTTCAAACTTCTTATCGCCCATTCAACTTCATCCATACTGATGCCATCGGAGGATGCTGGTGCCGAATGTTGATCTACTAGACCACGGATAATCGGGACAACCCGAGTATCCGCATACATGTCGCCAAAATATTCCCCTAATCGGCTTAACACGTCTTGTATTTGTGTAAGAATGTCTTACCTTTAGACCTTATTTTATTCATTCTGAAGGCTGACCAACCACCCCGAGACCTCTTCACCTCTCTCCAAAAGAGTTTGGTGTTACCCTCGAAGTTTTTAGCCAGCCTATCTTCTGCACTCATATTTGTTCTATCACGTTTCTCTTTCACTAAGGCCTTGGTGTCATTCTTACACTGCCGATATATATCTTTCTTCTGTTCAGTCATACTGTCATTCAGATTCAAAGAAGAGACATAGTCCAGCCACACTTTCTTCTTTTGCTCTACGGAAGCTGCCTCTTCCTCATCCTACCAAGGATCACCATTTGTTTTTCTATGCTTCTTTGAGCTTCCACATACTTCTTTCGCTGTATCTACCATACTCTCCTTCACTATTCTCTAGCATTCTGGCTCGAGCCACGTCGCCTCAGTGGGACACCCTAAACCGTACTGCGGTATGCATATGAGCCGGATTGAAGTCTGACTAGACTGGCAGGGGACGCGACGTGCACGTTCCGGACTATGCCTCCCTAAAAAAAATCATCATCATGTCAGGCTATTGTCGTCCACTGCTAGACGTAAGCCTAAATGTAAAATAGTATTGGACATTTATGGCATTTTTTTGTTGTGATTTATATTTTAGTTTTTGAGACAATAAGGTTTTTATTTTGTTAGGGCGCTCATCATTTCATTTTTATGATAATAAAAAAAATGTGTCAATAATTACACTTGGTTTCCTTATTCCTTATCAAAGAGTAAAGTTATTAAACTGAAAAAGAGTGGCAACTCGATGATAAAATATGCATGTATGGAAAGTGCTGCTACCCAGAGTTTAAGCGGTGAACTAATGTTGAAGTGATATATATATATATATATATATATATATATATATATATATATATCTACATGTGTATGTGTAATTATACAGAATATTCTTTTACTATGAGATCTACCCTGAAATATAAAAAAAAACCATATCAGCTGATATCGATATAATAATAATATAAGTTTAACAATGAAAATTGATATAATTTTGAGAAAGTACATCAATAATCGAAAATAGATCGATGACAATAACTACCTACACTATGAACAAAAAATAACAATTCTTAGTTGTCAAACGTTTGACAGACAGGACAAAATGGCAGCAGCTAAGTTTGTACAACCAGTGTGTAGGCGGCGCGACGGTCAGTAAAAAAAAAGTAATGTTTTAAGTGTGCCCCCCCAGTTCCTTATCTTGAAAATTTAAAGGAATATTCGCTTTGATGAATTTTATATTTGAATTGGTTGATTTTTTATTCATATAATTTTATTTGATTTTAATCTGATTAATTGTTAAAATGAATCTCTTAGGTTTATTATTGGAATATGAAAAGTATATACATTTTTAAATAATAGAAAAAAAACGATTTTTTCGTAAAAATCGATTATTTATTTTGATTATAATCGATTTTTGGAAAATCGATTAATATTATAAAAAAAATCGATTTTTATTTAATCGATTTTTTTCCAGTAACCTCACATCCCTAACCGATAGCAACGCTATCGTATAGGTATATATTTTCATATTAAACGTTTAAAATTTTTGATGTGCATTTTTATTTATTAAGTAATAGTTTTCACCAGCAACTTTGCACGCGTGATAAGTTAATATAAGTATCCTTTGTCCTTTTCTGTACTGTTGAAACAACCAATAATGATTATAACTTGTAATAAATTCGTTATAATGGGTCGAGTTAACTAATAACACACGAATAACAAACAACCTCACATTTGCATTTACATTATAGTGGGGATAAGCCATCGATATTTATGAACTACGTATAGTGCCACAAAGTTATCTGACCCGGTGACAAATTGATGAACTACTACTGTAATTACGCCATTTTGAAATGTCATCAAACGTTAATCGTGCTCCCAATATGCTAATATTTCAATTGCTGGTTGTTTAACTCCGTGTTTATTTATTTTTTGTGGTTTTAAAATGCGAAAAACCATGCAATAAATGTTATATTACAAATTTTAAGTTATATGAAGGAAGAAAAACATCTTCAGGCACAACTAATACCTTTTGAAAAATTGTATGAGGAGCCACAGATTAGTGTTGTTAGTTTTTAAAAGAAAATAACACTAAATAAACATTAAATATAGTTTCTTATGTGTTAAATAGGTATAATGAATTGATTTGTTCTTAGTGTGTAATTATATTTTGAATATAATTATTATAAATTTATACAAATAATATTACATTTAGGTATGTACATTTAATTGTAATGAATGTGCTTGATTGTTATTAATTGCAACATACTTTTCTTGTTACTACGTAGTGAGTATATACGTATCTCTGTCTATATATCTACTTGTTGATGAACAGAAAATAAATATTGTATTTAATGTGAAAAAAATATTTTTATAGGGGTTGGAGAAGGATTTATATGAAAACTTGTAAAGGATAAAGAGCAGGCCGATGAGAGCGGAGTAAAAATTTGTACACCAAGAAAAATACGGAAGAGGATGAAACGTAAAATTTAAAGTCGTTGATTTTGATCTCAGTGTTGTTAGACGAAAACTATATCAATTTTACAGTGTGCGAAAAGAAATTCCCACAATACCAAAGTTAATGATGATGATTGTACTTCAAGAAGAGATCGATTTTAAAGGGAGTCGAGAAACCCTTCGAAAAATAATCTATAAAACTGGAATTCGATATAAAATAAATATCGAATAAAAAAATCTAATAGAACGAAATGATATATCATCATGGAGAGCAAGCTATCTTCAAAAAATTAAAGACAACAACGAAGGTAAACAAAAGCCTGAATTGATTGTGTGTGGGTTTCTAAAAGAAATAGATCGATAGTTGTACAATGTACTTGCAGGTGGACGAATAGGCTTCGTAGATAACGCTTTATTAGTGTTTCACATACTGAATAGCAATAATTTTAAAAAATAGGCGACTGAAATACTTATACCAAATCTGCATCAACCAACATTAATTATAATGGATAATGCCTTTTGCCGCCCTTATCACAATACTTGTGTAAATAAAACACCCAATTCAAATTACAAAATTGGTTGACAAATAATTACATTTAATGAACAGCTTACAAAGACGCTGCTTTATGAAATTATTAAAAGACATGAGCCTAAGCCACTTCATGAAATTGACGAAATCCTTAAACACAATAGGCATAGCGTGTTAAGATTACCACCATACCGTTGCGGTTTAAATCCCATTAAAATGATTTGGAGCTCAATGAAACGAAACATAGCAGAGCAGAATATTGAAAAGTATTATTCGAAAATGCCTAAATTAATTGCAGAGGCTATTAATAGAATAACTATAGGCCAATGGAAAAATCACTGTAATCACGTGAAATTTTTTTTAAAACGAATAGTAGAATATTAATATTAAATACAGAAAAGAGGATACATATTTAGATGAGCCTCTCATTATCACTTTAGACAGTGGCAGTGAGACTGAAAGTAATGATTCCTATGATGAAGTGACTGACGAGTCAAATGACTATGCCCAATACCTGGAATATGTCCATTTATCCATTATAAAACATTTGCCCTACACTTGTAGATCATAATTATTGTGTTAAAATATAATTATTTATAAAAACTACAGTTTTATTTCTTCTCTATTAAGCATAATAAAATGTGTTCATAAGCATTGGTCCTTATATCACACTTACCTACTTCCCATCCGTGAGCCCACGGGAGAAAATGCTATTATTCCATTTTTTATGACTTCCACAGGAAATTGTGTAGAGGAGTGTTGACTAGTGTTTTCTAAACCCTTTACCACATAGGGAAGTACTTGCCGATTTTATTGCAAATAGAATCTACTGGCAACACTAAATGCGATAACAGCGACGCTGTCACCGGGTCAGATAAGTTTGTGGCACTATACTAGATTTCGCGTTCCGAACAGTTGCTTTGTTCGACTAAGCTGTACTGCAATCCGTACACCTCACTTTAGTGTGACTGCGACCATCATGGACTGTAGGTGTATACAGAGCAGCGTTGTTAATACGATAATTCGAATAATACCAATCAAAACTTGCACATGTGGATGTGAAAAAATTCTTTATTTAACTAAGTAAAATGTTTTGTTAAAGTGTACAAATAGGTAATAATATCGAATTAGCACAATAAGAAAAAATATTCTACATTTAAATGTCACGCCATCTTTGATAATAGACTAAAGCCCGCAGATGTTCAATTACACTGGTTGGAGGTAAAAATGTGTAACTAAACACTAAAACTTGACGTAGTATCTAGAAAGTATTTTTTATTATTTATATTCTTTTTCCTTTAGTTTGTGTTATCAGTTGATACTTATTTGTCAAAGATCAAACAGGTTGGTATAGGGTTCTGTTTCGAGTTTTCCTTCTCTTGATAGTATAGTAGTATATGCATATTATATCGTTTAAAGGCGACCTTTTACTATATCCACGACCAAGACAGGTAGTGATGAATTGTATTCTTATTCTGTCATCACACGGATATTCAAAACTATTGTCGTATGTTAAAGCAAAGTTTATATAAACATATAATAGTTCATTTTCTTTTATAATTCACTATTATTTTTATTAATTTAACTACTTAATAATACACTTTGAAATAGAGTATGCTGTATGAGTTCTAGTGAATGTTTGTAGGTACAAAAACTGTGTCACTTCTGCGGTGTAACATCTATAATAACTCCACTTTGTTACATAACGTTGAACGAAACGCGTAAGTGTGCATGAAATGCCTATATCTTACGACGTTTTCGTCTCACACTCCAGACTATCACCAGCGGGGGATAGCGCGTAAATGCGTTTCCACAGCGATAAAAAAATAGGGTTCGGTGACCTTAAAATGAGTATTCTCTTCAGAGGGACACCGCTCGCATATTGCGATTCGCATTAACCTATTTTGACTGTGAGCCTGGGCGTCTCTTGGGTTTTGTCAAAGGTAAAGAACGTAAATATCCGCGATACTGCACCACCGCTTCGACCATCGGGATTAGAAATCATACATACATACATAGCCTCACGCCTGTTTCCCAAAAAGGCAGGTAAAGATCACGAATTGCCACAAGCCACGAATTCATCGCTTCATTCACACTCAATCCGTGTCTTTATGCATGCTTTACGATTACAGATACTCTTAAGGACCTCTCGTCAAAACATCTCCAATTTGGTCCAAAAAAAAAAAATATGACGTGGTCTTCCCCTTGTCTCGTCCCACTCACGTTTGCATTATATATTTGCTTCATCAACCTCTCGTCACTCGTTCTTCCTATATGTCTAAACAACCTCAGCATACCCTTTGATCTTTGTCACTACTTCTTCATTTATATAATATTATCCCTAATTTTCTCTTTAGCATATATTCTACTTTTATGTCTTCCTTGCCATACATGTGATACATGAAGGTGTGCATTAATACTCCCTTATGTATAGCTAGACGTGCCTTTTTGGACAAACTGCCCCTTATAAAGTGTACAGTGCCTCATTCACTTTATACCAGCAGCTTACTTTTCTTTCAATATCATCATCATTTTACCATCTCTAGTAAACAATACACTCAAGTATACAAATTCTTTCACCTGTTCCACTCCCTCAGTATTTATAAAAAAATACATTCCATCCTACATTTACCCTTTTGTCCGGGGCGGCTACCACCACAAGTCCACCGTATTCCCTCCCCATCGCTATAATTACGGCCGGCCACTGGTGCTTCGGTACCGTAAGGATTTGTCCTTGACGTCCGTTGCCAGCCCGGCAGGGACCGCGAATCCCTCAGCAAAGGCCGCTGCACACCTTGGATTGTGGGTTATATTTCGGCGATTTCCTGCTATAATATTTTAGCTAGATTTTTATATTTCTCTTCTATCCGAGTTGCAGAGCAACGCTTACGAAGCTCGTCTCCTTAGCTGGGACTATATTTCAGAGTATTCCTTCACCCGGATAGGTTTCAGTGCAATGCTAACGTACCCTATCTCCGCGGGTTATATTTCAGAGTTTTCCTTTTCCTAGATAGATCGGGTTTGCAACCCGTCCTGGCGAGGCCTATCTTTTTATTTTTCCTTTGCAAGGTGGACCATGGATGTGGTCGCGCCATGGATGCCTCGACAGCTTTCGCCGTCGCGGCGTCGTCCTCGCGCGGTGGCCTCACGTCGGGTGACCGGACATTTCCACGGTCTGATCACCCGAAGCCTTGGTTAGGGCGGCATCAGGCGCAGATATTCGCGTCTGCACCACCCTGGCCGCTGGCGGCGGCCCGGGTCACGGGAAACCTCCCAGAGTCTTTCCGCCGCCTCCTTCTGCGAGATGACAGCCTCGCAGAAGGCGGCGACCACGTCCTAGTTCCTGACGCTGTCGACCATCGCTTTCGCGACAGCCGGCAGCGTCAGGTCGGCACCGATGACAGCGACGAGGTCGCGGCGCTGCCCGTCCCAGCTCGAACATTCCTCGAATGTATGTTGCGCCGTGTCTTCGTCACTACCGCAATGGTGGCAGGACAGAGTCCACTCCCTCCACACGACCGTGTGCAGGTACTTGCCGAAGCAACCGTGCCCAGACAACACCTGCACCAGCCGGAAAGAGAGGACCCCGTGCCGCCGCTCCATCCACTCCATCAGTACGGGCCGGAGGGCCTCAACGGTAACAACACCGTGTCTAGGCCTCTCCAGCCGCGTAACCCAACGGGCGATGACGTCTCGGCGGTCGTCCTCGCGCCAGGTGCGCCAATTTATTTTTTGGCATCGCTCGTTTCTGTCTTTTTTTGTGTATTATGCCTTAGTTGTTAGCCTCAGATGGCTGACAACAAGACAAAGTTGTCATAACTTTACCCGGACTGTAGGTGAATGCTAAGGGCTCTCAATCCGAGCGTTTCCGCCTATTTGAATTACATTTTTGTAAGGACTCCCATTCTGATACTATGTTCATTATTACCTACGGCTTTATTTTTTTGCATTTTAAGATATCTACCCGTTTAAAAC
Source organism: Lymantria monacha (assembly GCA_905163515.2). Classification (NCBI taxonomy): domain Eukaryota; kingdom Metazoa; phylum Arthropoda; class Insecta; order Lepidoptera; family Erebidae; genus Lymantria; species Lymantria monacha. The sequence goes on along the minus strand of LR991082.1, from coordinate 14,694,659 downwards.
CGATCTATAGAGATTTTTGATTTTTCAATTTAGGAGAAAGAATTTTTGTCGGTAGAGCGCGCCACTTTTCAAGACATACTCGTTTAAATCCTTACACGGGAAGTTTTATTGCTATTGACAGCTCTGGAATTTTATATTTAAATTAATTAAATTCAAAATTCACGAGCCAACGCGTGTTTACGTGTAATAATAATAAAAGCATCGGTACGTCCTAAATCTAGCGCAGCCACTCTGGAAATGGAAATTAATTAAATTCAACATTCGCATGTTTACGTGTTATAATAATAATAGCATCCATACGTCCTAAACTTAGTGCAGCCAGTGGCAGAAAAGAGACCTAAGATCTGGGTTCATTATTGTGTCCATGAATAGGTACTATGGAAAAGCCTATACCGTTCGGACCCCTTGTATCTAATACTTCGTGGTTTGTATGACGAAGTATAGATACAAGGAGCCCGAGCTTAATGTTGAACGAATGGTCTCAATTTAGGGGACAGAAATTTTGCTGGTAGAGCGCGCCACTTTTCAAGAAATACTCGTTTAAATCCTTACGCGGGAAGTTTTGTTGATATTGACTGGAATGTTTTGTTGCTATTGACGGCTCTCGAATGTTTTGTTGCTATTGACAGCTCTGTTATTGTATATTTAAATTAATTTAATCAAATCTGGATTCACTATTGTGTCCGTGAATACTATGGCAAAGCCTATACTGTTCGGACTAGGGATGTGAGGTTAATGGAAAAGAACCGATTAAATAAAAATCGGTTTTTCTTTATTCAATATTAATCGATTATGCCAAAAATCGATTTTAATTAAAAAATAATCGACATTTACAAAAAAAAAAGGATTTTTTTATTATTTAAAATCTACATGCTTTTCATATTCCAATAATAAACCTAAGAGATTCATATCAACAATTTATCAGGTTAAAATCAAATAAAATGATATAAATAAAAAAATAACCAATTCAAAACTAAAAATCGAAGGGAATATTCCTTTAAATTTGCAAGGTAAGGAATAAGGAAATCAATTGTTATCTTTGATACAAATTTTCAGTACCATTAAACATTTTATTATAAAAAAAGAAAGTGATGAGCATCCTGACAAAATAATAACTTTATTGTCTCAAAACCTAAAATATAAACAGAACAAAAGAAAATTGTCATATTTTTTTTTAAAGACCATCCTGCACTAAGAAAATAATAATCTTTGTAGTGGTGGGGACTTTACAATCATGCAATTAAGCCAGACAAATTACACCCAGACTCAGAACAACACTTTGTGAACCGCACAAAGTATTGTTTTAAGTGGGAATCGAACCCAAGGCATTGACACGGAAGGTCGGTATTTTAACCACTACGCCATCTGTGCAGTCAAACGATGATGATGATTTTACATTCAACTAGTTTTAAAATAAAATATTAGTTTGTAAAAAATAATTGATGACGAGTTTATCGTAACACATTTTTTATTGAAAATGTTGAGGTTATAAAACCTATGACTCGCATGACATACGTTTTTAATTTTTTGAACGAATTTTACAGAGACAAGTATTTTGCTGTCAAGGTCCTCCTTGGAGGAGGAGGAGGAAGGACCACAATAATCATTATACATACATACATATCATCACGCCATATCCCTTGCAGGGTAGGCAGAAAGAACAGAGTGCCAGAGAACTCTACCCTTGCATACTTCACTCGCTTCCTCAACATTCATAATTCTCTTCATACACGCTCGCCGGTTTCGGCAACTCTTGACTCCACCTTACTTCATGATCATTATAAATTTTATTATAATTCATGTTACCTGTAAGACAGTGGGATGTTTTTGTTCTATGTGTTGTTTTAAATTTGTAGTATTACTACAAGTTTTTAATTCTTTCGAACAGTACATACATATAGCTGTGGTATTATCCTTCTTCGTTATTAAATATTTTCGCCAGCTGCTTTTAGGTGTTTTACGGTTAGAAGACATTTTTATTTTACCAAGCACTATATTTTTTCAATCTTAACTTGTATAATGCCACAAACTTATCTGACCCGGTGACAGCGTCGCTGTTATCACATTTAGTGTTACCGATAGATTCTATTTGCAATAAAATCGGTAAATAATTCCCCATGTGGTAACGGGATTAGAAAACACTCCTTTACACAATTTCCTGTAGAAGTCATAAAAATAGAATTATAGCATTTTCTCCCGTGGGCTCATGGATGGGAAGTAGGTAAGTGTGATACAAGTATCAATGCTTATGAACACATTTTATTATGCTTAATAGAGTAGAAACAAAAATGTAGTTTTTATATATAGTTATATTTTAACACAATAATTATGATCTACAAGTGTAGGGCAATGATAATGAAAGGCTCATCTAAATATGTATCCCTTTTTCTGTATTCGTTTTAATTTTTTTTTCACATGATTAAAGAGATTTTTCCATTCGCCTATAGTTATTCTATTAATAGCCTCTGCAATTAATTTAGGCATTTTTCTTGGTGTACAAATTTTTAATCCGCAGTCTGCTCTTTATCCATTAAAAATTTTCTTATAAATCCTTCTCCAACCCCTATAAATATATATATTTTTTTACATTAAATACAATACAAATAGATATATACATAGAGATACATATATATACTCACTATGTACTAACAAGAAAAGTATGTTCCAGTTAATAACAATCAAGCACGTTCATTACAATTACATACATACACATCATCACGCCATATCCCTTGCAGGGTAGGCAGAGAGAACAGAGTGCCAGAGAACTCTATCTCTGCATACTTCACTTGCTTCCTCAACATTCATAATTCTCTTCATACACGCTCGCCGGCTTCGGAGACTCTTGACTCCACCTTCCTTCAGTACATGACCGATATGGTCTAGGTAGGTTAGTCTCGGTCTCCCTCGGTACCTACATCCTTCCACTTTCGCATTGTATATCTTCTTAACCAGACGTTCGTTCGGCATTCTTTCCACATGTCCGAGCCATCGGAGCATTCCCTTTCGCATCTTTACACCAATACTCTCTTTCATACCTACTCGCTCTCTTATGTCGTCGTTACGACTGCGGTCGGTCAGCCTAACTCCACAGATTTTCCGCAGAGATCGCATTTCGACCGCATTAATTTTACTTTCATACTCTTTTCTGCATACCCAACTCTCGCTTCCATACAGTAATGTTGGGACAAGCACTGTTATGTTATGTATGCTACACGTGCCTTCTGGCTGAGGTGGTGGCTGCCGAGAAGTTGCTCCAACGCTCCGTTCACTCTATTTCCCGCATTCACTCTTCCCTCTATATCAGTGGTGTACCTTCTATCTCGGCTGAATCCACATCCAAGATATACAAATTCATCCACTTGCTCTAGTACATCATTACCTATTGCTACTCTTACATCTGTTCTGGTTTTATCTCTTTCAAAGACCATTATTTTGGTTTTGCTCACATTCACGCGTAGACCCCTTTTCTTACAATCTTCTGTCATTGTGTCGACTAGGGTCTGCAGGTCAGTCGCTGACTGTGCCAGCAGGACTGCATCATCTGCATAAAGCAGAACAGTGACCACTGAGTTGCCCATCTGGACTCCCACATTCATATCGTTCAACCTTTGGAGACATTTATCCAGATATATGATAAACATCCTGGCTGACAGAATGTACCCCTGCTTAACGCCGATATTGACGTCAAACCAAGGCGACATTCCATCATCCAGCCGCACAAAGGCTCTACAGCCCATGTAACTGGACTGCACAGCCTGTAGCAGTTTACCGTTAATACCATACTCCGGTAAAATGTCCCAAAGTTCTTTTCGTACAACCGTGTCAAATGCTCTCTCCAGATCTACAAAACTGCAGAAAACCCTCTGACTTAGAGCCAGATGCTTCTCCACAATGTTGCGCAGAGAGAACACTTGATCCATTTATCCCCTTCCACTCCTGAAACCTCCTTGTGTCTCACACAGTAAACCATCGGACACCATCCTCATTCTCCTTTCAATAATTTTACCATACACTTTTGCTACCAAACTGGTCAAGCTTATGGCTCTGTAATTTGCGCAGTCATAACGTGAACCCTTGTTTTTAAACAAAGGCACGATGACTGCGCTATTCCAGTCCCCGGGAACCATTCCCGAGCTCCAACATAAATTGAGGAGCAACAGGAACGCCTCCCAGACACAAGAGCCACCAAGCTTGATCATCTCGGCAGACACCATATCAATGCCCGCTGCCTTACCATTTTCCATTACAATTAAATTTACATAAATGGAATATTATTGTATTATTTGTATAAATATATCCATCCATCCATCAGCCCGTAAACGTCCACTGTTGGACATAGGCCTCCCCACGAGAATGCCATCTATCGGTCCTGTGCCACCTGCATCCAGCGGTTTCCTGCGACCTTGATGAGGTCATCAGTCCACCGAGTGGGGGGTCGTCCTACGCTGCGTCGTCCGATTCGTGGTCGCCACTCGAGAACCTTTTTTCCCCAACGGTTGTCGGTTCGTCGAGCGATGTGGCCTGCCCATTGCCACTTCAACGTACTAATCCTTAGGGCTATGTCGGTTACACCCGTTCTTCTACGGATTTCCGTATTTCGGATTTTATCACGTAGAGAAATACCGAGCATAGCCCGCTCCATAGCACGCTGAGCGACTTTGAGCCTTTTTATGAGGCCGACATTTAGAGACCACGTTTCAGTGCCGTAAGTCATCGCTGGTAACACACACTGGTTATAAACCTTTGTTTTCAGACACTGCGGAATATTAGACGAGAAGATCCTCCTAAGTTTCCCGAACGCTGCCCAGCCGAGTTGGATTCGTCGGCTGACCTCTTTCTCGAAATTGGATCTACCTAATTGGACTGTTTGTCCTAAACATAGTGATCGACAACTTCGAGAATCGCATTCCCAACCAGGACCGGTACAGAAATGACATGGGCATTAGACATGATTTTCGTCTTGTCCATGTTCATTTGCAGCCCTACTAGTTGGGAGACCTTGCTGAGGTCATTAAGCATGGTGCCAAGGTCCTCCAGGGATTCTGCCATGACTACGATATCATCTGCGAATCGAAGGTGAGTGATGTATTCGCCATTGATGTTGATGCCGAGTCCGGTCCAGTCTAAGAGTTTGAAGACATCTTCCAGCGCAGTGGTGAACAGTTTCGGAGAGATAACGTCTCCCTGTCTCACGCCTTTCTGCAGCTGGATCGATTTCGTACTCTTATCCTGGATGCGGACTGACATAGTAGCGTCTTTATACAAACACTTCAGCACTTCGATATACCGATAGTCAATTTGGCACCTCTGAAGGGACTGCAGCACTGCCCAAGTTTCGACAGAATCAAAGGCTTTCTCATAGTCCACAAACGCTAGACACAAAGGCCGATTATACTCCTCGGTCTTCTGTATAATCTGGCGTAGCGTGTGGATGTGGTCTATGGTACTATAACCTTTTCGGAAACCGGCTTGTTCGGGCGGCTGGAAGTCGTCTAGCTTGCGCGCGAGTCGGTTCGTAATGACTCTTGAAAACAATTTGTACACGTGGCTCAGGAGTGAGATGGGTCTGTAATTCTTTAAGAGCGTTTTATCGCCCTTCTTGAAAAACAGCACCACCACACTCCTGGTCCACGACTCTGGAACGTCGCCCCCGAGAATGACAGAATTAAACAACTTCTGTAGGGCTTTTAAAACTGGCTTGCCGCCTGCCCTCAGGAGCTCTGTGGTAATTCCGTCATCTCCCGGTGCCTTTCCGTTCTTTAATTGTTTTAGAGCCATTCTGATCTCGTACAAGCTGACGTCCGGGATTTCTTCGGTATAGTGCCGAGTTAGCTTGGATCTGGGGTCTTGGACCAAGCTGACAACAGGATTCAGGGATGATTTGTACAACTGCCCATAGAACCTTTCGACCTCTCCCAAGATCTCACTCTGGGATGAAATGACAGTACCGTTATCGGTCTTCAGCTTAGTCATTTGGCTCTGCCCAATAGACAAATCTCGTGCGAACACTTTGGAGCCTCGATTTCGCTCTATCGCCTCTTCAATACGCAGTGTATTGAATCGGCGAATATCGCGTCGCATAGATTTAGAGATTTGTCTATTAAGCTGCCTGAGTTCGGACCAATCGGCTGAAGACTGTACCGTCATTTCCTTTCTCCTCTCCATGAGTTGAAGAGTCTGGTCAGTCAGCTTTTTTGTTCTAGTAGCGCGACGGGCCTTAAAGAATTTTGACCCGACCGCGTGGACAGTTTCCACGAACCTGTTGTTCATATCGTTCGAAGATTCGCACTCTTCCAGGCATTGGAAGCGATTATGTAATTCGAGTTGAAAGTTATTGGGGTTCTGGTATTGGACAGGTGTAGGTCGGAGTGTAGACTTCACCAAGCGGGACCGCTCGACTTTCGTACGAAGATTCAATGTGCCTCGAACCATCCGGGGATCACTCCCAGTTTTAGTCCTGCTGATCACAGAGACATCATTGAATATTTGTCGTTTGTCCGTCAAGATGAAGTCTATCTCATTTTTAGTGGATCCATCAGGGCTAATCCAGGTCCACTTCCTTTGTGGCCGTTTCTTGAAGAAGGAATTCATCATGAAGAGGCCTTCCTTCTCCAAAAAGTCGGCCAGTTTTTGGCCCCTTTGGTTTCTCTGTCCAAATCCATATTGCCCCACTCTCAACTCATCGTCTGTCCTTTTGCCTAGTTTTGCGTTGAAGTCTCCCATAACTACCGTGAAGTGGGTTTTGGACGTATGGATGGCTTTCGAGATATCCTCGTATAAGGCCTCCACTACGTCGTCGGAGTATGTCGAAGTCGGTGCGTAAACCTGTATGACCTTCAACGAATACCGTTTGGTAATTCTGAGTATAAGGTACGCTACCCCTGTTGACACACTTTCGATCCTCTCCACGTTCTCTACGAGAGACTTACGAACGATACCCTACACCGCCTTGGGATGGGTGATCTCCCTCCCGGTAGAAGAGCAAATTTCCAGACCGGAGGATTATCGTGCCCTCCCCCTCTCTTCGCACTTCTGATAATCCTACAATGTCCCATCGGATTTTGCTCAATTCCTCTTCCAGTTCGATGACCCTCTCGTCGGTCCTAAGCGTCCGAACGTTGTGTGTTACCAGGGCCAAGGGTCGATTTTTTTGGTAGCCGGATCGCGGCCGGAGATTCCTAGCACCCCCTGCCCCGCCACCAACAGGCCCGCTACCAAAATGAGCCCGTGGAACAGCGGAACTGCCGTGACTGGGGGCCGTGACTTTTTTTGCATCCATATTTATTTTTGGGGGGGGTAATAATGCCATAATCGCTACGCTTGGCGAGCGGATTGGCGATCGCGGTAGATGTTATTAAGTTTCCCGGGAGATAGCCACTGCCCAATCTCCCGGTGAGACCCTTAGCCGATTTTTACGACTCCCACGGGCAAGTAAGGGGTGACGACCTTTGTATTCTATTCCCGTCGCCACACGGGTAAATATATACTAATTATATTTAAATTATAATTACACTTTAAGAACAATTCAATTCATTATATTTAATACATAACAAACTATATTTAATGTTTATTAATAGTGTTCTTTTTCTTTCAAAAACTAACAACACTAACCTCTGGCTGTTCAATCTGCTCATACAATTTTTCAAAAGGTATTAATGATGTCTGAAGATGTCTTTCTTCCTTCGTATAACTTAAAACTTGTAATAGATTATTTATTGCATCACTTTTCGCATTTTCAAACCACAATAAATAAATAAACACGGAGTAAACAACCAACAACTGAAATATCAGCATATTGAAAGGACGATTGACGTTTGATTAAATTCCAAAATGGCGTCATTAGTTCATCATTTTGCCACCGGGTCAGATAAGTTTATGGCACTATAAATAATAATGAATTTACTTCGAGTTCTATTCATTCGTCGCGTAGAGGGCGCTGTTTACAAAAATCGTTTTTTTACGCATAATTTCTATAATTACGAACGAACGTCTGGTTAAGAAGATATACAATGCGAAAGTGGAAAGATGTAGGTACCGAGGGAGACCGAGACTAACCTACCTAGACCAGATCGGTCATGTACTGAAGGAAGGTGAGTCAAGAGTCTCCGAAACCGGCGAGCGTGTATGAAGAGAATTATGAATGTTGAGGAAGCGAGTGAAGTATGCAGAGATAGAGTTCTCTGGCACTCTGTTCTCTCTGCCTACCCTGCAAGGGATATGGCGTGATGATATGTATGTATGTAAAAATCGATTTAAATAAAAATTGATTATTTTTTAACATCCCTAGTTCGGACTCCTTGTATCTATACTTCGTGGTCTGTATCACGATAGATACAAGGATTTCGAACGTAATGTTGAACGAATGGTCTCAATTTAGGGGACAGAAATATTGCCGGTAGAGCGCGCCACTTTTCCAAGAAATACTCGTTTAAATCCTTTCGCGGGCAGTTTTATTGATATTGGTTGGAATGTTTTGTTGCTATTGACAGCTCTAGAATGTTTTCTTGCTATTGATAGGTAGCTCTGGAATTTTATATTTAAATTAATTAAATTCAACATTCGCGAGCCAACACGTGTTTACGTGTAATAATAATTTTAAAATTTATTATGTGAAATTATATAAAAATTTAATGGCGGTAAATTTTGTTTTTTTTTAGAGCCTAAAGAAGTGAGCCCCATAGTTAGAGTTTCAAATTGGTTAAACATAAATTATTTTTTACTTTCATTGTGAGGCTAAACACAGATATAAAAAATATTTTGTATTCTTTGAAATTTTTACTCTGTTCTTTAAAAAGTTTATGGCAACATTGTACTGGTCGCCATTAGCAAACGTCCATCCGTTTCTGACTTTCAGTGGATTTTTATACAACACGGATTTTTAGAAACACGGAAGTGTATATTGAACGTTTCGGACCTTGTGTAGTGAATCCAATGTGATTTATTTTGATATTGTGGTGACTAAAGACTTCTATAAGTGCCCTATAGTCTTACAATCGCGGCCAATGTCAGCAGGCGTGTCAGATCAGGTATTTCGCTTTTTAGTCCCTTAAATACATTATTAAGATATAAAAAATAGACAATACTGTAGCTCATACTGCCTTTTATTTCTTGTTTCATGTTTGCGGCGGTCATAGCGGATGAAAGGGCAAGGGAACCAAGGTAAAGACGCTATCATTATGACGTTGCACAGTGTTTTCTCCGTAGTAAAGTAACAGCGTACCGGTCTGCTTCACTATTCGTTATTGCAATGCTGTGATTAGCGCCTTTAATTAGCTTTCACCTTCATATTTTACTTGAATATATTTTCCAATACATGTTATTGAATTATCAAGTCTTGGCTTGTCTTTGTTTGTCTTTACGTAGGTATCTAATAGGTGGGTGGGAAGCTGCCCACTGACATCCTATCGAAAATAACATGAAAATTTTGCTACCTACACAAAATCAATGCTTATTACTCACATTAAGATATCTGGGAGATTGAAGAGACAATGTATTATTTTGTAGGCCAGAGTAAGTTATGTCTTATCAATTATATTCATTAATATTGTTACTCTTAAATGTATGCAAATATGGTATTATATTTTCTACACAATTTATTTAATTTGCATGAGAACTATATTATTCACGTGTTATCAACCATTTACTTAATTTTTACAACATTATAGAATTATGAGAGAAATGTTATTACATACGTGCAAGTTTTAATTAATTTATTTTTAGTAATGGCCTTTTCAATTATTATTTTAATAAATAGATAATATACAACATTTTATATGTATAAGATTATTTTGATATGAATTATGTGTGTGGGAGTATTGTATTGATTGTACTATTAGATTTGCAATTATTTTCACGAAATTTGGTGTTATCAAAAGATTTTTATAATATTTATCTTGCTTACCTGCTTGATATTGGAATATGCCTTTTGAATTAATAATAAATGTGAACAAGCTATTAACATTGTTATTTCTTTTTATTATAGATGCATAAAGCTTATACTTAAGTTAACTAATATAACTTAGACTTTATCCCCAATTCTACGGGGTGAGCACAATTTTCTTTATCTATAAAAGAGGATGTTTGTATATATGACATTGCTAAACTCGGAAATTATTTGACCGATCATTATGAAAATTGGTATGTATATAATATTTTTTCACAGAGGCTTATATTGATGTAACTTGCCACCAGGTGGCATTGTAATATATTGAATTATACAAACAAACAGGCTCGGTTTGCTAGTTGTAATATAAATAAACTGTTTGCAAGTATCAGTCCTTTCGTTATTGTAAGTTGCCTTGTTAACAATTACTATTTAATTAGTTTAGTTTGTTGTAAAAGAAACATAAACTTGACAACACTTTTCCATTATCAATGGGGTAAGGGTGTCTCCTAGAAATGTGAGAGTTCAATCCTATGTTATGTGCCTAATCTCTCTATGCTACAGACTAGAGGTATCTATTGTTAAGAAAGTTTGAATGCTAATATTTCTCTAGTTGGTGCTCTTTCTGTTTTATATTATTAATTACTTCTGGGTTAAAAAAACGAAAAAAAAAATATATAACCTATGACATTGTACTTTTTATTTTGGCAGGCTATGCTTTGGACACCCCAACCGTTCCATCCGGGGCCACAGGAGGGTGGCATGTGGCCCCTTAATTCAAAAGGAACATGTTGACCCCATCACTATTGGGCTGACCACTGGTATCAATTCTTTGACAATTGTGGCCTTCTCGGATGTCATTGTGCTTAGACATTCTTTTGAATAGATTTTGACTGCGGATTGGATTTGTGTACACATCAATTTTGTCCAGCAAAATTGCTTTCAGATTTTAACCAAACAGTAACACACAATATAAATACACACATTCAAAATTTCTAAATTTGGCTACTGGCTAATGATACCTATAACCAGTAGCCAAATTTAGAAAAGTCAGGGTTCAAGGGCAACTGACAGGGTAATTGTCTCCCCTAGAGTCAATAATCTATAGTCTACTTTGCAATTTTGATAGTCTTATAGTTTCCTCTTCTATGACTCATCAATATTTCCCAAAGCATAGTTGCTCTAGGTAAAAATACTTATATCTTTATCAAATATATAGGGTAAACTTGGCTTGACATTATTTAAAGTATGCTTATTCTGAATGCAGCAGTGCTATAGGCTAACCGAAGAGTTACCTTGTGTAAAAAAATCCTTTTGAAATTAAAGCATTTATGATAATTATTATTGTGGCAATTTTAGAAAAACTAACAAAACTATTCAGCTACCACTGGATCGGAATGCGACTACACTGAGAAAGATCCGACAAGGTAGGTTAGGTAAAAGTATGCTGCCTTTCAAAAATTCAATAATAAAATTAGTATTATACCTCCTGAGTTTTTTTGCTGGATCTTTCTCAGTGTGGCCGTGTTCCAATCTGGCGGTAGCTGTATAGTTATGTTAGTTTTTTCTAAAATTGTAAATTGCCACAATAATAATCCTTTTCAAAGTTTTTTCTGTCTCCTTATCATTTATTAAAAAATGGATTTTGTGAATGTGGTTATTTTTTCTATTCAAAGCAAACTAAGCTATCTAAAACACTAATCAATTGTAAGAAAATTAATGGATTGTTTTATAATTGCCAGTGACAAATGCACCGAAAGAGCAACATTTAGAAAGTGGCGGTGACGAGTTGGCGGAGGTGTCATGGCGCCACCAGCAACAACCTTCTTATGCACCACCCATCTCGTCCGCAGCCGACCCCTACAATGTGCCAGGTAGTTATATGCATGTCTTTCCATTATTCTTTCTTTTTCACATAATATTCCTATTTTAATATTATACATTGTATATCTATGTAGTTTTCCCATATGTGGTTTTTGTGTCTCATACTCCATAGTTGCTTCCTCCAGTTTTTCACTGATGACAATAACTTTAGACGTATTTATGATTAATGGTCAATAAATATTTTGCAAATTATGATTTTTATACATGCTTTTTATCTTACCAATTTCTGTGCGTACCAACAAAGAATCAGTACTGATGGCCCACCCACATAACTATAACGATTAATTGGCAATAGTTTTATGACCGGCCGCCTGCCAGACATCAACCCTTCTTAGGAATATGCTCCTCGGAATATTATTAAAAATATATCTACTATACAGATATTTAAGGTAGATTTAGGAGTTGAGTAGGTGTTTTGAGAACAAATAGTCTGTTAGTATACTTTGTGCATAATATCTTCAAGAGAGCGACGTCTGTTACCGGAGACTTTCTAAAATAGATCCTGTATATTATGAACTCCTATCGCTTTTTGGTGTGACCGATATTTGTAATAGTCCTTTAACATCGTAATATTATAAAGACAATAAAATACGATGAACGTCAGGGTGATAATATTGCACACAGGATCGGGGATCGCTAGTGTTTCGGTATACTATCGCTCTAATTCCATTTTTGCACTATTTGCTGACCCTTTTGGTAATTAGTATGAGAACCTCCAAAAATTTATACAAACAGAGTGGTGAGATTAAAACGGTAAATAAGCGAAAATGTAGAAACAAATATGTTTCTACTAAATGTTTTGTGTGTGGTATGCGGTATTTATCGCCACCTTTGAGTTTGGTGTAAAGGAAACAGTGCAAAGGATAAAAGACAGAACTATCTTTTCTTTATAAACCAGCAGTGGATTTGCTAGGCTTCTGCAAGCTATAAATATCCCCTGCTAGCCATGAGTTGCTCTGGGATGAAGTATGCTTTTATCTTACTCACCCGCTTTAATAACGAAAACGAAGCATTTCTATCTATTTTTGTATCATTAAGTACATTGTGAATACCTGAGAGCCAGTGTTTATATCTAGTTTTTAACGTCTTACGGCTATGTACGAATGAAATTAATTACAACGACCATGTAATTTCTTCTTTAAAAAGTTCTAAAGTATCAACAACACCACAATATTTAAAATATAATAATACTGTAAAATTAGCTATATTTAGCCACTTATATCTGTTTCTACTAATAATGAAACCAATTTTTAAATACATAAATGTCAATGACAAATATTCATATATTCTCGAATACTTAAAAATTAACATTACATACAACGGGTACAAAAAAAATCTAGCAAAGTTGTATGTTCTTTAATTTATTGTTTTATCTTATAATTGATTGAATTAGGCGAGACATGGCGGAAATCCATTATTATCTTAAAATGGAGGAAAGGAAGGAAGACCCACCATTTTCGCACGGTTAATCAATATACCGTACACCTTAAGAAAGGAAGGAATACGCGATGGGATCGAGGTGGAATAGGATATACGGCAATCTTACTCCTGTGATAAGTACCCTCCAGAACTTGCAATTTTCCGGAGAACTTCGAATAAAGATTCGACACCGAACGGAAGCCGAACCGTCCCGAAGATGCCTCGTTTAGAGGCGAAACATGTGTCGAATCTTTAAAGTAAGAGTAAGATTTCCTTATATCCTATTCCACCTTGATCCCATTCCTTCCTTTTTTGAGGTGTACGGTATATTGATTAACCGTGAGAAAGTGGTCTTCCTTCCTTTCCTCCATTTTAAGATATGTTTTATCTTACACAAAGTAAAGTGCGGATTTTAAAGAAATTGCGTGTATTTATAACGTATACTATTCGGTAATTATTTAGGTATCAATTTTAACCCTGATAAGTTGAGTTGAACCGCTGATACAGCTGTCATGACTTAATAAATTGCCATTGCATATTGGAGGGTAACAGTGACTCCTTGTTTTTCATTCGATAAGAGGTTACATATTATGTCGTTCGAAGGCTAAAGATAAGTGTTTTGAAACTTGACTTATATTAACACTAAAGTTTACTTACTTATAACATTTTGATATGAGGCAACTATGGAGAAGAGATCTGTATATATATATATGTATTCAAAATAATCTCAAGATAGTATGTCTATGCTGTCTAATTAGGTTATTATTGTATTTTTAAACATGATTCAAGTTAAGCGATTACATTATTGTATAAATTTATTATTATTCCCATTATAACAAACATCTTTTGTATCTTGTTGCAATATCACATAACTTATATAAATAAATATTTGTTTAGAGACAAATATGTTTCGTTATTTCAGGTTATTACGGTACAACAGCACTACCTTATCAAGCTTTTGGCGTCGGGGATGGGACATGGTCCACCAATGGAACAGACCCGATGACTTTCGGAGGATACAATCCTCACGATTCTTATGGAATGGATGGTAGCTAGTATTCATTCAGTAACAAGAGAAAAGATGTCACAAAATCCATCAACTTACATGTTTACTCTATGCATAGATCATATTTTGATGGCAACCCTGCTTAAGTTTTACCAATCATTTTAAAATCACCTCATTAGTATATTTGACTATAGTTTGTTTAATACAAGCATATTATTCAATTCTTAGTTTCTTCTTCTTTTTTATTGTTGACGGTTATATATAATTTGACTTTATTGCAATTTCAGGAGTGTTTGGTCCCTCTACAACACCATTCTCGACAGCTGCATTCGGACAGCCAGCATCAACATTTAATTATTTTCACGGTAATGGCGACTACTCCACTTGGGGCCAGTTAGGTCGCGCAAAGCAGTACGATGATTATTACAGAGCTGATGGACTTTACGTGCCAGAAGGCATTAAGGCGGTTGAGGCCAGTGTGCAGGCACTCTCGCTCAGCGAGCACAAGACGGAGAAGGACCGTCCAGAACTCAAGGATGTATCTGGTGGCTCTCAGCCTAAGAAGATGACGTGGGCTTCGATAGCGAGCCAACCAGCTAAACCCGCACCTGCTCTGCAAGGCGGTGCTGTTAAGAAGAAGGGGCCTGGCATGCCTCCTCCACCAATAGTGCCGGGTAAGCACAATATGGATATTAGCACGTGGGATGCAGGCAAGAGTGCACCTGTTGTGACGGCGCCGCCACCACCACCGCTGCAGCCTCCGCCTGTGCCAGCCCCGTTGCCTATGCCGACTGCGGCGCCGACAGTTGCTCCTGCACCGGCACCCCTACAGCAACAGCAACGGGGTCCGCCACCGCAGCACCAACCACCGCCTGCTTGGACACATGCTCCGCGCCCGCCGCCCCCTCATCAACTGCAGCAGCCACACCAGCCACATCAACCGCGCCCTCAACTCACCGTCCCACCTGTCGTTCCGGCACCACCACCACCGTCAACCCAGGCCGTGCCCCATCCGGTCCTCGACGAATTACGCGTCAAGAATGATTATAATCCAAAGGAGTTTGATTTAAGTGCACCGCAAGCGCGGTTCTTCGTTATCAAATCGTATTCAGAGGACGACATTCACCGTAGCATTAAATATGAAATATGGTGCAGTACAGAGCATGGCAATAAACGCTTGGATGCTGCTTATCGCGAGCGCGAACGGGAAGGTGGTGCTGTCTTCCTATTTTTTTCTGTTAACGGTAGCGGACATTTTTGTGGCATGGCCCGAATGACTAGTGCGGTCGACTACAATTCCAACTCAAGTGTGTGGTCGCAGGACAAGTGGAAGGGACAATTTCGTGTGAGGTGGATCTATGTTAAAGACGTTCCGAACGTGCAATTACGTTATATCAAGTTAGAGAATAACGAGAATAAGCCAGTGACAAATTCTCGCGATACTCAAGAGGTGCCTCATGCTAAAGGACTCCAAGTGTTGCGTATTATGCACAGCTATAGTCATTCGACTTCCATTTTTGACGACTTCATACATTATGAGAGACGTCAGGAAGAGGAAGATTCACGCAAGGTTCCTGCTCATCACCCTAGTCAAGACAATAATCGTGAAGAACACGAGGGTGGTCGAGGTTATCGTAATAATTATCGCGATTATAGAGACAAGCGCGATGGGCGTGACGGTCGAGACGGTCGCGATGGTCGTGATGGACGCGATGGTGGCCGGGACAATCGGGACCACCGTGACGGACGTGACTCTAGGGATCACAGAGACTCTCGCAACTATCGTGACCCTCGTGATGCTCTGGATCTAGATGAGGATTCTCGTGACTATAACGATCATAATGATCGTAATGACTCAGGCATGTATACGCGTGACGGCCCATTGTCTAATATGTATCGTGATCGCGATTATAATAGACCACGCAAGGTTAGTTGATCTTTATATTATTTTTTTATTATTTTACATAATTAACTGTACAATAGTTTTTAATATTAATTTATTGTTTCAGGACCGAGACGGATCACGCGGCCGCGGACGTCCTCGCAATTAATTGGTGTCCGAAATGTGTGACAGCAATTCGAGGACTGGCTTCTCTCCATAGACAACTAGTAGTCAACTAATTGGTACCGCATTACATAGGTGTATGTATAATGGCCGTATATAGGGAAGAGGAATTGTATCCTGAAGACACGGCCGGCGGTTGTCACGTCCCAACCTGAACAATTTTAATGTAACATAGATATTATTGATTGTTTTAAACAGTGCATCGCTAAAAAAAAACTTTCAACAAATTAAAATGTGCTAAATAGTATTTGTACTGGAAAAACGTTTAATTAAACAAACGCCTAGTGAACAGAACATTAAATAAATACCAAAAGTCGTCATATAATCATGTTCGCATAATGTGACGTCGTGTGGAAATGTGGACTTTATTTCAAATTCGTGGACTGAATATATAAAATATAGTAATTTTTATAACTAGAAAATTCTGTGGTGAGAGGAGTTGATCCTCACGATTCAGGGACTGGTGATGAAACAGAAATGATTATATAAACGTGTGCGCTGACTGAGAGTGATATGCATATGATACAACATCATCGGTGTCTATGGATATCTATTATCAGCTGATTATATCAGTGGTGACTTATAACTTTTTGTATTGCAGAAATTGTAATCAAATAAGGTGTGGACATTTTGTATACATTTTTTTATAACAATATAAAGGACAGTTATGTATGACTTCTCTCGTGGCATTGAGTTCAATCTACTTCATGTTGGCTTTACTATGTATTTTTATATAATAATATGGTGTGTTTGCTTGCAACAAATTGTCACTGCAATATCATAGAGGCATATTGTTTTCTTATATGTATGTATTTCAATTGACTATATTGTGAATTAGTTACAAGTGATGCTAATCACAGAATTATTTCTAAGTTGTAGGTATGTATGGATTGTTCCTTGTTGAAACTTTTAACATGTGTACATATATATATATATATTGAAAAAAAAGTAATATTTTTTACTTGTAAGTGAAGCTACAGTGTGACGAGAGAAATTTGATGACAAACAGGAAATTGCCTATTATAACTTGTTCTGATGTTAAATATATTTTTATTCATTAATCATTATACCCCCCCACCTTAATTTTAATAGTGCCTCTTAATTTACAATATTTGGTATCTTTTCTTATTCTTGTTTAGACATCCAGTAGTAGTGCCACAGTGGTATTTTAATACCAAAATCTAACTTCTAGTTAATTTTGCTAATGCATTCTAGATATGTTCTTTGTTTTACATATTTTTTTAGTTTATATTGTTTTAGTAAGTAAAATGAAGTTTCTTTCATAACATGAACATGTGATTTAAAAAATTATGTACCTTCTATATGAAATTCTCTTAGAAGTGATACTGGATTAAAGCCTGTCATTGGAATCGTACTTTATTTCTTTCCAGATATCCCCAAGCGTCTAGATAGGACTATAAAGTCCTTGTATCCTTTTACACATAAAAAAAAAACAAGTATGGGTATTTTTGTTTTTGCTATTGAGTGGGTTACTAACTTATTTCGCTTTGTAGGTGGTGCAGCGATCGAAATATAAAACTTCTATCTTTATGACCTCTTAGGTTTGCTCCACGTAACTCCACAATGCCAACTTAGCGCGTTTTCCCACCCACCTGTTTTTAAAAAATAAGTTCGTTAATATTAGTTCCTTGATTAATTAAAATAGAATACATTTATTATAGCAATTAGTTGGCAGCTTTCTTGTCTGCGTTACACATTCTTAGGAGGGAAGTAGAATCTCCAACCGTTTATTTTTTCTACCTGTGGTAAAACCTAGCATCATCTATGAAAGCCATGGAACTTTAAAAAAAAAATTGTGTGTGGTATGAAATCACATATACAGAGTGGAGACGTCAATACGACAATAAATGAAAACACCGTCAATACTAGTGTATAGGAGTATTTTGAAACTATTAAAAAAGTCCTCGCATGCATATTTAAAAAACAATTTTTTCAAACAAACTTTTTATCATAAATATTGAAACAAAATAGAACACCGTTTGTAAATATTAGTTCACTAACCTGTGGTCGGCAAGCGGCGAGTGACCTTGTGGTATCATATGTTACAACTTCGAAACGTAGGTAAATACATTGGGCGCTATACTATTCATTCTCACTTGATTATTTTATTAAAATAATCACGATAACTTTAATAATTCACTTGGTCGTTAAACTTAAATTTTCGATATGTGCGCCATGGACCCGAACGCACAAATTATATCGTCTTAAAATATTATTTCGAACTCTTGTTAACAGGTCGCCATTGACGGCGATGTATTTTAACTTGTCGAAAGATCGTACAATTCCTTTTTTTAAGTTCTCTACATTATCAACCTGTGTCAAATTTGCGAGAAAAATAATTTAAAATTTGTTCATTTAGGGTGACTCTTACACGCGAAGGAGCACTATCCATATGAGGCAGTAAGGATTGATTATCCCGTAACCTCTGGACAGCTTGCACAATAGTCCGGCCATTGGTAGTACAAACACGTGTGTTTCCATATCTCTTTCGGTACGTACGTATGGTTAAAGCTGCATTTCCGTGATATTCTCCATAAATTAAAATCATATCTGTATACCCGAAGCTGTGTAATTATAACGAGGCATTGTAAATGAGAAAGAAATACTATTCTAACACAAAGTAAGCGTCTAATTACGCACATTCACGTCACAGGATCACGATGGCACACTGACCTACAGACCTATTATAATAGTTTTGAACATGAGACCGAGGTCTTCTTTCATTAAGCCGCATTAGGTAGTTTTAAATTTCTCATCTAAGTCTGATGACACGGTTTATATGTATGGATCTTAAGATTTAGGAATAAGGTATAATATGCATTGATTTGTATTACGTTTGGGGAAGACTTGAACTGGTAAACATGGCGATATGTAGGTACTAGTTTCATATTGGTTTATACCGATGCGGCGCGGGAGCTCATTGATAGGCGAATAATTTTAATTTTTATACAGAGTGTGGAAATTGTTAATAATACAAAGTAATGTGCTGCGGCTAAACTATACGACATATTGTATTCAAAGTTTGTATACAGGCTGGGCAAGTCATCAGATACACTAGATTAAAATTATTGTCGTATGGTCGTCTCCACCTTGTATATATAAAAAAAAAATAAAGTTTAAATCAGTCGAATGTCAGTCATGTATGGATACAAGGAGGCGGAACCACTGACATTTATATGCCGAGTGTGAGTTTTGTCGTTAACATGACGCGTACGGTTAATGTACGGCGCCATCAGCGGCGCGTTTTTGAAACTACATTTTTTCATACAATTAACATGCTTACGCGCTCGCTGCAGAACGCGTCATGTTAAGGACAAAAGTCACACACTCAGCACATTGATATCTCTATGGTCCGTACGTAACGAATGGGCTCAATTTAGGGGACAGAATTTTTGCCTGTAGAGCGCGCCACTTTTGAAGAAGTACTCGTTTAAATCCCTACGCGGGAAGTTTTGTTGCTATTGTAGGGATGCGAGTTTAATGGAAAATAATCGATTAAATAAAAATCGATTTTTCTTTATTCAAATTCAATATTAATCGATTTTAATAAAAATAAATAATCGATTTCTAAGAAAAAAATCGATTTTTCTATTTTCTATTATTAAAAAATCTACATGCTATTCATATTCCAATAATAAACCTAAAAGGATTCATATTAACAACTAGCTTTTGCCCGCGACTTCGTCCACGCAGAAGTCATCTCTGACAGAGTTAAATAGAAAAAGCAATGCAAGGTGTTGAAGGTTTATCGCTAGGATAATAATCAACAGCGTCAGAAACTGGGATGCGTTGAGGTGTTGATTCTGCGAGTTAGTTATCTAACGGAATTAGGCAATAGGGTGGGTCCGAGAAAAAATACTCTACGTTGACACGCTCTACAGTCGGGGCTTTGGGCGGCGCAAGCGTGAGTAACTGTATTTAGGTTCACTGCACGAGGGCTTTGATTCGAGATGATACCCGGTTGCGGTGGCCCGCCCGTACAACGTAGATGTACGTGTACGGTGCGCGTGTGTCTATATACCATAGCCGATCACTAACGAAAAAGGTGGTTCAAAGTTCTATTCATTCTACAAATTATATTGCCATTAATATACTATTTACGGTATGTCCATGGGATAAAAATATAATTATCGCCACCCTTTATTTGACTGTTTTGTTTCACCAGCAGAGTTGGGACCCCGTTAGATATGATTTATTATTTGAGTTATAGAGTGAACATTTTTGAAGCTAAACTTAACCTGTATCTTAAACTATTAGGCAAGAACCTATTGTCGTCTACTATGTGTATCGTGTGAGCTCTCACGCCGGAACTGGTCGCCACAACGACACTGGTGCGGGGTTGATGGAGAGGGAGAGAGAAATACGTGTTTATTTATTTTTACCGAAGAATATTTGTACGTAATTTGAAAAGAATCGATAAAGAAATTTTCTCCCCATACACACTTTGCCGCTTTGTTACACCCCCTTAGGGGCGAAATTCATAAAATCCTTTCATATTTAATCTCTATGTCATAAATAAAAACGTGCTTCAAAATTTAATGTTTCTAGCTTTAATAGTTTCGACTTGGCTACCGCCAAACGTTTGAACGACTCATTACCATGAGTCGTTCAACCCGCTTCACAGGCCTAATTTACACAACCAACCAACCAAACAGGGTAAAAATTGACAAATGCCGGATATTACCCTAGAATATTTGATTCGATTTGTAATTTGAAAAGGATCAATAAAGATTTTTTTCTCTTCATACAAACTTTGCCACTCTGCTCCACCCCCTTAGGGGTATAATTTCGTAAAATCCTTTCTTAGTGAATCTCTACGTCATATAAAGAAACCACAGTCAACATTTCAAGTTGCCAGCTTCAATAGTATCGGCTTGGCGCTAATGATTTAATGAGTCGTCCAACCCGCTTTGCAGGCCTAATTTACACCCCCAGAGGGTGAAAATCAACAAATGCTGAAACACGTGTTTATTTATTTTTACTGAAGATAATTTGTACGTAATTTGAAAAAAATCGATAAAGATTTTTTTCTCTGAACATTTTTTAAATTGACATCACTTTTTTTTTATAAACCAATGGACATAAAATAAAGCCTAAATGTTAAGTGAAGTTTACTACAATATATTAGTGAAAACCGCGTCTAAATCGGATAAGCCGTTTCTGAGATTAGCGTGCACAAACACACAGATAAACAAACAAAAATTTTAAAAATTATTGTTTTGTGTTCTATTAGTGTTGATAAAGGTCCCAGTAATATTTTTTTTCATATATCTTCCATGTCACAGACAGCGTCCCGTTACATTTTTATTATATGTATAGATTTATCAGATTAGGAATCTAATAACATACATACATACATATCATCACGCCATATCCCTTGCAGGGTAGGCAGAGAGAACAGAGTGCCAGAGAACTCTATCTCTGTTCCAATACTCTCTTTCATACCTACTCGCTCTCTTACGTCGTCGTTACGAATGCGGTCGGTCAGCCTAACTCCACAGATTTGCCGCAGAGATCGCATTTCGACCGCATTAATTTTACTTTCATACTCTTTTCTGCATACCCAACTCTCGCTTCCATACAGTAATGTTGGGACAAGCACTGCGTTATGTATTGCTACACGTGCCTTCTGGCTGAGGTGATGGCTGCCGAGAAGTTGCCCCAACGCTCCGTTCACTCTATTTCCCGCATTCACTCTTCGCTCTATATCAGTGGTGTACCTTCCATCTCGGCTAAATCCACATCCAAGATATACAAATTCATCCACTTGCACTAGTACATCATTACCTACTGTTACTCTTACATCTGTTCTGGTTTCATCTCTTTCAAAGACCATTATTTTGGTTTTGCTCACATTCACGCGTAGACCCCTTTTCTTACAATCTTCTGTCATTGTGTCGACTAGGGTCTGCAGGTCAGTCGCTGACTGTGCCAGCAGGACTGCATCATCTGCATAAAGCAGAGCAGTGACCACTGAGTCGCCCATCTGGACTCCCACATTCATATCGTTCAACCTTTGGAGACATTTATCCAGATATATGATAAACAGCCTGGCTGACAGAACGCACCCCTGCTTAACGCCGATATTGACGTCAAACCAAGGCGACATCCCATCATCCAGCCGCACACAGACTCTACAGCCCATGTAAGTGGACTGCACAGCCTGTAGCAGTTTACCGTTAATACCATACTCCGGTAAAATGTCCGAAAGTTCCTTTCGTACAACCGTGTCAAATGCTCTCTCCAGATCCACAAAACTGCAGAAAACCCTCTGACCTAGAGCCAGATGCTTCTCCACAATGTTGCGCAGAGAGAACACTTGATCCATGCATCCCCTTCCACTCCTGAAACCTCCTTGTGTCTCACACAGTAAACCATCGGACACCATCCTCATTCTCCTTTCAATAATTTTACCATACACTTTTGCTGCCAAACTGGTCAAGCTTATGGCTCTGTAATTTGCGCAGTCATAACGTAAACCCTTGTTTTTAAACAAAGGCACGATGACTGCGCTATTCCAGTCCCCGGGAACCATTCCCGAGCTCCAACATAAATTGAGGAGCAACAGGAACGCCTCCCAGACACAGGAGCCACCAAGCTTGATCATCTCGGCAGACACCATATCAATGCCCGCTGCCTTACCATTTTTCAAACTTCTTATCGCCCATTCAACTTCATCCATACTGATGCCATCGGAGGACGCCGTTGTCGAATGTTGATCTACTAAACTACATGCAACACCGGCGCCAACCGTAGCATCCGCATACATATCGCCAAAATATTCACTCCATCGGCTTAACACGTCTTGTGTTTGTGTAAGAATGTCTCCACCTTTAGACCTTATTTTATTCATTCTGAAGGCTGACCAACCACCCCGAGACTTCTTCACCTCCCTGCAAAAGAGTTTGGTGTTACCCTCGAAGTTTTTAGTCAGCCTATCTTCTGCACTTATACTTGCTCTATCACATTTCTCTTTCACTAAGGCCTTGGTGTCATTCTTACATTGCCGATATATTTCTTTCTTCTGTTCAGTCATACTGTCATTCAGATTCAAAGAAGAGACATAGTCCAGCCACGCTTTCTTCTTTTGCTCTACGGAAGCTGCCACTTCCGCATCCCACCATGCATCACCATTTGTTTTTCTATGCTTCTTTGAACTTCCACATACTTCTTTCGCTGTATCTACCATACTCTCTTTCAATACTCTCCAGCATTCTTCAATATCCGATTGCGGCTGGCTTGCCATCGAACTTGAAATCTAATAAAATGATAGAAATTAAAAAAATAACCAATTAAAAACCAAAAATCAAAGTGAATGTTCCTTTAATTTTTCAAGGTAAGGAATGAGGAAATCAAATGTCATTATTGATACAAATTTTCAGTACCTACCATTAAACATTTTATTATAAAAAAATGAAATGATGAGCATCCTAACAAAATAACAACCTTATTGTCTCAAAACTAAAATATAAATCAGAATAAAAGAAAATTGCCATAAATGTCCAGTACTATTTTACATTTAGACCTACGCTCAATGTGGACGGCAATAGTATGATTTTTTTTTTAAAAGACCACCCTGCACAATGAAAATAATAATCTTTGCGATTGCGAGACTTAAAAACATGCAATTAACGCAGACAAATTACACCCAGACTCAGAGCAACACTTTATGGGTCGCACAAACTTGGTATTGCAAAGGTTTCTTCTAAGGAACCTTTGCAATATCAAGGGTATAGCCAGGCCACTGCTTACCAATACGAACCCAAAACCTTTCAGTCATTCTGTTGGGCTTCTGGCTATTTCGCTCACCGAACGAAGCACAATAGCACATTACCATTACTCAGCCGTCGATTTTCTGCGAGAGTATGGTTAGTACCACAGGGGTAGTCCCCGGGCGGACCGGCCCGCGGCAGTAGACAGTGAACTGTCAATAGCGTGGTCCTACCACTACTAAATTTACTTCAAGTTTTATTCATCCGTCGCATAGATGGCACTGTTTTTAAAAATCGATTTTAATGCGTAATTTATATAATCGATTTATTAAAAATTTATTAATATTACTATAAAAATCGATTATTAGAAAATATCCTGAAGAGTGAAGTACGAGCCGCTATTGATCACCTGAAGAATAACAAAGCTGTTGGAGTTAACACTATTCCAATAGAGATAATTAAAGTAATGGATGGATACGGAGTTGACATATTTAATGCATGTTATCTGCAATCGCGTCTGGGCGACAGAGAAGTGGCCTCAAAACTGGGCACACTTCGTATTCATACCACTACACAAAAAGAGATCAACGAAGAAGTGTGGCAACTACAGGCTCATAGCTTTAATTACACACGCCAGCAAAGTGCTCCTTCTTGTTATTAACACCAGACTGTAAGCTTTTCTGAAACCCAAAATAGCTATTGAACAAGCGGGATTTGTCAAGGGTCGAGGAACAAGAGAACAGATCCTAATTCTTTGACAAATAATCGAAAAGTCTAGAGAGTTTAACATCCCACTTTACATCTGCTTTATAGAGTTTCGCAAGGCCTTTGATACCG
Source organism: Lymantria monacha (assembly GCA_905163515.2). Taxonomy (NCBI): domain Eukaryota; kingdom Metazoa; phylum Arthropoda; class Insecta; order Lepidoptera; family Erebidae; genus Lymantria; species Lymantria monacha. Next base: position 14,669,832 of record LR991082.1, on the reverse strand, counting down.
TAAAATGGCATATGTTATGGGACGTACTCCTTCAAATGGGAGTACCTATTCATCTAGTTCGTCTCATACGCAGGCTTTACGAAGACGGAAATGCAACTGTCCGAATAGACAACATTGACTCGGAAAGCTTTCACACAAAAATTGGTGTCCGACAGGGGTGTATACTCTCTCCACTCGTGTTCAATATTTACACAGAATGTGTCATGAGAATTATTCTGGAATGGTGGGACAAGGGCATTTCAGTGGGAGGTCGGAAGATATGCAACTTGAGGTATGCCGACGACACTACTCTTCTGATACAAACAAAAGAAGACATGGAACACCTGCTTACACGTTTGGAGGAAACAAGCCTCTCCTTCGGTCTTTCGGTCAGTAGAGACAAGATCAAGATTATGATAGTGGACCGAGTTGAACTTAACCATCCTGACATTGCCAGAATATGCAACTGTGAGGTTGTTCAATCATATGTGTACCTCGGTTCCAATATTACGAACACTGGAGGATGTGAAGACGAAATTCGAAGGAGATGCGCTATCACACGATTTGCTGTTGACAAGCTGAAAAGAGTATGGTACAACCGCAATATCACAAGAGCCATAAAAGCCCGCCTAATGAGAAGCTTGGTCTGCCCAATATTTCTTTATGGCGCAGAAACGTGGACGGTTCGCTTCAAAGACCGACGCAAAATCGATGCACTCGAGATGTGGTGGCGGCGACTGTTGCAGATTCCTTGGACAGCGTTTAGAGCCAACGTCTGAATTCTGACTCAGCTAAAAATCAAACAAAAATTATCATTGACTGTGCAAACACGAATCTTGAAATATTTTGGACACATTGTTCGGAACGAACAATCTATGGAACGGCTGGTTGTCCAAGGACATGTAGAGGGCAAGCGGTCACGCGGTCGATCACCTACGCGTTGGACAGACCTTATTAAAGCTGCGACAAAAACCTCCGTAGTCCAGTGTTCCCGAGACCGCTGAGGACCGGAACAAGTGGAGGCGCATCGCGGAAGCCTCTCTATCCAACAATGACCCATCATCAACCACGACCACTTCGTTAGGAGTGACTGACTAAGGAGGAGGACCTGCTGCTGTATTTCCCGAGCGCTATGACATGTCTTTTTTTAAACGAGGTTTAAGAAGAGCACTTTCTTCACAGTAGGCAGCGGACTAACTATGTCTTGGTATTGCATAGGTCCATGCGCGGCAGTGTCACTTACCATTAGGCGCGCTGCTGGCTCGTTTGCCAAGACCGCCAAAAAAAAATAATTTGGGCGCCATTAACATCTATAAGTCTATAAAATATAGCTTGATCTCTGTGACAGTTCTCACTAGTGCCACACGCTTACGATGTAGTCCGTATTTTTATCGATATAATTCCTTATTTTTTAAAGTTATTTGCTACTGCAATTGAAAAACACTGCATGAAAATCTTATTGAACTTCAATCAAATGGATGGATGAATCGATTATAAATTTAAAACAATTTATGAAAATCTTATTAAATTTAAATTAATGGATTTAATTTAATTTAAACTAAAGCTGTTAATTAATTCTTTTTATTATTCGAAAGGAATACATCCAAGTTCATCGTTACTATTATCATCATCGCTGGAGCATTCTGAACTGTATGATACGGACATGGAAATCGACTGATGTTACAGACACAAAGTAGCCAAGATAAATATTTCACATATACCCTACATTACACATTCCTGTAGGTTGATGATGAGTTCTTGGTCACAGATTATTTCATGAATAATCATGTTTATTTTATAATGGAAATTATCTTTTTAATATAATAGAAATGGTCTTATTAATATTATAACTGATGTCTGAATACTAAATTAACACAATTTACTTATTATATAGAGTAACCATGTGGTTTATATAGATAATGTATTGGTTTTACTTGTTTTATAAATAATTAATAAGAATGGTATCGATCAGGAGCGGCTCTAGCATATGTAGCGCCTGGGTGCAATCAATAACCTAGGGCCCTCTTGTATCAAAATGGGGAACAAAATGGAATAAGTTGATAGTTACAACACGTTCGACTAAACTCCGAACCTCGCTGGAATGCGTTGTCGCATGCTTAGTCTCGTTGTTTAGACACAAAATCAGGTAAACGCGATCGGATTATGAAGTTACAGTGAGTATACAAAGCAACCTACCCAAACCTGTCAAATAGCGCACCCACTACGTTTATAGATGGTGAGGCACTGGCTGCATACGGTGTGCCCGCTCCGTGTGGAGCGTTACAGTGGAGGCTCTATGTGTCTCGAGCGGCTTTCGGCGCCCCCTAACACACGGCGCCCGGGTGCACCGCACCCTCTGCACTATAGGTAAAGCCGGCCCTGGTATCTATTTACATTTATCGATTGCCCCATCTCTATCTTATTCTCAGTTCAGTATGATCTTGTACTTGCGTAAGCACCTTACTTTTATAAAATGGTTACTAAGTATTTTAAAACATATAAGGTACTAGTTTCGGTGTAAATATTCATATTTTTATATTCATAATTCAGTTGAGATATAACTGGCACCTAAAGAATGAAAATATAGGCTATATGATCAATTGTGGTAGGACCACGCTGTTGACAGTTTTCTGTCTACAGCCGCGGGGCGGTCCATCCGGGGTAGCACCACACTCTCGCAGAAGATCGACGTCTGAGTAGTGGCAATGTGCTGTTGCGCTTCGTTCGGTGAGCGAGAGAGCCGGAAGCCCAACTGGGTGGGCTTGGGGATTTTATTAGTAGGCAGCGACCCAAGCTATACCCTTGGTATTGCAAAGGTTCAAGGGCGGCAGTGACACTTAGCATCAAGTGTGCAATTAAAAAAAATACAGATTCAAATTGTAAACATGACGCGTATTCATAATTACTTCATCGGTTTTGTCGCTATCTGTCACAGAGATCAAGCTATATTTTAAGGACAATAGATTATGTACTGAGACATGCCTCTAGATTTTTTAATCTTGTATCGACAGGTAATTAGAAGTTCCTTACTGAAGTAAAGTCACTAATACTTTTACAATGTTTGACAATTGAAAGGACACAGGTAGGCGTGAACCCCAATTTAAAAAAGTCCTCATCTAATGCACAAATCACGCGATTCATGTATAATATCTACTCTCTTATCATTCATGACAACAAAGTCAATTAAATATTTTAAAAATGGTGACATACGAGTACCTATTCTTAGATATTATTTGTAAGTTATTAAGTAATTGACGAGCGTGCACGTCGCGTCCCCTGCCAGTCTAGTTGGACTGCAATCCGGCTTGAATGCGTACCGCAGCGCGGGTTAGGGCGTGCCCCGGAGGCGACGTGTACTCGCCCCCGTCGGTACGAACATCGGCAGATGCGGTGATGGGGGCCGCCACCCATCACGTTTTGCCTAGTCAGGCGAGTCGAGGAGAGCAGAGTGCCGGGTGGGCACGTGGCAAGTATTATCTCTGCGCAACATTGTGGAGAAGTATCTAGCTCTAGGTCAGAGGGTTTTCTGCAGTTTTGTGGATCTGGAGAGAGCATTTGATACGGTTGTACGAAAGGAACTTTGGGACATTTTACCGGAGTGTGGTATTAACGGTAAACTGTAGCAGGCTGTGCAGTCCAGTTACATGGGTTGTAGAGCTTGTGTGCGGCTGGAGGACGGAATGTCGCCTTGAATTGACGCCAATATCAGTGTTAAGCAGGGGTGCGTTCTATCAGCCAGACTGTTTATCATATATCTGGACAAATGTCTCCAAAGGTTGAACGATATGAATGTCAGTTGTCCAGATTGGCGACCCAGTGGTCAGTGCTCTGTTCTATACCGATGATGCAGTCCTGCTGGCACAGTCAGCGATTGACCTGCAGACTCTAGTCGACACAATGACAGAAGATTGTAAGAAGAGGGGTGAACGTGTGAATGTGAGTAAAACAAAAATAATGGTCTTTGAAGGAGATGAAGCCAGAACAGATGTAAGAGTAACAATAGGTAATGATGTACTAAAGCAAGTGGATGAATTTTGTATATCTTGGATGTGGATTTAGCCGAGATGGAAGGTACACCACTGATATAGAGCGAAGAGTGAATGCGGGAAATAGAATGAACGGAACGTTGGGGCAACTTCTCGGTATCCACCACCTCAGCCAGAAGGCGCGTGTAGCAATATATAACGCAGTGCTTGTCCTAACATTACCATATGGAAGCGAGAGTTGGGTATGCAGAAAACAGCATGAAAGTAAAATCAATGCGGTTAAAATACTATCTCAACAGACAATCTGTGGAGTTAGGCTGACCGATCGCATTCGTAATGATGACGTAAGAGAGCGAGTAGCTATGAAAGAGAGTATTGGTGTAACGATGAGAAAGGGAATGCTCCTATGGTTCGGACATATGGAAAGAATGCAGAACGAACGTCTGGTTAAGAAGATATACAATGTGAAAGTGGAAGGATGTAGGTACTGGGGGAGACCGAGACTAACCTACCTATACCAGATTGGTCACGTACTGAAGGAAGATGGAGTCAAGAGTCTCCGAAACCGGCGAGCGTGTATGACGAGCATTATGAATGTTGAGGGAGCGAGTGAAGTATGCAAAGATAGAGTTCTCTGGCGCTCTGTTCTCTCTGCCTACCCTGTAAGGATTATGGCGTAATGATAATATATTTATGTATGTATTTGTAAGTTAATAGGCAGGTACTGTACTAGTTGAATTTCTGAGTTAATTAATATAGCTAATTATTCCATACTTGTTTGTACACCTGTCTGAAATGTATACACAAAAAATACTATAAATACCTAATGTATCAAACAGTGATTCAGATCCAAGAATTTGCTTGTGAGATAAGAGTCTGAGACGATAATGAGGTAGAGACTAAAAACATTATTCTAAGAGATTTTCATTTTCCTCAGCAAGTTAATGTTGAATGAATTGTGTTAAAATATACACACAATGAGAAAGGTCTCAAAAGTGATATTTACTTATACTTTAAGTTTTTTATTAGGTACCACGATTAAGTGACGAAAGCATATAATATTACTTTAAAGGACGAAAACTCTAAATAAAGACCTATTTCAATCAGTTTGATGAGCGTTATATAATAGGCTAATTTGCCTCTTCTAGTAAGAAAATTTTAACCCAAGGAGTACCTATATCTGCTGACATGATAATGATTGATTCAAACCTGCAGGATATTTATTTAACAAGATATTTTTGTATCCGAATATCAATCAATTATATATAAATATCATATGCGATTCTCAAAGTTTTCGATCATTATGTTTACCTTCTCCGTTTGGTGACGAAGTAAGAATACTATGCACCACCCCATATCTCACCCGTGGGTGATCGTACGAGACGACTAAGGGATATAAAACGCGTATAACATCTATGCGAGAGAAGGAAAACTCGAAACAAAAACCCTATACCAACACGTCTGACCAGCGCGGTATAGTAGGTTAATTTCTCTCCCATTCCGCAGGAGGCCCGATGGAGCGGGCTATGCTGGGGATTTCTCTGCGGGATAGAATCCATAATACGGAAATCCACAGAAGAACGGGTGTAACCGACATAGCAGGAAGAATTAGCACGCTGAAGTGGCAATGGGCAGGCCACATCGCTCGACTATCCGACAACCGCTGGGGATGAAAGGTTCTCGAGTGGCCACCAAGTATCGGATGACACAGTGTAGGACGCTCCCCCCACTAGGTCGACAGACGACTTTGTGAAAGTCGCTGGGCGTCGTTGGATGCATGCGGTACAGGACTGCACTCTGTGGCTTGACATGAGGGAGGCCTACGTCCAGCAGTGGACGGTGATAGGATGAAATGATGATATATAATATCAATCGATCATATACCATATAATTTATAAAGTGAAATTTCATTTCCTTAAGAGCCCCAATATGGCCCATGAAGACTTTGGCTATGGGTATAGACTAAATAGACTGTGTGAAATATGGCATTTGCAACAGAAAAAAACACACAGTATCAAAAATGATCTTTCCAATGACAAGGTCGCGAAGTCAATAGGGAGGTAATACGTCAGATTATGAACCTATACGCTGCCCCCCACCGGCATGTATAATTTCGAAGGGTGATTCCTCGAATTAGCCACAGAGTTTAAGGAATCCATACCACTTCCTATTGCATTCCTTGACCTCTGTCATCTCCCATCATTCGTTGAATACAATGGCGATAGGAGATAATAGGGTAGGCTGTGGGCTGCACGTCATCCTTCCATTGCCAGTCGAATGGACGGAGTGTATTCAGACTATAGCCTGACGAAGAAAACAGGGGTGTAACTGGATGGGTTGTACCCATCAAAATTTTAGAGATTGGATAAGTTATGTGTGTATTTTTCACGATTGACTTTTCTGTTTTTAAATTTAAAATGACAAATATAATGAAATTATTTACTAGTTATTTCTAAACGAAAGTTGAGTTTCATTTCGCATACCGATTTTGACAGTTGCAACAGGTTTTAAGCATTTTTTATATAGTTCTATCTTATTCTTTCTTAGCTATTCGGATAATTACGCTACTCTAATGTATTCTTATGGAGTTAAAGATGATATTAGACTTGGAACGTTCAAGTTTGACGTTTAAATGTTTATATGATTGACTGAGATTTGCTGTAAATACTTCTAAAAATTAAATTATTATCTCTGTATTGTTTTAATTTAGTATGTATCAAAGTGTCTTGCTATAATTCTGTTATTTATCTGCTATGTTTTAAGGTTAGTGAGTCGTAGTGCCTTATTTACGTAAATTTGTGTACGCTATGATTGTTTGTTTGTGTTCATTCGTGTCTCGGTTCCGTCCGCTCGTCAGACGTCTCCGCGTAGTGACTCTCGATCGCAGTACTCGCGGTTGGTCGGCGCAAGTTGCCACTCGCTTTCTCTGTTAAACCACACTCCAAATTTTATTTTCGGCTTGTATTATGTGACTCGTATAACATAATACGAGTGATATCAATAAAGCAGTGTTACCGAACAATGTCTCCATACGATAATTGAACTATGATAAGAACTATGTGATAAATATTACGATGCATTTATAAACTCGAGATATAACTGAAACAGTAGAGGGAAGTATCAGTGTGTATTAGGTCGGGGATATTTTTGTAAAAATGAGACATGCATTCGGTCGAAATGCAAAAAAGTGTATCAGTGCAAGTAGATAGTGATTTCGCTTTGTTGCTGCCGAGCGGTATCTACGAAATAAAAAAAATGGAGCCCAGATCGAAGTTACGAAAAGTGATATTTTTCTGTTTGCTACTTTCGTTATTTGGAATGGTTGCATTTGGATACTTCTGCCCCGATCAGGTAAGCTACTTTTTATCTCATTAAATTTAACTGTCATTCTTGATCTAGATGTAAATATGACTGTAATATATTGTTTTTATTAAAAGTTCATACCAAACTCCTCAAAAACTTTCAGCATCTAGTGTTGTCATATTATGTATATTTGTTATATATTTAGCTTATTAATAATTCTTGTTATTGACATTAATTTCTGTATGTAAATAAAATACTTTTTTTTATGACATAGATAAATAATATTTAACATTATGTTATAGTTTATGTATAATTATTTTATATTAAAATTTCAAGGACTATAATATTTTATCATTGAATTAAAGCATTATATTTTTATCTTAAATTACTGTTATCTACTATGGATATTGAATATTTTACTTATAGAATAAAAATCGAAATCAATTATTATGATAAAAACGAGCCGCAAGAATTAGTAGATTTGTAATATGAGAGAGAACTGAGAATAATACTTAAGTATTAAAATTTTGAAATAGATGGAAATTTGTGCACTTACTAATATGTGGCCTGTGATATTGCACTTTTAAAATTAAAACATTCCTCTCTGTTCATTCAAATTAAAGAGCGAGTATCAGTAACTTGTCAAATAAATGAAGTGAATAAGTTTAATAAAATTATGGAGTAATTATCTTCTTAGATTTGTATTTATTTAAAGATGTTGTCGCAAGAAAAATAATTTAAATCATAGTGTGATCTCTTTTTTTTTTATCTTAAACACAAGTTTATCTAATCATCATCAGATTGTTGATGTCCACTATTGGACTACGGGAGGGATATATTGATATTATCACCACATTTGGTAGGCAGGCTGGCAATAATATTAGTTGTTATAAGTTTCTAAAGAAAGTACAGCTACCATATATTCTTGATGATCACTTGACCCATTTTTTACGACTTCCACAAGATGATATGGGGTAATTAAACATATTATTCTAACTTATCACCACACAGGGAGTCCTCTGTCCTTTATTCTTATTCTCAACTTAATGCAGTTAGAGGACATATAAGATCCTTAACTACTATATTTTTTATAAAGAGTATAAGGCAGAAAGTAGGCACAATTGGTATATTCTCATATTAAAATAAATATAACAATAAGTAGGTACTCTTTGTCTTTTATGTAAAGTGGATTAAGTATATAAACTTATGTCTTACAGCTTCATATTTAATGGTGTAATTTCCTATCTAGTAACTCTAGACAAACTAGCACTTTAAACTATGAGTGAACACACATGTGGTTTCCCACTAGATTAAAGAGAGTTGTGTTCTTTCTGCAAACGTAGCATGCTGTTATGGAATGATAATATGCAAGCAATTTATGAAGCAAAAGAGTGTTAATAAGTTGTGATAAAAAAATTATCAATTCTTATAATTATTATATACATATTATTTATTTTGTCTTGGAGTTATTTGCGCAGCATATAAATAGAAGCTGATTTAAACAAACAGAATAATATTATTTTCTTGTCAAAACTTATTACATGAATATGAGATTTTCAATTCATAACTTACTTTAATTAAGCTATATGTTTGATTTTTACATCATCATTCTCCTACTCTTATCCTAATTACTTGGGGTTGATACAATATGTACTCTTCTTTCATAGTACATATTGTGGTAATTATTGACAATAGTTTTATGACCGGCTGTCTGCTAGACGTCAACCCTCCTTGGGAATTTAATTGTTGACCAAACGGCAAAATGACATACAATGGAGTTGGCCTATGTTACAAGGCTCTTAGTCGTCTGTTTGTTTCTTACATATTTCTCTAAAATGATTTTGGAATTTATCACATATGTGATAAATTCCATATGTGATAAATTCGGGTGGAGAGCCTTCAGAGCTTACTCAATATTCTAGGTAAAGTTCTCAAAACCATTTGTAGCTATTTTTTAAAAAATATTTTTATATATTCATTGATGAACTCATTTTTTAGTAACTGGATATTGGAATCCCTGTGATATTAATGTAGTATCCATGTGATATAGATATCATTCATCAATTCAATTCAATTTTCAATTCAAATTCAACATTCTCAATGATCTTAAAGCTAAATTTCATGGTGGTAGTGTAGATTGATGCTTCTCATTGCTATTTTTTTGATGTGTTCATATTTTCACATTAATAGGAATTTTTATTTATTATTGTTAATAAGATATAACTGTATGATTTATAACTTCATTATTGTGATAGTGAGAGGATTTTCAATCGCAGCAGAATTGCTATCGTTGATACTAAAGTACTTATATGAAATGCAAAATTAATTTCATTATTATTAATATTTTTGATTAGAATTGTAGTTAGGACATCAAAAATAATTTAATTTATCATTGCAATATATGATCCAAAATATTTAATTAATTTAAAAGTATTATTTGATTCTTCATGACTGTAATTTGGCAATCTCTCAGTTATTTGGATACATATCACTGGACCAGTTTTAAGAATATCTGTAGATTTTAAAGCTTTATCAGGAAAATTATAACTACAATAGTGAATCCCAATCCAATTGCCAAGTGTGGCGAGTATGGTAATATCCCTGCTTTGTGGGGACGCTTATATTCAATAGTGGATATTGTTAGATGTATAAATATTAATCATTTCAATTTCAAATTTCAACAAATACATATGTTATTATTGAATACTTACTGTTACTGTCTCTATTAGTATCATCTGTTACAAATATAACTTTAAATTTGCCCGCCAATTATTAATAACACCAATAATCCATACTAATTGTAAATATCACATTTAATTAAAGTTGCAGGTATATTTATTATTTAATAGTAGTAGTAGATATATTTATTATTGTATGTGGGGCTATAATATGTCACACAGACAATATAAAAATGAAAAAGGGAATGATATAGAACCCTGTTAATATTTTTATTGTTTTTCGAATTAGTCTCAGTTTCTTTTTAAACACCATTGCATGCAATAAAATCATTGACTGAAGCAATGAGCCTACTCTTTAGGGAATTCTTTTACATCGTTTTAAAAGACAGCACAACACCTTCAGGCTTCATACAACAAATTCCGCCTATTTTTTTTTTACGGTGGACTATGGACGTGGTAGCGCCCCGCCAAATCGGTCCGGGGCGACGGAAGAGGCGGCGCGCAACCCCATAGACCAGGGTTTCTTAAAGTAGGGTCCACATACCCTTTAGGGGTCTGTGGCATGTGTATCAGGGCTCCGCAGTGGGACGGGTCCCTGATAGGGCACAGGGCCGTCTTTTTTTTTCAAAACAAAAATATTTTTTGTCAGGGGTCCGTGAATTGTTTAAATTGTGAAAGTGGTCCGTGACTACAAAATGTTTAAGAAACCCTGCCATAGACCCACCCTGCAAACATTTCTCTTCGCCGTGCGAGCGGGCCACCGGTACCCGATCTTTGTCTTCGGTGGCCCGCCCTACAACAAATTACCCTAAGTTTATCTTTCATTTTTGGTAAGAAACAAAAGTCACTAGGTGCCAGGTTGGGTCTGTAAGTGCCACGACGAACTAACTTAACACCTTTGATAGAGAAATATTTGATAATCCGTCTTTTCGGCCGAGTGAGCTCGAGTGTTGTGGTGGAGGAGGTTCCTGCTTCTTGGACATGGCTGTCTTAACATTTGTACTAACTAGTAGTGACTGATATACCAATCTAACGAAAGTGAAATAATGTCTCCGTCCAAAAAATGAGGCAATGATGTATTTTCCTTGATGTTTGAGCTTTCTACTTTTGTCAGAAAATCTACGAATGAAAACATCTATTGCGGAGATTGTTTTTTTTTTTAGTTTCTAGTTTTTAACAATATATTCAGCTTTCGTCACTTCTGACGATGTCAAAACCATTTTGACGCACAACAGACACTATCTAAACTGCCGCCAATTTATAATAACAAATTACATATAAATCCGTTACACATGTACTGATTACCAGAGGTCTTAATTCGAAATTTAAATAAGTTTGTCATTGCCTGCTTTTGTTACTGGCATATTCAAAAACTTTTAGTGTGACCTACGTATTAGATATTAGTAGAAAAGTATCTTGATTATTTCCAACTTAAAAACCGAATTGCGTGATGGCAAATTTTTGGAAGGTAAACATGATTGTCGTTCTCACTGAAATTGTACGATTTTTTGTAATACCTAGACACAATTGCATTTGTTTTTTTGTAGTGACCCACTGAATAGGGCTTCACGACCTCTAAAGGTCGCGATAAACAGTTTGAAAATCACAGACTTATAATAGGAAGAAAATACCTGATTGTCTCATTGGTCCAGTGGTATAAAAGAATACGAATGTCTAGCTGTCTGTTAAATCTTGGATGACACAAAATGCAGTAGGTAATTATTCTGTTTTATCTAAGCTTTAATTATGCCTAGGTGACTTAAGTTTGCTGAAAAGCTAGTGTATTATTTACACATTTCTTTATTATGTCGCGGAAAAAGCGTGAGACTAAATAATTAAAAAAAAGGAGCATTGCTAATTAAGAACGTGGCAAACGTAGGTACTGGTTATATTTTTTTGCTAGTGGATATTCAGGCATTGTGAGTCCGGTCAAACGGGCTATAAAAAACCCGTACTGAGACTTGCAAACCCTCAGTCACGGCATGACTGCATGTCCGCATAACTTTTGAATCAACCATCAATCATGTTTTAATAAAAATTTTGGATCACGCCACATCGAGGTTTGTACTGGCTTTTACAAGTTTTTATTTACTTGCTTTCTTTCTGTCCATTGTCTTTGGCGTTCATAATTTATCAATTTTTGAAGCACTTACTTATGATTTTCTCTATACATGTGTTCCTTACACACAAGTTGTAAGTACTTAACGACGGTCTAAGATTATAGTAGTCGCCAGTCTCTATAAGCCCATGAGAGTCGTACAAATCGGCTGAGGGATCATATCACAAGCAGGACGCGCTTTAGGAACTGCTAGTGTCGCATTTACTATTTAAGATGTACACAATAAACTTATCGAAATTAATTTCACTCATATTGTTGTTGGATTAATTTATGTAGGATTTCTTATTAATTTTATTCATTAAACATTAGAGTGCCCAGAGTGCCGACTGTGACGTTTTCTCTTTAAACTTAAGTGTTTCCATTATAAAAAAATATTGTATCACTGACGTATACAATCTAGAAAGCGTAGCAGCTAGCTTAGTAGACTTGCCGTGGGCGAATGGATGATAGCAATCGGAAATCCATTCGTAATATGAATAAGTGCAAAGAGTTTGCCTATGTGGGTGTCACAACGGCGCCTGACCTCGCCCCAATGTGTTTCCGAATGAGTAAGTCTTATTGTCTTCATCTATCGAATTAATTCAGTTTTATATATAGAATGATTGATTGATATATCTATATAGGAAACGAATTCCCAGCAATATTGTAAATGCGAAAGAAATTTTGTTTATTACGAATTTATACCGCTAATAAATTTTAGTGAATTTCGGTTTAGATGGGACTTTGACGAAGATCATAAACAACTCTCTTTCTTAACAAATAAACTTTTAAGTGTAGGTAATGGAATAGTTTTTTTTAAATGGAATACATTATATTGATGTATTTGTTAAGGAAGGAACGACAATTTCAGGGGTTTCAATCATTAATTTAGTCAAATTGGTGCTATAGCATATAATTTTAATTAATTTGTGCTATAATGGTAGATGTTGAATTAAGGTGAACATATTTTGCCATTCGATCATTTAAAAGGCAGAAAATGAACCTTTAGCAGTTCTACTATCACCCTAAAGAATTAACTTGCTCAGGATATAATTTTAAATAAAAAACGAAAGCCACTTTTATCGATATTAAAATTTCCCAAATTTTCACTGTAAAATATATATCGTGATCTTTTTGTTAAGAAGTTCCCTTCAATATCATCATCATCCTGCTGTTACTTGTCCCAATTACTTGGGGTGGACGCAATATGACCTCTTCCTTCATACAGCTCTATCAGACATCATTTCTGTAGTCACTTATCTATCCATGTCATGCTTCACGCAGTCCATCCATATTCTCTTGTCTTCCTTTACCCCAGTGGTTCTTAACCTTTTTGTCATGAGGGACCACTAGATAAAATTTTTGACTAGCCGCGGACCACCTATCTGATTTATTGTTTTGGAGGTAATATAGATATAGTTAGAAGGAAATAAAGAAAGGAAAACCAATAAAAAATACGTATTAAATTATATTTATTACGAATCAAAGATAAAATTTAATGGGATTTTTGTGATTGCATATTCTTAACTATGTACATAGTATATACACTACCGTCCAAAAGTTTGGAAGCACACCTGTTTTCAAACAAAACAAATAAATGCCGACTAATAGCGGTAAAAATTAGCAATAATCTTAAGTTTTACAACCTTTTACGACTGTCTACACAAACACAAAAGGATTATTATCCTACATTCATCAAGTTTTATGGAATTCCTTAATATTGACGAAACACGTGTTTTATGACTTAATCCGTCGGCTACTTTATCCTATGCAATGGTGTAGTTTTATTGATAATGTTTGCTGGTTTTAACTTTTTTAGACCTTATTCAGTCGCACTTGAGCATTGGCACGTGAAAGTTGTGATATTAACATTGTCTGTATTCGAAAGATATCGGCTACTACTTTGACCGTATTTTTTCTTCTGAAAATGGCAAAACGCAAGCAAATCACGCTTGAACAGCGAAGCGCTATTTGCACTCTACGCGAGGAAGGATACAGTGAACGTCAAATCGCAGAAAGGCTCGGAATTTCTTGTAAAGGTGTCCACTATACCCTTGCTAGAAAACAAGAAACGGGGAAAAATGAAGATAGAAAGAGATCTGGTAGGCCCAAATCCACAACAAATCAAGAGGACAACTTCATTAGAGTTCTTTCTAAACGGAATCGACGCTTAACTGCACCACAGATCACTGCAGCTCTGAATGATACGCGAGAAACACCCATTTCAACAACTACTGTTAAAAGACGCTTACTGTCTGCGGGATTAAGAGGATGTGTTGCTGCTAAAAAACCCAAACTAACAAATCGACATAAGAAAAATAGACTAGAATGGGCAAAAGCGCATAAAAACTGGACTATAGAACAATGGGAAAATGTCCTTTGGAGTGACGAATCAAAATTTCAGATTTTCGGATCCAATAGACGTGTCTTTGTACGCCGGTCAAAAGAAGAGAGGGCTTCAGAGGCATGTACAGTGCCTACCATCAAACATGGTGGTGGTAATGTCATGGTTTGGGGGTGTTTTGGCAACAGTAAACCCGGCAATCTTGTGAGGATAACCGGAAAATTAAACAAGGAAGGCTATTTAAAAATTCTCCAAGATTCTGCCAGTGGACTAAGTCTCATTGGTTCTGGATTCATTTTTCAACAGGATAATGATCCTAAGCATTCGTCTAAATTGTGCCAGAACTTTTTAAACAAGAAAAAAGCTGAAAACATTTTAAACATCATGCAATGGCCATCTCAATCCCCTGATCTTTCTCCCATTGAACTTGTTTGGGATGAACTTGACAGGAGGGTGAAAAGTCGTTGTCCTACGAGCTCAGAACATTTGTGGCAGCTATTAGAGAACGAATGGAACAAATTAGATAAAGATTATTTTAAAAAATTGATTAATAGAATGCCCAGAATATGTGAGAAGATTATAAAGGAGAAAGGTGGACACTTTGATGAAGCTAAAATTTAATCTAATTTACCATTGTATATTATTTTTTTATTTTGTTTAAGTTAGTTTCTGTTTGTTCTTTATTTTTTTATCAATACATTTAAATTTAAATGACTTAGTTTGGTTTTATTCGATTTTACCTTGCTGCTTCCAAACTTTTGGACGGTAGTGTATGTAGTTGTTATTTTAAAAGATGGCTCCGCAAACCACTTCGGATGCTCTCAGGGACCACCAGTGGTCCGCGGACCACCGGTTAAAAACCACTGCTTTAACCCTAAAGCTTCAACATTCATACTTATAACTTTCCTCACAACATTACTTAATTTCGTCTCATCACATGTCCATACCAGGTTAAGCGCTCACTCCTTAACTTATCCGTCACTGGTGCCACTTTTAAACCTTCTCTTTCACGCTCGTTCTCTAACTTAGCCATGCCTGTCACGCCAGAATAAGTCCTGTTTAATATTTTATTATAATTATTATTATTGATGAATGTAATTTTAATAGAATATATTTTTCTGTTGGCATATCTTCATCGAGTGGGCAATCTCGTAATATTCGGGTCTTGAATCACTAATTCCTGTTATGGTCAACTTTTTAACATTCACATTGGAGACAATGGATAAAATTGCGTGTATTTTGCATATGACGCTTTATAAAGTGATTGCGTGGTCCGAATGCATTCGTATGGCGCGACGAGAGTGGGTTGCGACCGCGTCGTAAATTGATATTGCATAGGATAACACCTGGATGGTTGCGCTAATATGAAATGTTGTCATTGATACTATTGTTATAATATAAGGCATGTCATAACACTATATTACGTCACTGTTAAACATTTCTGCAATTTTTTTTACAAAAAACGTTGAAGTTTTTACGCACAACAAGAAAGTAATACTATAATTCCGTTTTGTAAATTTACTATACCTTATATATAAATATTTACTATATTTCCGTGTGGTGACGGAGTAAGAATACTATTCACCACCCCATATCTTACCCGGGGGTGATCGTACGAGAGGCCTCCGAAGACAAAGATCGGGTACCGGTGGCCCGCTCGGCGAAGAAGAGGTGCTTGCAGGGTGGGTTAATGGGGTTGCACGCCGCCTCTTCCGTCGCCCCGGACCGATTTGGCGGGGTGCGACGTCCATAGGCCACCGCAAAAAAAAAAAAAAAAGGGTGATCGTACGAGACGACTAAGGGATATTAAACGCATATAACATCTATGCAAGAGAAGGAAAACCCCACCCATTGCGGAGGAGGAGGTCCGAGCCCAAGTGTGGGACAAATATGGGCTGTTATGTTGATGAAATTTACTATGCAATACGTGTAGTGTTATAACAAAAAGATTCCAAAATTACAACTCACTATAGTAAGTTACTTTCATTCCTTCACATGTCTTGTAATTTTACTCGAATTGTATTACATTTTGTATTAGTATACGTTGATTTGGAATTCTGCTCTTATTTGTTTTGTAAAATAATTGTAATTTAATAAAAAAAAATAATAGTGATAGTCATACTGTACTTACTGTATGCATAGTATTAATATTATTACTCTTGCATCAACCCATTAATAAGACTATCGAAGTACATTCTTGACATTACGCAGCCTAAAGGGTGATATAGTACCATAATCGCCACGCAGGGTCTGTATGAACGATGTTACGATAGGTTTTCTTTTAACCAGACGAATTGACAGACTAAATGTAAGCCTGCCCAATGGAAAATAATACAATAATCATCACAATTAGCATTTCCTTTTTACGATTCCCTAAAATTTCAATATCCGTAATTGAAACAAGTCGAAATAATTTTACCAACAGTATCCGAAATTTTATATCCCCAATATCTCTAGTTCTAAGTACTGCCTTCTCTTCCTGAGAGTTGTCAAGGGAATAGGGCATCTATTCCCTTGTAGAAGAGCAATTTTTGTACTTTCAACAAATAGATATTAGGGGCCTCGGATGTTATTTGTGTCTATTATTTACATGTTTGTGAAGTTCTCCTATATTCTAAAATTTATTCCACACAGCAGGGTTAAACACACTGCTGTGTTATTTGAAAAGAAAAAAAAAGAACAGAAAAGATATCTATTTAAATTTTATTCTTTCGTGTCTAGGAAACCTAATACGTAATTATCTATTGCGTAATATATTTTTATGTTTATATCCAAAGATATTCTTCTTATATCTTCAATCACGGAATGAAAAAGATTTCATTGTTTATACGTTCTTCAGTTATTGACATTAACTGTGTAATGAAAAAAGTTAATCAATAGACGGGTAATCCTTTAAAGTGGTTTCACAATTTTCCGAGCCCTTCTTGAGTTGATGGCGCTTTTCATGGCTACATAGCTATTTTTGTTGAATCATGAAAGAGGGATATGTGTTTTACCGTGATGTATGTGTATTTATTTATTCCCTCGTAACTTCTAAATCACTTATTATAATGAAAAAATGAGTTATTGTTAGATTGTCCGCTAGTTATAGGCTATGCTACGTCGTATAAAACTCTATATGGCCCCTTTGCAAGATAAAAATATATGAATTAGAAAAAAACTTTTTTTTTTAAATTGACTTGGTGGGTATTAAATGAAAGGGCTTTATTAGCACATTTTAAATATAAAGATAGATAAAGAGAGAAATATAGATATAGGCTGCTTTGCTTATGTTTTCACGATAATTGCGTAGTAATAATATGAAGCAATAGCTTATTTTGATATTTACTTTGTAATTTTTTGCTTCTTTCAAAAACACAAAATGTTTTAACTCATAATAATAGTTTACTAACCAAAACCTGACTACGGAAAAATCGGGCACTTAAAATTATGAAACAAGAAAATATTCAAAAGCGTAACTGTGGTGGTATGCCACCTTGTTTTAGGAAACCTACTGTTATTTTCTTGTAATGCTATAACACGTTTTTTTTGCTTAAAAATCTTTTTAAAAAAATTATACGAATACATCTTGCTCTGAACATTTCTATGTTAAATAATTTCTTGTTTCGTGTTACAAGGCAATTTTTTCTTAGTAAGTTTTGAAATTATTCTTATGGCTCCTTTGTAATTAAATTTCCATATTAAAAATATATAATATAGCATAACATAGCAAAATCTCGTTACAAGTTGAACTTAATAGAATTTTATGAGATTTTAAGAAATTTCGCTTTAGTCCGCATGTAGCTAACTGGTTCTATTTCCAATAACGATGAATTGCCAATATAGCTTTTCATAAAACCAAAACGTGACAACAGCTTACAATTTACATTGGGCCGCCAACATTCACTATAAGCTTGTTTAATTAATACTTAATTAATAAAGCACTGTAATGTCTGTTAATACATACTAGCATCTATAAAACGGCTACAGGATTTATTCGCATGTAGTATTAGCATTATACATTAGACCAATTACAATTGAACTAATTAGATGTGCTGAAATAATGTACTTACACGGTTCGTATGCTCAGTCACAAACATTTTATTAAATAAATGTTATACTTTTGATGTTTTTGTAAAGTATATACATGGAAACAAAGGTTACATTTAGATTAAAATTAAATTTATTAAAGTTGCTCTCCCTGATTTCGGATGCAGGCCCTAAACCTTTGAGGGCAGTCGTCGATCGCAGTACGCATACATGTCTATAGGTATATTAGACACAATTAATTATGGATGCCTGAAGAGACCCCAAATTCTGGTGAGGTTTACGCTCTTTACTCTAATCTTTTCATGTTTTGTAATCCATAGAGTTCAGGTCTGGTTTGGGGAGGGCCATTCGTCATGTTTGATGAATTCAATTCCCTGTGCGTTGAGCCAGTTTTAGCTGAATATTTTTGCGACATCCGGTATCGGTTTTTGAACGTCGTTTGAAAACATAGGTTCGTTTGAGGAAAGAGGTTCCACAATGTTATCAATAATGTTTTTTTGGTACACAACGGCACCAAATTTTCAGATTTTTCACTGAAAAACACTAGCAGACGCGAATATAATATTCCAAGCTAAATCATTCTTGATGAGTATTGTTCATGCTGGATCCTTGAGATACGCTTAATTGCTTCTTCACAGCTGTTATATAATACAACTTTATTATCTTCTTTATTATAATTTTCTTCAATGTTCTAAACATTTTTTAGTCAGAAAAAGTATATCGCAATATTTTTTCCCCAAACCGCTTTATGAATGTGCGGGATTTAGTGAGTCTCAACTTCTTCAGACGATCATTAAGAACATGATATTGGATCATGTTTTTCAACGATAAACTCAGCGTATCAGTTCTTCATTTAGCACTTTTTTGACCGTAATTTTACTTAACCGCAACTGTAAAGCTAATGTTTTTTGTTAGGGGCAAGGATTTCGATCACCGATCTTCTAATCTTGTGTTGTTGACCACTCCTTTCACCGTGTTTGATGCACCAATCTTGAATTGCTTGATAATACGATAAACTATTCTTAATATTATTTACAAATTTCATAAGAGTAAACCTCCTATGGTGCCTAACTGCAGTGATGCAGCGCAATAACTGCGACTCGATTTTCTTTTAGAGAATAATCCATTTGTTTTAATGCAAAAACAAAAAACAATTTCTATGTTTTAGATGACGCGAAAATTTCCTTTTCAAAATCATTCCAAATATTTCTGGCCGATGTGGGATGATGCAAAATTTTTATTTAAAAAATGTGTGACCGAACTTATGATCCGACTAGGTATATATCTGGATACTATTGGCAGTAAGGACATCTCCAAGGTTTTCCAGTCTTTATTCCGTTCATCATCCCTTCTAGGAGGTATTCACATAATTTATACTGAAGTCTATAACTTCGTTTACATTATATATTTATATTATACATACATACATACATATCATCACGCCATATCCCTTGCAGGGTAGGCAGAGAGAACAGAGTGCCAGAGAACTCTATCTCTGCATACTTCACTCGCTTCCTCAACATTCATAATTCTCTTCATACACGCTCGCCGGTTTCGGAGACTCTTGACTCCACCTTCCTTCAGTACCTGACCGATCTGGTCTAGGTAGGTTAGTCTCGGTCTCCCTCGGTACCTACATCCTTCCACTTTCGCATTGTATATCTTCTTAACCAGACGTTCGTTCGGCATTCTTTCCACATGTCCGAACCATCGGAGCATTCCTTTTCCCTATTTATATTATAATATGTGATTAAGTTACTAAGCTTAGAATGTGCCGTTAATCATGTCATTACTTCCGCATAACATTAGTACCATAGTCAACCGCTTCATCTGCGTTGATATATGTTAATTAATACATACCTACTTATGATATTATGTAAATGGGCCAATTTTGGATTCCGTCATAACTGAAACTTTTGGAGCAGCTTTAAATTAACGGAACGAGTTTTTTAATTTGTTTCGAGGCGTTAGTCGAGATATATTTAGGCTCCGGCTTTAATATTATTAATAAAACCGAGATGGAGTAGAGATTGAAGGTAGTGATTTAGTTTCTAAGGGTATATACCTATACAATTAGACCCATAATTTACATTTTTTTTGTAGGTAGTATGAATTGTCATTCTTGGGATTTGAACTCGACATACTTTGTTACAGAGGACAGGTTACTACAATATTTTTACCAGAATTATTTCGCCTTCCATTTTGTATTTTTTATAAAAATATTATGCTAATCAAGCACAATAGAAAGAGTACGCTAACTATTTTTTATCATTTTAAAATTATTATATCTCGGCGACTTTAGTGATTACTATTGGGGTCGGCCTTACAGTTTAATCAGTTTATATGAATATGATTTTTCCAGTGAAGAAGGTTAGGTCAGTTAGAACAGAAGTGAAGAATTCATAATTCTGAAAAATCATCAGAGGTGTGCACTTCTAGAACCTGAATATAAACCTAAAAAGTTATAATAGATATGCACTTGGGGAGACAGAAACCCTTAATCCCACCAAAAGTGTCATTAAATAAAACACCGCCCAAACCTATTCTTTTATTTATTTGTTAAAAAGGTATGAAGAAAGTTACTTAACTCAGTGTTGCAAAATTATACGTTAACGAAGGTTATTTTAAATAATAAGTTGAATGTTTGCACGGATACTTGTATGGTTCAAAACTTTATTATAAATAATTTTATGTTAAAAACGGCAATTTATAAATTTCTAATTTTTAGGGTGAAATATCGACTCACTGACTCGATTCGGCACTAGGGGCCGTTCATAAATTACGTAAGGGATTTTGAAGAATGATTTGCCAAAACCGTAAGACATCATAAAATTGCAACTAACTTAATAAGATTTTTTGTAAGAAAAGGCCCCATTGATCAAATATGACTCTGTTTATTCTGAAAATATCTTTTATTACAATCTTATTACTACAAATAGGTATCATTAACTCACTGCAATAACATTAATCTTATTAATCTATCACAGTTTTGACTAAAATGTATAATTTTCAATTTAATATCTTACGTAATGTCAGGTTTACCACCACCCCCTCCTTGCCTACAGTAAGAAGTTATAATATTCAGTCAACACCAAAAACGTCTTACATAGTTTGTGAATGGCCCCTAGATAACGATTAAAAAAAAAGAGATTTATTTGGTCCCAAAGATCGAATCTTCGATTAATTGATCTCAGATCGGCATCCCTAGCCACAATTCCATCCCCGCAATCAATCTGATGAATATTTTTAAAATCCTCAAAAAATTGAAACGTTTTTCTAAAAACATGTTTGACACTTTTCAAGGGTCCAATATTGCATTGAGCTCTTGAAAAGTGTGTGCAAGAGTAGTCGAAACTAACTTAAGAAATATGAGCTTAATTGGGAAATAAACCGAACCATATGGTATTGGAATGAACATTTAATCCATGTTGCGGTTTTTGATTAATGAGTACAACATATAAATTACAATATAATACATTTGGAACTATATGTTTACGTCCGTTTAATATTTTTCAATACGACAACTAGTAATATGGCAAGTCTTTACTTCGCGAAGTACATTTCTTTGATATTGGGTATGTTTGTGAAAAACATGCATGTACATATAATAATAACAACACAGATTCGGAACGATCATTAGTTCTCACATAGTTGTTCTGCGTTGTGATCGGTATTCAACTTATGACAAATGGCAGGAGTTAGACTACAAGGCCATTTTTGCAGTAAATTTTGATTACACTACAAGTAGTGGTAGTAAGTATATCATTTGAGGTCCGTGGCAAATTCATTAGATGTGCCCTTCGCAATAAAATCGTTTATTTTACTATAGTTCATCTAATCTAAGAAGTGCATTTTGACGTTTTCCATTTTTAATAATACATAATAACCTTGGTCAAACGTATACACATGATTGCATATATTATATGCATACTGTATCTTTTTACGTAGAAGACTACTCTTTTAGAATAGCCACGGTCAAGATAAGAGTGTGGTGAATTGTAATCTTACTCCGTCAGCACACGGAAAAGTATTACTAGTATTGTGTAAACTTTAACTTAAGTATCTAATAAGTTTTATTTTCAAAAGAATAAGTTTACATAATTCTAATAGAATAACAATTTAATATTATACAAATTATTTACTAAATGAAATTCTTTGTCGCAAAAGTATCAATAACAACATCGAAATTTAAAGAGCGGATCATAAAAGTTTTAAATTTAGTAGACATTATAGCTAAGTTACATAATTTGTCTTGTACCATAGAGTTTTGAATACTTTCAATGTATGTTGGAATCGAATATCATTTTCTTATTAATGCGTTTAAATTTTTATCATCATTTTCCTGCTCTTATCTCAATTACTTGGGGTCGACGCAATTTGTACTCGTACATATTGAAAAAGTTATTGCCAATAGGTTTATGCCCGGTCGCCTGCCTTTTTTTTTTTGCTTATTTTTTGTTTTGTTTTTTGGTGGACTATGGATGCGTCTCGCCCCGCCGAATCGGTCCGGGGTGACGGAAAGGCGGCGTGTGACCCCATAGACCCCACCGTAAAAACTCCTCTCTCTTCGCCGCCCGAGCGGGCCACCGGTACCCGATTTTTGTCTTCGGTGGCCACCGGTCGCCTGCCTGGCGTCAACCCTCTTTGGGAATGTAATTGTTGATAAACCGCATTAGATGGAGTTGGTCTAGGTCGATATAAAACTCTTAGTCTTCTTTTACGACATCCACGAGCAAAGTAAGGATTGGTAGTATTCGTAGCCGCTACCACACAGCATTTATTGTTTTAATTTGTATATGGTCTTTAGTTGTCTAATTTTAATACATTTTATGTACAGTATGAAAAATAATAATTATTACTCAATTTTGTAAATAATGGAACGGATACTAGGTGACCTGCTCAGGGGAGGAGAGGGGTATTCAAAAACTTAATCATAATGAGACCTTTTAGGTCTTGGAGGTACTTAATCATTATATATGAGACCTTTTTAAAACTTAATCATAACTTGATCATAATGAGACCTTTTAGGGGAGGGGGTTAAAATTGCAAAAAATGGGTCATGTAGCATCGTTACATTCACTATGTTGGGTTACTTCTGAGTTGTTTCTCGGATTGGAGGGCCCATGACATTTTGCCAGTCCTGTCTCCCTATAGTAACGCTATTGAATACAAGTCTAAGCATTTTAGTTGTAAATGATTTAACGATTCCATGGCAGCAATGAGATATTCTCAGAATTTATTTTCTCGAATTACCTCAATAAACTATAATTATTATTATAATAAAAAATGTATTTGATTGTGATTTATGTAAATATCACATGAATTTTTATCATACACTTTAGCGCTAAATAAGGCTATTTTGCCGTTATTATGTAAATAATTTCTCTGAGGAGTTTCCTTTCATAAAATAGAAGTAATATTTGTGAATATTTTAAGAACGTCACTAAAGTAACCGAGTAATATTGAATCCGATTACATATTTGATATTTTCACTTACCGAGCAAGTTGTTTCTGTAAAGTTTCTACAGCACACTGTGTGTGTCAACGAGAAAGATAAAAAAACAATGAAGGTAAACAAGTGCTCCCCCTCACTTACCGTGCCTGTAGTTGAAGATAAAGTTTACGATATTAAATCGATTTCCCATAGTAAAGGCTGGTAACTGGCTTGAATAGTATTTTATTTATTTTCTTTTAAAGACACAAGAAAAAGGAAATATTTTAATTTGAGCATATAGTCACTCGTCTGAGCAACGGAGTGTAGTAGGTTTATTTCTATTCCACTATGGAGGAGGTTCTAGCCTGCCGGGCCGGCCACCGAAGTCAAAAATCGGGTACCGGTGGCCCGCCCGCACGGCGAAGAGAGGTGTTTGCAGGGTGGGTCCATGGGGTTGCGCGCCGCCTCTTCCGTCGCCCCGGGCCAATTTGCTGGGGCGCGACCACATCCACGATCCCACCTTGCGCAAAAAAAAAAGGAGGTTCTAGCCCAGCAGTGGAATGAAAAAGCAACACCTAATACTAAGGAATTAATCCTTATATCACGGTGAGCTTTACAAATAAATTCTAATCACAACTAGACTATGAACAATTATTTGTGGCTCACACAAAGAATTATTCTCTGGGTATTGAACCCGCGACACTCGGCACGGCAAATTGATAAATAATTAGGAAACTCTGTCATACGTGCAGTATTTTTGCTGTAAAAGTAGAATAAAAAACACACAGAAATATCACATTATCATTACCAGCGAGACTGTCAGCTGTTTCCTACATAGAAACACATCTAGTGTAGGGGTGTCCACTTTGAAACAACATCGATGTTTTTTTCGATTCAATAAATCGAAACTGTACATCGATGTCTTTCGATGTATCGGATGAAAACATCGAGTACTTTTTCTAAAGTCATATCAAAAGTGTTACTTCTAAAAAAAAAAAGGTTCTTTTTGTTGCATTTATACCTATTCCACAGTCCCTTATCAAACAGATTTCTAAAAAAAAAAGGTCATCGTTTCGATGTTTTATGAAAAAACATCGAGTATTTCGATAGCTCTTCAAAACATCGGATCGATTCGATGTATCGCATTGTAAACATCGATGTTTTCGATGCATCGATGTATATCGAATATCCCTAATCTAGTGTTTTGTTAGCATTAGGTAGAAAATTTATACCTATAATAGAGGATGTTTGTGTATATGACATCGCTAAACTCAGAAACTATTTGACCGATCATTATGAAAATTGGTATGTACATATACCATAATTATGTATATTTTCATGAAGAAGGTTTCTATCCTACATCCTCATTGATGTAAATCGTCACCAGGCGGCTGCGATATATCGACTTCAACAAATAAACCATCATCAGGCTGGGTTTGCTAGTTAAGTTATAAAAGAACCTCCTGAAATCCTGAATCCTGTTGTACAGATTGATAGCGATTAACAGTGGTACAATGATGTTTCAATTGACGCAGTAGTTACCAGTAATGTTGCATACAGAATGCCTATTACATGTTTGCCATACATTGGACTATTGATATCCGCTGTTGGACTTAGGGCTGTTCATGAGGAGGCATAACGCCATAATGGCCATCCTTGTCGGTTGAGTTATCACAGAAAATGTTATGAGTTGCCCAACCCGACTAGAAAAAAAGTATGGTTCAACCAGATCATGTATCTGGACCCGATCAGGATAGAATGAGGCATGCCGGATCCGGCAAACCCGATCAGGACCAGGTCTGGTTCTGATCAGGATAGCCTGATGTGAAATAACATCAAGTGTGGTAAGGCATACCGGATCAGGACCAGATCAGGACCAAATAAGGATAGCCTGATGTGAAATATCATTAAGTATGGTAAGGCATACCGGATCAGGACCAGATCAGGACCAAATAAGGATAGCCTGATGTGAAATATCATTAAGTATGGTAAGGCATACCGGATCAGGACCGGATCAGGACCAGATCAGGACCAAATAAGGATAGCCTGATGTGAAATATCATTAAATATGGTAAGGCATACCGGATCAGGACCAGGTCAGGACCAAATAAGGATAGCCTGATGTGAAATATCATCAAGTATGGTAAGGCATACGGGATCAGGACCAGGTCAGGACCAAATAAGGATAGCCTGATGTGTAATATCATCAAGTATGGTAAGGCATACCGGATCAGGACCCGATCAGGACAGAATGAGGCATGCCGGATCCGGCAAACCCTATCAGGACCAGGTCTGGTCCTGATCAGGATAGCCTGATGTGAAATAACATCAAGTATGGCAAGGCATACCGGATCAGGACCAGATCAGGACCAAATAAGGATAGCCTGATGTGAAATATCATCAAGTATATAGTAAGGCTTGTAGTATATCAGAACCAGGAACAGTTTTCGTAACACAAAAAAAATATCAATCAAAATTCAAAAAAGTGACATGATTGTCATATTTATGCCACGGCGAAATTGTATTTGCATCAGAGGAGATTAATCTGAAATCTTTAATTAATCATATGTATTTAATAATAATGTTTAATTAATAATATAAAAATAATTTATATTTAAAGTAAAAAACAAAAATAAATAATATATATATAAATGTACCTAACATTTGAAAACATAGATAGAAATATTATATTGTAACAACCATTCTAACATTTAATGTTTTGGGTCATAATAAATAGATGGCGTTAGTAAAATGACGTCATTATTTGAATCGCGGTGTTAAGATTCTCCGAAGCATAATGACATGGCCTAATATTAAATTAGTTGTTATCGAATCAGATTAAAACAGATCGATCAGGTCATGAATGAGAAATTCAGGCGACAGTTGCAGTCGTTACTCGTTAGCGTCTGGTGGTTGCGCCATAATCGGAACGGCTCACTGGGACTCTCTATGATAAGAATATAGCACTGCATTCGGTGCCTACGTCATATATTAATTTATATTTTTACATATTAAACATGTTCTTTAAGATTTTCATGTTTTTTAAAAGGACCGGACTGGGCATACTCGTTTTGGATCAGGCAAGATATATAACGCAGATGATTGATTTGGTTCCGATCAGTAAAATTTCATCCGGACCCGATCAGGAACGCCTGATCTGGACCCGATCAGGAATGCCTGATCTGGACCCGATAAGGTTTTCCTGATCGGGTCCAGATATATCTTCTGCGTTACATTCCTTATCTGGTCCAGATCGGGCATGCCCGCTCCGGTCCTGCTAAGGAAGACAAAAAAATTTCTAGTCGGGAATAGAGTACTGTGCTCTCTCACTCTGTTATAACAACTGTGAAGCGAAAGTGATACGGTATCCATGAGTTAAATTATGCACTGCACAGATGGCGCAACGGTTAAGATACCGACCTTCCGTGCTAGTGCATTGGGTTCGATTCCCACGCGGGACAATACTTTGTGCGCTCCACAAAGTATTGTTCTGAGTCTGGGTGTAATTTGTCTGCGTTAATTGCATGTTTGTAAAGTCCCCCGCGATACAAGAATTATTTCCTTAGTGCAGGGTGATGTTAAAAAAGAAAAAATATAGTGCTTAAAGAATTGTTTTCAACAAATTAGTAGTGGTAGGGCTACATTGTTTACAGTTTTCTGTCTACAGCTGCGGACCGGTCCGTTCCGTAAAAGACCACACTCTCGCAGAAAATCTACAACTGAACAACGGCAATTCAAATTCAAATTCATTTATTATGCATAGGCCCTGCGAGGGCACTTACATATTGTCAGTTTTAACATATTATATTAATTCAATTAACTACCACCGGATCGGAAGTAGACCACTACTGAGAAGATCCGGCAAGAAACTCAGCGGGTTAGTCTGTTGTTTTTTCTTTTAAATCTTTTTTATACAAAAAATGGTACAACATACACTACCGTCCAAAAGTTTGGAAGCAGCAAGGTAAAATCGAATAAAACCAAACTAAGTCATTTAAATTTAAATGTATTGATAAAAAAATAAAGAACAAACAGAAACTAACTTAAACAAAATAAAAAAATAATATACAATGGTAAATTAGATTAAATTTTAGCTTCATCAAAGTGTCCACCTTTCTCCTTTATAATCTTCTCACATATTCTGGGCATTCTATTAATCAATTTTTTAAAATAATCTTTATCTAATTTGTTCCATTCGTTCTCTAATAGCTGCCACAAATGTTCTGAGCTCGTAGGACAACGACTTTTCACCCTCCTGTCAAGTTCATCCCAAACAAGTTCAATGGGAGAAAGATCAGGGGATTGAGATGGCCATTGCATGATGTTTAAAATGTTTTCAGCTTTTTTCTTGTTTAAAAAGTTCTGGCACAATTTAGACGAATGCTTAGGATCCTGTTGAAAAATGAATCCAGAACCAATGAGACTTAGTCCACTGGGTATGGCAGAATCTTGGAGAATTTTTAAATAGCCTTCCTTGTTTAATTTTCCGGTTATCCTCACAAGATTGCCGGGTTTACTGTTGCCAAAACACCCCCAAACCATGACATTACCACCACCATGTTTGATGGTAGGCACTGTACATGCCTCTGAAGCCCTCTCTTCTTTTGACCGGCGTACAAAGACACGTCTATTGGATCCGAAAATCTGAAATTTTGATTCGTCACTCCAAAGGACATTTTCCCATTGTTCTATAGTCCAGTTTTTATGCGCTTTTGCCCATTCTAGTCTATTTTTCTTATGTCGATTTGTTAGTTTGGGTTTTTTAGCAGCAACACATCCTCTTAATCCCGCAGACAGTAAGCGTCTTTTAACAGTAGTTGTTGAAATGGGTGTTTCTCGCGTATCATTCAGAGCTGCAGTGATCTGTGGTGCAGTTAAGCGTCGATTCCGTTTAGAAAGAACTCTAATGAAGTTGTCCTCTTGATTTGTTGTGGATTTGGGCCTACCAGATCTCTTTCTATCTTCATTTTTCCCCGTTTCTTGTTTTCTAGCAAGGGTATAGTGGACACCTTTACAAGAAATTCCGAGCCTTTCTGCGATTTGACGTTCACTGTATCCTTCCTCGCGTAGAGTGCAAATAGCGCTTCGCTGTTCAAGCGTGATTTGCTTGCGTTTTGCCATTTTCAGAAGAAAAAATACGGTCAAAGTAGTAGCCGATATCTTTCGAATACAGACAATGTTAATATCACAACTTTCACGTGCCAATGCTCAAGTGCGACTGAATAAGGTCTAAAAAAGTTAAAACCAGCAAACATTATCAATAAAACTACACCATTGCATAGGATAAAGTAGCCGACGGATTAAGTCATAAAACACGTGTTTCGTCAATATTAAGGAATTCCATAAAACTTGATGAATGTAGGATAATAATCCTTTTGTGTTTGTGTAGACAGTCGTAAAAGGTTGTAAAACTTAAGATTATTGCTAATTTTTACCGCTATTAGTCGGCATTTATTTGTTTTGTTTGAAAACAGGTGTGCTTCCAAACTTTTGGACGGTAGTGTATGTAATAAGAAATAGCTCCAGTGTGATGCCCTGCGAACCCAATAGTTCAAATAGAATGTAAAATAACCACGGCTGGACCAGATCCCACAGGCGGCACCCGATCGCGAGTTAACTACTAGGGCAGCCATCACTCCCCTCAACCACCTTGGAGGGAAGGGAGAGACCCGCCCCACGCAGCTACCGCAAGAAGACCTTTCAGTGAGCATGACCAATACCATGAGCTACAAACGCTAACCAAAGTCAAAATTCGTTGGGCAAAACACGCTACGCTTTACAAGTATGTAAAAATATTATAAAATAAAAACGAACAGTTTACAAATATATAGTAATTGCTGAATGAGGAGCTGCTCATAGCCAGTCTGTAGTATCGCTTAGATAATCCTCGATTTTATAATAACCTCTTTTACAGAGTCTGTTTTTGACTGCCCTTTTAAATTTATTCACAGGCATGTCTCGGATATCTCTTGGTAATTTATTATAAAAGCGTATACATTGTCCCATGAATGACCTATTAATTCTTTCCAGACGAGTAGTGTGTACAACTAATTTGTCCTTATTCCGAGTATTAACACAATGAATGTCACAATATCTTTCAAAATTACTGATATTTCTTTTTACATACAATACATTCTCGTATATATATTGTGATACAACAGTCAGAATATTTACTTCTTTGAATTTCTCTCGAAGTGAAACTCTTGGGCCTAGATTATAAATTGCGCGGACAGCCCTTTTTTGGAGAACAAAGATACTACTCAGATCCGCGGAGCATCCCCACAGTAATATGCCGTATGACATAAGACTATGAAAATAAGCGAAATAAACTATTCTAGCTGTTTCAATATCAGTCAATACTCGAATTTTTTTGACCGCATAAGCCGCTGAGCTAAGTCTGTTTGACAATTTATCAATATGAAGGCCCCATTGGAGTCTAGCATCTATAGTGATACCTAAAAATACAGTTGATTCCACAAGGTCTAGAGCCACACCATTCATTTGAACATTGGTTCCCACTTGTCTCACATTTTTGCAATGTGTTGTTGCTATTCGTTTGGTGAGCGAGAGCACTGGAAACTCGACTTTTTAGATTTTTGATTAGTAGGCAGCGGCATAGCTACCGCTACCGCTCGTATAGCAAGGACCATGAGTGTAAGTAACACTTACCATCAAGTACTTGCTTGTTTGCCACCATAACAAATATAAAGAAACTTAGATAATTAATCATATCTTTGAACAAATGTAAATAAATGTAAGTTGCCTCGGTTTTATCAAGGATATTTATAAAAGGATGGAACTTTTATCTTTTTACAGTTCCACACCACACACCCCGAAAGGTGTAAATGGAGATGCATTATATCCGCATTTTGTCATGGAATGTTTCATCATCATTGTTATCTCAACTCAGATACATACCACTGCTGGGCTAGAGTCTCTTCCACAATAAGTGGGAATTTGACCTTCTATATCATGCTGGTCAGATGGGTTCGTATAGGATTTTGTTTTAAATTTTCTTTCTCTTGCGTAGATGTTATATGCGTTTTATATTCCCTAGTCGTCTTGTACGATCATCCACGTGTAAGATATGGAATAGTGAATATAGCGTAGGTCAATTGCCCTCCCATTATGGAGGAGGCTCCAGCCCAACATTGGGACATATATGGGCTGAGATGAATGGACTGCTTAAACTAATGTAATAGAGGGCAACTCTACTACTATTTACAATATACCTATTATTATTTACAAGGAACAGTTTTAATTACTAACCTCACTATTGTTAGTTTGTTCAGAAAAAAATATCAGTTAATTTTTTGCCTGTTTGATATACGTTTTGAACTAGGGATCTCACAACTAATACATCATCATTCTCCTACTCTTATCCCAATTGCTTGGAGTCGATACAATATGTACTCTTGTTTCATAGTACATATTGTAAAAGTTATTGCCAATAGTTTTATGACCGGCCGCCTGCCAGACGTCAACCCTCCTTGGGAATGTAATTGTTGACCAAACAGCATCAGATGAAGTTGGCCCAGGTCATTATTCGTCTTGGCTCTTAGTCGTCTTTTACGACACCCATGAGCAAAGAAGGGTTGGTAGTATTCGTAGCCGCTACCACACAGAAAATCTCACGACTAATACATAGCAATAATTGGAATAAATAAGTATAATGAAGTTATCGATGGAGAGATATCCATTGCAAATACCCTTTCATCGATCCAATAATACTGTTATCAAGCGTGCGATTTCCGGGCAAAAGGCGGTGATTGACGGCGAAGCCAGAGCTGTTTGTAACTGGAGGTGTGTCCGGGCTTTGACCGGCATCGCCGTGACCTCGTCGCTGTTATCGGTGCCGACCTGACGCTGCCGGCTGTGGCGAGGGCGATGGTCGACAGCGTCAGGAACTGGGACGCGGTCACCGCCTTCTGCGAGGCTGTCATCTCGCAGAAGGAGGCGGCGGAACGAGTCCGTGAGGATTCCCGCGACCCGGGCCGCCGTCAGCGGCCGGGGCGGCGCAGGCGCGAATACCTGCGCCTGATGCCGCCCTAACCGAGGCCTCGGGTGATCGGACCGACGAATTGTCCGGTCACCCGACGTGAGGCCACCGCGTGAGGGCGACGCCCCGACGGCGAAATCTGTCGGGGCGTCGACGAGAGGTACCCGCGAGGGTAAACCGCCGGGCGGGCCACCGAAGTTAAAATAGAGTACCGGTGGTCCGCTCGCACGGCGAAGAGAGAAGGTTTTACGGTGGGTCTATGGGGTCACGCGTCGCCTTTTCCGTCACCCCGGACCGATTCGGCGGGGCGAGACGCATCCATAGCCCGCCGATAAAAAAAAAAAAAAAGAGCTGTTTGTAAAGATTAAGTTTTTTTACATAACTATCAAATAGTAAATTGCTTAACTATTGAAAGTTATTGCGTTTAATAAGTAAATTATGTTTTTTTTTGTAATTTATTTTTCTAATTATTTTGTATTAAAAACAGAATGTAATATTTTTATGATTTATATATTATTTTGTTTTTTTGTCATCATTATCATCATCATCATCATCACAGCCCATATAAATTTCACAGCTGGGCTCGGGCGTCCTCCGTAATGGGAGGGAAATTAACTTACTATACCGCGCTGGTCAGACGTGTTGGTATAGGGTTTTGTTTCGAGTTTTCCTTCTCTTGCATAGATGTTATATGCGTTTTTTTTTTTAGATTAATAATGTAATTTCATCGAAATTATTAGATTCACATTGTTTTGCCCCATATTTGTATATACATTACGGCTCTATAATCTAAAAGGGTAAACTACTACGTATATTTTTATATAAATTTTTGTATTTGATACATATTAAAACTAAAATTTAATTTATATTTGTGAAAGCACTTGATTTCAAGCAGTTTGTAATAAAATTGTAATAAATAGAGTAAAGTTGAGCAGGGTGGCATCGCTGCTGATTGTAAGCGTATATTAATGGGTGTAGAGGCTTTCCGGCTCAACCCACTTCATTAGACGAATAAACAAGCGAGGCGTCAATAGACTCTCTTTATCTCGCCCTCCTATCAACATGACGACAACGTGCCGACTTTTAACGTGAATCTGAAAGATATTAAACCATTTTTCTCTTCCAGATTAAATTTTATTGTACAGAAAACCAAGAAAATACGTTCCAGAAATGAGAAATAAACTTGGGAAATTGGTTTCGTTAAAGAGGTTAAGGGCTCCTTTTATGCAATCTTACACGAGTGACGGTTAGCGTTTGCGAAGTTTTGGTTTTTTAAATTTTTTAAAAGCAAGAAGTTGAGCGTCTTGTAACATAAATCATTATGTTACGTAACTTTAGAAGTAGGTGATGTGTATACCATTTGGCGGAGAAATTAATTGGAAGAAAGTTGACTGGCA
The DNA here is from genome assembly GCA_905163515.2 of Lymantria monacha. NCBI lineage: Eukaryota > Metazoa > Arthropoda > Insecta > Lepidoptera > Erebidae > Lymantria > Lymantria monacha. The sequence continues at coordinate 14,636,585 of LR991082.1, read as the reverse complement.
TATGTACCTGATTTTTAAATGTTAATAATTTTAAACTACCATTTGTGGTGACGGAGTAAGAACATAAATACATCACTATTTTCTTTACCCGGTAACAGTTTCTTGTCGTAAAATTTCGCTAAAGTATCTAAGCAAATAATATCACTGCCGAAGAAAAAAAGTTTGAAATAAAACTATGTTAAATGTTTTTATACGTGTATATATTAGGTCAATTTCGCTGCCATTGTGTAAGGAAGCTTATCTCCAACAGTCGGCCGTGTGGGCCTGAGAATATGAAAAATATTTCATGTCTGCGCGAAAGTGAGCTGGGTAATCATCTTTGATATTCTGATATTCCTGTCACAAAAGCTACGGTAATGCCATTAACCAACTGGTTAGCTATATTTTTAAAAACCGTGTTAGATAAGTAATATTTTTACTTAACCAAGCTTGATGCTATTATATAAAGAGTAAAACATATAATATAATATATATATATATATATATATATATATATATATATATATATATATATATATATATATATATGTATATATATATATATATATATATGTATATATATGTATATATATGTATGTATATATATATATATAATATATATATATATATATATATATATATATATATATATATATATATATATATATATATATATATATATGTCTCCATGTCTGCGTTTGTAGGCGTATACTTTGCGTAAAATACACAAAGTATTATTTCAAATGACCGGGACCTTCGTCCTACCATACCCATTTATATATATATATATATATATAATTGATATTATATGTATATTACTTAGTGCTTGCTCAAAATATTTATGTTTTATCTATATTACGATCTAAAAATTAGTTTTCTCAAATGTTAGATAGCTTATTTATTAAATTAAATGCATTTCAAGCTCAATTTTTGCTGAATATAATATTTTTACGAAGTTATATGTGGTTTGAAATCTAAATATAGCGAAAATGCGTTATTTTTCTTAGCTCTTATCGTATATATCCCACGATGTGTGTTTAGGACGAAATAAAAACCTTACAAAAAATTCTTGATATGAATTGGAAATTGATATTATATGTATATTTGTATAACGCGAATGTGCAGACTTTGATTTTGTCGAGTTAAACTTGCTGATAAAATTTAGACTCTGATAAATATGGCTTTGAAAATACGATATACTTTTGAACCTATCCTTACTAATGTTATAGATGCGAAAGTAACTCCGTCTGTCTGTCGCTCTTTTACGCAAAAACTACTGAACCAATCTAAATTAAATTTGGTACACAGATGGTCTAGAACTTGATAAAGGACATAGGCTACTTTTTAATGCAAAAAAGGGTTGTAAAGGGGGATGAAAAGTTGTAAGGAAGTATCGTCATTTTTAAAGCCAGAAGCTTAAAACTTATTTTTAGGCTTTTGATTAGATATAAATAAATATGACATTAAAATTTTTGTAAAATTTACCCTTAAGGGGTAAAATAAAAATAGGAGATGAAAAACTTTAGGAAAGTAACCTTTTACGCGGGCGAAGCCGCGGGCAGAATCTAGTTATATTATATGCCATATTAAGCGTATCACGGCAAGTTATGTCTGACTTGCATGAGCATGTATCTGACGTATACATATCCTTATTGTCTCCAGGTCTGCGTTTGTAGGCGTATACTTTGCGTAACATACACAAAGTATTATTTCAAATGACCGGGACCTTCGTCCTACCATACCCATTTTCAGAGTGAAATCATCCATTTTGTTTATGTAATTTGTATGATGATATCTGATGTTTAAGCGAGTACTAAACATTTGAAATAAAACTATTTTTCTCAAACATGCTTGGCAATTTGAGCATTATTTTCACAACCTTCTTCGAGATAAATCGAAATTGCTGTACTGACCAAATACTTGCGAGCAGCGGACGGCCAAAAATGTATGAAAATCCATATCTGTCGTGTTTTAGCGACCAAATAAATATATATGTAAATTCATATCTATCGTGTATTTTAAAAATGTAACGATTTGTTACTTCAAATTCTAGTAACCATATAGGCAACTTATAAGAGTTTTTTAAATTTCCAATTGGCTTGATAAAGATAGCTGTTTAATAATGAAAAAAAATGAACCCTTTAGCACTTGAAAAATGTTGTTCGTTGTTCTTCATGTATACAGTTCTACTTAATACTACTTAATTTTAATTTCCGCGCATTATTTGAGAAAAGCACTATACAAGTCTTGGCCACAATTAGGAATTGATGGACTTACGTATGTGTACTTCGGAGTCGCCTCGGCCCACATTTACACGTTCGTCCATCAATACCTCTTTTGCTGGTCGCTGCAGTATTGTACTATTACGTGTTCTATCTATCGCGTTTATATTTAACTTTTAATTCCTCGACGTTTCTAACACTTTACGGCGTTCATACGTGTAAAGTTAAGTTGAATTAAGTTTTCTATATATTTATAAATATAACTCTGCTGTACCTACATGTGACAACTAAACATCTACTATCTAAATGTCTGGACCGCTTTTGATGAAAATTTATTTGTGTATTGAAGAAGGGCTTAGATTAATAATTGGACCCAGTAGACGTTGCTGCAATTGATTTCAAGAAATTATATCTCCTTTTCCCTTCGTCCTTTTTAGATTTATATAGAACATCGACTTTGCATTAGAATAGATTCAAAGGCCACAATACCAATTAACATGGGTACATGATGAGCTGTACCAGGAGCTTCGCTTATAGATAAAGTTGTAGCTTAGAACAACGTATTAGAGTAAAATATAATAGTTCATAACAATTTACCTATTTGTAAGTGGCAATTCGTTCTAGTTGCTATAAAGCAGGATTTGCTTCAACTGGGTAGGTGGTGGTGGTGGTAATATATCCACGGTCATAGCCTCCCACTTACAATCTACCTACACACTAAATCTATCAAGCTTCCATCTTGGACCCCTTCATATTGTCGACCTATCACCACGAGAAAGAAAGGCATAGGGACATTGTATATCTAGTAACTTATAAGGAACAAGATTAATTTATTAAAATTTAAATTTGCTCAAAATACGTACTAAAAATATTTACGTGTTTCGTATTTTTATTTATTTAAATAGGTACTTATGTTATTATCATTTTGTAATGATCCATTTTTGGTGAGATAATTTATTGCTTCGAAATCACATTGTGTTATGGTAAGCTGATCTCAATGATGTCAGTTATGAATAAATTTGTAGTACATGAGAATCTGATGTTTGAAAATTTCCAGTTTTTACTTCCTTAAGCATTTGACATTTATATGAACTAATACTTTTATTTAACAATTATTTCTGTGTTACAAAATTGTTATTAATTTATAAATTAAATTATTAGAATTGGTAAGAAAGTTTATTGATGATGAATATAAATTAATATTTTTTCTTATAATTCTTAAAGATAACACGCTGTGCTTTTTGTGTTGTGGGGGATATTTGTGACACAAATTAGAACAACAATTTGAATCGTACTAAGTATTTGTTTGTAAGTATAAGCTGAAAAAAAATATATGATTTTAGTTAATCTTATCTTGTGTGCTTCTGGTTCACACCAAGCTCAAATGTTATCTAGCTTGTTTAGTGTTTAGAGATGACTAGTAAATAACATTTGTTTATATAAGAGTACAATCTAGCCAGCATATCTAATGAGGAAATTTTCCTAAACAAATAAAGATAAAAAAGTTTTCTTGTTCTTTCACGTCAAGTCTTTTTTACCCGACTGAAAGGAGTGGTATTGTGTTTAACAGTCTATGTATGTATGTATGTATGTATGTATGTTTGTATGTTCCTTTGAAGCACTATATATACCAAACGCCTGGGCCGATTTTTATGATTCGTACGTCAATCGATTCCTCTTAATCCGGCGAGTGTCACTAAAGATATGACGTTATTGAAAATTCAATATGGCGACTACTGGACGCCATATTGTGAAAATTAAAAAAATTAAAGTCAACAAACTATATCGAGTGGGGTATCGTTAAATAGGTATTTAAAAATCATTATTAGTTTTCTTTCAATATTTTTCGATTTGACTGACCGTTTAGGATCTATATCGATTTAAAGTTTCGTAACAACCTTTCTTACATATAGGTTTTTTAGACAATAGAAATTTACGATGAAAAAACGAAAAATTCATATAACTGAATGTGGATGGACATATACTGAAGTATCTATTAGGTATATTGTCCAATATACCATAGGTAGTCCTACCTAAAGTATCTAATGTCTGACGCGGTCGCCTATCTCCAATTTCTAACGATATAGTACTTTACTTCAGTCGAAAAACTATATATAGTTAGGTACTTACCTACTTATCAATAAATAAGATAACTATACCTACCTAGGTATTTATAACTAAAAAGTATAAAATAAAAAAAAATATTAAAAAAATCAAAAAACCCGACTGCGTAAAAAGTCACCAAAACTACGTACATAATAAAAAAAACTGAAAAGAAAAAAACAAGCACTTATTGCACCATTGAAAAGTTAGATTTGCTGTCGAATAAAGGATCCCGACTGTTCAGTTGTCATGTTCTATTATTAAAATATATTTCATTTTCTGCAATAGTATTTATTCAATAATATATTATGGAATTCTAGACCACCGGACATCTAAGTGCTTGTTTTTTTCTTTTCAGTTTTTTTTATTATGTACGTAGTTTTGGTGACTTTTTACGCAGTCGGGTTTTTTGATTTTTTTAATAATTTTTTTTATTTAAGTTCTCCTTTAAGTCAAGTCTCTAAAATGAAAAATAAATATCTGAAGGGGCGCGTCCCTAAAAAACGCGCGGGTAGCGGATAGTTTTAAATATATCTAAAAATTTACTGCATTGAATGATACTAAAAAAATATCTCAAATGCTTAACAAATGACTCTATTAAAACACCGTGTCATAATTTTAAGATAAGTCTTAACTTTCGAGAAAAAAATTCGTCAACATTGATCAAAAATATCGAAATCGACCTTTGCTATTATAACTATCTAGGCTATTCCGTTGATATATTTGTAAATATTTTCAATTGAATCTTGAGACGAAAGTAAGGATAACACATTCACCATTCAAGGTTTTTATTAATCTAAAACAAAAAAATATAAAATAATCCTTAACACCGTTGATTTTTTAGCCGAAATCATCCATAGATTTTACTATGAAACAAAAACGTTCTGTAATCAGCATTATAATAAAACACGTCCAAAGAGAAGTAATCAGTGCCGTCTCAGTATCCAAGGTGAGAGCACGTCCGTTAGTTGTTCGAGTCGAGCTCCATAACTTCGCGATAATTTCTTTAGGGTGTGTTGCGAGTGTCAGCGTCATACACGGCTGTTAATTTATATTCTTCGAGCAAATAAAAGAATACATATGCAAATTTAATTATGTATTTTTGTAAACCGAATTAATTGTCAAACACTATGCAAGTACTTATCGTAATCGTATCGAAGTCATATGTCATATGGGGCACCGAAAGAAAATTAATAATATAAAATAAACATAAAAAATAAGGTCAAATTCAAAATAAAGTAGTAAGTATAGTTATGCAGTAAATTATTCATTTTTTACTGACAAAAATGATCAAAATGGAGTTGCAAGCTTATATGGAACTATTGTTTTTAATGTTAGAGATTTCATAATTCGCACAATTTTTATACATTCGAATATATGTACCTAAATTGTATTGTGCAAACACAGCAATTAGAAATTCGATAGCTAAATATTGTTTTGAAATAATCACATTTTTAAGTGCAGGTTGCACTACGAATGTTTTCGATGAAATAAACTGGGAGCGCTAGTGTGCACCGTGTAAGCAATTCTACAATGTGAAGTTGTCGTTCTTCTCTCTAAGTATTTTGTTCTGTGTATAATACTCAGAAAGCATACACTCTGAGACTCTGACCCCACATTTTGCTGCCGGCTACTCACTGCATGCTTAGCGATGCGACAAGCTTATGCCTAATACACTGCGTGTTTTTTGTGACACTATGAAGATTCTACTAATACAAGCGTGTAATAAATATCTAACTAATGCAAGCACCGGCAATTAGATTTATTCGTTTCCAGGGTGCGTGTATTAATACTGTGCGATGCGTCTGTGTGATTAGAAAATGTGAATGTGTGTGTTCGATCATAAGTCCCCATGCTCGAGGACTGCAATCTTAAACTGTATAGTTTTCTTTTATGTTGCGTGTGTAATACCTAAATGCACTGGGAGTAATTTTCTTTTGTAAACGGAAAGCAATTGAGGTTACGAACGGTTACTCTACAAGAAAAGAACCTAAAATAAATTTTAATAGTAGGTTTTGGTTTGTCTATTGTCTTTTTTTTTATTCTGTCTTATTGCCTTAATATTTTTTATGACTACCTACTCATATTGTGTTAGTTGCTCACTGCGGTACCATACATCCATCAGAATATCGATATCCCCTTTTGGTTATAGGCGACCTCAAAAAGGTAGTGCCATAATCGCCAACGAGTAAGCAGGTGCTTGGTGCTATAATAGTGGTAGGACCACGCTGTTGATAGTTTTTTGGCTATAGCCGCGGGCCGGTTCATCCGTGGTAGTACCATACTCTCGCAGAAGATCGACATCTGAGTAATGGCAATGTGGTATTGCGCTTCGTTCGGTGAGCGAGAGAGCCGGAAGCCTAACTGGGGTGGGTTTGGGATTTTATTGGCAGGCAGCGGCTTAAGCTGGGCGGCAGTTACACTTACCATCAGGTGTGCTGCTCGCTATAAGCAATAAAAAAAAAATAGTAGGAGGTTAGGAGAGTGTTGCTATACTTCTTTATGATGAAAATGCAGTGGTTTTTGTGTCTCCCACGGGAAAGTAATGGGTGGCGGATGGTGGTACATTATGTTCTTAACTCCTCATTACGAACGGGAATAAGAGACGTCTTAATTTTGTATACACATTTATGTCTATATGTAGCCGAATATTATTAAATTAAAATGTATAATTAATAATTATATGTATAATATTAAAATGTGTAATTCGTTTGCGTTAATTATATGTTTGTAAAGGCTCCGCAATACAGGGCTTATTTCTTTATTGCAGGGTGGTGTGAAAAAAATACCAAAAAAAAAATATTCTGAAGGTATACGATTCTTCATTTTCGCAATATATATTTTTTACTGAGAGATTACTCTGTGATTTTTGTAATACAGAGGGACAACAATACCATTACTAAAAACTAAATAGAAGTTGTTTAAGAAGTTGAAGAAGAAGTTGTTTAAATTTCAGGCAGAGTAAACCACTAACAATACTAACATAAGTAATTTAAGCATGATTATCTATTATTTGATATACTAAAATACTAATAAATAAATGAATTAATGTAAACAATTATGGATATTTTTATCTGAATTAAATTATTATTATTATTAAGTTATAAAATATTTTTTGGCCGTAGTTCTGTATGCGTAGTTTCTCCACATGCGTTGTTCCTTCATTCCCGTAGAAATGTCATTATAGTCTATATGGAATTCAAAGATAAGTGTAGCTATTATTGAAAATTACTGAATTTAGAATTCTCAGTTGCTTTTTGCTCTTGGTGGCGAACGAGTAAACAGCACACCTGATGGTAAGTGTTGCTGCCGCCCATGGACCTTTGCAATACCAGGGGTATAACTAGACTGCTGCCTACCAATGAAAATCTTAAATCTGCCCAGAAAGTTGGGCTTCCAGCTCTCTCACTCACCGCATGAAGCACAGTAGCACATTGCCGCTGTTCAGACGTCAATTTTCTGCGAATGGTCCTACCTCAATTAAAAATTTCAGTTCAAAATATTCCTCGATATATTATAATATTTAGTAATAACGAATATATATTTTTTCGCAGGTGTGCGCACTGTCGCCTCGGGAGCGGGTTGCTGAATCCTTGGCCCTCACTTATGCCGAAGCTCCTGGGCGGCCGTTACCAGACGTCATCGCTCAGCCGGGTCTGTCGTACGACGAGGTCCTCCACGATGACTTCCGATTCGATTTGAACGCTCACGACGTCATGGTCTTTCTACACATACAGAAGACAGGTGGAACATCCTTTGGAAAGCATCTAGTCATGGATTTAGATCTTAAGGTTAGTAATTAAAATTCACTTATGTAACTATAAACTAACAGCCTACATTAAATGCACCTGTTTCTCCTGTTATCTCGTAGGTGTCTAGACATGACATACAATGTGGGTAGTCGGAATGTTAGTGGGCGATTAAACTTCGTGTCAGCTGGCTTTAGGTACTAAAACTGCATTTCTGGAACCTAAATGTATAGCAATTCAATAGATGACATTAGATCTAAATCTCCAGTTGCTGCATAACATTGAAAAAATCACTTAATTTCTAAAATAAATGAAGTCAACTTTTCAGTATGACTTCGGATTTTCCAACAGCCCGGTAATGCGAAGGGAAGCGACGAATTGCTAGATTTACCTCTGGCAATTTCAAATCAGAAATTCACAATGAAAAATCTGCGAGGAACGTGACTGACACATGAAACGAGGGTGTTATACCGAGAGTGGGCTATTAAAGAGCGCACAGCATGGTGACACAGCGGAATTGTCAAAAATGGCGAACGCGTTAAAAGAACTTGCAATATCATCCTGTGTACTTGACTTCCCGCCCCAGCACTTTGTGTTATCATCTTTACGAGTTAAATTACACATTTGGTGGGTAACACAATTGAAATCCGTGGGTTCATGAGAGCGGTTATGTCAAACATAAGCACATACTATGTAGACATGAATGTAAATGATAATAGAGTAATTAGAGGCGTTGTGGCTGACTCGTCAAACATTTGAGTCACTGAATATAAGCTCCCAGACTTAATTAAAAATGAATTTCTAGAGTTGGAGTTCGGCGCAGTTTATTTACATTTTGCTATAATCCTGAGATTAATTTGATTTTTTCTCTTTTCGCTGACTGTTATCTTTAGTTACATAAATTGATGACTCTGCGTTCGAAGTGCGATAAAATGAAGCTTTTTATACTGAAATCTGAGATTGCTTTGCGGTTAGCGTTTTTATACGAATCTCCTTTTTGATTACATTTCTCAAATACATATTTATATTTTTTTATTAATATTGCCCACCAATCATTACATTTTTAATTTATTAAACCTTCTTTTCAAGCTATTGATTATTGTTGATGAAAAACCATAATGACTGAAGTTGATACTTTACGATTGGGAGTTGGCCTTAGTTGGCCTAATTGTGCTACCAACCAAGGCTTACAAGATAGTATTTTTACAGCTTAAATAATACGAGTATATTTTTATGAAAAAAAAAATGCCAATTACAAAATTCAAACCTATGTTTTTATAGTTTAAAGAAATTGAAAAAAAAAAGGAAACTGACCGTTAGCTGTCCCGTAAGAATCTATGCATTTTAGTTTTACTAATATGGTCGATCATAAATATCATAATCTCACACTTATTAGGAAGCTTGTGACTTCTATTACAACCAAAGATTATCAAATTCAAAAAGTGTAGAATACTATGTTTGAATCAATTAGAGTGTACGTAGTTATTGGCGTATTGAGATATTAAGATGTCTACGTATTTTTCATTTTGAAAATAAATTAGAAGCTTCTCATACAATCAATCAGTTACATCACGTTGGCGAGACAGTTTGCAAAACCTTTGACATCGAGTTTGTGATGTTACTTGTTTACATCTCTGAGATTTTGCGACAAGTGCCCTCGGGTAAGGAAGGGTAGTGACCATTGTACAGTTAATCTTGGACCTGAGATCCATGCCACCGCTCGAATCCCAGGTTAAAAATAATATGGCTCTACAGAGTCGTTGGTAACTTTTTAAAATATTATATAATTTAAAATAAACTTTTAATAAGTTCGAACTAACTGGTTAATTCAGACAAGTAGCTAATTTTACAAATACCTGTTTTTGTTTTGTGATGAACTGCTATTAATGATAGAAAATGAATAATATAATTATGAGAATATAGTACAATGATAACGTTATTTATTTAAGATCTTTCAAAGTATTAGTGAGTTTTCCAATGCCACGATTTTGCGTCAAACTAATCGTTTTATTAGGTACTTTATTCATAAATGACTGATACAGTTCGGTAATGTTGAATATTCCATAATCTTAATGGACCTGTATTCTGTCACTACGTTGAGATAAAATAATTTCTGAGAAACGGCCACCAAAATTGAAACATAATTTAGGTTATTGAATAAAAACAACGTCATTATATTCTATAGGATCAAAGGTCATAGATAATATAGAGGATGGTAATTATGGTTGCGTGCGCGCACCCGCCTTCTCACGTACGCAATGCAAAATTAATAATTTCATTCATTCGTTCTCAAGTGGGCATACTGAATGAATGCTATATTCATTCATCTATTAGAATAATTAGGTACGTTTTCTATGAGTTCTTTGTATTTAGTTCAAGATTAACATACTCGTAGACTGCTTGCTTGACATTCTTGTTACAATTATATATTAATAAATACAATAAAAAGTAGACATATTTTACTTCAACTTTATGACTAAATCATGAGATTTCGCGTATGCATCTTTTTCCAATTTAGTTTATCTTATTTGTTGAAAAAACGTCAAATAGATCATGTATTATTTTTGTAAATAAAGTGATATTCCATACAGCATCGAAGCGTAATCGACTTATTTTATTAAAATATTGTCTTATTGTTAATTATCATCCCACACTGCAAAAAGATTTTTCTAAGAAAACATAAAAGATTATGTACTAAGAACGTTTTGTTCATTTTTCATTGCCTGCTCTAGTTATTCTAGATATATAGTTTGTCCATGTGTTAACTGGCTGAAGGCTATACCAGAGCGCGGCTCAAAACGAGGTCGCGTGTTTTCAACCGCAGTGTAAATATTTTAACGCTTCGCATGCCTCACCCGGCTTGGCTGGGTTGCCTACTGTATTGGCATGTGTGGCTAACAATACAAGGAATGTCTGAAATATATTATATAATGAAACTATTGAACTATAAGTCTGTTCTTAAAAAGTCGACTAAAAGGCTGATTTCGACAAGGCTATTGTAGGATTATTTCGCCAATCAAAATATGCCGAAAAGCAATTGCTTCATCTCACGATCGATTCTTTCATTCATACAAGAGAAACCGCCTTCGAGTGATATTGGTATATTTTACATCGGCAAGGCAATTTGCTTATGTTATCTTTCTAAAATAATGTCTAATGTCTACTCTTTAGATAAGGAGTTTTTATTTGTTGATAGCTAATTATTGTTTAATTGCCGCCAGACCCTTAGCTTTATTTGGCTTTTGTTTTTGCAAGTTCAGTTTCGGTTAAATTGAGTAACTTAGCAAAAAAATAAAAATGTGTAGTTGTCCTTCATGGGTTCTTGCTGTGTGATAGCGGCTACGAATACTACCAACCTATACTTTGCTCGTGAATGTCGTAAAAGACGTCTAAGAGCTTTATATCGACCTGGGCCAATTCCACCTGATGCCGTTTGGTCAACAATTACATTCCCATGCGGGTTGACATCAGGCAGGCGGCTGGTCATGAAACTTTTGCAATATGTATGTTTACATGTACTCGCAAAAATGAGTCCGAAAATCTAATTCTCAATAACAAAAAAAAATATTGTAATTATTTTATACTTCACAGTTGGTGTAGTGGTTTATATATCGCGACCTTCCGTGGCAGTGCCTTGGGTTCGATTCCCACGCAGGACAACACTTTGTGCGATCTACAAAGTGTTGTTCTGAGTCTGGGTGTAATTTGTCTGCGTTAATTGCATGTTTGTAAAGTCCCCCCGCAATACAAGGATTATTTCCTTAGCGCAGGGTGGTATTTAAAAAAAAAAAAACTTCATGCGCGTGTATTTTAATATTGATTATAGATCTGTCCATTAAGTTTCATCTACAAATTTCATGATACGGTATAGATGTCTTCTTCTTGTATTCAATTTTTAATTTCAGGGAGACTAACAAAGAATGAGTATAATTAGAGCACGGTTTTTTAATGTGATTAAAGTCTTTAAGATAATTAGCAAAAGCCAAGGCTCTCCCTAACCTTTTCCTACTGGAGGATGAATATTGAATTTGTTGCTCAATATGGCTAAAGTCGAGCATATGGCAGACTATTATTATTAAGTAAACATTTATGATTGATCGTTCTAGATTCAGATATTTTTTTTTTAATATAAGAAATCGTATTCCTTATGATTTTGTAAATTAAAAAAGAGTAAGTAAATTTTTTGAAAGATATCAATCCGAATGAAAACCTTAATATCCGTTGTTTCAGTCATGCTCAGAATGGGGAGGGAAATAAAAATGATGTCGCTCAGAGGAATGAACAATTGTTCGTAGACACGATATCATAAGGTTTTTACATTGAGACTTAAGACGGCTTTTGACTATAGGATATAATATAATATATATTACATCTTGAGATATATTATTTTATCGCTCGTCATACATTTTGTACGAGACCGTTCACACTGTGCTATAATATATATATTATATCCCGAACTATAAATAATTTTTCGACCAAATAAGCGATATTTTGAAGAAGTATATTTTACCTCACGTGCCCGGACAGTACCGCGCCTCCCCCTCAGTTTGAACGGTGACTGAAGCTAAACTGTTCCAAAATATATGTGAAAAGCAATCGCGGGGTGTAATATATAGCTGAAGATGTGATATTATATTACATCCCATAGTCAAAATCCGGCTTTACTATCAGTGTATATTGTGTCATCTTTAGTTATAAAGCGAAATAATTTTATAAGATTTATAAACTACTAGCAGACCCGACCACGCGTTGCTATGGCTAATGTAGCCTCAGTAACACGTGATGGTTATGCTAATAAATTGTAGTTTATATGAAATGTTTGTACGTTTAACATAGCGCCATCTATTAAAAGATTACTCAATCCAGTCAACAGATACCACCATCTGTTAGAATCATTTGGAGATGACAGATAATTATGACTGTTAAATAATAAACAAATAATTTACAATAAAATAATATTTTGCTACTATAAATTGAAATAGAAGCTATCCTATCTTTTAAGTTGAATCAAACTACATATGCTGTGCAAATTTGATTAAAATTGGTTTAGTACTTTAGTAGTCCATTGCGGACAAACAACATGATGCGTAATTTATATATATTAAGATGACTATAATTGAAAACTTTTATTTATTGAGTATTTAAATATTTAGTTGAATTTAAACCCTGTGGAATTAATCTGATGAGGAAATAAATAAATACGTTTTTTAGTATTTTAGAAATAAAGTCTCTTAAAGTTCTCATTACGAATATCTATTATCATACATTATTCTCTTGGTGGCTCTTGTGTCTGGGAGGCGTTCCTGTTGCTCCTCAATTTATGTTGGAGCTCGGGAATGGTTCCCAGGGACTGGAATAGCGCAGTCATCGTGCCTTTGTTTAAAAACAAGGGTTCACGTTATGACTGCGCAAATTACAGAGCCATAAGCTTGACCAGTTTGGCAGCAAAAGTGTATGGAAAAATTATTGAAAGGAGAATGAGGATGGTGTCCGATGGTTTACTGTGTGAGACACAAGGAGGTTTCAGGAGTGGAAGGGGATGCATGGATCAAGTGTTCTCTCTGCGCAACATTGTGGAGAAGCATCTGGCTCTAGGTCAGAGGGTTTTCTGCAGTTTTGTGGATCTGGAGAGAGCATTTGACACGGTTGTACGAAAGGAACTTTGGGACATTTTACCGGAGTATGGTATTAGCGGTAAACTGCTACAGGCTGTGCAGTCCAGTGACATGGGCTGTAGAGCCTGTGTGCGGCTGGATGATGGAATGTCGCCTTGGTTTGACGTCAATATCGGCGTTAAGCAGGGGTGCGTTCTGTCAGCCAGGCTGTTTATCATATATCTGGATAAATGTCTCCAAAGGTTGAACGATATGAATGTGGGAGTCCAGATGGGCGACTCAGTGGTCACTGCTCTGCTTTATGCAGATGATGCAGTCCTGCTGGCACAGTCAGCGACTGACCTGCAGACCCTAGTCGACACAATGACAGAAGATTGTAAGAAAAGGGGTCTACGCGTGAATGTGAGCAAAACCAAAATAATGGTCTTTGAAAGAGATAAAACCAGAACAGATGTAAGAGTAACAATAGGTAATGATGTACTAGAGCAAGTGGATGAATTTGTATATCTTGGATGTGGATTTAGCCGAGATGGAAGGTACACCACTGATATAGAGCGAAGAGTGAATGCGGGAAATAGAGTGAACGGAGCGTTGGGGCAACTTCTCGGCAGCCACCACCTCAGCCAGAAGGCACGTGTAGCAATACATAACGCAGTGCTTGTCCCAACATTACTGTATGGAAGCGAGAGTTGGGTATGCAGAAAAGAGTTTGATAGTAAAATTAATGCGGTCGAAATGCGATCACTGCGGAAAATCTGTGGAGTTAGGCTGACCGACCGCATTCGTAACGACGACGTAAGAGAGCGAGTAGGTATGAAAGAGAGTATTGGTGTAAAGATGCGAAAGGGAATGCTCCGATGGTTCGGACATGTGGAAAGAATGCCGAACGAACGCCTGGTTAAGAAGATATACAATGCGAAAGTGGAAGGATGTAGGTACCGAGGGAGACCGAGACTAACCTACCTAGACCAGATCGGTCATGTACTGAAGGAAGGTGGAGTCAAGAGTCTCCGAAACCGGCGAGCGTGTATGAAGAGAATTATGAATGTTGAGGAAGCGAGTGAAGTATGCAGAGATAGAGTTCTCTGGCACTCTGTTCTCTCTGCCTACCCTGCAAGGGATATGGCGTGATGATATGTATGTGTATGTATGTGTACATTATTCTCCTACTCTTATCCCAATTACTTACGGTCGATACAATATGTACTCTTCTTTCATAGTACATATTGTAAAGTTATTGGCAATAGTTTTATGACCGGCTGCCTGCCTGACGTCATCCTTACTTGGAAACGTAATTGTTGACCAAACGGCATCAGATGGAGTTGGCCCAGGTTGTTTTAAGGCTGTTGGTCGTCTTTTACGACGATCAACAGACGACGTCTTCCACGAGCAAAGTAAGGGTTGGTAGTATTCGTAACCGCTACCACACAGCAATATCTAATATCATACAATGGTTAAAACGTATAATAATTCTTTTTTGTCCGGTACTATGAATGTTTTTGTCGAATAAAAATAGTTGAAATTATTTTTTCTTCAGTGAAAATCTTGTCAAAAACTATCCAGCCTTTTCATAGATTAGCCGGCGAAAATAAAATAGACAGATGGACGAAATTTAAAAAATGCTTTAATGGTGTTCTGTATACGTTTTCATATGGATTTAATTAAAAAAAATAATAATATTCCAAACAGACACTTATATTTTATTTATTTGTATAGATTATTTATAAATATAGTATCTATTAAAACAGTGACTCTTTTCAAAAAGTCTTTTCAGCATTAAGAAGCAGCAAACTACAATTTCACAAACTTTTCACATTTTTACTATTAGAAATATGTTTTTTATTATGTTCCTTCAGACGGTGCCAACAAAACAAATTCCAAATTTCACTACATCATATAAATTTCTTTGGTGAGATTTATTTACCGTGGAATAAGTAGTCTTGTTGCCGTGCTGGTTGTGACTGCGACACCTATTCTTGGTTCCTTATGTATGTATAGATGATTGCTTTGATACTTTAGGAGTGAAATTAGATTACTATTCTATTGGAGTACTCGTAGGTTGTACGATGATAAAGAAAAGTTGAAACAGTAAAATAAGTAGTCAGATCGGTATAGTTACATAAGACGGTCCTGTAATTAGAATATTTTAGTCCAGTTTATAACGTCACTTAGTAAGTACTGAAAGATACCGCCGCCATCTTATATTTCACATTATAGTGTGAAATATTTTAAGCTGTGTGGTAGCGGCTACGAATACTACCAACCCTTACTTTGCTCGCGGATGGCGTAAAAGACGACTAAGAGCCTCATAACGACCTGGGTCACACTAACTGATGCCGTTTGGTCAACAATTACATTCCCAAGGAGGGTTTATGTCAGGCAGGCGGCCGGTCATAAAACTATTACCAATAACTTATACAATATGTACTATGAAAGAAGAGTACATATTGTATCGACCCCAAGTAATTGGGATAAGAGTAGGAGAATGATGAGTGAGAAATATTGTTGGGCTCGAGCCTCTTCTACAGTGGAAAGGGAATTAATCTGTTATACCACGCTGGGCAAACGAGTTGGTGTAGGGTTTTATTCCGAGTTTACCTTCTCTTGCAGTAATTTTATCCGCTTGTGTACCTTAGTCGGCTCGTACGATCACCTACGGGTAAGAAAGGGGGTGGTGAATTGTATTTTTACTCCGTCACCATACGGATAAACCGAATCGTAACAATTATATTTTGTTACGTAACTTTTAGTAAATATTTAATAAACGCTGAGATTTATCATCATCATTTTCATATCAGCTCATATATGTCCTACTGCTGGGCTGGAGCCTTCTCCACAAAAGAAAGGCGATCGACCTGCTATACCACGCTGGTCATTAATTTTATTTCGAGTTTTTCTTTTCTTGCACTGATGTCATTATCATCATCATTTCAGCTCATATATGTCCCATTGTTGGGTTCGAGCTTCCTCTATAATGGGAGGGAAATTAATCCACTATGCCACACTGGTTAAACGTGTTGGTCTATACCAATCCCTATGGATTTGCTTCGAGTTTTCCTTTTCTTGCATAGATGTTATATGCGTTTTATATTTCTCAATCATCTCTTATGATCATCTACGGGTAAGATAGGGGTGGTGAAATTGTATTCGCACTTCGTCACCACAGGGATGCCTTAATTGTCTTTTACGACACGTGGTCGTATAGCCAACGTTATTACACTGAAAGTGGTGAGAATTGGGACTTTTGTTTTACTGAGAAAATGTCGTAGGAAACTAAATAACACTTTTTTTTAGCTCTGGTATGTAGAAACATAAGATTGTTGACTGTGATAATGTATGTTTTTTTGTCCTTATGTTCGATTCTGAGACAAAGCTATAGTTATGCCTGAGGTATGTTTTAATAAATTTTATGCTACAAAATTCTCAAATAACATATAATCTGTAACAGTGTAACTGTAAACTGTATTCATGTTTAGAAAATTACGCTTTATTATGTCTGAATATAGTTTCATTCAGACATGCTTGTGTAAATTCCTCTACGGTATTAAACGCGAGAACTTCATAAAAATATTACTATCGTTTTATAAGAAGCTCTCATAACACCAGGTACATATTATCGAGTAATATATTCTCCAATGATTTTATTTTAAACTAGTGCTGTCTAACACATGGTGTGATGTGCTTCACTAGATAAAAACGTCGAGTCTATTTATTTCTAGTCTAGATCTATTTATAACGTTGAAATCGGAACGATTTTTATTTCTATGAAACGGGCAGATAAATTGCTATTATATGTCGCGGACGTTGTCATATGAGTTAGTAATTCACCTGATCGTATCTAATGGTAAGCGGAATCTTTACTTGATTTTGTACATTATACAACGATAATAATAGAGTTTTAACTAAACCGTTACTTCAAATATTAAAAGATGATAGAAATAGTTGTTAGCATTTGAGATGATTTGAGACAGGTAGACATAATTTGTCTATGTCTTTCAATTCACACTAATTTTCACGGAGTAGCGGTACCGGCTGGAGTATATGCTCAAATCAACTAATTATAAAATCGTCTATCCCTAAAATCCCTAATCATGACCACATAGAGCATGGTCGTATACTATGCAATAGTGTGATTGGTTTGAGTATCTTCAGGTGGTCGCCGCCCAGCTATACTCTACCAAAATGATTAAATTAAGAAATTTGATATTTTAAACGAGGTTTAATACCAAACATAAGCTGATAAAAATAAAGGAAGTTTTCGAATTTAAGTTTACTAGTATTTAAATGTGAAATTTTGTTAAGATGTTTGCATGTCTCAATCACGCGCAAACCGTTAAACAGATTTGGATGAAAATTAGCACATAGATAGACCTATTTCTAGATTAACCCATGGGATGATTTTATCCCAGTAATATTGGAGTAAAAATTCAACTTTAGTTACTGTTTACCCGGGCGAAGCCGCAGAAGCTAGTAGGAAATAATAATAACGTAGAATGCTTACTTTGAAACCTTTTGTTAGTAGGTATATTGAAAAATGGGATTAAAGCTAGTCATAAAGAAAATTTTAGATTCTTAAGTTTTAAAGGATAAAAATACGGCAAATTCTTAGTGTGAAGAAGGAGTAAGAATTCTATTTTACCTGTGGGTTTCGTGAGAGACGACTAAGGGATATAATAAGCATTTGAAATCTACGCAATAGAAGGAAATATCGAGATAAAACCTTACACCAACCCGTTCAACCAACATGGTACCTATGTAGGGCAATTTCCCTCCCATTGTACATACTCCATGTTTGAAATCAGCGGTGGGACGTATATGAACTGAAATGAAAGAATGAATGGAGGAAATGAAAGTTGGAAAATTTTGGTGCCTTTTGTATGAAAATTTAATAATGCTTTAAAATACCATAATGTCGTTTTTCTATCACAAATTTTAATTCTAAAATGTATTTCTATTAAACGGACAGAATAAAATTCTAAAATTCACAAATATTAAAAAATGAAAACAAAAATATAAGAAATTTGAACACGATGACGTTTGTCATGTCAGTGAGCGTAACATAATATCCAACAGCGATGTTTGCCCATTTTTGTAATTACTAACTAATCCATTTATTGCTCCCGTGCTATTTTTGTGGCTATACCTTTTATTTCTCAAGGGTTAATTGAAAGTGGAATACCCATATCTCATTGAGTTCGACTGACAAAAACTAGTATAACAAATATTAGAATTGTTCTGATGAACATACATACATACCATCACGCCATGTCCTTTGCAGGGTAGGCAGAGAGAACAGAGTGCCAGAGAACTCTATCCTTGCATACTTCACTCGCTTCCTCAACATTCATAATTCTCTTCATACACGCTCACCGGTTTCGGAGACTCTTGACTCCACCTTCCTTCAGTACATGACCGATTTGGTCTAGGTAGGTTAGTCTCGGTCTCCCCCGGTACCTACATCCTTCCACTTTCGCATTGTATATCATTGTATATCTGATGAAAAATTTAATGAAACTTTTGTAGGATTGAATAATTGAACTTATTGTCAACAGTAGATTAAACTGGGCAGTTGGTCTCTAATGGCACTGTAATTAGGAGCATTGTGGTTGCTTCGTCAAACATTTTAATAGTTTTTTTTACGCCGAGCTTTCAGACTTAATTAAAAACGAAATGTTCATCTATTAAATTAATGTTTTATCAATTATGTGCAGAACTGTGAAAGTTTTCGTTATAAACAGTTCTAAAACGTTTCTTGGTTGAAAATATGAAAAAAATATGGTGGCAAATATTAGTAAGATAACATTACATTGACTATAGGGTTTACAGGTAAAACTAAAATCCACATGCAATACAAATTCTGCTGTATTTAAATTGGTAAAGCACGAAATTCCAATAGACCTGGGTTTAACCCACATGTGTTAAAATTTGGGGTTGGGATTTGAGTTTCACTTATGGTATCTTTTATGGCGGTTTATCAGCTTCACAATTTATTTTAATTAATGGACTAGCATAATTAGTTGTTTAGTAAAATTCTTCTTCTTTAGTTCATATATGTTTTACTATTGTGTGCAGGACCTCTCCACCATAGAAGGCATAAATTATCAATTTTCCTACGCTAGCCAGATGGGTTAGCATAGCTTTTATTTCTAGTTTTTCTTTTGTGGTAGTAGTATCCGATTACTTTTATGATATTCACACAAAATTATTGGACGGTGAATAGTTTTTTTACACTAATACCGTATGGATTTATATAAAAATAATTACGTATAGAGAAATTTTAGATTTGTTTTTAATATCTAGAAGTGGTACGCAGCAACTTAGTAGTCCATAATCTGTAAATATTTGAAATACTCTGCCATACTAAAATTCTGATATACAATTAAACTTGTCTAGTAATTTGAGTTACAATGTTTCAATAATGCTTCCCCACCCACGCGTTCCATTAACCGCATGTTCAGTAAAGTTGTAGTTGTATTCACTGTACATTTATTTACTCGGTACGTTACGTTCGTGTAATTTGGTATTTGAGTATCTCGCGCCGCTTGTGAGCTGCGGAAGTCCGGCCGGTTCGTTTCCGTCCTCCTAATTTACTCTGCGATTTGGCCACACTATCCCTCTTCGTGTTTCAAATATAGGTATATATATATATATATATATATATATATATATATATATATATATATATATATATATATATATATATATATATTTTCACTAAACTTAGTAAAATAAATAAATATATATATATATATATATTTATTTATTTTACTAAGTTTAGTGAACTACTTGATACTGGTACATAATCTTACTCTTGAAGTTGCCAGTCTTTACGGCTAGTGGCATATGGAAAATTAGGGCGCAGCCTCTAGCTACGCTGGACCTTACATTGCATACTATGCATCGGAGTAAGAGTTATATATATGATGGCCCCTCAGTGATGAATCCCATCTTTTTGCATTCATCTTACTTTAATATCAGGATGACCGAACTTTGCTCCGTATTTTCTTTTTAGTGTGTTTTGGAAGATATAATTAAATGTAATAAAAATAATTAATAAAATAATGAAGAAAAACGCAGAAAAATAAAAAGCTAAAGATCCGCACCGAGCTCCGTATTATTTGGATTAGACTGCTCGATTTTCCAACTGAGCTGTTCTGTCTATTCTTAATAATAATAATAATTTTTATTTCAGAGTATAGAGCTCCATATTTTGTTAGTAACAATAAAAACTTAAGAACTAGTGTTAGTAACATTGACATAATTAACTTATAATCTATAAACAAAACTAACAAAAACTGTTGGTCGTCCGAACCTGCGGGTATCTACTTAACTGCATGCAGTCGTATCCAACGCCTCAGGATCGGCGATTCCCACCAATCAGCCAAACCCTCAATGACAGCGTGAAAATTTACTTTCATATTCTAATAGTTTTCAGCCAAGGAAAAATTATATATGTATTTTGTTGCTTTAAAATATTGACAAAACAATATTTGCTATAAATGAAACCTAGCTAGATCCATTAATCGCCCCTGGAACCCCTTGCATGCTAAATTTCATGAGATTCATTGGAACCGTTGCCGAAATTCAGATTATATATTTATATATATATATATATACAAAAATTGCTCGTTTAGAGATATTAGATAGATAATTATAAGCAAATCATTAAACGAAGTTATACCGAACATTCTGAAATAAAGGAATTGCTTTCGGTGGTCCGCTTAGTAGGCAGCGAGGAAAACAGCTTGTTCTGAGCCCTTACACTTTTTCGTCGCCCCAAATGATCAAATAGGTGACCAATTTAGCTATTTTTCGGACCTACTATAGTGGTCACACCATAGTAGGTCCGAAAAATAGCTAAATTGAAATCATAACTCCTTAAAACGCGAAAGGTATTTAAAAATATAATAATATTTAATAGCAAAGATGGTTCAAACATCATCAAAATTAGAGGCTATACGTCATATATATATATATATATATATATATATATATATATATATATATATATATATATATATGTATATATATGTATATATATGTATATATATATATGTATATATATATATATGTATATATATATATATATATATATATATATATTTATATCGTTACTTGCAACCTAGGTAATAAATTCATCTCGTTTCGTGCCGATTGTCCGCGGCGGGCGCCTCTCCCCTGTCGCTGCGATACAGATTTCACTAGTAATTTCCGTACATAGTACCGGCTCCCCCCCTCTCACGCCCAATCGAGGAAATGAAAATCTCGCACGTTTAAATTGTGTGCTGATTTACGATTTAACATTTCTACAGAAATTTAAATATTAGTAGGTATACGTGAAATGTGGCTTGATATTTTGTTGTTATATGAGTCAAACCCGTATGCTTTTACGCCTTATTTGTCGTGGGAGTCGTAAAAGTCGTCTTAGGGAGTAAGTGGGTAGCATATCTCGCCTTGAAATGTGTAACACTAAGGACGAATGCTAATTTGCCTGTCAAGCAGGTATTATCCTTATTAAAAATATGAATGACAATAAAACAACTGTGACAGCAGATCTGGCATTACATATGGACCCATGGTATCAGGCTCAGCGGCAGCAGGCGATGGTAAAATTCGTACTTGAGATCAGATTACCATTGGAAATTTCGTAGATAATATTTGAAAAGGATCTTTGAGTTAGAAGAAAAATTGAGTAAAATTCCATGCAAGATTGTGGGATTAAGGATGTGCACAGTTTTCTCTATAGTAAGGCCACGATAGTCCTTCATATGGAGCGTTTGCCAACTTATCTAGGGTTGTAATCTGACCACAGCCGTTCCAGAAATTAAGGGGAGAAATATGGTTAAAAATGTCATACATCTTTTTTATGCTTGGCGATCGTGTGAAGCAGGCACGGGCAACTAATAAATGATAAACGAAAACACCGTAATCCAATAAAGAACAAAAGAATCATCAGTCTTTATGATTGCCTATTGTCTTGCGTCATCGTCAGCCAGCAACAGATAGAGCACTATTTAGCACTAAATATAATTTGTTTTTTGCAGAGGCCATGTAACTGTCAGCGAGCACGAAAACGTTGCCATTGTTTTCGACCACACAGTAACGAAATATGGCTCTTCTCAAGATACTCCACCGGTTGGAAGTAAGTATAGAAAATATACGGTCTTGCTAATGCTTAGTTTGATATTTTAAGCCCGACTCAGTGTTATTCTTTAACATATTTTTTATATGATCAACAAGATTGATGAATATAAGCTACGTATCTAATTATAATTCCATATACGGCTTTTAACTTTGCTAAAGAGTTAAAATTATATTGTAGTGCAATAAATTCATGGCGTGATAATTATTTCGGGCGTTAAATTTGAATATGAATTATGATTGTGTCGTGCGTGTAACAAGAGGGACGTTCGATTACATCAGCGACGGCGACAACGTGTCCTTGGGCCTATAGCCTTCCTCTTTTGGGCATCCAAATGCGCCGAATGTATATAAATAATAGGTACTTGATATGCTGGAACCATGCAAATCACTTCTCCCGACTATTGTTCGCCGCCCTTGGGGATTATACGACTGTCCGGACGTGGCGTGAATCGTTGATTGAAAACGAATTTCAATTTGATTACTACTGACCTGGTCCAGTGGTCGTAAACATTTGTATGCGAACAGAATTCTGTATGTACATATATAACTACATAGGTTGGCAAATATTGCGCATACAAGGTGTCTGTATTTCTTCGCGTTGCTCGGAGATAGTCATAGAAATAAATGGTATGGGATAATGGACACAGCCTATTTGTCCGACCCACCGTCTTGGGACATTGTCATATAAATGTGTTTATTTGTGTAATGTACCTTAGACACATAGACATAACTTTTTGTCTTTATATATATAATAAATAAATATTATTTATATGTTAGGTTCGTGTATATAATTATGTTTGCGTGAAATTATATTTCTTTTAGTGCTAAACTTTATTCCTGAAGGGAGGATGTGGAAATGTCCGTTTACATTTTTATTGTATAACTTTTTATGTCTTATGTAATCAGCGTACCTACTGCCAAATCTAATCTTTACCTATAATAAAAAAAAACTTGTATATGATAGCAGAATAACAAGGCAAATTGTAAAGTGGCTAAAATGTTAAAGAAGTTTTACTTATTAGTTTGTGCTTAGTAATAAATATGTTTTTGTGCTAGATATTTTCTCAGTAATGTCACTTTCCCATTAGGTGGCGGCAGTATATATGATATGTTACCTTTTTAAGTCAGTAAATGGTTTTGCCATAGTAATTATTACAATGTACAATATTAATAAGTGGCTAAATGAAATATTATAATATTTTATTAGCAGTTATACTTTTTTAGGCGCGAATCCTTCGCGCCAATTTACCAAAACATATAAATGTTTCGTTTTATCACTTACAATGGATGGATGAATGGACGTACGGACGAATGGCATTATATCATCAAAAACTATTTAAACCGCGTGTGACAGTTACACACAATTTTTACTTGGCAATCAATATTGTATCAAAAATTTGCGGTTAAAATTGATCAGTAATTTTTAATGACGAGATAAAAAAAACTTTAGATATATTGTTGGATCTCTAATACCTTATAGCTCACGTAACCGTTCATGCTGAAAGACATCGAATAGTTTGAACATCATGATAATTAAAACAATCAAAACGTGATAAAATGCATAAAAATAATTTTATTGTATCTATTTATTAGTATTTACTTAAAGATCAGAATCAATTTAACACCTCTACATTTTTAATTTAAACGAATTCATCTAAATATTAAAATAATTATATCGAAATGTTTTTGACACCTGCTGACTATAATTCGGTGGTTTTCAATTTTATCGTTATATTGTGATTCGTTGATTATATCAAGTTGCGTTGCGTTCAGAACTGTCAACGATTCATTGTCATGCCGCTTAGCAAGTCATAAATTAACTGTCTGTCACTTGATGTGACCGCTAAATTGAGTTTACCGGTGGTCTATTCATTACGCACTGCGTACTATAACCGTGAATTCTAATTTTATATTGTGTAATATAAAAATGATATTCTTGGCATAGTAACCACTTTTTTTTTTTTTGTTTCTTTCCGCGCTAGGTGGCCCATGGATGTGATCGCGCCCCGACAAATCGGTCCGTGGTGACAGAAGAGGCGGCGCACAACCCCATGAACCCACCCTGCAAACACCTCTCTTCGCCGTGCGAACAGCATAGTAATCACCTAATAATCTAGTAGTTCGTCTGATAGCAGATGCTATCAAATAGTCCTCCTATTTTAGAACAGCAATCGGACGCACAACGTTCGTATCATAGGCCGCCAATAAAAAAATAATCATCCTCTTGTTTTTAAACACAGTTCTAAAATATTTAGTAGGCATATCAATGTGGAGAAAATTTCCGTGCGTTCAGGCGCTTCTGCCATACCTACTGTTGCAATCAATGTTAAGGCTCACATATAGGCCCCATAAGCTTTGCCATATCCGTGGTGCTGTACTGCTGCGCTTCACGTATCAGTACATCCTCTTATCTATTGGCCTATTAGCCAATTTTTGCTTCATGTCTCCCGCTTTGCATAGGAGGCAAGTGGAATTTCTATTTTTCAACTCCTCCTGTTTTTCTTTTCTAATTAAATTTGTTGCGGGTTCCAAGACAGTTGAAAGCGTTTCCCGGGACGTCCCGAGAGTCAAACCTCGGTATCATATACGGAGACCATTGTGGATCCTGACTTACAGGAGTTACAATGGTGGGAATGTGTGGTGGGATTAGTCCCAAAAAAAATATCAATGTGGACAGTATTTCTTTTCTCGTCTTTCACTGATAGCATTACTAAAGCTCTGAAGTATGACCTGAGTAACTGGTTGATAATGACGCAATGAAATACCAACGATATGAATTTAATGAGACTTAACGTTGACAACTCGGCACACCAAGTGTTCGTTAACTGTCGTTAATTATAGTTGTCCGTATCTCCTAAAAAGGTAAAAAGGGTTTCTAACAAGTTGTTAGTTGTTGTATAGTATAGTAAACAGAATCCAATTATTATAATAAAAAATATTAACGTAAAGAATTTTTTATTTGAAATTAGATATATAGTTGACTACACAGATGGCAAAGTGGTTAAGATACTGACCTTTCGTGGGTTTGATTCCTACGCGGGGCAATGCTTTGTGCGATTTACAAATTGTCGTTCTGAGTTTGGGTGTAATTTGTTTGCGTTGATTATATGTTAATAAAGTACCCCGCTATATAAGGATTATTTCCTTAGTGCAGATAGTGGTGTTAAAAAAAAGTTTATTATATCACCAGTGTTTCTTTTCTCGCGAGTGTTGTAAGTAACTATTAGGGATCGTACTAACTGATATGACTACTGAATGTTTAATTAAATATTTACTATTTGCCAATAATTTGGTGCTGCAGTTGAAAACAATTCACCACCGCATATCTTGTCCGTGGGTGATCGTAAGAGAGGACTAAGGGATATAAAAATGCATATGGCATCTATACAAGAGACGGAAATCTCGAAACAAAACCTTATACCAATACGTCTGACCAGCGTGGTATAGTAGGTCAATTTCCCTCCTTTTGAGGAGGAGGCTCGAGCTCAACAGTGGAACATATATGAGCTGAAACGAAACGAACTGATATCATTGAGAAGAGAATAGCTCAATATTAAATTCTATGCCAACCCAAAATGGTCCGATTAGCATTTCGCAGAAAATAGTATATTCTTTTCCTCTGTAAAAAGCTCTTATCCAGCTGTGGAACCTGTATGAATGTTGTGAAGAAGAATCAACTGTATATTTATGTTTTCGTCATAAAAGTATCTTTATTGTCATTGTGAGTGTCTTATCTTAAAGGGAGAGGAAAATAAATTTCGTTTGATCAATTTGCAACAAAAATAATCTTATTCCCTCCATACCCCACCCCATATCGACCGCACTTGGGCGGGTGTTATCGCCCGAACTGAATTTTTATTGGAGCCAAAAATATTATCTATATGGTCGGTGTACTTAATTTAGCGCATGGTAGTAAAAGTTATACTAGACGAATTTAGACAATATTACCTATTGACCGTGGATTTTAAATTTACTTTATTATATATATATATAGACATTTTATAGATTTAGAATTGAAAGATGTTGAATAAATTCATTGTTTTATTATTATTTTAAAATGGAGTAAAGGATGAAATAAAAATTATTCGTGTAGTGACGGAGTAAGAATACAAATCACCATCCCTTATCTTCCCCGTGGGTGATCGTAACAGATTAAGGGATATAAAACGCATAGAACATCTAATGCAAGAGAAGGAAAACTTGAAGCAAAACCCTATACTAACACGCCTGCCCAACGTGGCACAGCAGGTCAATTTCCCTCCTATTATGGAGGAGGCTCCAGCACAACAGTCGGACATATATGACCCGACATGAATGAATGACAAAAGGAAGAAAGACTCATCACTTTCCCACAGTTAATCAATATACCGCTTACCTTAAGAAAATAAGGAATTTGGGATATGATCAAGGTGAAATATATGATATAAGGGAATATTATTCCTGTGAAGAGTAGCCTCCAGTACTTCAACTTGTAATTTTCTGCAGAACTTCGAATAATGATTCGACACGTGTTTCACCTCTAAACGAGACATCCTCAGGACGGATCGGTTTCAAATGTTTTATTATTTCTTTTAAATAACTAATTTCGGTAATACATGTTTCTATTAATTTAATACCGTTTTTTATTGTTTATGGTGGCAAACGAACAAGCAGCATACCTGATGGTAAGTGTTACCGCCGCCCATGGACTTTTGCAATACCAAGGTTATAGCTAGGCAGCGGCCTACGAGTACAAACTCCAAAACGATCCAGTGGGGCTTCCGGCTCTCTTTCTCACCGAACGAAGCGCAATAGCGCATTGCCATTACTCTCTTATGCGAGAGTGTGGACTACCCCGGACGAACCGGCTCACGGCTGTATACAAAAAACTTTCAACAGCGTGCTCCTACCACTAATAAAGTTCGTTGAATAGTATCCTATTGTAATAAAAAAAAATCCTCAAACATCCCAATGACATCATTAAAGCCAAATAACAACGTGGACAAATCTATTTTCCAGGATATCCCTTCGTAAATCAGTATATAAAATATTTTTATTGAAATATTTAAATTTACAACGCAACGATTTGAATGTTCTATTTTAATTTGAATATATTTGAATGAATACACGATGTTTTTTATTTACATATAGTTTATACTGTTAGAATGAATAGTGGCTTCATATAGCTGGGAGTTATTTCGACAAGAGTCACAAAGGGTCATTTAAATTTACACGTAAGATGGATAACGTATTGGAATAGGTTAGGAGCCAAGTAACGTTCTATTGAAATAGACGACAAATAGGAATAATTTATTCATTAAGTCAGACGTTAGAAGCGAATATGGGCTGCTTGGATTGATCGGTGATTTTATTTCTCGTACGGGACATGTATAAGTATTTGATCAATACATTGATAGTAGAATAGTACACTATTTTGAGACTTTATTATTTTGAGTATAGACTTATATAAGAAAGATAAAGAATGATTAAAATATTTTAATGTCAACTAATGTACCGCAAAACTCACAACGTACAGCGTGAAATATGATCATCTCATCTTAGCTCATAATATGTCCCATTGTTGGGCTCGAGCTTCCTCCATAATGGGAGGGAAATTGACCTACTATACCACGCTGGTTAGACGTGTTGATATAGGGTTTTGTTTCGTGTTTTCCTTCTCTTGCATAGATGTTATATGCGCTTTTTGTCCCTTATCGTCGTCGTCGTCTCATTCAATCACCCTCGGGTCAGATAGGGTGTGGTGAATTGTATTCTTACTCCGTCACCACACGGGAATATGATATTAAAAGAATATTTTACGCTGATTTTTTGCATGTAAGCCAATGTTAAAATTGTTTAGTTGCCAATATAAGTTTAGCCTCTAAAAAGACAAAGATCCAAACCCCGCCTTATAGTCTAGAGGTCTATAAAGGCTAAGTAGGAAACAACAGCGTGATTCGATGTTGATATCGATCTTAGTGTAAAGACTTCTAATGCCAAGTGTGTCAATTTTCAGAAAGGGTAAAAAATTTACTCTGTGCTCCTCATTTTGTGGGTAAAGACTTTTGTATTTTATTCCAGGATCGGAACAGATTTGTGTTTAAAAATGGAAATAAAAATGCACAAAGTAAAACTCCGTCTTACTCTATTTCATATACAAGTTCTATAGAAATAAAAAAAAACAAAACCATTAAAATTAAAAATGTAATGACATCTTTCGCGCCTATTAATTTTATGCATTCCAAAGTCGAAACATAATGTCAAACGGTTGCATGTTTGAAATATTGCTTAGATTAATACAGTCTTAGCTATTAAAATATTCTCACGGGGTGATGGGTGACTGTTGTATGTCTGATTACTACTAAGCTATTAATTTTAGATGTCGTTGACAGCACAGTTGGACCTCCCAAGTAGAGACATGGAAGGTGGCGGGCCCTTATTTGACAAGGTGCCTCTCTTCAAACCAAGATAACAATGTTGTACTCCACAATACTCATATTAATATGTTACATACTATAGTTTGAGTAAACACGTTCCTTTATTATTAAAAGCTTTATTAACCGTTCTTGCCATTAGAATATATTATTACTTAATATGGAATAAATGTCAGATTATGATCTGGGACTGTTATGAGTGAAGGCCATCTTGTTTTATATGCTAGGCTGTATAGTTATGGTCCGTGTAGTTCATAATCATAATCTTGTGTGGGTGTTTATTTATGCATCAGTAGTTGGTACTCTCATTCCTTATTTGGTCCAAAAAAAAAAAAGAGATCAAACATATTGTTGTGTTAAATATTTGGACCGCTGTATTGTGTAAAGATAATGTGGTTTAATTCCTTCGTCTATTTGAACAAATGGAGCAACATCTATTCAAAGAATTCCACAGAGTTATTCGGACTTGTTTCGAAATGTGTATACTGTTAAAGGCATGCGTATATCTTGACTGCCATCTGTTCAAACATCCAAGACAGCAGTTACGCGGAAACCATTTCATTAATATTATCAACGCTATGAGAGCTGTTATCACTTCAATTGGTGGCGGTTCTAACGAGGCGGTTGTCTGTAATGTAATGTATCTAAGCTTCGATCTTAACATGTCATCATTGAAGTAGCTTTAGTGTTATCACAAATCGTTAACTTGAATTACCACTCACAAAATAAAATTGTTATCATGTCCTCTTTAAGAAGCTAAGGTTCTTCTTAACTTGTTTCATTATTGTAATCACTGTCAGTAGCTCCTAGGTGCATAAATTGTGCTGCATTAACTTGGTTCATAAACCCTACATAATAATGAAGATACCAACACAGCTACAATTTTTTTTAATTTGCCTTATGCACGAGTTATCTTCGGTATGACGTATTTTTAATTTAAAGACCTAATACATTTAATAATATATTTTATTTATGGCCTGCTCCTCAGTTTTACTAGAATGACCAGCCACCTACCTGACGTCATCCCTCTTTGGGAATATAATTGTTGAACAGAAGGCATCAGAACACCCACGAACTTATTCGTGGGTGTTCTGATGCCTTCTTTACCCAACCCTAACCCTTACATTAGTAAGGGTTGGTAGTATTCGTAGCCACAACCACACAGGATATATACAAATAACTACTACATACAATAAATAATATTTTAATTAGGGAAATTAAATTTGGTAAAACATTATCTACTTTGGGGAGAATGCGTGTGTTCTTAATTTAGGTCACTGTTAATTTGCAGTTAGATAATATTTGTATGTATTCATATTTTTATCATGTATATGATTATGGATAAGTATTCACTATTGAAATATACTAAGAGAAGAAGACGTGTTTGTATTTTTAAATTCGAGTCTTATAACACTATAACCGTCATCATTCTCCTACTCTTATCCCAATCACTTGGAGTCAATACAATATGTACTCTTCTTTCATAACTTTTATAATATGTACATATTATAAAAGTTACTGGCAATAGTTTTATGACCGGCCGCCTGCCAGACGTCAACCCTCCTTGGGAATGTAATTGTTGACCAAACGGTCTCAGATGGAGTTGGCCCAGGTCGTTATAAGGCTCTTAGTCGTCTTTTACGACATTCACGAGCAAAGAATGGGTTGGTAGTATTCGTAGCCGCTACCACACAGCAGCTTATTATACTACGTTTAAAAAATGAAACATAGAACCTCCTCCTTTTTGAAGTCGGTTAAAAATCAGAAAGTACCTTATGCTTTCAATACGTTTTCGATGTTAAAAGTTTGTAAGCAAATAATATTTTACCCACTATAAACCAAGAGTATGAAAACACCTCGATATTGGCAACAAAACACTATATTCGTAGCCAGCGTGGTACATATTGGATTAATTGCCCCCACTGTTACACAGGCTATACTTACTTAACTGTTGTTTCAGGCCAATGTGTTGACAGTAACTTAGCCGTGGAATATCGTATTGTAAAGAAACAAAATACATACATACATACCATCACGCCATGTCCTTTGTAGGGTAGGCAGAGAGAACAGAGTGCCAGAGAACTCTAAGAAATAAAATCTAGTTAGTTTTAATGTGTAGAATGAGTTATTATAAGTTTATTCCAAGCCAATTCAATCCAGACTGATAGATTCAATAAAATATAAAGTTTGTTAGAACAAGTAGTACGATGCACTATAGGTATATGAGAAAATTATGATGTGAGATCATTGTTTTAAACAATTGGATAATTTTTGGTGCCATTCAATTTGACTGAAACACATCAACGAAAAAGTAATAAAATCAAACTTGAGGTTGGAGGTGACAGTCTTATTAATCTGCTCGAAATAGTATCTTAAGTGATTCAATTTCATAACCATAATTTTTATCATTTAAATTCAATAGATTTCGCCTTGAATTTATTGATGTCAATTCTTTCAAATTAGTAATCCGTAGAGAGGTTGTCTCTTAGTTCATTAAAATTTGGGATTTGAAATATAATGTCGATATTATTTATTTGCCCAATAGCCGAATTGTAATACTAGAAATTCATAAATTTCGAGCAATTTAATTAGAGACAATTTATTAAAATAGGCAATCTATTTTAATAAATATCTAAGTTGTCGAAATAGAGGTTTAATTTATTTAATACTAGCTTCTGCTCGCGGCTTCGCCCGCGTAAAAGGTTACTTTCCTAAAGTTTTTCATCCCCTATTTTTATTTTACCCCTTAAGGGTAATTTTTTTACAAAATTTTAATATCATATTTATTTACTAATCAATCAATAGCCTAAAAATAAGTTTCAAGCGTCTGGCTTTAAAAATGACGATACTTACTTAAAACTTTTCAACCCCTTTATAACCTTTTTTTTTCATTCAAAAGTAGCCTATGTTCTAGACTATCTGTATACCAAATTTCATTTAGATAGGTTCTGTAGTTTTGGCGTGAAAGAGCGACAGATAGACAGACAGACAGAGTTACTTTCGCATTAATAATATTAGTAAGGATTTATATAAAAAAACATTTAGATATTTGTAACATCCAATTTATCTGTTTTAGAATATTTAATGCCAATTATTATTTGACGAATAATTATAATAAATTTAATACGACATTTTTATGACACCAGTTGTTATTGTTATGGTTGTTGTTAGTGATATAAACGCAATGTTGGTAAATGACCTTTTATTCTATTTTTGACACACTTTACAATATATTATATTAAGACTATAATGTGGTCGACTTGCTTGTTCGATGATGACATGAGAGAGAGCGGAGCAAAGTGAGATGACGGAAGTGGAGTGCATTGTTGCCAGACTTCAATACTATGTAATATATTCCCTTTTTTAAAAACAAGAATAAGCTTCCAGGACTTAACATCGTAATTATTGATTTATATAAAAGAAATAATGAAAAACTTAAGTCTTACACCACCATTTATTACAATAAAAATACAAGTCTTTGTCTCAACTAAAAAAGGGTGATAAGGTATTCTTCAAACAGATTGTCTTGCGTTCTGATCATGTATGTATACTAAACTCTAATGTTGAACGTTACCAGAAAGATGATAGTGTGTAAAAACTAATTTATATTTGAAATTATTTTTCGATTACGCACACATATACAGTTTCCTATTCATTAAACGAATACCGTTGGTTCTCTAACCGATGTGGGAAATAGGAATGAAGAAAAAATGGTTGCCATTCCGCGCACGTTTCGAAAGTCAACTTGAGGAAATGGATTACCGTGATTAAACGAAGGATCCTGTCACTATTTAAGCTCCATTTTGGTTTTAAAATTCCACATGTGAAGTTAAACACACACGTGATTCTTGACAAATAAGTATAATGTATTCTCAAAATATAAACTTCTAAATGATGATCATGACATGTTTTATGCATTCACATTGAAAGTGTAGAAACTTCGAATAATTAAAATAGGTAGAATTTATGTGACTCTGGTACTTTATTACTTTACTTCATAATGGATCTAAGACTAACTGAACTGCAAACGACTAACGTGGGTTTGATATGTACATGCAAATAGTGCGTTATATAATTTTTCTTAATTAGATTGAGTAAATTGTGAAATGGACATTTACGAAGTCCCGCGACTGATGATTATCGAACAAAACATTGTCGTTACATATTCAAATCAAAACTACACTACACCAAAATAATGTCCAGACCATAGCTTGCCAAAAATAAACACCTATTATAATGATTTCTGATATTTGTATACATTTGATATATTTTTTTTATGGATTCTATTGTGTTTTTATTTGATTTTTAATTTCCTGACGTTTCGAATACTACAACGAAGGTTTCTATTTGAGACTACTACATACCCACTGGAGGACCAAAGTGTCTCATGCCAAATGAGTCGTTATTAAAAAGATTTATATCTATCCGCTTTAGCATTAGTTATTCAATTTTGACATCCATTTTTATACAAATTCATCGCCAGGACAAAAAGAAAATGATTCCATATAAAAATATATATTGTTTATGGCCAGTTACTTGGGTCACTTTTAGGTAGTCATATTATTGAATGTACCTATTAGTTATCGCTTATTATGATACCATAACTATTACCGGGATATTAGTTTAATATTAATGAACCATTTCATTATTAGCTACTTGATCGAGTTTTATAACCTGCGTAATATTCTCCATAATAATTAACATGAAATACAAGATTCTCTTGAAAACGTGTATATATGTTTATTAATTATTATTATCGCATATATTACAGAAGTAAAGCTGTGATTACATTTTATTTCAAAAACACCACAAAGTATAACCAATCGTGTAAAATAATGAATAGAGATTATTAGGTTGTTA